>OX637504.1:2838959-4258438 GCA_951799955.1 Apamea anceps | reverse complement strand
CGAATAACTAAAGAAAAGCACGCTGTTGGATTTTCAAAGCTCGACTCAGTAATAACATATTATCGTCATCTGCCTAGCCTTTTCTCAATTATGTGGGGGTTGACTTCCAGTCTAGCTGAATGCAGCTGAATACTTGTATTTCGCATGGAGCGACGATCAGCTAAGCGACGAAAGTTAAAAATCCAACAGTGCACTTTTAAAAATGAGCATGCCTCTTGGATTTCAAGATTGTTTTTGGTGGTTGGTCTACCAAACGAAGACTGTGGCCTTTCAAGTAACTGCAATGAACAGTCGAAACATACTGGTAGTGCTTACTCACCATGTTAGACTGATAACCACGGAGGCAGACGTGTTCTTGAATGGAGATCGAGAATCGGCATGATGCCCTTAGGCTGTGTGAAGCGACGATCTTCGCAGGGTGGTCGGTAGCAGCAGGATGAGAGTTACCGAAAATCGAAATGAATGACGTGCAATAGAATAGGCCTAATGCCCAGCCGTGGACTGCTGTAGGCTGGTGATGACGTTAGACAAACTGATACAGTACTCAGCAATGTTGAAATATCACACAATGCTACTGCTAATTCACAACCTTTTTTCAATCAATAGTCATCTTGTTTTTATACTCTACGGTATCATAGAAGGCGGGAATTACTTCGGGTGAGAGACGAAATTCCTGGGTGTCCCTAGGGAACATTTTTAGGCGAGACTGTGGCAAACTATAATCTTGGAATGATAGCCTACAGCTCACATGGTCAGGTTCACGGGTATCAGACCACAACCGGGTCGTGACACACGGGATAATGTCACGGTTGCTTGTCTATCTGTATGTAGTTGACCTCTATTGTCACCGCTTACCAACGGAGTGAATAACTGCGGGATAGGTTACGTGTTATTTTTGTCATTTCCTGCCTACTGATTTTTTTTGTCAGTAACTAATCTACAGACACATAATGTTATAGAAAAAAGAACGATCGAATTGAGAACCTCCTCCTTTTTAACCGACGAAAAAAAACGGAGAAGGTTCTCAAGTCGACGCGTATTTTTTTTTTTTTATGTATGACCACGCATTTTTACAGAGTAGTCCGATTTTGATAATTCTTTTTTTATTGGAAAAGGTATACCCCAACGTTAGTCCCACATAAATTTGGAAAAAAAAACCAACCCTATGGGTGGGAAAATAGGGGTGATTTATTGTTCACTCACAGATTTGAAAACTGAGTTGTGTATTATTACTCTACTTAGTGCCACATATGCGCCCATAAAATCTTAATAATTATAGACTCAAAATTATTTAGGTATACTTACATTAGTTTAAGAACTTAGTTATTAAGGTTAAATAAAAAAGGTTTATTATTTTTTTCCTTTCAGTTTTTTCGGCGGTTTAAGTTTTTTGTTAAAAAGTTTTTTTTAATCGGTTAAAAAAACTTTTTAACAAAAAATTGAACCGCCGAAAAAACTGAAAAGCAAAAAATAATAAACCTTTTTTATTTAACCTTAATAAGGTAAGGTAAGTACATGTTTTATCTAGAATACATGAGCAAGAAAATGGCGATAAGCCGGTTATGTCTGTTTCTAAATCGAAACAGTTGGGATTCATCATTACAGTAACTGGATAAATAATGTAGGCAGCAATGATGGCTTCTTCAATTTCATCAACTTTGAACTAATATGCTCATTTCCAGGCCACAGACCGATGAGCTAAAGAATGTTCGCTTTTATCGTTTTTAACATGACGATATTATCGTGAACATCCACGTGAATTTCCACGTGGACGTCCACGTCCATTAAATGTATATGTAAGTATGACGTTGTTGTGTCATGTGGAAAGGAGTTTGAAGATTTTTATATGGAACCTGGCATACCTAGCTGTCCGCCATTTTGTTTTTATTTTTAATGGCAGCTATGCATGAAACCTGTATACATTGATAGCTGACATTAATGCAAACAGAAAACATAATAAGACCAAACCTCGTAAGTAAAGTGTCATGTTTCCGAGATATTAACGTTCAAAGTTGATGACGTGACATCCATATTTTTTGAACTTGCGTACCTACATCTTGTTGGTTAGATGTTTGATTATTTTAAACATTCAGAGTGATTATTTCAATCATCAGTAATAATGCGTGGCCGCCATTTGGAAAAAAAAAACAAAATGGCGGACAGGTAGGTATGCCACGGACCTTCAAAGCTTCATCATATATTTCCATACATTTTTCTTCCCTGTGTTATCGTTATGCCGTGACCTCAACGTCCACATTAAAAACGTCACGTTACAAACGCACATTGAATAGTCTGTGTTTCATTGAGCACAACCTTTCACCATAAAATAAGAAACCTACCATATTGTAATACACATTGGAGGCCGGAAATGAGTTCTTTTGTTAATATGACAAAAGATTTTAAGACAAAGTACAAAGAAAAGACGTAAAAACCGAAACCCACCCAAATATTCCGTCACACAAAACCGAAATTAATTAACGAATTCTCCTTTCAATAACATCCACGTTTCTGATTATAATCTGGTATGATCTCTTAAGCACTTTACGAGTGCGTAGCCCTGAACAATACGCACGCACTCACAGTACGCAGTTGAAGTGAGCAGACTACGCAGTGTAGGTACGCATACTTGACCCGAATACATAGCGAACATCTTCCCGCAAATCTTTACGAGGGGTAGCTGTTACACCGTTGCCGAAAAGTATTTAAATATATATATATATATGTATTTACTGCTAGAATCATGAACGACTTGTTTATTTCTACAGCCATCGAGAAAATGCACTCCTGACACCAGCCAGAGTGACAGTTCTAGTAAATAATAGAGATCAAATTCGCATAACACGTATTCGTTTGTATGAAACTGACAGGTGTCAGGAACGGATTCTCTCGTCGGCCGCACTTTAAACGGGTTTTTGGAAAACAATAGTCATAGAAACAAGTTCTTTTCATTGGAACTAAAAAAAATAGACGATGGATCTCAAAAAGTGATTTTTCTTGATAGGCCTTAAAGGTCTAATGTTTTAAAAATAAAGTTGTTCCGTAAAAGAGATAGCAATTTTGTTTTTCATGAATTTATGTAACAGAATAGTAGGTAGGTATTATAATTTACCTGAATAGCTGTTTCATAATGAAGTTTAACAAAATTTGGTTTTTAAGTTAAAAACATCAAATACAAATTATGCACGCCCACGTTTTTGAAACCTCAGGCTTATTTTGTTTACAAATGAAGCCCATTGATTACCAACGCAAACTTTAAAAGATTTTCACTTAAAAGGCTGCACAAACCCCAAATCAAATTACATTTTTTTTTAAACTTGTTTTGTTACGTAGACAAAAAATCATTTTTTTGACGTGATTGGATTTTGATAAACAGTTTTCCAAGTACTTGGCCATAAAAACGTTGGATATTT
Organism: Apamea anceps; assembly: GCA_951799955.1. Lineage (NCBI taxonomy): Eukaryota > Metazoa > Arthropoda > Insecta > Lepidoptera > Noctuidae > Apamea > Apamea anceps. The sequence continues at coordinate 4,255,028 of OX637504.1, read as the reverse complement.
CAAACCATTAGCATTTTTTCTCAAAGTGACTTTGGTGTCAAAATAAGTTTATGAAAGAAGTTATTGACGTGTAATAATATTAACGATTCGTAAAAAACAAGATGAATTGCTGTAAAGGAAAAATAAAAGCAGACATTTTTTTAAAGCGATTTTTTAATTAAATGTCTATCATTCCAAATTCACTTGATGAAAAATGTACGGTTTTTCGGTGAACGCAGTGACCTAAAATAAACTGAAATATACAGCCTTTCTTGTTAGGCTAGAGTGCTCCATTTTCTGCAGCAAATTGAGGCTACAGCAGAACAGATACAATCGCAGCCATTCAGGAATTGTACTTATTCGAACGAACTGGGCGCCAAATTATAGATTCAAGCCTGCAATGCAACCTTCTGTGAAATAGATAAGTATCCAGACTAGAATAACGCAATTTTATGGTAACATTAATGTTATACAGAAATAGACAGTCATAGTTTTCGGATCTCCGAGTTTTGCTGGAAATAATAAAAACTCCTTTTGTAACACAAGCTGCGCCCCGCGGTTCCATTTGCATAAGTCTCGATCCCGTGGGAATATCGGGATAAAAAGTATCGTATGTTCTAATCTAGGTCATGATCTACTCATGTGCCACATTTCATCCGAATCCGTTTTGTCGTTTTAGCGTGAAAGCGTAACAAATAAACATACATACAAAAAATTAAATCTATTCTCTTTATAATATAGTAGATAACAGTATACTGCTGGAAACTTCTCCATCTTCCGTAAGTAGTCTGCACCGGATGCCTATTTAAGTTAACTCGTCTATGTAGCCAGGGGGCTGTACTTAGCCTGCTCAATGCCACTTTAGTTTAATCACTCTGCAAGTCGTAACAGTGACTCTACTTCTTTCAAGTTATAATACTACTAGCTTCTGCCCACGGCATCGCCCTCGTGGATGTCGGAAATTATCCCACGGGAACATGGTAACAGGATAAAATCTATGTGATTCCCCAGGATGCCATCTATCTCTATGCCAAATCAGAAGTTCAGTGGTTTAGGCATGAAAATGTAACATACGGTTTCAAGTTCAAATCCTTTTTTTTTTTTGAGGTTGGGAAATTATCAAATGACCCCTCCCGCTCTGGCTGGAGCGGAAAAGTTCAAATCCTCCACCAAAAAAAATAAAATTTTAAGTTCAAATCCTCCCCTTATAAACTGAATTACCCCTTTTTGTCCCGTCAGTGGTACATTTTTGACAACTTTACATACTTATTATTAATTACAAGTTTCAAGTATATTAACTAAATGAATAGGATTTTTCATATAAACTGTATCCCCTGCTTTTCACCCCCACAGGGGTGGAATTTTAAAAATCGTTTGGGATGTATTCATAACTTGACTCAAAGATTATTTACTAATTTTCGAGTTAATCAAGCCATGCAGTAAAATCCTCCCCTGAAAAATTGACTACCCCATTTCAGCCCGTCAGGGGTAGATTTTCAAAAAATCCTGATACACATTATTCTTTACTTTCAATATTAGGTATAAATACTGAGTTTCGAGTAAATCGGACTGCGCATTAAAATTCTTCCATACAAACTTTGAAACGCCCCAATCCCTTATTAAAGGGTAGTTTACAAGAAAAAAAACTGACAATCTTCATAATTTATTTGGATAAGTATTCGTGCCAAGTTTCAAGTTTATTAACTCAAGGAATAAGATTTTTCATACAAACGAATTCCCCCCTTTTCACCCTCTTAGGGGTGGAATTTCGAAAAATCCTTTCTTAGTGGATGCCTACTCTTCACGAAGAACAGACCCTCCAAATTTTATGACTCTAGAACCAGCGGTTTAGGCTGTGCGTTGATCTATCAGTCAGTCAGTCATTCAGGACTTTGAATTTTATATATTATATATATAAATATAATAATTCCATATTTTTCACTGAAAGGCAAAGGCCTCTTTCTTGAACACAGAAAGCACGAGCATTGATCACCACGCTTGCTCAAGACTGGTTGGCGTTTTCAGACTTGGGGTTTATTTATAAACGATGTGGTTAAAGTTAAGAGACATTCAAACGTCAAAAATCTACGGTTCAACAGCCGCTAATCACTACTTAAGTTTAAGCAACGTTTATGAATAAACGGGATATTAGCTATAAGTCCATCACGATGTTTCTCCGGCACCGATATCAGTAATATCCAACTCCAATGTCCAACTAATATCATAAACATGGCCGATAATCATAACATTTCTTAGCCAAGACTTCCGCTCACACCAAACATAAAACCAAGACAATCGGCATGACATTAATTCCAACCTTTATTACTGACACGGTTACGCTTCGGTGTGACAGGCCCCCTCATGACACTGACACACACGTCCCACATTGAGCGCGTCACGTCATCGTACATCTGACACATAATCAGTCGCTCCGGAACCAAAACATAATCCCCCTTCCTGTTTATTATTATCTGTTGTACTGAGGATTGATCTATTTCTTAAGGTAATGAGGTCGATGTGTGGAGAGGACAGTTTTGTGTTTGTTGATGTTGATGTACCCAATTAGTAGGCGGGTTATCGGGTTGACTTTGGAATGTTGAGTTATTTCAAAGTAACAGTTACCCTTTCTTATTTTCATATAAATAGAAAAATAGCATTCAGACGCAGAAAATAGCTCAGTTGTTAAAACTATGATACGGTAGGTACGCTAGTAAACGTAGGTTCGTGTCCCGCTAATCTATACTAATAATAAAGCTGAAGAGTTTGTTTGTTTAAACGCGCTAATTTCTGGAATAACCGGTTGAATTAAAAAAAAATCTTTTGCATTTGAAGGTCCAAATCTTGAGCAAGACTGTAAATGATAAATGATTTTATTTTGTAAGTAGGTTTGTACAAACACTTTTACATGTCAATCATATTTTAAAACTAGATGAGGTCGGCGTTTCCTATCTGACTAGTCTGAGAAGAAAGGCCGAAACAAACTCAGACGTCGCAGTCTCTTTTAAAGTCCAGACATAATCTTGGTCAGATCATATGAAGACCATGTAGGTCGATGTCTGAGATGGTCTTTTGAGGAAAGAACTACACAGATTGAGAGGACCTGTCCAGTCAGTGCACGCATTTGTCAGAAATCGTGCAGCTCAACTCGTAAGCTATTTAACACCACGCTACAGGACACTTAGGAGCCGGGCAAAAAAAAAGTAAGCAAGGACGCGAATACAAACTAATAGTGCTGGCTAGCGATGTGATGCGACGGGGTGGGTTGGGAACAAGGAAGTTTACGCAGATGAAGTCCCGGGCAGAAGCTAGTGTCAGTATGAAATGTATGAAAATACTAGCTGCTCCGCGGTTTCACCCGCATAAGTTTCGATCCCGTGAGAATATCAGGATAAAAAGTATTATATATGTTAATTCTGGTTATAAACCATCTGTTTGCCAAATTTCATCCAAATCCGTTCAGTAGTTTTTGCGTGAAAGAGTAACAAACATCTACCCATCCATCCATCCATCCATACAAACTTTCACGTTCATAATATTAGTAGGAAGTAGGAGTCTACCCAAACCGCTGAAATCAGTTTCGCTCGCTGAATGAATTCTGCCATTATTTCGGATTAACATCGATAAGGCAAAACTGTTAGAAAGTACCACTTGGACCCATTGTCCACTTCCTTCTTTCCCGTGGAAAACATAACCATGTCAATTACAAAATAAGGTTCAAAATCGTTTCAACTTTAAACTACCTATTAAGACCGTTTAATTTAGGTCGTTTGTCCAATTTCACAATTCGAAATGGCGCGGTAATCGCGTTATCCACTGGACTATCACGGTATTACCCGACCGGGGGTTATGGTCATTACACAATTATATTAATCTAAACTATGTGCCCTACTTCGCAAATATGCAGGGTTATAGATATGGTAAGAACTCCCGGTGTTCCAATTAGAAGGTAATGGGGTAATGGGTTACCAGCCTAATATCTTTTTCCCGTGTCCCGAGTTCTGTTCGGCGCTTTGTCCGTACTTATACAACGTTGGAACGACGGACGATACGATATTAATTTAAACTTCGTAAAGCTAATGACGTTCCCAGTCTTCATACAAAAATTCAATCAAATAATATCCAGTAGTTTAGTCATTATAGCTATTTAAATATCGGCAAAATCAGTTGATCCATAGATTTATGTTCGCAAAACTCGACATAATGTATGGATCAACTAATTTTTTTTCCCCGATTTTAGGGTTTGTCCCGTAGTAAAAGTTGTTCATAATAATGAGTACAATGACCCCTTTTAAAGATTAAAACGATCAAAATTTAACGGTGTATCGGTCCATCAACACTATTTAGTTTGTCTGAAAAGGCATTTTTTTTTAATTCGAAGATCAGATTTCTTTGTTAGTAACAAAATACTCTTTAGCACTAATATTGCCAGTATTTTTTATTTACTGTCGTATTTTTGTCTCCACATTATATAGTCTAGCATAAGCATAATCGGCTGATTATGCTTACGCTAGACTATATAATGTAGTAATATAATGTCCTAGCATTGGGAGCATTATAGGCTTATAATGTTCCCAATGCTGAGACACAGGGCTCTGTGAGAGGGACTGGGCTGTAATCCCCACGCGGGCCCTGTGCGTGTTTGTAGATGTCACGTCTTCGATTTTTTAGTTCTAGAATAATGCCAGTTTCCTCACAATGTTTTCCTTCTTGCCTTTGAGAGCAGTAGTGATGAAAAAATTTATATAAAGTAAAGCGCCTGACTGGGTTCGAAACCACAACACTCAAAAGTCGCGTATAGCCTATTTCTATTATAATAATTATTCCTAGATATTGCTGTTGTCTTTGTACTAACATTATTGTGAGTTATATTTAGACTGGGGCTTGAATTGATAACCCCAGAAAAGGTCCTAAGTGCACACAAATGGATGCGTGTGGAGTCCAAAGTTATTGTTTACGTTAAAGCGCTGTTCACACGAGTAACAATCTATCTAATTACGAGTAGGAAATAATTTATGCTTACATGTAAACTCTAATTTTTTACTAGACCTTTTCCTGTCAACATGACATTATGTGATGATGGCAGCTGTCATTTTGTCTAGTAAATTGAAAACCAGAGTATAGAATGGCCTTTGCAAGTAAGGAGAACGGTGAGTGACAAAATTATTTCCTCAATTATAAGACTCGGTTAAATGTCGAAAGAGTCTCACATTTATTATTCCAAACTTCTACCCAAGCATACTTAATTATATCGCTTTTGTGGATCAAAACCTCTAGTCATTTAACTTACAAAACTACAAGAGGGTCTTGTTTCCACCAGAATGCCTTTAATACTTAACTTATGATAAATTCAGTAATTGACGATGAAGAACACAAATTCCTACATAGTAGAAGTCTTCATAATATCTTAAAGAAACGTTAGCACCTGATAAATTAGGTCCTTATACCAACAGAGAACTAAAGCGTAGACAACTAAAATACCAAGTGAGCGTGCCAAAATCTCAGACATTCTGCCCCAAACTTAATAACTTGTTACAATCAAAATTGAACTTTAAAATAACTACGTATAGTTTAGATTTAATTTAGCAGGCAAACATCTAGAAGTTAAACAAAATTGCACTATAAAGTTGAAAGGGTAGAGTCTAATTTTAAATGAAGTGGTTGCTTTTAAAGGCTGCTCAAATAGTTTTAGTTGTTCTATCTTAAATTCGAAGTGAATCGCTGGCGTGCCTTGCGATAGCTACTTGAATAGAATTCTCTAACAATGTTGGCTCAAACATTTTGCTCTCCGGGCAGCTTTTGGTGATCAGAGAATCGGCGACTACCAAAAGGTATTTACGAGGCAGATCTGAATGGGAAAACGCCGGGAAGGGATGCAATAGGAGGACATACCTCATTGGTGATGACCTTATGGTGATATGTTCTTTAGAAAGGTCAGGTATGAACGTAAAGGCAAAAGGAGATGTAAGGTCGTAGCAGATGGCGTTTTGTAGTTTTTGCCTACCCTCATGGGAAAAATGCGTGTTTCTTTATGTATGTAGTATTGGTTAATTAGGTATCACCTTACCACGTACCAAGTTAGAAAAACGAATCGTTATTGAACTCAAACTCAAAGCGTTTAATTTAATTAATCCATTCACAGGCATTTTTGAATTGTCAAAGAAGTCGATCATTCAGAAAGATGAAACTAGTTTCTCATTCCAAAGCGTAGTAGATTCCTATGGAGAAGAACGGGTAAGAAACTGGATACTCTTTTAAATTATATTGTTACAAAATATTAGTTACAACATTAATCTATATAAATAAAAATGGATCTTCGAAATGTATGTACGCCCATAACTTTCGAACGACTGCGACTGCACCAAATTGGATAATTCTTTTTTTTTGTGTTCGTTATAGTCAGGACAAGGTTTGTATACATAATTGCACCCGGTAGGTGGCGCTGCTTTTTCGGGTGGGATGACGTCTGCCGGGTCCGCTAGGTTCTATCAATCAATCAGCGTTTTACTTATAGGAGTAGGTTAGGAGTAGGGTAGGAGTAGTATAGGAGTAGGTTAGGAGCAGGTTAGGAGTAGGTTAGGAGTTGGGTAGGAGTAGGGTAGGAGTAGGTTAGGAGTAGGTTAGGAGTTGGGTAGAAGTAGGGTAGGAGTAGGGTAGGGGGTAGGGCACCACGCGAACGAAGTAGCGCCGGGCAGCTAGAAATAATTTATATGGCAAAACAACGTTTGCCGGGTCAGCTAGTGTACAATAAAGGAATAGGGCTTCCGTAATCCTGAATTTGCTATATGAGTGTGCGACATAACTTTATCTTCACGTGAAAGAGTTACCACAATTTTACTAGTGTGACACGTCTAAACAATGAGTGTGTTTATGTATGAAGGTACACCATCAGCTTATATATATAATATATCTTAAGTACTACAGATCACAAAAAAATAATGTTTAGTTTAGTAGAGGGTACAGTACATATTATATTATACATAATCAGCCTACAACGTTCCCACTGCTGGGACACAGGCCTCCTCTCTGTGAGAGGGAGTGAGCCGTCCACCACGTGGGCCCAGTGCGGGTTGCTAGATGTCACTTCTCTTCGAATTTGGTTCTAGGACGTGCCGGTTCCCTTCACCGTTTTGAGAGCAGTGGTGATGAAAATAATTTATACAAAGTAAAGTGCCTGTCGGGGTTCGAACCTCCGACCTACAACTCGTAAATCGCGACCGTTACCACTGAGCCACGACTGCTCCAGCAATAATACAATAGTAGTAAGTTCAGTATATTATGATAGACATAACTTTATCTTTAACTTTGATTAGTGGCTTTTGTGAACGAATTACCACAATTTCACTAGTGTTACACACCTAAACAATGAGTCTGTGAAATGTTTTGTTTAGTTTAGGTAGTAGAACATGTATTTGGTAGGCCCATTAACTTGACATGTTAATTGATCTGTCAAATACACATTTTAGGAACATGTTAGAACATAAACACTACTCGTACTTTCATCTGTCAAGTGGTCTTAGAAATTGGCCACTCTATCACTTCTCCTAATTAGGTCTGTCGCAGTAAGATGGTTGAAGCCGTGATATAGTGGTATTTCTATGGATATAGCGGTATTGCGTTACTTCTTATGCTTTTTTTTATCCAGAGGTCCGCAGTCTACTATTGGTATCTCCATCAGAACTGAAGATCCAACGTCAATGTTGGAATTTTGTTTGAGGGCATCCTTATTCTTTCTTCAGCAGGTCTTTTAAAACAAGTTATTTGATTAGAATAAAATAGTTTTTTATTTGTACAGAAAGTAGGCACAAGTTACAGATTCAAGTTACCGAGACAAGAAACAGTACAAGACAGAGAGTTTAAAAATAATTCTTATACTAACTTAACTAAGGCATGCAAAATTTTTAGCTATAATAATAAAGACTCATTAATATAACTCAAACTCAAACTCAAAACTCAAATCATTTATTTCAATTAAACCATTTCTGGCACTTTTGAATTGTCCAAATTAAATTGTGGGTCAGTTAGTCAGAAAGTTGAAGCTAGTTGCCCATTCCAAAACGTAGATCTCTATGGAGAAGAATGGGCAAGAAACTCCACGGACACTCTTTTAAATCAAGATATTATTACAAAATCCTGGGTACATTATTCTTATTGCTTCTATATGTGAGAACAATTTAAAACAAAATAAACAATTTAAAATATAAAATTCAAAATAAGCCCTGGCAGTTAAGAGATGACCAGTCTCAACTGACGTATATATTATTAACACATTCAATCACCAGTTATTACCCGTTTTATTTAACCAGTTGTGCATACCAAAGAAAATATATACGTTTTTGTTCGTATCATAGTTATGAACCGCTTTCATATACCTATATTTCGGTATAAAGCCATATCCCTAATCATATATCTATATTAGGGCTTAAACCATCTTACTGCGATAGGTCTCTTGAATAGTATCTTGAGAGTTAGGGGGCTACTAAGATTAAATTGGGGCGATGGATGGGCACTAGTATCCATACCGTCTCTAATAACATTATGAGGCGATGACCAATATCGAATTTCGCCTAAAAGCTTCAAGCTGAATAAGGATTCAGATTTTGGAATTATTACATGTATGAACAGATGTACCAAATGGCTTTTAGTTTATAGTTTATAACATAATAACATTTTACTGCTTCTGGGGAAGGTAGACATCGTCTAATTTAAAAATACACGTACCTCCACTGCTTGTTTGTGTCCATTTCAAATGTTTGTGAGGTTTTTTTGGGACAGCGTTTTTTAAACTAAACAATCTCTACCTACTTGTTGGAGAGTGTTACCGAAGTGAAAAACGGATAGTGTTGCAACTAATATTATAGTCTTAAAACTTATACTTAAAGATTGAACAGTACTCAATTAATTTAGTGCTATGTACCTAATAGGTCCTACCACCATATTTTTGGTTCAGGTACCTAGTCCTAAAAAAAATTCTCGCGTTATTTTGGGAAAGTTCACTTCGGAGTACCATAGCAGGATTAGGTTATTGAACATAAAGAACGAAAATTTAATTATCAATTTAACGTGGAAATCCAGTTTTTGCAGCATTTTCTTGTTCCTAATTTTTTTTAAGTGCTTTGGCGAAGATCGGTAAGCCCTACTTTGTGTTCGTGCTGGCATTCTGTGGTTTTCCTTCCCCAGATAGTGAGAATCATCGAGACATAAAATACAGTGCTTTTTTTCCTGGAACAGAAAAAACAACATACCTAACTTTACTATGAAAATTGCCACAAAATATATAAAATCATCAATTAAGAAATCCGGTTACGTAAATCTTTTTTCTTGTATTTCAAAATCAAAAGTCATTTATCAAATTAGCACTTCGAACGTCAAAATTACATAAGACAGTCTCCCGAAACGCCCGCCCTTCACCACAACAACAAGGTAAGGAAGCATAAGATTGAATAACTTTTTTCCTAATATATTAAACTACCAGTCTTTACTCAGTCACTTAATATCAACAATTTCCTTATTTGTATACACACTTACAAACAAGTTATCTGTTGTTTTTGTTATGGCTAATTAACAACATCGTTCTATGTAAATAGATTTTACGATGATCTGAGGATCGTCACTCAATGTCATTCATTCATTTACTAGAAAACGCGCAACTTTTAAGGCTCCCGCAGAAAGGCGCGACGCGACTCTAATAGAACAATTTCTATGAAAACTTCATTGAAATTGTTCTACATACTAGAATAGCGTTGCACCGTCGCGTCGCGCCTGTCTGCGGAAGCCTTTAGAGTTAGGTACCTACTTAAGCAGATCTCAGACGCTTCACTTCTTGTTCTTTTAATTAATTATTAGCTTGAGTACGTATGGTTTTTATTATATCTGTTGGTATATTGGCGTGGCTAGCTGACATATGGCAAATAATTTAAGTTTCTTGTAATGTTAATTACTGAACATAGGTTCCTAGTATTGTATACATGCAACTATATTCTAACTAAACAGACATCTGTGCTGCTGGGGAGTTTGTTGCGCCACTTCTTCTTCCCAGCGATAGCACTAGGAAGTGGTGAAGGGCGGGCGTTTTTGGGGGACTGTCTTTTGTAATTTTGACGTTCGAAAAGTGCTGATACTCAGCCTAATTTAAATAAATGACTTTTGATTTTGTTCATTTTTGTCTTTCATTCGCCATTTTTTACTCAAAGTGAAACGTCTGAACATAAAATGAATTAAAAGCGAAAAAAGAATTCATTGGTGAACAGATGGCTAATTCCCATAATTAAAAACGTTCAAAATCTAGTCGGAATCATCTCGGCGACAATCAATGTCAAAAATGTAGGGAAATTAGAGGTATCTTTGACAGATTGAGACTGAAATCAGACTGTGATCGTTCTTAAAATTACGAGAATTACCCCTCTGATCCAACGATGTTGTATTTCGGCACTCGGAATCTTTCACTGGTCTACGAATGATCGCAAATGAAATGAAACATTCCTATGCTATTTTGTCGATGTCGTAAGAACGAGGAATGAAACAAAAATTAACAGTCTAACGTCAGCTTTAGTAGGAATGTCGAGCGGGGCGGGGAGCGGAGCGGGGAGCATTGGTCGGAAAAATGTGGAAAATAAAACGCTTTCTCTTATCGTATGAGGCGAGATCGTATGAATCGAACAGAATAAAAGACAACAAAGAGAGTAAGGCCCTTTATACACGCACGTTTTTTTTTCTTGACGTGAAATACTACGGTTTATTCGCCGCGTGTAGGCACGGTCGTCAGTGTTTTATGGCATCACTATGGAAGCTTGTTGACGGACACGTTTTTTCTGCGGCGCGATTTATACGTCGTACTGTAAAGAAACCGGGCCGTGTACAAAGGGCTTTACAGGAAATGTCACCCATTCATGCCAGCATTATATAGGTGTTTAAGCGTAAAATCATTTCTTTCGTTGACTCCGCCCTGGAGTGTAAATATGGTGCTGTTCCACAAACGATGAGACACTTAATAACGTGTCCTGCGTGTGCTGTCAGCTGCACGTTACAGGAACTGATGGACGCTGTTGATGGCGCCCAACATGTAGCCGAATACTGGGCCGAGTCGATTTAGATAGCTGTCGACACGCTAAGAAAAAAAAAGAAAAAGAAGATCGTTTCTTTTTTATAAATAAGTATGCGTAGACTACGTTACGTCCTTAAACGCGTGGTAAAATAAATCTTAAAGTAAAACAACATTAAAACACCACAGCTTTATTGTAGATAGGTGCCAGTGTTTTCACATAATCCATTGTTCCCGACTTTCCGTTTCCACTCTCCTCGCTCCGTCAATACGAGTACCCAAAGTCATTTAAAAGAAAATGGTGTTCAAAGTCAAAAAGTCTACGTCAAATCATTTATTTCAAATAGGCACATTTTATTTACCTAATTAAATAAGTAATAATAAGTTATTTTGAATGTGCATATATTTTATTTTAATTCTGAATATAATGGGTACTTAAAACTTACTTCAAGAATGAATGTCAAAATTTACAAGAAAATAGAACTGACTCTAAGCGCCCCATCTAAAAGGTAGTTTTGTGTAGAGAAGAATGGGCAACGAACTTTACAGTTAGGTACTCTTTATAAATGTTTTACAATATTTTGTATACTTACATTAATTTTATATGTCACCCACCCCCTCATCCATACCCAAATTGTGTCACCCTCTGTAAAATCTTATACATTTATGATCTGAAATTAGTATGATGTACAACAAAGAGTATTCTATTCTATGCGAAGACGATGTACCCAATATAAAATTAATATACCAAAATAATAATAAAAAAAAAATTAAACATAAAAAACATAATTCATTAAATAAATTATATAATTATGTAAGTATGTTCTTGTGGTAACCGGGGGGGGATTCCATTACACACTAACAGTATCACTGGCTTTAATTTTGGCAGTACAACCATAGACTAAAGTACAACAACTTTCATTGCGTTAGTTACGTCATTGAGCAGACAAATTTTTCGAACATATAAAGCAATGGATTAGCAATATCCTTCAAATGTTTCAGATTGTGTTTGTGTGTTACGCATTTGGAGAGCGTAAGTGGATATTCTAGCCATCTTCTATCGAAGTATAAGTACTTGTAAGTAAAAATACACAATAAATAAACTGCCTCACAGACAACAGATTTTTTTGAGACTATAAATGTAAAAGGTATCGGGCCATTTAGTGTTATTTTAGTCTTGACATAAATTCGAAGTTGAAAGATTGCTTCTAATATTATCTTGTCTTGAAAAATTGTATTGAAGGATGCCCTTGATTTATTATTTGAGGTAATAAATACATAATAAAACTTTATATTTATTTAAGTACCTATTAAACTATTATTACACTGTTGTCAATTTATTCATCATTTGCAACCTTTTTCCATCCACTATTGAGTAGAAAAAACCATTTTGTACCATGCTTCCCTGGAATCCCTGGCCTGTACGAGTCTTAACTAGAAGGCCAATTCGCGTAATTAAAAACGTTGAAAATCTAGTCGTAATCTCACCTCAGCGACAATCAATGTCAAAAACTTGTCAAAAATGTAGGAAAATTAGAGGTATTTTTGACAGATTAAGACTGAGATCAGACTTTGAATGTTCTTAAAATTACGAGAATTGCCCTTCTGTTCTTACCTGCGATCTTCTGAATGTCATCCACGCATCTAGTTACTGGTCTCGTGTTTTCAATTACATGCTGAATCCTCAAGGGTTACTTATGTATATAAAGTATAAAGGGCGATACCTTAATAAATAAGGTATCGCCTTTTCTTTCCAGTCCAGTCAAAACTATCCAATTTAAAAATTGTGATGTCCTAAGAAGTTTTGACTGGTCACTTTTGGTCAAGTTAGATAAGTATTTTAAGTAAAAAAACTTAAGTATTAGCAGTCAAAGTCAAAAGTGCTTTAGGCCAAGAAAGTGTTATGACTGTAACATGAAAAACAAATAAATACGATCTTCAATATCTTGAGCGAAAAACTTGAATCATCGCATTGTGAAAGTTTCGCGAAAATTCATCAAAAATTCCAATTTCCTCTTTACTCGACGTTGAAGTAATTTGATTCGAGAGACTTAATATCTGATACTCGTGTAGCTATAATAATCCTTTGCGAAAGTTCTTTTGACTTTTCAGCTTGAGTTCCCTTGATTACAAGTTGTAGACATATTTGATTGTCATTGTTATTTATTTACATATTACGAAGTTACGAGGTCTTTTGATCTTTATTAAAATTCTCTGTTGGTATGCTCTTATGCATTAGGTTTATCTTAGGGCTGATTTCAACCATTTGATATCTTTATTCGAGGAATAATTTTGAAATTTTGACAATTGTTTCATACAAAAACTGTCAAACGTCAATTTTATTCCTCGAATAAAAGTTATCTGGTGATGGAGAAATCAGCCCTCAGTGTAATTAAACATTAACCGTATTTTTGGTTCAAATAAATATAGCTTCATCCAACAGTTTTTTTTTAGGGCTGATTTTTCAATCATCCGATAAGTTTATTCGAGGAATAATTTCGAAATTTTGGTAGTTATTTCATACATAAACTGTCAATTTTATTCCTCGGACAAAAGTTATCTGGCGATGGAAAAATCAGCCCTTAATCCAACAAGATGTAACATCAATATTTCATACTGATGTTTTGAATATACTTACTCCTGTTACAACTGGGTAAAGTAAGTATTTCGTCAATGTGGAAAAGATGTGCAGCTGAATCCTGTTACCGAATGTCCCCCTGTTATGTTGTACAATTAGTTTAACAAGAATGATGATTAGGGTCGTTTGCTGAATCAGTTTGCACTGGCATACGATTGCTTATCATCAACTCAGCCTCTCACAGTCCACTGTCGAACATAGGCCTCTCCCAAACTGCGCCACAACGCCCGGTTTTCCGCCTTCCGCATTCACTCCCCAGCCACCTTTTTCAGGTCATCAGTCCATTTAGCCGAGGGGCGCTTCACACCGCCCTTGCCGGCGCGGTCTTCACTCTGCTAATTAAGCAATAATTTAATCAATTAAAATTGCTTCTTCAACATTTGTTTCTTTCACAGGCCAAGAATACAACTTCAACAAACTAACAGACGAGGAAGTGAACTCCCTAGGCCAAACCTACGACTACGACTCTATCATGCACTATGCGAGAAACACCTTCAGCAAGGGCACCTACCTGGACACCATCCTGCCGCTGGAGGTTCATGGCAAGAAGAGGCCGGAGATCGGCCAGCGAGTAAGGCTAAGTGCCAGTGATATCGCACAGACTAATCTCCTGTACAAGTGTGCAAGTAAGTACTGAGTACCAGGTATTTATATGTATAGGGTCAAATTTAATTAAACTCCGCAGACGTGATCGATATCTAAACATGATAAAACAAAAAGAACGGATTTAATAAGTTTTTTTTTTGGGGATATTGACCGTAGGTTCTTGAAATATCAGAGAGGCAATTCTCGTAATTTTAAGAACGTTCACAGTCTGGTCTCAGTCTCAGTCTGTCAAAAAATACTTCTAATTTCCCTACATTTTGACAAGTGTTTAACATTTGTTTGTCGTCGAGATGATACTGCGACTAGATTTTGAAGGTTTTTACGAGAATTGGCCTTCGTTAAAATATCAGTTTTTGTTGTGTAAACTTCTATGGTAGGAACCGATATCTAAATACCATAAAACAAAAAAAAAAACGCGGTCACGTTATCTCCAAAAAATATCATCTAATTTTTTTTTTGTTTTGTCGAGGTTTTTTGTCCATCACGTCTGTGGAGTTTCACTAGCAAATTTAATTTGACCCTGAACTTTGCTAAGCTTTTTCTACTATGGTTGTCTACATAGTTTTCTTTTAAAGATTACCGGTAAAGTGAGTTGCATACTATGGTTGTATCATTACTACTATTTCTGTTAACCCTTACTCCGTATGCTAAACTTAATGAGTGACCTTTGTTTGTGATGGGAATGGGTTTACGTCAGTAGTACAATTGATGAGGATTAAAATAACAACCTCCCACTCGTCTGTTCGCATTTTACGTGGGCAAGGCTTTAATAGTCGCTCATCGTTAAAATAAAATTTATTACTGCGCTTTTTAGTGAATCATTCAAAACCCAACCTTTCGGTTGGTACAATTAAATCAAAAGTCTATCTTACTCGAAACAGAGTAATTGAATTGTGCCTCCAGAAAATCTAATATCTTAAATCAATACGAATAAAGCTGACTATTAATTCGAAAATCAAATTTATTCAATTCACAAAACTGCTGTTTCATCAGTCAATATTGTTACAATCAAAAATCCCTTACCATCCGTACTAAGGGACGGTTTGATTACGTAAATGAATCCTCAATTTAAAGACATAGTGACCGTACTAAATTAGGTCGTATCGGTGTTTACAGGTAACAATTTCATATGATTTAATATCGTCAACAGAATGCGGAAGGACTTTGCTGGGTAACTCTGGGTGGTTTAACTCACCCGGGTGGGGTAGTGAGACTCCCCCCACGACCCCGGAACGTTGTGAGTGGAGGATTGTGGCTACGCATGGTGAAAGAGTCGTCCTCAATGTTACAGGTGAGTTCTGGCATAGGTTTTGTTGATAAGTTTGGATGGATGAAATCAGCATCAGCAGAATACGAGTAATTGCGTAACACACATAATACCTAATATTTCATCATAGTTGTGTATGTATTTATTATTTTGAGTATGATATAATTATTATCATTCTAGTAATATTTATTTTAGAAGCATTTATGTATGTTTATTTGTATGTAAGTTAGTATACTTATTCTCGTAGTTTTTGTTTAGTTTTTAAGTGAATTGTTTTTTTGATTCTATGTATTATTTTTTGTCTCCTTTGCTCAACCACACGCTGCCTACATCTCTGTATCTATTGTCCTATCTCAGGTATGCTGGAAGAGATTTCTTATGAAATAAGCATCACCTCTGTACCTATTTTTTCTGTTCTGTTTTTCAATGTCTGTTTATATATGTGTGTTCATAAATGGTAAAATAAATAAATAAATAAAATAGCAATTAATAGCTATTTTGTTTCATGTTGACAGTTCCGCTACATTCATTGAGTTATTTACGTTATTAAACGGGCTAATTTTTCAAACCTATGGAGCAATGGATTAGGAAGGAATATCCTTCAAAAACATTGGATTGCGGTTGAATCTGTTTTACGCAATTACGGTACGGGGTGGGTGAGGTACAGACGCCAGCACATCAAGCTACTACAATCTGTCAAATTTCTTTATTTGATTTTCAACTTTATCGCTAAAGCATTAGGTTTATTTATTTATTTACCATTAGGTTCAAGGCTGGTTGGGAAAATTTGACAGTTTCGGGTAGCTTGATGTGCTGGCGTCTGTCTCTGTACCATCAAAAACACAATGACATTTTTCAAATAGAGAAAATTTTACTTTCCTGCATGGCTTTTGGAGATCACAGTTCTCGTCTCAGATGTCTATATTAGGTAGGTACTGTTTTTAAGTAAATACCGATTAGTTTTTGCTGTCAATGATGTTCCTATGTAAAAAAACAAAGGGGTTAGTGTATTAAAATTATTATATCTACCAATTCAGATAGTGAAGCGTTTCCGTATATTATGGAATCCACCAGTGGACTGCTATAGGCTGATTATGATGATGATGGTGAATAAATGGAATCGATTGACATACCTCGATACTATAGCTAGGTACCTATCTTCATAGTAATATTTAAAGGTAATAGTCCTTTGAAAATGGGCCAATATATTGTGTAATACACTCAGTCTCCACGGCTTTAAATGTCAAGTGCTCATCAACTTACGCAAATCGTCTCCATCTCATCGGGACGTACTTCGCTACATTCTAATTGATTGAATTCATTTCCAAGTGGAAATTGCATATTCTCACCTGTGACTTTTAGATGTCTTTACTTGGTCTGCAATGCTAAATACATTTTACTTTTGAAGTACTTTGTTCATTTTCATTTCACAATTTCATTTTAACCAACATTTTGTGTTAGTTTTGAATCAAGTTAAATCGATATTCATGTTGTGGAAAAGCACCTATAATCGAATAATAACATTCGAGAGGTCACGTGGGAAACCCGCACCCTAATTGCGTAGTACACTATCAATCACAATCTGAATCATTTTGAACGATATTGCTATTCCATTGCTTCATATGTTCGAGTTGTCTGCTCAACGACGCAAGTAATGCAATTAATGTTGTTGAACTGTCAAAATGGAAGCCATTCCTAATGTAAAGCTTGGGCCAAACAAGTAAGCGGGACGCGAAGCGGGAGCGACAACAACGCGATCGCGATACTAAACGTGGAAACGCGCGACTACAGCGGTCGCGTAAGTGTGCAAGGCGCCATAATACATATGTATAAACACGAGCAGCGTCCGCCGTGCGGCTGACGCTCCGATCGCACTCGCTTTGGTCGCGCAGATTTCCACGTTTAGTTTCGCGTTGTTGTCGCTCCCGCGTACTTGACACGCAGGTTTGGCCCAAGCTTTACATTAGGAATGGCTGTTACGGAATTACCCCGCCGTTTGGAACGTAGTTCTTTTCACTTTTACACACTTGGTGAATAAGAGCTACACCGAAAAAAGTGTAACATTTTGACCGTCATGATATTCTTGATAGTTACCACGGGATTTATTTATAAACGATGATTAAAAATGTATGGTTGAACAGTCGCTAATCACTACTTAACTTTAAGCAACGTTTATAAACAAAGGGGTTTGTGTCCAGAGTTACAACGTGCGATAAGTAACATCGTTCCAATATTCAATTCATCTTGTGGCACAACTTTAAAATAAGCATGTGATTCGATTAAAATACATCACAAAGAAAACAGTGAAAAGAACAGAGATTAAAAGTTTTTTTCTAAAGAATTATTCGTACAATTTACAAAACCTTCGCCCGTGAAGTAGACATCACTCTGCAGAATACTAATTCAGACCCAGAGTCTGCCAAAGACAGTATTTAGTTGTATCTACTTAGTACTGTTACATTGTCCGATCCTATTTTCCGCACTCCGACTATAATTTAATTTGCAAAGACAAAGTCAAAGCATTTATTTCAATTAGACAATTTACTGGCACTTTTAAACAGGGTGGCAGGGATATCGACGCGCAAACTGTAACCATGTATTCAGCACCGGATTCTAGCGTAGAATTTTCATGTCGGTTATAAAAAAAAAATCTGCTGTTTGATAGAAAAGCCTACCTGCCTACCTACGCGGTCAAAATATATGCAACAGCAATTTTTTTTTAATAACCCACGTATTGTTTTACGCTAGGGGATAGAATCGTGCGCTGAATTCATGGTTTCAGTTTGCGCGTCGATATCCCTGCCACCACGTTTTGTCAAGACTAGCTACGTTCTAGATTTATAGGGTAGAAAATTCCATAAAAGTCCCTCTAGAGTCATTCCTCGTATCGGGAAGCCATCTTTGTGACATTACATCATCCACAGCCTGCTGTTAGCCAGAAACAAACACAAAGTTGTACCAACAACAAGGCTCAAGAAAATATGTGGCTCGTTTAGATGTCAATGTTTACGCTTTTATAATAAACTTTCAAGCCGCATTCAGAACTACACCAATAATTGATAAACTTATCTATATTGATAAAATATTTTCAGAAAGCCTTGCATACTGTAGAAGACAATAAAATTCGGGAGTGAACTGCTTCAATTAAATTTACACAAGGGTGATTGGTTTTTATTATTAACAATTTTGATATGTTTTGTAAGTATTATACACGTTGACATTTGATGAATATTTTTGAATCAATTTACAAAAATAAATAGATTTATATGTTATTTGAATTCGAATTCTCTATGAAAACGGCAACCGGCAGCAATTTTACTATCAACAGAAGCGTTTTCATAGAGTTACATAGAAACCAGTCGCGTCGTTACGGTCTGTTATAGCGATTTGGTGACTTTGCTGCTGCGGCTTGCAGTTGCAGTTGCTTTCGGAATTGCACCTTTATATAACTACCTACCGATGAGGCAAATTTTTGTATGGCTCTTCTTCTCTAAGGAGAAAAACAAGTCATTTGTCTGGGTTTACTCTTAGCAATTTAAACTTTTGAAGGATTTTCATGCAGTTATCACCATCATTCGGAGTATTTTTTAATACAGTTTATGTGTTACATTCATACTTCGCCCAAGCAAAGCCAAGGGGTCTCTCGTATCTTATAAAGATGACATACGAGACATCACTCGAACATCCCTATTCTTAGCTCCATCTTCCTTTCTATTGTCTCGGTATTGTATCCAAAAATCCATACAGTACTGCTTACTCTTCAATACGTATAAAGGAGCTCTCTCCAGGAAGGCTGTGAAGTGTTTGCAGAGAGCGTTGGCAGCCCAATTTTGTTGGAGAGCTCACTCGAGACGACTTCGGCTGTAAGCGAATCGTTAATTTTTGTAGGTAAATGCACGCAAATTGGCGTTTTATGTCGTCATGTTCTGAGATTTTAATGATAGTGTGAACAATAATAACTTTAAATAGTTGTCTATCAAATTACGATTAACTTTTGGTAACCTGCTTCACGTTTGCTCTTCTCCGCCGTTGTTTTTCCATAGGCGTCAGAAAATTGGTGCTTCGTTAACTGTAGGTATTGAGGGAATGAGAAAAATTTCGTGACATATAAATAAAATAAATTAAGTCCTCCAGACCGAATTTCTACCACGGCAACCATGGTGGACACAGGTGCACTCTCTCTTCCCTCACTCTCATTGTCCAATGGAACGGCAATCCGACACAACCGGAGACTGATCAGGAGCAGGACCAACAGTTTAACGTGACATATAGCAAGGTGGTAACGATAACGCGATATGTCTGAAAGAAACCACCTTTCAAGCCAGCACATAAATAGTTGTCAAATTTGACGTTCTCACCCACATGCCTACATAAACAAGGAAACCATGAATTTGATGGCTCTATAAAACCAAACACCTAAGTACAACATAAACGTGAATCCGCCCTAAAATGTTCAAACCCAGGCGTAACATCTTAGCATTTTCCCTCCGAATCGATAGACCTTACATTCTGTCCATAATTTCCGTTTGACTTGTTACAGCACCTACTAACTCAAACCACTCACAGGAATCGCCAGTACGATCCTTGCGAAAATCTATACAACCTTCCGTTATTTATACCACGCGGAGACGACGATACGACAGTATACAGGGTGGCAGGGACATCGACGCGCCAACTGTAACCATGGATTCAGCACATGATATTAGACCCCGTAGCGTCGAAATTTTTCGTCAGTTATCAAAAAAACATAGAAAACTGTAATACCTACGCGGTCAAAATGTATAGAACAGCAATATTTTTTTTTAATAACCGACGAAAAATTTCGACGCTATGAGGTCTAAACTCATGTGCTGAATTCATGGTTACAGTTTGCGCGTCGATGTCCCTGCCACCCTGTATAAACTTCGTATTATAATCTAAGTAAAGACGCTCCAAGTTTGCACACAAAGAGAACATAACATAACATCGCGCCTGGATTCTCCAAAGAGAGGCAGATGTGCACCTATAGCACCTATAGTTTAAGTCCGATGTAAGGGGGTGAGCTTGTTGCCATCAACAGGGCACAAATCCAAACTCCGGGCTGCTATTGAGAAGTTCCAGATGGAAAAACTCAATACAACACTTTGCCCAACCTGGGAATTGAACCTAAGACCTCATGCTCAGCAGTAGCGCGTGCGACCACTACACTAATGAGGCAGTAAATAAATAATTATAAATGCGAAAACAACTCTGTCTTTCTGTTCTGACATTCTGTTACCGTTTCACGACTTAGCGGCTGAACGGATTTCGATGAAAGGACATTGACAATCTATGTATGGATGTTGGACCAAGTGCTGCCCAGAATGAACACAAAGTGTATTTTGTTCCATACGTCATTACTAACATGTAAACCGAAGCGCTCCAAATTCTGTTCAGGGAGTTAAGAGAAAAAAAAAGTTTTTCTTTGTGAATTATTTACCGATCAAAAATGAACTAAAACAAATAATTGGACTATTTTTAGTAATTATTGATAATAAACTATTAACACTAACTATTATTGATGATTTTTAATCATCACTGACAATAAACTATTAGTAATCATAACCTATAACAAAATATTGTCAAAAATTTATAATTACCTAAACCATAAAAAAAAAATCCTGGGATTTTTGATTTTTTTGTAATTTATTTGTTAGGTAGATTGATCAAGGAAATCATTTGGAAATACTCCCATGTCTGGGCAGCACTTGGACCAAACCCTGTCAATGTCATTTAACACACAGATAGACTACGGTTAGGATAAAGGATACTTTTTAGCCCAGTAGTACGTTCCTATGGGCTAATTTCCGAGCTCCACCCGGGCGAAGCCAGTAAGTGCTTGTATCTGGTCTTAATAGTTTTGTCACTAGGTGCGTACACTACGATTTATCTAGTTTATTTTTCTTTTTTGATTTCGACGTAGATGTTATTTAATGTTTAAAAAAAAGCCCTATGCTCTAGTGTTGTCAACGTTTTCATAGTGTCGTATTGTCGTCTCCTCGTTGTATATCGATAAATTACTTCCACAATAATAATCCTCCATTGTCATACTAGTAGAAATACTTCGACGGCCGCATCTCGCTAAGCCATATCCAGCAGACAAATGGGTGTTTGTCCAAGCGGTTATAATCCAGTTTATATTGTTAGTAAGCTCCTGTCAAAGGAAGTTATATTTTTTGTGGGAAACTGGTAGACAGATTTGTAGAGGGTAAAGATTCGGTAAGATTGCGACCGGAGCGGATAGCGACTTATACAGTGTCATATAAGTTGATAGAGCCAAAATTAATTTAGATAAAATGTGATGCATCTTGACTACTGTCAAATGTGTGCACTGACTGGACAGGTCTACTCAATCTGTGTAGTTCTTGCCTGAAAAGACGTTAATCTACATGTTCTTCACATGATCTGACCAAGATTATATCTGGGCATTAAAACAGACTTTGTTTGTTTCAGCCTAGTAGTCGGATAGGAAACGCTGACCTCAACTAGTTTTTAAAATATGTTTGACGTGTAAAAGGGTTTGTACAGACGCCAGCAGGTCAAGCTACCCGAAACTGTCAAATTTTCCCAATCAACCTTGAACCTTAATGCTTTAGCGATACAGCTGTGCTGCTGGGGAGTTTGTTCCGCCACTTCTTCTTCCCAGCGATAGCACTAGGAAGTGGCGAAGGGCGGGCGTTTTTGGGGGACTGTCTTTTGTAATTTTGACGTTCGAAAAGTGCTGATTCTCAGCCTAATTTGAATAAATGACTTTTGATTTTGATAAAGTTGAAAATCTATTAAAGAAATTTGACAGATTGTAGTAGCTTGATGTACTGGCGTCTGTACAAACCTACTTACAGAAATAAAATCTTTTAACATTTTTCATTAATTCATCATAGTCTTTATAAAGATAACTTATACTGAACACTACTTCTAACAGGTTGTCGTCCCTGTTTTTGCTCTCCGCTCCTTTACTTTCTTTACGTAATCATTATTTTATACAATAGCTACTATTTTCAAGAATATTTTCTAAGAACCAGATTTTTTTTTTATTTTTTTTTTTCTAGTAAGCAATTCTTCAAAATAATGAAGAATTACTACCAAAAGAAAGTATATTTCTTTCAACTTGACACTTTTTTCTTAAAAAACGGCTCAGTAATTGGTGTAATTGAAATAAATTAGCTTATGAAACTTATCTGGACGATTGGGACAACTTAATGTCGAATTATGGCGTTGTTCATTTTCTTTTTAAATTTACATAATGTTGTCATTTGTAGACTTTGAGATTTTTTTATTTATGGTAGAAATTGCAAATAGATATTTTCATCAAACATCGCTAAAGCGATGCAAAGGTTACCGCGGTAAATTCATAAATGAGTTACAACGAACACACATGATTTAAAAAAAAATTACAATTATCAACCCAAACTAATTGTCAGAGATTTTTGTTGTGATCTGCATTTGTGGACTTTTGTTATTATTTTTTTTAAGTGGTCCGTATCTTTCACAAATAAAAATCGAATTAAAAAAAAATAAGTGCTGATTTTTCCAACGCCATATAATTATATGGCGTTGGAAATTTTATTGGACCAATAATTATGAATTTTTGACAGTTTGTCCATACAACTATCAGGCGTAAATTTTATTCTACGAATAAAAATTATCTGTCGATAGAAAAATCAGCCCTAAGTCTCCTAAATTGAATCTAGGAAAACCTACCTACTTATTTCAGGAAACATTTAAAATCAATGACGGCTCATCTAACCAAGATGAAAATCTATAAACCGAATTACTTATCAGGCTTTCACTTTGATTCATTACAAAAATAACTTTGAATCAAATTCCGTCATGACATCGAACAAAGCATCTTGAAGCCTTATTTCCGTCTTATCTAAGAGTATTAAACGTTTCTGTAAAGTTCCTCCCAAGCAAAGGATTAACCTTTTCCGGTGCTGTCGTCCAAAAATTTAAGGGATTTGATACGGGTATTTGATCCTAAATACTAAATTAACGTTATAGGAAAAAATATTCCTTTAAAAGATCTTTTAAGCGCCCTTTATCAAGTACCGTGAAATAGGATCCTTTACACACACATGAGTACAACGTAGGCAACTAATATGTAGGGTGTGTGTGGGGTGTGTGTGCCTGTATGTACAGTATAAGGTCCAATACATGCAAATAAATTTACCATTTCGTTTGTCCGTTACGAATATAAATGGATTCTGGTGAATTAATGAATTTATTACCAGCTTTTATTTTAAGTGGCCTACGCGCCGTCACTTGCGACTATAAATCTTTGTGGCCGTATCACTGGCTCCAGGGACCGGATTCTTTGTAATTCCGTAAAATACAGTTACTTTTATATATGTTCTAAATATGTACTGAGGTTAGAAGTTATGTTTTCGAAAGAAAAGGAATTGGTAGAGAGAAGTCGTTTGGTGATAAAAGCTAATACCTAATATTACTTTAACCTATTAAATATATCATAAATGGAATTGTTTATCAACGGGTCAGTTGTTTAAACAAAGATCTTGTTGAAGTTTCTTGAGCCAAATAAAATAATAATAGTATTATCTTCTAATTGAATTCCAGATATATTTTCAAACTGATGTACTTATATACGTGCCTAATGTTGTGTCTCGTTCATATACCTACAAAAATCCTTCCACAATAGTAAGGGTTAAAAGGGAAGATTGTCAAACAAAAATAAGAAGAGATATGAAATAGAGTATCTACACATAGGACATACTTAAACGAGGATAATCTGATTTGTAGTAAAAATAGGAGATAAAAAAATACTTTTGAGATTTTTTTATCAAAGATCTAAGAGGCTAAGAAACCTAACTTGAATAAATCTTATCATTAAAATCTATCAGACATGTTATAGATACGAAACGTTAAATTAAAAACCGACATTTATAGAAAAAAAAAACATTTTCAGAAACCTTTAGTATGAATTACCGAACTTGAAAGCGATTTGATAGACAAATAGATAAACCATTTATTTGGCGCACACAAAAGACAGCACAACACACAAAAGTACAATTAGATGATAACCAATTACCAATTCAGCTTCAGACAAGGTATTATTAGCCTAAACTCTTTGAATAAATTCATCTGAAAAATAATTACCTCCTTGGTGCTAGCTGCCTTCAATATGCCTTAGCACCATCAGACAATATCATCGAATCCCTGCTAGTAATTATGAAAAATACCAGACAAACAGACTTTGGTTACCAAAATTGTGCAATGTAGGCAACATTGCACAATTTTAGTGGCAATAATCTGTGTATAAACGACTGAAAGTTTCATAGCAATAATAACGCGTGATGTTATACCAACGATGCCTTTAATTCCAACTATGCTACTACATGCATCATCGGTACAATCGCAACCAAAATATTTTTTCGCAGTGAATTCAATTCAAAGTAATGATGCGATATTTACTCCCCATTTAATGAATATTCAGCAACCAAATTATTCCTGTAAATCAGGAATAATTATTATTACTCATCAAATAATATTATTTTGTGAACACTAATTGAAATAAACCACTGAACTACTGTTTGATTTCATATTTGATATCGTTAATGTCTGTGGTGATGCTTATTATTATTTTATAACTAGTGACACACTGGGACTGGTTTTCGTAGAATTAATACCTGCAGCCTGCTGTTGATTTTAATGTTTCAATATTTATATACATATGAGCTGGCGACCGCGTACTGGAAGACTTAGCGTTGGAAGGCCTCCCAAAAGGTGGACCGACGACCTTGTGAAGGTCGCAGGAATCCGCTGGATGCGGGAAGCACAGAACCGGTCGAAGTGGAGGTGCTTGGGGGTGGCCCATGTCCATCAGTAGACGTCTTTCGGCTGAAATAAATGAATGAATATGAGCTGTCACAGTTCATATAAAGCTATTGAAACATAGATACAGTAAAGGTACATACTGCTGGGACACCGGCCTCCCCCCAGTGAGGGGTGCCTAATTATGTTTATGTTATTTATTTATTATTTTTGACCGCCCCGTTGGTCTTGTGAGGTTTTGAGCGTGGAGTCCTGGGTTCGTTTTCCGGGTCAAGCAAAATGTTATTGGGCTTTTCAGTTGGGAATGTCTTAGCAACAGCCTGAACTTTGGCAGTTAGCGGTGTGATACCCCCGTGCCTCGGAAAGCACGTTAATCCGTTGGCCCTGTGCCTGATCTCTCCATCGGACAATGAGAGTGAGGGAAGGGAGAGTGTACCTGTGGCTGCGCTCTGCGCACACACGTGGGCACTATTATATCCCGTGCCGAAGGTTGGTCTCCGCTTGGATTGGTCGCCACGCCGAAATTCGCTGTGGACGACTTTATTTATTTATTTATACATACAGTAATATACAGGTTCATGTTGGTTTTGTAACATTAAACCAGATACTTATGGTTTGTATTGGTACTCACATTTGCTATACCAACATTGGTTAACTATTACTAAGTAAATATATACAAATAATGTAGGTACATGAATAATATTCTGCACGTAACTATTTAAGCCTTACACATCTATCAGTAAGTACGTGGGTCACATGTACTGTTTCGAATCTGAGCTGCGTGCTACCGGGCAAACACAGAACAGATGTAAACACGGAATCACAATAAATGTGTCAACAGTCATTATGTATCCAATTAATTTCCTGAACTACTTCAGCAGTGGACTTTCTTTCGCTGAATAATGATGTTAGTTAAGGGGGAAGTGCCAGGGTAGCCCGACATGCAAATGTTCTTACGTTTTTTGCAATTTTTTCACATGTACATATCATTATTTTAAATGTTAGCTTATATAATGTAAATAAAAAAATAAAAAATTGTAGATATTTGACAGGTTGTATGTTGAACAAAATATGATTCGCGAGCGTAACAAGTATGTATTCTCTCTCTCTGTATTCATATAAAATCTTATTGAATGACTATTTCATGAAATATAAATCAATGAACTGACCTGCAAATTGCAAAAAACGTGAGAAAATTTGAATTTCGTGGGTTACTAAGCGCATTCCCCTTAATACCAATTTAGCTGAAATAGGTATTAGCAAGAGAGAAATAGTTGTTTATATAGCTCTATTAAAAGAAAGTACTGAACTACTGACCTATAAACAAATGCGTACAATGTACACTTCTGGACACATCTATTGGCCCACCTTAGAGTTTAGGTTTCGATGGCCCCTACCGAAATATGATTGCTAGATTGAACAAAAACTGTTGATGCAGTTTTAAACCTGATACATTTTACCATCTTTTTCGATCGTATTGTTTTAAATTTGAATTCAGAATACCATACGACATGGAGCTACGCCTAACAAGTCGGATATGCGACTTGTTAAAGGCAATTGATTTTTGAATAAAAAACATGTTTTATCAAATAAAGGTTTAATTTAATAACGCGTGTTGCCTCCATAGGCATCTACCACAGCTCTCATACGATTAGGCATAGAGTTTATCAACCGCTCTATGAAATTTTGAGGGATCATCTCCCATTCCTCTTCTATGGCAGTTTTCAACTCCTGCATCGTCTGGGCAACTGGCTGACGAGCCCTAACACGTCTTTTTAGCTCGTCCCACATGTGCTCAATGGGGTTCATGTCTGGGCTTCTGGCTGGCCAGTCCATAACTGTGATGTTCACATCCCGAAGATATTCCCTGACGATGCCGGCCGCATGGGCTCTTGCATTATCATGCATAAAAAGGAAATTTGGGCCCACATAGTCCGCGTATGGTATCACGTGAGGTTCTAAGCACTCACGAATGTAACGAATGTACCTTTCAGCATTTAATGTTGGCAGCCGTGGTCCTGTAACAACCTCAAGTTGAGTTTTGCCGCTCGCGGATATACCGCCCCAGACAGTCCATGAGCCACCGCCATAAGCAACCCTCTCTTCAAAGCAGCATTGTGCGAAATGCTCTCCCTTACGTCGGTAGACCTTCTTCCTTCCATCATTGCCATGTAACACAATTTTAGACTCATCAGAAAAGAGTACACAGCTCCAATCTTGCTGTGTCCAATTTAAATGACTGCGTGCAAAATGAAGGCGCGCTGTTGGGTGGGCTCGCGTTAGTTTGGGCCCATTAGCTGGCTTGTGTGGTACCATATCGCGTTCTTTTAACCTTCTCCGAACAGTTCGAGCGCTCACAGATACTCCGTGGAAGTCGCGAAGTTGGTTTTGTATCTCAATAGAGGTAAGGTGACGATTTCTCAAGCTGGTCGTCACGATGAATCGATCCTGCCTTTCAGTTGTGACCCGAGATCGTGGCCTTCCTTGGCGACAAACAAAGCCGCCAGTCTCTAGGTACCTCCGATAAACATTTCGGACCGCAGATCGACTTAAATTAAGTGGAGCACTCACGTTTCTTTGGCTGTGTCCGGCCTGAATAAGTGCCACAGCTTGGGCGGCGATTTCAGGTGAAGTATCCATAGATTATTGATAGAACCTCACCTTAATGTTAAGAATAAGTAATGTTTGTTGCAAAACCAAAGATATCAATCACTTTTTCACGAATTAAATCCAAGTAAACCAATAAAACCAAGTTTTCTTAGTATTCGATTGTTTGATATCAACAAACAGGCTCCAAATTGTCTTTTGTTTCTTTAAATTCTGTGTTCGAAATTCAAAAAAAGACTATTGAATGAAATTGTGAATGTGCCAGGTTCAAAACTGCATAAAAACTTTTTGCTCGACCTAATATAAAATTTTAGCTAGGACCAAACGAAACTGAAAATACAAGGTGGGCCAATAGATGTGTCCAGAAGTGTATAAAGAAGCCCAAAAATGTAAAACAGCCTCCTACCCGTACCTACTCCCCCGCTAGTTGGGTACCCGAGATTCAGATTTATTCAGACACATATGGGTTGACTAGATACAAACCATACAATTACATTTACAAAAAAGGTCAGATGAGGGAGATAGGGTTCTTTTTTATAATTTGCCTCGCCTAGCGTTTTCCCAACCATGTTAGGGTCAACTTCCAGTCCAACCTGATGCAGCTGAATAACAGCATTTCACATGGCCTATATAACCTCCACAACTCAATTACTCCCTCGTCTGTTGAGAAACCTCCCAGAGGCCGGTAACAATACAAAAGTAATTGTGTTTCATTAGTAACAATTGAACTCTTACTAGGTAACACGACATCCCCTGGTTGACAGACTTTCGGGGGTTCTGACTGCCCGTAATGACTCGTCAAAGACCAAATTTCAATGTAGGGGGAAATTCCGAATTTACGAGAAAACTTATCAAATAATCGTCAATAAAACCTTCTAAACTTCGGCCCAAACCCCTTAATTTTAAAATAAAAGTATATAGCAGACTCAGACTCACAAAAACATCATTCATTACGTGTAGAGAGGTGACAAATACAGCAAAACAAAGGAGAGATTTAATATTTATTTTGCCTCGAATTGGACGGACCGGGCTACGGGTTTGAACAGTCCGTAGAGGTATGTAGGACCGTAGAATAAGAAAACCTTATAGAAGTATACAACAAATTCAATAAATTCAGTGTGAGTAAGTATAGGGTAATAAAATAAGTATCAAAAGAGGAAAGCGAAACATAAAGGGGTTTATTTATACACAATGATTAAAGTGAGGTATTCCACTTAGAGCCCTGATTTCAAGAACACTTGCCCGAACCGCACCTGAACACTTCCACTGAAGAATTGACGTTTAAACGACAAAAATATATGGTTAAACAGTCGCTAATCACTAGTTAACTTTAAGCAACGCTTATGAATAAAGGAGATCGAATCAAACCTATCATTTAATTCAAGTAACAGACTCCTAATAAGAATAATAGGAACACACACAGTCACATTAATTTACATTACATACAATTACACTTAATGTCATCTACTTTTTAGGGTTCCGTACCCAAAGGGTAAAAGCGGGACCCTATTACTAAGACTCCACTGTCCGTCTGTCGGTCTTTCAGGCTGTATCTCATGAACCGTGATAGCCAGACAGTTGAAATTTTCACAGATGATGTATTTCTGTTGCCTCTATAACACCAAATACTTGTAGCGGTATCTACAACGCCACATGCGAACAACGCGTCATACTGACGTCACGCAAATCCTGCATCTCGCAAGCAGAGTTTACCGCGCAAATAGCATAGATACAATTCCCCAACATCAATCGTTGGGCAATTGCCCGCCAGACACAACACCCGTCTGGTCGGAGGATCTTCCCTTTTCTATGGAGGTTGTGTGATCTTTACACCCTGTTCCTCATGCCTCCAAATACTAAAAACAGAATAAAATAAATATTTAAGTGGGGCTCCCATACAACAAACGTGGTTTTTTGCTCGATATTAATAAAGGCAA
The DNA here is from genome assembly GCA_951799955.1 of Apamea anceps. Classification (NCBI taxonomy): domain Eukaryota; kingdom Metazoa; phylum Arthropoda; class Insecta; order Lepidoptera; family Noctuidae; genus Apamea; species Apamea anceps. Next base: position 4,225,149 of record OX637504.1, on the reverse strand, counting down.
CAGGTAGACGCTTGAAATATTCACAGAATATTTAGTTGTATATTCACTTTTAAAATAAATAATTAAATTAAAATAAATATTTAAGGGCGGCTCCCATACAACAGACGTGATTTTTATAGATAATGGTACGGAACCCTTCGTGCGCGAGTCCGACTCGCACTTGGCCGGTATTTTTTTGTGCGTGCAATGATGCCCTGTTATAATGACCTAACCACCTCGCCTCGTACTGCTGCGGCTGCTACTGCTCCGCACTTAACTCGCGTTAATCCAAGACAATATGCATATATCAATTTGTCGTCACTCAAGACATGGATGGCATTTAGAAAGCGTTTGAGGCGGGAGTTCCACTTCTAAACTTTCTTAATCTATGGAAGGACCCATCGGTACATAGCGGTTTGAGTGCCAAGTAGCCTTGACTGATCCCATAATTATATTGAAAAGAATTTCCTTATACTTAGAATAGTGCTTTTGTTGTTTGGAAAAATGGATTTCTTGGACGAAATGTTGTTAGGTATATACTAACGGATTTCTTTAGTATGTGTCAATCTTTTACTAGGTACTTATTGCTTTTGCACCTCATGACATCTTCTCTCAGAAACCATAATTATGGCGAAGTCTAGTATATTTTCGTAATAAAGACAGAACATTATACCTATTTATTTTGTTAAAGTTAATATAAGTACATTTATCTACATGATTATCAAGAAATCTTAAATAAAATCTAAAACTAATATATATATATAAAAAAATAAAAGGGAAGAGCTCATTGGGCATCAATAAATTCGTTCGCATCGCTTTCAGTGGGAAAAGCAAAACAAAACCCCAAAAGGCTGGCAGCGTTGCCACGTTTGATGGCAATGCTGATTCTTTGACCTAAAAATAGGCCAGCCCTCTGGTCACGTGAAGAGTCGACTAATCAAGGCCAAGCGGGGCATTGATTTTCCTAATTGAGTTAAATAAATTGGCACATCAAAAAAAAAAATAAGTACCTATTCCTCATAATTAATTAATTAAAAATAATAAAAACGTGAAAGTTTGTATGGATGGATGGACGGATGGATGGATGGATGGATGGATGTTTGTTACTCTTTCACGCAAAAACTACTGAACAGATTTGGATAAAATTTGGCACACAGATGGTTTATAACCAGGATTAACATATAGGAAACCTTTTATCCCGATATTCCCACGGGATCGAAACTTATGCGGTTGAAACCGCGGGGCGCAGCTAGTTATGAAATATTCCTGAAACCGCAAAAAATGCCTAATCCGCAAACAAAATATAGGTAACACAACCATACATTACATCAGCTAACTACCTATAACCACATCTTCGGTTCGACTATTTGGCCAGCAATTAACTGATGAACTAGCGCGTTGATTGATTGCTCGCTTCATCAGCCAGAAGGGTCCAAACTAACATAGACGGGACCTCTACTTATAACGCCGAAAATGCCGATATTAGTCCATAAATGTTTTACACGGGTTTACTCGTACTAAAACTATACGGTTCGAAATGATTGAGACGTAAAGGCCTTTTTTTTGGGTGGGAGATCATCATATGACTTCTCCCGCTCTGGGCGGAGCGGGAGGGCGTGTCAGTCTTTTACTGACTAAAACCCACCCGTGTTCCTTCAGTTGCCTGTGCCAGGGGCTACGGTATCTCTTTCGAACAACCCGCGGCCCTGGCAGGCATCAGCCCTAGCGGACCCCGTCAGTTCGTGCTGACATCTTTTTAAGGCGCGCGTGGAACACAACGCGCCGTCGACCGGGCCTGGTCCTTACCGGGCGGCGAGGTGCCTATTGCTCGGCACCCGCAAGCCCGCACCTACGGTGGCCGGGAGTCGGCTGTTGACTCCTGACGTCCAGGGCGTCTCCTGCGGTGACTAGGGGCGTGTTTTACCTTGCCTCTCCCTCACGCGCTCCGCCTTCTCCTTTGCGAGCATTACTGTTTCGCAGAAGGAGGTGACGGCTTCCCATGCACTCTCGCCCCGTACCATGGCCGGGACCAGGGCCGGACGCGAAAGATAGCAGCCGCCGATCGCCGCCACGAGCTGGGCAGACCTCCACCGTATGATCCACCGTGTCCTCCGGGTGATCCACACAGTGGTGACATTTTGGCGTTTCCTCCCGCCTTATCCTGAACAGGAACCTCCCGAAACAACCGTGTCCGGTGAGGACCTGCGTCAGGCGGAAGGTGAGCCGTGGCGCCTCTAGTCACTCCTCAAAGAGGGGACTTATCGCCGCAATTGTGGCGTGCCCAAGACGTAAAAGCCTTGCGTAGCTTTTTTGTGATTATACTGTTTAAAGTTAAGCCAAAAAAATCATCAAAATCTCTAGGCTTATCTCGGAATTTATTTTTTATTAAAAAGTGATTGATGTTTTTAGCAATGAAAAATAAACTTTCACTAAATTGAATTTCACTTTGTGATGGTAATGCTTTAATCTTTAATTCATTATCTGATAAAAAGAAAGTTCAAAAGACCGAATTCCCTAAACGCAAGCTTAAATGAATCCTAAAAAAATGTTTTGGCGATTCTATTTCGATACCAACAAAGTCAAATAGAGTCGAGCCCAATATCCTGCAACTTTTAATATTCGTGGGGTCGCCAAACATCGCAACATCAAACGGTCTGTAACAAACGCGTAAAAAGAGGCTTACAGGAAACCGATCGACTGAAATATAAAGCGCACCTATGATGGGTAACTTTGAAGTTGTATGTACGATTGAAAATAGGTCGAATATGTTTACAGTTTATGTATTAGCAAAAATTTGACGAAGATGTTCCCTCCAAGGTCACAGGAAAAATATGTATGTTAATATTTGTATTATTTTTTCGCTATTACTTGATTGAAAATTCAGTCACCAAGAAAATCTTTGCGTTTTAATTTTTAGCCTTCGTTAATGAGACTAATTCCTGGTGTAGACATTCACATACTTAAATGAAACAAAACATTGAGTTAAGTACTTCAGTATCATCCTATTAATCGTTTTACTGTTCAATGATTTCCTTGAATTGTTTAAAGTCCTCAATACAATTGAAAACCTCAACCCCAGAATAGGACCATCGAAAACAAAAGTTTCCACTTCAATTCGCAGCGTTTAGTGGCCAGTCCTGGAATCCTGTTCAACACAAAGTTTCCAACGTAACATGAACTCCGCGCTTCACAACCTTCTCCAAATACCTGAACAAAGTTAACTAATGAAGGAGATAGAGGGATCAACGTACACTGGTCGGTTAAGGATGGGCCATCGTAAATTCCCACTGGTCACTACACCCTAAGTTTACGATTGCGGTTGCACTGCTAACTGCTCAACGCCATTAATTTACGGGCTTGAATATAGAAACAAATTGGTTACGGATACAGTTTTAATTGAATCAGTGAGTCGGATTTGCCGACTATTGTTTTAGCAAGAGTGTCCTCAACCGCTTCAGTTTCGAATTTGGCACGAAAAGCATTTTGTATTTTGCATCAGGTTATTTCATTTGGTGCGGATATTCAATTTCCATACTGTATACGTATGGCAAAGGTATAATTTCATTCAAAGTTAGTAGTTTGCGTAAGATTGGTAAGACTACTTAAGTAACTGTAGGTGCATGAAGTTTGTCCTAGTTCACACATCATGTAAGTTTATGATATGCATCGTAACCCTTCAGAGAAATTAATTTTACATAAAAAATCTAATTATTTATTTTAATCTTATTATTCATTATATGTATCGACGAAAAAAAAATATTGCTGTTCCATACATTTAACCGCGTGTTAAATGTATGGAACAGCAATATTTTTTTTTAATAACCGACGAAATATTTCGACGCTATGGGGTCTAAACTCGTGTGCTGAATTCATGGTTACAGTTTGCACGTCGATGTCCCTGCCACCCTGTATAATTAAAACGGTGCAACACTACACATTAAAGAAACATGAAAAAGACACTTCTTAATATTGATTCTCTAAGTTTTATCAGCCAATCGTAAACTGAAAATACGCTAAGTTGACATTCAGTAGGTAACTTCTAATTTTAGTTAATATTTATCTTGGTAGGATTTTTTCATGCAGTGTGGTTTCATTTAACATGAAAATATTTTATTGGAGCGGTGTCACAGTCAGTTGTCGTGAGTTCCCTCGAGACCAATCAGCAACGCAGGTATCGGTTAGTTACACGTCCAATTAAATGCAGGCAATTTACAACAACTTAAAAAAAATACCATTTTAGGTAACCTCTATTGGACACCACCCAATTCGATCCTTCACCATTAACATCTGAATGTAATCAGGTGTGACCACCTACACATTGCTGAGAGATAACCTACAATCAAAAATATTTTCTTACAGAAATCGACATCCACAAGTCAGAAGATTGCCGATCTGAATGGGTTGAAGTGAGGGATGGCTACATGCCGGACGCTCCCGTGCTTGGCAGGATCTGTGGCTCCGGGAAAGGGCCCATGATGAGGTCCACAGGCTCAAGACTGACGGTTGTGTACCAGCCTGGACCAAGACCCAAACCTCATAGAGGATTTAGGGCGTTTTACGAAGGTAAGTTGATCAAACATAATTTCAAAGCTTTCGTTTATGATCTAAGACTTTTCGTCTAGGTTACTTAAATAATTTCAGACATATCAATTTATCTTTTGACACCAAACTTTCATGAGTCTTGATTAATGTCTTTATTAATTTAGGCCCTAGTAGGTAATGTTGCCCTTTCTAATGATATTTAGATGAAGGTCCCCAATTTCTCGGAGAATATTTTAAGCTGAAACATAACGCAGATAATATTTCAGTATGGCTGATCATGACTATTATGGAAAATAGAATAAAATTGGAGAAAATGGTTCTCCAATTATCTTCTGTTTTCTAATCCAGAGTTAAACGATTTTTTTTTTCCAGCTGTATGTGGTGGAGACATAGAAGTGGACAGCACAGGACACCTGGAATCCCCGAACTATCCTGATGATTATCAGCCAAACAAGCTTTGTATTTGGAGACTTTCGGTACCTCAGGTAAATTATCATCATTTTTAGGGTTCCGTAGTCAACAAGGAACCCTTATAGTTTCGCCATGTCGTCTGTCTGTCAGTCTGTCTGTCCGCGGTTTAGCTCAAAAACTATTGGTACTAGAAAGTTGTAATTTGGCATGAGTATACAAGCTAATGACGCCAAAAAAGTGGTAAAATAAAATTTAAATTATTTATGGTACCCCCCCTACATCTAAAGTGGGAATGATAATTTTTTTTTCGTCCTACCCATAGTGTGGGATATCGTTGGATAGGTCTTTCAAAAATATTAGGGGTTTGGGAAGACCGTTTTTTGATTAAGTAAACCGTTTGTAACTTATCAAGCTTAAAAGTACCCATTTTCGTTAGAGTCAAGTGTGTGTCCCCCTCTACCAACTAAACGGTTTTAGTTAGAAATTCAAATGTCACGGCAGTAGTACCTAACGAACGTACCTATAACGAAGTTTAAAGGAAAACTATCACACTTAAGTGGGCTTTACAAGTTTACGAGTAATAGTCGACCAATTGTATTAGACTCGAAAATTTCGAACAACTCCATAGAAATATCGATAGATGGCGCTAAGCGTCAGTTGTATCGCGCTATTGTTACATCCTAAATAAGTTTTATAAAAAAAAAACAGTTGCTACACCGGCTATGACAAGTCTTATCCAAATCTCAAAACAAAAATTAAAACTTTCCGTGCAAAATTGATCAGGTGAGAATTTGTATAGGAAGTCAAATTACGTAGGTAGTCATGTTTGGCTTTTAGTTAGAGCATGGTACGAAACTATCAGTCAACGAATACGACCCGCACTTGGCTGTTATAAAAATTACGGAACCCTACACTGCGCGTGGCCCGACACGCACTTGACCGGTTTTTATGATTGAAAACTGCCAATGACGACATTGTTCTTATTTTAGTCTTCAAGCCCTATTGAATCCCCTATAATTTCCTCTATAGCACTGTATGACCTAAACCTGCACTTAAGTCACGCATCTCTGCGACTTAAAATGACCATTTTTACTCAGAAAAGCGTGACTTAATTTCGGGTTTAGGTCACACTAGCTATAAAATAGTATACGATACGTGTGACTTAAGTAGGTCTTTATTGCACGGCATGAAATTAGTGCCTGAGCGTAGCGAGGGTTCTAAACGCCGTATCGTATCGTAATTTACTAGGTGTTAAGTATCAAATAGTTATTCTTTCTTTCAGGATTATCAAGTAGCTCTTCGATTCCATTCGTTCGAAGTGGAGAACCATGATACTTGCTCATACGATAAGGTAAAGGTGAGAGATGGTGACTCCATGGACAGCCCACTCATTGGCATGTTCTGCGGACACAAGATACCTCCTGATATCAGGTTAGTACATTTCGATCTGCTTAGCTTTTCCCAACTATGTTGGGGTCGGCTTTCTGTCAAACCGGATGCAGCTGAAAACCAGTGTTTTACATGGAACGACTGCCTATCTGACCTAAACAACCCCTTTACTGGGTAACATGATACCTTTTGGCAAGATTGATTGTCAGACTTTCGGGCTACTTATTACCCATTACGACTGAACCAAAGATTTATGAATGACAGCCGCGACCAACGGCTTTACGTGCTTTCCGAGACACGAAGGTTTCTAGATATGTAATGAATGGTCACCCATCCACGAACCGACCATGCAAAGCGTAGCTTTACCTTCGATCGACCCGTGTGGCTGTTATTATTTGGCCACGAGCCTCTTCCATTAATCAGTATACCTTTTTTAGCACTTGAAAATTTCAAATTGCAAAAGACAGCAGTGGACTGCTATAGGCTGATGATGACAATGAAAGACTCCCCCAAATTTTTTCTAACGAATTTTTTTTTGTGTTTAAAAACAGCTATCTAATTTTTCCGGGTCAACTGCTTTACTGTTACGCCGTTTTTGCTGGTTACCAAAAATCACAAAAAAGCTGCTCATCCAGACCAATCTACCCCTGCTCAACTTCCAAACAGTACAACACTTCCAACATTCCAGATCTACATCCAACAAGTTGCTCGTCATCTTCGAGTCGGATAGCACAGTGCAGAAGGCTGGGTTCTCCGCGACCTTCATGAAGGAGTTCGATGAGTGTGCCTCCATAGAGCATGGGTGTAGCCACTCTTGTGTCAATACCCTCGGGGGGTATGAGTGTGCCTGTGATATTGGGTACGAGCTGCATTCTGATGGGAAGAAGTGTGAGAGTAAGTAGACTTTGTGTGCACATTACCTAAATTGGTGATTTTTGCTCGGGGTAGGTTGATCTGCATAGCTATTCCCAACCATTCGATACGCGTGCCGAATCGAACATCAATCAACATTAAATTATTATTATATTAATCTATAATTATAATGGAGCCCTCTAAACGCTGTTCACAAACCTAAAACCCGAAAATGTTGTAAGATGAAAGCAAATAGACGACATAATCTTCCGACGGCTCTTTGCTGTCAGGGGCAATGCAAATCAAGTAATCGAAAATTTGTCACTTTTGATACATCAGCCTGTCGACCTGTTGGCCTGTTCTTTGTTCGTTTGAATAAGCTAGATTTGAACTTTGGGGATAAATCTAAATACACACGTAAAGACGCTCGCAGAACAGATGGCCGATGGGGCCAAAAAGTTCTGGAGTAGCGACCGCGTACCGGAAGACTATAGTTGGAAGGCCTCCCACAAGGTGGACCGACGACCTTATTAAAGCCGCAGGAAGCCGTTGGATGCGAGAAGCTCGGAACCGGTCGAAGTGGAGGTGCTTGGGGGAGGCCTATGTCCAGCAGTGGACGTCTTTCGGCTGAAATGATGGTGATGAATAAAGTAAAGACGTCATCTCGGCCTAAATGAAGTTATTGGGATTATGGCCACTAATTGGAGCACTTTGATACATCTAAATTGTAGAAGAGAAAATGACGTAAAATCTGTCAATAGACTTTACTAGCTGACAAATCACACATTTTTAAGATAACCTGAAAAGTATTAGGTACTTACCTACACCCTAAAACATTACTTCAACATTTTGAATAAATTATTTTTTTAAATACCATTTTTGCATCAGATGCTTGCGGTGGCTCTCTATACGCGCCAAACGGGACCATCACATCACCATCATTCCCTGATCTGTACCCGCCTTCAAAGAACTGTCTTTGGGAGATAGTCGCCCCACCACAGCACAGAATCACGCTCAACTTCACACACTTCGACTTGGAAGGAAACAATATGTATCAGCAGGTAAAAAACCCACAACTAATCTATTTTCTTATAAAAGTAGTTAGACAGGTCCACTTCATTTAGAATTTCTCTCCATCTTATGTATTTTTTTACAACTCTAGACAATCTTTAACTTTTCAGTCCTCATTATTTTAGCCAATCCCACTAGTATTTGTTTTCATTAAATTTTCTCTACTTCAATCATGTCAAGTCAGAGAAATAAATTGCTAAGCAAATTGACCCATCATAGTCATCTGCCTAGCCTTTTCCCAACTATGTTAGGGTCGGCTTCCAGTCTAACCGGATGCACATGCAGCTGAATACCAGTATTTTACATGGAGAGGCTGCCTATCAGACCTCTACAACCCAGTTACTGGGTAATACGATATCAAGAAAGTAGGGTATAAAGTCTAACATCCATGTCAGACTTTCGGGCTTCTGACGACCCGTAACAACTGTCAAAGATCCACGAATGACAGCCAGGAGCAACGGCTTAACGCGCCTTCCAAGGCACAGAGGGGTCTTGGTATGTAAAGATGGTCACGCATCCACGGCCAACCGTGGCAAGCGTAGCTTAACCTGATCGATTGACCCGTGCGGTTGTTATTACTTAGCCACAAGCCCCTCTCAAGTTGACTACCATCTTAAATTGACCGTATATTCAAATCAAAGGCATTCTTTTACAGTTTTGTGAAATGGCTATAACACGCCAGAGTGACGTAGTTTGCCAATTTGCTTATCAATTAATTATCTTGACTACATCCATTGTTTCAAGTTTCCAAGTCTCTATTGTTCAAAGAATCACAGTCACCTTTTACAATAGCCCCCTTCCAAAAGCAAAGGTACTGCTTATAGTCACCACGGAAAGTTTATGTATTTCCAGGAGTGTGAGTACGACAGCGTGACGGTGCACTCGAAGCTGGGAGCTGATGTTTTGAGGAGACATGGCGTGTTCTGCGGCTCTGCACTGCCACCGCCCGTCACGTCTGATGGATCGGTGCTGAGAGTTCAGGTATGTTCACCATTTGTATTATAAGCTCACTTTAAACTGCTGTTCTTTGCATCCTTCTTTAATTATTCAGCCCTTATTGACTGGCAGTAAGTAGAATTGCTACGAAAAGCGGTTTTGAAATTTACACACTTAGTAAAAATGAAAACTTCACTTCTTTATGGTGTCATGGCGCACAGGTGAAAGACAGCTTTTGCAGTGCCTACTTGTCTAATTTCTAGGACCCAAGTGCCCTATTTAACAAAGCTCTACATATCCAAAAAGCCCTATTTAATTACTTTAACTGCATAGTTCACATCGGACGGCTCTGTCCACCGCTCGGGCTTCGCGGCCGCTTACTACATCGACGTGGACGAGTGTGCCGAAAACAATGGCGGCTGCCAACACGAGTGTCGCAACACGCTCGGTGGCTACGAGTGCGCGTGCTACAGCGGCTTCACGCTGCACCCCAACACGCACGACTGCAAGGAGGGCGGATGCAAGCATGACGTCACGCAACCACACGGCACTATATTCAGGTAATAACAACAGTGCCGCACCACCGGTGATCGCCTCTGTCTCTTAATTCTGGGATAGTGCAGAATCATCTCATAGATTTTTATGAAAGAAAGAAAGAAAAAAAATATCTAAATATATATATATTCTGTACAAAACTCCGTTGCCCCTTCAAAAATCCTGAATGATGATTATAATGATGGACGTTAAAGCATTATTTATTTAGTTCAAAGATTTAATTGGTATTCCGCAGTCCAAACTACCCTGCCACATATCCACCCCGGAAGGACTGCGTCTGGCAGTTCTCCACAACACCTGGGCATAGAATCAAGCTCATCTTCCAGAAGTTTGAATTGGAGCCACATCCAGTAAGTATTTAGTTTGAACCTAATTTTATTGTAACTGACCATTATGTCTTAAGGTACACGAAACTACAAGTTGAGACAATATATTGTTGAAGACAGGAAGACTTTGGACCACTACTTGTTTACTTGTTAATATTATGACACCTTAGATCATATTATGACTGGTCTTTTGTGGCATTGCAAAATGACTTACATAATAATCAAGTGACATTTTTCTCAGGAATGCGCCTACGACTACGTCACAATCTACGACGGAGCTTCAGCAGACGAGAAGACTCTGGGTCTGTTCTGCGGCAACAGACTGCCTCACCCGATCGTCGCGTCGCAGAACCAGATGTACGTGGTGTTCAAGTCGGATGGCTCCGTGCAGAGAAGCGGGTTCCTGGCTAACCATTCTACTGGTGAGTTGGGTTTCATTTAATTCAATATGTGCCTAGAAATTTGTGCAGCACCTAATGCCCACTATAAGTCATCATCTGCATAGCTCTTTCTAACATCCTATTGGAGACTTCAAGTTTGGTTATTTATTAATTATTTCAACGTGGCAATTAGGGCTTACATCTAACCTCCACCCTTAGATTCTGGAACCTAGTATCGGTGGCTAAGATCGAACAAGGGGTTAGCTATAATAGTCTTAACTCTAATCTCTCATCTTTTCCTCAGCTTGTGGTGGCTACCTAGGAGCTACTGAAGCAGTTCAGCACCTGTACTCGCACGCTCGCTACGGCGACAACGCGTACGAATCCAGAGCCAACTGTGACTGGAACATCGAGGCTCCAAGGAACCACTTCGTGAAGCTGACCTTCCTGACCTTCGAACTGGAGCCTGAGGCCAACTGCCATTATGATTATGTTCAAGTGTTCGGAGGTTTGGACGGTAGCGGAGGAAACTATGGTACCTTCTGTGGAACTAAGGTAATAAACACAAGATAATGCAAAAAAAAAAATATCTCGTTGAACTTATGATAGAAAAAAAAACGGTCAGTAAGCTAGTGATAGAATTAACCTCACAAAAAGTAGGAAAGCGCCTACCCAGGAGATGTATCACACAGTGGATTTTTTAGATCCACACCTTTTTTTTTTTTTTTTTTTGAGGATGGGAAATCATCAAATGACTCCTCCCGCTCTGGGTGGAGCAGGAGGGAGTGTCAGACTCTTACTGACTAAAACCCACCCGTGTTCCTTCCTTAGCCCTTTATGTTCCAGGGCAGCGGTAACCCTTTCGGACAATCCCGCTACCTATGTAAACAAGCCTCACACCTCCACACCTTAGTTCTTATTTTGAGAAAAAGAAGTACCAATTTGTAATGAAAATGACTTTACCTAACCATCTTCCTTATTCCAGATGCCGCCTGAAATAGTCTCTACATCTGAAGCCCTCCTCATCAGATTCCGAACAGACGATTCTCTAGTTTTCAAGGGCTTCTCAGCCTCATATCAGATGGTCAAACCAGTGTGGAGCGAAGAAGACAGCTCAGAGGGCGCAGAATATGATGAAGAAGAAGACGAAAGGATGCCCCCGCTGGTGGTGGGGCGGCGCGGCCTGCGCGCCTCTGTGCCGCGATTTGTGCGCCGCCCCACGTGACGCTGGCCGCTGCCCCGACACCCGCGACATCGCCGACCGCACCGCAATAGCCGGATCTAATCGGTTTTACGGTTTTCTGTTTTTGTAATCTGGCAGCACTGACTTTGAACTGGAACAGTGTTACTGGTGTTATATTGTTGACGTTCAGGAATTGCAGTTGCCATATTAAAATTTGAGTACAATTTGTAATCGGTTTGAAAAAAAAAACAGTTTCTGCAAGGATTTTATTGGCTCTTGACTAAAAGGGCGTTGTTGGTAAACATCAGTGAATTTTTTTTGTGAAAATATGTTGAAAAACAAAACCCACAATCTTATTTTTCAATACATTTTCTTTAGTTCCAGTTTTTTTCACGCGCCTGAAGATCCTAATAGTTACTGTTAGATTTCTTTTTTTGTTAAAGTATGCCTGTTACATAAATGTAGTGAACTGCGGTCAGTTGCTTTTAAATAGTTGCGATAAAGACACTATTTGAAATGTTATTTTTTACGACTGAATAAAAAATGTAAATAAATTAATATTCCTAGTCTAATTTAGGTCTATTACTTAATAGTGGTTATCATTACAATACTCGTACGAGAAAGGTATGAATCACGTAATATAAAACACAAATAAGTGATGTTACTTATTACTGTTAAAATAGCCTATTACCAAAGAAATGTTCATAGTCTCATTAGTCACAATATTAAGATGTTGTTTACATTATTTACCCGTTTTTACTACGTATTCTCAATTATTGTATCAGCTATAAATGTTAGACAAGCGCACATAGAATCATTTTGCCATTTACCTGCATTTGTATAATCTAATATAAATTAGTGATAGAATTTGAGACAATATATAAATTTAAGAGATAGGTAATAATATAAGATGTAAAAAGTTATTTTAAAATAGGTGTTCAATTCATATCAATATTTGAATACATTTACTGTATATTGTATACTGGTAGATAAGCATATTAACAACATAGGCATTTGTCTATTTTGGCAGTCAGAAATCAATACTCGTTTTTTTATCAACCTACATGACATCAAATACTTGTAGAAATGATTTAGTTATAGGTACTATAATAAAAAATATTACTTTCGTCAACTGGAGTTTTCCTACAAAACTTAACAGTTTTTATTTCTACAGTTTTTATTTATGACTTTTTGCATTTTTTTTTTCTCTTCACTCTGAGCGATGGGTAAACTAGTTGCATTATTTCATTTACATTATTTTGTACTTAATTATTAAGAGCGTAGTTACGAACAATATGTAGTTTCAGATTATTGTTTTCCTCAAATGAGTTTAATTATAATGTGAAATGTAGGTACGTAATAAAAGTCGTTTCCAATGTTATATGTTATCATTGTGCCAATTTGGGATACTTAGTTACTGTTAATGCCATAGAGTAAAATAGGCTAGCGTTTTGTAACTTAATTATGAATATTTATACGTAGGAATGTTATTTTTATTAAAATGCAATGAAATGTAAATTTGTTTGATTATTTATCCATATTCCTGAATTTTGGAAGCAAGAGATTTACAATTTAGCACCAAACCATTCACCAGGGGAACTATACTGCAAATAACATTGCCATAAAAAGGAGGTGTCATTTTTTCGATTAGAATTGGTTCGATTCCCGAATCAGGCAAGAGATTTATCAAAAACATTGTAGGAAGGCAACTGTCAAAATGGCGCTGTCGTAGCTGGTTCTCTAAACAAGCTAATAATGCAAGGCGTCAGGTGGGTTTTATTTATTTTTGAGAAAATGACTCGTTGAGTTCTTAGATGCTCGGATAAGGGAGTCTACTGTTTTCCAAAAGACCATAAACTTATACGATTGTGGCTGGGTTATTTAGGAAATATTTTGAAGACAGTGATTACGAGGGAAATACGAAATATTTTTTAAGGTTTTTAGTTCTGAAACTTTCCATCTTGGATAAATATTGGTTTAATATATTGTAATCACCGAAAATAACGAATTTGTGTAATAAAACTAACTCATGAATGAACATGAAATGAAATAAATGAGCGAAATGGCAAATTTCTTGTTGGCTGCAGGGACGTAGGCTATGGTCAAACCAACTACAATAATTAGCTATGACCGACCTTCCCCATTACTTAAAAAAAAGATCGTTTTCTTTGAATACAAATTGGTACCTAGGTGGTAAAATGGATTATGAACAATGCAAAAACCTTTTTTAGAAACTTTGGCGGGGATTTACCTATGCTGGTGGTGACTGTTCGCAAGCAATGATGCGCGCACGCTCAAGCATGCTCGAGCGACCGGTTAGATTGTGATGGAATAAGCACACAGCACAATAATGTATAAAATATGCAGTTAAATTATCTAAAAAAAAAAAAATCTAATGAAAAAACTTAAAATGAAAATGATAAAACTTGTTAGCATAAATATTTAGGTTACTTTGCCTTCAAAGGCCTACTTCTATATAAGACAGCACACCTTGAGTGTTCCATAACAACCATTTAGGTTTATTTTTATAATTGATATTCTATCAAATTGATATCAATTTAATCGAATTACAGGTTTGAAATTTTATTAAGTAACCACTAACTCCTGCATTTGTTGTTTTGGTTAATTTTTAATAATAATAATAAATAATAATTTTATAACCGTCTCTTACCGTAATAAACGAAAAATATGATGGTAGATATTTAGAAAATGTTGCCATAGCAGTATTTCAATAAATAAATTATTGCTATGGCAACATTTTTTTTAACGTCATCTTGTTGTTTTGTCATTTCAAAAAGAAAAAGTCAAATCTAGTAATTTATTTATTTCATCTTTAGTAGCGTCTTTTTGACCTAATTACGACAAACTTAACTTAACACGTATTAGATTACTTACGGAGCGTATATTTTGTTAAAATGACTGCGTTAGCGTTTAAAGTTAAAAGTAAAAATGGTCAACAAATACTTAAAGATTTGACCTCTGATAGCACCGTGGGCGAATTGAAGATGTTTTTGTCAAGTATATCGGATGTGAGCGCTGAGAGAGTTGGCGTGCTTTGTGGGTATCCACCGAAGCCTTTGGACATTAGTAATGACAGTCAGAAACTCTGTGACATTGGTTTGAAAACTGGCGAGACTCTGATAGTGGAGGAGAAGCCAGCACTCACGATCGTTCCAAACAAGTCCAGCGAGTCTAAACCACTAGAAAACGGTATTGCGTCACACGAAACTTTAGTACCCATTAGACCAGGAATTTTAATGAAGAAGGTGGTCCCCTCTGATAATTCCTGTTTATTTACTAGTATAGGTAAGTTTCATAAGATTTCGGAATGACAAAGTACTTTTTTATTGGTTAGTTTATTATTTTAAATCATTATTATGTAGGAGGCATTCATGTCTACCTACCATTATTGGTAATAATGTATGAATGGGGCATTTTAAGGTCATGCAGATGATAACCACAATAATTGGTATCTAAATATTATTGTAGCTGTGTGTTGATAGATGTCATGTGGCATAACAATGGGTCATAAAAGTTTAATGCTCAAATTGACCTCTTACACTGCATTCATGTAAAACTAAATTGATGTTTTCATAGTAGCCAATAGCATTCCTAAGTTCAAACATAACTTTTGGTATATAAACACTAGCTTCCAGAACAAGAAGTTTTAATCATAATATCTTAATTTTGTAAAAGTTAAATAAATAATGAGTACTTTGTAACATATTTATTTTTCGTTAATCACTTTCAGCTCTTTCACATAATTATCTAAAAAAAAATTTGTCATTAATTTCTTTTTTAAAGTTTCTCCATTTTATCATGAGGATATGCAAAAACTTATTTTGTGTAAATTCAGATACAAATTATTGTTAATGAACTTTACTACAAAATTACAAACTACAAAACAAAGTTTTAGAAGATTGGTGTGGGCATAGCTGGCCTTATAATTTTTTTTATCTTAAGATGAATTAGTAATTATCATTTTAAGATGTTCCAATTCATAACATAACTAATATTTTATGTTCTAGGTTTTGTATTAAATGGAAATGTAGACACTTCAGTACATACTCTAATGCGAGAGATAATCGCGATGGAGGTAGCTAGCGACTTAGATACTTACAATGAAGCGGTGCTCGGTAAACCAAATGCTGAATATTGTGTGTGGATCCAACAGCCTAGTTCATGGGGTGGTGCTATAGAGGTACTAATCTTTCTTTGCTTAATATTTTCATGGCCTACAGATAGATTTTTTTGAATGCCGGAGAAGCTATATACACAGCTTCAAACGGCAACACGGCAGGCCCAGGAGGAGATGGCATGGTGAACTCAACTCTTTTCTTTAAAGACTGGCAACACAGCAGTAGATAAGGTTGAGTGCAAGAAGGGAAGGGAGGCCTTTCCCCTGTAGTGGGACACAAACTGCTGATAATGTAATATGGATAGCATTTTTTGATCATATTGTCCTAGGACAACATGTCTGTTGTGGTGACTTAAGTATCAGTTAAGCTTTGGTTTCCTGGAAAAGCGGTTCCGTCATGAAAATCTGTCATTTATATATTTGACATTAAGTCAAAACCCTCTACCAAAAGATATTAATTAGCGTTTCCATGACAATCAAGGCAAGTCACTGCGCCATTGTGTGACAAAACGAAACAAAAACGCGACTGTTTTGACGCGGTAGGGCTAATCTAACGATTTAAATCTTTGTAGCTGTCATCATTTTCATGACAGGCGTCACTACGACGTACGACCGTTAAGACCGGCCACCGGTTTTCTAGGAAAACGTAGCTTTAGCAGTAGAACAATAGACTGTAAAATTATGCTGACCAGTAAAGTCGATCAGAACATTTTAATAGGTTTTGATAACAAAGTAAAATCTTGTTGGAATAGTATTTGAATAAATAAAGGAGATAAACCTTGGTATGAGTTATGTCTTGCAATAAAATCATAATGAAGTTTATTTTTACAGTTGCTTATTATTGTTAGAACTCATGCAATGCAAAATAAACATGCGTGATCGTGTTTGATTTATTTAAACACTGATTTTTAATTTGCTAGACTAAAACGACAGCTGCAATCGACCTTTTTTTGTCAACATGATATTTATGTGATGATCGCAGCTGTCATTTTGGACTAGCAAAAAAAAAAAAAACAATTTTTTACAAAAATAATGTAAGTCCACCAACCAACCAATTACCAATTCCAACTTAATACTAAATCTAACTAATCTAATGGTTATTTTTAACTCTAAGTTAATTATTTGACCATTAGCAATTATATTATATAAAATAAAAATTTATAAAAAACACATTTTGAACAAATTGAACCATTAGTTTTAAACTCAAACTCAAACTCAAATCATTTAATTCAACTAAACCAATTACAGGTACTTTTGAATTGTCAAAGGGTCGGTCAGTCAGAAAGATGACAATTGGTTTTAACAATTGGTTGAGTTTAACTACTGATCAAAAAACCGGCCCTTACAATAAAAAAATAATATATCCAGTTCCATTTAATATAATAGTTAATTTTATTATTAAAATGATTCGGAATAGAATTTTAAGGTCAGATAGTGGTCTGTTATGTCACAAATACTTACATAACCTTGATTAATTCCAGGTAGCGATCCTATCTCGTTTCTATGGGCTTGAGATGGCTGTTGTAGACACACTCAACGCAATAATTAATAGATTCGGAGAAGACAAGAACTATGGACAACGAGTCTTCTTACTCTTTGACGGTGTGCACTACGATCCCTTGTACTTGGAACAGGTTGACGTGAGTTCTACATTTATTTATTTATTTAGTATAATTTTACAAAGTGGGGCCTGGCAGGCGCGGTCACAGCCCAAGATTTTGGGGGGGCACCAAGTAGTAAGTTAGTAACTTAAGTTAGCAAGTAAATCATTCAGACTCTCGACAGCTTGAATGATTTGGGGGGGGAGGGGGGGTCCATGACTCAGGACCGCGCCTGGTGCCTGGGGATGGACGTCGCCGGCGAGGCCACCGGCCGGCATAGGAAGAGGCGGCGAGAAGAACTAGACGCGTACCGCTAGGTTTCGACGAAGGTGGCTCTGAAAAAGGAAGCCTGGGAGGATTTAGGGAGGCCTTTGCTCAGCAGTGGGACACAGGAAGAAACAAGGCACCTGTCCTACCGCCGCGCGCCGGCGATTAACGAGAAGCGAGTAGCTAGTAACTAAAACGAGTTGACAAGCAGCTAGAACACGACGGTGACAAACGACGACTCGCCGGTACGCGTACGTCTACGCGTACGTAAGCGTGAGTCTCTCAGCGAGTGTCCTGCCCGTCTATCGAGAGTCGCTGAGCGAGTACTCTCTTTGATAGCTCTTTTTGCTGCGACATACGAGTACTCTGCCGACGGAGTGAATAGTCAGCGATCAACTATTAATAAATGTATCTCTTTTACTTTCCCGGGACATAAAATAAATATTTTGTACGTTTCTTGGGCGAAAAAATCTTTGATAGCTAGTCGCTTTGTCGTTGGACAGGTGCCTTAAGCATTATGCAGTTATTCCATAGGTACCTACTTGCATTTTTTCTGCTGAATGGTGTTGCAAGGGAATTCGGGCTGCATAAAGCCTCTAAGCTGCAGTAGGGCGCAAAGCAGTATTCTTAGGATGTAGAGAGGCTAAAATGACCACGCCTTTGCTTCCTTTAGTGTGTAGTTTGTGATGTTGAAGTTGATAGAAATGCAATTTTACCACGAATATGCAACCATCCTTTTCAAATTTGAACTTTATATATAAAGTATTAACAGTGGCGTGCATTGCATAAAGGCATATAAGCAGTGCCTAACTCGATAAATCAACATAAGCCTGTCAATTACATTTTAGTGTGTTTGCCCCACAATTAAGAAACTCACTAAATTATCATACCTAACAAAAAACAAAATCTTCACACAAACACGCGCGGCAGTAGGCAGTCGCCAGACGGCTTACTCGGCTCCCGTACTATTCGCACATTGTCATTGGTCTTTACTCGTTCAAGTTAATACGACGAAATTAAATTACTGCCTACCTAATCTGAAAACCAATGCACGCCACTGAGTAATAATAATTTATTAAAATTCTACAACTGATTGTAGATTGTCATACTAAAAACAGAACATCAAAACAAAACATTTTTCTTTCTTTCTACATTATCCTCACGATTTTTTATTAACGCTTACTGACAAGTTGCTCGTTGTTTCACAGGGTGGTATCCAAACGATATTCCCAACGGAAGACCTGGATATATACAGAGAAGCAGAGCAGTTGGCACACGAAGCCAAGTCGTCCAGACAGTTCACCGACGTCAACAAGTTCACTCTACGGTGTAACGTGTGTGATAAGTTAATAACTGGCTACGTCGAGGCACAGAAACACGCCAAAGAAACTACACACACGAATTTTGGTGAAGTTTAGCGAACAATCAGTTTATAAGGTGAACGTGTCTAGTGATTGTGTCTGCTTGTTGGAAATGTTGGTGATGATAGATAATTATATTAATAAAGCTTTTAACAAGACGATGTTATGTATTTATGTTCTTTGATTTCAGCGATTTTTATTGACTGATTCGTGACTATCGTAGCATGCCTTCCATCTTTCACACTTCTTTTCGTTGTCAAGACTTCGTGTCGACTATGATTATTTAGCTTTTTCGAGTTTGAATTCCATTATGGTCTTACAACACAATAACCTCATTTTTACTTAGTATCAAGTGCACTTATACTAGAAGAAATATTCCTATTAAAATAATATAAATGTCAAGCGGACACAATCACATAAATTAGCTTAATTTTGTTAGGATTTTTAATAGTTTTTCCAATTCCCGAAGACCTTTATCCTAAATGAACTTAGTAGGTACCTACATATGTAGTTCAATCTGAGATAAATGTTATATGTTTATAATCTCAAATATTAATTGTTAAAGCGAGATTTATTTATATGAGATAATGCACATATCCTAGTAACATCTATTTTGTACGAAATAGATATCGTTTGCGAGCGAGGTCTCAGGTGAAATAAAACAATTATTTTTACACGATCACAAGCCCGTTCGAGTCTAATATTGTTAGGAACGGTGTCTTTTAATAATTATGATTATTTATTTTTATGTTTTATATTTGTTAGACGCTCAATTTTAATTTCACCAAAGTAGGTTTTTACTGAACGCAGCACACTTAGCATAGTCAATTATTAGTATCGGCTAGACAGATGAATGTATCGTGAAGGCAATAATTTATAGCGCCAATTCATATTATAAGGAAATGTGAGTTATGAATAAATTTTATGCTGTGTTACAAATATAACATGATATATTAGGTACTCATTTATCAGCTATTTCTTTAACAATTTAATTATTACTTACATCTTATTGTCTCGAATGTAAGGTAATTTTAACAACGAAATGTTTCGTGTACAAAGTTAATGAATTTAAAATCGATCGATGACAAAATGCATATGTGTATTTACTTAGCAGACAATAAACATGAATGTTATATTTATTGAAGCTTGTCATAATTCTTCTCTTGGTATAATTCGCTTCATTTCAAGTTATTTCGTCAGATGGTTAATTCAATTGTGTATTGAAATGCAAATAACGGTTACCGTCGATTCTGGCGAAAAGTCGACGTTCAGCGTTATTTTGGGTACAGGCTTGTGTAACATGTAAAGCCGTGTACGCACGAACGAACAAAAACATGGTGAACACGAACATCGACAACTTTGTTCGCACGTGCGTACCTCTAACGAACATCAAATACTGTGTTCGTTAGTGGTACGCACGTGCGAACAAAGTGTTCGATGTTCGTGTTCACCATGTTTTTGCTCGTTCGTGCGTACACGGCTTAATGTTATTGTTACGTGGTGTATTGCAACATGGTCATGGGCGGCTCACGGCTGACAATTTCGACAAATTTATTTCGCTTACAAAGATTCTGGTGACACAAGTCTGTATCTTTGCAGAGATACATTTAAAAAAGCGTAGAAGAATATTTTGGTTCTACAATGAACTCAGAAACGAAACGTTAGTAAATAACTTCATGCATGTGTTTACCTACCACCTTATTTTGTCTTACCCCTCTAAGAAGATTTATGAATTGGCAAGAAAAGAGTTGTTTTGTAATAAGGCTCATTGGCGGCTTAAAAACGTAGAGGCCGTAAACTATTTATTTTTTTTGTATCACGTTGTTGAGTCGCCAGTGTAAACATGACATGTAAATTGTAAAATAAGGCTCAAAATGGCATAAATAAAATTTGATAAATGAAATATTTATTTAATTTAGTTTATGGTTAAAACTGATGGCGTTTTATTGGATTCCTTTTAATTGGTGTGGTGCTTTGAAGTAGGTGGGAGTGAATGTTTTATAAGAAAACTCCTAAACAGGCTTTATTCGATTTATTTTTAACACAAATGTACAATATCAATAAATATAGTCACATCGGCTTTCTATCACCTGTCGTTACACTATGATTCACTTTATACAATGTTGTCATACAACATTAACTTATCTTTACGCTCAAAATAACAAAATTGTGCATTAGAAATTGGGCCGCCCTTTACTTTGTTCGATTTAAAAGCAAGAAATATGCATTTTTTTAAGATAATTTTGATTGTTAGACGTATAATAATTGTTATTTATAAAGTCGGTTCATCATTGGAAACAGCACAGCGGGGTAATTGCGTGACACACTAAAGTAGAAATGGCTTTCATTTTGACAGTTCAACAACATTATTGCGTTATTTACGTTGTTGAACAGACAAATGTTGCGCACATATGAAGCAACGGATTAGCAATATCTTGACAGTTCAACAACATTCATTGCGTTATTTACGTTGTTGAGCAGAGAAATGTTTCGGACATATGAAGCAATGGATTAGCAATATCCTTCAAAATGATTCAGATTGTGAAAGTGTGTTACGCAATTAGGGTAGGTAGGCAGTATTATAAAAATGTCATACTTCTTGCCTTAAAATTAACATTTCTATACAGTTTTAGGAACCAAACGGCGTTAACTTATGTTTAAGCGTATACACAGCTTTTATTGCTAAATTGGTGAAGATACAAGAAGACGTGCCCAAGCTAGCTCGCGATTATATTCAAAATATTTTAATTTATCGCCTTGTTCAATTGCAAATCTTATTTATTCCAAGGTTTGTCAGAACAAGGCGTTTCTACATAATCTCAGTATTGAAACTGATACCTAAGTTTTAACGATTTGTCCTTTATGCTTATCTGTACATTTTTTTATTGGTTTCTACATTGATTACTTTTAATCGTTTTATTTTGAACTTTGTTAAACATTTCTTGGGGACATCCTATCTAGATTTTTTTTTCACTTATTCGTATTATTTGCTTTTAAATATATAAACAGCATTAAAAATAAAATAGTGATCGGTAGGTTAATCTATGTATAACTTATTTAGAAAAATATATAATATTATATTGAAGGCGAGTGTTTAGATATTTAAAAGCTCTATGAGATATGGACATGAAGTGATTTTTGCTCCGTTGGTGTAATTGCCTTATGGTGTTCCAGTGTGAGGATAAATAAATAAATGGACATTTCGGATAACTCTTAAGCCGATTCATATTAAAAATAATTTCACAATCAAGCAGGTTTACGCAACAAATTCTTCATAACACAATTTTAATTTGCAATCAAGCCAAACTGATAGACCATTTGTCGTAACAAATAAAAAATAACAATAAAAAGTTCGCTTTGATTTCGATTTTCGCTTAAAACTAAAGGCATTCTGATATGTTACAATTATCAAGTTAATTAATGTTATTTTACACACATAAGTATGTAAATAAATACAAAAAAGTTAATAATAGAAGATCTGTTCAAAAATATTAGTTTTATTTTAATATTCTAAATGCAATATCGAAAAGTTTTTCGTAAAAATATAGTGGTGTACTGTATAGTAACATCTTAGAGCAACTAAATGTGGTTCTAAAAACATGGCAGTGTACAAAATGAAAAATACACAAGTAATTGCAATTGAAAAAAAAAGTTACAAACATCTTAAAAGCAAGTAAATAAATAGAAAATAAAAGCATAATATGAAAAGCATAAATCTTAATATACAATGTATAAATCTCTAATTCCTATTTGCTAGCTGTAACATATCGAATGCTAAAAAAACAAATCTAAAAATCTGGCCTTCTTTGTGAAGTACCTCTTTATTAAAATGCTATTAGGTGCGAGTAGATTACGCAATTGTTGTCTTTACCTATGTTATGATCTACATAATAATATGTGCTAGAATAAAGTAGTATGAAAACCCCGATAATAAAGGTTTTATTCAATCAAAATGTAGGTTTTCCTTTTCATTACGAATGCTGCGTTCAGAATTTTTTCATTTCATTTAAATTTTAGTCACCAAAGAGAGCGTCAAGCATATCAGATATGGCGCCGATTCCCTTGTTCACAAACTAAACTAAATTTAAGTTCAGTGCATCTTTTTCTTTCTATTTCATTACAAAAAGGACAGAAGATAAATATTAGTTTAGTCTTGTCAAATTAAAATATTCCATAGACAAATTAGACGTGATTTAAAACATGGCTACTAAAAATACGTCAATTTACGTCAGGCGCTGACTTATTTGACAGGACTAAACTAATATTTATCTTCTGTCCATTTCTTAATGAAATCGAAAGAAAGAGATGCACTGAACTTAAATTTAGTTTAGTTTGTGAACAAGGGAATCGGCGCCAATGTTAGTAATCTCTTTACAATAAATTAATTACAAAAAATAAATGTCAATCGAGTTTACGGCTACACAACATAGACAATTAGGAACACATTTGTAAACTTTATAAACTAATTTTACCTTTCATAATTTTTAAGAAGCAGAAAACAATATGGATGTGCCAGCTAACATGTTCTCTTTACATCGCGGCATGTTCATTCAAAGAGTTCTCTATTTTACATGGGATTTAAACATAACTGGCAAAATGTGAGTCGTACTATAGTTGCACCTCTGCCCAACCCTTTGAGAAATACAGGAGTGGTGTGATGTTTTTCTATATTTTTTTCCCATTGCTTTAATCTCTTACACAGTCATAAGGGTTTTCATACTACGTTGACTAGCAAATACAGCAGCAGTGCGATTCTGTAACCATCTCACCGTGAAAACTTAGGCGAAGTGAGCGTGGAGTGTGGTGTCATTCCAACTAATGCTCCCTAGCATTGACACTATTGTCAGCTCACTCACTTCACCTAACTTTTCACAGTGAGATTTTTACAGAATCGGTCGGCAGGTCTTTACTTTTGGACCGCCCTTAGTAATGGACACCATTGCTTTGGAGCTTCAAAAGTAAGCAGATTATTCTTATATTAATTTTAAATCGTGACGCGTTTCAGGGCTCAAAGATTTTAAACATACTGAAGATATTAACAACCCATAGCAAGCTCTTTTTGAATATTTTTATAAAGAAAACTTTTCATATTGAAATGCAAAGATTTAAAGTTCCGTGGCATACCTAGGTACCTGTCCGCCATTTTTTTTTTTTTGAATCGCTAGCTGTTATCCTCTGTCCACTAGGTTTTTTGACAGATCGAACTGCAATTATATTTTTTTTTTTTGCCAAATCTGATACACTGACGGTATTATAATGTCAGTAAGAAGTCATAAATAAGATAATTCAATAAGATTAAGCAGTTTGTATATTTATATTATTATTACGCATTTTAAAGTTAACTTTTACTTAATCTGGAATAGTTATGTTCTAAGGCAACTGTCAAAAATGGTTAAGAAAACAAGACCAAACCCCGTGGTGTCACGTTTTCGAGATATGAACGTCAAAAAATCAAAATGGCGCGACAGTAGGTATACTAGACTCCATATAAAAAATTTGAATCCCCTTTCGTATTACGTGAGGCGATAAATTAGCATCATAAATACGTTGCGATACAGAACTCTACGGAATATAATTTTGTGTTATAAAATGTATTTAAGTATTCCTTAATCTCACTTGTTATGTCTTATCTTCAAATATTGTTATAAGCTTACATTTTTATTAGGTACCGTGCAATTTTACTGGCCAGAACATCTTTCAATGGTTAATATTCGTTCTTGCAAAGTTTTTGGTGTAAGAAAATACATTTATCCAGTTCAATTGGATCAGTAATCTCAAGATTTTTTTCTTATATCCAAAAATTTGCTCATCAAAGTATTTTGGGTTATAGACACTTCATCATCTGTCTTCGCGTGGCCGCGTTCAAATGTCTTGCTGTCTCGCTAGCACAGTCACAACCACCGATACGCGAGCGAGACAAAGTAATGTCTATCATAAAGGTGCTCTTCCGTAGGCGCCCGTAACCTCAAATCACACGCGGCTACGTCGCGCAAGCGCAATGAAAACCGCAGCGACGCGACGCGCCGTTGCGGATTTCATTCCGAACGCGGCGGCTATACTTTGACCGCAGAGGCGTTTCTTTTCTTCAGTTTCGCGAGTCATTTGTCTAACAAAAAATACGTCTCGGTTAGTGACAGCCAGTGGCGGCACTACTGCCTATCTATTTTGTTAAAATCTCACCGTGGAATTCTTAAGTTAAGTGAGTTACTTCAAGCTCACTTCACCTTCATTTACACGGGGAGATTTTTACAGAATAAACTGATTGGCTGGCTAGTATTATCATAGTCACATATAAACCAGTTGCGGTCGCCTGGAAGAGCACTTTAACCCTTTAAAAGATTTCCTGCCCACAAAAACGCCAGTATTTAATTACTCACTCCTCAATATATCTACGAACTTCCTAAGCTCCACGCTATCACACTGCACTACTGCGCAGGCGCAGGTTTGCCTGCGGACCAGCGCGGCAGTGAGATACCGAACTTGGTCTCCAGCCCCGTCAGCACGGGCAGCGCGACCTGGTACCCGCCGATGTGTTGCGGCTTCTTCATGGTTTCTTCGATGGGAGTAGCCACGTTTAGTTCTGAGCCGGCTGGGCGACTGTAAAGGGAATATCAGGGTTAGCTCATGTTAAAATTACAGTGTAGACTCGCCCGCTATTAAATGGGACTTAAGGTGGATGTGTGGACCAGCAAATTGCAAAAAACGCAAGAAAATTTTAATTTAGCGGGCTACCTTGGAGCATCCACCTTAAACATAACTGGCGAAAGTAGGGTGTACTGTAGGCCTACCCCACCTCTGCCTAACACTTTAGGGAATACATGTATGATATGTTATCTACAAAACCAGACCCCAGGCTGCTATTAAGAAATTCCAGACAGAAAAAATCAATCTAGATGTCCCTGTTAATGCCAATAGACTCCCCCTAAGTTGGGTTTTAGTCATGTGGGGGGCACTCCCTCCCACATGGGACTAAAACATAACTTACGCTTAATCCCTCGGGAAATACAGGCGTAATGTTATTTTCCGTATGTATGAAAGAAGGTATACTCACGATCCTCCGAAATCAACGAAGAACAGACGCTGCAGTATCTCGTACGTGACTAGAGTCACACCGAACTGCGGCGACGAGCGCATCACTCGCGCGACCGCTCCCTTCCAGAACGCTCGCGCGCCTTCCTCCGCGTAGATCTTACGCGTGGCGTCTATCACACCGCTGTATGTCGTCTGGCCTGAGCGGGCTACCACCTGGAGAGAGATACAAAGAATGTTATACATTTACATAATTATTGACTTGATGGTGACGTGGTAGAAATTTGCATTCTTGATCGGAAGGTTTTTGAAGTGACTCGTATAGGCGCACTTGGCGCTCTTTCTGAACAGTGAACGAAACTGAACCGTCACGCTCGGGTCCGTGACGCTGAATCGGGTATATTAGGCTGGAGTCGGTCGGTGGCACTCAATCGCGTATACGCGGGTCTTACACTGAGCGAATGTCAATTGTAGGCTTCACTTTTACGTTTCGCTATCGTCACGTTGTGCAGCTTCTACGCTGTGTATATTTGCCACAAAGGCCTAGATCAACTGCAAGTTCGAAGGCATCCTAAACAGAAGTAAGGTGGCCGTATCTTTACGAAATTTCTTAATTTCCGCCCTCTAAAGCGCAGGCCACACTGGGAACGATTCTAAATACGTTCAGCTTGCTCCTGAAACCACTGCGTGTTTTCATACTTCGGTTCATAGTTCACGGTGTAAACTGGAGTATGCAAATACGCGGTAGCTACATCTTAGCTTCGTAAAGGTAGGAGTGGTCGGTGTATGTAAAAACTTCATGCACATAAGTAGGTCTAAATGTTACCTGTAAACGCGTCTTGATGACGTCAGCGGGTGTGACGAGCGAGGCGGCTGGTATGCCTGCGATGGCACCAGCAGCTAGCAGTGTGAGTGGGTGATTGTAGCCGTTCTCGTCCGCGAACTTAGCCTGGAATTTGTATTGCAGTGTTATTATTGTAATTTGATGGTGCGGTCAGTATGTCAGCACATTTAAGGCTGTTTCTTCAGTGTTCTTTAGGTCATCCTGAATTTAGGTGTCAGGGTAAACAGGATAAGATCTACAATAGTTCATGGGTTCATTCACAAGTTCTGAACCGTCAAATGAAAATGCAACCTCAAATTCCGAGTTTCGTCTTTCGTTTTTTTTTTTAAACATTGCCCCACACTAGGATTATTATTTTTTTTTCTCCTGTATCGTGTGTGCGCTTACAAACATTTAAACTCACATACACAAACAGCCAGACCCGGAACAACTACCTGTAGGCAATACAAATATTTGTTCCGTGCGGGAATCGAACCCGCGACACGCAGCGCAGCAGTCGATCGCTCAGCCACTGCGCCAACCGTGTCGTCTGAGTTTGGAGTCGGTTTATAAGATGCAGCTGATCGATTCTGTAAAAATCTCACTGTGAAAAGTTAAGTAAAGTGAGCTTAGAGTGAGTCAATAGTGTCAATCCCTTAGCATTAGTTGGAATGACAGCTCACTCCACGCTTACTTCACCTAAGTTTTCACGGTGAGATGGTTACAGAATCGCACTGCAGATACACCTCATAAGACTGCTCAAAAAAAGAAACATATTTGGCATATAATAAGAAACAACAAAATAGTTGTTTTAATCAAAATCGTCATCCTCCTGGCGTTATTGCAATTGATGGAGTCAAAGCAGCACGTTTCTTTTGATTGTGTGTATTTTCTACATTTAATATGCGTTATGCTTATGATTTAAGCTAAAAAAGTAGTAAGTACAGCCCGATTCAAGCTTTATGGCCGCTCGGAACGTGAGGCGAGTCGCTGCGCAGGAACACATTCGCGTGTCGGCGCGGGGAGGGTGCGGTACTGCGCAGCGAGGAGCGCGCGTCAGAGCCGCCATCAAGTTTGACGCGAACAAACAAGATTATACTAACCTTAACATGAGCATAAGCAGGGAAGTAAATAGCGCTGAAGGGCACATCTCGTAGCAGACACGCTTTCGCTCCCTTGTACAGTCCAAACAGACCTAAGTCTTTGACAACAGACCAGGCTCGTACTTTAGTACCGCCCGCGATCTCTCCCGCCACTTGCAGACGAATCTTTACTATTTCTAACGGATTTGTGAATACTACTTGAGAACCACCGGCCTGCGGAAGGAAAATAGGTTATTTTACGATAACATCACGCTTATATGCCCCGTCGTCGTAGGCAGAGGTATTCTTAAAAAATTGGGAGTAGGTACTAACACCCCCAGTAGGGGGTGCAGCGGGTGCACCCGTGTTACTTATCTTTTTTGGTGACTGTACAGTCACCAAAAAAGATATGTAACCCGGGTCGTCGGATATAGTTGAAGTTTAGTAAGAAACCAATGGATATTCTCGAATGAAATTTAATTTGATAAATGAACTGTTTGTTTTCTATTAATTAAATTAAATTTCTTTCGAAAACATCCATCGGTTTCTTACTAAACTTCAAGTATATCCGACGACCCTGGTTACTTATCTCCTTTGGTGACCGTACATGAATCTTCCAGGCCCTCGACTCATTGAACAGTGGGGTTTTAGTCAGTAGAAGTCTGATATTACCCTCAGTTCTTCTTAGACGGAGGGTATCCATAAGGATTTCCCCACGATAAAAAAAAGGTATTAACTCCCACATTTTTTTATATTTTCCGGACTGAGATTGAAAAATTCCATCCGCAACAGCCCAATAACGTTTTGCCCGATCAGAAAGTCCATTTCCGTAATTAAAAAGTTCAAAATCTAGTCGCAATCTCATCTCAGCGACAATCAATGTCAAAAACTTGTCCAAAATGTAGGAAAATTAGAGGTATTTTTGACAGATCGAGACAGATCAGACTGTCAACGTTCTTAAAATTACGAGAATTGCTCCTCTGGGTATTGAACCTAGGACCTAGGGTCCTGGCGTCGATCCTCAGGTCACTAAGTAATCGCGCTAGATGCAGTCAGGTCACTACTGATGGTCAGGTCAGGTGATGCAGGTCTTTTAATTAGAGAATATATCGTGTTGACCGTAAAATTGTACGACATAAGTCAGTTCTTTCGTAGCAAATAGAATATAAATATACTTACACAACCACCAGCCAAGATTTCAGCGTATAAAGATATATTGCCGTTTTTGTCTGTGAATTTGTCACGAATTAAGTCGTTCATCTGGAAAAGTAAAAGTAAATATGTAGTTACGATCATTCGGGAAAATAGTTTACCTAATGCCTAACAGACACCAACGCAAATCCAGTTTCAAGTCAAAATTTTTGACTCATATGATTATAGGATGCGCGGCGACCATCGAGACAAGTCACTGTTTTAAGACGGATAATCATACTCCTATCCAACTAATATTATAAACGTGAAAGTTTGTATGGATGGATGGATGGATGTTTGTTACTCTTTCACGCAAAAACTACTGAACGGATTTGGATATGGTTTTTCTTTATCTACGTGAAATAGGCAGATCTAAAATATATATAATATAATTTTCTAATACTAACCGTCAACTTAATAGCCTTCTCAGGGGCCACTCCAATCAACTGCGGAACCAGTCCTCTGTACAGGCCGAACAAGCCTTCGTGCCGGATGACCTTCTTGAAGCAATCCCACGAGTTTCTATACGCCACCTCTCCGATGAAGGAGCCTGTGCGTTGGTTCTGCATACGAGTCTTTACTAAGTCGATGGGATAGACCGCTGACGCTCCGACGGCTGGGAAAGAGATTGGGGTGAACAACGACATACATAACATCACGCTTGTAATGCTTGAAGGGTGAGGCAGAAGCGTACCTATAGTATTCGCCAGATTGGGGTGAATGAGTTTGCAAACAGGGCATTTTATGGTAGTTATGCTAACCGGTTAGTTATGAACTCAAGATAGGTGTTTCTTTCTTGGATTCTGTAGATCGTATCTTATGTTTTAAAAGTAGGTAATTTTTCTGCATCTACGGAAATGCGCACTTCAAAACGTTCCGTCCAAGATTTGTGACTTGTGAACTATGTTTTTTTTAAGCAGAAATAACAAAATTAATTATTTACTATAAAAAAAACCGCCACCCTCTACAAAATCCAGTCAGATTTGAAAAAATATTTTTGTATTCCATTTCCCCACTATTCTAATAATATAGCAGAACAAGTTTTTGCTTGTTTGTTTGAACGCGCTTATCTCTGGAACTATCAGTCTGATGATGTTTTTTTTGCATACGATAGCCAAAATTCATGAGAATTCTTCTTCTCTTCTTGAGAAAGAAAATAAAATCATACTTACCACCAGCAACGGAACCGAGTACGAATCTGTAAGTGCTCTCCAATATCTGAATCAACACGCCTCTTTCCTCTGGACTCTGCAACAAGCATACACGAGTATTTACCGAGACTCTTTGTGACATATAATGTAGCTATAAGAAATGTGAGAGTTGTTGAATGGTTTGTCGATACAATACTGAGATGAGGCATAGATGTAGAAATTTTCTTTGCAAAGTATAGTTTATTGGTTGCAATATCAAAGAAATTGCGTATAAAACGAGCCCCCTATAGGCCAACCGCTTAACTGAGACGTTGCCTGAGGTAGCAGCGCGGTGCGGGAGGAGTGTGGTGATGTGATGCCAGAGCTCAGTGATTCGTCAACTTGTGACAACTATCACCCCTCCCGCACCGCGCAGCTACCTCAGGCAGCGTCTCAGTTAAGCGGTCAGCTTATAATTGCGTAGCACATTAAGAATCAATCTAATTCTAAATCATTTTGAAGGTTATTGCTAATCCATTGCTTCATATGTTCGAAAAATTGTCTGCGTAAATAACGCATTTGTCAAAATGAAAGCCGTTGCTACGGTTAGCGTGTTACGCAGTTACGGTATTCGACCGTATCGAGTTTTCAATACGAAAGAAATTGCGTTTGAAACGGGGTTTTTTACCTGGCAATGGTTGTGTATTTCTTTTTAGGGCGGCCTTG
Source organism: Apamea anceps (assembly GCA_951799955.1). Classification (NCBI taxonomy): domain Eukaryota; kingdom Metazoa; phylum Arthropoda; class Insecta; order Lepidoptera; family Noctuidae; genus Apamea; species Apamea anceps. The sequence continues at coordinate 4,194,177 of OX637504.1, read as the reverse complement.
ACCACGATTGACCACGTAAGAGGTCAAATTCAAAGCTAAGCAAATGCTATTACAGCACCCTAATTGCGTAACACAACATCAATCACAATTTGAATCATTTTGAAAGATATTGCCAATCCATTGCTTGTTATGTTCGAAAAATTCGTCTGCTCAACAACGGAAATAACGCAATGAATGTTGTTAAACTGTCAAAATGAAGGCCATTCCTACTGTTAGTGTGTTTCGCAATTACCCCGCAGGTTTCCACGGGCGATTTTTTATCTAGCACTGGATTTTCAACTTTCTGCGTTGAGCCGAGCATTGGGAATCCAACAGTGTGTCCCAGCGCGACAAGAAAATACACTGTTCGATTTTCAACTCTCGGCGGTAAGCAGTGCGTTCAAAATCGACCGCCGGTACAAGGGCTTAGGCAAAGTAAAAGACACCGTTTCTTAAACACAAATCGTTGTTAAACATGGTAAATATGTGTTAGTACGAGTATAAACGTTATTTTATATACTACATTTTTTTAAATTTTGTTTCGATATTCTCGCTCAGTATTGTAAATGGTAATGCATATCAAAATGATGCTGGCTTATGTTTAGTATAGTGTGGAGTAGCCTAGCATATACTTAGCAGTTAGTGGCATTGGCAATGCTTAGGTTTATATTTGATAAGGTAGAACATGCTGTAAAATGACCTAGGTAAAGTAGGACATTCACGATCGACGTAAAACCATTAGTAAGTCATTGCAATGTAACTCTTATCTCGGTAAGCTAAGGTATAAATTAGATTGATTGCCGAGAGTATTATCAAATTCACGGCAATTATTGTAATTTATACACGGAAACGCGGGAGGAGACGCCCTAGAAGGACATGTGACCTTATTCGTGATGTTCTTCGTGAAAGGTCAGGTGCGTAGTACCCGCAACCGGCGTGCGTGTATTGATCGTAAACGAGGCATGAGGAGTATGCAAGGATCATAGCTGGTGGTGTTCTGTAGTTTGTTCCTACCCCCATGGGAAAAGGCATGAGTTTATGTATGTATTCTAATTTATACTTTATTGCATTGATATAAGAGTTAAATTGCAATGATTTACTAATGGTTTTACGTCCATTCAAATTTGTTGAGAATGTACTACTTAACGGAGTAATAATTTAATACAATTCGTTTCTGAGGCACTTGGCGACTATTTTTAATATTAATTAGGTTGGAATTTTGGTAGGATTTTATGTTTTTGTTTCTTAGGCTGTTTACAAAGTCAATTATGTAGCCATCAGTGCCTTGAAGTGTTCAAATAGTCGTGAAATATGTAGGTACGATTAATCAAGAGTTTAATAATAATTAATAAGTAATAAAGCTAAAGAATTGAGTGTTTTGAAATAGGCAGTGAACTTTTGGTGGTTTGAATTAAATATTCACACGAATTGGCTATGTGCAAGTATGTTTTTTTTTTACGGTGCGTTTACAAACACAGATATCACACGCACAAACACTCAGACGCTATACATATATTTGTTTAAAGCGGGGATCGAAGCGACGATCTTTAGATAAAAAGCCTAGTGTTTAGCCACTACGCACACACGGTCCTCTTCCGTTTAGCTTTATGTGCAAGTGAGCCTAGATTATGACGTCACAGAAAAGAAGTTATAAGTTTCATTTTGTTTCGCGTGTTCAATTAGAGGCAGTCTTCCATACTAGGTCTGGACTGTGGACTTCATCATAAAGAATGCAAGCTGACGTCACACCTACCAAAAATCCACTGTCCCAAGAAATATAAAAGACAGAAACATCATAAACTCCGCCGGCCTTACTTACCAGTATTCGTTCCAAACAGTTAACAAATTCACAAGGCTCTAACATAGTTACCTCCTCCTTTAATAAGCATTGAAAGAAAGAGAACAATATACCTGTCAGTTAGTGATGTTTCCAAACAAAACACAACTCTTAGGTCATAAATATTAGGTCTAAATTACACTAAACATACATTTGAATACGAAGGCTGCTCCTGGAAGTTTAACGAAACAGCGTTATGCCGGTTAGTATGAGTGTGAAAGAGAGGGTGATACTCACGGAGACTGCTTTGATTTCGGCGACGCGGCGGGTGACTTGCTTGAAGTATTGTTCTGGTGTAATGGAGTTGAGATCATTGTAGACGATTCGGCTGTAATTAGAATACAATAGACGAGTGAGATCAATATTCGGTCACAAAACATAAGTAGGTACATACCTTTCATAGTTGTTTTACCTCTGATTTTGCATCACTGTCAAAATCAGTGACCTTTATTCTCATTCTAATAAGGTTGCTGTTGGGTGGCTTTTTTTTTTTTGAGGGTGGGAAATCATCAAATGACCCTCCCCGCTCTGGGTGGAGCGGAAGGGAGTATCAGACTCTTACTGACTAAAACCCACCCGTGTTCCTTTTGGGTGGCTGTCATTGTGATCTTTAAAGGACTTTTTTGCGCGTGGCTACACGCGGAACTAACGCCGCCATCTTGTATTTTCAATACCAACAACGTCCTGTCAATGTCATTGAAGCGGATTCTTGTTGCGCTCTAGTCATTCGTTAGCATTTGAATTTTATTAGGAAGAAATTACCAGATAAACCAGGTTTAAGCATGGTTTTGAATAATATCAACCTGTTTTAAGCCCTGAATCATTGTACTTTTAAACGATGTAATGGTGTTAAGTAAAATTCGTCAAAACTCAAGTAACTCCCAAGAAGAAAGAAAATAGCATATTAAGTAGGAAAATAACATAACCAGCCTATAATATTCCCACTGCTGGGACACAGGCTTCCTCTCTGTGAGGGGAAGTGGGCTGTAATCCACCACGCGGGCCCAGTGCGGGTTGGTAGATGTCACATGTCTTCGAATTTTTGGTTCTAGGACTTTTCGGTTTCCTTACGATGTTTTTCATCACCGTTTTGCCCTCATTGGTGATGAAATTACTGATTGTACTGTCCTGCCCAGTGGTATCGTCCCGACTTACAACTTGTGGGTCGAGGGTTCGCACCCAGACAGGCGCTTTACTTTGTGTAAATCATTTCGTCACCACAGCTCTACAAAATGCTGCAGGAAAATAGTGTAGATTTAGAAAAAAAAAAGTCAGAAATGGAAGAGTATTCTCAAGAGAGCATACAGTGAGAATACAAAACTGTCTAAAAAAGTTTTTGAGGTGTTAATTTTTATTTTAAAAACACTCGCATTCTCTCACTCGCATACTCGGTCAAATATAAAAACAGACCTCAAAAAAGCCCAATTGCCTGAATCGATAACCCAAGACAGAATAACTTGGCGCAGAAATGTGAGGAGACTCGACCCCAAGTAACAGGACCACGGAGGAAGAAGACGATGATCCTATGTTACAGCGACACTTCAGTTTAATACAAAGGAATACGTGTTTTGCGAATTTGATCTTTATTGGCTAGTAGAATTATCGCATTCTCTCGACGGAATGTAGTTATCTTTCTCTGTATTAATTAGAACAATTCTTGTACATAGTTTAGTTTTCTCTCTCTGTGTGTGTGTGTGTTGTTTATCCTATCCGTGTTAGAATTTTTTTTACCCGACTACGGCTAAGTCAAAGGAGGGTTATGATTTTAACAGACTATGTATGTATGCGTATGTTAATCTGTTTCCTCATAACGCCGAGACTACTCATCATATTTTGACAAACGAGGTATCGGTCCAAGCGTCACGTTTGTCACACCACACGTCATAATTCATGTCATAATTATGACGTGTAACTTCGCCACGCCGGTTATACGAAAACCGATGTTTATTTTTAATTTTTCTGTCTGGGATGTCTTGTTTATAAAATACCTTTTTAGTTGGCGTTTTTGTCTTAGTCGGGTTTTAGTTTTTAACTTTCGTTTTTTTTTAATTAATTTTCTTATTATTTTACACCATAGAGGTCGAGGTCGAGATTATTTTCATTTATTTTGAGCAAATTTTTTTGTTGAACCACCTGCAGCAACAATAAACAATACTCTATTATATTCTATATAATCTAGGAACTGGCTTTGAAGACTATCGAGATTCCAAGTAGTTTAGTACTCGCACTGATCATTTTTGTCGTATTGATTGACACAATAGAAGGCAGTACATTATTTTCGAAACGGTTACTAACTAGAAAGAGTGTAGTGAGTGTATATTAATGGCTCATTTACACGAAGAATTTCTGAAAGGTGATTAGCGGCTTTTTGCCTCAAAACAGGCAAGAAACTTTCTCCCTGTAATTGGGCCTGCTGCGATGAGCAAGTGGCTCTATCAGGACCTCGGCAACACCAAGGAAAACGGAAAAGATAACCAATAGGTAAAGGTAACCAATTGATAACAGGCTGTTCTTGTATCTTGTAGTTCAATTAAAGGAGATAAGATTGTAGCGGCGCATATTATGTGTTATTTCTACTATGACATTGTCATATTTTGGAGGTCGAAATAACACGTGGGATAGGCAATTAGTGCATAAGTGCAGTGCCAAAATATTATGAAGGTTAAAGTGTTACGAGAAAAGTAATTAGCGGGGGCATGTTGAGACTGAGTGGTGCGTCTGCATGTAGGTAAATAATTGCGTACCTAGTACTTTTTATTTTTTATGTTATTGGTTGGCAAATACGCCGACGATGTAAAATCAAGGGGATTGACAATGTTATCAAAATCAAAAGTCATTTCTTCAGCTATTAACTTTAACTATTTTATAACGGCACACTAATTGCGTAACACACGATCAATCAGAATCTGAATCATTTTGAAGCAAATTGCTAATCCATTGCTTCATAAGTTCGAAAAATTTGTCTGCTCATCACGTAAATAACGCAATGAATGTTGTTGAACAGTCAAAATGAAACCGATTCCGATTGATCGTGTGTTACGCAATTAGGGTACAGAACTTCATGCGAAACTATCTTTTGGAAGGGGCAACTAGAATTAATTCTATTATTTTGTAAATTTTGACGTCCAAAACCGCCTTTTATGTGCCTATTTGAAATAAATGATTTGACTTTGAGGACGAACGTCTAAATAACATAAGACAGCTCCAAACGCCCGCTCTTCACCATTTCCTAGTGCTTCAGCTGGGAAAAGTGGCGCAACAAACTCCCCAGCAGCACAGCTGTTCTTTACCAATGTTTTACCGAAATAAGAGAGGGAAAGTCTCATAATGTGCCCATTATTCACAACACAACCAAGAAGATGGAAGGAGGCTGGGACAGACTGGATGCGGAAGGCGGAGGACAAGGTGTTGGGGCACAGCATGGGAGATGTCTTTATCCAGCAGTGGACTGCGGTAGGCTGAGCTAATTGTTGATAGAAGGTAGAAGGCATACATGCCATTTGCCAAAATACTCTGTACCCAGGTTTGAAAAATATAGGCCCAGCTGACTGGATTGAAAGCCGCTACTAAGGGTGCTTGCATAGAGAAGCGAGTTATCGGTAAAACAAGTTGGTACCGATCGGGGCGGGTGAGATAGTCCCCACATTAACTTATGCGCTCACACATAAACAGGTAAAATATGTTACAGTTTCCTTCCGAAGATCAACCTGCAGAGACCTGGGGGCCTGCTTATGCAAGTGCTCTTACACAGTTGTCCCAAATAGGTTACACAGAGAAAAATGGGCACAGACACTGATGGCCCTATCAGTGTCTGTAGCTATTTTTACGCATTTATGCTTATTTCAGCAATTTGTGGCTTACCACAAATAGCTGTAATAGCAATGAATGCGTTAGTATTTCCCTGAACGAAGCCTTTCAATAGGAGTTCTACCGCAAACTATTCTTAATTTGGACAGCTGGAAAATTAATGAGATACTTAATAGGGTAAACCCACTTTCCTTTAGTCGTCAACGCCATATCGTTTAGTACCTAGGTTCTCTATTAGCCTTTTATGGTTTTTATGTCATACAACATAAGGTACAATTTAAAGTGACTTAGAAACGGATGGGTAACCATCCGGGAAAGAACCGGAGTTGCTATAGCTTGCAGAATAAGCAAGCTGAAGTGGCAGTGGGCTGACCGTGTGTCGAAGGACCGATGGCCAGTGGAGCAGGCGAGTCCTGGAGACCGTGTATCGGCAAGCGTAGTGTGGGACGCGCCCCAGCTAGATGGACCGACGACCTAAAGAAGGTGGCGGGGGTAGACTGGATGTAGAAGGCCGGACACGGTGTTATGGCGCAGCCTGGGAGAGGCCTACGAGTATGTCCAGCAGTGGACTGCTGTAGGCTGAGTTTATTGTTTGAGGTACGGATCATAGCGAACTTCAACCGTGCATCACGAGCATTTGTAGTTAGGGGAAAATGAATATTATAATGTACTATGTTGTTTTGTAGTTCATGGTACCTACCTACGTATGTAGTTTCCCCAAGTTACCTGACAACGCATTACTCTCATTTACTGTCGTCAATGGCAACCGACTATGCAAGAGGATACATAAACAAATATTATTTCCTTAATTGCCGAATAAGGTTATATTGTTTCGTTTACGTAATTAACAAGTCCTCGTATCTCGTTCGAATTACGTGGCATGCTGTAACGTCATAAATTAGTAATATTGTCATTAATGGCAATTAATATAATAATTGTTTGTTTGTTTGAAAATTTTGATAATTTTATGGCAATTTAATTTATTATTTATTTATTTATTTATAGTTAATTAAAACGGCACAGGTCCAATTACATTAATTAACATAGAAATTATAAAGATTAAAATAAAATAAGCATTCACATAACATACAATACAAAAATTAAATTCAAATTCAAAGATGTACAATTCGTGGATAAAATTATTAATAATTGTTTGCGAAAATGGTTAAATAAATTAGAAACAACATAAAATAACATAAACTATCATGTAACAGTGGACACCCTCGCATACTGTCTCTCACAAAACACCAGACAGGCACGCATTATTTTCTTCCATTCATCAGCAAACACATCACATTCAGGGTCGGCAGTCAGGAGGGCGTTTAGCATCCTTAGGGTTCGACATACCGGGGATTCAGCTCTAGCAACCGATCTAGATAGCGGTAGTGCGAACAGGTTATGACGGCGGCATTGACGGTGCCCAAGGTATTTTTCGGGCACAAACAGGCAGCAGAAAAGTCCGTGGAGCTCAGGGCAGTCAATACGACCGCTTAGGGTTTTACAGGCAATCGTGAGCTGATCAAAGCCCCTTCTTACCTCCAACGAATTGAAGCCCAACACCCCTAGAAGATAGTTCGTTGGGTACATGAATGGAAAGTAATGGTACAGCCTTTGATACAAGAATCTCAGGAAGGTTTTCTGAACTTTCTCAAGCATCAGTGTCAGTGACGCAGTATGTGGATGCCAGACACAGGCGCTGGACTCGAGTTTACTCCGAACCAAAGTGGTGTATAGCAGTTTAATAACACTGGGATTGCGAAAGTCACGAGCGTTCCTCAAGACAAATCCCAGACGCCTGAAGGAGGAGGAAGGACGCCTTAATAATGAGGATAAACAGGTAAATAAGCAATAAAGTATGCTTTGTGGTCATTAATTATATTATTACCGAATGTTTCTAGTCAGTTTACGTAATGAAAGACAATATTGGAGGAACTCAGGAAGGATACTCTGACAAGGTGTGAACGTCACAGGGTACTAAGAAATGGTATGTTTTGTGTTTGTACTGCTCATTGTGACGACTTTGACTCAATAGGATTGCAGCATGACGGTTGCCCTCATTTTAATTTCTGTGTCATAGTTCCTGGGCTATGATCACGGTGACATTTTCAGAATTTGCAGACGCCAGCACATCAAGCTACCCGAATCTGTCATCAATCAACCTTAGACCTTAATGCTTCAGAGATAAAGTTGAAAATCTATTAAAGAAATTTGAAAAATTATCCCTTACTTATACACGTAGGTGACGTAGGGCTGATTTTTCTTTAGTCGGATAACTTTTATCTGAAGAATAAATATGACAGTTTGACATTTTCTAAGTATACAAAAGCTGTCAAACGTCAATAATTATTCCTCAGATAAAAGTTATTTGACTATTAGAAAATCAGCTCTTAATATGTTGTTGTACATGTAGGTATGTCGTTGTTTGTATGTGTTAGAGGTGAAGTAGGCAAAAATGTCAAGGAACACCCTACGTCAATTTACCGTGTAATAGCTATTTCATACAACTGTCAAAGAATGACACTAGCGATTTGAATAAACAAACAATTCAAGTGGTTAGTAAATGTGCTTAGTAATCAATATCCCTGACTTTACATTATGATCTTAGCATTATGCTGAGTGATGGCCGTTTTGCGTGTATGTGACGCATATTTACCCCCAACTTGTTATTTTTTTTTTGTGTTTGTGTTGTTTTTTATGCGTCATGTTTGCCGCAAATAAATGTATTTTCTTTCTTTCTTCTTTACATCAATATCAACGCATCGCATTCATGTCTACATTCATTCATTCATTCTTTCTACATTTATATCTGGTTTTATGGTGTACATAATAATTATGAATATTCTATCATAGGTATATTCTATTCATCATCATCATTTCAGTCGAAAGACGTCCATTGCTGGACATAGGCCTCCCCCAAGCACTGCCACTTCGACCGGTTCTGCGCTTCCCGCATCCAGCGGATTCCTGCGGCTTTCAGAAGGTCATCGTTCCACCTTGTTCCATCGAACCTTTCGCTTTTTTATATATAAATATATTATATAATATTATATCGATCAACTTACCCATTAGTATTATGTATCATATCACATAAAGTGAACAATATATCGACTTCGAGCGGCGTGATCTGTGACATCATCTGAGCTGAGTGTAGGAACTCTTCCTTCGTCACCTCCTGAGTTCGAGTGCCGTTGGTCGCGTTGAGGTACACTCGCTTTATCAGCTCCATGTTGTTGAGGAGCGAGTTGAACGCCATGTAATAGGGAAAGCTGATCTTACGCTCGCCTTGGGGGAAGCCTGAGGCCTGAAATTGTGGGTTAAATAAGTATTATTAGCCTGGTGGCTTTGGTCCTAAAAGTAGGGGACGACCATAGAAACGATGGATGCATGTGTGATAGATGATATGGTTAGAAGGGGGGGTGACTACCGAGATGTCCACTAACAGAGATGTATGGAACAAAAAGTCATGTTGCGTCGACCCCTAATAAATTGGGATATGGGCAGGAGAATTATGATGATATTAGTTATACCAAGGGGTGTCGTGTTACCCAGTAACTGAGTTGTGGAGGTCAGATGGTCAGTCGCTACATGTAAAATACGGTTATTCTGCTGGTTCAGACAAGGCTATGCAGATGATGATTAGCCGCCCTATGTATGGAAACACACGTCCTTGGTAACAGTTCTTTACTAGCATGTGAAGATATGAGCATCTATCACATAATTAATTTATCTGTCATTGCTTCATTTTTAATTATTTTACCTATTGTGGTATAGTAATTTTATTCTAGGTGCGTCGTCTTCACATAATAAGCTAATTTCCTAAAAAAATCTAATTAGTCCGTCAGTTAGATTATCAAAAAATATTGGACCCGTATTTTTTCTTTTGTCAATTATATAAAAATTATGAAGATATCGCCCGTTAAAGTTCCGCGTGACGTCACGCCTTGCTACACTTTTTAGCATGGCGAGACGTCACTCCCAAATTTTGACGCGCTTTATTTGTCATTTTTTTGTTTAATTGACAAAAGAAAAAATACATGTCCATTATTTTTCGATAATCTAACTGACGGACTGAATATAATCATTATTTTTTTACCCAGGAAACTACCCTATTATAATTATATAATTAATCATGCAAATTATTGTAAAACATTTTATAGGAATAACGGTGGAGTTTCTTGCCCATTCTTCTCCATACGATCAATTCTATTTTATTGTCAATTTTGAGGTTCAAAAGTGCCTTTTATGTGAATTGAAATAAATGCTTTGACTTTGAGTAAAAGGGGTTTTAAAGTGGGTTTTTGTAGCGCATTTATGTCGCAGCAGTAAGGGCGGTTTTCCATATTCCATTGCGTATAGAAGTATTTAATGAATACTTATTTAGGGTTTTTTGTACACCTGTTGTTTACCGACTACATTTGCATTATAAACTGGATGCGAAAACAAAGAACAAAATTTCCATACTTTCTTAACTATAATTTTATTGTGACTAATTAATATTGATGGTATCATCAATTTGTTGTGTCATTGATTTTCTGGTTTATTGACTCTTTATTGCAATTCATTTATTATTGTTTGTGCAACAAAAGACCAAAATAAAATGAATCAGAGTCAGTTTACAAATATACTTACTAAATATTACGTCTTGAAATTTCATCATCTACTATATGTATCATGCAACAACTCGAAATGTTTGCTGATTGATATACTATCTTATACAAAAACCCAATGACAGACTTTTATTGGGCCAACTTGTTCGACTTGAAAGCTGAACTTGGGATCTCTACACTTGTCAGGTAATCCAAAGAAAAGGACTATGAAAAAAAAAACGAAAACGAAAAAAAAAAAACGGAGCAACAATAAAAAAAAAAGAAAGTCACATCATATCATAGTATCACGAAGGGTAACGCAAAGGTATCCACATTGGGCGAGTCTATTGTCATCAGCATTTGTTCAAGTAGTCCTGGGTGGCATGAGAAATTCCTGTGGGGAAACCCAATAATTTGATGACCATGACTCAGTTATAGCGCTGATGACCATGACCAACGAGGCAGTAAAAAATATGAAATAAAAAGTTTTACTCACATTAATAACCTTCGCATTCAAATCCTTAGTCAGAAGATGCTTCTTGACAGTCAGCATGATATCCCTAAAGTCGCCCGCAGTGATGAACCCAGATCCATCGATATCACACTTTTTAAAGGCTTCTACTCCATACTCCTCGTGGAAGTCGTGCAGGAACTGGCTGAACTCAGGGTACGTTACCAGTCTCTTCTTGTCTTTACCGAAGTATAGACGGACAAAGGTGCTCTCCATGTTAAAAGGGAGTTTCTGGTGGAGGGCTGTTTTACGCATGACTTCGGCGAATTCGTCTGGAATGGGTAAAGTGTTTTTTGTAGACGAAGGGTCGGTTGGTAAGAAGGGACTTTGGTTATCGCAACTGTTCCAGGTGATTGGGGGTGAGCCTAAAGCCTTGGTTTCTATTAAACGTTTTAAGATGGATATCCAATAGCATTTTCACAGAAATGATACCGCAGGAGCAGAGGTTTGAACCTTTATAAGTCCACTACACTGAGTGCTAGTTTCGGAAGCCATTATGGTGGAACTGAATGTACGTAGCTGAGCTGAGCAGGCCATTTTTGAGGAAACTGTTTTTTATTTTTAACCGACTTCAAAAAAGGAGGAGGTTCTCAATTCGACGGTATGTTTTTTTTTTTTTTTGTGTGTTTGTGACGCTGTTACTCCGCCAATTGTGGACCGGTTTTCAAAATTCTTTGTTTGTTCGAAAGGAGATACTTCTGAAGTGTTAGAAATTTCATCAAAAACGGTTCAGTAGCTTGGTTTTTAAACCAAAATCACTGGTAAAAATTACAACTTAAAAGTGAAAAATAAAAACTTTTTTGCAAAAAAAAAACCGACTTCCAAAAACTACACTACAAAGTGAAAAATAACTTTAATTTCGGAAGCCGGTGGTAAACAACGAAAATGCGAACCCAACGACACCGACTTCCGAAATTAAAGTTATTTTTCGCTTTGTAGTGTCGTTTTTGGAAGTCGGTTGTTTTTTATAGTCTTCTTAGAGTAACTTCTTGTAAGGTACACATATACAAAAGTTTTAGTAGTAGTAAGTATACACAATTGTGACACAATTTTTTTATCGCTTTAAAAATAATTCAACTCTGGTGTTATCCAGGCAAAAACAGGATATGAGTAAATCTGGGTTTTGCAATAAAAAATTCCAACTTCCTAACTTTAAAATATGTCTTACCAAAAGCGACGAGTCCATTGCCGTTAGTATCGAACAACTGGAAGGCGGTCTTGTACAGCGCATCGGGAACGCACAGCAGCCCCTCAAACGCCTGGAACTCCGAGAACGAGATGAACCCGTCCTTGTCCATATCCACGATGCCCGCGATGAGCTTGACTGATTCCGCATTGTAGTCATCTAGAAAAAAGTAAAGATTTTTCATTATATTAATTTGTTCTTGTCCCATAAAGTCAAGTGCACATTATAGCCGCAACAGGCCGCAGCGCATTTTCATACAAAAACAGGCGGTGCGGTGGGTAGCGATGGTTCATAGAAAATGGTATAGTCCACCAGACCGTATTACGGCAATGGCAGCCAATCTCAACAGAGGCTAGCCATCGGCGCGGGAGATAAGTGCACAAGTCTGTACGCAGACAATGGTATACTTCTCTTCCCTCACTCTCATACTTCGATGGGACGGCAATCCGACACGACAGGAGATCATGCGCAGGACTAACGGCTTAACGTGCTTTCAGAGGCACGGGGGGTATCGCACCGCCAACTTCCAAACTCCGCTTTTACTAAGAAATTCCTAGAAAGTGTACGCAAGTGACGAAGGAGGATTTTTACAATGTGATCTGACCAAGATGAATGCCTAGGATTTAAAAGAGACTTTGACTCTTGAGTTTGTTTCGCCATTTCCTCTCAGGGGCAGTTAGATAGAATGACGACTCCGTCTAGCTTATTTTTTTAATAATATGACGTGTAAAAGTGATTCCGATATCCTATCAACAGAATAAACTATTTTATGTAATTTCAAAATCCACATGTGATAAAAGATTTATTGTGGTTTTGCAATTTGGTTTAAGGTCGGTTTTTCAGACCACTCATACCTCAAAATAAATCATAATGCTAAATGCCGAATGTAGGCAAGTTTATTTACCTGTGGGGAATTAATATTCGTAAATAGTTATTGGTTAGATAGCTTTTTTTGTAACATAATGCTAATTGATTTCGCAAGTAACCTAATGGGGAAAACCAAGAACGAAATGAGAGTATAAATGAATAAATATTCATTAGCAATTCTTTTTATTGCCATCGTATCGTATGGCATGAATTGTTGCATATTTTCTGTTGAATGATAGCTTTGCAGAATAGTTAAGCAAAATCGTGCAAGTAGATACTTAATTACAAATGAATTAATATATACGTATCACCTTTGTGATACTTTCAAGGAAGTATCAATAGATTCCCATAAAAGGGAAGGGAAACACTAACTCGATCGACTTAGTTAAGTATGCTGAATAGGACATGATCTAAAAACGAGATCGTCATGTACGTAGGAACCTGCAACCCAGGCCCATTGCGAGTCATACCTATGTCAAAGTTCTTCCCTTTTTATTTCAATAGCTAATTCTATGTACAGAGCTGGCTTTTTATACAATTCATGCAACCTAGAAGCGTAAAAACGACACGCATAAATATAAACAACTTATGCATCGTGTAATTTTCTCTTACGAGACGATCGAACCAGTCATTAAGGGTGGCAGGGATATCAACGCGCAAACTGTATCCATGAAATCAGCACATGATTTGAGACCCCTTACCGTAGAATTTTTCGTCGATTATCAAAAAACATCTGCTGTTTCATAGAAAACTCCAATACTTACGCAGTCAAAATGTATGGAACACCATTTTTTTTTATAAGTGACAAAAAATTTCAACACAGGTGGGTTACAGAATCATGTGCTGAATTCATGGGTACAGTTTGCGCCTCGATGTCCGTACCACCGTGTGTAACCACCACTTTAACAAATATTATGTATTGTAACGCCTTGAGATACTTAACGATTGTCTGTGGCTTCAAAAACAATGGACTCATCATGTGATATTTATTCTCCTTCGACTAGAATCTGTCATTATATAAATTAATATCGTCCCGTTGTTGAGCTACAACTACTTCCAGCACCTAAGATGACTATACTACGAGTTTGCATACGTTTAACTATTTATTACTGCACCACTACAGATCGTTTGTAAATATAGCTTGGCACTGACCAACACACGATGGTAAACATAGTCGAGAGTTAGCGGAATGAGTTGTAACAATTATCCTCGCTAACCTACATATGCAGAAGTAGATGGGTTTTTAATTAACTGCTTGGACTTGTATTGTCGTTTGTTGAGGGGCTTGTGGCTAAGTAATAACAGCCGCGGGTCAATCGACCATGCCTCGGAAAACACGTTAAGCCGTTGGGCCCGGCTGTCAATCGTAGATCTTTGACAGTCGTTACGGGTCGTCAGAAGCCCGAAAGTCTGACAACCAGCCTTACTAAGGGGTATCGTATTACCCAGTAACTGGGTTGTAGAGGTCAGATAGGTAGTTACGACATGTAAAATACTGGTACTCAGCTGCATCCGGTTAGATTGGAAGCCGGCGCCAACATAGTTGGGAAAAGGCTTAGGCAGATGATGAGATGGATCGCTAATAATATTTATGCTAAGATCGGATGGCCAGGAAAAAATGGATAGGCGATATACTAGAAAGGGGGTGAGTTCTAAGAAGACGGTAAGTAGATAGATTTGTGTGGAAGATGACTTGCTTCGCCGATCCCGAATAAATTGTAATAAAAGGCTGGAGCAAGATGACACACAATGCTCAATGATATTCTTAAAACATGACTACTGGTTTTTGAAATTATGTTGCCTGTATTTTTGGGCCACCGTTTGCAACAGCAAACACGAGATTAAATAGCACGTTTCCTTATCACATAAATTAATTAAAAATCCAGACATTCCAGTTGCTGATTCATCGAAAAACCAAAATAATTGTATCTGATTATAAATCTTCATGATAAGCCAGTCTACTATTATTTACAAGTATTACATTTAATAGTAAGTAATTTACTTTAGTTTACATCATCGTACACGATGTGCGCACGCATGGTTGGGCCGTGACGTCTTAATTATGATACCGTGGTTGATAAGTAATCATTTTTTTTTTCTTATTGCTATGATTATGGTATCACCTTCTATACGACTTCCGCATAGGATTGTGAATCATTACAATTGATCTTCTTGTATTGTAGTACATACGCACGACTAATAATAATCAGCCTTTGACGACACGGTTGGCGCAGTGGCTGAGCGATCGACTGCTGTGCTGCGTGTCGCGGGTTCGATTCCCGCACGGAACAAATATTTGTATTGCCTACAGGTGTTCCGGGTCTGGCTGTTTGTGTATGTTAGTTTAAATGATTGTAAACGCACCCACGATACAAGAGAAATTCCTAGTGCGGGACAAAGTTGTTTAAAAAAAAAAACTTGACCGATTTCAGTCACGGTAGCCAATCTCAACGAAGATTAGCCAGATTCGCAGAAGACATTATACATAGTGCACAAGTGTGTGCGGAAACAAGTGCACTCTGTTCTTTTACTCTCATAGTCCGATGGGACGGCAATCCGACACGACCGGGGAGAGATCAGCAGGACTAACGGCTTTAAGTGCTTTCCAAGGCACGGGGGTATCACACCACCAACTTCTAAACTCCGGGCTGGTACTGAGAAATGCCTCATGGAAAAACTCAATAACACTATGCCCGACCTGGGAACCGTGCCCAGGACCCCATGCACATCAGTCGCGCTTGCGACGAGACTAACTGTGCGGTTCAATACGCACGAATACATAATTATCAAGCTATACGTTTCCAGTATAAGCTGACTTTTCATTGTACGAAAAGCCTTTACAATGCGAGGTCAGCTAAAACCGGACATGTACGTATATGTATGTATGTCTTCGTGTGTCCTATAACTTTTATCGCGATTATTGGGGAACTTTTTATGACCGTATGATGTGATGTGCTTTTGATTATATTACTACATATCTTCAAGTATCTCGTCATCGGTTGCCATTTGATACCGATATAACAAGTTACCTGATGCATTTAGGATATCTGCCTCGTTTGTTATCGCCGACCAAAAGAAATAAGAGTAGTGCACCATTTCTGGATTACAAAAGTCATTTATTTTAGTGTACAAACTTGGCACCTTTTTTATGCTAGAGTTACGAGACTTTTGGCTACTCTCTATGTGTATATATATTTTTTTGTAATGTGTGTTTAGTTTGTACAGAATAAACAATTTCTTTCTTTTCATTTACTTTCTTAATTATGACGGTGGATGGCTATAACAGAAGGGGAAGCCGATGATATGGCCAGAAAGGAGGTGTATAATAGTCTTTCAGACCGAATTTCGGCTATCTCAGCGGAGACTAGCCATCGACGCGGGAGATTATAGTGCACAAGTGTAAACTCTTCCCTTACTCTCATAGTCCAATGGGATGGCTTTCCGACACGACCGGAGAGAGATCAGGTGCAGGACCAACGGCTTAACGTGCTTGCCGAGGTGTATACTGAGATGACGATTAATACAGAATGGAGATGTATGGAAAAAGAATACATGCTGCACCGACCCTAATAGGGTAGTTTCCTGGGTAAAAAATAATTATTATAATTAGTCCGTCAGTTAGATTATCGAAAAATAATGGACTGGACACGTACCTATTTTTTTTTCTGTCAACCAAACAAAAAATGACAAAGGTACAGCGAGTCAAAATTTGGGAGAGGGGGGTCGTGACGTCACGCCATGCAAAAAAATGTAGCAAGGCGTGACGTCACGCGGAACTTTAACGGGCGATAACTTCATAATTTTTTTTATAATTGACGAATGAAAAAATACGGGTCCCATATTTTTTGATAATCTAACTGACGGACTAATTTGATTTTTTTAGGAAACTAGCCTATTTGGGAATAGAGAGGGAGATTATACCATATTTGCAAGCCAGCAAATGGTTCAACATGGGTGTCATTACCGTCATTGCAGCCCAGAACCACCCACAGCTGGGTACCTCCCCTTTCTTCTGCCATACTTCTCAGGTTCCGAGTCACCCAGGTGTTTCCCGCGGCTCTGACGATATCACCAACCCAACGCGCTTTTGGACGGCCCTGGTTTCTTTGGCCAAACATTGGAAACACATATTGGCAATAAATTTAATAAGTTAATACTAACCTTCTTCGAATAATCCTAAGAACTTGCGTACAAAATCTTCACTGGTGATGTACTTCTCACCGTTCTTGGTGACGGTGGCGTATTTCAGGAAAATCTCATGGAGACGGTCTCGGTCCGCCCGCTTAAGATAACCAGCCCCCTGTGGACAATATAATTATATTAGAAAAAAAAGATGGGCAGATAGGCAGCTTTTTTTTAAATGTTATTGTATGACAATCGGGCGGATGGCCCACTCAATGTTAACATCGAGTGGGCCATCCGCGGTGACCCTTAAGGGTCACCGCCACTTGTCAGGCATTTGATTACCAAAAACATTTCAGATGCATTACCATATCAGCGACAATGCTGCAATGCTTCATATGCTTTTACTTACACCCATGTATCAATGTACAGACGCCAGCACATCAAGCTACCCGAACAAACTTTCCCAATCAACTTTGAACCTTATGCTTTAGAGATAGAGTTGAAAATCTACTAAAGAAATTTGACAGATTGTAGTAGCTTGATGTGCTGGCGTCTGTATGTAATTGAGTGAAATGTTAAATAAAATAAAATCAAAACTATTCTATAAAAAAATCAAATCTATAATTGGTTTCTGTTAATAACAAGGACTTTGCAGTTCTTTACGATTAAGTAGGTACATTCAAGACATAGGGCCAGTACTAATAACATATACTTCTAGGCTGTAGTCTAATCCTAGAAATGGAAAAACGTGACCACATCAGCATGTGATTTACAAGAAAATACAGTAACTACACAGTAAGTATTACGTGTTCAATTCTTTTCATATAGTGTACGTTTGTGTTTTGTGCTCAAGAATAATTGCAAATTGTGAAAATATACTTGACCTACTGTACTCTGATACGACTTGTTTGTCATGGTTCTGATAAAGGGATCAAATGTATTTATTATCCTTTTGTTTTATTGGTGAAGTTTTCTTTTATTTTTTCCCTCTTTTTTAGGCATGCTTATCGACCTACATGGTTATACAGGGTGACAGGGACGCGCAATCTGTAACCATGAATTCAGCACATAATTCTAGAGTCCTTAGTGTAGATAGAAAATAATAAAATAAAAATAAAAACATTACGGGGTTTGGTCTTTTGCATTAATGTCATGTGCGTGGCCGACATTTTGAAAAAAAAAAAAAAGAAATCCTAATGACGGATAGGTAGATATGCCACGGACCTTCAAAGGTGGGTTCAGAATCATGTACCTACTGAATCCATGGTAACGGGTTGCGCGTTAATGTCCCTGCCACCTGTGTACTTAGTGGCTAAGGGTGGTATTCGTCTGTTTAATTGTTTCTTCTGGTTAATTTAATATTGCAAGTCTCATCAAATAATAAAATGAAATAGGTAGGTACCTACTTAATGAAACAATAATTATACGGTATTTCACATGATATCATAAAAATTTCCTTAACCATAATAATTGATTTCTAGTTGCAATAAAATATAATAAAATTAAAACAATTATATCAACATTTGTGGCAAATATAATAATAAATTATTGCCCATAATTACGTATTGCATTATTTCACCCAGAAAACCCAGGGTTTGTATAAAACATTTACATGGGATTTTGCGTAACTAAGGAAACGATCACAATATTCTCGAAGGGTAAAAAAAACTGCATTGAACTATGGTAGGCACACATATCTTACTGTTGATTGATTTATTATTCACTAGCAACCCAACCCTATGCTTCGCATGGTTTTTACTATAACTAAGATAAGCGGGTTAATTGCGTAACACACTATGAGTAGCAATGATTTTCATTTTGACAGTTCAGCAACATACATTACGTTATTTACGTTGTTGAGCAGACAAATTTTTCGAGCATATGAAGCAATGGATTAGCAATATCCGTCAAAATGATTCAGTCTGTGATTGTTCGCGTGTTACGTAATCAGGGTGCTACGAGTAATTTTACCAAATTCAGGTATCTTTTATCCGTGGAATAAAATTGACGTCTGACAGTCCTAGTATGGAAAAACTGTGAGAATTTCTAAATTTATTCTCAGGATAAGACTTCTAGGTGTAAAATTTTGGTAATTATACAAATAACCCTTCCGGAATTAATTCTCTAAATGATTATGAAAACCGCATCAAAATCCGTTCCGTAGTTTAGAAGAACGTGGTCACACAGACACGAAAAGCGATTTTAATTTATAAAAAAACGTGTCCGTTTGGGGCCGTCCATCAGAAACGAAGTTACTTATGCGATACTCGCACGCACACAAACTCGTATCTAATAGAAACAGACAGCGAGTGAGAGAATCTCGCATGGACGCATAACGCTTTTTCGTTACGTGACGATTTCTACCAGTTTACTCTTACCGCAAGCCGCGTTGAAGAACTTCGTTCCAATATTACCTATATAGATTTATTGTTTTTAATCGATTTAAATCGATTTCACCAACCATACGTCAGCACCTTATCTTTATTTCAAAGGCTTAACTGTCATGTGAGCGTGCGCAATAAAAATGGTCATAGGTTTAGAAAAACTAGATATTTACACAATCGTCATACGTCGTGTTTGCTGGCACAAACTGGTTAGTAGTTATTTATGAGTAAACGTGTGCGCATGAAGACGGAACTTCTACGGATATGGCCTGTTATCGGATACTGAATAGTTAATAAGTTAGTATAGTAGTTTTGCAGGTTTTTTTACTGATTCTATGGCCCGGGGAGAAGGGGCGCCCCAAAGCTATTGCCTGCCGGCAGGCGGACAGCAATATCCTACCAATATTATAAACACGAAAGTTTGTATGGATGGATGGATGTTTGTTACTCTTTCACGCAAAAACTACTGAACGGATTTGGATGAAATTTGGTACACAGATTGTTTATAACCAGGATTAACACATAGGATAACACTTTTTATCCCGATATTCCCACAGGATCGAAACTTATGCGGGTGAAACCGCGGGGTGCAGCTAGTCAGCTTATAATGTTTCCACTGCCGGGACACAGACCTCCTCTCTTCGAGAGGGGTTGGGCCGTTATCTAACACACGTGGGCCCAGTGCGGGTTGATAGATGTAACATGTCTTCGAATTTTTGGTTCTAGGACATTTCGGTTTCATCAGTCGTGTTATTTCTACCTATTTATTTATATGTAATAACCTATCCTGCTGGTTTCAATTATTTCTCTACACTACAACAGTTTGACAACCTGTCTTACCAAAGGGTATCGTATTACTCAATAAGTGGGTTATGGGGTCAGATAAGCAGTCGCTCCATGTAAAATTCTGGTATTCAGCTGAATCTGGTGAGACTGGAAGCCGACCCCAACATAGTAGGGAAAAGGCAGATGATGATGATGATGATGATGATGATGACTACCTATTAGGTGACGGCCTGCGCAGTCTACTTGCAAAGCCTTAGCCGTTACAGTACAATCTTGGATTGATACATTGTAGTGATTGTGGTGTGGGACATTTTGGGAATTACAGGCGTGAAATATTTATTAATTATTTATTTATTTTATTTTACTATTTATGTACACACATATATAGACAGACAGAAAAATAATACATAGAATCAATGTTTTGGAAACTATAAATCCCCCACTGCTTGTTGTTGTTTTGATTCAATAACATCATATCTACTGAATGCATTCCTAACGAGTTCATTATACTGGGAATTTCTGGAGCGAAAAAAGTCCCAAACTAATCTAGGCCTCTGTGGTACCTACTAGTACCAATGAAGGCCAGCTTCCACTGCCCAGGGGCACTGGAAAACACAGCTTCCGAAATCAGTTCCAGGAAATATGAACATTAATATGATTTATCTGATTCGTCATGTTCATCAGATCCTGATATCCCCTCGTCTGTTAAGCAAGATTTTTAAGTAACAATAGAAAAACCAATAGTGTCTCATTGTACAAATGTATGTACTTTATATTAATTAAATAAGTAGAGTAGTAAATCCGGTTCCAAATATGAATCATATGAATCAGAGGGGCAATTCTCGTAATTTTAAGAACGTTCACATACTGACCTCTGTCTCAATCTGTAATTTCCCAACATTTTTGACATTGATTGTCGCTGAGATGAGATTACGACCAGCCGATCGATTCTGTTAACATTTCACCGTGAAAAGTTAGGTGAAGTGAGCTTAGAGTGAGCTGTCAATAGTGTCAATCCCTAGCATTAGTTGGAATGACAGCTCACTCCACGCTCACTTCACCTAAGTTTTCACGGCGAGATAGTTACAGAATAGCTTTTAATTTTAGGATAACTAAAATGTTGAGTTCCTACCTCTAAAATAATTTAAAATATAATAATAATAATTATAAAATTTTTTATGTTTTTATATTCTAATACGTATAAAAAATAATGTATAAGTATGCTTATTTATGAAATAAAAAGAAAAAAATACTCTCTTGATTGAAAAAAAAAAAAGATGCGTTTGGGCAAAGGGCATGAGGGCATAGCAAAGGTATAATAAGGGCATGACCCTTATTATACCATATATTATTGACTCTTCTCATAATACATACGTAATTAGGGATAAAATAAATATGCAACACGCATAACACGCCGTCATAATTAATTGACGTTACAGGAAACATTGAATACGTAACTTGAACATCCTACGTCCATCCGGTTATTCTACTAGGGATGGCAATTCATTTATTAATTTTCCCCGTGAACAGGAAAATAATTAATTGAATCTGCGAACACTAAAGCAGTATATATATAAGCCGGCAGACCAAGGACTTGTCATTCGTTATTTAGAACTACCATCAAGGCAGTCATAACAATAATCCAATTATTCAATTAATAATTGTTATTAATCCTTTCATAGTGCTTTTATAGCCGTTGGTTTAATAGTAAAAGTTTAAGTTGCAAATAATTGTCTTGAATACAATGGCGACTTTCACATCAATTTTATTGACGGTATTTTTTTTTAAATTTTATGTGATTTTTTTAAGTCGATTATATTTTCATCATCAAATTATTTAAGAATGGTTATTAAAGTTGTGTTTTTTTTTAAACAGGTGACGATCTTAGTGGCTGCTTGCAGTGCCGCCCCTAATAAGCAGAGTAAGTTTTCTCATTGTTTTATTTAAGTATTCCCCTATTTCTTTTTTAATGTTCTTTTTTAAAAGACGTTTTAATGAAGATTTTCCGAAAATAGAACAAGAAAAAGGTACTAACTAGATTTTCCTTCCTTCTTGTGTAACAATTAACGAAACTCTATTAGCAATTACTAATCTTATTTTTTTTTTTAATTTTACGTTTATGTACACAAAATTTTATATTTATTAATTTTTTTCGCAGAGCAAGGCCTGAAAGTTCCTGATGAATGTAAAGGCAAAGGTTTCTGTGCTACCAAGCCGGAAGGATATGACGAAATGCAGGAACTGATCAGCGCCCTCCTGACACCCAAGATTATCGCAGTAAGTTATTTTTTTTATTTTTATGATCTTTTGACTGTTTCTTTTGACTTATATGATAATTACTACTATGATACTGTGTCATGACATTTGAATGCATGCCTACTAGCCAGTGTAATAAAACAGATAAATATTAGCAAATAAATAGATAAACATATTGGTGCGCCCACTCCACTAAGACGCGCACACGCAACCACTTTAGAATCAATGCTAACTAGAGCAGTAATTATTTTAATACATGCTGTTTTTATTTTCTACAATTTATTACACATTCTCATTTTTTTTACCTTTCTCCTGTGCCTTTAAATTCTTTGTTTATTATATGGCAGGAAATAAAAAAAAAAATGTAAACGTATTCCTAACAGTTCCATATATTTTTTCAGCAAAACATTGGAGATCGGATGGGAGATACAAAGTTAGAGCAACTTTCTCCCGAGGCGGACTGGCATAACTGTCCTTACAGAACAAAGGTAAGATGTCATTGCAAACGTAAATTAATTTCATAATTTATGATCCCACGTAAAATACTGGTATTCAGCTATATCCGGTTAGACTGGAAGCCGACTCCAACATAGTTGGGAAAAGGCTGATTATTAGATAGTTGGGAAATTATGATTATAAGACGAAGACCATTATGTCATAATTTCGAGCTGTGCCGAAAGTATTGCGCAATATAATCACCTATACGAACTTTCTTACTAACTCTTAATCATCATGAACCTTGTATTGGTATTACAGTTTATCCTGCTTTAGACAGTATAATTTTCTCATGTTAGTTTCAACATAGAAGCTCATCTAATTTTTACTTTTCCAGACTGAGGAATCGCTGTTTGCCTACAGTTACTCAAACGATACGGACGCAGATTATATCATCCAACATGAGCTACTTCGTCAACCCGTCGATATCGTCACATGCGCGTGAGTATATTATTTAATTAATAATAATAATAAATATTTATTGACTAACTAGGACTAGATTACATGGAAAAGTAAAATAATATAAAGCACACAATTGATTTTATACCTTGTCATTGATCTGTCTATGGGTATACCCATAGTACAGACGCCAGCACATCAAGCTACTACAATCTGTCAAATTTCTTTAATAGATTTTCAACTTTATCGCTAAAGCATTAAGGTTCAAGGTGGATTGGGAAAATTTGACAGTTTCGGGTAGCTTGACCTGCTGGCGTCTGTACCCTAGTTTATGAACTGTTTTAAATGAAATATCTCGAGTCTGGCAGTGGACTGCGATAGGTTGAGTTGATTGATCTCCCGAGTTACCATTCTACCATACAACACAAAAATCATTTTTCTAGAAAACCCTGAAACGTTAGTTAACTTTCTCAAATTCAAACAGATTAATTACATGATGAGAGAACACATTAATTAATCCGTGTTTAAGTTTTTTGCCAAAATATATTTTTGTCACCCTGAAGGATATTATTGTTAATTGCTATTTCCAACATCAGTCTCGTAATCTAGACAATGTACTTATCATGTCAATTGCGGGTCACATAATTAACAATGTTTTCTTTTGCCACAGGACCGATAAAATCGACGTCAACTCCTCTGAACAGTGCTTCCAGCACATGGGCCTGGGCGACTTTCACATGAAGTCCAGTTGCCAGTCCTCGACAGCTAAGCGCAGTCTTCTCGTGTTTGATTATAAGACGAAATCACTTAAGAAGAAGTCCTACGATGTACCTTGCTGCTGTACTTGCCAGATTATTAGGTCCGATTAATGTGTTCAACTTCAGTGATCCAAATTGTCTTAATAACTTTAGCATTATCAGAAAAAAATTAAGCGTGATCCTTTTTGGTCTTAGTGTCGTACCATGTGGCAGTCCTTGAGAGAAATCAAGGCTCGTGCTTTAATTGACATAAAATCTTTTTATGATTTATCAAGAATGGTCATAACTGGTAAAAAGGCTCAATGTCAAATACCTTTGTGACTAAAACCAAGGACCATAGCAGAAATTCTCAATGCTCGATCGTGTAACGAATCAAAAGGCTATGTAGTATTATTTTAAAGACTGATTTAACTATTTTTTTGTCTTTTATAGCAAAATTTTTTGTTCTTAATATATTTTTACATAAATTATAGACCCTAAATTTATTATTGTTTAATAGACTCAATTGTTTTATATACTCATTAAAAGCTATTTATTAATATTAAGTATAAAAAGGATTATTTTGTATTTATTAATAATGAAAATATCATTTATGTCAATGATGAAATACTGTTTTTAATTTGGGAAAAACACAATAAGCAACTTACGACTATTTGTTTCCGTAAAACGGTAAATTCACTACATGATTCACAATAAGATGATGACTAGTTTTCAAATATTGACTTAGCATACGTCATTGAAGTCGTTAGTACACACGGCTACACGTCAAGCTATACAAAACCAGTTTGTCTTGGCCTCACTTTGTATGATATTTTCTCACAATGAACGTTCAGCCAATACTGGTTTTGCATAGCTTGATGTGTAGCCGTGTGTACGTATTTCTGGACCAAAACTGATTGAAATTTAAGTTTTCCTGTTAATTACACTACCTGAATTATAATGAATATGTCGGATCAGTTATGATGACTATGCACTTGAAAACGAGACACAAACGCCTTTGTTTGGTGTTGTGCGGAGTCTAGCGGTATGGTGTCGATATGAACCATGGTGCGACAGTGATCGTTGAGCTTGAGATTGAGACGATCGCTACACATACTGGCCTAGGAACTGCACAGTGTTTCCCTTTTAAGTTCAGAGTATTAGTTCTGTAGTGTTAAGTAATTTCCCTATTAAAGACTATCGCAATGACCAGTATGGACATTCTAATAAGGAGTTATTTCTCTAGTTTACCTGCATCCCAATTCTACGTGCACAGTAGGTAAGTATATCTGACACTATGTCTAAACATGACCCTATGTACCTAGAGGATCCGACAAATAGAATTATTTAATAATAACCATTTTGAGCAAATCTTTAACAATTCAAAACTTCAAACATTACAAAGCCAATAGGTGTAGTGGAATAAATCAGCCAATTAATAAGTCAAACTAAAAAATATATTTCAAACTAGCAGCGCCCCGTGGTTTCACTCGCATACGTTTCGATCCCGTGGAAATATCGTTATTAAAGTATCCTGTGTGTATTCTGATGTATAAGCTATATTACTGTAATGTTTCATCAAAATCCGTTCAGTAGTTTTTGCGTTAAAGAGTAACAAACATCCATCCATCCATCCATACAAACTTTCGCGTTTATTATATTAGTAGGAAGTAGGATACGAGTAGGCACATAAAAGGCACTACACGTGCCTATTTGAAATAAATGACAAAGTATTGACTGACCAACTAATGGATTAATTACGCGGTAACACTGTCTGGCTTTTTGTACAGAACGTTATTTAATAATAGAACCCTTTATCGTCAATATAAAACATGATAATTATTCCATTACGTATTTTGATTATACAAACAATTCATACAGACATCGATCCGAGTAAAATCAAAAATTTGTATTCATGCGATTTTGAACGTTATGTCTTAATAACAATATTTATTACTTACAGAAAATTTGTTGGTACTGATAAGGGAGCATAGTTATATCGTTAGACTAAAGTTCACAAAGAACTTTCGACCCTATATTTAGGACGGAAGTGTCAGACTGGGTTTGCTTCGAAGGAAAACGTCGATCAGTTTTATAAGCGTCTTTATTATTTGCTCAAAGTTCGAGTTACGTTTGCAGAAATGCTTATTTTGAAAGAAGAAGATCTGAGGGCTAATTCTCGTAGTTAAAAATGTTCAAAATCTAGTCGCAATGTCATCTCAGTGACAATCAATGTCAAAAATAATTATTGTCGCTAAGATGAGATTGCAACTAGATTTTGAACGTTTTTAATTACGAGAATTGACCTTCTGACTGTGAAAGTTCTTAAAATTACGAGAATCTGGTAACATCTTCATTATCAGCAAAATTGTGCTTCTGTTACCAAACCATTAAAGCTCCCGCAGACAGGCGCGACGCGAGTCTGGTAGAACTTCCATGAAGTTTTCATAGAAATTGTTCTGCTAGAGTCACGTAACGATGTCGCGTCGCGGCTGTCTGCCGAGCTTTTATAACCTCCACTCCATTGGTGTCAATGACAGCAACATTTCTGTAGGAAGGTTCAGTTTGAGGGACAATTTACAAGGACGATCCTAATTGAGATATAAATTTCGATGAACAGACGATGAAATTAGAATGAGATAAGTACCTCTTATCAGCGATCGCGTGTTTTATCAATATAAACTTTTTTACTCCCCCCTCCCCCCTTGTTTGTTACCGTTGGCAGTGATTATAGACAACAAGGTTGTGGTTGCAAGGCCAAGGCCAAACAATATTCTTCCTATAGCACATGCAACCAACATTATGTAATAAAACCGACTGAAACTAACCAAGTTAAAAATAATAAAGAATATCATGTTTACATTATACTTTTATTGATTATGCATAGCACCATGTATTATGTAAAATTGTATGGATTTTACACTGCGCTGCACCGAGGTCCTTATGAAATACCTAGACCTAAATGAACTCTTACATATTTTATTTTTGCATTCACAGAGCACTTTTATTTACGTAAGCATTCAGTTAGATGTCACCTGCTGTCAGGGAAAATGGGTGTTAGACTATAAATCTATATTTCCAATCATATCATATAATCTCCATTAGATACCTCATAAGCTGTTATAGAATCAATCTTTATTAGTTTTTATTAGACTAATTACAACTTTAAACAGTATCTAGTGCACAGCAGACACTTTATCAAAATTGCTTCCTTTCTCAATTCGGGGGGATCATTTCCCATTGACAGTCACCATAGGTCTTAACCTGCGAATAAGGGCTTCTAAAAATATTTTTTTGAGACAGTAGCAACCACTGGCATACCAATAATGTATCAAATCATCCTGTGTCATATTTTCCTCATGATTATACATGATTCCGTATGATTCAATTCTCAATTCTTTTATTTATTGCATTCCATAATATAGGTTTTTACCTATATTATGGAATGCAATAAATAATTGGTTGGGTTAA
This sequence comes from Apamea anceps, assembly GCA_951799955.1. Lineage (NCBI taxonomy): Eukaryota > Metazoa > Arthropoda > Insecta > Lepidoptera > Noctuidae > Apamea > Apamea anceps. The sequence goes on along the minus strand of OX637504.1, from coordinate 4,166,751 downwards.
AATTATTGAAACGATTATGGACCCTGTCGGGCACAGCATAGTCTGAGAGAGGAGGAAGAGCATTTACCTATGGTTTGATGGTCATAGTCTCTTTTGCTTTTGAGGACATGTTTAGTAAAGGATCATAGCATTCTGCCTAACAAACTGATTCTGATTTTTTTCCAGGATAAATAAATTATTAAATAATATTTACATGTTTTCTGGCATTTTCATAGGTATTATAGGTACCTACACATCTAAACTGTCAACTCGATAGTGTAGTGATGAATAGAATAGTGATGTGTCAACTCGATGTACTAACCCGAGTTAACTCAGGTTGAATTCTCTCTAATTCGAATTTGAATACTAAGTAAATATCTATGTACCGACAATATAAAGTTAGACTGATATTATTTTGTGAAGACTGCTACAATTAAACATAACTAGTTTTGTTGTTAATTAATATAAATACTTACTTTATTTATGTCACGAAGATTTAATCCAAAACAAATACTTAGGTACTTACATGAAAAATAAATTCCTTTTTTATTTAAATTCTACATACTTTAATTAATTATAATGATTATGCTGAAACTGTTCTAATTTTTTAAATATTGTTAGGAAGCTGAGTCATTAAATTGGGAAAAATAAATAATTTACTCAGTTAACTCCAGTTACGTGAATTTCAACTCGAATTAACTCGAGTTGTGTTTTTTCTGAGTTGGCACATCACTAATCCAAATTATGCTATTGACTGATAAGCCATCATTTGTCTAAATATCATATTTTGACGAAAAAACTGTAAAAAATCAAAATCAAAAGTCATTTATTCAAATTAGGCTGCGAATCAGCAGTTTTCGCACGTCAAAATTACAAGACAGTCCCCCAAAAACGCCCGCCCTTCACCACTTCCTAGTGCTATCGCTGGGTAGAAGAAGTAGCGCAACAAACTCCCCAGCAGCACAGCTGTCTGCTCAGTTAGAAAACACTTGATTGTATACAATACTGCTGTACACATTTGGATAGCATAAGCATATTATATCATCATTGATTACATATCTACACGCTATAGATAACAATACATTTTAGTTTAAACAACGTTGAGCCATGATAGATGATTTTGATGAAAATCTTAAGGTCAAGGAAGGTGACTTTTAGCACATTTCTGTCATAAAAATCTCTGAAAGAGTGAGTTTTAAAAGCGTAAATATTCATTGAGTAAAAGTAAATTGACTAATAATTGTCTTTTATTCTAGTCTAGGCTTGCATGCAGCTGTAGATGCTTACACAAGACTGATATCCATATGGATATCATACTACGTGACCAAATTTATGACCGCTAATTTGTTACATAGAAAAAAAGTAGATAAATACTAACAGAAAACATGTTTCAGGTAATCAATTAGCATAAATAGGTTCTATACTATTTATAAATAGAGATAATGTGAGAGTATAAATAGAAGTATTTATATTTCAAGGCTTCATCAGCTTGTTAGTGAGTGATAATAACCACACATCTAAAAATATACTACTAACATATAGGAATAATGAGGTTCAATCATTCAATAATATTCATAGATAATTTGAAATCAATGACCAATTTATTGCAAAGAGGATGTTTATGATATTTTTCATAACTTAAAATAACTGCCAATAAAAAAGATGAATTGCCACAAAGTGTTGCAATAAAAATCATAGATGTATCATCATGAGTAAACTCATTCCAAACCATGTGATGCTGACGTTAGGGCACATTTTTCATTAACAAAAACACATAATAATCACTATTGGAACACAATCACAGGCACATTTGAAAAAAGAACTGCATTTGATTACTGTATTATTCATGAATTAGTGGGATGCACAAGTATAAATTAAAAAAATAAGTTACCCGACGAGTTGACATTTTGTTGTGAAGAATCCTACTGAACTGAACTAAGGCCATCACCACGTTGACGTAACTGATAAGAATAATATTATCTTGTGTACTTAGGTAATATAAAATATTTCATATGCTCTTATCTTACATTTAGCAAGTTTCTTCATTCAAGATTGACATGTTTTTACTATAATATTGCAAATAAATGAAAGTTTTTGGATTCAATGAATACTAGGTAAGTGAAATATTTAATTGGTTTATGTAAAATGAGTGTTTTTCTTTCTAAATTCGACAATCCAAGTTCGTGTGAATTTTCGTCTGCAGAAAATGTTGTAATCGTAATAGCATAAATTCATTTTTTATTTCCTCACGAAAGGTCGAAGAGGTTAGGTTGGTTATCTAATAATGTTTGAACTTGGACATGCCTTTTCAATATGAATATGGAAAGTAATACAAAATGTTTATATCGATCATTGTTTAGAACTTATCAGGTGTTTTTGGTATGCGAAGGTCGCAGAGACGCAGTGACGTACCGCTGCAGTTCAAGGGCGGACAAATCAAGGGCATCCATGTAAAAATAAGCATTGACAACATCACTCTTGTCAACAACGATACGCACTAATTAACTAACTCATTTAAGTAAACCTTTTTAATTATAATCAAAAACTTACCCACCTCTTGACAGCTGGCCTGAGTGATTACAGAGCTCAACAAAGATTTAAACATTACAGTGTTTTTTTGTCACAACACAATTTTTTTGAAAGAATACTGTAATGTTTAACTCGGCAAAAATTGTTTAAACTACGGTAGCCCTGATAACACGTCACGATACATAAAAACGTACAAAAGTCTATTTTTGTTAGACACGCATTGTGCTCATGATCGTCTTAGCCGCCCGGCTATGATAATGCGATAATATTTAAAGTGTCTTTTGTTTATTCGTTAACCTAACATAATTTTGCACTCTTCAACTTGGCCGCACAGTTCGAGGTTTTTTTTTGCAAATTTTGACGTAATAGTGATGTATACTGAAGTCGTTTTATGATTTTTGTAGTGATGTGACTTCACATGTTGTTGTAACGGTATTGTGTTGTACAACCTACTACAACTTTTCAGATTTGACGTTAGTATAGGATCAATGTTTTTATCAGTGGGAGATGGTTTGAAAATATTTACAATATACCTTTAATATATTTAAAACTTTTTGGAGTAAACATAAAAAAAAAAACTTATTTTGTAACCATTTTGATCCGAACGAGAGTTGAAAAAACTTATTTTGATCTCCTGCTTGGAATATTCATTCATCCGAAGCATATTAGATTTAATTCAATTTTGAATTCTATAAACATTTATGTGTATTGCCGTATTGCAACTAGGTATCATTTATAAATTATGAAAATGTGAGCTCTTTTTTAAAAGTCTGAGATAGGTAGGTACCTACTTAATTTAATATTTTTTCGTTGTTGGAGAAATCTTTCAACCAACTACAGCCCTACCATAAGTAATTTCTAAGGTTGAATCGATCATAAAACTTGGCTTATCATTACATAGTGATTATGATTAATGTTTTTACGGCACTTTCCGATTTATGTGATTCATAAAGATCAATCGGTGATTCGGTGCAAATAACTCGTAATAACGTAAGTCTTCAATTTGTTTTTGTACAGCCTGCATCCGTAAGGAAGATTATGTCTTGCTGTTACTAATACAAGGTATAAAACATAGATGTCACTAGTTGTGTAGAAATATTTTAATGTTACGATTTTCTTTACTTTTTTTTTTCTGTTCGTTTGTTTGTTTATCATTTATTACTGTGAAGATTTATTGACCCGTGATGTTTGTGCAACGTATTGCAGTGTGATCAACCGTTGTGTGATTTACCAAGCTTTTCTTTACCTAGATACCAACTAAAAAGAATACCTACCTAGGTACCTACGTAGTTTTCTTCGATCCCGGAAAGGCAGGGTGATGAGTTTAATTTAATTCACTCTAATCAATAGGTACTTACCTAAAAGAAAGGCCACATAGAAACTGAAAATAAGCACCTAGTCACGTGACTTATTCATTTGAATGTAACAAATCAGTAGGTAGCACCCAAGCTCAGCCAAGTCTATTACAGAACTAGGTAATAACCAAAACTACATTACAGCTAGTCAGTTTAAAACAGACGAGCAATTAAATAAAAGCCACAACCTGAATGCCTACCAACCGAGCAAAGTAAATTAGGCACAAATCAGCTGTATTATCTGCATGTTTACTGTTGCTCATTAGTGGCCAACACTAGACTTGCCATTAAACACTTCAAAATGACACGACGAAATTTTGTATAAGATCTTATAAAACTGCTTGAGCTCCTTAAGTTTTGAGGTGAGCTATACGATTAGGGACTGACAAATGCGTGCTCTGACTGGACAGGTCCACTGAAATTTGTATGGTTATTTCTTTAAAAGACCATCTCTGACATTAATTTTGTTGCATGTTCCTCCCAAGATGATCAAGATGATGTCAGGACTTTAAAAGAGACAGTGAGAGTGCGTTTATTTCGGTCTTTCTTTTTAGAGTCAGCTAAGAAATGCTGAACTCATCTAGTTTAAAACATAAGTTATTTTTGACGTGTAAAAGTTTTTTTTGTCACCTTAGTACAAGAATAAGAATAAGAAATTTTATTTGCTCAAACATGAGTACCTACAGAAATAAAATAATACCTACATGAATGCAAGATCTTAAAATAAGAAAGTGGGTCACGATATATTGTCTGCCGTTTCTCATATCGTGCAAATATCTTAGTTAGGTACAAATATTATTATTAAATCAATGATTGTTAACTTTTACACTTATACATTAAATATCAGTCACAGTTAAACAAATTTCTTATATTTTATCATTTACACAATTATTTATTAAGTATTTATTTTCCTTGTCCATAGTACAGATGACGTTATAGTAATTATGGTCATGTAGTAGTGGTCATGTAAACCGTCATTGTGTTAATTGTATCACAATGACGGTTTACAACACTTTTAACTGACATTCAATTATTTATAATATTTAAGTTCTCCACTACTACATGACCATAATTACTATAACGTTAATTATATTTATTTATTTATAATAATCACCATGAGTCACTTAAAAGTTCTGTAATACTATAATATGCTTTTTGTTCCAAAAACAATTTCATTGTGTGTTTAAGGTTTGGTAGGTATAGTTTGCTCTTTCCAACTTTTGGGAAATTTGTTGTAGATAGTTGGTGCCATGCAAAAACACTTTTGCGAACAAGTGCAGTTCTTGATGTATGTACACATAGTTTGCTATCATCACTTCTATTTCTTGGAAATTTACGGAAATAAAATCATGTATAATTCCTCTCAAATTAAAAACCTTTTGAGACTTCGGTCGTGTCTGCGGTAGGTTCGATTTCCAAGTCGGAAAACTTTTATTGCGTTTTTTTTGACCCTGCCTTTTTACTAAGTTACAAATGAGTATAATATTACGTGCTGACCTTAAAATTTTTACACAAAAATTTAAAGAAGAAACTACAATTTCGTAATACTTACATACTTATGTGTTGAAGTTAATTCATTAGAATCATTATTGTGTGTCATGTCCTCCGTATTACTTACTGACAAGTTTGAGAATATATTGTTTTACAAGTAAAACAAGTTTATTTTATCGGCTTTTGACGTAAGCATCTAAGTACTTTATGTCTTGTGTAGGACTCCTCGAGGTTACATTCTACTATATTTGAGTTGAACAGTCTATTCAGGTTTAAACCCAGTTTGACTTTCTTCAGTAGGTTATTCTATATACATACTTATTTAGGTACCTACCTAACCATTCTAACTAGGTGACACGCAACTTTTCTGTAACTGACCTGTTGCCATAAAGTTGCTCGTTTAATAAGCCAATCGCTACACAAACGTAGAAACATTACCTGCCAGTCCACATTGTACTTCCAACCTCCAGTTCTGCGGATTACAATTCGAATTTCGAATAATAAGTTCGTTAGTGAATTCGCTGTTGCGGTCCCGACTGCAAACAAATGCACGTCACTATTTCGCTTCGGGCCTGCGGAATATCCGTGCAATCTATTTCAAACCTCATTTCTAATGTGTTAAGGTCTTTAATAAGTTTTCGTTATTTAAAAAGGCATTCTTAGTTTATCGGCACTGTACGTTTGGTGCTACTACATTGTAAATCACACTTGTGTACGACTACATTTCGAATTTGAATTTGCCAATACTTTAGCCCGTGTTAATGTGTTTTTTTCGTATGTTTTTCTGCTTTTTGTTAGGTAGCGATATACTGCTAGCGCATTGCTTAGCTTCGTTCAGTTTATTGGCCTATTTTCCTCGACTTTATCTAGATATTTGCTTAATTGTTCTCTGATATTATCGAAGATATCAGACGTTTTATCAATTGGCATTGTCATATTATTATCTTCAACGATATTGACACTTTATCGTGACTTATGTAGGTGGTAGGTTCACTGATGTATTTCTATTCATTCATTATTATTATTTTCATACAATCATGAATTTACCTAAGCCACCTCGCTGTTGAACCTATTGGAAAATAAAGCGTGATGACGTCACTAATATTAACAGGTCAAAGTAAGATATAACTGCCTCTTTGGTCTAGTAGTGTTGAGCATGAGGTCCTGGGTTCGATTCTCGGGTCAGGCAAAGTGTTTTTGGGTTTTACCATCTGGAATTTTTTATTAGCAGACCGGAGTCTGGAGTTGGACCCGGTTGACGGTATTAGTCTTGCCCTATATTACATGTAACTTAGATATAACTGGTGAAATGTGGGTGTATCTACTGTAGGTGCACCTCGTCTGGCTCTGCTTAACATTTCGGGCCAAACGAGCGTGATGTTATGTAAGTAAGATATTGCAGAAGGTTATAGGTACAGAAATAGTTTGCCGTGACGCATTTGCGACCGTAATGTATCTTCAAGATTGCTACAAATACAGATAAGAACAACAAACAAGAAAAAACATTAAAAATAATAAGTCTTCTGCCCGTACATATCTAATGAATGTGAATAAGTAGACAAAACAGAGGTTATTTAAAGCTAATGAGTCGAACTCATTTATTTAATGTCGATTATGCTGTTCGGTTGGCGAAGTCTGGCAAACTTTTCGGGTATTTTTAACCGACGAAAAAACGCACGAGTGTCTAATTTCGATGCATATTTTTTTGCACTCAATTCTATTACGGTTTATTTATTACCTGCATAGCTATTCACAACCGTTCGATACGCTTCCGCGGTGATCGAGTATCAATGATCAATGTTATCAAAACAATCCTTTAAAGGCTGTAAACAAATTGAAAATGTTGTCAGTTTAAGGGCTGATTTTTCCAAGGCCCAATAATTTTATCCGAGGAATCATTTTGAATTTTTGACAGTTCTTCCACATAAATACTGTCAGACGTCAATTTTATTCCACAAATTAAAATTATCTGTCGATTGAAAAATCAGCCCTTAAACTGACAACATTTTCGATTTGTCCGTCTTGCCTTAAATTAAATAGACTAACGCCTCCGACAGCTATATGCTGTCGGGGGTAAGGCAAATTAGTCATTAAAAATGTGTCAATTTCGATTCGGTCGACCTGTCGAATGGTTGTGAACGGGATTTATTGGAGAGAAGGTAGCTGGAAACTACCAACTCTCCAATAAACTCTGATGCCATTGTTAAAAATGTATTTCTCCGCATTTAAACAAAAAACTACAACAAAACAAAACACAAAAAAGTTTCGTCCAGAAGCAAAAAACTATAGCCAACCTAACTCCCATAGATCGCGAACAAGTAAACACAAAGTATGAAACAATTTCACAAAGATTTTTATTCAGTGAGGTCTTCAGAAATTCTATTACGGTACACAGAAAAGTACTGTGTGTAGGACATTAAATATTTTATAGATGCATAGATCCCTAAGTGCATTCAGCTGTAGGGGCTCAAACGGTACGAGTATGGCCTGTACGCAATTTACATAATAATATTCAATAAACGCTGTAAGGGGACTTTCCGAATAAGCTTTCAGACCTTTATGCCATAACTGTGGTAGTCTATGCCCGGTATATGTATACTCCTTGGAGAATAAGGAGGTCACATTGTGGGTAGTGTTGCCAGACGCTATTAATATTTTTATTTTAAGAAGCTGTAAGTTAGTGCTTTGATACGTTTCTAGGAATAGCATTCATTGTCTAAGTATGCGAGGCTCACATTAGATTTTATGAATAAAATTATGAATATTTATTAATCCTACGACTACTAATATTATAAATGTAAATAGTTTGTATGGATGGATGTTTGTTACTCTTTCACGCAAAAACTACTGAACGGATTTGGATGAAATTTGGCACACAGATGGTTTATAACCAGGATTAACATATAGGTTACTTTTTATCCCGATATTCCCACGGGATCGAAACTTATGTGGGTAAAACCGTGGGGCGCTGCTAGTATAACATAACATAACGTCTGTAGTCCTCGAAGGGTTGGGCAGAGGTGTACCTATAGTCCACACACATTTTGACAGTTATGTTTATATGTTGTTGTTACGTTTAAACCCCATGTAATACGGGGCGAGCCTATTGCCATATCCAGACTCCAGGCCGCTACGGAGAAATTCCAGATGGAAAAACCCAATAACACTGCCCGACACGGGAGTGCAACCCATAACCTCATGCTCAGCGGTAGCGCTCGTGACCACTAGACCAACGAACCCGGCGTAGCTTATTAATATCAAAGTAGGTAATTAAGTATACGATCAAATATGTATTTTGTATGGCGGACAGCATGACAGCTCATGATGATAATGATGACGTGTACTGCTGAACATGTTTGTTACCCTAATGACTATGCTGGTAATCAATCGATGCCAGGCTGCCAACAGATATCATTTATGTATACGTAGGAATACATAAATGGCGTACCTATGTGTAACCTAATTCATTCTCATTAACTATAAATCGAATTAAGTACATATTTCACTGACTCGACAGACGTAGTCCTGTCCAAACAATAGTTCATATAAAAATCCCATAGAATAAATATTTTCAGGTTTTCAAATTTTTCAGGAAATTTTTCTAATTTTTCTTTCCCTTAAAACCTTATTCGAACTACTCGTATTACGGACATTTCCATGCACTCTCCGGGATTGCAAAAGAACTATTGATCGATGGCTTCATACTCTCACATACGAAGAATTGGAGAATTTAGTCAAACCCGTTATTCGTTACCAGTTATTATTTGCGGCAAACATGACGAATAAAAAAAGACATAAACACACAATAAACAAAAAGCAAGACAGAGACCAGACGACGACGACCGATGACCGGCCGACGAGATATGTACACCAAATACACGTAGCGTAGTGTGCTCGTGGGGTGGTTCCACAGGCACACTTTATACTTACACCCACAGCCACGCACTACACTCACATACAATAATACTCCCACATGTACAGACGCCAGCACATCAAGCTACTAGAATGTGTCAAATTTCTTTAATAGATTTTCAACTTTATCGCTAAAGCATTAAGGTTCAAGGTTGATTGGGAAAGTTTGACAGTTTCGGGTAGGTTGACCTGCTGGCGTCTGTACAACATTCAGCACTTACCTATTTTAATTTTTTGCTACATATTTAATTTTTTACTAAGTACTTCAATTTTTAATATTTTTATTTTATTATAATAGTTATTGTTCTTTTTTAACAACTACTGTATTTTCATTTCTGGAACCTGGAATGCTGCCGTCTCCCTTCTTGGAGGTGGGCGTTAATAATAGCTGCGACACAGTTTGGTAACTAATGTAGCTATTTACATACGCAATGAATTTGTAAAATGTGTTTTTGTTCCAATAAAGATTATTATTATATTATTTATAGCTTCTGCCCGCGGCTTCGCCCGCGTGGATGTCGGAAATTATCCCACGGGAACGTGCTAACAGGATAAAATGTATGTGCTTCCCCAGGATGCCATCTATCTCGCGGGCCCTTTGTGGCTAATTACAATAGAAAACCAATTGTGTCTCATTAGTGGTGATTAAGAGGGTACCTATATGATATCCTTACCTAAGTACCTACATAATAAAAAAAAAAAAACTCAATAACAGAAAATAAAATACCTACCTACCTAAATAAACCTATTTCTGATGATAACTAAACTCAATAAATAAGCAAAATCCCTAAAAACTAATATCTATACGAATGACTAATCTTACCTAACAGTATTATAAAATAACCTACGGTCACTACGTACACTATCAAATATACTACCTATACTTTAAAATTAAAATCTATACCTACGACTTATAAAAATAAACCTAAATAACTCTAAAAACTAATAGAAATAAAAAAGGTCGCACTGAAAAACACGGTTTAGAATTGCAAGTAGCAGTTAAAATAAGAACGAACGCTCGCCACTCAACACGTCCGTTCAAATCAAAGTTCAAAAAATATCCTTATATACGGTAGCGATCCGTGGCGGCCGCGCGCCACGCGTGTGCTGCGAACGGTGCAAGCCAAATTCAACCTTCAGCACTACATTTAGAGCATAACTTTAGTGAACTCCACTGCGGGTAACGTAACCTACGACAAACTTATTATTTGCGGTTGGTACAGTAATCGGGTCTAGGGATCGAACCGCAAAATTAAGTTTGTTTTTTATTGTATATACTTTTCCGGGATAAAAAGTACCCAGTGTGGTGCCCAGGATATTAAAGAATAATTATACCAAGTTTCATCGTAATCGAACCGGTAGTTTTTGCGTGATGCCTGAACAAACAGACAGACAGACAGACAGACAAAAAATTTTTTAATCACATTTTTGGGTTCGGTGTCGGTCTAGTAACACCCCCTGCCATTTATTTTTTTGATATTTTCAATGTACAGAATTTTCACTTCTACAGATTTATTATAAGTAAAGATTATATTAAAAAAAACCTGTCAAGAGCGAGTCGGACTCGCGTGAAAAGTGTGCTATTTAGAGACATCGTTTTATTTTTCCTGTAATCTTTACATAGAATCATTTCAGATTTTTCTCTATGCAAACTTCGGAGATAAGGGGTATTTTTTTATTTTACAAGAAATGCAACAGAAACTCTTTTCAAACATCGCTTCGTAAGTATTTAACGTTCGCTACGAAAGCGGTTCCAACTTAACATCTATTTCAAAACTATCCTCAGTGCGGAAACTAAGGATATCTTCGTAACTAATCTAACGGGACGGTCAGGCACGGTTCTCGTTTGGACCAGACCCATTTATACTAAAACTGGATAGCTTTTAGAGGCTGTAAGTTCAACTTGTGAGATACTAAAACCATTCATGGAGATATAATCTGGGCATTGACTATTTCACGTACGATTTTAGTTGTTAAATGTTATGTTAGATTGATAAATTGACATAGATAAGCGTTATTTAGTGTTATTGTGTACTCAAAACGGTGAAGGGAAACATCATAAGGAAACCGGTTTGTCTTAGAACCAACAATTCGAAGACATGTGACATCTACCAACCGTGTCGTACCGTGTCGTGTACCAATCTACAGTCCGCGTAGTAGATTACAGCCCACTCCCCAAGAGGAAGCCTGTGTCCCAGCAGTGGGAACATTATAGGCTGATTATTTGTGTTTAAACCAAAGGCTCTTTCCTAAAAAAAATGGCACATAGTTGGGGTCCTGTAGGTGGTACCACGGTATTTAGGGTCGGCACAACATGTCTTTTCTTCCATACTTCTCTGTTAGTCGTCATCTCGGTAATCATTCCTTTTCTAACCATATCATCATTCACACAGTCCATCCATCGTTTCGTAGGCATCCTTTTTAATATAGGTATAAGATGTTGTACAAGAACACAACTCCTGTTTGCTTAATACATAGGTACCTAGGTAGGTACTAGATTTCTCTACCTTCATCCAGCGGGGTAATTCCGTAACACACTAACAGTAGCAAAATCCCATTTTGACAGTTCAACAACATTCATTGCGTTATTTACGTTGTTGAGCTGACACATTTTTCGAACATATGGAGCAATGGATTAGCAATATCTTTTAAAATGATTCAATTTGTGACTGATAGTGTGTTACGCAGATCGAGTGCAGGGCAAAGAAAGAAAGACAGAAAGAAAAAGTATTTATTGCGACTCGAACAGGATCCTAAACAAAACACAATTAAAAATAAAAATAAAAAAAAATATATATTTCATTCATTCATTTCATTTCATTTATTCAAACAATAAACATTGTGTAGAATATTCACTGGGTACATAATAATATTAAAATAAAATTGTTACATGCAAAACGTAACAAAAGAAAAAATTCACTCATTCACTCTCTCAGAGCCAGTGTACCAAACCTCACCTTCATTAGTTCGTATAGCTGTTTCATTGTTGCATTTTATAAATTCATAGATAAACTTCCATTTTTGTTTTTTGTTTTACAAATCTATTGAAACAGAATAAAAGGTTTGCGAATCCAGTCGTAAAATGAATAGATTTAAGCCGGGTATCCACTGACGCGTAACGTCACACGCCTGTATATTTACAGCACTACATACACTCACTGTTCACCCGATTAGAGAGAGATACAACATACAAGACAATAGCATTTTATTTCTCTTTCATACTTGGGTACTTGTAAATAAAGTGCGTTGTACGGAGATTGGTCACAATGGGTACTATTGGTGCACGCTCAAATGATGTCATTTTTCCAATGCTACGGTAAATCTACGATGTTACGCTCCAGTGGACAGTAGGTATTATATAAAGGGTTGATTTATCTGACGTTCAGTGGGATATGTCAATTTATGTTTTTAGAAAAGGGACAGTCATAATAAAAGTTGCTTGTGGCTAAGCCGCATAGGCTGATCAATCAGGTTAAGCTACGCTTGCCGCGGTTGGTCCTTAAATGGGTGACCATTTTACATATCAAGACCCCTTCATGTCTCGGAGAGCACGTTAAGCCTATGTTGGTCCCAGCTGTCATTCTTGGATCTTTGGCACTCATAACGGGTCGTGAGAAGCCTGAAAGTCTGACACACACTAAGACAGGGGTCTAACCAACGGGTATCGTATTACCCAGTGACTGGATTGTGGAGGTCAGATAGGCAGTCGCTCCATGTAAAATATTGGTATTTAGCTGCATCCAGTTAGACTGGAAGCCGACTCCAACATAATAAAAAGTTGTTTTTATTGTTACGTTTACTCCGACTAAATGCAGCGAGCAGGTAACCAATGTCTGTTCCTTCTCTATAGTAAGAAAAGGACTTTAGTCTGTAGTAGCTACGACACTAAAGCATAATAAACAAAGCATAATTATTTAATCAGCCTATAACGACCCCATTGCTTGGACGCATGCCTCCTCTCTGTGAGAGGGACTGGTCTATAATAATCCATCGCGCGGGCACGTGGTGGATGACCACATACTACATCGTGAGGAAACGGCATGCCCTAGAAACAAAAATTCAAAGTCATGTGACATCTACCAATCCGCACTAGACCCTAGGTGGATCACACCTCACTCTCTCTCGAATAGGGGAGGCCTGTGTCCCAGCAACGACGTCGTAGGCTGATCATGTACACAACACTAAAAGGCTGTTATAATGTTTAATAACGTCTGTCAGAAAATTCTATGTACGAAATAAAATCCAAAACATATCGTATTCATTATTGAACGAAGCGCACGTAAGCGGTTTACTTACGATCAGTGTATTTATAATACGTAGACGTCGGAACACTTAATCCGTATTTACGGTAAATCGCGAGAGGTTCGGGAAATCTCGGAGTAAGTCGTAACATAAGATGAGACAGACTATGTAGGTATTCACTTGATCTTAGTAAAATACAAGGTGGCAACTACGTACTTACGGGGAATTTCAGCAGTCATAGAAGGGGTACCTAACTAATGAGCATTCAGCAAATATTTGTATGTCCTAGAAATGCGGGGTAGTTGCGTAACACACTAATGTAGTAATGGCTTTCATTTTGACAGTTCAAACACATACATTGCGTTATTAACGTTGTTGGGCAGATTAACTTTTCGCACATTGTGAAGCAACGGATTAGTAATATCCTTCAAAATGATTCAGATTGTGATTGATGTTATAGTGTGTTAAGCATTTAGATCGTCTATAATTGTACGCTACTGCTTGTGGCATACACATTTCAAATGTTCGTATACATCTCGAATCCGACGAATCGAAACACTGGAAGCCAACCCCAATATAGTTGGGAAAAGGCTAGGCAGATCCTAGCCTTTTCTCAACTATATTGGGGTTGGCTTCCAGTCTAACCGGATGCAGATGAGTAAGAATATTTTACATGGAGCACCTGCCTATCTGACCTCCAGAACCCAGTTACGGGGTAATACGAAACCCCTTGGTATGACCGGTTGTCAGATTTTCGGGCTTCTGACGATCCGTAACGACTGTCAAAGATCGACGAATTGTAGCCGGGACCAATGGCTTAACATATTATCCGAGGCACGGCAGGGTCTTGGTATGTAAAGATGGTCACCCATCCGCGAACCAACCCTGGCAACCGTAGCTTAACTTCATTGATCAACCCGTGCGGCTGTTATTACTTAGCCACAAGCCCCAATGTTCGTATATACATAGAAATTTTAGTAGAAGGGCCTGCAGTTTTACGTATGTGGAGCGTTGTTTTGGTTAATAATAGCAAGCATCCACCCGCGGCTTTGCCCACATGGGATGTCGATAACAAGTAGCCTAAAGTTCAAAGTATCCCCATACCAAATTTAATCAAAATCGTTCCAGCCGTTTCGGAGATTAGTCGGACAAACAACAAACAAACGGACAGACAAAAATTAAAAAAAATGTTTTTTGTTATAAGTACCGTACATACATGCATTTAAAAGCTATTATTATAAAAAGTGTCTGTTTGTTAGACATTTCAATTTTATTTATTTGTATCTATACAAAGACCCCACCACACGTACTAAGACAAAAAAAATAAAAGCAGTACATAAGTCTTTACATGACCATTCCACTCCCTAACACGACTCTTTCAAGCCACTAAAAGTACCAAGACAAAGACCAAATAAAGGTCGCCGGTCGCTGTGACACTAGTACTCCAGTAGGTTTGTAAAGTAAATAAATCGAATTTAGCCGTCTCGGAGCCCAAAGTTTCTTTCCACAAAGGTAGTGATATGAAGTTAGTGGAGTTTCTATTATTCCGTACCAGGAGTACAGATCTTGCTTCGTACCAAACGCTGTGTACAATTTAAATGGAAATTGGTTTTACATACTTAATTTTAGTTGTTGAGACTTTCTTCTCCTGAGATTTATGTTTACCTGGTTATGGTTTTGTTTCATGATTCTTGAGCTGTGATAATTGTTTGGGAACTACAAAATTGTCTTTATTTACGAGTTATCGAGATATGAACTAATGTTAAGAACTTTAGTCTAGTGAGAATGGTTTAAAAGTAAAGGATTTTGAGTTTTATGGAGGTGATTATATAGTTCTATTTTGTCGCGATAAAGCCTGAACAATTTGAGATAATTTTCCAGTTATGGAACTACAAACTGTGTGTCATGCTTAACAAAATTTAAATTCCATTGCAACTAAAAATTTATTAGGACCTTTATGCTACAAATGGTTACTCAAAAGTCAACTTAAAATACATTTCACCAAAGTATATAAATAACCGATTAAGTAGCGATGGAATGTAAATGATCTGAGATTATGAACACAGCTATAATTGCTGATAACTTGCAACTCAAAGCCAATGGAAGTTCAGCGCTACTTAATCTAGGACTGAACTATTTTTAGCTTTTGATCAACTGACACATACATCAAACAGTTTTTCACAAAGGGGTGCCGTGTAGAGACTTTTTTATTGAAATGTTTGTCGTTTCTCTTCAGCTTGTCGATACTTGTCAATCCTCAAACAAAAGCTCACCATATCATAGACAACACGAATAAAAAACCGGCCAAGTGCGAGTCGGACTCGCCCATGAAGGGTTCCGTTACGTTACGATTTATGACGTATTAAAAAAAAAACTACTCACTAGATCTCGTTCAAACTAATTTTCGGTGGAAGTTTATATGGTAATGTACATCATATATTTTTTTTAGTTTTATCATTCTGTTATTTTAGAAGTTACAGGGGGGGGACACACATTTTACCACTTTGGAAGTGTCTCTCGCGCAAACTATTCAGTTTAGAAAAAAATGATATTAGAAACCTCAATATCATTTTTGAAGACCTATCCATAGATACCCCACACGTATGGGTTTGATGAAAAAAAAAATTTTGAGTTTCAGTTCTAAGTATGGGGACCCCCAAAATTTATTGTTTTTTTTCTATTTTTGTGTGAAAATCTTAATGCGGTTCACAGAATACATCTACTTACCAAGTTTCAACAGTATAGCTCTTATAGTTTCGGAAAAAAGCGGCTGTGACATACGGACGGACAGACAGACAGACAGACAGACAGACAGACAGACAGACAGACAGACAGACATGACGAATCCATAAGGGTTCCGTTGCCATTTGGCTACGGAACCCTAAAAAAGAAACAAATATTAAAAATATCACCATGACATAAGCGTAGGAGTCAACCCGTCACCCGCCGCGTTATTCTGTCGTTACTGGCCATAAACCCTTCAATGCATACAAAAAGCTTCATTTTCAATTTCGTGCCGGTTCGTTGGCCGGCAATATGTCGGTCGGGTTCGGTTCTAAAACATATTTTACGCGTTCGCTTCGAGATCGTGAAGGGTTTACTATGGTTTACGGTCTGACTATCGCTTTCGATGTGAGGATGACCTAATTCGGTTATTTTTACGTAGCTGGGTGTAAGTTCGTTTGAAATGTTGTTATGGCTTGAGATTGCTTCTGAATCTTGTTGTTTATTTTGATTTTGTTGTGGTTTTATTGAAAAAAAAAATATATACCCCGACGTTTAAAAAAAGTAAATGAACAAAAAATAGGTCACAGTAATATACTCGTACTGCATGATTCTGCAACATATTATGCGTTACAGACTGATTAGTGTGAGAGGAAATGAGCCGTAAACTACCACGCGGGTCCAGCGTGAGTTGATAGACGTCACAATGTTTCGAATTTTTGATTCTAGCACATGCCGGTTTCCTCACTATGTTTTCCTTCACCGTTTTTGAGAGCAGTGGTGATGAAATAAATTATACAAAGTAAAGCGCCTGCCTGAATTCCAACCCAAAAGCTACAAATCGTAAGTCTGGCCATTACCACTGGGCCTCGACTTCTCAATATACTGGCACTCTTTATATTTCAATCATGGTAGTATTCATTTCTGATAAACACTCGCGTATTTCCTTATATTGTTACCCTATTCCGAATAACATAGCCAACAAAAACCTGTAATTACGAACACGACAGGAAACCAGGATACCCTATAACCTCCGAGGAAAAAATTATTACACCCCGAAGGCATGTTAATACACAAGAAGCAATCTATTACAGTCATTCTAATCTTTATTACAATGTATTATATCTGAGTATCGACATCATTTTATGGCGTCTCGTATCCTCGGGGTGTAATTTCCGTAACACCCTGTAGCTATTTACGAGGGACAGGCTTAAAAGCTATCTGGACGTTAAAATTTATATTATAGACGTCTACGGCTCCCATTTTTTGTTTTCACAGCACTTTTTTAAAGATCCTCTACGTGTTCTCATACTTGAATGTTAATAGGATCATAAACAGAGCTTGTTTTCTTTTTAAATGTCCTGTTACTTTCAGCGATAACCAAGCTGGTAAGAAAACTAATATTTCGTAATTTTATTGTTACAGGAAATAATCTTGACAGGCTGAAGAATCAATAAACAAAATGGAAAGTAATATAGCGCCCAGTTGCATGGTGGTGACACCCCATCACCTGGCCACACAGAGTGCCGTAGCAATCCTCAGAGAAGGAGGCACTGCTATCGAAGCAATGGTTTCAGCAGCCGCAACAATAGCTGTAGTGTACCCACATATGAACAGCATTGGAGGCGATTCATTTTGGCTTATTGTCCCACCTAGCGGTGATCCTATAGTAATCGAAGGTTGTGGAGCTGCCGGCTCTTTAGCTACACCAGAATTCTATGAGCATTACCATAAAATTCCAAGTAAAGGCCCAAAGGTAGCCAACACAGTTGCCGGCACTGTTGGTGGATGGGAAGAAGCTCTTGAATATGTCTCTGAATGTGGTTACCAAAGAATTTCACTGAACAAGTTACTAGCAGATGCTATTAAGTACGCAGAAGAAGGGTTCCCAATTACAAAATCTCATCACGTGAGCTTAAAGAATTTGCAAGCCGCAGGGAAACTCCCATCTGTATTCGAAAGTGTTTTTCTGCCAGACGGAGAAGTTCCAAAAGTTGGGGAGACATTCCGCCAAACGCAACTAGCTGAGACTCTGAAACATCTAGCTGAGAATGGTCTAAACAGTTTCTATAACGGCGATTTGGCAAATTTGATTGCTGAAGACATAGCATCGGTAGGCATGCCTATCACCAAAACAGATCTCGCAAACTACGCTCCGGTTAGGAAAGATCCTCTACGATTACTGCACAGTCAGGGCGAGATATTCAATGTTCCTCCACCATCTCAAGGTTTAGTTTCGCTAGCTATTCTTGGACTCTTGGACAAGTTAGGCATTGATGGTCAAGATGAGGGGCATTTAATTCACACTGCAGTAGAAGCTACTAAACAATGTTTTAAGATGCGAGACCAGTACATTACTGATCCAGCGTTCATGAAAATTGATCCCAATTCATTGTTGACGAGCCAAAGTTTGTTTAAAATGGCGAGGGATATTGATTTTGAACAAGCATCTAGTGTTGATGTGACCAAAGGTCCTGGGGACACAATTTGGATGGGAGCAATGGATAGTAAAGGTTTTTCTGTTTCTTTTATTCAGAGTACGTATCATCAGTTTGGAAGTAATGTGGTACTTCCCCAAACAGGTATCTTATGGCACAATAGAGGTATAGCATTTACTTTGGACAGAGACCACATCCTTTGCATAAAGCCAGGAAAGAAACCTTACCATACACTGAATGCTGCTGCAGCACGTCTTCACGATGGTCGTATTTTAGTTTATGGGACCAGAGGAGGCGATGGGCAACCCCAAACGCAAGCAGCAATCTTCCACAGATACGCTGTACAAGGCAAAGGCTTACAGCAAGCAATATCAGAACCTAGATGGCTTTATGGAAGAATTGCTGGTGATCAACTGACTACTCTGAAGTTAGAAGGCAGGTTTTCGGAGGAGACTGTTGAGTATTTAAAAGAACTGGGTCATGACATTGTTATGTTACCGGATTATAGTGAAGATGCTGGTCAAGCTGGGGCTTTGGTCAGGCATACTGATGGAAATATGGAAGGGGCTTTCGATGTAAGAAGCAATGGAAGTGCTGCTGGATTTTAATTATAAATGACAGACTTTTACATGTGTATGTAAATGTAAAAACTATTAGGCATATGCTATAGTGTCAAAATTTTTCATACTTTAGACTGAATTACATTTAAAGCGCCTTTTTACAAGCGAGTCTATCGAATGATTTTATTCCCACGTATTTACCCGAGGGGCGATTCTCGTAGTTTTAAGAACGTTCACAGTCTGATCTCAGTCTTAATCTGTCAAAAATACCTGTAATTTCCCTACATTTTTAACAATTTTTTGACATTGATTGTCGTTGAGATGAGATTGCGACTAGATTTTGAACGTTTTTAATTACGGGAATTGGATTTCTGGTTAAATATTTTTAATCAAACGAGTTCCTTGTAAGGAGGTGTAAACAGATGGTATTTGATTAGCCCCAGTCCAACTAACTAGAAGAACGGACGAACGATGAAAGGTGGAACTGACGTAAAAAATGTCAGGGAGTGGTGCTACAGAAGGATCATAAACTTATTATTCTAAATGTCGTGATGATAAGGTAAACAGGGTTGAAAAAAGCAGGGTTGATGATATAAAACAGCATTTAGATAGCATTTATTGACATTTATATGTAGGCTAGAAATTGTATGGTTATATTATATATGGTTATATGTTAAAAAATCCAGGCCTTATTGTCTTAATTAGATTTTAATTGCGTACTTAGTTTTTTTTTCTTGTTAAACGTTGTCCCACACTAGGAATTACTCTTGTGTCGTGGGTGCATTTACAAACATTTAAACTCACATACACAAACAGTCAGTCCCGGAACAACTACCTGTAGGCAATACAAATATTTGTTCCGTGCGGGAATCGAATCCGTGACACGTAGCGCAGCAGTTGATCGCTCAGCCACTGCGCCAACCGTGTCGTCACATTTAAGATTTAATCAACCAGAACATAAAAGGAACGAACAAACTCTTCCAGTTACTTGTAGACTGGAAAAATTATTAAGTTCTATTATCAAAACTTTTTTTAATTCATCGCTCAAAGACACAAGCTTTCCCGAAAACTTCCTTGGACATTTTTGGAACTGTCAGAACCAAAAGTAAAATTTGCGAACTCCCAAGACTTATTTCAGAGGGAACTTGGAAGTCTTTTGTCTTTTAAAAAATGGACCGAAAGTGAAGCTTAAAATTAACAGTCTAGGAACAGTTTTAAATTAGACAATCTCTTTGAAATATATGGTCCGTTTCCTGAACAGTGGTCGGCGATAATTCACATTTATTGGAAAGATAAGGGAACGAACAAAGAATGGATGTAAATCAAAAAAACGACGCTTTAAAATAATATTGGAGTTTGGTTTGACGTGGTATAGGTATGCACTGCGAATTTTTTGATAAACGAAGCAATAAATAAAAATTAATGGGAATGTTATGGAAGGAATCTCACCAAAAAGGTTTTTTTTTAATTTTTGTGGTTTCCATGTCCTTGTTTTGAAGCGTTCCGTCCAAATTGTTAATGATTTAGGCCCCGTATTAGCTAGGGACAAAAACAACCGCATTGGCTCCCCGATAGAGATATTTTGATAACGTGAGTACTACCTACGATAACAGAGGAATTCTAGATTATTATCAACATTGCTTGGCAAGTATCTAATTACCAGGAATATCGCCAATCTCTAATAATATAGTTATAGTATAATAATTCAATTCAATTCATTTATTTTTCAGATCATAAAATCCAGTTTGTTAGTGTAACGTATGTATCTAACATACACAACTTAAACACTATTATTAGTAAATCCATAATAATTGTTAATTACAAAGGCCTTAAAACTATGGTAGTATATTACACTACAAACCAAGTTAACAAAACAACATAACACACACACACACACACATACGTAATGTATTATTTTTATAATCGTTATTTAAAATGTTCAGTATACCTTCAGGCTCAAAAATGTTTTTATGCTCAAATAAATTAGTCAGTAAGCTTTTTATTAGTTTTGTATACTTAATTTAAATAATACGAATTTATGTATAAATGTATACAATAAAATTTAGAAATATTGTTAAGGTACCTACAGGAATTAATTTACGCAAATAAAATTATGTTTTAGAACTTTTATTTTTTATTTTCATTATTTCCTACAAAAACATTATATTCTTTACTATGTAATACATTATGGTACGCAATAAAGAATTGAGAATTGAATTGAGAATTGAACCATTTAATATATACCTACTTTGCTCATTACGATAGACTGATTAGATTAGATAGATACATATGTACTTAACTGTTGTTATATAAAATAAATTGCTCATGGAATATCTGAAAAACGAAGAGGACAATATTACAAAAA
The DNA here is from genome assembly GCA_951799955.1 of Apamea anceps. Classification (NCBI taxonomy): domain Eukaryota; kingdom Metazoa; phylum Arthropoda; class Insecta; order Lepidoptera; family Noctuidae; genus Apamea; species Apamea anceps. The sequence continues at coordinate 4,145,156 of OX637504.1, read as the reverse complement.
AGGCAAATGATAAAAGTCGCTCGAGTACAGTACATACACAGTAGCAACTCCCTTAAAACCTTATAAATTGAATACCACAGATATAAAAAACATTTCTATGTTTAATACGAGTACCTACCCACGTTTTCAAAATAATAACAGACCAGCAACTCCAAACTCAACATACTTACCAACAAATTTCACCAACATTCACTGGGCGTATTGGCCTCAGTCCTCGAATTAGCCATGCCACAAGTAGCACGCACAATACCCATAGACAACAATAAATCTGTATACGATTCGTATCAGTTACATTGTCTATTGTCTACCCGTCGGCCCTATAGTTTCAGTTCATTGAAGTGATCTTAGGGATCTATCGATCTATTGTGGAGTGAAAAGGATCATGATTGGAGAGATATCTACATACTATGTGTGTTATGTAGCTATTTTTGGAACAGTCGGGATTATCTATCCTATGTGCTTGGTTTACAGATCGTGTTTTGTCTCGCAGAGGTGGATTGATTAGATTTTGGAACAATGTGGGATGTTGAAATTAGGTGTGTGTTTTGGTGGTGTTCGTTAATTTGGACAAGTTGATAATAATATTTGTATACTTCAAATCAAATCAAATTTATTTGTAAACCAAAAACTTTTAGATTAGTTGATGATTGGAGCCTCCCGTTAAGCAAGTAATGCCTGTGTTAGGAGAATACTTATAATATTTTAAAATACTTGTAATATCCGAAGCGAGCGATGGACAATTCGCATGGCGTCATGGCCAGGTCCGGTCCACTTGGAAAAGAGGAAGACCTGTAACTAGATGGACAGACGACATCACGCGAGTTGCAGGGAAAAACTGGCTGACAGAAGCCAAAGACCGAGACCGCTGGGGTTCTCTGGAGGAGGCCTTTACCCTCACTACTTGAGGGGTTCATACATGCATGTTGTTTTATTTAAATCTATAGAAAGTCTTTAATTTATTTAACGAATATTAATATTGAAATTTAATTTATACATTTGATTTTAATTTTAGCATTTAATATATTTTTATTGCCATCAATAAATCGAAATTGAAACGAGAAGATGTTATGAAACTATTAACTAATATGAAATGTAAACAAACAAAAACTCGAATGTATAAACTTCTTCTTAAATTTTTTAAATGTATAAAAGTAAACACACTCATGTAAAAATGTTAATTTATTCTTCAATGTATGAAATGAAAGGCTTTTTTATTTTATTTAATATCCGAAGGGCCTTAAGAACTTATTGCTCGCATACGGACGGCCGATGGGGCCGAAAACTTCCAGAGTGGCGACTGCGTAGGTACTGGAAGACGTAGTGTTGGAAGGCCTCCCACAAGGTAGACCGATGTGACCTTGTGAAGACCGGAGGAACCCGTAACGAAAAAGCGTTATGCGATAACGCTTGTGACTTTTTATTTCATACTAGCTTCTGCCCGCGGCTTCGCCCGCGTGGATGTCGGAAATTATCCCACGGGAACGTGCTAATAGGATAAAATGTACCTATGTGCTACCCCAGAATGCCATCTATCTCGCGGGCCCTTTGTGGGTAATTACAATAGAAAACTAATTGTGTCTCATTAGTGGTGATTAAGAGGGTACCTATATGATATCTTTACCTAAGTACCTACCTAATTAAAAAAAAACTCAATAACAGAAAATTAAATACCTACCTACCTAAATAAACCTATTTTTGATGATAACTAATCTAAACTCAATAAATAAGCAAAATCCCTAAAAACTAATATCTATACGAATTACTAATCCTACCTAACAGTATTATAAAATAACCTACGGTCACTACGTACACTATCAAATATACTACCTATACTTTAAAATTAAAATCTTATACCTACAACTTACATAAAAATAAACCTAAATAACTCTAAAAACTAAAAGGAATAAAAATGAACTCCAGTGCGGGTGACTTAACCTACGACAAACTTATTATTTGCGGTTGGTGCAGTAATCAGGTCTAGGGATCGAACCGCAAAATTAAGTTTGTTTTTTATTGTATATACTTTTCCGGGATAAAAAGTACCCAGTGTGGTGCCCAGGATATTAAAGAATAATTATACCAAGTTTCAACGTAATCGAACCGGTAGTTTTTGCGTGATGCCTGAACAAACAGACAGACAGACAGACAGACAGACAAAAATTTTTTTAATTACATTTTTGGGCTCGGTGTCGGTCTAGTAACACCCCCTGCCATTTATTTTTTTGATATTTTCAATGTACAGAATTTTCACTTCTACAGATTTATTATAAGTATATATAGATAATAGAGAGGGTCAGAGAGAGAGAGTGATAGATTTCATGGTTTTCGAGGGTGCTGAAGCCGATAGTGAGGTCAAAATGAAAATTCAAGATTGCGGCTACGAATATTTATAAAAATTCGCAGCCGCCATCTTGGATTTTCAATTTAACTTCGTTCCTTCCGGGAGGTCCCCCGACCCGACACGTTTTATAATTTTCTTCAACTTGCTACGAACTACGCCCTTGTGGTCAGTGCAGCATTTTTTGACTTTCACATAACATCACGCCTGAAATCCCCGAAGGGTCAGGCAGAGATGTATACCCACATTTCGCCAGTTATGTTAAAGCCCCATGTGACAGGGGACGGGGCTGACTTTCAATAAACATGTATGGAGTACCTAACACTTCCCGGGTGTCACCACTGTCAGGATTGCCCAGAGGACACGGTGGAGCATACGGTGGAGGTCTGCCCTGCTTGGGCAGAGCACCGCCGTGTCCTCGTAGAGGCGATCGGCAGCGGCGGCGACCTCTCGCGTCCGGCCCTGGTTCAAGCCATGGTCCGGGGCGAGAGGGAGTGGGAGGCAGTCACCTCCTTCTGCGAAGCAGTCATGCTAGCGAAGGAGGTGGCGGGGTGGGCGAGAGAACGCGCCTTGCGCACCTCACGCCTCAGCCGCCGCGGGAGACGCTCCGGGCGTCGGGAGCCGCGTGACGACTCCCGGCCACCGTAGGCGCGGGCCTGCGGGCGGTGAGTAATGGGTAACTCACCGTCCGATCAGGACCAGGCCCGTGCCGGACGGCGTGTATGTGTTCCACGCGCGCCTCAAAGAGATGTCAGCATGAGTGACGGGGCCCCATAGGGCCGAAGCCTGCCAGGGTAGCGGGATTGTCCGAAAGGGTTACCGCTGCCCTGGAACATAAAGGGCTAAGGAAGGAACACGGGTGGGTTTTAGTCAGTAAGAGTCTGACACTCCCTCCTGCTCCACCCAGAGCGGGAGGAGTCATTTGATGACTTCCCATCCTCAAAAAAAAAAAAAAAAGTACCTAACACTTCCTATTAAAATGCAAATATATTCCTCCATCCATAACTCAGGAACCCCTCGTCACATAGCAATAATGTTCCCCATATTAAATTCTAAATCCGAAATATAATATTACTAACATAACAGTACTTTCAGGGCATAATAAATACAGCCCTTAAAACAGTTGGTCCAAAACTGTCTAAGACTCTCATTGGGGGCTGAACTGTGACCTGCGAAGTTCTACGATACAACTTCATACGACACTAGTAAAGTTTGCCCTTACCACGGTAAAGTCGTAAGACTTGCCTTTTTTGTTTATTTTTTTCGGTAAGATTTTACTTGGGTGAGGAAAATAGAATTTTGGTGTTTAGTAGCAGGGATTGGTGGATTTGTTGGCTAATTTATGTGTTTGTTTTTTTTTGTTTTTTTAATTGTTTTCATTGGTATTAAAGCAGCAAGAATGAAGTGAGGAGCACAGGACCGGTCGAAGTCGTGACGCTTGGAGGAGGTTAGTCAAGCATTGGAGGTATTTCAGCTGAAATGGTGATAATGAAAGAAGCAAGGTGCATTCGTTATTGAAAAAGCTTACGCTGGAAGCTTGGTATATATACCTAAATTGATGATTAATTAGTGAGTATGATGTAAAAATGATAGCACGGGCAAGTGATGCGATGCGACGCAATGAGTAGGGAAAAAAAAATTTCACGCGGACAAAGTCACGGTCAGATGCTAGTCTTTAAATAATAATTTATTTCAGAACATAGATCCATATCAAATTATTAGTACGGCTTAAAAACTATGTTAGCACCTTAAAACTACTTATTAATTAATTTAACTGACATTAATTTACCTGACATTAAATAGGACAGCACCAGAACTATGCACCTTATTCCAGTGCCTCACAATAGGACACTCCACCTTGTCTGTTATGGTGTTTAGAAGGCCATTGGGGCTGCCCCGCACACGACAGACCAGCGAGGCCACTATCTTGCGCACAAAAAAAAGAAAGTACCTAAATAAAGTTATTTAATGTGAAAAAGTTACGCAGACACCTTTAATGCACTAGGTATAATGCTTTGCATATTCAGTCGACAATAAAACTACAAAACTTGCGAACATCTAATGCACTCCTCGCTAAAACCAGCAAGGCATCATAAATTACATTAATACTGCGCAATGTACAGCAAAATCTTTATTATTCACATTCGTTATTACATAGTAGGCCCAACCTTGCCACTTGAAATAGATAAGCACAGAAGATCAGCAGTAAAAATCTCACCAAGAAAACTTAGGTTGAAGTGAGCAGCCGGTCTATTTTGTAAACATTTAACCGTGAAAACTTAGGTGAAGTGAGCTTAGAAGGAACAGTGGTGTTTTAGTCGGTAGGAGTCCGACATAACCCTCCGTTCTTCCCAGACGGAGGGTATCCAAGAGCTGAGCTATGAGCTGTCAATCCTCCTAATGCTAGGGATTGATACTATTGACAAGCTCTTTACAGTATAGATTAACAGTTCCATACAATGAGCGCAAACATGTGCACGCATACAATAGGCACGTATATCTATGTATGTACGGCGATCTCTAACAGTCTCAAAGGAATACTAGCCTGTTTACTCTGTAAAAATCTCACCGTGAAATCTTAGGTGATGTGAGCTAGATGTGAGCTGTCATTTAACCTTTCTGGGTGAACAATATTTGTACGCCTTGCAAGGCAACACATAGTGACACAACATGTTTATTTTTATTTCATACCATCATGTACCACTACATTACACCGATGTGTACAAATAAATAAATTTGAATTTGAATTGATCTATTTTGAAAAAATCTCACTGCGAAAACTTAGATGGAGTAATCTTTAAGTGAGCGGTCATTTCACCTGTCGATCTATTTAAAAAAAAATTGTCGTCGTGAAAACTTAAGTGAAGTAATCTTGAAGTGAGCGGTCAATAATGTCAATGTCTAGTGGAATTAACTCAATTCACCTAAGTTTTCACAGTGAGATTTTTACAAATTGACTGGCTGAAGCTGGAGATCAATTATTATTGACCGCTCACTTCACCTAAATTTTCACGGTGAGATTTTTACAGAATAGATGGGCAGTTGCGTCGCGTGCATTTTCGCTTGATGTATGGAGCTACCCTTCTGTACCCTTCTATTTTGTGGTATCGGTTAAATTAAGATGAATGCGGTCACTTCATTATTCTGTAAGTTTAATTTCGCAATGTTTAGACCATTTGTTTAAATTATCAGGGAGCGTGACAAATAAGGAATCATTGCCTTTTTATACACGGAAACAGAGTTTGTTTTCGAGATTCGGCAATAAAAGTGTCTTGCATTTTGTTCGAATAAAAAGATGTTCGAATCAACTGTCGAAAATGCAACAACAAAATAAATACATCATTGTTTGTCGAATCATTGAGCTCCGTAAATTTTGTGTTGAGCAACACACGAATAGTGACAAATGCGTGCACTGACTGGACAGGTGCACTCAATCTGCGTGGTTATTTTCTCAAAAGTCCATCAATCTATATGGGCTTCACATGATCTGACCAAGATTATGTCTGGTCTTTAAAAGAGACCTCTGAATTTGTTTCGACCTTTCTTCTTAGAGTAGTCCGGTAGGAAACGCCCGACCTCATCCTAGTTTTTAAAACATGATTGACGTGAAAAAATGTTTATACAATTTGCTTACAGAAATATAATCATAGAATACTCGGAAAAATTATGTAAAGGATCGGTATGCATTTTCACAATAGCATAACACAATTTTGATTTGTAAGCTGTCCCAATTGATACACAACTTAGTTGTTCACTTGGATGCTTGAATAAGTTAGAGGAGTCGAGATCAATGAGGAATTAAAGTTCCTTGTACTCAAGAGAAAGATGGAGTGATATTAAATAATTGTGGAAGTTCAAAACGATTTGATATCATTTTGCAATAGACTTAACGTGAAACTTTTAAACGTCAAAAATGTAAGGTTAAGTCGACGTTAATCATAATCCCCTTTATTTATAAACGTTGCTTAAAGTTAAGTAATGATTAGCGACTGTTTGACGTTTAAACGTCAATTAACTTTGATAGACGTTTATACATAAATCCCTAAGTACTTAACTTTAAGCATTATTATTATTCTTATTTATTAATAAGCGTTGCCCAAAACCCCTGTTGTGTATCTAGTGATATAACGAATCTACGAGAATGCTAAGTAAACTAACCTAGGGCTGATTTTTCCAACGCCAGATTATTCTATCCGAGGAATAATTTTGAATTTTTGACAATTCTTCCATACAGAATCTGTCAGACGTCAATTTTATTCCACGAATAAGAATTATCAGTCGATTGAAAATTTAAAGTAACAATCGACCGTGTCAAAACATGGATTCCTAAATTCATAAAGCCCAAAAAAAAAATTCTTTGCATTTTCAAATAAGGAAGGCACTCGAAATTCAGAAAAGATTTTTAGCACCAAAATGACGTCGATTTCGCGGAGAATCGACTAACGAGGTCAATTGCAGCAATGGAACGCTCGCATGATGTAGAAGGCAGAAAAAAATAACGCCTTTGCCAATTTTCTTCTTATGAAACGTTTCCCGCCTAATGATATCTTTTATCTTCTTTTCGCTCTGTAATCTTTGTTAAGCGAATACGGAAATAACGTGCTTAAATGTTTTTGTAAATAATGGTATTATGGTTTGATGTTTCGTGTTGCTGGGCGGCTCGTGGATAAATAATAACAACCGCACGGGTCGATCTTTAAGGTTACTCAACGCTTGCTGAGGTCAGTCCGTGGATGGGTGAACATCCACTACATACCGACCCCTCCGTGCCACGGAAAGCACATTTGTAGATCTTTGACAGTCAGAAGTCTGAAAGTCTGTCAACCAGTCTTGCCAAGTATTGTGTTACCGAGTAACGCCAGTTACTGACGCACACATAAAAACGCGACAGTTGTGAACATCAGGCAGTCGCTCCATGTACAATACTGGTAATCAGTTGCATCCGGTTAGACTCGAAGCCGACCCTAACATAGTTGGGAAAAGGCTAGGCAGATGACGAGGCTGGTTGTTCTTTACTTCTTTATTAAACGCAATGGCTGTGATAATGGTGATGATAACCATCCTACTTCCTAGTAATATAATATTATAAACTTGAAAGTTTGTGTGGATGGATGGATAAGATGGATGGGTGTTTGTTACTCTATCACGCAAAAACTACTGAACGGATTTTGTTGAAACTTTACAGTAATATAGCTGATACATCAAAATAACACATAAGATACATTTTAACCCGATATACCCACGGGATCGATACGTATGCAGGTGAAACCGTGGGGCGCTGCTAGTGAGAAATTGACGAAGTTTCATCTCATAATAAAATTAGACTATAATGTTCCCACTGCTGGGACACATTCCTCCTCTCAGTGAGAGGAAGTGGGCCGTAATCCACCACACTGGTCCATTGCCAGTTTGTGTTTCTGCATTCTGAAAAATGTTTTACCTAACCAAAATTATATCAACAAAATGAGAACTAAAAGCCTCTCAACACCTCATAAATGCATTTGCCCGCTATAGACCATGTACTTAAAACTCTAGTTAAACTTCAGTTAGTTGCAGGTAAGTTGTATCACACTTTAACTAATGTTAATGAGTTCTCGTTTATGAATAACTGAGCATCGCTCCTCTTGGCTGTATTTAAAGTAAAGTTAGTGTGTTATTATTACTGTTTGTTTTTTCATGAATGTTTAATTAAATAGAAGTTCTTTGTTTGCGTTCAATCTACATAATTATTCATTGTTAACTCCACGGTTACTCTTTTAAATACAATCGGTTGTCTGTAAAATCGGTTTACTGACGATAGTTGAACGTGACAACGTCATAAGAAAATACTGATGGAATGGTTTCATTTTTCAAAAAAAATATTTAATGGAACGCCTCAGAGCGAGGTAACGCTGCGTACGTCATGCGTCTGCGTACGTCATGCGTGCAGCCGGCTCCATCGAATTATAAGACGTCACGTCAAAATAATTGGCTTTTATAATATTAAGAGCAGTGGTGGTCCAGTGGTAACCGTCGCGACTTGAGTTGTAGGTCGTGGGTTTGATCCAAAGCAGGCACTTTACTTTGTTTAAATTATATAATTGCCACTGATCTTAAAAAGATGAGGAAAAACATCATGAGGAAACGTGAAATCCGCTAACCCGCACTGGGCCTGCGTGGTGGATTAAGGCCCACTCCCTCTTACAGTAAGGAGGCGTGTGTCCTAGCAGTGGAAACATTATAGGCTGATTATGCATGGCATTTTGTTTCAGCTTCAACTTATACAAGCTGTTGTTTTGAACCCAAAAAAAAAAAAATATGTCAAAATCCCACAAAATGATTAAGCCATTTTTCAACAAGGATTTATTTTTACTATTATGGGTAAACTCGTCGCCACTGTTACGTATGTAGGTAGGTACGTAGGGACACATGTGAAACTACTGACAGCTAAAAGCACACTGTTTTATTAAAAGGTAGCAGGGCAGGGTCGCAGCCCATGCACACATACACAATGTTGACAAACACAAATATAACAACTTTCAAAGAACAGAATCACGTTATGGTGTCGTATAAGCGGCCGCGTTTTTATGTGTGTGTAAAAGGGCAGTCAAAGTGCAGTCTCACACAGACCGCGTTTTAAAATACGTGACCCACACATGCCGATTTCCGAAAATTAGGAAAAAAACCTACTTATTTTAATATTGATTCGTGTCGAGAATCATTAGCATAGTTACCTCTTTGAATTTGACGAGAATGCAAAACGACACCTTGTATACTTCTAATTTTCACCTGAATTTAATAGGTAAGATAATATCACGGCTGTATTTCCTGACGGCATTAACTAGGAACAAATCCAGATATAGGACTGCTACCAAGTTTTTTCTAATGCAAAAACTCAAAAAAAAATCCTGGTTCGGAGATCAAACACAGGATTATGGTAAAAAAAAATATAGATGGAAAAAAACATACCTACATAAATGTATCTGTAGGTTCTAAGCTCAAGGCTGATATCACACAAACCGATAACATGACAAAAAAGCTTCACATACATAAATATCACATACTCAAAGGACATAAATGTTTATGATATGTTTTGTCTTTCATGAGGGTTGATTTTCGTTCAATAGTAGCGGTTGCAACCACGAGAGCATCTTTTTATTACCATCCTTTCACTTAAAATACCAAAGCATCATCAGCCTATAATGTTCCCACTGCTGGGACATACGCCTTCTCTACGTGAGAGGGAGTGGGCCGTAATCCACCACGCAAGCCCAGTGCGGGTTGGTAGATGTTGAATATGTTTTCGAATTTTCCGAGTGGTTTCCTCACGATGTTTCCTTCACTATTTTGTGAGCAGTATTGCGACCACTAGATAAACCTTTTACTATATTACCAGTCTTTCTCAGAATACCAAAACATAAATAAAATTTGTACAAAAAACAAAGCACATTTCTATCTGTCACAAAATTTTTAGACGTCCATTTCTCATTCCTTGTTACCAATTAGATGTTGAAGTTTGTCTCGAAGCTGCGCTCTTGTGATATACAATCTGAAGTTACGACCATTTGTCACCTGTACCTTTCAAGGTATTCTGTGAAAAACTCATACAATATGAGAAAATGTATAAAATAGGCCGCTTTATTTTTATCTTCGTTTGGATCGACTATCAGGGAATTCAGGTGTGTTCTATTTGAAAACTTTAACAATATCCTGATGCATGTTCAACTGACAGCATGTTTGTCTGTTCGTCAATCCTTTTTTTTTTCTTTTTCCTTTACTGTCCCAACTCTGGGCAAACGCCTCCCCCTTAGATTTGGTCTATGTTCTATGTTACGGGTTTGGTTTCCGCACTAAGTCCTTCAAGTGGATAATTGTGCGTGGGCCATGGCGGCCGTCGGTGGTTGGAATAACCACCAGCCCACCTCCCTCCAGAAGTTTATTAAGTCTCCAGATTTCGTCTATATCAAAGTAACTACGAAGCAAACCCCTATTTCAACGCAATCCGAATTTATAATAATAATTTAATTAATTTTCTCTTCAAGGGGCAATTCTCGTAATTTTAAGAACGTTCACAGTCTGATCTCAGTATCAATCTGGTAAAGATACCTGGGCCCGTATTTCCGTAATTTAAAACGTTCAAATGTCAAAAACTTGTCAAAATGTAGGGAAATTAGACGTATTTTTGACAGATTGAGACTGAGATCAGACTGTGAACGTTATTAAAATTACGAGAATTACCCCTCTGTAATTTCCCTACATTTTTGACAAGTTTTTGACATTGATTGTCGATGAGATGAGATTGCGACTAGATTTTGAACGTTTTTAATTACGGAAATAGGCCTGCTGGTTCCTGTACTAGAAGTTCTTGTATCACAAGAGCAAGAATCGTTACGATCTGTTTTCTATTTCCACGAAAATTTCCAATGAAAACTGTTTGCGGAACCTCCTGTAATTTATCGGGTTTGGCTTGACGGAACATGGCAACCGCTTCTAGGTAGTAGAACTGTAAATGCTCTTCTCAGTATCTTTGTAACGGGTCGTCAGAAGCCCGAAATTCTGCCAACCATCAATCATCAAGAGGTATCGTGTTGCCCAGTAACTGGATTGTGGTGGTCAGATAGGCAGTCGTTCCATAATCGTCGTTCCAAAATGCTGGTATTCGACCCCAATATAGATAGGGAAATGCTGGGCAGACGAGATGATGATGTATATACGTTACTGATTCCTAACTTGCTTGAACGTAACGGTCGTACTAAAAAGGCTTCTGTGGAAACAGCAATACCTAGCAAGAACAAATTAATCACGGAAACGATAAATATTGACATCTGTTGCTCGCTGGTCAGTTTTTTGCATACTTATCGAGATACTTATGTATAGTCTTTTAGCTCCGACAGCTACAACCCAACAGCAACCTTATTAAAACCACAATAAAGATCACTGTGATTTTAACAGACTTGACAGTGGCAGTAACCCAAGAGCAACCTTATTGTCACGTGATTAAAGATCACTGTGACATTGACAGTACCAAGACAAGTTCAGAGGTAAAATCACAGCTGTAAATGGACTTTAGTTCCTAATACGACAAAACGACGTTGAAAAATTTTCAACGAATTCAGCGGATATCGCGAAGCAACTGATGTGTAATATGAACATACTTACATAAAAAGAAACATTAAATACAGCATGACCTCTTTTTTAACGTTTAAGTACAGCTAAACCTTAAAATCAGAAACGTTACAATTCCGTAAATCCTAATTAAAGTATCCATTACAACTAACTGTACCTATGCTGAAACAAACTTCGATCCGTAGAGTATTTTGTAAAACATTACCTCACTAAGCCCTCGTGGAAGTTGGCTAACTAACATAATTGAACTAAAGGAGCTTTTGTTTGTACCAACTTGCTTTTTATTCGCTTTGTTCTCTAGAAGACGCTGCCAAGTTTAAATCTCAGCTCTTTTTAATGTTATGTTCCGTTTGTGGATGATTTGGTTGTGTTTGTGTTTGATTTTAGACAGTTTCAATCGAGTTCTTATGTTAAAAAAATACCTATGTATCACTTCACGTGCTTATTACCCATCTTTATCTCCCGTCCTTGTCCCAAATCTTTTTTGGGGACGGCATAACACGTGTTCTTCTTCGATGGTCTCCTGTCAACCGCCCTGTACCTATTTTCATGCAAATAACTGATTTGAATTTAAAACGTTGCAGCTATCCCCAAATGGTTAAGCAGAGGTGGGATAAGTGACACAAGCATATTGCGAGATAAGATATGTCAACTGCCATTAACGGGACACAAATCCAGGGCCCTTATGCTTCTGAGAACTTCCCAATGAAAAAAACAATAGCACTTTCTTCAACCTCACAATCAAACCCAGGTCTTTCACGATCAGTGGACTTGCGATCACAAGACAGACGCGGAAGATGGGTGTATCGTACAACCCCAGTCCCCGAATCTGTGGGCTAATAGGAAAATTTATAGTCTATGGCTAATAGAGAGAAAAAGGGAGAAAAAAAAATAGGTTTATCCGTCACAGAAATCCGCGCGTTTAATACCGCGTTTTGTGAGCGCATTTTACTATAAAGGAAAGAGGTAGATGTTAGGACGGTAATTATCTAGCAAAATAATGTTTCACATTTCAATGTTTCATTTCAATTCTCGCGAATCGCAAGATTAGACTTTTTTTTTTAAACGTTGCCCCTCTATTAATTTCTCCTGTATCGTGGGTTCGTTTACAAACATTTAAACTCACATACACAAACAGCCAGATCCGGAACCACTACTTATAGGCCATACAAATATTCGTTCCGTGCGGGAATCGAACCCGCGGCGACACGCAGCGCAGCAGTCAATCGCCCAACCGTGCCGTCGGTTCAGAATTTCTTAGAATGTCTTCAACAGTGAAACTTCAAAGCTGGTATTTAATCCATTTTCTTTGATCCAAATCTTCTAAATCAAAACCATTACTTAATTCACTTTGACTGCTTTTAGACACTGACAATATTATAAATGTGAAGGTATGTACAGACGCCAGCACATCAAGCTACTACAATCTGTCAAATTTCTTTAGTAGATTTTCAACTTTATCGCTGAAGTATTAAGGTTCAAGGTTGATTGGGAACATTTGACAGTTTCGGGTAGCTTGACCTGCTGGCGTCTGTACGTTTGGATGTTTCGATGTTTGTACATAACCCAGTCACGCAAAAACGGCTGAACGGATTTCGATAAAATTAGGCACACAGATAGTTTATAACCTGGATTAACACATAGGATACTTTTTATCCCAGTAGTACGTTTTCGTGGGATAATTTCCGACCTCCACGCAGGCGAACCCCCGGGCAAAAGTTGATAATGAGATAAAGATAAAGGTTATTGTAATGGCCTATAAAAGATAGGTCAATTTATGACTCTCTACCAAGTTAGCTTGCTATCATATTTTCTTAGTTTGCGCAAAAAGGTTGGATAATAATAATGCTTTTGCAAAATATTAACTTAAGATTATTCACAACTTTTTTCTGAAAGCTTGGCTTACAATCTGATTACATACACATCCATAAATACGCATTTCTTCCCATGGTGGTAGGCAGATATTACAGACTACCACCTACAGCTATGATCCTGACATACTCGTTTTGTCTCGTTTACGTTCATATATCTGTCATACACGCACACCGGTTGCGAGTACTACTCTCCTGACCTCGAATCTTCATTTCGAATCTGATCAGCACCCTAATAGTAGGGTAGTTGCCTGGGTAAAAAAATAATAATTATATTTAGTCCGTAAATTAGATTATCGAAAAATAATGAACACGTATTTTTCTTTTGTCAATCAAACAAAAAATGACAAAGATAAAGCACGTCAAAATTTGGAGTGAGGGATCGTGACGTCACTTGCTTGCAAAAGTGTCGCAAGCAAGTGACGTCACGCGGAACTTTAACGGGCGATATCTTCATAATTTTATATAATTGACAAAATAAAAAATACGGGTGCAATATTTTTTAATAATCGAACTGACGGACTAATTAGAATTTTTTAGGAAAATAAATTCTATTAAATTAAATAAAGAAACCGATTCCGATTGATCGTGTGTCACGCAATTAGGGTGCAGTGCCTACCCAATACTGTTGTTAAACTAGGTGTTCAGAAACCGGGTATCAGTCGTTCTCACTGTTCTATTGAATCACATGGCATTATGAGCCGATTAAAACAATGAAACAAAACGCATGCCACTTCACGATCACCAGAAAAAAGACTTACCTACAACTTAAGCAGATCATACTCTACAACGCGTCACGGGACGGAGCGCGGGAAACGAAGCCAAATTCCCCGTGAGGAAGCGCATTTTTACCTGACTACGGCAAAGTCAAAAGGCAGTTATGTTTTTCGCAGTATAATAGAATGCTGGATGGAAAAATAAAACTACACAAAAATGGCCAATGAAAGACCGTGGTCGCATGCCATTATAATTTTGTAGATGTTCCTGGGACATAGTATAGAGGCATGCGACCACATATGCTTTGACCATTTTTGTATCTATGTCTTGATTTCTGTCTGAATTATTTTCTTGTCGATCACTTATATATTTCTGTAGTCGAGTAACAGTTGTTAAGCTTAATTTTTTATTGAGTTTGTATGTAAAAAATCACGCGGGGTGCATTATCTGCGTCCCGTCGCATGGCGCGTTGTAGTGTGTGCTCCGCCTTAGCACTCAATTGTTAAGCTAAGCTAGATTATTCTACCAATACGAAAGTCTAGTTAAACTGTGGTTATACAGTGCATCCGGTGCTAGTAGCTTAAGTGGCAGCCTCTCAAACTTATTCCTATGTGTCGCTCCGTCCATGCACATAGTATATACGGGCAGAAGGCTGGCTTCATACAACAAGCGAAAACAGGTGCACGAAATGCACGTGTATGTACGGTCGCCTTCGAACATACCCAACGTCTGAAATAGATATGTGCAAGCCATGTGGCACTCCTATCAGTCACAAAATGAACCACGACATGATCGGGACGAGCAGAAAAAAGACCCAGAGGACGGCCACCGGAATTAATAAATAATTATATCCTTGGACATTTCACACAGCACCATCTAGTCCCAAGCTAAGCAACCTAATGCTTGTGTTATGGTAACAAGATGGCTGATAAACTACTTATATACATTTTTTTTTTGTATATACATACATACATATTATAGATAGAAAAACACCCAGACTCGGAACAAATACATGTAGGACTTACAAATATTTGTTCTGTGCGGGAATCGAACCCGCGACACGCAGCGCAGCAGTCCGATCGCTCAGCCACTGCGCTAACCGTGTTGTATATAATAATAATTGAATGGTGGATGGACCGAAGACTGGATGGTTAAAGCCAAAAATAGGGAAGCCTGGAGAAAATTGGAGGAGGCCTGTACCCGATATGGTGCAATAACCTACTTGAAAAAGTGTACGTTGTTTTTAACATATCATTGTTGGTGATTCTCAGAGGTGTTATAAATAAAACAGCGGACTGTATCAAAAGGTATGGTTAATATAATTAACATAAGGACGCGCGCCTCTCGGACCGTTGTATTTGTTCAAGTGTAGGGCAGTGCAGGCCAGCGGCGATCGGCACCTCGTCCCCTGCTCCCCGCACGCTACTGCCCCGCTCCCGTAGCCGCAGTGGCGGGCGATGCTACGTTTTGTCTCCAAAATCATTTTAGTGTATTTTTTAGTAATACACTTGTTTAAAATATAATTTTTGGTTATGGAAATATATATAGACTTTATTGTTATACAGTACGGGCGGCGATCTCAAACTTCATATTTCAAACGAATGACAGTCGATGCGGGTGCACTTGCAGTGTTCAAAGATGTGTGTCAAACCTGCCCACCGCCCGAGTAAGGTTTGTTTATTTTTTATTGGTTCCTTAAAAAAATATGTAACAATATTGTATAAACTTCTACTAGCGCTGTGGTTCTGTCTCGCATTGTGTCACAGCATTCTGGTGAGCGATGACCGGTTTGCGTGGACGTGCCGCTTGTTTTCCGCCAAATTGTTCTTATTTGTGTTTATGTATTTTCTTTTCGTTATGTTTTACCACAAATAAACGTATTTTCTTTCTTTCTTTGTTATAGATCACCGTTGGGTTTAAGTTTAAAGAGCGTGTACATACAGGGGTCTCCAAAAGTTAGTAGACATTTTTTCACTTCATCTGTGACACCACATTATGATTTAAAATTCTAGTGTCCAAATTTTTGAACTGCTATGACGTTGTTTTTGACTGATTCAACTACCTTTGACTTATCATAATAAAATAATCGAGTAATCCCTTAGGAGTACCTCATTATTTTTTTTATTGTGGCATCACAGCTGAAGAGCAAAAATGTAAATTAATTTTGCGATCGTTACGGTTCGATACCTGTGTTTGCGACCGTTGTATCGAGCTGACCTTCTGTACCATCTACGTTGTCATCGATAACTCGTATTACCATCCAGTTGGGAACTTTGGATTCAATTCCTATGTTCCTAGACTTAGCGGCTTCGACAATATAATCCACCCTATTCAGGTCACCAAAGGAGCCTGTGGTATTACAACATGGTTGTTGGTATCATCGGGTTTGTATTGAGTTCCCTATCTCTGAACTTCTTGCCTGTGTCTTGAGATTGTAGCTGGAGTTCTATACCTACGGTATCATATAAATGTTTGAGTCTAGGTGCTTTTATACACTTACAACTTTTAAATCCAGTTACTGTAAGTCTAATAAATAAGTAATGAAATTGGTTGGCGGAAATAATCAGTTTTAAGTTGTCCTTAAGTTTTGAGTTGCGCTGCACGATTTCTGACAAATGCATGCACTGACTGGGCAGTTTCTCTCAATCTGTGTGGTTCTTTCCTCAAAATACCATCTTAGACATCGATCTACATGGTTTTCATAAGATTTGACCAAGAGTATGTTTGGACTTTCAAAGAGACTGTGACTTTTGAGTTTGTTTTGGCCTTTCTTCTCAGACTAGTCAGATAGGAAACGCCGACCTCATCTAGTTTTTAAAATATGATTGACGTGCAAAAATGTTTGTACAAACCTACTTATCAAATAAAATCATTTATCCTTTAACAGTAAATCATTTGACATGAGATTTGATTTGAATAGGCTTAAAAACCGAAAGTTAGAAACATTAAATCAAATTAGGTATACTCTAAAAAACTGTGTCTTATCATGATCAATGTACGCTATAACTTATGATAATAATAACCAAATTGTCGTATCTCTGTGTTGACGTCGTGGTGGGGCTTGCACGCTCTAAACTCTAGGTCTGTGAAGGAAGGGTTTACTTTACCGGATCAGGTCTAGGGTGAGGAGACAGAACAAGTGAGATTCAGGAATCCGCTGGGCAGCATGTGGCGAGCTGTTCAGCAGTAGCGACACCACGGACCCTATCTCCCGGGAGAAGTCTTGTTCCTCACCTCTTGCTTGCCTTTATTGGCCGGCTGGAGTGAACACTGACGAGGAACAGAGCTCCCACTTTATTCTTTGAGTGGAGATTCGCAAGAGCAAACGTGCTCGGAGGGAGGAAGTATTTCAGTAAGATGCTGGTAGGCATCTTGACCGTACTTCCGGGATTGTCCTGATAGCCGTGGAATACCTCTCCACTCTTCGCAAGCACCTCAGAATATGTTACCCCCTTGTTGCTACGACACGGTGTGCTAGCGACCGTTTTCGGGGGCCCTGCCATTTCATCTGTGAATATTATATTATCAGGCAGGCAGGGGACATAGACATTCCATAGTTCAAGGTAACCAATCCACTATAGCCACCCAAACCCAATATATTTTGTTACCATGTTCAGCAATAGTCCTGCACCAACCGGCGGTTGTCCTTGGGTGCACTTGCATGGTGCATACAGGGATAATCGTCGGTTGGTGCCTCCTCATTATTTAGAATTGTGTAAAGGGCCTCTGCGAGTTGGCTTCGGCCCCTAGGACGCTTTTTAAAGGTCCGGGACCCCGGGGTCCCGATGTCAAAGACAATGTAAAAAATAATAATAATAATAAATTCATTTCAGATAATTAACACCAATTAATAGAACACGTATTATAACCATACTTATGTACTATAATTATTACTAAAGTGATACTTCATAAATGTTTTATGAAGTATGGAGTTTGCCCGAAATTGTGACTGTATCCTAATAATTATAGCATTTAAATACATTATTATGTTAAATATGAAGTAGAGAATCAATAAATTGCGAGTCCTCGGTAACGGAAGCATTCAAGTAGTGCGTCCTGAGAGACTTTACAGTTCACGCCGAGCAATAGCGGGAACACTTGGACGTAGCGTGTAACTTCACTTGATTCAACTCTACAGATCTTGTTTCCATATTCCCCCTTTTCTAGCCTATTTGAAATTCTCGCCAGAAATAAACCTCTACACAATATGGCATTCTGTTTCATCATCTGTTGACCCTTTTCTCAACTATGTTGGGGTTGAATTCTAGTCTAACCGGATGCAGCTGAATACCAGTATTATATATACATGGAACGACGGCCTATCTGACCTCCACGACTGATTGTCAGACTTTCGTGCCGAAACGACGGTCAAAGATCCACGAATCACGTTTTCTGGGACTTACATGGTGGTAGATTTGGCCTGTGACTCGCTGGACATGTGGCAAACGTGCCCTGGTCAGTCCCACTTAAGCTTGGCTGCTTTTCGGGTCGTGGTCATGGTCACCAGTTATACATTAATGTTGGAATTTAACTGCCTACCCTGAAAGTGTAGATATAAACTATAAGTTCATCGCCATCATCATTTCAGTCAAAATATGTCTACTGTTGGACATAAGCCTCCTCCAAGCAGCGTCACTTCAACCGGCGGGGTAATTGCGGAACACACTAAGGTTGCCATCAGACGGACTGCATCGCAGCAACCGCGCGCAGTCGATATATTCAACTGCATGCAGTTATCTGCAGTCGGATCTGACTTTCCGCAGTTAACGCCACGCATCTTGCCCTTTGGAGCTCAGTCTAAGATTTGACGTCGAAATGAAAGCACAGACTTTGCTTCTCTTACGGCCGAACCCAATAATCTATCTATCACCAGCATACTGGAGATAGCAAAACAAATGAAACAATATAAAAATTATATAGGTTTTCTGTTGTTTCATTTGTTTTTCTAGCTCCAGTATGTGATAGATAGGTTATTGGGTTCAGCCGTTACTGTATGCGGTTAACGATGGATAGCGTGTGTCGACACTACACGACTGTAGCCGACCACGTAAAGTTGAAGTCACGACTGTAGCAGTTAATATTGACTTCACACGACTGCAGCCGACCGCGTCAAGTTGATACTCGTATCATGACTGAACGAAGTCGAACGTACAACTGCATGCAGTTGAATATATCGACTGCGCGCGGTTGCTGCGATGCAGTCCATCTGATGGCAGCCTAACAGTAACAACATAATGAATGTTGTTGCGTCATTTTCGTTGTTGAGCAGACAATTTTTTCGAACCTAAGAAGCAATGGATTAGCAATATCCTTCAAAATGATTTAGATTGTGATTGAAAGTGTGTTACGCAATTATGTTGCTATTCTGTTTCCCTATCATCCAGGGAGTCTTGCGACCTTTACAAGGTCATCGGTCCACTTTGCGGAAAGCCTACCAACTCTACGAATTATAAGTTAAAACTATCTTATTGAATAAGTAAAATCACTAAAGCAATTTCTTAGTTTTTCACATCCGTTTACGTTCTCCATTTTATAGTTCGGTGACGTATCGTACAGGGTCCATATTCCCATGTCTCATTTCGACGCTGTATTTTATTTCGCGAAAATGTTTAAATAATATCTACACTTCGTAATCTGTGATGTTTAGTTTGCTGTTGAATATGAAACAGATATTCCTGTTGTAAAAGTATTTTTAAAGAATCCTAAGGGATTTATAAAAGAAGGAAAATTATTAAGTTTTACTCAGTGAGAAAGAATTTTCTTACATTGGATGGAACAATTTTTTTTACATCTTTCGAGTTCGAAACAGCTATCGAGCTGTCGTTACTGACTCTTTCGTGTAACCTTAGTTGGACTATTGAGATAAGATAGCACTCGTTACACGTAGAAAAGGTCAGCAACAGCTGGTATGACTGGTTTGGCGGCATCTACATTGCCACATGCAAACTATGCATCACATTGACGTCACGCACATTCTATCGTCAATCAAAATCCTGCATCGCATAAGTAAAGTTTATTGTGCAACTAGCATATATACAATGTCCCGACACCAATCGTCAGGCAGACAGAACACCTGTCTAATCGGAGGATCCTCCCTTTTCTATGGAGGATGACCGAAATTTACACCCTGTTCCTCATACATCTGAATGGATATCGGATTTGCTGTGTTCATAATCTTACTTAACTTTTTTTGCATTTTGGGTCTATTCACAGAGCAGTCATTTTGAACTACAAGAACGATATACAGAAGCGTTGACAGTAGGTAGTTGCTTTAAGTTGAAATAAAATCTCAGCACAAACTAAAGATACTATAAAAGTCGTTGCACATCCCAATGAGTGCAGATAAAGCCAGCAATAAATGTGCCAAGAAAATGTGAAGACGAAGAACAAAAGCTTCGCAGACTACCCTCATTCCTGTTTACGAGTGTGAAGTTACATGGAATCTATTACTCCTCAACAAACGATAATCACTGCCTTATTCGTTGCACGAAACGGTACCAACTTTCTTTGCCATTAGCAGATTAGTTCACTTCGGCGTCGCAAGAAACTTACCTACGTATTGTCGTTAACCAATTTACTTCTTACACACAAACACGTAACAATCTATCTTATGTAGAATACAATAGGGGTTTTGGTAAGGTACGTTTAAGTTGGTTTCGTGAGGTATCAAATAAGCAAACTTGGGTCTGTGAAACCACAAAAACAGGTGTTTCTGTTCGCGGCTGGTGTAAATTTGTCAGGGATAGATTACAATGTTTAAACTGTACCTACGTCTGTTTTACAGAAGTTCGTTTGAAAGTTTTGAGGATTATATAGAGATAATATATAATTTCAGAATATTAATTTGCCTGGTATGAAAAGGCGAATTCAAGCCTAAACTCCAACCAATAATGAATGTAAGTTGATGCTGGATGAACGACTATTTTTCTCTGTAACTTTTGAAATAATTATACAGTTAACTATGCTAAAACTGACTTGAAAGTCAGTTTTCTGATCAGTGGCCAGGGTGGTTTGATAATGTTGAATGGATTGTGTTCACTCTTTGTTTATAAATGACTAGCTATTACCTGCTCTTCGAGAGGGAGTGGGCTGTAATCTACCATGCGGGCCCAGTGCAGGTTGGTAGATGACCCATGACTTCTATTGTTTGGTTCTAGGATATGCCGGTTTTTTCACGATGTTTTCCTTCACCGCTTTGAGAGCAGTGGTGATGAAATTATTTACACAAGGTAAAGGTTTGAATCCACGGGTCCCCACTGCTCCTGTGTCCATTTGATCAACGATTCATTTTCCTGACTACTATAGGTGAACAAGTTGAGGTGTGTCTTAATTTAACCATAAACAAAGCAACCTAAGCCAAATCTAAGTGGTCCCAAGCTTGTTGTGTACCTAATTCAATAGTTAGGTTACTTAGTAGTTAATGTACGTAAACTAACTATGGTTAACGCCGCTTTGAGTACATTCTGTGCGGTGAACTCTCAGCTCTTGTGAATGAGCCACTGATGCGTTAACAGCGTTGGGGAAGCGATTATGTTACCCAGCTGAACTACTAATAAAAATAAAGTGTGATTGTCTTTTGTTTTTCTAATCACGACGCGATTATTTAAACTAGCGGGTTAATTGCATAGCACACTATCAGTAGCAATGGGTTTAATTTTGACAGTTCAACAACATTCATTGCGGTATTTACGTTATTGAGCAGATACATTTTTCGAACATATGAAGCAATGGATTAGGAATATCCTTCAAAATGATTCTGATTGAGAGTTTGTTATGCAATTAGGGTGCTGGTCCTCTTTGGTTAATTCTTATTTTTTTAATGATTTATTATTTGTCTCAATTGCGAAGATCTTTATACAAAAACACAAACTAGAGTGACATTTATGTAAAAAATGTACCAGTTCTTGTACAGCTTGTTAACTATTAAAAATACATTTGCTATTGTTATTTTAATAGAAATAGTTCCTATGCTTCTAATACCGGTTAAAACAGGCCATAAACTTAAAAAAAAAATAAACTAACTATTTTCTAAACTACCCATTTATATGCAACTACCCATTCGCGTGCACATTAGCAAATAACATCAAAACAGTCCGTTTAATAGGGCATTATTGTGGTCAGCGTATCGATTGTATGCTCTTTTATAAGACCACATACCAACAAACATCCCTCTTTGAACTCCAAAATACAGTAGACCAAAAAAGTTGTATGAGATTGTTATAGGCTGTGGCGCTAGTTTGATATGGAACGGACCACGCGTTCGCAATACGTTTTTACGAGTGGCATTGCCACCGTAACTGTTATTAGAATTGTTTCCATAGTCTATGTATGTTTACTGCATGCACTTATGGGATGCAATCCACACATTTTGATTTTGCTGTCCCAATAAGATACACCCGAGTCGGCTTTAGCGCCGTTATTTGTTTTGTTTACCCGATTTTAGGATTATTTTCGTTGCGGGTGTATATTTTTCCGGATTTTATGTGTTGGACAAAAGTTTTTGTTAATACAATACGGAACACACTGCATTTATTTACACGTTTTATTTTTTTGTTTATTAACAGTATAATTTACCTGTGAGCTGTGCCAAATTTTCATAGCCCAGTTTAAACTGCATTCGCGATTTATTTGCCAAAGATGTAAACAAATATGAGTTTATGGAAAAATAACTTTAAATCTTACAGTATAAAGTTCAGTTTGCGTTACAACTTCAAACATTTTTATAGCTTTTACAATAGTGCTGGGCACTCTGAAATCAATTTAATTAGCATAATAATAAAGTTGATATTGGATTAACTTGAAATAACACCAATTTGAAAAAAAAGACTATGGTTAGCGTAGGCTACATTGCCTTGCGGCATTTTGACAGACAGGCTGACATACAGTCAGTCATAACAAAATTATAAGTAAATTTATTACGTCATACGGGAACAACCCTAAAAGCACACAAAATAAAAGCGCATTTCAGCAGGTAATTGGTATTTCGCAGCAACGCTGCAGAGATCGCCAACACTACATTAATTATTATTCACACAGACACTTTCGATATAAATAAAACACGTGAAAAATATTTGTTTTTCACCGTGCCGCATGGCCGTGTCGGACATCGGAATGGCGTTATTTACATGCCTGTGACATTTATGTTGAGCTTCCATTCTTCTCGTCAGGGGTTGTCAACCTATTTTATTTGGGTTGTATTTAAATGGTCTTTTGCTGTTGTCGGGTTTCGGACGGCTAATGGGATGTATTAAAATACTACGGCTCGTTTGCACCACATATCACTTAATGCGTTTAGCGTTCAATATAATTATTTAATACATCATATTGTCGCTGTCATCTTCAAATGATTGACTGAAATAGAACGATGTTTTAAATCAGGCGTTTAGCGCTAAACTGATTTAAAATTCTTCTATGATTTGTGGTACAAGTGGATCTCGTGTGAATACACATTGATACATCTTCGACAGTCCCACACATCCAATAAGTCACAAGTCTCAATCACAATTCCTTTATTATTTCACTAGCTTCTGCCTGCAACTTCATCTGCCTGAAAGTTGTTAATATCACCTGCCTGCGTTAGTTCTTCGTTTTCACTTGGCATTCTTTCTGACCTTTTCTCTTTTTGCTCGGCTCTTTAGGGTCCTAGCGTGATGTTATATAACCTATAGCCTTCCTCAAGAATTAGGCTATTAAATGCAAAAAAAAATTTTCAAATCCGACTGGTAGTTCCGATTACCCCCTACATACAAACAAACAAACAAATTGTACCTCTTTATAATATTAATATAGAAGCATGGAAAATAGAAATACGAGAATTTCCTCAATTTTCTCTTTATCGTAGGTAGGAGGAAGTAGTAGGTACCTACTAATTCTAAATCTCGTTCAAACATAACGTAACATCACGCATGTCCCCGAAGGATTAAGTAGAGGTCCCAAACCCCTTCCATTACCAAAATAAATTAAAAATTGTAATTTCATGTCACGCTACATTTTTAGCTTAACCGCAAGCCGGTGTGAAACTGTCCACGTGACGTCATACCTACCTACTTGAATGTGGTATACATTACGCATTTACCTACTATACCCAACAGGTACGTTGTATACTTACTACCGATGTTGAAATCCTGTAATTCGGAGAGATAGTGGTCATGTCGCTGGCATCAGTGATGAGGTTTACGAACGTTAATGCATTTACTTTTAATCATTACGGGGGAAGCGGATGGTAGCCTGTGAAATTCATTTTTTTTTACTTTTTTGCAATTTGCAAGTCCGTGTTAGGTTGTATCTGAACAAAATATGATTCATGACCATAACACGTATGTATTTACGGAATTATAATAAATAAAGTCATCAATACAACCCTCTAAGTTCATAATTATATGATCCTAATTGAATGACTATTTCATAAGATATCAATTACAAAAAACGTAATAAAATTGGAATTTTGCGAACTACCCTGACGCTTCCCCCTTAAGCTTGTGACATCGTTATTACTCACACCTACAAAGATGCAAAATCAATGAGAGTGTCCATGGAGTTTCTTGCCCGTTCTTCTCCATTTGTACCTACCTACTACGCTTTGAAATGCGCAACTAGTTTCATTTTCTGACTGGCCGACTCCTTGTCAATTCAGAGGTAAATTGATAACTGTAAATGGTTTGATTGAAATAAATGATTTGAGTTTGAATGCGCTTTTATACATTTTAATGTCACGATATCATCGTGAACGTTTTCATCCACGTCCATAAATGTTTGGAAGAATGTTTCCATACATTTCCCTTGTTGTGTTGCAGTGATGCCGTGACGAGGACGAAAAAGTCCAAGATAATATCGTCACGTAAAAGAATATAAAAGAGCACAATGTGTGCGTCAAACTGCAGTAGCACCATGAAACAACAATGGGCGATAGGGCCAAAAAATATACATAATATATTTTGTAGTATTTCATGTACTTTTTTTAATGTTATGTATTTTTGTGATGTACAATAAAGTATTAAATAAATAAATAAACATACCCATTAGTTAGGTATATTGTGTTGGCACCCGCTATCCACACCTCCTTTTTTATTTTGAAATACTATCCTAACTGATCACTAAATATCAAACTTGACCTTATTTTTTAATTTTGTGAATTGGTTCACTATTCCTAGGACATCACTCTACATAAAGGAGTACTCTATAACAAAGCTCAAACACCGCTCACCAACTTTACCTTCAATATTCAGCTCAACCCCGTCATAGGGTTGCAGCTCAACTTAAAATAAATATAAACATTAGCGAGATAAATCAGTGTCCTCACAGTACAGGGAACTTCACTTATCTCCACAGAACACAGAAAAAACTAGAAGGCGAGGCGTCATCGATTATAGTCCCATGCGGCGCATAATTATGCGCCGCATGGGACTCACGCCCAGCAGTGGGAACATTGTAGGCTAATTAGCCTACAATGTTCCCACTGCTGGGCACAGACATTCTTTACGTGAGAGGGATATCATGCGTACAGTCACGAGCAAAAGTATGTTTACACTCGGCTTTATTCAAAAGTGATTTACTCCTTTATCTTTTAATGAAATTTTATGTTGTTACGAACATAGCATTTTCGAACCCATAGATTTATGTAATGTGTCGTATTTCAACAAAAATCGAAAAGAAAAGCTACAAAATCGCAATTGAAAGTTGCCAAGTGTTGACATATTGGTGCTCGTGACTGTACTGTGTTCTAAAATAAAGCGAACTTCAGGGTGCCTGCCTCTCTTCCTACCCCATAAATGTTGTTGGTGAGCGGTGTTTGAGCTTTGTTGTAGATTACTCCTTAATGTAGAGTGATGTCCGAGTAAATCAATTTACAAATTTTTTTTTGTCAGTCGTAGAAAAAAGAAATGTCAAGCAATGAGCAATTTTTGACATTTTAGTTACTTCAGTTCTGTCTGCACCTTCTAGTTTGTTCTATACTCTTTGCTTATCTCTAACTTCGCTGGCACTGTATCAGAACTCATGAATAACGCAGTTGAAGTCGTTCGAAAGTGAATCAACGTTTACTTTTTACGGCTTACAACGTACATAATAGTGCTGTGCTAGCTTTACTTATTGGGCGTTTAAGATTTAAAGCGCTCTTTATGATTGAAGTGCTTGCTAGGTTGGGTATATTTCACACTGAATGGTAATTTCAAAATGAGTATCCTAGAACATTCCGGTCCATTTATTAACCCCCGACGCAAAAAAAACGACGGGGTGTTATAAGTTTGACGTGTCTCTCTCTCTCTGTGTGTGTATGTCTGTCTGTGGCATCGTAGCTCCTGAACGAATGAACCAATTTTGATTTCGTTTTTTTTTTAAAGGTGAATTTGTCGCGAGTGTTCTTAGCTATGTTTGATGAAAATCGGTCCAAGATGGTCGCCGTCACAAAATGGCCGATTACATATTTTTTCACAACTCCCTCAATATGGGTATCAAATGAAAGGGCTTGACTAGTAAAATACTATACACTTGATAAATTTCAAATCCAAGATGGCCGCCACCACAAAATGGCGAATTACAAAAAACCTGATTAAACACCAAATTACCTGAATCTTAAAACGCAAGAAAATAAAAGAAATGAAATAATAAGGAGTCCCTACTAAAAGCATGAAATAAAAAATTTGAAAAACCCCCGACACAAAATAATAATAAAAATAGTACGAATGTAAACAGCCTAAAACAATAAAAAAAAAAGAACTATAGAAAAAATAGCCACAAATAGAACAAAAAAGGTATAAACGTGAAACCCCATAAAAAGAAAAAAATAACCTTGAAATTATGATACCCTACGTAAGTACGTATGAAATTTTTTGATTAAACGTCCCGTCGGGGGAACGCTACTATTTTAAACTTTAACAGAACGTTAGGCTAATAATTAGAGCGGTCCCCCGACGGGACAACATTTCAAAGTCGAACTACTCGAAACAATAAAGAAGTTATATTTAAATCATCACAATATTTAAGGATTATTGATGATAAATAAATTATTGGCAGATTGTTGGTTGATCATAAAATTAAAATGTACTTATCAAAAATTGTATCACAGAAAATGCAATCAATCAATTACGATTTCCACAAAATGATTCCAATATTAATTGATACACAATTCATTGAATTCTCTGAAGTTTCCTGTGGATTTCAGACAATTGGTTTTAAATGATGATAATACAATAATCGAGCTTGATCATTGTAGTTAAAATATTCAATTAAAAGTAATAAAATGTGGTCTTGATCGAAACAGAACGGGAGTCATTTCAGGTCACATTTCATTTCTTCAATATGCAACATAATAGTAACGAAGGTATCATCTGCCTGCCTTTTCATAACTATGTTGGGGTCGGCTTCCAGTCTAACCGAATGCAGCTAAATACCAGTATTTTACATGGAGCGACTGCCTATCTGACCTCGACAACCCAATTACTGGGTTATACGATACCCCTTGGTAAGACTGGTTGTCAGGTTTTCGGGCTTCTGACGACCTGTAACGACTGTCAAAGATCCACGAATGACAGCCGGGACCAACAGTGTAACGTGCTTTCCGAGCCACGGAGGGGCCTTGGTATGTAAAGATGGTCACCCATCCAAGGACCAACCGTGGCAATCATAGCTTAACCCGATCGATTGACCCGTGCGGCTGTTATTACTTAGCCACAAGCACATAGCAGCAATAGTAACGAAGGCAAAAGTAATAATTGACAGTTTCTCTGACCTGGTAAAAGAGCCATTTAAAGAGACATTTAAAAATGTCTTCCTTTCGACAATCGTCATCATCCACAGCCCTAAATATTTCACAGCTATGACTGGCAATTGCGTAAAACAAACAGCAAAAGGAATGGCAATGCAGCCATTCATTTTGACAATTCAACTACATTTATTGCGTAATTTACGTTGTCGAGCAGAAATATTTTTAAACAAATGTAGCATTGGTTTACGAATTTCCTTGAAATAAATACTCTGCGATTTACAAAGGACTAGTAGGTGAAGCCTTTTAGTAAATAAACTAAAGTAATAACATTCAAATACCTAGCTCATCATATTTCTAAAATGCATTACAATATAATTTAGTTTTCTGTGATTGCTGTTAAAATGGCTCTTTTTGCGAAACCAAAGAACGTATGTGAAAAATAGGTTTTTGGTTTCGCAAAAATAACCATCTAATTGCCATTGAAATGGCTCCTATGATTGCCATTAAAGTGGGTTTTTTGCGAAACCAAAGAACCTATATAAATAATAGGGTTTTCGGTTTCGTAAAAAAAGCCATTTCAATATAAACTAAATCAAAAAAACTTTTTTGCAAAAAAAAAAATAACCGACTTCCAAAAACGACACTACAAAGTGAAAAATAACTTTAACTTCGGAAGTCGGTGTCGTTGGGTTCGCATTTTCGTTGTTTGCCACCGACTTCCGAAATTAAAGTTATTTTTCACTTTGTAGTGTCGTTTTTGGAAGTCGGTTGTTTTTTTTTTGCAAAAAAGTTTTTATTTTTCACTTTTTAGTTGTAATTTTTACCAGTAATTTTGGTTTAAAAACCAAACTACTAAACCGTTTTTGATGAAATTTCTATTTGGGAAGTATACCCTTTCCAACAAAAAAAGAATTTTTCAAATCGCGGTTGGCAAGCGACGGAGTTATGCGCGAACAAACATAAGAAAAAAAAATACAAACATCCGAATTGAGAACCTCCTCCTTTTTTAGAAGTCGGTTAAAAATATCTCGCTTTCCACAATCATCATAAAATAATTACACCAGCCAATTCCTCAAAGCTGATCATTAGTTCATTTCTCTCCTTCCAAAATATGCGTCCTGCAAAGAAGAGTACCTAAAAGAGAATAGACGTCCAATAATAACATTAAGTACTCTGCAGCTTTACAAAGGACTAGTTAGTGAAGCTTTAACTCCATTGTTACATTAAAATCAATTTGCAGTCGTCGGCGCGAGCAGGGCCGATAATTCACGTATAGCTAATTGTACGCGACAACGCGAAAACAAACGAAATGGTCTGTAGGGATCATTGTGGGGGACGATATTATTACGATTATATTTATGTAGGAATGAACATTGGTGACAGATTGACAGCTGATTGAATGTAAGGGCGACTATGATGTATGGAATGAACGAATGAAGGAATGGAACGGAAAGGAGAACGGAAAAGGGACAACTTGTAGATAGGACGTTAATTTTGTGATCTCGCTTACATTATTACTAATTATGTAAATGTTTTTTTTTTTGCCGCCTCAGAGTCAATAAATGTAAAGAATGAACGAATGAATGTATGAGAAAATGAACTATCTTCATTTTTATTTTTTTCGTAATTTTTTTCCATGTTTTAATAGTTATTCTGCTATTCGGGCGGATACAAATTTAATCCAAAAAATCAATGATCATAAAAATCGGACCAGTCCTTCTTGAATTATAAATGGTGTAACTAACCCGAGTTTGTTTTATTTACCTATATAGATTTGTCACTGAGATAAGATAATTATAATAATCACTGACTTTTTCCGCATTCGCCTCACAAAGTTAGTCCCCATATTTGATATTCTCATTTCGCCCCATATTTTGTTTCTTATTCATAGCATAATCAGACTAGTTAGACTAGAAGCCGACCCCAATATAGTTGGGAAAAGGCATAATCAGATTCATAGCATAATCACACTATAATGTTCCCACGGCTGGGACACAGGCCTCCTTACGGTGAGAGTACGTACTCCACGCGGGTCCAGTGCGGGTTGGTAGATGTTACATGTCTTCGAATTTTTAGTTCCAGGACATATCGGTTTCCTCACGATGTTTTCTTTCACAATGAGAGCAGTGATGATGACATAATTTACACAAAGTAAAGCTAGTGTCTGGTTTCGACCTTGATCAAGTTTTTTCGGATGAACTGCCCTGTCTATAATGTTTGTTTTTTAAGCCTTAATGCACTGTGGGTAAATAGAATCAAACCCATCATAGCACAAGTAGTAGCATGCTGCTAATTGTATCATACTAGTACCTACTTACAATTAATTTAATCTACTTTTTTTAATATTATCCATCCCTCCCTCAGCCATAAAATGTTAATCCTACGACAACCCCGAGTCCGAGAAATGATTTCTTTTTAACCAGATGCTACAAAGCTCTGAACCTTCATCAACTTCAATAAAACAATCCCCCCACCTTCCAATCAATCCCTCTTTTATCTCATTCGATTTCCAAAACGTTTCCCCATCACTTAATTATCGTCCTCAACATACATCCCTCCGTCTCCTGAAAATGTTTTACAATTCAATCGAGCGTCGCTCCGAGCTGTTAATTGGGGGCGTTTTAATGAATATCAATTGACCGTGAAGGGTGCCCCTGCGCACATCCAATAGCTCCCAGATTCATTCGTACTCGTGCGGCACGAGTTTGATTGTCTGCAAATATTATGATTTGTGATGCATTTCATTTTGAAGTCCTGTCAGTTGGAACGTGTGTTCGATATTTTATTTGTTGATATTTGCTATTTTAATTTGAGCATAGATGGACTTTGCTCTGTACAACAAAACAATGAAATTAAGAGATACCGTTTTTTTACAAATTCATGTGCGTTTTTACACTGACGAATTTTATTGGCATCGGAGTATAACTCTAAGACTAATTATAATAAAGATCTTCAAAATATTAAGCAACTGTTGTAGGTTACGTTAAAGCAACATTTAATAGAACACCTGCTTTTTTAGACGTCTGTAATGAATCCTACTTGCGTCAACAAAATCTCTGTTTAAGCTAAAGCCACGTATATCCACTCTATTACGCAGAATCCTGTACGCCATAAAGCCAAGACTCAGCTGTATTAAAATATTTGAACAGTTTATTAAAATACTTTATTTGAGATATCCAACGCGAGTAATCTAAGAAGTAGGGATAAGAATATGCAAAAAAGTAAAGAAAAATTGACATTAATTTATGTGACAAGCGACGTCTACATTGTTTTACTGTAGTCTGTTAGTCTTAGTAAACGATTTTATTCATTTTTTATGTCGATTTAAGTATCTTATCTTTTACTATTGATTCTTAAACATATAAAACATAGGTGTCCAGACTTCTACGACCATAAGAAAATATGTAGAAGCGTTAGTGGTAACAACATGTTGTTAAAGTAGGTATGTAAAATCAGGGAAATTAATTGTTAAAATTCAAATTCAAATTAACTTGTTTGGCAATATGCAGGGCAGTGTTAGGTCTGCAAATGGCAAAATACATAAGAAAATTTGAATGTCGCGGGCTACCCTAACGCTTTCGTGCTAAGCAAATTGTCTACCATCTAGCAAATGATAAATAAATGATTTTATTTTGTAAGTAGGTTTGTACAAACACTTTTACACGTCAATCATATTTTAAAACTAGATGCGGTCGGCGTTTCCTATCTGACTAGTCTGAGCAGAAAGGCCGAAACAAACTCAAAGGTCACAGTCTCTTTTGAAGTCCAGATATAATCTTGGTCAGATTATATGAAGACCATGTAGATTACCACCACACAAGAACATTTTTCGTATATTCAAATCACAACTGGCATTTTGCGACAGTTGTATGAAGGAAGGAGTTGCTATTTCTACCCGCAACGTATTATTGGACGGAAAGGATCAACTATTTATTTAGTGGAAGAAAGTACCTACGGTTTATTTTCAGGAAAAGCTAAATAAATCTTAGTCTCTTATCTGGCACGGTGGCCGGCAACAGCACCACTTGCACAACCGAATGTCAATAATGTGTCCAATTGAGTATATTGTGCCGTCTACCGATATATCGTAGACTAGTTTAGAGTATACTCGCTCAAGCAGGCATTTTTACAAAATAAATCGTTTTAGAACTAAACATGAATCCAGCACCATTTGTAAACAGCCTTTGTTCTAGAGGTCGCAAACGCGACTGCTAAGTATATGATTTTAGATTCGAAGTCCAGGTTGGGCAGTTTCTTATTAGGTGAAAATTGTTTTAGATTTAAAATAAATATCGCGGTAGATAGCAATAGTCTCGCCCCCGATTAAGTACATGGAATTTTCACATAACTGGCATAATATGGATTTGAACAATACCTACTTCTTCAAACCGATGAGCTGGCATGATGTTATGTTAAATAATCCACCATTATTCTTAAATACACCTCATATTTCTCGTACAAACAATAAAAATACATACAGTTTTCGCTCAATTAACGCCCTCGCTCCCAGATAAAGCGGGTCTTAAGCGTCCAGGCAAGATAAGACCGACCCATTATTTTTCTCATTAGTCCGGGACCCAAGATAACATTGCCTATTACTGACGGTGGAGAGGTGTGAATTGCTTGACTAATCTTTTCCCTTATTGCTTGAGATTAAAAGATAACACCCTATAATGAACTCTACCTTATTTTTTCGTAGTTTTGTCGATGATTTATTTGTGTGTATATGTATGGGAGGATCAGTCGGCTATGTTTTATTGGTAAGTTATTCAGAATTTTGGTCAAGAAGAAGGTAGGGCATGTGATCCAGGAGTTTTAGCAATAAAATAATGGAAGTCTTCTCTTGTTTCGATAGAAACAGAAGAATACGTCTCTTGCCGTGATAGACCTTTCAAAAATGGTCATCGTCATCAATATTGGCAATTTTGCAGCCTTATTCCACCCACCGCTGAGTATAGAATACTACTTGGAAAACCTTAAAAAGACTTCGTAACCAAGTAGGCCTCAGCAAGGACAACCTCCACAAGTGGGGGTTCATGGAAGGCTCAGACCTCTCCGGTGTGTACGCGGTGTCTCTCCACAGACAATGGCTCACCTCCCATCTTGCTCCGCATGCCCTGTCACATGCACACATGAGAACCTAATGGCTGCGTCAGAAAAAAAAATATTTTGGCCGTCGACACGCTAAGAAGTAAAAGTATAGAGTAATAGTGATATTGAAAGGAAACGTAGGTCAGTGGTGGTCAGTTGTAACAGGCTAGCCTGCAGGTTTGCACGATGTACGAAAGCCAGTTAAAGTAACGCGTTTCAAAGCTTACTGCACGCTTGCTTTCGACAAATGCAGCCAGTGTGTCAATTTTACTCAATAAGCGGGGATACAGGGACCTACGCGGTCAATATAATAATGCACTGAGAATACTGCTACGACTGCCGTGGCGTTTTAGCACGGTAATATTATCTATACAGTATTCCAACTTCATACAACGGACGAAGCGCGAGCTATGCCTACGCGCCTCGATCTCGGCATGCGCTCGGCACGCAGACAGTCGCGACTGTGCCGCAGTGACGAACGGGCGGTGTGTTGTTTTCTTAACAAAAACCGCGCGATTTTTTCACTAAAAATAAGTTCAAGTACATATGAGTCGTGAGTACATATGTTCAAGTATATATGACGAGTAGGATATCTTGTGCTGTTTTTGGTTGCATGAATTCGTCAATAACGCATCCAGAGATAACTTTTTTGAAATTACCTGGAAACTCTGAAAGGTTCTACTATAAAATAATTTTATTTACTAGTACATAGGTAGGTTTAGATGTTTGAGAGGGTTGTGATTTCAAAACATTCGTAGCCAGCTGTTCAGCTTGGCATTGGTGATCAAAGAATTTTGGTTTTAAGTTGTTGCGAGTTGTAAGCTGAGATAAAAGGTTATTAAAATTACCTGTCAGCTGTTTCTTGCATTTTTGTTGAGTAGGTAGGTGTTGAAGTTTGTAAGGATTGGAGTTTTGTAACGCGGCAGTAAGGCGACAGCAGATTTTTTTTATTTATTATT
Source organism: Apamea anceps (assembly GCA_951799955.1). Classification (NCBI taxonomy): domain Eukaryota; kingdom Metazoa; phylum Arthropoda; class Insecta; order Lepidoptera; family Noctuidae; genus Apamea; species Apamea anceps. The sequence continues at coordinate 4,111,373 of OX637504.1, read as the reverse complement.
TTATTTGTTTATATAAAAAAAGTATATTTACAATCACAAAACTAAATGGAAACACAAAGTAGGCGAATGTAATTAAAATGCTGGAGGCGGGCAGCCCTATCGCATGTTTACGTACCGCGCGGCTGTAGGCATTTATTTCAAAGATACGGCCGAGTTACAATACTGTATAGATAATATTACCGTGGTTTTAGTCCGTCAGGGATCTTTGCGGATAATAATATTATTAGATGACGCGTGTTCGCGGCAGCACCAACAGTAACCTCAGTATGTTCGCAGATCGGTGGGATTCCTCGATGTTGCGGAGGTGGGTGCAGCTCCATGCTGAATTTTAATCGTATAGCTGTGTCTGTAACCTACTAACACTAGAAGTTAAGTAAAATTGTTACTAAACCTACATATATTATGGACTCCTATCTAAAATTAAATATTTCTATTCCTACCTTTTATGCCATGCGTCCCTAGTCTGTCAGAAAGTTAATTAACTTATTATTTGCTGTAATAAAGGAGATTATAATATAAAGCCTTTTGTTTCAATAAATTATTTTATGCACATTTTCGAAGCTCAACATTGCAGGCGTCTGCGCTGATACAAAGTTCGGCCACGTATAAGAATGCTCGCTTTAAGGCAAAATTCTTCATTGAAGCACATAATGAAATTGCTCGCGTGTTCTGGACAAAGACTGGCGATAAAGCTAGGCTATCTAAAATGAGTGATGACAGAGGTTGGTAGGTGCATTATTTGTGTTTACTGAGATAAGAATGAGCGATTTTAAAAATATGACTCGCCTCTTTGTCGCAGTTTTTACAACTTAACAAAACATCGAGATTTCTTTCTTGTATACAGCATGTATCAGAAAGGTGAAACTTCTGCATCAAACTGAAGTTTCAGTTTGTAGGGTGTGGTACACCACACTCTCCAATTTGACGATACCTTTCTGATACCATGCTGTATAAGTTTAACATGAACTTATCAAATCGCATCCAAATCCGTTGCGAAGTTTAGAAGAACGACGCAGTCACAGAGACAGACCCGAAAAGCTACTTTAATTTGTATGTAATGTGTACTCTGTATAGAAGTATGCAGTATGGCAGATAAAAGGGACATACTTTTAAGGAAGTTTAGCCAGCTCATGAAAATGAAAAGCAACTTTGTAGTATGATAAAAATAATCAGCTGTCCCATACATTTGGGTCTAGTAGGTATTGAAGTTTTGAAAATTTTTTCGCGACTAGGAATTACGATGTTGGTCCCATGGAGAAAGTTGTTCAGTTTGATGGTCTGTACCACACTCTTAAATATGAGCACATATTTCTGATACACGTTGTATATCGCTACACCAAACGCTTCCATATATCGCTCCGCTCTTCACCCAAACCTAGCCTCTACAACGCAAGCAACATCCCATGGACCTTAGTTCGCATCAAAGCGGATGAATATTTGAAAGGACCACTCAAATTCAGTTCGACCACATGCGTGTCGCGCTTTATTGTCATATATGTTTGTACGTTTTACGGGTAAGCAGAGAACGTCGTGAAATTGTACGAGAAGAGAAGTTTTAAATTTTTTTTACGTACTTAATGTTTTTTTGGTGAAGGAAAGCATTGTGAGGAAACCGGCATGTCCTAGAACCAAACCTTTTAAGATAATGAGACGTCTACCAAACCGCACTGGGCCCGCGTGGTGGATTACGGCCCATTCCCTCTCACAGAGAGGAGGCCTGTGTCCCAGCAGTGGGAACGTTGTAGGCTGATTATGCTTTGCTAATGTTTTTTTTTTTTTTATCATCACTGTAATATTTTCAACACAACGTATTTTTTCATGAAATATGACTTACTGTTGTTGAAGTGCAGGTGTAGATATGTTTATACTTCACTCAAGCTGGTGTTTAAGCGAAAATAACGGGTCTTTACAGTATCAGAGGAACAACAACCTCAACGTTTGAAGGTATTAAAAATTCTATTAATAAAAATGAAATGCTCTTCGTTGGTAAGACCATCACTAGAGAACGGGTAAACCGATATGGCTTTTCTTTGTTTTAAAATGTTCGTAATATTCCGAATCAGGTTTTTATGGAAAGGAAATTTGGAAAAAAAAAGCTGATGATGTTGATGCTGGACAGGACAAGGTCTGTCGGGTCAGCCACTTACAAAATAAAATTAAACTTATTATACATGATGAAATACTTTTTTCAAAATCAAAATATTTTATTTCACATAAACCTACAGGGGCATTTATGAAACTTCAGAAGCCAGATGCAAGGTTCCAATTGGTCGTTTCGTATAGCTAGCTTTATTGTTAGTATACATTTAGATAGATAGATTAACTGAACCAAGTTTGATATAAATTAAGTACTTGCCTCATACAATGCATAATCAGCCAATAATGTTCCCACTGCTGGGACACGGGCCTCCTCTCTGCGAGAGGGAGTGGGCCGTAACCCACCACGCGGGCCCAGTGCGGGCTGGTAGATGTCACATGTTTTCGAATTTGTGGTTCTAGGACATGCCGGTTCCCTCACGATGTTTTCCTTTACCATTTTGAGAGCAATGGTGATGAAATTATTTACAAAGTAATGCACTTGTCTGCATTCGAACTTACGACTTAGAACACGTAAGTCACTGTAATTACCACTGCGCCACAACTGCTCCTCATACAATGAGCTGTTCTTTAATATACATATCACATTCAAAGCTGAAAATACACATTTTCAAGTGCTACCACTCCGAACATACATATCTATACACATTATTACTTTATACCCCACAAAAATATAATATCCAAAGGCACTCAAATTTTCTTCAACTGTTAAGCGTACGCACGGCTTTTTATTACAGCGCTGCAGCGGGTGGATGTGAAAATACCTAGTTACGGCTCCGTCGGTAAACGGTACGGGAATACTAATGTTACAACTTACTAAAGTCGGTTTTAAGAAAATACTCGATGAATTATTAGCGGGGCGAGAATGAATTTTACACTATCTGAGTTGGTTAGTGATTTATTTTGTTAGGTGAAATTATTCAATTAACTAGCATTTTACAGAGAATTTTCCTTTTACTAGCATTTTGGTTGTGGATGTCAGATAGGCAGTCGCTCCGTGTAAAATACTGGTATTTATCTGTTTCCGGTTAGACTGGAAGCCGACCCCAACATAGTTAGGAACAGGCTAGGCAGATGGTGATGATGTGACGACTATGTGATGATTCTAATTAACTTCTAAGCCGAAGCCGTTCACTTCCGAATGAAGGACATTGCAAAAATCAGTATATTTGCAAGTACATCGCGTATGACGATCTCTGTGATCTCTGTTTGTTTTAAATAGTAGCCTAAGGAATGGAGTTGCAGAACCTTTTCCAGTTACCCCAAATCACCCGCTCACAGTTGCGGAAGTGATGAAATATTTTGCCAGGACGCACATGCAAAAATATGATAGCAGCTAAAGACCTAAGTTTCACCAACTCCAATAGCATTATCACTTAAAAACTTTTCCCACAGGTCCCAAGAAAAAGACGAAAAAACGTGGGCTGAGCCCATTTATCACTATTAACACGGGGGCAGATTAGTCCACAAATAAGAGCTTTATCCCTTGCCTGATAGCTCCTAACGAGGGTGGGGCTTTAGGCTGCGGATACACTGTAGATATACCTCCTACAAGTGCGGTAAGGCTGGTTATCTCGACTACCGATTGGTCGTGGTTTTTTCATAGGGAAAGAAAGAAAAAGATAGAAAGAAAAGAAAAATATTTTATTTGGGACACGCACAGGAAATAAAATAATAATAAAAAAGAAGTAACAAAATCAATATAAATAAAAATATTAACATTAAGGGCTGATTTTTCAATCGACAGATATTTTTTATTAGTTGAATTAAATTGACGTCTGACAGATTATGTATGGAAGAACTGTCAAAAATTCAAAATTATTCCTCGGATAAAATTATCTGGCGTTGGAAAAATCAGCCCTAAACCTAACAAAATAGGGAAAACAACAAAAATAAAAGACCACAAAGGCTTGCTTACTTATGTGTATTGTAATATAAAGTTCTCGGTATTTTTGGTTTGTAATTTGTAATACTGGAAACCTGTCTTTGTTAGAGTGACAGACAGGTAATATCGCTCCAATTCGGAGAACCACAAAATGAAATCGTTATCAAAACAAATGCTAAAAACGCCGACAGAATACTCAAAAACAAAATTATATGGAAAGGTAACTCTTTGCATTTAATTTCCATTTTGAGCCATTTTTTCCATTCTGTACGAGCCCAAGCTAAACATTTCCAGTATAAGTTGACTTCTCATTGTACGAAAAACCTGTACAATGCGAGGACAGCTAAAACTGGAAATACCATACTTTTGTAGGATTCCTTCTTGATAGTGACAAGCGCTTCTTACAGACATCTTATCACAATTTATTGACAGTTCACGTTTGGGCAAACTGCAACGCAATATTCGAAATTTCGGTGATAAAGTCAGCGTCTTATAGTAGCTAGTACTATAAGACGCTGACTTTATCACCGAAAGTCAACGCACCAAAAACAAAAACATGCAGCCAAAGTGACATCTGCGCTGCCACCGATAACGCCGTAGAAATGGCATAGTATTGGAAAGACGTCCACTGCTGGACATAGGCCTCCCCCAAGCACCTCCACTTCGACCGGTTCTGTGCTTCTCGCATCCAATCGGTTCCTGCGGCCTTCAAAAGGTCGCCAGTCCGCATTGTGGGAGGCCTTCCAACGCTACGTCTTCCGGTACGCGGTCGCCACTTCAGAATATTATACATTATATTGGGCCAACAGAATTTAAATAACTGTCATACCAGCGGCGCACGACAGGCGAAGACGAAAAACAACAAAGGAACCCAAATAAACTTCACAAAAAATAATTTTCACAGACAAATCTAATTACACTTGGAACTTCCCGGAATAGTGTCCCAACAAGGCCGCTGAGGCGCTGATCATTAATATTTCCTAATAGCATTATATTCCACTCGCCAGTCTGTCCTCAGCCGAGGTCCCTCCGTCATCTTTAATCGCCGCCGACAGCTCTGCACTAATGAGAAAAATAATGATGAGCTACAGACTCAAAGGAAGCTTTAATCAACACCTACGTAGCTCTTAGTACTCTTTTTTCGGCTCTAGACTCGGAAAATTGTGTAATTAAATTAGGTGCGCTGTTATTCTGTGTATTAAGTTCATAATTTTTATTTGGTTACATGACTTCTTACTTAAATTAGTTTGAAGTTTGTCTATGATAATCAGATTACATATTTTCATCTTGATATTATTATTTTTTTAAACCGTTTATTTTTTATTTCGCTGGTAACCAGTGTGGTATCATATTTATTTATTTAATAGCTGCGCCCCGCGGTATCACCCGCATAAGTTACGATCCCGTGGGAATATCGCGATAAATAGTATCCTATATGTTAATCCTGGTTATAAGCCATCTGTGTGCCAAATTTCATCCAAATCCGTTCAGTAGTTTTTGCGTGAAAGAGTAACAAAAATCCATCCATCCATCCATCTATCTATCCAAACAAACTATCATGTTTATAATATTAGTAGGATTAATGCTTCGAGGGCTGGTTCGAGGTGGCGCGGGAAAAGAGTTCTTGGAAAGATTTGCGGGAGGCCTTTGCCCAGCAGTACAGGAGACAGAACAGGCTAACAAAAAAAAAAAATAATAATTCAAGCACATAAATAAGAAAAAGGTGGCATCGTTTGTAAGGAGGATTCGGGGGACAAGCAATAGCATCCTGACAGTCCTGGCAGGAGACCCGAGAGCTCCTGTGTTGAGGCATCTCATGCGGAATCATTTTCCGCATCAAATGCCTCGTAAGTACATGACTCAATAACCTGTTTTTGTAATTATTAAATTTGTTACTAATCCTAGTGTAGTATCTAAGGTGTGTATTAACAAAAATGGTTCATAAGTTGTTCTAAATAAAATAATTTATTATTATTATAAATGTACAGAGACGGACTTAATGCCATAGGCATTTTATACCAGTCAACCGTTGGGTGATGTAGAGATAAACAGTGGTAGGTGCAATTACGAGAAAATGAGGAATAAATATTTATTTAAATATAAAAATACACATATACCTTACAAACTATAAATATAATATATATTCCTAATTAAATATAAGCAGAAACACGAATATGCTATAAATAAGGCAAACAATGAGAAAACATTAACGTTGTGATGATACTGCCAGGTTCTTACGAATGTAGGTCTCAGTAATGCTCGCGAAGGAGGAGGCGGAGCGCGTGAGGGAGAGGCAATCACTGCGCCCTCACGCCCCTAGTCACCGCTGGAGACGCCCTGGACGGGAGTCAACAGCTGACTCCCGGCCACCGTACTGTGCGGGCTTGCGGGCGGCGAGCAATGGGCAGCTCGCCGCCCGGTAAGGACCAGGCCCGGGTCGACGGCGCGTTGTGATCCACGCGCGCCTCAAAGAGATGTCAGCACGAACTGACGGGGTCCGCTAGGGCCGATGCCTGCCAGGGCCGCGGGTTATTCGAAAGAGATACCGTGGCTCCTGGCACAGGCAACTGAAGGAACACGGGTGGGTTTTAGTCAGTAAAAGTCTGACACGCCCTTCTGCTCAGCCCAGAGCGGGAGAGGTCATTGGATGATACCCACCCAAAAAAAAAAAAGGTTGTTACGAATGTGGTCGCGAACTTATATTTTTTAAAGGATAATCTTTATTAAGGATAATGGAGGCTATCATACTTATTCATTTAAGTTTCACCGTAGGCGTATCAAAGGGCAGGGGTCCCTTGAGGTAATTAGTGGTGACATTTTAGGACATCAGAGTCCTGACGAACCCTTTCATTCGGCTGACTGACGGCTCTTCTTTTTACTACATACAGATTACACATGAGAAATGTGAATGAGAAATAACAGTCGCACGGTTCGATCGATCCGAAGGGCAATTCTCGTTCACAGTCTGATCTCAGTCTCAACCTGTCAAAAACTTTTTTGCAAAAAAAAAAGAGCAACCGATTTCCAAAATTAAAGTTATTTTTCATTTTGTAGTGTATTTTTTAGAAGTTGGTTGTTGTTTTTTTTTTTGCAAAAAAGTTCTTATTTTTTACTTTTAACCACTCAACGGTTTTTTGCCACAGAGTGACAAGTACTATGGCCGCCCGAATGGCCCCCCGAACGGTTCCTTGCCTCCAGGAGGCAAGCTCGGACCCGCCTATTTCAAACGTTAATTTAACGGTTTGGTGTTCGTTATCCCTTTCTAACTTAATACAAACACTATATAGGCGTTTCTGTCTCTCCTTAAGCACCAGAGAAAACTTGAAAACATCACTTTGAATTCGAACGTGTGGTCGTTGAACATTTTGATCGTTATAATTTGTGTTTTGGTGAAGAATTGAAGAAAAATTGCTGATTTTATATACTATATTATTCTACAAATAAAACACAAACACTACTAAATCCACTGATTAATTTATCAAATCATAAACACATTTTATTCCAAAATATGTTTAAAAAATCTGATGTAAGGAGTTGAAACGCTTGTATATTTTTAAATAAATGGAAAGTAATTGATATCAAAAGATGGGAAAAATAAGTATTCTAGATACAGGATAATTTTTTATTCAGTGCGTAAATTTTCACAGGGTGTTCTACCCATGAATATGAACAACTTTCACTATGGGACCAACTCTGAAATCACAAAAAAAAAATCAGCTGTTTCTTATAAAAGTTCAATACCTACTCGACCAAAATGTATGAATCTGCTGATTTTTTTTTCGTGATTTCAGAGATGGTCCCATAGTGAATGTTGTTCATATTCATGGGTAGAATACCCTGTAAAAATTTACGCACTGAATAAAAAATTATCCTGTATATATATATTTTTTTTTACGGAGAGTTGCCAATACAGAGAAATAATAATTTTAACACGACTGGGCGTCCGAGCGGTTGCAGCCGTGCGGAACGCCGAACCGTTAACCTCGGATTCGATTTTCGCGCGCGAAAACCGTTGAGTGGGTTGTAATTTTTACCAGTAATTTTGGTTTAGAAACCAAACTACTGAACCGTTTTTAATGAAATTTCTAGTGGCCCAATCTGAAAGTATATCCTTATAAATAAAAAAAGAATTTTGCAAATCGGCTTATAAATAACGGAGTTCTGAGGTAACAAACATAAAAAACCGGCCAAGTGCGAGTCGGACTCGCCCATGAAGGGTTCCGTTACGTTACGATTTATGACGTATTAAAAAAAAACTACTCACTAGATCTCGTTCAAACCAACTTTCGGTGGAAGTTTATATGGTAATGTACATCATATATTTTTTTTAGTTTTATCATTCTCTTATTTTAGAAGTTACAGGGGGGGGGGGACATTTTACCACTTTGGAAGTGTGTCTCGCGCAAACTATTCAGTTTAGACAAAAATGATATTAGAAACCTCAATATCATTTTTGAAGACCTATCCATAGATACCCCACACGTAAGGGTTTGAAGAAAAAAAAAATTTTTGAGTTTCAGTTCTAAGTATGGGGACCCCCAAAGTTTATTGTTTTTTTTCTATTTTTGTGTGAAAATCTTAATGCGGTTCACAGAATACATCTACTTACCAAGTTTCAACAGTATAGCTCTTATAGTTTCGGAAAAAAGCGGCTGTGACATACGGACGGACAGACAGACAGACAGACAGACAGACAGACATGACGAATCCATAAGGGTTCCGTTGCCATTTGGCTACGGAACCCTAAAAATACAGTCAAATTTAGAACCTTGTCCTTTTTTGAAGTCGGTTAAAATATATCTAATTTACTTACATTTTTGGCAAGTTTTTGACATTGATTGTCGCTGAGATGAGATTGTGAATAGATTATGAACGTTTTTAATTACGCGAATTGGCTTTCAGGTTAAACTACGCTTGCCGCGGTTAGTCCGTGGGTGGGTGACCATCTTTATATACCAAGACCCCTTCACGCTTAGAAAAGCACATTAAGCCGTTGGGCGTTGGTTAGTTGGTTGGACTGTCAATCGTGGATTTTTGACATTCGATTTTTTGGCTGCAGGTGCCTCCGCCTTTGACGCGTGTCGCTCATGTGTATACTCACTAAGACTAAGAAAGTAAGCTTTTCACAGTGACCTACAAAATGGAAAGGAAATAGAGTGACAAGTTCGTAATTCACACGAAAATAAATCTAATCGCAGCCAGACTATTGGCGAAAGGGTTCAGACAAATAGGGTATCATTAGATTTATTAAGGTGGGTAGTATTACTGCGGTTTAGTGTTGAAACGTGGGTGGGCGGACTTGAAACATGGATTAATTATGATATTATAGAGGTATGAGGAAAAGGGTGTAAAGTTCACTCATACTCCATAGAAAAGGGAGGATCCTCCGACGAGACGGGTGTTGTGCCTGGCGGGCAACTGCCCCACGACTGATGTCGGGAAGTTTGTATGTATGTTAATTGCGCGGTAAACTCTGCTTGCGAGATGCAGGAATTGCGTGACGTCAGTATGACGTGTTGTTCGCATGTGGCGTTGTAGATACCGCTACAATATTATATTAGTTGTGATAAATGTGAGGTTTGAGTAAGTAGTAATTATACGTGGGTAGATGAGAAGTATGTTTTGCGTACCAGTTGGTTCTCTTTCACAAAAAAAGTACCAAAAAGTATCTTAAAGGACTTCTTGGTGGCATTGTATGATGGGACTGACTGTCCATGGTGTGTTTGAGGCTCTGTCGTTATTTAAAAAAAAAGTATTGTTTTAATATCGAATTATAATATCCACTGTTAAAGTACAAATTATTAATATTGTATCAAACTGATGACATGGTTGTCGCAGTGGCTGAGCGATCGACTGCTGCGCTGCGTGTCTTCTTCTTTTTAGGAATGTGTGTGTGTGTGTGTGTGTGTGTGTGTGTGTCGCGGGTTCGATTCCCGCACGGAACAAATATTTATATTGTAAGTAGTTGTTCCGGGTCTGGATGTTTGTGTATGTGAGTTTAAATGTTTGTAAACGCATCCACGATATAGGAGTAATTCCTAGTGTGGGGCAACGCTTTTTTTATAAAACAAAAAAAAAACTTTTAAATGTATTTACATTATGGCAACTGAATGTAGTACCTATTCTACTTTGGCAACACTTAAAAATACAGGTTGTAGGATATCATCGTTATTTTTACGTGTGGCTAATGTCATTTTAAATATTAAGTGTAGTGCAGACGCAGTGGTTGTTAGATTGTGAAAGAGTACAGTTGTGCGATAAAAATAAAAAGTATTAGCAAAAAAAGGGTGTTTTCCTACAGTCCGGCCGTCAAGTGAATGCGTTTCTGACATCTGTCAGTGCGACAATCTAATAAAGATCGAATTCGCAAAACACGTATTCGTTTGTATGAATCTGACAGGTATCAAGAATTCATTCTCTCCACGATCGAACTATAATAGTAGTCAATCCGTGTTACACGTGGAGGCTGTTTTAAAAGTAGAAAGCTGAATATTTATCTACAAAAAACTAATATTTGAGAGACAATCAAGATCATCTTCTTATTCTTCAAAAGAATATAAGTATCTACATAATATTAAGTAAGTACAGTCACCAAAAGAGATAAGTAACTAGTGTCGTTGGATATAGTTGAAGTTCAATAAGAAACCGATGGATGTTTTCGAATAAAGAGCTTTGCAGGTCCGTGTCATACCTACCTATTCGCCATTTTTTTTTTCATGATTACGGCCACGCATAAAATTTATATAAATCGATAGTTGACATCAATGAGAACAGAAAACAATGAGAATTAAACCCCGTAAAGTGCCACATTTCCGAGATATGAACGTTCAAAGTCGATCACGTGACATCCATATTTTTCCATAGGTTTTATTCGAAAACGTCCATCGATTTCTTACTAAACTTCAACCATATCCGAATAATCTGGTACTTATCTCCTTTGGTGACCGTACCTAAGAAAAACAAAAAAAAGTAATCATTTTATTTTAGTAAATTCTTTCTTATTAGTCTCGAGAAAGCTTTCTTACTTTAAAACATACTTCCAATGTTTAGATTCAATTACCATTATGATTTTTTCAACAATTTCAATCCATCTATAAAACCAAATTCTGAGAATTACCTACTAAATAACTAACGAAAAAAAAAAACATATTTTGGTGAGTAAAAAAGATTAGACAATTTGGTCCATTCTTGTTGTTTTACGAGCGAGGAAAAAACAGCGAGTAAAAATAAGATAATGTGTACCTTTGCTCCATTTGAGCTTTGACTCTACTATCCGAGACCTTTGACTCGTACCTTGGTGTAAGTTATAGACTTACCTCAGGGTTCTTTTGTTTTACCTTCTGAAGTATTCTTAGTTCATCTTTAGGGAGAGTGTTTTGTTTTAGTCAGACTTTTTTATAAAAGTAGGGTTTATTTATGTACATTTAATTTGAATATATGTTTAATAAATAATACAATTTCTACCCTAAAAAAAACAAGCTTTTTAATGTGAAGACTGAGAGATAGACGTGATATGCTCGTTACAGCATGCTCTCCGTGTGTGAAAAATGATCACTCTTTTCCTTCGATCAACTAGATTAAGCATCAGGAACATAAATCAGTCGCTCAAGTGGCCATGTTTGCACACACGTAAACATCGACATTTCTTAGAAAAATGTTTAATAATATAAACAACTTCAGTTTATTACAAACCTTAATGCTTAAACATAAAGTTTAATTACAATTGCAAAATATATTTAAAATGTCGCTTGAAAATAAAATCATTCTATTTTTTAATTTTTAGTCATTTATCCTAAAATGAAACTTAAAGTCTAAGCAATAAGGTTAAAAACATACTAATTCGAAATAAGACCACAAAAATATTTGTGGTCTTATTGTTCGGGCCGTTTTTGAAGCGCTTATCGGGAATCTAGTACTATTATTGATCGAAGCTCTTTTCGCATATACTCGTAAGTGCTAATTGTGTCCTACTGGGTAGCATCTGCTCAACGAAACGAAGAAACGATGGATGGACTGTGTGAAAGATGACATGGCTACAAAGGGGGTGACTACCGAGATGACGACTAATAGAGAAATATGGAAGAAAGAGATATGTTGAGCTGACCTCAAATAAATTTGAATAAGGGTAAGCAAGTGATAATGAGGTAGCATCTGCTAAAAATTAGCAGGCTTTTGTGCTACTACAAAGCATGACTATTCCAGGCTTTAAACTTCCAGGTTTGTCGACTTTTCTTTGACGAATGTGTTCTGCATTTTCTTTTTCATTTTTCATATTCTAATAACACTCCTTTTCTAATGCCCACTGCCTTCTTTTCTTGATTAGACACTAATGTTGTTAGAAATAAATTTGATTAATTAATTTTTCATCTGACTATAAAAGTTTGGGGTGATGGCTGAGATGTCAACAATTTATCGTATCATTACCAATTGGTTGAGACTGAATTTCATATGTCAAATATTAGAAACTTATGGAAGGAGACATGCTGCACCGACCTTAAAGAAATTGAGATAAGGGATTTTGAGAGGATATTGTGACGTAAAAAATTATAATACACACAATGATAAACTAGTTTTATGTCAACAAAAAAAAAAAAAAACAATCGACGGTGACAATACGACACACACCATAACACCCGCTCCGCACTTGAGGACAGACCCGAACCCAAGCAGGCGTACGCCATGACCTCCCGAATCCCGTTGTAAATCTCGTAAAAAGGATTTGCTCCGTTGTATTGGGCGCCGATTTACCGCGATACATACTCGTATATAATTCAAACGTGTTTAGTTTCGGTGTTGGCTCGTAATGGCTGACTTTTAGAGAGACGGTCTTGTTTTTCTGTTTTTAGTTTAGTAGAGTTTTTTAAACGTGATTTGGAGATGTTTGGACTCATTTGAGTTAATTCTTTTCATAAACATCCTACTAATATTTTAAACGTGAAAGTTTATATGGATGGATGTTTGTTACTCTTTCACACCAAAACTACTAAACGGATTTGGATGAAATTTGGCACACAGATAGTTTATAACCAGGATTAACACATAGGATTTTTATCCCGATATTCCCACGGGTTCGAAACCGCGGGGCGCAGCTAGTAATAAATAATTTGACAAAATGGTTTTAATCAATACTTAAATACCTTTATTTTAACTTCATCCACTCTCCTTCATCAATTCCAGAAGATTAAGACGTGTACTTAAGACCTAATTTTCACAAGTAGAGTACTTGTGAACCATTGTTCTTGTGCGCTCTTAATAAAAATGGACTTATAATACCTACCGTCTCTTAATGACAGTACCTATGATGTACATAGTATAGCATTAAGCATAGGGGCTCTGAAAAAAAAAAAATGAGCATACTCAAAATATGAAATACTACTACTACTTTATATAATACAAGTTTTCCGACAACTTATATGCGAATTCAAATGAAGAAACAACTGAATAAAATACTGAAAATTCCGATAAACCAATATAGCATTTGCTGACGTGATATTTTTTCACCAGCTTAAATTGCGTTTTACAGAAAACTACAGTTAGTCATTTTCACCTACTATAAATTTACAATTAACCATACACATTTTATAAACGTGGCGTTTGTTAAACTATTGTGACACTATAAAATCAAAGTCAAAATCAAATCATTTATTTCAAATAGGCACTTTTGAACGTCAAAAATAAAATAAAAATAAAATTGATTCTAGTCGCCCCTTCCAAAAGCTAGTTTTCGTATGGAGAAGAATGGGCAAGAAACTCTACTGTTACTCTTTTAAAATGTTTTACAATATTTTGCATACATTAATTATATGTGAAGACGATGCACCTAAAATAAAATTACTATACCACAATAGGTAAAAGAATTAAAATGAATTAATGAAACCATGACATATAAATTAACTATGTGATAGATACATGGTGCTCACATATTTACAAACATTCCAAAAGTAGACGATTTTCATAAATAAATAAGGAGTAATAAGTCCGGGTGTGACTTAAAGTAATTACAGAATGAAAATCAATGTCAAAGAGAAAAAAACCGGCCAAGAGCGTGTCGGGCTACGCTCAGTGTAGGGTTCCGTAGTTTCCCGTCCGTCACAATAAGTGTTCCCACATATGAGTTTAAAGGTGGGTATCCATTATGTTCGCGCTCCAACAGCGCTCCGCGCTCCTGCAACTGTTCCCGGTAGTGGGTACGTGCGCGAACACGGAGCGCGCAACATTGCACGCTCCGCGGCAGGCGCTCCGACTCGTGACGGTTTTTAGCGCGAACACAAAGGGAAGCGCAGTGTGTCAAAGGGGAGCGCATGTAGAAGTACGCGCGACGTATCCGGAGCAGTTGCAGGAGCGCGGCGCGCTGCTGGAGCGCGAACATAGTGGTAACCCTACTTAAAAAAGGCTATTTGTTACGGAACTCTAATAATTGCGGAACACTAAAAACGGGCCCACAAAGGACGGTGAAACTAAAAAAAATATGTAAACGAAGTTAAAAAAAATGCTTGCATATACGATTATACTACAAAATTAGTCTTTTTGCCTTTTTTGTACAAAAACTGTTGTTTCCATCAAGTTCAAAATGATTTTCCTAGAAAGTCCTTATAAAGTTATACTTTTCAGATTTTTTCATATTTTCTAAACTTATGGTTCAAAAGTTAGAGGGGGGGGGGGACACATTGTTTTTTACTTTTGGAGCGATTATTTCCGAAATTATTGACATTATCAAAAAATTATTGCAGTAAATCCCTATTCATTTTTAAATACCTTTCCAACAATATATCACGCGTTAGGGTTGAAATAAAAAAAAAAATCACTTCCCACTTTACATATAGGGGGTACCCTAATAAAACATTTTTTTCCAATTTTTATTTTACCACTTTGTCGGCGTGATTGATATAGATATCGGTACCAAATTTCAGCTTTCTAGTGCTAACGGTCACAGAGATTAAGCGAGGACGGACAGACGGACGGACAGACAGACATGGCGAAACTATAAGGGTTCCTAGTTGACTACGAAACCCTAATATATTATTCTCAGTATATTTATGAAAATCTTTTATATGCCCATAAAAATATAAAATTGTTTAAAAAGTACAGTATACATGATATAAATACTAGAAACAAACACAAATTTGTTGTACCTACAACAAGGCTCAAGAAAATAGGTGGCTCGTTCAGATGCCAATGTATACGCTTCTACAACAAAGTTCCAAGCCCCGTTCAAGATCTAAGCCTTAATAAATTCAAATCATTCATTAAACGTAAGTTGTGCCAGAAAGCCTTTTATACCGTTAAGGCTTATATCGAGGACAAAAAGGCTTGGGATTAAGCTGCTTCCAATCTTTACATATTGAATGTTTTTGTTTTGTTTTGTTGTTGTTTTTTTTTTTATACATTTTGACATTAATGAATTTGATATATACTATGACATTTGCTTACTTTGTAAAGTATTCTATTATTTTAATTATTGTGAATGTGAAGACTATGTGGGTCATTTTATTTTTTATTTTTCGCTCTGTTCTGTTAGTTTTTGTCATGGTCTGGCAGTTTGAGTAATTAATGTGGCCTACCCAAATGTCCTTTCTTTGGTATTGTTCGTCGAACCGTTGAGCTCCTTAAGTTTTGAGTTGAGCTGCACGATTTCTGACATATGCGTGCACTGACTGGACAGGTCCTCTCAATCTGTGTGGTTCTTTCCTCAAAAGACCATCTCAGACATCGACCTACATCGTCTTCATATATATGATCTGACCAAGATTATGTCTGGACTTTAAAAGAGACTGTGACGTCTGAGTTTGTTTCGGCCTTTCTTTTCAGACTAGTCAGATAGGAAACGCCGACTTCATCTAGTTTTAAAATATGATTGACGTGTAAAAGTGTTTGTACAAACCTACTTACAAAATAAAATCATTTATCATTAAAAAGAAGAATAAATTATACAATTACATTAGCAACCAGTTTGATTTTGTCTAGACTCTAGAGATTGTCCTATGGAGCAGGACCAGCATGTTTCCAAGCATTCTTATCTCTGATATAATCCTCTAATTTGTAATAATATCCTTGCTTACAAAGTGTAATTTTAATATAAGTTTTAAATTTTCTTTCATTTAATTGCAATATTTCACAATATATAATAATACTTTGCTATGTAATTCCATAGATACGCCTAAGAAATATTAAAATATCATTATTTACTTACACCTACAGTACCTGCCACTCTAATCCTAAATCCTAACTTCAAAACACTTTAAAGTTGGCAAACATATAGGATTACTTTGAAATAAATCTAAGTAGGTATTCGCAGCATAATATTATGTCACATGATCCCGCTCATACATACTCAAATCCGATATTAAACCAATATATTATTCAAAGCCAATACATTATCTCTAATGTCCATGTGAACATAGACGGGTTGACTCTAAACCGCGGCCATGTTATCATTAGAACTGCCATTCAAAAAAAGGACGCTAATGAAATATGAGTGCTCTGCAGGTCGTAGTAAGATAAAGGACAATAGTTAATGAAGTCGAGGACAGACGTATTTTAATATGCCTTTATACGTCTCAGGTCAGATTAATTTTATTAAGTCTGGTGGTGATTAAGTACACACGACCGACACGCGTCAACGGCAGATGCAAGTGCAGCCACTGATGAGTGTCGACGGCGCCGGCGGTAGTACGGTTGACAGCAGCCGTCGACGCATCGATCTCTGCCTCTCTGCTACTGCTGCGTGTCACTCATGTGTATGAGCATCTTAACACCTTTTTTTGTTTAAGGCATTAAATTACTTTATGCTTTTATTTACAGTTTTTTTGCAGTCTATAGGTACTTATCGTGTTGCTTTAAATGTATCACAACTGTTGCCTTTCGTTGGTTTTCAACTGGAACTTATTTTGTTACACCTTCTACCAGAAAACTTAAAGTAACCTACTTTATTGTTCTCAAAATGTGCTAAAGGATAGTTACCGTTTCAACGAAGTTCCTGGAGTCACTATAATTATGCTAAGTACTGCCACCGTTCGGTTTTAGTCGGTAGCCTTTCACAGTTAAAGAGTATCTAGCAAAAAGCGACTTATGGTAAAAGTAGGCTTTCCTAAGACTTTGGTGGCCGTCAGATAGCGTCTGCAACATACCAGCGAATGTCATCTTTAAAACGTTATATATAAAAGTAAGTTAAGGTGTTTACCTCGAGAGCGTTTCTTGACACCCGTAAAGTCAAACCCCTCAGTAGATAATTGTAAAGCTATTCCTCAAATTCTATTACAAAAATAAAACAAAAGCAATTACCTCAAATCCAACTTGGAGATACCAACAAACTTCAAAAGACCAACTTATTTATAGAAAACGGAGCAAAACCAAAAACAATACAAACAAAAAGTTTTGAACAACAACCCTACCTATTGATCTCGAAGTTAATTTCCCTTAAACTATGACAAGCGAGAGTTTAAACACGATTCGCGGATTAGCGGCGAGATGAAACGCCTTCGGTTGGAGGCCCCCAAACATGCGGTTAAGACTAGTTTAGTCGTAATTGATTAATTTCTATTTTAGAAGTGTTGATGTGAATTATGGATATAAACACTTCAAATTGGGCGGTTTTGGTAAAGGTTTTCATGGTTGAATGAGGAAAAGGTATCGATAGATTACGTCAACAGAAATTAAGGCTGAACCTGACGACTTGTAGGTCGTAGGTGCGAACCCAGTCAGGCACTTAACTTTGTGTTAATTATTATTTCATCACACTGCTCTCAAAACAGTGAACGGAAACAGGAAACCGGCATGTCTTAGAACCAAAAATTCGAAAACATGTGACATCCACCAACCCGCACTGAGCTCGCGTGGTGGATTACAGCCTACTCTCTGTCACTGAGAGTGATTATGTGTGTAATGTGTACGTGTGCAATCTAACTCTAGACTGACTGACTGATTACGAAAGACAATCGCTTTATGAAAACAATAAGTTGAAGTGTACTCGCAACATATGTCCTTCTTAGCGTGTCGATGGAAATCTAAATGAACTCGGCCCAGAATTCGGCTACTTGTTGCCAGAAGCCGTACATTTTGACCAAGATGTAAGGGTTTGTAGATTTAAGCCTTGTAGCTTTAGAGGCTTGGCTCTACATTCGATCTAAGTTCGTATCAACGTTTTTTCAAGAAGCACAGAACCAAAATGATTCCGTCTATAATAGGCAAAACTATTTTGTTTGTGTGATTGTGTGCATTGTCTTATGCCCTGCCACAACCCGCAACCAAGGTGTTCAACCAAACGAATATAGATTAAGAACAGACATAGAGCTAGAAAATTACTGCTCGTAATTAAAAAAAAAAAACATTCGACATTCTGTGAATCCTGGTTTAATCCTGAGCTCTGCGGTGCTGAAGATTTAATTAAGGCGAACGAGGAAACGTTCGGATGAACTAGCGGTTTTCTTTTTGATTTAGTGTGTAAAGGCATTTTCATCACGTTTTAGTTCTGCATTTTTATGTGGTAACTAGTTGAGGTTGTACAAATGTTCAACTTGATGTAGTTTTTTTTTTCAGGATGGGAAATCGTCAAATGACCCCTCCCGCTCTGGGTGGAGCGGAAGGGAGTGTCAGACTCTTACTGACTAAAATCCACCCGTGTTCCTTCCTTAGCCTTTTATGTTCCAGGGCAGCGGTAACCCTTTCGGACGATCCCGCTACCCAACTTGATGTAGTCAAGTTAGGATTTTTAGAAAAGAGAAGTTGAAGTTAACCCTTTCCTCAGTGTGTTTTTTGAAGAAGCTTCCTGCAAGCAACCGATTGTTTTCTTAACTAATGAGGGGTGGCAGGGACATCGACGCGCAACCAGATACCATGGATTCAGTACATGATTCTGAGAGGCCTGCATTGAAATTTTTCGTCATATAAAAAAAAAAAAAATTCTCCATACGTTTTTGGCCTTATATCACCTATCGCACTTTTTTATGAATCGGCAGTTTTTTTGTTATTGTTGTAGTTGTGTTGCAGTTGCTGAATTCATGATTACAGTTTGCGCGTCATGTCCCTAAAACCCAGTAGAACTACTGTTATAACCAATCTGTTGAAGGTTCTCGCGAACTGGAAAAATTAAAGAATCCGCTGGTTATGGGAGGTGCAAAACCATTTTTTGGATGCTCGGAGATGGTCTATGTCCGTAGTCGTAGACGTCTTTCGCCAGAGAAGACGATGGTGCCGATATTATTCTACAGATTCATAAACTTAGTGGCTAATACAAACTTTAAATTGAGTTCATGAAGAGCCCCATACTCTTAGGTGGACTACTAAAGACTGCTTAAATTGGAAAAACAAAAATAAACCTTTTAAAAACAAAGTAATTTATTTAAATGTCAACACTACACGATTTTTCTTCCACCTCTAAAACGGTACCGTCAGTTTGCTGTCGACAATTTCGCGAGGTTCTCTCCACATTACCGTATTTGCTTAGATAGTGGCTCGACTCAGTCAGCGAGACGACGCCCCGTAATGGATTTCTGACGTTGAAATAAATGATAGATCGCCGCCACACGATGCATTACCTGTGGACAAGTAACTGAGCTACGAATGTGGTTGGAGGGAGCTAATTTAAAAATGGAATCAGTGTCAATGTGACTTCAAATGTTCGGTGGTCTGTTGAATAAAGTCAGAGGATGAAACCAGAAGGCCAATTTCCGTAATTTAAAACGTTCAAAATTTAGTCGCAGCCTCATCTCGGTGACAAACAAATGTCAAAAACTTGACAAAATGTAGGGAAATTAGACGTATTTTTGACAGATTGAGACTGAGATCAGACTGTGAATGGTCTTAAAATTACGAGAATCACCCCTCAGACTGTGAACGTTCTTAAAATTATGAGAATTGCCCCTCAGATTATAGTTTAAATGCTGTTTTCTGTTTGCAAAACTAAACTTTAATCATCATCAACCACAGGCCGACTTCAACCACTGCTGAGCATAGCACACCTCTTTTCAAGTGCCAATCTCCACGCTCCTGTGCCAGCCTCATCCGGGTTCTACCCGCGATGGTTACAATGTCGTCCACCCATCTTTCCGGCTGACGACCAACGTTGCGTCTTGCCAGGTGTCCTGCCTAACCCCATTTGAGCAAAACAAAATTAAACTAAACTTAAGCTAACTTTAAAATGTTTGCTTTTATCATTATTATCATCATCATTTCAGCTGAACGACGTCCACTGCTGGACATAGCCGAAACGTTGACAGGTCCTTGTGTTTGGTGGAAAAGGAAATGGAAATTTTCCCCAAATGCCACAAGTTTTAAATGATTTAATTAAAATATAATAGTTTTTCCTTTGCGGCTTTATCACACAATTTCACAAAAATGTTAAAAGTGACTTTGACTAAAACTAATAATACCGTGGGTACTATCCAAATCTTTAACTAACACCAGAAACAAGCTACTACCATAATTTTTTACAAAATAAATGTTAAAAGCCTCCTCTACCCAAACTCAACACACGTCCCGCATAACGAAATGATCTGTATCCGAAATAAATCCATTGGAATAAACTTTTCCGTCGCACGTAGACATTTGACTGGCTCTGATCGATTGTAGTATCCCTGTTTATTGATATGGGCTCCCGATAAATAATGGCACTGGCCACTTCAGATGTTTGTGTTGCTTATGCAGTAGTGCTGAGAGCGATTTCAAGTGTCAAAAGGTCTGCTATGAGAAATAGGGTTGCGAAAATAGGACGGAAATGCTTTTGGAGAGAGAAAATAGTGTTTATGAGACAAGGTTTTTATGTGAGAAAATACAAAATAAATATAGTATGTATAATTTAACATAAATAGTATGTCAGTGTATTTTTTGTGCTTCTTAATGTTAATTACTATGTATACTATTGTATAGAATCAAATCATTCTTACTGAACCGACTGCTGCTGGGGAGTTTGTTGCGCCACTTCTGCTTCCCAGCTAAATCATTAGGAAGTGGTGTAGGGCGGGCGTTTTGGGCTGTCTTATATACTTTTGACGTTCAAAAGTTTTATTCTCAGCCTATTTTGAAAAAAATACATTCGATTTTTTTAAATTTATGTACAGACGCCAGCCTGCACATCAAGCTACCCGAACTGTCAAATTTTCCCAATCAACTTTGAACCTTTTATGTTGTAAAGTTGAAAATCTATTAAGAAATTTGACAGATCGTAGTAGCTTGGTGTGCTGGCGTCTGTACCTATGCAACGCTGATTTTAAGGTTTGGTACTCTTCAGGTGACTCTCTTTCTTTTTACTTCAGGAAATCATACACCGTTAAATTTTGATCGTATCGACCAAAGACATTAAATTATTTACTTGACAACTATCTTAAATCTCTTTGGTATCGACCAACACTGAAATCGTGAAAAAAAAATCAGTTGATCTATACATTATGTCGAGTTATGCGAACATAAATCTATAGATCGACTTTTTTTTCACGATTTTAGGGTTGGTGCCGTAGTAAAAGTTGTTCATAATGTACAATGACCCCTTTTAAGGATTAAAACGATCAAAATTTAACGGTGTATACTTCATCTTTGGACTCCCATCCCAGCTGTATTGGAGTCAGCTTCCAGCCTAATGGTATGCAGCTGAATACCAGTATTCAACATGGAGCGACTGCCTGTCTAATCCTCACCACTCATAGTTACAGGGTCACGCGAAACTTCTAGCTAAGACTATAGTTGTCAGATTTTCGGGCTTTTGGCAAGGACTGTCAAAGAACCGCTTGTTTTAAAACAGTGTCCTTGGAAATGGATAATTAGCTTCATCTTTCTGACTGACCTACTCCTTGACAGTTCAAAAGTGCCTACAACTGGTTTAATTGAAATAAATAGTCTGAGTTTGCCCGTAACAATGACAGCCGGGACCAACGTGCTTGCATAAGCAAGAAAGTATTGCAACTAATTACGTCACTACCTCAGTGTGCCAGTTAGGACAAATGGCCAGCCTCGCCCGGGGTCGGGTCGCGCTCGTGATATAACACGGAGTTGTTGTAACGATGCAACCGGGAGCGAAGTTTGTCGGTGCCAATTAATTAGTATTTACCGCGAGTCGGGCGAAATGTGTATTTTAAAGTAACATAAGAGCTTGATTATGAGAGTTTATTTCAGAGATATGAAATAATATATGCTATATGAGATGATTTTTTTATGGGTGTTGGGTACTCAGTAAAAAAATATGACAAAAAATTAGTACAGTTGCGAGCACAAATACCTTCAAGTTACGCATATTCAATAGCATTTTTCTCGTGAAATAAAAATTGCATCTTTGAGAAAAGACCTATTTCATAACAGTATGTTTGGAACCTTGTTTTTTGTTTTTTAATTTAATAAACATAGGTACATTATTTTTTTTTTTTTTTTACAATTTTACTCGGCAAACTTTTGAGTGTACGTGTAGTGTAAGTATGTAAGTATACTATGCCGATCTTCATAATCATTTATAACCTAACGTCGAGACTTCGAACTTCCCAGGCTTCTCTATGCTGGTGTCTGTATATAAAAAAAACCGGCCAAGTGCGAGTCGGACTCGCCCATGAAGGGTTCCGTTACGTTACGATTTATGACGTATTAAAAAAAAACTACTCACTAGATCTCGTTCAAACCAATTTTCGGTGGAAGTTTATATGGTAATGTACATCATATATTTTTTTTAGTTTTATCATTCTCTTATTTTAGAAGTTACAGGGGGGGGGGGACACACATTTTACCACTTTGGAAGTGTCTCTCGCGCAAACTATTCAGTTTAGAAAAAAATGATATTAGAAACCTCAATATCATTTTTGAAGACCTATCCATAGATACCCCACACGTATGGGTTTGATGAAAAAAAAAATTTTGAGTTTCAGTTCTAAGTATGGGGACCCCCAAAATTTATTGTTTTTTTTTCTATTTTTGTGTGAAAATCTTAATGCGGTTCACAGAATACATCTACTTACCAAGTTTCAACAGTATAGCTCTTATAGTTTCGGAAAAAAGCGGCTGTGACATACGGACGGACAGACAGACAGACAGACAGACATGGCGAATCTATAAGGGTTCCGTTGCCATTTGGCTACGGAACCCTAAAAAACTTACTAAGTTATTATGAACCCCTTAATAAGTAAGTAAATAACTACTAATACCTAATTAATTAATAAAAATAACAAAATTAAATCCTAACTTAACTAAAACTATACAGTATACACAAACTAAAATTAGGAAAGAAATTAAACAACAATCAACGAAAACTTTGCAACCTCTATCACTAACTGGCTTAAAAGCTTACCCACTTGATAGAAGATGGATTATGTTATATTTTGTTGGTATTATATGTATATTTACGACAAGCTTTTAAATTAGTTAATCACCATGAATATTGTTTCGTCTTCCCGTGGGAGTCGTAAAACGAGATTATGTAAGACTAGCCGTGTTTGTGACTCCACCTGAGATATTACTTTATTTTTTAACCGACTTCTAAAAAAGGAGGAGGTTCTCGATTCGGATGTTTGTATTTTTTTTATGTTTGTTCGCGTATAACTCCGTCGCTTGCCAACCGATTTGAAAAATTCTTTTTTTGATGGATAGGGTATACTTCCCAAATGGTCCCATAGAAATTTCATCAAACGGTTTAGTACCTTGGTTTTTAAACCAAAATTACTGGTAAAAATGACAACTAAAAAGTGAAAAATAAAAACTTTTTTGCAAAAAAAAAAACAACCGACTTCCAAAAACGACACTACAAAGTGAAAAATAACTTTAATTTCGGAAGCCGGTGGCAAACAACGAAAATGCGAACCCAACGACACCGACTTCCGAAATTAAAGTTATTTTTCACTTTGTAGTGTCGTTTTTGGAAGTCGGTTGTTTTTTTTTGCAAAAAAGTTTTTATTTTTCACTTTTTAGTTGTAATTTTTTTATGTGGAAAGAACAATGGTAGGACTTGATGTTATCTGTGTTACTTAGTAATAACAGCCGCATGGGTCGATCGATCAGGTTAAGCTACGCTTGCCGCGGTTGGTCTGTGAATGAGTGACCATCTTTACATAAACCAGACCCCTCCATGCCTCGGAAAGCACGTTAAGCCGTTGGTCCCGGCTGTCATTCATGGATCTTTGACAGTCGTTACGGGTCGTCAGAAGCCCGAAAGTCTGACAACCAGTCTTAGCAAGGGGTATCGTGTTACCCAGTAACTTTGTTGTGGAGGTCGGATAGGCAGTCGCTTCATATAAAATACTGGTATTCAGCTGCATTCGGTTAGACTGAAAGCCGACCCCAGCATATGGAAAAAGGCAGGCAGATGATGATGATGACTCTCAAAAGATAGATCTCGTACAATTAAGACAAAAGTTTTTCACAGCATATTTTTTAACATTTATTGCTTAAAGAGCATGTGGTTTCGTATATAAAGACCCCATGACCCCGTCATTTCGGCAGAATTAAGCCAATTTAATCCTTAGCTTTATTTATTATACTTATTTATTTATACTTTATTGTACAGACGCCAGCACATCAAGCTACTACAATCTGTCAAATTTCTTTAATAGATTTTCAACTTTATTACTGAAGTATTAAGGTTCAAGATTGATTGGGAAATTTTGACAGTTTCGGGTAGCTTGACCTGCTGGCGTCTGTACACCAGAAAATACATAACATGAAATACAATTATCACGACAAAACATACAATGGGCAGCCTTATCGCTTTACAATGAATTTGGCTTCAGATTTTCCGGATAGACAGTAAAGATAATTATGATATTTTAATAGAACTTCATTTCAGTAAAATATTATAATCATCGCACATCATTCGGTATATAATATTATTGTCAAGAAATTATCCGGAAAATACTCCGGGTATTTTCTGGATAATTTCATTTCTGACATCTTGTTACCGACATAGCTTGCAGAGTAAGCAAACTGAAGTGGCAGTGGGCTGGCCATGTTTGTCGAAGGACCGATGGCCGGTGGACCAGACGAGTCCGGGAGTGGAAACCGCGTATCGGCAAGCGAAGTGTGGGACGCCCCCCAGCTAGGCGAACGGATGACCTAAAGAAGGCGGCTGGGACGGACTGGATGCGGAAGGTGGAGGACATTGTGTTGTGGCGCAGCCTGGGAGAGAAATAGGCTGAGTTGATTGAATGAAAATGTAATTAAAAATTATGCAGCTGGTTTCACTGGTAATGTAAAATTTGACCATGTTCTCTGAATGAGTTGAGGCATTAAAACTACAATAAGACACTATATTATTTATTTCTTTTATAATACTTATTTTTTAATGGGAAACATTTAACTGTTGTGTTATATTTTGCTGATGTTTTAAGAACATCTCTTAAAACATATTGATATTCTGATAATGGACACTTTTTAACTAATAAACCGCTAAAAACTTTTTGCACTTCTAACGATGGACATTTTTTAAAAATAATTGAGTCTCCTTTTAACTTTCTGATCTTTTCTCACAGTTGGTTGCAGTAACTAAGCTAGGGCACCACAACTAAATGTCTAGTTAGATTAGAACTGTGACCAACCGCGCTACATCCAAGTTGATCGCAGTTAATTGACTATTTATTATTTTAAGATCCTCAAAATTGGAATTATTAGAAGTTCACATAAAGACGCGTAATCATTTTTATTTGAGTGTTCGATAGTAATTTTAGGAGCGCAAAATTGAAATTATTCGAATAAATATATGCATTTTTAAGTGGTAAACTGCAGTGAAACTGTGAAACCACTATTTGTTGGTGAAGCAAAAACGATTAAAATGATTATTTTTGTGATCATAGTTCTCGCAATTAAGACTTAGTAGTAAGAAGTGGTGGTTTTCAGGAAGTGAGGGAATGACCATTTCCATATAAGTAATTGCTTTGAAGAAAACAACATGATCTATAGCATGATCAGCCTATAATGTTCCCACTGCTGGGACACAAGCCTCCTTTCTTCTTCGAGAGAGTGAGCTGTTATCTACTACGCGACCCGAGCAGTGTGGGTTGAGAGACGTCACATGTCTTTGAATTTTTGTTTCTAGAACATGCCGGTTTCCTCACGATGTTTTCCTTCACCGTTTTAAGAGCAGTGGTACTGACATTATTTAAACAAAGTAAAGTGCCTGTCTGCGTTCAAACCGATGACCTGCTAGGGGCCATTATCACTGGGTCACCACTGTTCTCTACACAATCCACCCTGATTTCGCCAGTTACGTTTAAGGCTCATATAACAGAGAGCGAGCCTATTGCCATCAAACGGACATAAATCCAGACTCCAGGCTACTACTCAGAAAGTCTATATGTCTATAAATCCAATAACACTTTACCCGACTCGGGTATCGAACCCAGAACCTCATGTGCAGCAGCGGCGCTTGGCACCACAGACTAACGAGGCAATACTTCGAAGAAAACAAATTCGGAATAGTCTTTCTTCTTCCTTTTGTAACCCTCAAGCCATGGTATTTAATAACAGTTGGTTTTTATGAACATTTTATAGTGCAATGTGCAAAGTTAGGGTCTAATGAGAAAATAATGAATCTTCAGCATCGCGTCGTCATAAGCTGTGCCTTAGATACTGCCAGTGGGGGCAAAGATGAATAAATTGTTTGTGGCTGAGTGGATATGGTAAAATATCTATGGTAACTAATTATAATTGTTAGTCAAGTACGTCTCATTGTCAAACTTTGACACTTTTCTTGTAATGTACTGTAAATCTATCTACACTAATAATAAAGTTAAAGAGTTTGTTCGTTTGAATGCGCTAATCTTTGGAAGTACCAGTCGCATTTGAAAAATATTTTTTCATTTAATAGCCCAATTCTTGAGCTATAGGCTGCTTAATATTACGCTACGATCCTAAGGAGCCGAGTAAACGGAAAAAAGGCAGGAAGAACGGTAAGCGAAAACGAAGTAACGAAGATGCGACGGGATGGGTCGGGAACAAGAATTTTTATGCAGACGAAGTCGCAAAAAAAAAGCTAGTGCACTATAAATATAAATTAACATTATCGAAAATCCTACTAATATTATAAATTTAATGTGAAAGTTTGTAATGCAAAAACTACTGAACGGATTTGGTTGAAATTTGGTACACAAATAGTTTATAATAGCGATGCGCCGGATAGTGGTCTCACCGAATAACCGAATACCGAATCATATTCGGTTACGTTCTTACCAAAACGAATATACTGCCGGATAATTCGGTTCCCCGTTCCATAGTTTAGCTTTTGCCAGATAGAGCCGAAAGCTTGGTCTTCTTGCATCATAATCTACCGCTGCTTGATTAGAAATATTAAATTTTAAAAAGAGTAACAAACATCCATCCATCCATAAAATAAAAAAATATGTAAAAGTAAAATCTTTAAATATTTTAGTAAACATACATATGAAGAGACAGAAAACTTATTAAAAAAAAACTTGATAGGTGTCAAGGGACACCCGGATGGAACGAAGTTCCTTTCTATAGACAGACAGAGAAACACGCGCACGCCGCATGACTTACAACTATAGCAAAAAGTGTCGTTACAACTTTGGTCTTATTTTTTTCCATCTAGCCCCCTTTCGTAACGCGCGATAAGGAACTTCGTTCCAATAGTTAAATAGTAAATCCCTTTTATACTCACCCTCTCACACTCTTTCACGCACTTTCACACACTACTCACCGAGAGGTTAACACTCCACACACCGTTTTGTTTATTTTGATTTAAACGTTGTCTTTTTCTGTGTAATAATGATATACCTTCTGTTATTAATGTAATGGTCATCATAAGGAAGAGCGCTGATGTCTGAGATACAGATATTTTTCATCTAGTTCAGACACAGATGCCTTTAGTACAAAATTAAGAATACTTGAATGTGTCCTATATATCTGGTCAAATGTAACATAATGTTCTGTGTCAAATAAATTATTATTATTATTTTAAAACTTTCGCGTTTATAATTTTAGTAGGATTAGTCCTCCATACCATATTTCGGCCCTGGCGACCAATCAATATTATAGTGAACAAGTGTGTAGGTACACAGGTGCATTCCCTCTGCCCTCACTCTCACTACTCCGATGGGACGGCAATCACGACACGACACGACTACGACAGTGAGATCAGGCGGAAGACCAACAGTTTAACACAATGTAATAAAAGCTTGTGACCAATGGGTGATCTTATCTCATTTCAGCCTCTTTTTCATCCTCATTATTTAGTACCGCATTCACTAACTTAGCCTCGTATCGTTGTAAGTTTTCTCTCATTACGCCTTTCACACGGTCGGTCTACGGTCTACCTAGCAAATTCCTAAAAACTAGGAATTCTTATGAGAACCGAGACGGTTCTCAACATCTAAGAAATGGTCCAACCTACCGATTGTGGCAAGCCACTGTAATTAGAATGCCGAAACTTATCCGGAGGTGCCATTACACACAGACGCAGATTTGGGCGAGCCGCACCGCATTGAAAAAATCCTCCTAAATTATTTTCGTACATTTTTAATGAGTCACACACCGAGACCCTTGCGTACTTCGGAAAGCATGTTAAGCCGTTGGTCCCAACTGATAGTCAAGTCAATCTTGGAAAGTCAGCAGAAGTCCAAAAGTCTGATAACCAGTCTTACCGTGGGGTATCGTATTACCCAGTAACTGGATTGTAGAGGCCATATAGGCAGTCGCTCTATGTAAAATACTGGTACTCAGCTGAATCCGTTTAGACTTGAAGCTGACACCAACATAGTTTGGTAAAGGCTAGGTACCTATATTGACATACTACAGACAGGCCGCACTACACTTTTTTGTATTGAAAAGTGATGCACTTCGGCTCTATGCGGCTGTAATGTGCGCTTAGCTTAATACTGTTATTTTACGAGTAAGTAATACGTACAGTTTTTTTATCACCCGTTTCCCTAACGTAAGCTCTAGATAATTCTTCAGTTTCTAAACCCTACCGTCGTCAGTTAGTCGTTAAGCCCCTCGCCTGGGTAACACCGGGCTCCTACTAATCTGTCGCCTTTGCTGCTTTTGTCAACGTCTACCCTAAGAACTGCCATTAACTACGTCAAATGGTCTAGTCTAGTTAATATCGTAGATCTGAAGCTAGATTTTCGACTGAAATGTAATGTTTGGTTAAGGTTTTGATCTGTGAAAAGGGGTATCGATTACCCAGTAATTGGGTTGTGGAGGTCAGTTAGACAGTCACTCCGTGTATAATACTGGTATTCAGGTGCATCCAGTTAGACTGGAAGCAGAACCCAACATAGTTGGGAAAAAGGCAGGTCGATGATGACTTTAAATACAGAGGATACCCTTCCCTTTATTAATATTTATTTAGGCCGGGATCTAAGAAGGTTTTAAGATTTATTGGGTATCACATTACTGTGTTATATATTAGTACATATGTCTACATTCACAACTAAAATACACAATTCAGTAGATTACCTAAAACGTTAAATTTTCTATCGGGAATTTCTCAGTGGCAGTCAGGAATTTTGATTTGTGCCCAGTTGCTGGCGAAATGTGGGTGTACTTCTACCTAACCCTTCAGAGATTACAGTCGTGATGATATGTTACCTAAAACGTTGAAGTCAACAAACTCCGAAGTTCTGAACACTTGAAAGTTCCATCTACAGATGCTTATAAGAAATTACTGTGCTAAGTTCCCGGGACTGAAAGTAGACCCTAGCTATTCTGAATAATATACGGCCTTCAAACTCGAGGAGTAATTTGTGTCGAAATTCATAACGAGGGATCCTACAACTTCACAATAATAATTATTTATCACAGAAGGTAATTTAAGTTTCTCCAGACAAGCGGAGAGGTTCTGGCTAATGGCGTTTTAATCATTAAACCACCTCGCATACCATGCGTCATGCTGCGACAAGTCGACGACAAGAAGCTGACCTGTCGCATGCGGCTGTCATCGGGTGTACGCATGCACGGTGCGTCTAGATGCTGCGACAAGTAGCGTGAAGGTGTGACTCCTTTATCATGTAATTGCGATTCTGAAACTTGATGCCAAGCTTGCGGAGCTTTAATGTCGGCCGCAGCTTGTCGTTGCGTCTTGTCGTCTGGCATGTCATATAGTGTGCGATATGGTTAAAATACTCACTGAAGCAATAATTGTAAATAGAACACAAGTTGTACAAATACATTTTCGCTCAAAGAAACTTAATTCTTATTACTTTGCAGGCTATTTTCACAATGTAATATCATGACGTACACGCCAGAACACAGAAAATAGAAACAAAGAAAAACAATCAATTAAATAAAATAAGCCGTGGCAGGTAAGAGATGACCAGTCCCAACTGACGGCGTTCACGAACATGACGAATGGATCAGCACCATTCAGCTCAACCATTTTAAAGGGAGCTAAATGATCCAACACACGCGCCACCGTCAGCGGGACATTTGAGTGAGCAGGACATCTATCAGCTGCCAGGGCACATTCATTACCTAATCGTAGGTCGAACATTGTTTATTACTCAATCCTCGAGACTTCCGTCACACATTCATCCATCCTACCTACTAGCCACATCACCATCATCCCACCTATATTGATAAATGGACTCCTATGTTTGGCGATTGGATTTCTACAATTTGGTATAAAATCATAATCAAAAGTCACCTATACCTATTTCGGTCAACAAGAGCCCTATGTATAACGTTGTAAACGTTGTATACGTTGTTACGTACTCGTTATTATTTGACGTACGGCAAGGCCATATTTTTTTTTAATGATTTAAACTAGTGCTTTACTGCGATCCCGCCTGATGGAAAGCAGTCATGCAATCGTTGATGGTAAAGCGCACTTATTTAATAAGAGCCTATTCACTCTATTTATTAGCCTTGAAGACAGTTAAATTATAATCGGTCAGGAAGATCGCTGCAGGCAAATTGTTCCAGTCCTTCGATGTACACGGTATAAACGACGTAATTGTAATTTGATATAACGCTTTTTTTTTGTTTTACCTTAGTTAGTGCCATTTTTGACGTATACGCGTGCGTCAAGTGGACGTGAAACAACCGCCCTAACGATTAGAAACAAAAACACATCCTCAAGTGGCCGCGATTACATAATATAGATTACTAGCTTCTGCCCGCGGCTTCGCCCGCGTGGATGTCGGAAATTATCCCACGGGATCGTGCTAACAGGATAAAATGTATGCGCTTCCCCAGGATGCCATCTATCTCTATGCCAAATCAGAAGTTCAGTGGTTTAGGCGTGAAAATGTAACATACAGTTTCAAGTTCAAATCCTCCCCTTAAAAACTGAATTACCCCTTTTTGTCCCGTCAGTGGTAAATTTTCGCTACCCCTTTTCAACCCGTTAGGGGTACACATTATTCTTTACTTTCAATATTAGGTATAAATACTGAGTTTCGAGTAAACCGGACTGCGCGCTAAAATTCTTCCATACAAACTTTGAAACCCCCCAATCCCTTATTAGGGGGTAATTTAGAAGAAAAAAACTGCCAATCTTCATAATTTATTTAGATAAGTATTCGTGCCAAGTTTCAAGTTTATTAATTCAAGGAATAAGATTTTTCATACAAACGAATTCCCCCCTTTTCACCCTCTTAGGGGTGGAATTTCGAAAAATCCGCTCTTAGTGGATGCCTACTCTTCACGAAGAACACACCCTCCAAATTTTATGTCTCTAGAACCAGCGGTTTAGGCTGTGCGTTGATCTGTCAGTCAGTCAGTCAGGACTTTGAATTTTATTTAAATAGATAGATAAACCTTAACTTTCAAACATAAAGTTTATTATCGTTTAACTATGTACTTAGACTAAAAAGTAAGCGTATTTTTTAAATAAGATCAAAACTATTTATGGAAAAGTAAAACATAATTTGTAAGCAATAAGGCTGAAAAAACTATGTTGTAAAATAAGACCTAAACATTATTTGTGGTCTTATTTTTCCGGCCGTTTTTGAAGCGCTCATCGGAAATCTAGAACTATTGTTGTTATATTCCTATGATGTTTGCCTTATAGCAGAATTGGGACGTGAGAGTGTTGTATTAGGGAGCACAGAAGTAGGTAAGTAATATTTTTCAAGAAATATTGCTTATTTTTACTAACTTCTGCCTGGGACTTACTTCGTTTTTCCTTTTTCCTTTTGTTAATTAATATAGTCATAGTATTTGGGTACATACTTTTAACTTTAATTTAATGTGAGTAATGACATGTGTGATGATGTGTGTTAGTGTGTTGACACATTGATAACTATACTTGTTTAAGATTTTTTCTTTTGTGTTCTTTCGCTACTTTCTAGTTAACCTAGCTTTATCAATGCTGTGAAACTCTATTATTGGCTTAAGTGATAATTGTCATCATCTCGCTATCACGGAGCAGTGTTTGCAGACTGTAAGATGCTGTAACTTTGACGCAACTGCATTGAGCTGTTCATTGATAGTGGGGTGAACATTCATTACTTATGTAAGTTAATTATAAGTTGTTGAGTTTCAAATAAATAAATACAATTACTTCGATTTCGCTTGGCGTTCTTTCTTACCTTTTTCTTTTTACTCAGCTCCTTAGTATCCTAGCGTGATATTAATAGCCTTTCTCAAGAACTGGGCTGTCAAATACAAAAATGATTTTTCAAATCCGACTAGTTCCAGAGATGAGCACGTTCAAAAAAGTATGGATTTATTATTATTTTATTTATTTTATTATTAGTATGGATAGAATTAGAAGATTAAATATATAAATGAGTTGTCAGCAGCCCGAGAGTCTAGGGCTAGGCAGATGATGATGAGAAATGAATGAAGATTCGCGGTTTTGATGAGTGTGAGCCATATAAAATCTGGCTCACACTCATCAAAACCGCCAATCTTCAACAATAAGAAAACAAACTCTCAAAAACAAATGACGCAGAGTAAATACGTAACAGAGTGCACAAGTACACAAATCTTCTGTGCAATTTTTCCGCTCCCGGAAAGCGCAGGTGTTATCCCAACAATGAAATATAACAGTTGGCCAGAGTTGCCGTGAAACTGAAATTAACTAAACTCAGCGGGGACTGTTAATTTCATTAGCTGGTTAACGTAGCGAACACTTTTTGTTGGATATAATTCCTGCTAGCTTCATACTTTTGGGGTTCTTCGGACAATGTTCTCTTAGGTAAAAAAAAATAGGAATTACGTACTTACTTAAATTACGGAATAGGGGCGTGAATTATTACAAGTTTATTTAATACTTTATCATATTCGTAAGCTAACATTGAAAAAAGCTGAAAAATAGCAGTAGGAAAAATATTTACGTGTACTTTTTCATGAAGAATAACTTGCAAATCACTGTGTAAATATTACTTATGTAGTGTATGAAACTGTTACTTTTTTTTCCTTGGCATTTGACCCGGCAGCGCAGAGTGGCGGACCGTCGAACTTTGTACTTTGTAGTAGATAGATGTTAGATGTAGCTGTAAATGTGCATTTTCATAGAATACTTCATCTAAGCTCATAATATTTCATAAAAAACCCAAAAAACTAATATCTCTATCACTCCTCCACCGCAGTTAACACAAAAATCATTGAACATTGTAACTACTTTAATAGAAAAAAAAAGTTATTTTAAAGCACTATTTTGTAAGGGACGACGTGCGTTTATGACCAGAAGGCCAATTCTCGTAATTTAAAACGTTCAAGATCTAGTCACAGTCTCATCTCAGCGACAAATAAATGTCAAAAACTTGTCAAAATGTATTTATTTTATTATATATTTACATACTTCTTTTGCTTCGTTTACGTCATATATCTGAGGGGCAATTCTCGTAATTATAAGAACGTTCACAATCAGAGGGGCAATTCTCGTAATTTTAAGAACATTCACAGTCTGATCTCAGTCTTAATCTGTCAAAAATACGTCTAAATTCCCTACATTTTAACAAGTTTTTGACATTTGTTTGTCGCCGAGATGCGACTGCGACTAGATTTTGAACGTTTTAAATTACGAGAATTGGCCTACAGATCTTAGTCTCAATCTGTCAACAATACCTCTAATTTCCCCACTTTTTTTGACACGTTTTTGACATTTGTTTGTCGCCGAGAGAATTGGCCTTCTGGTTTCGTACTCTACTTCAGTGGATCTTTAGGTCCTTAAAAATGCTTTCCAAATAAAAAAAGAATAATGGCTGTCACGAGTTAGGTCTTACATAATACTCTTGATTGTCCTGGCCACAGCGATTGAAAAACTGGATTATACCATTAATTATTTTTAAGAAGATAAATAAAAAAGAAAACTTAATGGCATCTGCATTTTTTTCTAACTGGACAGTAATTTTGCATTTTAGTTCTTACTTATTTCCAAATTAATTAGTCCGTCCAATACAATGTATTTAGGTCAATAAAAATACTCGAAAACGTTAAATATTTTACATGATCATGATAAAACTGGCTGCAACAAACAATGGATCTAGGAAAATACGAGCTTAAAAGTTTTTTAATTTTTTGTTGAATCAGACATTGCTGGCTGAAAATAAAATAAAGAATGCAATGCGTCTTATTTGTGCAAAATATTTTATTAATATTATAGATTCATATTTTCATTCGAAAATATTAACAGCTATCTACTTTTCTGTAGCTGCCATTTATGTTTTGTGGTCCCTAAACAAAGAACAAAAACAGATAAGTTCTTCAAAAATTCCATGAGAGGTAAAATTTTGATTATCACCCAATATACGTTTATCGTAGTCAATAAAAACTTCTTTAGTAGTAAAATAAAACACTACGGAACCCTCATTACTTTAATTTGCAACATCTTCAGCTCCTAACGAACTGCAGGTAATCGTCAGGAAATAAAAAGTGTCCCTCTTTCTCTTAACTTTTAATATATTGTGCACACTCAAATTTAATATTTCGTAATTTTCTCGCAGTATTTAAATTTTATATTTCTTCCTCTTCTTGGATGAACTTCAGCGGAATTGCTTCACAGTAAATCTTGAGAATGTGCAATGTAATTTATTTATAAGTCGGTTGTAAGGTTGTGGACGTTGAAATACATTTTCAAAGATGCGACATACCCACCCACGTTGTGTTTGGTGTAACACAAAGGATAAACATAATATATAAATGATAAACACTTATGACCACTTTACTAAAGTTTCTTTTTTAATCCCTGATACTAATCTGACATTTAAGTCTGTTGTGTTTGCGTTTTTTTTTGTATAGAAATTTGACATTACACCTGTCAAATTAGTAGGTATCTGGGTTTAAAAAACGAACTTTAAGGTGGCGTCTATTTACAATACAAAAAAACACATTAGAAACAAAGTGACCCTATGACATATCTACTCAGAAAATAAAATTCAAATAAACAACAAATTGTGTGCGGTGTGCGTTGCTCCAAATGGGAGTCCAACTCAGCAGTATAAGCGTTTTTTCAGTGCTGCCTTACCGAATCAAACCTTTTTTAATTTAAATTTTCATAGTTGTACAACTTG
This sequence comes from Apamea anceps, assembly GCA_951799955.1. Lineage (NCBI taxonomy): Eukaryota > Metazoa > Arthropoda > Insecta > Lepidoptera > Noctuidae > Apamea > Apamea anceps. The sequence goes on along the minus strand of OX637504.1, from coordinate 4,076,015 downwards.
CGTAAGTTTGTCAGTAAAAGTTAAAACTTTTCCACGTTACCTCAGCTGAGTAATAGCTGCAACGAGCTTTGCGTAGGGTGCGTAAATGTGAGTCACAAGACTTTGCACTTGTGAGGAGAAACCCTCTTAAGTCCTCAAAACACTTCACATGCATAAGGTGAACTTAGTCATTTAGCACTCTCTAAGTAGTAAGTTTAAAAATAAACACATTTTCAATCTTCATAACGTCATCCCTTAGCTGCATTTTAGAATCCCACCGGTAACCTAAATCCTTACCAGAAATATGCCAGATGGAGTTTCCCAATTTCCAACTTCACATGCTTATCATACCTCGTACTTTTTCACACAAAACGGTTTTCTTTCCCCAAAGAAAACTTCCTCAGAAAAGTTCTCAAGGTTTTAAAATAACGTCGTACAATGGTGAACTATTTTATTTCTAGCTACGCCACGTCGCGGAGTTCAATCATCACATGTATGGTCTCCGAGGGGAGTGGGGGGAGAAAGAGTTTGAATTACCACACCTACCTCACGGGATTACTGACCACTACCACTTGCTTCTATAAAGGTAGGTAACGTATTTATTTTTAGTAGAAATCATTATAGAAACTGGCGCCGATTCCCTTGTTCACAAACGAAACTAAATTTAAGTTCAGTGCATCTTTTTCTTTAAATTTCATTAAGAAAAGGACAGGAGATAAATATTAGTTTAGTCCTGTCAATTTAAGATACTCCATAGACAGTTTAGACGTTATTAAAAACATGGCTACTAAAAATAGGTACGTCAATTTAATTTACGTCAGGCGCTGACTAATTTGACAGGACTACACTCTCACAGTGATTTTACCTCTAATTTTACACCACTGTCAAAAGCACAGTGATTTTTAGTATCGTTGCAATAAGGCGGTTGTTAGGTTGCTGCCATTAACAAGTCTGTCAAAATCACAGTGATTTTTACTCTCGTTGTATTAAGTTTTGTATTGGTTTGCTGCTGTCAGAGGTAAGGTAACTGTGAAAGGACTGTACACCCAGTATAATTCCCAACAATTAGCGCCTGCTCATTGGTTCTCATTTTTTTTTACCTTTATATGTATGTACAGACGCCAGCACATCAAGCGACTACAATCTGTTAAATTTCTTTAATAGATTTTCAATTTTATCAGTAAAGCATTATGGTTCAAGTTTGATTGGGAAAATTTGACAGTTTCGGGTAGCTTGATCTGCTGGCGTCTGTACGTATGGATCGGACGTTAAGTGTACACTATGCGTACTAGAGTGTTTATTCGGGGATTACAGGTATGCACAGCCACTTGAAGCTTATGCACTACGATATTTCGACTGGGAGAGAAAAAAATAAAAAAGCCAATCAGCAATTCTTCTACATATTTTTTCAGCGGCCAATACTCAACCAATACCGAAAAATGTTCACAAAGGTGAATGTGAACTCATAGTACGCCAAAGTAGAATACAGTCCGTGAGAATTTTAACTCGGCTATAAATGCTCCGTGGCAATGATCGTAAAGCATTTTCACGGTATTGCGCACCGAACACTGATCCAGATCAAACTGGTCTGAATCGGTTCAGACCAGTTGAAAGCGGTTCAAAGCGGTTCCCGGTAACTGCCGAGTATTTAAATGGACTTTGAGCGAGAAGTCACGCTCAAAATCAGTTTGGTTTTGGCATATTTTGCTACGTTTCTAACTCAATAGCTTATTCAATGGCTTTGACGTTGATGTAGATTTTTTAGAAATGTTTGAATAGTATATTAATTATAACTTATTTCGGTTATTTCTGGTCATGGTTTCTTAATGTGAAGAAATTGAAAATAAAGTTAATCAGGTAATTAAAACAATTTGAATAGGCTCAATGAGTTTAATGCTGCTTTTGATATTATATAATTATGAAGTGTTCCTTTGGAAATAAAACGTTCATCTAAACATAAAAGAAAAATCTATTTACTAAATAACAAGCCCACTCACAATCTACTTCCGTCATTTACCTCAAGTGATTCGTACAATATCACTCGAAAAAATTAGGACGCTGCGTGAAAAACGTTCGAACCGCAGATTTGTACCATCCGATATACTCCACCTTTTTCAATGTCCGATTTCTATAATACACTTCTTTTTTCCTTCAATCGGAGCGTGCAAATGCCATCTGATTGGTGGTAAATCGGTTTCAGTAAAAAAAATAAGAGACTCTTTTTTTACGTCCTCCTTTTTTTGTAATTGGTGCCTTGTCAGTGTGTTTCGATTTGTTTTTTTGTATTATGTGCAATTTGTGTGTTTGATTTTGCTTAAATCGTGTTTTAAGTTTCCATTGTCCGAAGCATGGTAAAACATTGGTAGCTCGATTTGAGGACCTGGAAAAATAAACAAGAAATGCTCAGTATTAGCTGTTCTGAATCTGGATTTGTAGTCGGGTTGGCTGTTGCCTTGCCACCAATTGCCATTTCAAGGGACACTCACTTTTGAGACTCATAACGTAGCTGTAGGGTAATTGAGTAACACACATAAAATGGCAATCGAACGCGATGCTTTTCATTTTGACGGCAACGTTCATTGCGTTATTTACGTTGTTGGGCAGACGATTGTCAAACTTATGAAGGCAATCGATGTCGAAATAAAAGACATGGGCAAAGACATTACCCCGCAGGTGAAATAATTATGGGTATACCTACTAGGTATACTGGTTTTTTTCTTGCATGGTTAAAAGTAACGTGTCTTACCGAGGTCATGGTAACTAGAGACAGGTCGTTTCCCAATGCTGTCTTTATCTTGAATTCTTTGTTAATATAACTGATAATAATGAAGTAGTTCTTTCTATCTTTCACACGCATGCTTGACCAATCGAATTCGATTAGAGCCATGTAAAATTCAGTTCCCTTTGAGAAGGTAACAAAAAATTCGATTAATAATTAATATCATAATCTCTAATGTAGATCAAAATATACAGGCTGGCAGCGATATCGACGCGCAACCTGTTACCACGGTTGTAGCACATGATTCTAAACCCAAACTTTTTGCCGGGAATTAAAAAAAAACCAGCTGTCACATTTTGACCGCGTAAATAGGTGCACTTTTCTTTAAAAGTGCTGATTTTTATTTTTAGTATCCGACGAATAATTTCTACGCAAAACATTTCTTTCTAGAATCTTGTGCTGAATTCATGGTTACAGTTTGGGCGTCTGTCGATGTCCCTGCCACCCTGTGTAGTATAATTGTATATAACAATAATCATAGCGTCAGTTGAGAGACGTCAATGCACACGAGTTAAAATAATGTCGAATTAAAAATTTACGAAAAATGTACACTGACAGATTATGACAAAAATATAAATATTTATCTTTCATAAAATGTGGACATTGGTCAACGGGAATGCTATTTTGATATTAAAATTTGATATTTTCCCAACTATTTTACCCGGAATATCAAATTTTAATATCAAAATAGCATTCCCGTTGAATTTCAAATTTTAGCAGCTGAATAACAGTAGCTTAAAAAAAATATCAATAATGTTTGTTATAAATGTAAATAAATATAGTTTTCTATGCAGTAGTCTGCTAAGTAAAAGCTTCAAAAGGTTATTAAGTGTTCTGACTTGATAAGGAAAGAATTAGAAAACTGGCTACATAATAGACAAAAGATATAAAAAACTTGACTGTAGCTAGGAATGCTTAACTGTTGGACGTATTAACAAGAACTTCAGCTTTAAAGTAAAGGTTCTTTTTGTGGTGCTGTTTTAAGTAATTTAAAACCATTTTAGGATCTCTAAAATGGTTTTAAATTACTTGCAATAGGTAAATTACCATTATTTTTAATTGTACACACAAATTGATAACACATTTTTGGAACATTGGAAAGACAAAATTGGGTAGCTCACCTTATTCTTTACTTGTTCACCAAGAATGTTGTAGGCAAATATTTCTATAATTATTGGGACTAAGTTACTCAGAAACATCCATTGAATTTGCTGAAAAAATAATTTAAAAAATCGATCAAAAATCAAAATATTTTATTTCACATAAACCTACATGGGCCACCCTACTTATGAAACGTCAGAGGCTAGGTGCACGGTACCAATTTATCGTTTCCCATGGAGAAGAGTCGGCAAGAAACTCCACGATTATTCTTTTAAAAATAATTGGGTTTTACAATGTTTCCAAAAAACAGTGTGAGTAGGCAAAGGTATAGGAAGATAGTGTTTGATGATGTGTATTTAAAATTTATTTAAAAGATAAAATCTGTAATACTTACTTACTAAAGCCGCGAATAAAAAAAAAATTCCATACCTCAGACATACACAGAAGAATCAAACAAATTGCGCATAAAACGCTCACGAGAGGGATTACAGTCGGCCACTTGTACATATCGCTTGTAATATTAAAGTAACTGAAACAAAATACTTACTGCAGTGCGATTCTGTAACCATCTCACCGTGAAAACTTAGGCGAAGTGAGCGTGGAGTGTGGTGTCATTCCAACCAATGCTAGGGATTGATACTATTGACAGCTCACTCTAAGCTCACTTCACTTAACTTTTCACGGTGAGATTTTTACAGAATCGATCGCCTGAGCTGAATGTAAGGACCGAGTGAGAAAGGTTACACAAAAGACCCACGTTAATTACAGTATTTTTTATCTCACGAAGCGACGCGCGCTTTACTTGTAGTAACCAAATGTACAAACACGCTTTAGATGTGTGCGTGAAGACGAGTAGCGTCAGGACATAACACACACACACACACACTTCCGACTGCGCCACTTTCTCGGACGGTACTGAGAGCTCCTGCGCGTGCACACATATTCATAGCATTTTTGTATACTTCGTAACCACAAAGAAAGCGCTCGTCGCTTCGTAAGATGATTCGTCGCTTTGTACCTTTTTGTGCGAAAAGTTTAAATAAATAAATAAAACACAATACAATTCTGGTTTGAAAATCGGTATTTTTTTTTTAAATATCCGCCTTCAATTCCAAACAATTTCCATTAAACCTACCGGTTAAATACGGTTTTTGGTGAAAAACAGCAAAATATTTGGTTCAGGACTGAATAATAATATAAATTAATAACATGTCAATAGGATAATAACTTACTCCATCAAAATCGAATGATTTTTATAAAACACCCTGAGCGTATTGTTCAGACGATCCATATATTCCAAGTCAGTTTCATCAGATCCCTTTCTCTTCACCTTCAACCCATTTACCAAACTGTCACTGGCCATACAAAAAGTAAACATCAGTACAGCAAACCACAGGTCTATCACACAGTAAGTAAATGCCATCTCGAACAAATAAATCGTATGAAGGATCAACCCAATTTCGTAGTAAGGGGTTGTCATGGGCATCAAAATCGACGTCGTCTTCGACAAAGTCACCCTCGTACCCAGAATATAATTCCAAAACGCATACACAAGGTACATCATAACTGGGCAAAGGACCCCAGTAAATAATACTTTGACAACAATCTTCACTTTTGTCAACAAATCGTTTGATTTCTCGATAGAATCTGCCCTTATCATGTCCAACAACGATGTTTTGGCAATCAAGTATGATTTTCGAAAAGTTTCACGACTGTAGATGAAACACGTGTATTTTAACGAAAAAAATAAGGTTATTTGGAACGTGTAGTAAGCTTCGCCTATGACTGTTACGTCTGTCGCGTCTTTGAGGAACTCATTGGTGCCCATAATTACGTAAGTGATTAAGGCGATAATGCAAATGTGCTTCGCCTTCCTGGTTCTAAAGTTCCAATCAGGATCCAAGACATTTTGGCCGAGGATTTCTTGGACAAATAGGGGTAATGTCATGGCCCTGTCAAATTCGTTCCTTTCACCTACGGTTTTAAAATAGTTCTTTATGATGTTGGAAAATATTTTCATTTTCGCAAAAACGTTTTCAGCGCGCGGTGCAGTTAAGAATTGTGATTCGAGTCGGTGTGAAAGTACTGTTGTCGCGAGGAGTGAAATGAAATATATTATTTGAGAACGAGAAGTTTAGCGCAGTCGAGTATTTGTATGATATGTAAGTAATGTAGATTTATTGCGATATTACAGTTGGCGTTCTGGTATTTACTTCAAGTATCTTCTGACCGCTAGTTCAGATACAAATAGAGAGTTATTAGTTTATTTGTCAAACATGTCCTTAGCTAAGGTTTATGGTTCCCATGGGTCGTGATTCGAACCATACCAATTCCTGAGTTTTGAAAAGTTATAATTCTGAATTTATATGTATAGTACGGTGTGATGTAGCTTAATAAATAATTATTGTAACTAGGATTTAATAGGTATACCTATTATAATGTATCTTAATCAGAATTATACGTATATGTCATAATCAAAGGTTGGTATGCAGTCTCTTCCCGGAATGACTGGTTTATCCTAGGTTTGACCTTTTGTTTGGTTTGGCCTTTAAGCAAACCTCGAAATAAATTCCAATTTCGGCCTTTGACTAAAGTATTTTCAGTCAAACCTAGAAGTTCCTAACTTTTCAGTCAAACGTCGAACGTAAAATAATCTATTTCGGGCTTTGCCTGGTCGGTCGTAGAACAGACTGGCAGACTCGGTCAAACGTCGACTGTACTTGTAACATGTAACAACTTGATGCTTGCAGTGTTCCGCAAACAAGTTTATGTTTTCTCTGTTAAATTATTTTATCATTTCATGTTTGGAAACACGGAACGATAAACACACTTTTTTCGAGGAATCAAATAAAATAACGCAATTTTCTTAATTTCAAAGATGTGCCCGACGTTAAGCTGTCTCTAAGAAAAATAAGTGCAAAAGATTCTAAAGGGGATGGATAACACTCCCATACAAGTATGGCCCAGCATGGACGTAAATAAAACAATATATATCATGATGGAATATTTGTTTAATAGTTCTGTTTATATTTTATTACTGCAGAACTCGGTGGTGACGAGATATAAGACATTTTAGGTGAACATTCTGGTATGACATTTTGACGTTTAAATACAGTAAGCATGTACATTGTCATGATAGTCCAGTGGTTAATGCCTCATTTCTCATGCACGAGGTTATGGGATCAATTCCGGGCAAGTACCGGTGTGAATTTTTGAATTAATATGTAATTTCTGAGATTATCTTGGATATTACTAACATTCATGACGAAAAATTTTGCAGACGTCACCTTGGATTTTCATTTTGGCCTCACTATTGACTTCAGTACCCTCAAAAATCACATCAAACTATATACCTATCTCTCTCTCTGTCTCCTTTTATTACATAAATGAAAAGTCACATGGACGGAGCATAACACTGTTTTTTTACATCACGATTTCTCCCATTTTAGTCCTACCGCAAGCTCCATAAAAGAACTTCGTTCCAAAAACAAGAAAACAGGACCTTTTGTGGTGACACTACTGGCTATGGCACACATCAAAACAATGAGATAACGAATATACAAAGTGCGGTGTGCGTCTCAAGGTAGATTAATAGCACATAAAGTTACAAAACTTAATTTTTCACGATCTTTTTCACTTTTATAAGTAAGTGTACCACAGATAATAAGTGGCGTCATTATTCAATCAGTCAAATTAATCTTTTGCCGCCTTAGTTCTGTAACGTGCCAGTTCTATGCAATTTAAGACGGTTTAGTTAGGAATTATCGCAATCATGACGAAGTGAATAATACATATAAAGTCGTTTATTAAACGAATCGACACCTTATCACGAGCAGTTAAGGTGTAGTTTCATGTGAAATATGGTCCAATTTTACAGTTAATTACAGTGAATCAAAAGCCATTTCTCTAATTAGGCTGGGAACTTCAAAATTGTGCAATAATAGTTTTCCTTGGTAATAAAATAGCTATTAAAAGTAAGATTTATGTGCTAAAGGCGCAGTTCCAAGAGTTTTCTATTTTGTAATTACTTAAAACATTTTGGTCTTTAGTCGTTTTAATTTTATGATCGAAGTTAATAGTCGATCATAAAATTGTGCACACGCCATCTTCGATTTAAACTGGTGACTTAATTAAATTGTTCTTTTATAACCGGCATGTATTTAATCGAACCTCTAATACCCATTTTGCGTTCCTAAAAATATTATTGAACACTCACACAATATAATGATTTTTTTTTTTTTTTTTGAGGATGGGAAATCATCAAATGACCCCTCCCGCTCTGGGTGGAGCAGAAGGGAGTGTCAGACTCTTACTGACTAAAACCCACCCGTGTTCCTTCCTTAGCCCTTTATGTTCCAGGGCAGCGGTAACCCTTTCGGACAATCCCGCTACCCACAATATAATGATTACGCCTCTTTTTGTGAACCTCAAATAATTACTATTTTGGTCTCCTAAAAATACAAAATTACCAAGTAACTACGACAAACTTAGATGTAGCGGTTGGTCTCAGTGCTAACCTAACCTAACCCATTTGGTGCCCTAGCTTAGGTGCTACGACCAATTGAGAGAAAATGCCAGAAAGTAAAACCGAGGCTCACTTATTTAGGTAGCGGGATCGTCCGAAAGGGTTACCGCTGCCCTGGAACATAAAGGGCTAAGGAAGGAACACGGGTGGGTTTTAGTCAGTAAGAGTCTGACACTCCCTTCCGCTCCACCCAGAGCGGGAGGGGTCATTTGATGATTTCCCATCCACAAAAAAAAGGATCACTTATTTAAAAAAAGGGTGCATTATTAGGAGCACAAAACGTTTTTAGATGTTCAATAATTTAAAAAGTGCTCATCATTAGATGGTAACGACTATCTAATGATGAACACTTTTTCACAACAGGAAAATATGTAACTGCAGTGCGATTCTGTAACCATCTCACCGTGAAAACTTAGGTGGAGTGAGCGTGGAGTGAGCTGTCATTCCAACTAATGCTAGGGATTGACACTATTGACAGCTCACTCTAAGCTCACTTCACCTAACTTTTCACGGTGAGATTTTTACAGAATCGATCGACTGATCCTTTAAAAACTTAACGAAGTCTTTGAAGGATCAGTTACATATTTATACAGCTTTTCTTTACCATAAAGAAAAGCCACTTTCCATTGCCTTGGTTTTGTAAAAAGAAATCTGGAGAGTAAATTTCAATTTCGTCCTTGTGTGATAGTTATCACAACTATTCACATTGCTCAGCGGCGTAAATGGCCAACTGTTCAATCAATAAGTCAGAGTTTTGTGAAAAGCGCGAGATGTCTAATCTAACTGTATTGGCCCACTGCAGTGCAAAGGGCTCCCTCTCTCTTTTCCACACAATTTATTTATTTAATGCTTCAAGCACATAATTGTACAGAGGTGGACTTAATGCCATAGGCATATTCTACCAGTAAACTCTAGGTTAATGCAGAGACAAACAGTGGTAGTTGCAATCATGAAAATTGAGGAATGCATATTTTAAATGTAAAGATACGCATAAACCTATTAAACTATAAATATAATATATACCTAATTACATATAAATATAAGCACAAGTAAATATATGTAGATGAATATACTAAAAAGAAATAAGACAAAAAATGAAAAAATATTACCGTTGTGATGGTACTGCCATCTTCTTGCGAATGTGCTCTCGAACAATTCTGTCTTTTGCGAGTGCCGGCCAGTCCTTACGGTAGGAGTCAAGCTCGTCCCACCATCATCGTCTCGGCCTGCCGCGATGGCGTCGTGCGTTTAGTGGGACCCAATCGGTGGTTCTCTTTACCCAGTTGTCATCTGATACGCGGATAGTTTAAAAAAAAAACAAATATCTAGTAAATGGAATACCAATTTATTATTTTTAACCGCCGACGGAAAAAGCGGGGTGTTATAAGTTTAACGTGTGTATCTGAGTGTCTTTATGCGGCATCGTAGCTCCCAAACGGTTCAACTGATTTTGTTTATTATTGTGTTCTGTAGTTGCAGCACTGTGTGGTGTGTTTAAAGCTGTGATTGTTTGACATGTAGGAAATATTGCCATGCGGTTAACGTTCCCACTGCTGGGACACAGGCCTCCTCTCTGTGAGAGTGCGGGTTGGTAAAAGTCACATGTCTGGGTATAGGCCATGCCGGTTTCCTCACGATGTTTTCCTTCACCGTGTTGAGAGCAGTGGTGATGGAATAATTTACACAAAGTAAAGCGCCTGTCTGGGTTCGAACCTATGATCTACACTCGTAAGTCGCGGCCGTTACCACTGGACCACGACTGCTCCTGTCCTACATGGCAATCAATTAAAACTATAAGCTTTGGGAGATCCATGTCCAAACAAAACTCAAAAAGTAACTATTTCAGTTACCTGCAGAATAAATAAGTTTACTCCAGTCAGGCCGAGGTACAGACGTTAGCACATCAAGCTACTACAATCTGTCAATTTTTTTCAATAGATTTTCAACTTTATCGCTAAAGCATTAAGGTTCAAGGATGATTGGAAAAATTTGACGGTTTCGGGTAGCTTGACCTGCGCGCGTCTGTACATAAACCAGGAAGTATCATCACCGTCATCATCATTGGCAGCCTTGTTCTACCCACTCTTCTTCTACTTAGCGTGTCGATAGCAATCTAAATGGACTCGGCCCAGAATTCGGCTACTTGTTTGGCGCCATCACTAGCGTCCATCAGTTCCTGTAACGTGCAGCTGACAGGACGCGCAGGACACGATAGCGACATTTACACTCCAAGGCGGTGTCACCCACTGCTTTTTTTTTTTTTTTTGAGGATGGGAAATCATCAAATGACTCCTCCCGCTCTGGGTGGAGCAGGAGGGAGTGTCAGACTCTTACTGACTAAAACCCACCCGTGTTCCTACCTTAGCCCTTTATGTTCCAGGGCAGCGGTAACCCTTTCGGACAATCCCGCTACCCTGGCAGGCTACGGCCCTATGGGGCCCCGTCACTGATGCTGACATCTCTTTGAGGCGCGCGTGGAACACAACACGCCGTCCGGCACGGGCCTGGTCCTGATCGGACGGTGAGTTACCCATTACTCACCGCCCGCAGGCCCGCGCCTACGGTGGCCGGTCACCCACTGCTGAGTATACAATATGTAACATAATTAACGTAAGACCACCATTAACACCCACCAGTATTGAGTTAAAAGCATAATACAATGACAATAACTTAAATTCTGTAAAGCTAACTATTATTAAGAAAATCGTGTTGACTCTAGCATTAGTTTATGCATTTAAAATTGAGTCTTATTGCCTTAAAATAAGATTTAATTTTCTTTGACTCAATCGGCGCTCAGTATGACAAAATACATAATTTTTGAAAACAATACCGGTAATAAAAGTTACTGAAATCGATTCAGTACTAAATTATGAACAAACTACTTTCAGGACTTGCGTTTATTCTGTTACACCTTGTTATGGGCCTTCTCCTGTTTGGGCCATGACCTGCAATGGCGAGTCTAAACCAGGAAGTATACCCTAAAGTATTAATTATTAATAATTTGTTAAATTAAAACTAAAATGTTTTAGTATCAACCCAATAATTGCCCTAAAACTAAGCTTCAACAAACAACGTGATTAAAAATGCTACTACAGCACGCGACTGCTACACGACTGCGATTGTTCGACAATCGGTCGCATGCTACCGTTTGCGTGTTAATTAAGAGGACCATAAAACTCTCAAATGGGTATGACGTCACGAAACAATAGTTAAAAGTTGTAATTAAAAATAGGTCATAAAGAGCATGGTTCAAAGCTTATTATTTACTTCTAAAATGATGGAGTTTTAGTAGCTCGAAACTATAACGTGTGTAAAAAGACATTCCAATATTTTTTTGTACTAGACCATACCTGGGAACCTTCTGGTTACGGAGATATTGCAGGTCAAAATTCCAATATTTTCTGTAATTTTTCCCACGACCCCTGTACCGTTGCCTGCACTAATAAGCACAGTGTTTTGCGTGTGTTACATTGCGCACTACCGAAATTTAATTTATGCAATATTACTTAGTTGGGTGTACAGAATGCGTAGTTGACGGATTTGTGATGTGTCTTTTTACACCCTTTATTTTTATTTTGCAGTTAAGACATGGTGGCGGGAACATTGACGTGCAACCTGTTACCATGAATTCAGTACGTGATTCTGAAACCCCTGTGTTGGATTTGTGTCCGGATGGTCAGTTAAGAACTAAGAAAAATTAAAATCCTTGAACTTGTTATAAAACTATTTTCATCTAGGAAATAGAATAAGGATCTTAAGCTTGATATGTTGATCTGATCGCAATAAGTAGGAGATTAGAGAATACTGCATAGGAATTTGAGGTATTTCCAACAGTTCCCTGTAGGGATTATGTATTTAAGCTTTATCTGCAACATAAAAACCATTTTCACATGTTGCATTACGTATACAGGAATAATTTTTATTCAGTGCGCAAACTTTGACAAATTAAACTTAAATGAGTTTTATTAAACACCTATTTTTTATTTTGATAAGTCTTAGTACAAAAAAATAAAGTTATCGCTAACGAAAGACGTCTATTTTGAAATTGATTTTCTGGCCACTACGCGCCGCCCGGCGCGACAGCGCTCGGTCGTTTTTCGTGCATAGGCGTGGGTAGATAGATATTTACGTGGGTTACATACAATGTACTGATCGCTGATTTTATCAGGTTCGAATTAGACTTTTTTAAGATTAGGCCGTGATCTGAAGTTATTTGAAGAGTAATTCCAATTTTTCCTTCATACTTTCATGGGCTTAGGACCATCAAAATGCAGAAAATAACGCATTATAATCAATTAAATTAAGGCACTTTTAAAAACTTAATACTTACATTTACCGCCAGTCGAGGTCTGCCAGACCCTAGTGCGTGATTTGGGGTCCTGAACTGACCGTGATCAAGCAGCCTCTGAGTGGCTGCTAAAATGGTCCTTTCATTAGGGACCGTGGGGTCCTTACCCCTTACCCCCTAGCATACATTCTGCGAGCTGCTCGTAGGCTTTCACCACATAATAAATAGACCCGCACCATTACATAGAACTCGCGGTTACTAAAATCCGACATCTTAAGTATGTACGACACACGAGTACGCGACTAGACGCGACGTGTAACGACAGCGCAAGCGCATGCCTTGAGCAGACTGTCGAGCGCCCGGCCGGCCGCCGCCGCCTGGCGCCACCCTGCCGCCCGGAAGGGGGTTTCACCCCCTCTGCAACATCACTCGTAAGCCGCACGGCGCCAGCGTTCATTGATATTATTACGAATAGATAGTGTCCATATTTTGCTGATTTAAAGTCGGATAAAAAAATATAAAAAAGTTTTGAACAAATAATGGAAATGTGTTCTATTACTGATACTGAACCACCAAAAATTTTTTGCGCATTGCTTAAAAAATATTCCTGTATACGTACATATAGGTACGGTAGATTTATTTATTGGATCTCCAACAGAGGCTATCGCGGTTCCTTTCATCGTTCTATTAGTACAGCAAGATTGTAGTAGTTCTGTGCTATGATGAGCTCTCTCTATCAATTTGCTGTACGGATTAGGTAGGGAACTATACAGGATGGCAGGAACATCGATGCGTAACCTTTTACGATGGATTCTGTACATGTTTCTGAACTGGTTTTTTATTCGTCGGTAATCATAAAAGAACAGCTGTTTCATAAAAAAGTGCAAGACATACGCGGTCAAAATGTATGGAACAGCAGACTTTTTTAAAACAACCGACGCAAATTTTCAGCGCAGCGGTGTTTGAAATCAAGGACTGAATGCATTGTACCAGCCATTCTGTATAATTATGTTTGTATCGTTGAGTTTTCAAATCCTTTTTCGTTGCACCTCTACGCACAGCCCCTAAAAAGGTTTTAGAACTTTTGAAGTACCGTGTTCTATTTTATTTTTCTAAGGGCCTATTTTTCAAACGTCAGTTATCTTTTATCTGGAAAATTAATATGGCGGTGTGACATATCGTCTATACAAAAGCTGTCAAACCGCTTTACCTATATTTATTTTTTAAATAAAATTTATCTGACTATTGAATATCCAGCCCTTAGTTATAACTATACTATGTAACATCTATAATACTCTGTCCACTGAGTTAACCGTTTATAGACAGATCGAACTAGTGAGCATTTATATTTTGTTTTGTCAAATCTGATACACATACGGTATTATAATGTCTGTAAGAAGGCATGAATAAGATAATTTATTAAGATTAGGCACTTTATATATTTATTTTACTACGCATTTTAAAGTTAACTTTTACGTAATCTGGAATAGTTATGTTCTAAGGCAGCTGTCAAAAAACGGTTAACCTAAAGAACTTAACAGAGTATAGCAAAAATGTCTACCTTGTTAATGGTGTCGTGTCTTTGTTTTATATTTAGGGCGATATCACACAAAATAAAACATGGCGGTCTTTAAAGATAACGTCGAAAATTTGAAGTCCATTTTTTATTATCAATTTTAAACTCTCCAAGTACATAATATTTGATGTCGTACACATAAGTGTACTTTATGAGTGGTCGAGGTAGCGTGCAACACAATTTCATTACTGGGTCCTTTACGGTGTCGTTAAGTCATAATACGAGGCACTGCAAACATTATTCGTTAGTGGAAGTCTCTCTAATGCTTCAGAGAAACCTCCTTTGTGCGTCGTCAGTAGAGGGAAAACGTCAGTCAGGTAAGTTGACATTGGCTTGGGAAGTATGATGAGTAGGCGCTTGTTTTATGGTAAACGAGTGGTGAGTAGTTCTCTTAGCTTTATGTTGTAGTTACGAGTTACCATGTCATTTTTAGTTGTGTGCTTCAATTTGTTGTGTAAAAAGTCAAGTTTCAATCTTTCTTTTGTTCGCTTGCTTCGCCCACGAGCCAACTTTTGTCTCGCAACTAATTTGTTTCTCACATCAAGTCTACGGGTTTTTATGGAAGTGCGCGCATGTAGCTACATTTTGGGCACGGGTTCGGACGCAACTGTCACCCGTCTATTGGTTGCAATGCAAGTGCGCGCACGGCGACAAAAAAGTAGCCGGCTACCCAGTTGCCGCTCAACCGAAAATTTAACAAAAAAGTGGCGTTGCTATCGTTACGGTGTGTGCAGCGTCCAAAGGAGACAGCGACAAAGAGAAAAAAGTTGCTGGGCAACTAAGTTGCTCGGAGGCGCTTTTATATCTACTTATTAATTTGTCAAGACCATTGGAACCTTGACTGTCTTAAACCTTTTTTAGCGACTTGTAGCAAAGGCTCTGGTTTTCTTATGATGATGTGATCGTAATTTTATTATTTAGTTTTACCTAGGTACAGACGCCAGCAGGTCAAGCTACCCGAAACTGTCAAATTTTCCCAATTAACCTTGAACGTTAATGCTTCAGCGATAAAGTTGAAGATCTATTAAAGAAATTTGACAGATTGTAGTAGCTTGATGTGCTGGCGTCTGTACTATAGACTATATGGCATGGTCAGCCTATAATTTTCCCACTGTTGGGACGCAGGCCTCCTCATTATGTTATGTTTTTTTATGGTAATGTGCGTTTTTGTTTGTGCAGAATAATCAATTTTTCTTTCTTTCTTTGCTTTTTCTCTCTGTGACAGGGAGTGGGCCGTAATCCCCCACGCGGACTGAGTGCTAGATTAAGGTTTCCTTAAAATTGCTCGAAGATGATAGTGATGGTCACGGGAGTCCGCTGGTTGCAGGCACACACTCTGCTTGACAAATAAAAGGAACACACATTGATTGGGCTTTAAAACGATTGAAAAATGGCGACAATATCTCAAAGTAAACGGAACCCAGCGCTAACCCTAGTGTTATTAACTAGCGGTCAGTATCGCCCCGCTGTTTACCGCCGCAGTATATTTAATCGTGTGTCCTATAAAACTGAACCTTCCAATTATGACTGTAGTAAACCAAACAACTCGAGTAAAAGTTTAATTATTTTCTTTGTAGTTTGATAACGTTATACACTGATAAAGAAATTGGCACACGTCTTATAATCAAGCAATCACGTTTTTGAAAATTATAATCGACCACCTAGCTTTTTCCCAATTATGTTGGGGTTGGCTTCCAGTCTATTCTGGGTAATACGATACCCCTTGGAAAGACTGGTTGTCAGACTTTCGGGCTTCTGACGACCTGTAATGACTGTCAAGGATAAAAAGAAAAAGGTTTCCAGGTTTTTGAAAATATAAAATTCTAAATAAAAATAAATTTTCCAAAGCTCTAAAAGGACAATGTCCAAATTGGCCCTGTGCAATAAAGAGTATCAGATTAAACGATAATTAATCGTCTATTTTATTATTTAAGTTGCAAATACTTCTGTATCACGGACTAGCTGTATTCCAAAATGTACTTTTAATAGAATTTAACGTGACTAATAACATAAGATCGCCATCTTCGCCTAATGTCATGTCGTGTCAGAAGTGAAATAGGGATGTCCAATCAATTATAATCGATTGATTGAATTATTATTCGATCGATTGTGTTTTCTTTTCTAAAGTGTATTTTTAAAAACCTAATAAGAATACTTTATGTATGCAGTCATACTCCAATTTAAATAGGTAGTAAGAATAATATTATACAGTAATCAAAACTTTTTATTTTGATTATCTAATTCATTTTTACGACAATTAATACAAAAATAACATTTCTCTTTCGGCGTAAAATAAACCATTGTCATACATAGGTACTTGTAATGTTTATATGACAAAGGTGATGTAACAGACAGTTTGAAATAATTTAAGAACACAGTAAATCTTAATCGATAAAATCGATTATTGGTGTGGTGTCGTACTACATCCCTAGTTTTGCTGTGAACGTCACGTCGCATCGTTAGTTTAAATGCATTTTAATTTTGCACTTGCATCCACTTTTTAGAAAAACAACTGCATAGGTACCTAATTATCTAGGTAGGTATTATGATATTACCTACTTTTCAGTTTCTTAAAAATCACTCAGAGCTATGAAAAATCGTAGGTACCTACATTTAATATTCGTTGTTATGGTTAGATTATAACCTCAAAATCTGATACTTTTTTTGAAATATACCTTTTTTGCAGCTAGTCCGCTACAAATACAAGATCTTTTAAGAATCTACTAATGATAGAGAATACAATACATAATTATCCGATGCTCTTGGCTCCAGGGCCAACAATGTATGGACGCAGAGCAATGTCCTTTGCGTAATCTTAATTTAATTTTTTTTAAATAATGATGTGACTTTTTAAAAACGCTTCAATTATAATTGAAATAAATTAATCGCTATAAACTACTGGTAAAGCAGGGCACTATATCACAAAACTGTTCAACACTGTTCAACTGTTCTGTGTACAATTTAAATTGTAAATCGTACAACTATCACAAAACTCTAAGCCACACAATTGTAACTAAAAAACCTTACAACTATGTAAATTGTTAACAAGTCTACAGTTTACATTCAATTTCTGTGATTTTTTTTTTAAAAGCTGTTTTATTGAATTGTAGACTTGTAGTTTTGTAGTATAGGGCCCAGCAGCCCAATTGCATAACACCCAATCAATCACAATGATTCAGCATTTTGAAGGATATTGCATACTCATTGTTTCATAAGTGAAAATGTGCCAATTCGAAGAGTTGCCTATATATCAAGCGAGGTGCGAATGGACTAATAAGCCTGTTGATGCCTGCTATCAGAATGAAAACCATTTTTACTTTTAGTGTGTTATGCAATTACCCCGCAGGTATCTTCAGCCAAAAAGAGAACAAGCCTCGGAGGCCGCATCAGGGACCTACTTCACCAAATTGAAGTCAGATTGGGAACATCGAAAAAGGTTTTATTAAATATTTTTTAAACCATGTTTGCAATCACAATATTGAAAATCAAAGTTTCGTTATACAACTTTTCATTTGATACAAAAGAACAATCTTTTTTGCATACAAAAAATAATAAATAAATATTTTTTATTCACTATTTTTTTTATATGCAAAAAAGATTGTTCTTTTGAACGGTGCTGACTCTCCTTTTTCAAGTACATTTTATTTTATAATTTTTATCAACGGCTGCGTTTTTAAATTGCAGGTTTATTTTAAAAGTTGGTTTACTTTGTACTTAAATAATTTAGTATCCAGACTCATTAAGGGGATTACTACGTCGTAATTAAAGAGACGTCAGTAACAGCCCCTAAATTAACGCATCTAGTTACATTAGTAATATTAGCTGTAATTACTATGACCGTCTGACCTGGCAACCTTTGCGAGTTTCAAGTTAGTATTTTAAAAAGTTGCTAAGTAAGATATAGTCTCATAAATATAGTATAATCAGCCTATAATGTTCCCAATGCTGGGACACAGGCCTTCTCTCAGTGAGAGGGAGTGGGCCGTAAACCACCGCGCGGGCCCATTGCGGGTTGGTAGATGACACATGTCTTCGAATTTTTTGGTTCTAGGACATGCCGGTTTCCTCACGATATGATTTCCTTTACCGTTTTGAGAGCTGTGTTGATGATATAATTTACACAAAGTAAAGCTTCTGTCTGGGTTCGAACCTACAACTCGTAATTCGCGGCCGTTGCCACTGGGCTACTACTGATCATCTAGTCAAAACAAAATAAGGGCCACCATGTATTTTCTGTATTCTAATAAATGTATTGGGTTTGAGGGTAGATAAATAATTAGGTAAATTGAATTAGCTAGCTAATTTTTAATGCAAAAACCTTTAAATTAAATTTATTGATAAATAAAAGAACATCTGATTAGATTTTTTTTTGTAAAAAAATCCAATATCAGCAAAAAAAATACACTTAATGAAAAAAGTGATTAAAACAAAAATGTCGAAAGATTTTTATCTTTTTTGCACTTCTTTAGTATCGTCTGTGTCCTCCTCTTTCTCGAACACATTCTTGAAGCCTGGATGGCACATCACCAGATGTCGCACTGTCTCTTCTGAAATCTCTTTCCAGCTTGACTTGAGCACGTTAATGAGCTGTTGTTCATTATGTACGGGCTGATTTTTCGATGGGGTTAAGGTCCGGACTGTTGGCAGGCCACGGCAAGACGCATATACCAGCGTCGTCTAGAGCTCCCTAGTGGCTCTATCTAGCTGTATGAGCGCGGGCATTGTCATGCATTAATGTTAATCTTGCACCAATTCTTTGTGCAAATGGCACCACATGAGGTCTTATGATCTCCTCAGTGTAGCGCACAGCCATTACCGTGCCTCCACTGGTTATTGCGAGTTCGGTTCGACCTAATAAAGAGATTCCACCCCATACCATGACATTGGGACCCCTCAATTTGTGACTTTCATGGACATGGGCGACGATCATCACTAAAAAATTTCACTTTACACTCATCAGCAGTGATCGGAGTAGGTAGATTGATTTTTGGTACTTGTATCATAGATGTTCACAGAAAGAATAACATAGATAAGTCATTTTCCCGAAAAGTAATTCCGGTGTTTCCGGATCCAGTTAAATATTGTTAATGTTGGTAGTGATATTATTACTACTCAATTAATTTAAAGGAACGAGTGAGCTACTTGGCATCGTCGCCGGGCGTACGCATTGTTGTGATAACCGGTTAGTGCATCACCCATGATCCTTTGCTCTGATTGGTCGTTGGGTTGTGTCAAATCGTGACTGGAGAACGCTTATAAAAATTATGAACAATATAATATTGCTCATTTTAATACAATTCCTACCTAAGTTCCGTTTTTTTTTTTTAATAATCAAACAATTCCGAAAATCCCAATTCAATCTACCTACTCCGATCTCTGCTCATCAGTGAACAATATTTGCTCCATTCACTTATGTCCCAGTCCAGGTGCAGCTTTGCGAATGATAATCGGTTTGCACGGTTTACACTACTCAATGGAATCCGCACTACGCGTCTCCTAGAAAACTGCTGGTCTTCATGTAACCGATTGTGCCTGGCGCAAGCGATTTTGTAAGGCGCAAGCGGTGACAACGCGCTCTCTTCGCGCAGTCAAACGTATGTAGCGATCTTCCTGTGGTTACTCAATTCCTGCCAGATCTCCGTCTTTTGGTTACAATCCCAGTGCGAATGCCCCTTTTGGATCAATGTGATGGCTCTAGTTGCGGTTTGCAGGTCCATATGTCTCGAATCCTCGGCATAGCGCTTTAAAAAGGTTTACCCACGTTCTAACTTAGCAAATTTAAGACTGTTCACAAAAGAATCCACAATTTAAATGATTTAAGAATTTGTCTTAGAATAGGGTAAATTCAAGTGGTTGTACAAAAAAAAGTTTAAAAGTACCCACTTTTAAAATTATGCAAATGGTATCCTCACATTACGTTTGTTAACACTTCAGGAAATACCACTCAAAAGATTATGTCGTTTAAGAACGCGTTAAAATAATTAAATCAGTCCTGATGTTAAAATTCACAAGTGGCCCTTATCTTGTTTAGATATTGAAATAAAATCCCCCAAACTATCACTGTTGAACAAGGGTCTCTCAAAAATTGGGAACAGCCGTAATATCCCCGTGGGCTAGTAGTTCATTACTATTACTTATCTCTCCGAGCTTTGTTTAGGGTTCCATAGCCAAAGGCATCCTTTGGCTATGGTGGGACCCTTATTACTAACTCTCCGTCCGTCCGTTCGTCTGTCACAGGGCTGTCGATCTTTTGAACCGTAATAGGTAGACACTTGACATTTTTACAGAGTATCGTCGCAATAACAACAAATTTAATAATTAAAAATAAATATAGTTAAAAATTAAAAATAGTCCCTTAGTTTTTAACGTACAAGAAACTGGGCAACATTTTTCGGCGTTTTATGTTATACTATAGTACGGAACCTTTCGTGTGCGAATCCGAATCGCTCTCGTCCACAATTTTCTGTGATAAAAAGACTAAAATTGATTCCTTCTTTTTAGAAATTATTCAGAATTATGACAAACAAGCTTAGCCGAAGCTCAGACAGACTTATCATTAAAAAAAAACACTTGTAATAAAAATCGTATTCAGAATCTACGAAAACGTTTGCGCTTTCATAAACCTGTTAAAATAATTAACGAAATAAATCTGAAATCTGTTCCGTTTTCAATCTCAGGTTCAATTTCCCAATGAAAAGCGTCCCTGGCTCGATCTCTTTGACAAACTCACAATGGAGGACAAATTCTGCGTTGTCCATGATTAATAGCAGTTTTATTAATAATATTTGGCTGAAACCCGCTTTGACTGAAATGATTATTATTTATTTTATTGCTTTCGGATCGTTGCGTCATCAGTTCACGTGATCAGTTATGTTTGAGTCCCGTGTGATAGGGGGCAAGCTTATTGGCATCAACCAGGCACAAAGTCAGACTCCGGGCTACCGCTGAGAAATTCCAGATGGAAAAATCCAATAACACGTTGCCCGACCCGGGAATAGAACCCAGGACCTCGTGCTCAGCAGTAGTGCTTGCGACCACTAGATTAACGATCGGCGGTCTCCTTGTTCATAAATATTGTTTGAGAAAACTAAATCCACCATTTCATAAACCAAGTTTCTGATCAAATGTATTGTACGGCAATATTCGGCAATAGTCGTTAAGCAACTTAAGCTTGCACTGACTGGACCGGTCCACTCATATCTGTGTGGTTCTTTCCCCAAAATACCATTTCAGACACCAATCTACATGGTCCTCACATGACCTGTCCAAGACTATGTCTGGACTTTAAAAGGGACTGTGACCTCTGACTTTGTTTCGGCCGAAACGCCGACCTCATCTAGTTTTTAAAATATGATTGTCGTGCGGTCCTTTGAACGCGGCACCGTTGTAGCTGCGCTGTAGAAATAACATGTTAGTGTACAAGCTTCCATAGTGACCCATACAACACTGACGACCGTGTGACCCATACACACGGCGAATAAACCGTAGTTTTTCACGGCATGAAAAACTTGTATGTACAAAGGGTGTTCAAAGTTCCAAGTGTCAAGTGTTTCTACAAACCTACTTCATCATCAGTCTATAGCAGTCCACTGCTGGACATAGGCCTCTCCTATTGCATGACATTCAACTAGATTTTCGGCAACTCTCATCCAGCTGCTACCAGCCATCCTGCGAAGATCGTCGCTTCACCTATCCGCTACAAACTTACTTACAGGTATAAAATTATGTATCGTTTATCGATAGATTAAATCGGTACGGTTTTCAGATGTAGGGCATAACATGTCAAGGGGAATTATAAGCATACCCTTTTGTGGGCTATCTACCACAACTACCTTCATTTCTCGGTAGTAACCACGGACTATGTTAATACACGTTACCTAAACCAAAAAGGGGATATCGGAAATAGTTAATAGAATTAATGAAAGAGTTGCCCGTAAATTTCAAAATACTGTTGGCTGTTCAGAACTTTGACATAGGGACCGACAGACTCTGCAAAATTAATAAAATATCTGAACAAGTTAGTTAGGTGTTAAGAACCAGTTTGTGAAACCCAAGATACTGGTTTCTGACTTATCCAGCGATAAAATTCCACTTACATAATCATAATTATTTATTTTACAGATTATCAAATCCAATTTGCTAGTAATTAAATACACTACTTAAACACTAGTAATTATCATCATTGCCCTGCCCTCATCCCAATATAAGGTGTAACTATTCATACACAAAATATTTTAAGAGAAATATCTATAGCTGGTAAAAAAGCCAGAGCAACGAAAAAAAAAATGTTTTATGTGTTTTTTTTTACCTAATAAATTATAATTTTAAAATGACTTGACATTTTGCATAAAATCTTTCCTCCGTTTCAATGACAGTAAATACTACGTAGACCCTAGTACCCGTGAAATTTAAAACTTTTTAACAAAAAAATTAAACGGCCGAATAGACTGAAATGAAAAAACTAATTAACCTTTTTCATTTAACCTTAATAACTAAGTTCTTAAACTAATGTAAGTATACCTAAGTAATTTTCAGTCGGCGCCATTTAAACAGCGCCGACGAAGTTTTTATTTTATAACTTTTTGTGGCCATAATCTACTTTTTGTTTGCCAAAGGGCAGGCATATGTGGCACTGAGTAGAGTAATAATACACAACTCAGCATTCAAATCTGCGAATGAACAATAAATCACGCCTATTTTTCCACCCTTAGGGTTGGAATTTTTTTACAAATTTATATGGGACCAACTTTTGGGTATACCCTTTCCAATAAAAAAAGAATTATCAAAATCGGACTACTCTGTAAAAAGTTATGTGTGGTCATATACATAAAAACAAAAAAAATATATACGCGTCGACTTGAGAACCTCCGCCGTTTTTTTTCGTCGGTTAAAAATAAGAAGGAGACAGTAAGTATTTCTTACGTGTGTAAAGTAATTTTTTTTTTAAATAATGGAGGTGTACTTAAATACATTTTTCTTTCGTTTCTAAGGCTTCTTTGCCACCTATAGGTGTATCTCTTAAAATATTTCATATATGAATAAATACACCTAATATATTTGGAGTCTACGCAACCATATCATCATTCACATAGTTGTGTAGAAATTACATAGACAACTTAAACACTAGTTTTACCACATAAATAATATTGTAATAACTATTATTTATGATAATATATTATGAAAGTAGTTTATTTACCTGTACCTAAAATACAGCCTACCTAAACAATTGGAACCAAATAATACAATACCAAGATAAACCCGGCCATCCATCATGCGACTGAGCCACACCGCAGCTATCCGCACAATAGTTGCAGCAACCAGTCGCAGTCGCTAACAATGCTTGCGGAATGTTAATTGCCGTCGTTTGTCGCAAGACACTGATAAATGTTGACGCTTGTCACTTGAAGATTTGGGTTGGACGCACTGGGTTCGACAAACGTGGCTGCTTTTGTGACAGTATTTTTTGTGCGATATAGTTAAAAGTTCTCTTAAGATCTAATTTTAGTATTGATTTAATAATCTGTAGGTGCATTGTATAAATAAAAACAAAAAACATTTTTAACATACCCACATAATTATGTATTGTATGTGCTTTATTTCCAGTAAAATAAATATATATCAAAACAATAGGATTCAGGGCGAAGATGAAGTTTAGTAAATTGACTAACAGAGAATTTCTTTTCGGTGCGCAGCCCACTTGACAGACGTCAGATGGTTAACGTCAAAAAAAAGGCACACGTCGTCTGTTTCTCACACGGCTTCTAGAACATTATAGAAGCTGCGCTGGCCGCCCTTGTTGCGGTAGCGGTTCAAATTAGGTCCGCATTATACGTTCTTAAAAGCTAATTGATACTATAAAAAATACATACCTACAGATATAACCTCCTTTTTTGAAGTCGGTTAATTACTATCCAATACTTTTATAGGCCAACCGCTTAACTGAGAAGTTGTCTGAGGTAGCAACGCGGTGCGGGAGGGGTGTGGTGATGTGAGAGCGTAGTGATTCGTCAACTTGTGACAACTATCACCCCTCCCGCACCGCGCAGCTACCTCAGGCAACGTCTCAGTTAAGCGGTCCGTCTATGGTAGAAGTTTCTAGAAAATAATATGACTATTGAACCCTGTGGAAAGCTTCCAAAACATAATAAATTATACACATTATTGCTGTGTTGAAATACTAGTGTTGAAGCTAATATTAGTCACTAGCTGCTGCCCGCGACGTCGTCTGCGTGAAGGCTCTACTGCACCAAAAATACCTAAGATGCCAGTATCGCTATAGCATTTTATGTAAACAACTTTTAAAATAGCATTAAAATATAAGTTTTTTTTGCAAGCAAAGCAAGTGAAGAGAGTTATATGGGAATCCTGCTGCGTTCAGTCATAAGATGTGACTGAAGGAAATAGAGAAAATAATGCAGGAATGCATTCCAGGGCACAAAAGAGTACAAATACGTACAAAGGTATCATACCTTACAACACTTCCCTATAAACTACGTTGGTAGTTATGCTGCCAGGAGCAAAATGTAAAGCGAGTCAGGACTGGTGACGCGGGAGCAAGCGACATACAGTTGCCCGTGTGAGAAGCAACTCGTCCTGAGGTCGACACCCGCTGCCCTCTGTGTCTGCCCCTGCGACTTATTGATGATCATCGCGAAGCAAACGCTCACAGGGAACTGTACGCGCTTGAACTGGAACGGGAAGTTGTGAGGTATGAGGGGAATGCGTGGTATAAATACTGCCTCGCCGACGCCACAACCCGTAAGAATTTCCGCCTCAATGGTGTGTCTGTGGAGCGAGATGACTTTAAGGCGGGTCCCGTTACACAACTTCGGAGGAGATAGGTTCCAAAGAAGCATAATCGGGACACCGACCTTCAGCTTGATGGTATGCGCTGGAAGTACACTTGCTGACAGGGAGATCAGAAATTCCACGGGATAATGTGTGGCGTCATCTTGCTCGACAACAGTGTTTATCGAGGTGTAGACCACTTCATTCCCCTCAATTTTTAATTAATTAATTAATCAATTTTTAATTAATTAATTAAGCGTGATCATATTTGGGCGCCAAAATGGCTGAGAATGGCTCACACACCCAAGAATTCTGCTGGTGCGGTATACGACTGATGTCCCCGTACACACAGCGAATGAGTTCTTCTAAGCTGGATACCACTCTACCGAAAGACTCTGGAAGCACCACCTGTCCATCTCTCTCTTCTGGTAGAGTGCCTTCGGCAAGACTTAGAAGGACATCGGAGAATTCTTGAGCACGTGCATTGCCGCCGAGCCGAGCTCTCATATTAATGGTCAAGCGCAGCGTACGAACTCGTGACCACAACGAAGATCGTTTTAACGAAGTATTCACCTCGTCAGCTCTCGATCCTCGCGTCACCACAGTAAGCGTTTGCCGAAAATCGCCACTGAACAAAACTGTGACACCACCCATCAAATGTTCGTTCCTGCGAATTTCCTGCAGGGTTCTGTCCACGGCCTACACTGCCTTCCTATTGGCCATCGTACCCTCATCCCATTCGATCAGAGAGCAATTTTTGAGCACGTGTCCCTTATCGCTGTTACGTGACACACCACAAACATGCGTTTCGGCGCTCTCTAAATCAATGGGAATTTTAAACATGGCATGTGCTGTCTGGCCACCCGGAAGCAGTGTGGCAGCGATTCCCGACGACGCTACAGTAATAGCAATTTTGCCTTGCATCCTGACCTCTGCAAGTATGCCAGTGGTAACAAATGTGTTTCCTGTTTCACCAGGAGCATCCAAAAAAGACATTTTGCCCTGGTTTTGCCCAACGTGAACAAACGTATTAACAGTCAATGTTTATTTTGTACTAACAACATGAAATTGATGAAGAAAATAATGATCATCATCAATGAACTACTTAACACCGCATTTTTTTAAATTGTCTTCCTCAACTCAAGATTTTGAGGGTTTTGTTGGAACTTGAATTTGTCAAAATGAACTATACGATACAACTTTTATGAAGAAAATGCACATTGCCATCTATGAATTTTAAGAATAACTAACTACTAACCTCGCCAACATGATCAAATTTAAATGATTATTTTCCAAAAAGTGTTAACATGTAACTTGGTTTGATTTTTATGAAATCTCATAGATGGCGCTGCTTTAAAGTTGTATTTATACTAATAACATTCATTAAATTATGTTTCTCTGCCCAAGTTACTTGAATGGCGTAGTTTTTATAGTGTAAAGCTAGATAATAGCATGGCTTACTCAAAAACAACATTTAAATATGCGTCGTTAGATTACACGCTGTCACAGAATACGTAAGAAAAATAAAGATTCACAGCTCCTCCCCCGTAGGTGATAGCGTGATAATATGTAGCCTATATGTTGACCCGACCTCTTAGTAATATTCATGCAAAATTTCAAGTAAATCTATGCAGTACTTTTTGAGTTTACCCCGGACATACATACAGACAAACAGACAAACAGATAAACAGACAAACAGACAAAAATTCTAAAAACTATATTTTTGGCTTCGATATCGATTGTAGATCACGCCACAAGTATTCTTTTTAAAAAATATTCAATGTACAGTTTTGACTTTCCTACGATTTTATTATATGTATAGATTCTGCGTTCCATATCAAGAGAATTTTATTTTTACCTTTGTATATCGTGTTGAAGTACAATGCCCTCTTTCCTTAACGATAAGGATAGGCACTCAACATCAACATCAAAGTTCTTGTAACATGATAAGTTATGATAAGGTCAAATAAGTACTATTTACAAAGCGTTTATAAATAGAGATAGGTGAAGGTCGGGTCAACCGGTGACCAATAAATTAAAAAAAATCAGTTGATCTATACAATTATGTCGAGTTATGCGAACATAAATCTATGGATCAACTGATTTTTTTTCACAATTTCAGGATTGGTACCGTAGTAAAAGTTGTCATAATGATGAGTACAATGACCCCTTTTAAGGATTAAAACGATCAAAATTTAACGGTGTAGAACACATTTTCAAACTGGTACTGAGAATTTCTTGCGATAAAAAACCGAGAAAAATATTGCCTGACCAGGAAATAGAACCCGAAACATATCAACCATTCAAAGCCGATGGATAGTAATTGATAAAACAAAATTACCTACGCAGCTACGGTTCTCATTTCCAGGGATCAATAACATTGACATCATTCTATAAGTACATTTAGGTAAAAACGTCCTGGCAAACTGCAACGTTAAACGCACCAAGTGCGTAAAACATTCCGCGATCCTGTCTCGAATATAATCTTGTGAATAGAGCAAGATTCACCACAAACATCTTGCAGGCATCTCTACAATTTGATAGAGCAGGCGAGACAATATTTTTAATAGAGTTAGCCTCCCTGCGGGATATATTGAAGTAATTTCACCGTTTTATTGTTGTTTGACGAAATTTTGTTGAAATAAAAGTAAGAGATTGCGCCGAGGTACAGCAGTTTTATAGCAGAGTTTGGAAGTTTTGTGTCTTGTGCCTTTTTCTTTTGATTCTTTTTGAGATGTGAGCTGGAAACTGTGGTCTGAGAATGTAGTGGTGTTTTATAATTGGACGGCATGGTTGGCGCAGTGGTTAAGCGATTGACTGCTGCGCTGCGTGTCGCGGGTTCGATTCCCGCACGGAACAAATATTTGTATGACCTACATGTATTTGTTCCGAGTCTGGGTGTTTTTCTATCTATAATATGTATGTATTTACAAAAAAAAAAAAATGTATATAAGTAGTTTATCAGCCATCTTGTTACCATAACACAAGCATTAGATTGCTTATCTTGGGACTAGATGGCGCTGTGTGAAATGTCCAGGGATATTATTATTATTATTATAATTTATATTTTTGGTTCGTATAGCTTAGTTGGTACATTATTATTATTTATTTAGTTCGAACACAAATGATTCATATTGTTGTTAGTAACACTTATAAAACTACGTTAGTAACATTCTGAGTAAAATAAAACTAAAATAAAATATAAAATACTAATTCATAAACCTATAACTATAACTATGCCCCCTTCCCGCTGCACCAGACCTGCAGCTGTGCACACGGGTCCAGTGCCCCAGGAACGGGCAATCTGATTTATTCGATATCACCTTTAGAATGCTGTTGGTGCTCGCCCGAATCCTACGCATCAAGGATGCTGTTCTTTTTCGCATAATAGGATGAAATCCATCTGTCTCTGCTTCCGCAAACATCCCCGATGCGCTACAGAACCACGGGTACATTGTGCCATTACAAAAAGTAATATTGAATGAAGAGATTTATAGGAATGATGACCGTATACCCCTTTATTCATAAACATTGCTTAAAGCTAAGAAGTGATTAGCGACTGTTTAACCATGTATTTTTGACATTTAAACATCCGTTAACTTTAAGCAACATTTATAAATAAACCTCTAGTCTTCAGCTTCCTGAATTTTGAAATTATAGAAAATTTGCGACCCATGGGATAATCGTTAATTGCTTCTTCTATAAATAATTTATTTGCTTGGTATACAGATAAGAGAGAATTAGTAGATAATTATTATTATAAGTAGGTGACATGTTTAAAAAAAATTACATTAATTGACTATTCTCATTAATCAATCTACTTGTATTTTGTGAAAACCCGGAACAAAATTCAATCAGAAGTTACGGAGATCGCACGGACTGACAGACGCGGCGGGTGACTTTGTTTTAATTAAGTAATTTACTGTTTTAATTAAGACAGATATCGTTTTGCTCTTGTTCTTGTAAGTCATTTATTCGTCATTCATTTCAGCCAAAACACTTCCAATGCTGGACATAAGCCTCCCCCAAGCACCGTCACTTCGTACGGTTCTATGCTTTCCGCATCCAGCGGATTCCTGTGGCCTTTACAAGGTCATTGGTCCACATTGTGAGAGGCCTTTCAACGCTATGCCTTCTGGTACGGGGCACTACTCCAGAATCTTTCGGCCCCATCGACCATCTGTTCTGCGAGCAATGTGCTCTGCGCACTGCCAATTAAGTTTGGCAATTCTTAGGGCTATGTCGGTTACCTTGATTCTTCTGCGGATCTCTTAATTTCTGATTCGATCACGTCTCTTGTAAATACCTAGGTATAACTATATTCTGCTCGTCAATACTTTAATCTACGTCTACTTTGAAGGCTATCAAATTGGTCTAAGAAAAATTGAGTTTCCAGAAAATCATTGTCAACACCCGTCACAAGCAAGCAATTTCGTTCAGCAAGATTTCAAAAATACATATATCAGCCGTCCAACAATTGGTTTACTCAGCTAACACGTAATGTATTTCACTCCCACGCACCCTCCTATGTGAAGGCTAGTTCTAAATATAGAACAAAAGTAATGTGTGTGAATTTGACATTGAATTCTGTGAAGGTTGAAGGTCACGTTGCTATGTCATTTTGTAACCGGTCGATGGAGCTCTAACGTAGGCTTTACACAGGTGACTATAGCCGCACGAATTGATTCGATCACCGTGTGGCGAAAATCAACTGTCTAAAAGCCAATTCGGCTAGGGCGTAGGTGACTAAAATGTTCCAAAGTAGAGTAGGTTTTCACTTGTTGTGCGGCGACAGGTTGCATGCGTCGAGTGATTAAAATCAACCGTGAAAATGCGTTCACAGGCGATGGTCGGCCACATGAAGGTCGAAATTTTGATGCAAAATGAACTAGTTACCTGCGATTTTTATCAACCTGTATAAATAGGGTGGCGATTTGATAAGCAACCAGCCGCATGGCGAAGATTGATCTAGTGTAAATCCGTTTCTTACAAAGCCACCAGTCCTCACTTTAAGCAAACATCTGGCAATTTTTATGGCCAGTTATTGGTCTAAAAATGTAGCAAATGATCTTGGAAGTGATTAAATGGGCTCCCTCAAAATTTCAGTGTGCATCACTATGTATAGTGATGCACACTGAAATTTTGTTTTAAAAACAAAAGTTTATCAAAATTAAAAAAAGTATATGTGCACAAACATATACTTTTTTAATTTTGCTAAACTTTTACATTGAGATTGAAAACCACCTTTGGAAAGTGAAAATTCTAATAAATTAATGCAAAGCCAAGCAATTTTTAATTCTGCATCAGGAGCGGCACACTGTGAGATGCTGTAAACAACTTTATCTCAAATTATGTACCCTCACTGTAATACACAAGAGGTACCTAAACCCTCCACGGAGCATTAACTATAAAACTGGTATAGTATTCCGTATAGTTCGACATAATGTAGCATGTAACGCGCTGGAGAGGTAATGTCTCCGCAAGGGAACTTTTTCACTGCTTTTTACCTAAAGACTAAAGTGTAGTTGGAAACTTTTTAGAATAGTAGCCCGGGAGATGGACCCGATTTTGTTAAAAATATGTAAGAAAGAAAGAAAAATGTGTTTCTTGGTATTACAGCAAAATAAATACACCTCTTTTTTGTTACTAGCCTTCTCTGTCCCACTCCTGGGCAAAGGCCTCGCTTCACTGCTTCCATTTTCCGCGTATCCTCAGTTCAGGATAATGTCAGATGACAACATAAGCTGTCACAACCTGACGCTGATTTTCAGCTGCAACCTACGAGTGCCATACGCTGGAATAACAAACACTTATGGAAGTGTGTGTCAGTTATGATAAATTAAGACAGTTAATTAAATGTGATAATATAGATAAGCTCATACAAATCAAATAAAATGATGTGACATTCAATCATGTGCGTGTGTATGTGTTGTATCGTGACTAATGTAAAACTAAAATATTTAAGTAGGTACAGTGCTTTGGCAGGGTCATAGAATGTTGTAATGATCAAAAATGTTTATTGATCAAAGCGCGCCAATATGCTCTTATAAAATAAACGATTTTTTTAACAAGCTTTTTATGAACTAAAAATTACTAAATAAAACTTACATAAACATTGAACTTTAATATTTTCCTAAAATCAAAAGCATATGAGGGACGTTCACGCTTCAACCTTGAAAATATTAAAGTTCTATGTTTACGTAATTTTTATATAGGTAGTACTAGCTGCGCCCCGCGGTTTTACCCGCATAAGTGTCGATCCCGTGGGAATATCGGGATAAAAAGTATCCTATATGTTAATCCTGGTTATAAACCACCTGTGTGCCAAATTTCATCTAAATCCGTGCAGTAGTTTTTGCGTGAAAGAGTAACAAACTCAAACTCAAATTATTTATTTCAATTAAACCATTTACAGGCACTTTTGAATTGTCAAAATTAAATAGTTGGTCAGTTAGTCAGAAAGTGGAAGCTAGTTGCCCATTCCAAAACGTATACGTATGCCCGTACACTCTATGGAGAAGAAAGGGCAAGAAATTCCAAGGACACTCTTTTAAATCAAGATATTATTATAAAATCCTGGGTACATTATTCTTATTGCATCTATATGTGAGACCAATGTAAAAAAGAAACAATTAAAAATATAAAATTAAAAATAAGCCGTGACAGTTAAGAGATGACCAGTCTCAACCGACGGCGCCCGTTCACGAACATGACGCGTGGATCAGCACCACCCAGCTCAACTATTTTGTAGGGAACCGAATGATGAAACAAACGCGCCACCACCAGTGAGACATTAAAGTGAGCATGACATATTCTCAACTGCCATGCTCTTTCAAGTCAATATCAAAGTATCATAAAAACGAATCCATGGTTATTACATTTACAAAATTAAAAAAAAAAAATACCAAAAAAAAGGAGAAGCATCTCTTCCAAATATTGAAATTGTGATCAACTAGTGAGTCCAAGTGCCTGTGGAATTTTTATCTACGATATGCTCAACCAACTTATAATATGCTTGTAAAGATAGTGTGCGTTTATTGCATACTAGCTTCTGCCCGCGACTTCGCCCGCGTGGATGTCGGAAATTATCCCACGGGAACGTGCCAACAGGATAAAATGTACCCATGTGCTTCCCCAGAATGCCATCCATCTCGCGGGCCCTTTGTGGCTAATTACAATAGAAAACCAATTGTGTCTCATTAGTGGTGATTAAGAGGGTACCTATATGATACCTTTACCTAAGTACCAACCTAATTAAAAAAAAAAAACTCAATAACAGAAAATTAAATACCTACCTACCTAAATAAACCTATTTCTGATGATAACTAATCTAAACTCAATAAATAAGCAAAATCCCTAAAAACTAATATCTATACGAATGACTAATCCTACCTAACAGTATTATAAAATAACCGACGGTCACTACGTACACTATCAAATATACTACCTATACTTTAAAATTAAAATCTATACCTACGACTTATATAAAAATAAACCTAAATAACTCTAAAATCTAAAAGGAATAAAATGAACTCCATTGCGGGTGACTTAACCTACGACAAACTTATTATTTGCGGTTGGTGCAGTAATCTGGTCTAGGGATCGAACCGCAAAATTAAGTTTGTTTTTTATTGTATATACTTTTTCGGGATAAAAAGTACCCAGTGTGGTGCCCAGGATATTAAAGAATAATTATACCAAGTTTCATCGTAATCGAACCGGTAGTTTTTGCGTGATGCCTGAACACAGACAGACAGACAGACAGACAGACAGACAAACAGACAAAAATTTTTTTAATCACATTTTTGGGTTCGGTGTCGGTCTAGTAACACCCCCTGCCATTTATTTTTTTGATTTTTACAGATTTATTATAAGTATAGATATAGATTTTAAATTTCTTCTCATTTAGTTGAAGAATATCGAGTGGTATTTTATTATAACATTTTACACAGTACCCCATAAAAGAAGTTTTTACTTTAGACAATCTGAAGCGCGGTTGATCTAGTTTGTTCCCATTCCTAGTGTTAAAATTATGATGCCTGTCACTTCATCCATCCATCCAACCATCCATCCATACAAACTTTCACGTTTATAATATTAGTACCTAGGACTTTTTAGTTAATTAAAAGCTTGTAATAATAAAAATAATAACGAATGCAATGAAATCCTTAAAGCAGACGACATTATAGTGATTATCCTTCACAGTCTCTCTACCTCAAACGGCTCTTAAAAAGGTCTATCTCAACCGAGTCCCGTTTCGTATCACGTAACGACTGTTCCCCGATAGTCAACAGATGATAGTTTAGAACCATTTCGTTCAGCTACTGCCACTTATTACTAGCAGTAGCTGAACGAAATACTGCGATACACTGATACTACGATACTGGTTTTCTGGATCTTTGACTGTTGTTTAGCATTAGACAAGACCTGTCATGATCTTGGTAATAATTTAATTGATTTATTCATTTTTGTAAGACACAGTGATCCATATTTTATAAAAAATATGATAGTAACCAAAGATTAAAATAAATCCCATAATAATACTAATTTATTATATCTTAAATTAAATACTGAAGCACATAAAATCAAATTGTAAAAATTCATAAGTTAAATCACAGTCATCTTTAAATTACTTAAAATCGATATTAATTAAAACCAAGAAATTAATTAAGATTATCAAACAATGGTAATACATAGAAATAACACATAAGGGTTAGGCTGAAGTGCACCTATATGTATATTACAACCACATTTCACTTTTTTATGTTCTAGAAATTATACATATCAGATTGATATGGACGAGGAAGGTCCAAAAGGACATGAGGGAGATGGAACTTACAGAAGATAATGCACAAGACAGAAATAAATGGAGTCGCACGATTACGAAAGCCGACCGCGAAGATACGTAAGTAACAGATTATATACATAAATTTACATAAATTCAGAACATTTCTCTCCACGGATTAGAGTTTCTCATTTCATCCAAAGAGACTCACATAATCCACATAACATATCCATCTTTTTACATGTCCGTGCAAAAAACCACAAACAAAAAAAGTGTCCCAAAAATATTGGTACATTTATTTTCGTTCCGACTCCCGTCCCAAATGTTTTATGTAATGCCGTCAAGGGGTTGGGACATGCAAACTCCTCGGTTCACGACTGTACAACAGAACTCCATTACTTGGCCCACCTTGGTCCGTCCCTGGACCTTTTTAGGAGATTAATGGCCATATAGCATTATTTTTCACGTCAACCTTTTTAGGCAAATATTTTGATTAAAAATGCTGATTTTCCGTTAATGGGTGGTGGACACTTACGAGTTGGGTTGGGTTGGGGTTGCTAAGTGTTTTGTGCGATATGTTATGTCATGAGGTATTTTAATGTATTTTTCATACATCTTAGTATTGGATGGAGAATATGTTTGATCAAAGCTAAGCTTACTTACTTCCAAAAATATTAAATTAGGTTAAAGATAAATCGATAATTACAATTATTACCACGACTACGATGTCCTTCTTACCATTCTGGCTTCATCTATTCTTCTTTCTTTGTCCAGGAGGACTTTCTTTGGAATACGCTCGCTCTGAATATCAGGACGACAATTAGTTGGTTATCTTTTAAAGTGAAGGCTCGTAAACATACTCATATCAGAAGTTAGCTAAAATATTCCAGCGCTGATTTGCTGAATTCGTTTTCTCTTCTACCATTCGTTATTTCTCCTGACAAAGTTTGTGTTGCTTTATGAATCTATGTATTAAAATTTATTCTTGTAGTTTATAGTTATTTCCGACCTATCTATCTCGTATATTGCATCTGCCATGTTTTGTCTCTGCATCACTCTAAGGTTACCTGGTAGAAAATGTCTCTAAGTCCGCCTTTGTAGAGTATTTTTTTTACTTGAGCATAAAGTTTTAATTAAATACTTAAATAAAATGGCTTTACACCGGCGAATAAATACAAACCGATACCGCAATTTCCGAAGGTGCTACACTGTTTGAATACTGAAAGTTCCACATATTCATTAATATGACTACCAAAAACACTCCAAAATGAATAGTTTCACTAGAAACTCGCTCACTGCTACAAACCGGGTTTTATCAAAGGACTCTGAATTCTGCGTTGTCAAGCCACAACATACTGAGATAACTCTGTCCATTACAAAGCAGTTGCTGGGACATTGTACAAAGAAAATAGTTGACGGTCGTGGCGCCCTCTGGCGGTGGCGTGATTCGCTTAGTTTGGCTTGCATTTAAAGTAAGAGGATTTCGATTTACGCTTATTTTTGAGGAGAGAAGAGATAAGGTACTCGTGATTTGATTGAATTACGTTACAAAAGGAATCTAAATATCTTCTCTTATCCCTGTCATAGGCCTGTGTCCCAACAGTGGAAACGTTGTAGGTTGACTACGAAATATCTTCGCTTATAGCGATTTGACCGCTCATTGTGTCACCCCATGTTAAAATTCTACATTTATATATGTAATATTTATGGCGTACATATTAAATAGTACATAATTCTATCCTAGATACAGGAAACAAGATTATTAAAGTATTTTCCAGGAAATCATATTAGAAGAATATTATAAGAAACAATATTTAAAAAGGTATTATAGATTTTTCTCGCAAGCCTCTTAAAAGCTTTGACATTTTAGTAGGTACTCTCTGTCCCAGTGTAGCGCACTGCTGAACATGCATTACCAATTTATATTTTCAGCCATCTGGCTCAAGTAAAAACTTTTATGATTAATATACCCACAAAGGCACCTACTCATACATATTTCATTAGTCTTCTAAGCTTCTAGAATGAAATTACCGAAGTGTAATCGAGTGTAACATAACATACTCCAAAATTAAGCCAAAACAGGCATAGCATTACAACTTGGAGCGGAACCTGCGGAACTATGTTTACGGTCAATTTGTAACATGGGCTGGCACTAAGGGGCATCACGTCACGGTGGCTGACACGGGCACAAGTTAAATTGTGCGGCCGCGCTGCCACTGTAAGCTCGTACGTACATTATGAGGAGGGTGCTCGCGTTGGTGTTGTCGAGTTAGAGTTGTGTGAAATTGAACTCGTGGATCTTTTTTTGTGGAGCGTTATTTAGCACTTTTAATCTTACATCCCAAGCTACTAAGTCCTGACAAACTGGCAAGTCATAGTGTGGAAAATCTTACGCTGACCTAATGCGCTTACATAATCAGCCTGTAATGTTCCCACTGATGGGATATCGACCTCCTCTCTACGAGATGGAGTGGGCTGTGATCAACCGCGTGGGCCCAGTGCGAGTTGGTGAATGACATGTCTTCGATTTTTTGTTTCTAGGACTGTATGTCCTAGAAACAAAAAGTCGACACAGGCATCCTCTCTGTGAGAGAGAGTGGGCTGTAATCTACCACGCGGGCCCAGTGCGGGTTAGTAGATGTTGCATGTCTTAAAATTTTTGGTTCTAGGACATGCCGGTTTCCTCACAATGTTTTCCTTCACCGTTTTGAGAACAGTGGTGATGAAATTATTTACACAAAGTAAAACACCTGGCTGGCTTCGAACCCACGACATACAACTCGTAAGTTGAGGCCGATACCACTTGGCCACCAATGTGCTTACCACAGGAAATGAATAGCACAGAATTAGAATCTTCCGCTACCACATACCTGGCTTTCCCGGA
Source organism: Apamea anceps (assembly GCA_951799955.1). Lineage (NCBI taxonomy): Eukaryota > Metazoa > Arthropoda > Insecta > Lepidoptera > Noctuidae > Apamea > Apamea anceps. The sequence goes on along the minus strand of OX637504.1, from coordinate 4,039,310 downwards.
CTCATAACATGACCCAGAGGAAGCAGCATAGCATCACGTAAGGGTACCGCGAAAAAGTTTTAAGAAACAACTTTATATCCCCAGGTGACATTGAGGAAACGTGGTCGTTATTTCGCAAACGAAAACTATTCATGAGGATTTCTGTTGTGTGTATACAAAAAAAAATTGAATCTAAATGCCTTGTATGAGAAGAGGCATTTGCCCTGCATAAGTACACTCACACGCTGGTATTATTTATAAATTATTGTAAGTACTAGCTTTTACTTGCGACTTCGCCCGCGTGGGTGTTGGAAATTATCACACGAGAACGTACTACTAGGATAAAAACTATCCTGTGTCAATCCAGGTTATAAACTATCTGTGTGCCCAAATTTCATCTAAATCTGTTCAGCCGTTTTTGCGTGATTGAATAACAAACATCTAAACATACGTATATTCGCATTTATAATAGGACCTGTGAGTTTTACAGCTTCTTAATTTTTTTTATCTACTTTCTTATTTATTTAACTAACTGTTTACACTAGGTACTAAATTAAAAGACTAACTAACTAACTCTATTAATAAATACAAAAACAAAAGGATATTTAGGCATCGTACTCGTCCGAAACGTGCCCAGAAGACTGGCAGCATTGTCACGTTGAACACAAAGACAAAATACATTTATTCATCGGATATGGTAGGTACAAAGATGGTTGGTACAGATGGATAAGTTCGACACATCCGCCGCTACTAGCGGCATACGAATATTTACAATGTGATCCTAATGTACACGTGGGTATAAAACCTAATTTATATACTACTTATACTCTAGTAAACAATACCAAACACTTATACTATGGGTATTTGTACTCTATTGAGTAATATTAAAGTAGGATAAATGAAACAAATCGGTACCTTCATAATCTTATTTTCGAGATATTTATCAAGTAAACAACAACACTCAGCTTCTTGTAGTTAATCTGTAGTCCTTAACGAGGATAACAAACAAGTAATAATTAAAGACGCGGTACCTACGTCAAAATGATGACTAACGTATAGCGTAATATATTAAATTATCTCTCTGACCATAATTATATACTCAGCAATGTAGCCGCGAAATGTATTCAGTTTTTAGTAATTTGCCATTTCATGTTGATGAAATGAGCGAGTTGGGTTGTTTTGGCTTGCTCTTGTCTCTCTAGTTAGTGTTTTTAACATCATACTACGGTTTTTTGTTTAGAAAAGGATGGCAGAGGTATGTAGGGTGGCAGGGTCATCGATGCGCAAACTGTAATCACGAATTCAGCACATGATTCTAAACCCGCTAGCGTAGAAATTTTTCGCACGTAATAAAAAAATAAATCAGATGTGTCATAGAAAAGTGCAATATCTGTGCACGGTCAAAATATACTGAACAGCAAATTTTTCTTTTAACTGACGGAAAAATTCAACGCAGCATAGTTCAGAATCACGTACTGAATCCATGGTAACAGGTCGTGCGTCAATCTCCCTGCCGCCCTGTAAAGACCAAGGTTTACCATGTTTACGTGGTCATGATAGCGGGAAGAACAAGTGACTCTCGGTTGTGAGGAACAGGGTGTAAAGTTCACTCATACTCTACAGAAAAGGGAGGATCTTCCGATCAAACCGGGTGTCGTGTTTGGCGGACAACTGCCCCTCCGGAGATCATCACGTCGGGGTCACCAGTTTAGAGGTATGAGGAACAGAGTCTAAAGTTCACTCATACTGTATAGAAAAGGAAGGATCCTCCGACCAGACGTGTGTCGTGTCTAGCGGGCAACTGCCCAACGATTGTGGTTGGGAAGTTTGTATGTATGCTAGTTGCGCGGTAAACTCTGCTTGCGAGATGCAGGAATTGCGTGACGTCTGTGACGCGTTATTCACATGTGGCGTTGTAGATACCGCTACACATACATATTATATAAACTCATGGGGGTTGGCAGGCACTACAGAGCGCCACCTGCTATAATCCATACATACTTCTTTTACGTTCATACATCTGGCCATACACGGTACACGGGCGCTGGTTGCGAGTACTACGTACCTGACCTCTTTTTTTTGTTTTCGGGGAGAAACCTTCAAAAGGCACCCGACCTCCGGGGAGTGAGGTCGGGGAGTGTGGGATTTTTACCTCACACACATATAGGTGGTCCCTGTTTTTCTTAAAAGTCCAATTCGGGAACCCCCCCCCCCCCCCTCTGCGCAACGCCTGTAAGGCACATCCGGTATTTTTACACCCGTTATATAAGGTGTATTAAAAAAACTGAATAAATCAGCAGTAGCATAACCAGCCTATAATGTCCACTGCCCAATGCCCACTGTGAACACAGGCCTCCTCTTGGTGAGAGGGAGTGGGCCGTAATCCACCACGCGGGCCCAGTGTGGGTTGGTAGAAAATCAGCAGTGTTTATTGATAAATCATTTTTCTATTGCAAAATGAATGACTGATTAAGTATTCATGAGAAAATGTAATAATCTGCGTTTTGCTACAATTTGAAGATTTCAGGGTAGATCCCTTTATTGTTCATATTAATGGGTTCAATGACCCCTTTTCAAGTTTTCAGTTATTTCAGTAACGTCTGTAGCGGGGGAGTCTATTATGATTTAGAGGGCACAATTTCAAGACCCGGGTTGGTAACGAACTTTGTGTTTTATTGAAATGATAAAAGAAAGGAAGAAAGAAAGAAAATATATTTATTTAGCACAAAAAAATAAACTCGATCGATTTATATCAAACATACATTGCGTCTAATCTAGGTAAGTCTCTTGTGGCTAATTAATAACTGCTGCATTGGTCGATCGATAAAGTTAAGCTACGCTTGTCACGTTTGGTCTGTGGATTGATGACCATCTTCACATATCAAGACCCCTTTGTGCCTCGGAAAGCACGTTAAGCCGTTGGTTGCGGCTGTCTTTCATGGATCTTTGGCAGTTGTTACGGGTCGTCAGAAGCCCGAAAGTCTGACAATCACTCTTACCAAGAGGTATGGTATCACCGTGTAACTGGGTTGTAAAGGTCAGATAGGCAGTCCCTCCATGTAAAATACAGCTGCATCCGGTTAGACTCGAAGCCGACCCCAACATAGTTGTGAATAAGCTAGGCAGACGATGTATTGACACCACCTCGGTTGTGGACCTCAGATAAGCAGTCGCTTCACGTAACATACTGGTATTCACCTGCATCAGGTTAGATTGGAAGCCGACCCCAACATAGTTGGTAAAAGGCTAGGCTGATGATGATTGGGTCTAATTAAGTCATCACCTACATATAATACCATACAAAGCTCAACAACACCAGTTAACGTGCCATTAAACGTATTACCGAACATTGCAGTTGACAGGTACATAATCATGCAGGTGAATATTAGCTTGTTACGAGGATGTCAAGATAATTAACTAGCCCATGGCTATTTGTGTCACCCATACTGCCAATCTTGTCCAATAGGCAACTAGTTTAATATAAAACTAATAATATATTCTGTCGCTCAGCGCGCTATGGAGCGAGCTATACATGAAGTCTCTTTGAAGGATAGAATCAGAAATTAAATTACCCGGAAAAAAACCGGAGTTACCGACATATTTTGCAGAGTAAGCAAACTGAAGTGGTAGTGGGCTGGCCATGTCTGTCGAAGGACCGATGTCCAGTGGAGCAGACGAGTCCTGGAGTGGAGAACGCGTATCGGCAAGCGTAGTATGGGATGCCATATGCCGTGGGGATGCATCGAGATGTAGTCGCGGTGGACAAGGGCCTCACCCCGCTCTCCTTGGCTAAAGAGAACTGGTGCAAGCCAGTAGTGCTTGAAACCAATGATCGCATGGAAGTATGGCAGAGTAAGGAGCTTCACGGACGCTTTCACCGGGCCCTACATGGACCCGATGTAGATCTACTAGCGTCCGTAGCCTGGCTGCGTTTCGGTGACCTCTTTGGAGAAACCAAAGGTTTTGTCTGTGCAATTATGGACGAAGTTATGATGACGAACAATTACCGGAGATTTATTGCGAAAGACGACACGGTTGACATCTGTCGGGCATGCCACCGGCCGGGAGAATCAATCAGGCATATTATCTCCGAGTGTTCTCGTCTAGCTAACGGAGAGTACTTGCATAGACACAACCTTGTAGCCAGGATAATCCATCAGTAACTTGCTCTGAAATACAGCCTTGTGGAATCTGAGGTGCCGTACTACAAGTTTAGTATGTGCCCGACCCAGTTCTCGAAAATGGAAATATCACATTGTACTGGGATCGATCCATTATCACTGACAGGACTATTGTTGCCAATAAGCCTGATATAGTGGTGGTGGATTGATCAGAGCGGCGCGCAATGATTGTTGACATAACCGTCCCGCATGATGAGAACCTCGTGAAAGCCGAGAAAGATAAACAAATCAAGTAGGTATCTTGACTTGGCTCGCGAGGCTGTCGACATGTGGCATGTGGACTCAGCAATCATTGTGCCGATAGTCGTGACAGCCAATGGCTTAATAGCCAAGAGCCTCGACCAACACCTGAGGAGGCTCTCGTTGGGCAGCTGGATTAAGGGCTTGATTCTGAAAGCGGTACTTCTGGACACGGCTCGCATTGTCAGGAAGTTCCTCTCTTTGGAGCCCTGACTTGCTAGCTTGGACCCTGTTCCCGATACCGGTGGGCTACTATTTTTTATATTTTTATATGTTTTTTATTCTTTTGTTTATAAAAATATTTAAAAATGTAATTTTAAGTATTTAAATGAAATAAAGGAGATAATAATAATAATTTTTTCATACCACTTGCTCAAAAAAGTGACATTCTATGCCACAAAAAGCGAACATAACAATAGTCATTTTTAATCTGTTAAAAACAGGGAAAGAAAATTGTACTGAATTTCATTCATCCTCTAGGGGGAGAATGTGATTTAAATTTGGAATACTTACTGAAATTTATACTGAACTACATCTATGTTTACACCATTGAGTTTGTATATAAAGCATTATACATCTTTTTGAAAAAGGAATACGCATTTATTATGCAGTTATGATTATTAAATAAAGTTACGAAAACCGACGAGGCCGTATGAGCTTGATGCCTTTGCTTTTCCGACAAAAAAATATTAGTCTAGGAATTTACCGCGTTTTTGTTTTCATCAAATACATAAACGTTAAGTTTATTTTTTCGCAAATGGTACGAAAAGTAGAGTATTTTCCTCGGTGATAAAGCTGTCTTAGTCTTGGGTGACCTTAAATCCCTTGCTACACTCAGGACTCGTCTTAAATCCCTCGCTTCGCTCGTGATTTAAGCTTTTAACACCCTCGCTACGCTCGGGAGTAAACCTCGAGTCCTTCGTTACGCTCGCGATTTAAATCGTCACCCGCGACAGAAGACACTGCTTTATCCCCTTGGTTAATAATCTACTATTGTACTTTTTATATTCTAATATTTAAAAATATAGTTTATATGTTTACATTGTAATAAAGGAAATAATAATAATAATAAATTTATTTATTTCAGGTAAATAACACTATTAATGCTGGCATTATACTTTAAAAAATTTTGCTCCTTATAATTATAGACAGTAAACAGTATTAAATATAATTGTATATGTAACAAATGTTAAAATTTCTAGTTACCAATCAAATAGTCCACTGAAATTAATTAAATAACTTACCGGAATTTGTACAGTCAACAGAATAGATAACACACCAGCTAACTATAAGTTTATTTAAATTTATTTTGATGTTCTCTGAAGTAAAATGTTTACCGTTATATTTTGGAGTGCGTTTAGAGTAAAACTCTCTATTCAAGCGCAAAAAACTAATTTTTTGCCTGGATAAACTTTTTTACCATCCTGAAAAAGCCGTTCGAAAAACTGTATGTAACCACAAAAAAAATTAAGCCTCCTTCAATAGAAACTAGGCCGTCCAGGGAAACCTATTAGGACCTAAACTTCTCACAAAAGCGCTTATTCATGCAAAATTAATGTAGCAAAATGAATTAGACGTAGGTGTCGGTGGAAATCTCGAATAGCAACACATTACTCCATAAACATCATCCAAGTCAGCCTGGAGCGAGATTTATCGACGTTTCACGAAACGTGTGCGTAAGTCCAAAAGTTTTGAGGTAACCCTATGAGGTGGCATTCAAGAGATGAACGGATGCGTTTTTAAACAGGGCCTCACAATCAGAACTGACTTGTGCAGCATTTAGGACGATTTCACCAATAAAACTGAACGCTAACAGTACATCTAGACGGCTGTCTGTCCGCCGTTTTGGTGCTTTTATTGTTGTGGAATATGAATTCCACAACAATAATTACACTGATAACTCTTGAATGCGCTTTTTATGCGTTGACCACGTTTAGGTTCACTGTTGAAATTCGCCCTTAGAGTTCTAACCGTTATACAGACAGAACACGTTTCGAGTCGCTAGTGTGAAAGACCGTTCCTACACGTTACGTCAATGTTTAGGTTTGCTAGTGGATGCTAAGAGCCAGGGACTTTGTTTAATATCAGCAGAACTGTCCATAATTATGTGGAGTTTTTTTTTGTGGAGGGGCTTGTGGCTAATTAATAACAGCCGCATGGGTCGATCGATCAGGTTAAGCTACCCTTGTAGCGGTTGGTCCGTGAATGTGTGACCATCTTCACATACCAAGACCTCTCCGTGCCTCGGAAAGCACGTTAAGCCGTTGATCCCGGGTGTCATTCGTGGATCTTTGACAGTCAATCAATACGGGTCGTCAGTAGCCCGAGAATCTGACAACCAGGCTTACCAAGGGGTATCATATTACCCAGTAACTGGGTTGTGGAGGTCAGATAGGCGGTCGCTCCATGTAAAATACTGGTATTCAGCTGCATCTGGTAAGACAGGAAGCCAACCCCAACATAGCTGCGAAAAGGCTAGGCAGATCGATTGAGAAGCTTACATCTAACAGTAGATCTAGACTTACTTCCAGCTAAATTACAAGGTCTTACTACTCACTAATTGTTTTTAGATGGATCCTATATATCCAGATATTTCTTAATTAATCTCATGGATAAAGGTTTTTATATGCAAAAAAGACTTAGTTATTTTGTGGGTAGATACTTTCACTTATTCGAATAATTCTTATAACTTAGACCAAGCACCTAAGGTCTTAAGGGACCGTCATACATTATAGTTGCGTATAAACAGCGTCGGTTGTTGAAATTTTGAGTACTACGTCATCGTTCGACGAGGTCATAATTTAATTTGTTTCGTGACGTCATGAGTGAAGTATCTACATAATAAATTGTATGGAGATGAAGACTAATTTATGGACAAGGGTGTATTGTTATGCGCCATATACAATACGTTATTGCTATTATCTTAGGGATCATGATAAAGGGTCGCCTGGCATTCCGATTGATGGATGTGTGAGGGTTGGGATGAATTTGTTATAGGGTTATTGTTTTAAATGGTGGATATTTTATGGCGGCTATTGATAGGGTTAGTTTTCGGCAAAGTGAAATGAAGTGCAAAGTGAGTGTGTGGATAGCTATTCTTTACGTAGTTTTTGATAAAACTTCAGAATTGGTTGGTAAGTGTGTAATGTAGGTACATAAAATCAAATTTTATTTGTGTTTCAAATTGACGTTATTTCAAGTTAAACAAATATCAACAAGTTAATTAAGTTGATTTTAGAGTGACTAGCACTATTGAAAAAGTTATAAAAATGCTTGAAGTTGTGGCGTAAACTGAACTTTATTGTGTAGGAATTAAGGTTTTTTTCCATAAACTCATATTTCTACATGTTTTTGGCAAATATGTCGCGATTAAAATTTATGTACCTATATGTACTCACATTGAAGTTTGAAATCTTTATAAAGGAATCTTTTTACGTATTTCTAAAGTCAGTAATAAAACTAAGAAATGTAGAGCTATAAATGTTCATGATTTTGACTTGTTAATTCAACTTATGGCCCGTTGCCCTCTCTTCAGATGAGCTTGGGATAGCTAAAGTTTTAGATTAATTTACACTTTTGGGGGTACTTCCCTTGAACTCAGAATCTTGAAATTTGGTACGAAGCATTATAGGAAAAATTGCAAAAACCGTAAATTTGTAGTTACGTACCTACTTTGTACGGAACCCTCGGTGCGCGAGTCCGACTCGCACTTGACTGGTTTTTTTTTTCTTTTAAGAAATAAGTATTGCCAACCCGGAAACTGTCATACAGCTCCTTAATATTTACAAAATAGTTATCTCCGTCGTCGTTCGGTGATATCGGTCGGCTCCGCAAGTTGTAGATAACTAAGGGTCCCTACAAATACATGTATGTGGTGAAAGGTTACAAGTTGGGATCAACTCTAGGGAATTGGTCGAGATTATGATAAACTTGTTTCATCAAGATGTTTACTTCCTACTCAGTTTGAAGGTCAACTTTTAATATTTCTATGAATTTGGAATTTTGGTTAATTCCATTCAAGTAATATGAAAGTTATGTATTTATATTAATAATAAAGCTGAAGAGTTTGTTTGTTTGTTTAAACTCGCTAATCCCTGGCCAGTCGGATTAGCATTTGATAGTTTGAGGAAGGCTATAGGAAGTTACTACTACACACTACTGTAGTTACCACTGCTCTCAAAACGGTGAAGTAAAACATCGTGAGAAAACCGACATGTCCTAGAACCAAAAATTCAAAGACATGTGACATCTACCAACCCGCACTGGACCCGCGTGGTGGATCACGGCCCACTCCCTCTCACCGAGAGGAGGCCTGTGTCCCAGCAGTGGGAACATTATAGGCTGATTATGTTATGTATAGGAAGTTCAACATCATACTACGACCTTAAGGAGGAGAAAGAAAAAAAGTCGGAAAGAACGCTCATGAAAACGAAGTATTAGCACGGGATGCGACGCGTCGGATCAAAATTTCACACAGACAAAAACACAGACAGAAGCTGGTTTGGATGTTTGATATTCATAAGCATAAGGTCACGCCTGTAATCCTATAAGGGTAAGGCAGTAGTGTACTTAAGTACACCCACATTTCGCCAGTTATGATCAAGTCCCATTTCATAGCGGGCGGGCTTATTAGAATGGGCCGGATACAAATCCAGCCTCCAGGTTGCTACTTAGTAATTCTTGATAGAACACCCTTGCCCGACCTGGAAATCGAACCCAGGACCTCATGCTCAGCTGCAGAGCTTGCAACCACATAACCGAGGCCGCCGTTTACCTATGTATGAATCAATCACACATTTTTTTTATAGTTTCTTGCTGGAATTCCAATAAACACAGTTTTTCTTTATTTTCTTTTACATAAAAGGATTTATAAAATAGACCTTTATTTTTTTTATCCTGGCTACACGACATAGGATACTTTTTATTTTGGTACAAGACAAGTGATTATTTCCAAAGTACCTACTGGCTAAAATACTCTAGGAAATATTATTGAATAATCGAGGAACGATAATAATAGGTAGAAAACCCTCTGTAACATGCCTGTCAATAGAAGACATACGTACGGAAAGGCCCTGAAGCCTCCGGAACAACGCCACGTGACTTGTCCGTTGATTGTATTTGACGGGTTGTCGATTCTCTGTCTTGGCATAGACAATCGAACGGTCACGTCATCGGTAAATGTCAATGGAACACATTTCAATGATGTTGATGTTCATTTGTTGATCATATCGGAATCGAATGAATCAACAGACAATGTTTAAAGAAAGAAGATACGTTTATTTGTGGGAAGCAAGTTGGAAGAAGTATGCGTCTCATTCACGCAAAACGGCTATCAGCATAATGCTACGATCCTAAACGAGACAGAGTCCCAGGGCTGATTTTCAATGACAGCCGGCGTTAACGTGATGACGACAAACCGGTGCAGTATACGAAGAGAAATAAATAATGCAATAAGATTGTGTATTTATTTTATTTCTTATTGCATTATTTATGCAATAAGAAATAAAATAAATACACAATACCTAGTTCTAAATGATTATTAACTATAAAACGGTATCATTCCGGCAACGACTTAGGGCCGATATACACGGACTGCTCGAGCAGTTAGCGATTGATCAACATAGACGGGCTGCTCTTGCAATCATAGTCAACAGCTTGAAGCTGCCATTGATAACTGCTAGAGCATTTGATACCAACTGCTCGTCATTCAAATCAGGTAACTGCGCGATATCAGTCGACAGCTCGAGCAGTCAGTGTATGCCTGGCGACTGCGAACCGCACGACCGCCCGAAGCAGTTGCAACTGCTCGAGCGGTTTCGTGTATGTGTGTACGTAGAAGACTGTAGTTCACTATCCAGTCGCAGCTTGAAGCAGTCCATCCTGACTGCTTCAAGCAGTCCGTGTATGTCGGCCCTTACGCACCGCCGCCGCCGGCCTATAATAATAGGTAATCTGTGCACACAGCTGTCATATTCGTACAACTACAGTTTGAAATTTTGACACACTGATTACGTATTATTCAACATGGCGCATTAAGTAATGAAAGCTGCTGCTGTTGCGCATTGTGTTGAATTTATTTCTGCCCTTGGAAAAGGATCACTATGTATATCTGGGCAAAGCTTGCTATTGCTTACAAACCTATCGCAATGTAAGTAAAAGATCTGACAACCAGTCTTACCAAGGGGCATCATATTACCCAATTAGGGTTGTGGAGATCAGATAGGCAGTCGCTCCGTGTAAAATTCTGGTGTTCAGCTGCACCCGGTGAGACTGGAATCGGGCCGACCCTAGCATAGTTGTGAAAAGGCAAGGCAGATGATGATGAATTATTTCGGCTCGTTTTCTTCTGGAGTAATTTGCTTATAACGTAAACTGCGACTTTACTATAATAATAGGGGAGAACTGCTCGTGACGGCCCAGAGACAAAGCCACGTGAACAGTTGTGTTCGACAGTTGTCCCACTTTACTGCTTTGTTTAATGTGGGTTTCAATGACGTCAAGCATTATTAATATCTTGTGCTATTACTATCAATAATTTATACTGAAGTCAAGCTTAACAAGAATAACTAGATTTTTTAGTACTTAATACAAAAAGTCGGAAATGATTGGTAGAGATTTAGTTATATTTTATTTTATATGATTTTATGAAGTTTCATTTGAATGTTTATTCAGTTTTTTTTTATCCATATGATTTTATTGAATGTCAATTTATTTTATTTTAATGTTGTAATGATTTTATGTAATGAATTTTATGTAATTAAGATTTGTATATTAAAACTTGGTGCCAAATAAATAAACAAATAAATACAATAATAAAAAGAAAACAATTATTATAACTGTTGGACTATACAGGGTAGCTGGGTCATGGACGCGTAAACTGTAACCATGAATTCAGCACACGATTTGAAGATAGGAGTCCCGGGGAACGCTATTGCCCTGTAAAATACCGTTTATAGCAATATGAAATTTCACTGCATGACGACGTTATGCTCATACCTTCATCCAGTAGGTAACTACATCCTTCTAAGCATAAACTTTCCATTAGTACACACATTAACATCAACAAATTCACACAAACTGACATCAAACTCCATATTTATTTTAAAACCAACTTTCAAGTTTGAAGTACAAGAACGGGCGTCCAAAACTTTAAAGCGAAATTAGCATATACGGAATAGACAGTAGTGCAAACACTTAGATGCTGAAGTTAGACGCCAGCGCTTTATACCCAGTCACCCACCTATGCACAAACTAAAGTGGCCTCCATAAATTCAGACGGTGTAAGTTTAAACGGCAACTCGGGAGTTAGGGAAAATGGAAATGGTTGGACAATCGACAAGGTCTTTCTTGAGGACATGCCATGTTTCTGATTGGACTTCTCATCGGAAAAAATAATGATCCCCTACATACAAACTTGAATCTCCTATCTCCTATCTTGAATCATTTAGAGGATGGATTTTCTTTCCTTAGTGCTCACTTTCGTTATAATAGGAATTCTTGTGCAAAACTTAGGTGAAGTGAGCTGTCATTCCACTTGATGCTAGGGATTGACACTATTGACAGCATGCGTTGCCTGTCAGTGATGAATGAATTTAAGATTTCTATTAAATAGATTTGAGTACAATCTTTAAGTGGACCAAGATGATATTGATGTGCCTTTTGGGCACTTATCCCATTGACGGACGAATTTTTTTATGCCCAATGAGCTCCTGCCTTTTTCTATATTTTTTCGTACTATATAATTGTATATAGTAGTGTTAGTTGATATTTGTTTAACTTGAAATAATAAAGATATTTACCTATAAAAAAAAAGATGATAATTAGGCCTTAAAGCAAGGTACAAAATTGATCCCAATTTTTATTTTTTAAATGTAAACTGATGAAGAGAGAAAGGTATGAGACAGTAGTCATGCTTCTTTTATGTCGTTGAATTACGTCAAGATGTCCATAATGACAAATTACAAGCTATTGTCACCGCTTCCTCTAAGCAATTATTGTAATTTATCTGTCTTTGCAACAGCCATTGAAAGTGAAACTTTACTATAATGTACTATACAGATGGTTATGAATATTCTTTAGCCTATGCCAATTACTGTACTAAACGTCCAGGATCTGAACTAACCTCTGTTCCAAAAAATAACTTAAATCCACAACTTCCGTGATAGCCACATCCAGTAACCCGACATCTTCCCCGTAACTTTTCCCCGAAGGCGTATATTTCTCTATACACGGGTGTCTGTGTCTAATAAAGTGGTCACAGTCGAAGCAAGATTAACAGCGTCTCTTTATTATTGTTTGCGTTCGGGCGCGCGCATATTGGAACCATGGAAAAGTATGGCGGATTGGGAATCGAAGAGTATTGGTATTATTATGATGAATGAGTGTTTTGTGGTCTTTTGATGTAGGAAAGGTTTTTGGTCTGCACTGGGAATTGAATTTTGTTTTGAGTGAGTTATGGTTTATTTTATGGAAAATAAAGTAATTTTGTTGGGATCACCATGTTGGTTAAGAGAATTGAAGGTTGTAAGTACGTCTGTTTTATCTTAGCTCAGGGGTTTGCATTTTCTTGATCTCATACCTTCATTTTTGTCATCGTAGTCCGTTCACAGCGTGTTTTTACACTTGTACACTCCACAAGTAAACCGCGCGTCGCTTCAAGTGATATAAATACTGTACTAATATACTGCACATAACATATAACATCACGCTAGTATTCCCCGAAAGATTAGGTAGAGGTGTGCCTATTAATATAGTACATCCACCATTTCACCAGTTATGTTTAAGTTCCATGTAATAGGAAGCGAGACCAGACTCTGGGCTGTTACTGAGAAATTTCAGATGAAAAAACCAGATAATTATGTATTGATACTTTTATTTTTGGTTGGTCTGTGGATGGGTGACCATCTTTACATACCGAGACCCCTCCGTGCCTCGGAAAGCACGTTAAGCCGTTGGTCCCGGCTGTCATTCATGGATCTTTGACAGTCGTTACGGGTAGTCAGAAGCCCGAAAGTCTGACAACCAGTCCATTGGTGTAATTGCCGTATGGCGTTCCAGTGTTAGAATAAATAAATAAATAAATACTTTCTATATTAATACACTGATCAAGCTAGTTGTCATTATTAATGCTCGTTTAATTACAAACTGGAAATGAAAATTACTATCAAGGATTGCGTTTGTTCATTTCACGAGTCAAAAATTCGCTTCATCGCTGTCAACAGAAAAAGTGCCCAAAAAGCTGGCAGAATTGCCCCGTTTTATGGCGATGCGGATTCTTTGGCCAAAAATAGCCCAGCCTCAGTCACGTGAAGAGTCGACCGACTTAAATTCAAATTAAATTTGACCGATCAAGCTTGTTGACTAAGCAAGCATTGTTATCTCATTTAATTACAAACTGGAAATTGAATATTATTTTCCAAAGCCTATCGCCGTGGACGCCCAATCGAAAAGAGATCCCTTTTTTCAATTTAACAAAAATAATCGATTCGCCACATAATATCATCGCCATGAAACATTGAAAAACAAATTTGGACCATCGCAAAATAGGGTTCTATTTCCTGCCAGTTATCTCACCATCGGGGGCTATTATCCGATGCCTTTCCAAATTATATTCGTGAATAGGGACAAAAGGACATGACCAAATTTGTTATTAGGTGTTTGTAAATAGGTGGCTATGTTTGTGTTCAGATGGAGGACTGACTCTGGATTTGTGAGAGTGATGTTGAAAACAATCAGTACACTAATTCCCGTAATTAAAAACTAAAATCGTAATCAATATCTTTACGCAATCTCATCTCAGCGACAGCAATTATCAAAAATGTTGGGAAATTAGAGGTATTTTTGACAGAATAAGACTGAGATTAGGATGTGAACGTTCTTAAAAATACAGGAATTACCCGTCAGCTTATTGCTAAGATCAACCTTTTAATCGGGAAATGCTCAGCCTAATATTTGTTAAGAAAATGTTCCAAACGCTGGTCCTACTTCATCTTTATCTTGAGTGCTTTAGCTGACTGACACCAACCCCCAGAATCTTTCACTGGGATTAACATACATACATCCTATAATGTTCTCATTGCGTCCTCTTTTCGAGAGGGAGTGGACTGTAATCCACCACGCGGGTCCAGTGCGGGTTGGTAGATGTCACATGTCTTCGAATTTTCGGTTCTATGACATGCCGGTTTCTTCACGATGCTTTCCTTCACCGTTTTGAGAGCAGTGGTGATGAGATTATTTACACAAAGTAAAGCGCCTGTCTGGGTTCGAACCAACGACCTACGACGACTCGGGGCCTTTACCACTGGGCGACCACTGCTCTCAGTCGGGGCAGATACCACTGGGATTAATAATTCGCAAAACTGAACATTGAAGCCAACGTCCAGAATTTAGTGCGATATCCAATAAAAAACAAAAGCCATTATGGGCCACTATGTGCGCACCTTAACCAGCGCACCACTTGGGAGGAAATTTGTATAAATTAAATGAAAATGGTACAAATGAAAGAATTTATCATTTTGTACGTGTCCTGACTTGTATTGAGTATCGCTTTTCTTTATTTAATTTGTGCCTGTCTGTCCTGGGGAATTTCATTTTCTTTACATATACGTGACAAGTTATTGGCTCCGTGTGAAGGTTCGGTATATTTAAATTGGAACCGTGACACGAGCTTTCTGAAGGCGGTCTTATAGACGAGTATAATATGCGCCGTTTTGTTGGCTCTTAATATTCGGTAAAGGAAATATTTGGCGTACCAGCTGATTATTACTTGGCAATTTTTCTGAGAACTCAATATACAAGATACATGTGGAAACTCAATAATGTATTTTGGCAATACAAAAGGTTGTGTGAGTATCGGTAATATACTGTGTATCAGAAATGCGTGGTCGTATTTAATGATGTGGTACAGATCTAAACTGAACAAATTTCTCTATTGTACCAATATTGTAATGGAAAAAAACGGTTTGCACTCCGGGAGTGCAAACCGTTTCACTTCAAAAACCTGTCCCATAGAAAACTTTAATACCTAGTTGACGTAAATGTATGGACAACTGATTATTTTTTTGCTATTCCAATGCAGTTCTGATGGCCCGTACCACTCTTAAAAATGACCACACACATGTCTGATACCCACTGTATAAACCACTTTACCTCCTCATATGAATGAAAGTTGGTTTAGGTTTAGGATATAGAGAAAGGTTTACAAAGCTTTATTAAAGACACTGATTACATTACATTACATAACCTATCCTTCATCCACCAAAAAAATACACCTTTAATTACACTCACTCACACACACACGCTCGCTCACCCTCACTTACTCATCCATAAATGAAATAGTTTTTTACTTTTAGTTATACCATATTTTTATAGCAGTCAAATACATACGTAAACAGTAAAAACTTTTTTGAAAAAAAAAAAAAACAACCAACTTCCAAAAACGACACTACAAAGTGAAAAATAGCTTTAATTTCGGAAGTCGGTATCGTTGGGTTCGCATTTTCGTTGTTTGCCACCGACTTCCGAAATTAAAGTTATTTTTCACTTTTTTGGAAGTCGGTTGTTTTTTATTTCAAAAAAGTTTTTATTTTTCACTTTTAAGTTGAAATTATTACCAGTAATTTTGGTTTAAAAACCAAACTACTGAACCGTTTTTGATGAAATTTTTATGGGACCATTTGGGAAGTATACCCTTTCCAACAAAAAAATATTTTTTCAAATCGGTTGGCAAGAGACGGAGTTATGCGCGAACAAACATAAAAAAAAAATACAAACATCCGAATTGAGAACCTCCTCCTTTTTTAGAAGTCGGTTAAAATTACAAATCATTGCAATTCAAGGGGGATTGGAACTGTTACTCTTCATACAGGTTATACTGTAACCTAGTTAGGAGATCAGAACTGCACCCACTACAATTGTAGCAAATCTGTAATTATACCATGTATAAATTATGTATACATATTATACCCATGTACTGAATACTTGAAAATGATCAACAAAAATGATTATTATTATTATATAATTATGCCAGTTTACCTATGACCTGTGACGGTAAAACTAGAAAAACGGTTTCAAATTAATTGAATGTTTCTGACAAAACCACAAACACTCCTTAGAACATCTAAAAAACAACAAAGTAAAACGAAAGTAAATCCAAAATGAAATACAAATTCCCCACCGACCTTTTTCCCGTCTCTTTTAAAACGAAAATATCAAAACAATGTCGTGGACGATGGGTTTCTTATTAATTTACTTTAATTAAAACTGACTTTTGCTAAAATAACTTGATTACAACGCTGGGGAACGTTACAAAAAACGTTATTACAAAACACTGGCTCAAAAGGAATTCTCATTCTTTCGATTATACTGAGTTTCAGTAAAATGTTTTTTGTATTAAATTGCTTGAAATAGTGGCTTGTTTTAGCTGAGCTGTCTTTTCTTTTAGGTATTATGAAGACGCTTCTTCTAATTACTTAGGTAAGTTTGAAATGTTTTAGTATTCACTCTGACTAATAAAACAATCTACTAACTACATATCTTGCCTTTTCTCTTATCTAAATCATACAAAACCATTTCTTTGATTAAATCAATGATTCATGATTTGACATGATTCATGATTACCGACAGCCTTAAAGAATTTATTCAACTTATTAAGTTATAACATAATAAGTTGTGTGATGATGATATATACATATATCATCATCCGCGTGGTGGATTAAGATCCATCTCTCGCACAAAGTGGAGGCCTGTGTCCCAGCAGTGGGAACATTATAAGCTGATTATGATGATGATTATCACCATCATCATCTACGGATTTTTAGCTACGGGGGGCCTTAAGTCAAAGTCAAAGCATTTATTTTAAATAGGCACATAAAAGACACTTTCGACCATCGAATATTACAAAACAATTGAATTGATTCTAGTCGCCCCTTCCAAAAGGTAGCTTTCGTATGGAAGAAGAATGGGCAAGAAACTCCACCGTTACTCTTTTAAAATCTTAGCCTGGTCAGGTATATGTCTCCAACGTCACCTATTTTCGGCTTTTCTTTCCAATTTCTCACTTCAACAATTCTTAAATCTTGGTCTTCGCCATTCAACTAACTGGTCTTGGGCCGGCTCGACTTCTCCGGCCATCTGGCTTACTATCAAATAAGCGTTTGGGTGTTCAGGTCTCGTCCACTCTTGCAACAGGTTCTGCCCATCGAAGACGTCCTATTTTAATGGTCTTAATAATATTATTTTATGTAACATCGTCGGTAGTAATTATTGACGATTATCAGTAGTAAGAGTATGAGCAGTGGTGCCCAGTGGTAACGGCTCCGACTTACCAGTCGTAGGTCGTGGGTTTCAACCCAGACAGGCGCTTTACATTGTGTAAATAATTTCATCAACACTGCCCTCACAACGGTGAGGATAGCTCAGCTTTCTTTCTTTCTTTCAAATACGCAATTGTTAATGGTATTGCCATGCTAAAACGCGAAAACTTGGTATATTATCCCTCACATTATTATCTACTAAACTTTCATTTTGAGCAGGCATTCTAACCTGACCCTTTCACCCATATAAGACCATCCTTCAGAATTCTCCTATAACCGGAGATCTAAGGGCGGCATCACACATTGGCTATATCGTTCTGAAATAAGGTCCGATCTACATACTCCCGCTAGGTGGGACACATGTTTTACATGAAAAAGGAACGGTCCTATATGGGAAAAAGCAATATCGTGTTAGTGCTTGTGTTTTGTTTTTGGTCTAAGTTTTGAGAATATAGCGACTACAGAAATACAGAGAACAATTAATGTCTCTCGTAGAGAGGTTTAAAGTATTCTCGAACAATTACTTTTTGAAATATGGAGATCTTCCTAAAATAAATATTGACAAACCAAAACAAATTCCGTTGATCTTTGTTATAATACTACAAAAGCGTAACAACCTCAGCTAGGCGTTATTTTTACAGAAAAATCTTTTCTTCCATTCAGACACCTATCAAATTCGTACAATAATCTCACAAATATCGAATAGGTAGTACATTTAGAAGTGAAAACTTTAAAAATAAATAAAAAAATAAAAATAAAAACCATTTATTTCAGACGAAAAAGTCAATAGGCAAGGCAAGGTTGTTAGTAACAAGAATTTGGCTAGAACTAATGTCAGTAATTAAAAAGTAAATAAAAAGGAAGAAACTATACACACCATCCACCCCTGCACAGTGTGCTCATCGGTCTAGCAACACATGGAGTTTTTTTCTTCACATGGGGTCTTTAGGTACGTTGAGCGATTTTTGGTAGGGGAAAATCTTATGGGATCGAGTCATTGACATGCTAATGTTAACAGTATATATGTGTAGCTATTAGTATGACATGTTGGGCTTAGCCAGCAGATACTTTTACGTTTATACTTCTGGCGGCCGTCCCCGTGTCTGCCGCCAGAAGTAATCCTATCCTACTAATATTATAAACGTGAACGTTTGTATGGATAGATAAATGGATGGATGGATGTTTGTTACTCCTTCACGCAAAAACTTCTGAACGGATTTGGATGAAACTTGGCACACAGATGGCTTATAACCAGGATTAATATAGGAATTTTTATCCTGATATTCCCACGGGATCGAAACTTATGCGGGTGAAACCGCGGGGCGCAGCTAGTAATATGTATAAATAATTTGCGGTAAACATAACGCATAAAAAGAACATAAAAACAAAAAAACAAAACACTACACACACAAACACTAACACCATACACACACAACACACACAAACACCCTCACACACTAGTATTATTTTATTAACACTACTTTGATGCGTACCGCGAGGGTTGGTTCGAGATGGCGATGGTGCGGAAAAAGAGTTCCGGGAAGGATTTGGGGGGGGGGGGCTTTTGCTCGGCAGTGGGACAGTATAAACATACAAAAAAAAAACACTTTTATACCCGTGATTCCCTAAAAGCTACACCACCACCCGAGTGCACTTGTGATAAAACGACACTATGTTCAGTAGGGTCATTGTGAAAGTATACCAACAATGTGCGGCGCGAACTAGCGGACCGTTATGTTCACATTGCTAATGGGGAACGAAATATTTCGGATATCCGCCTTTTTGTATTGGGAATCTAACTTTGGCTTGTCAAAATCTTAGTTTACATCCTACTAATATTAGAAACGTGAAAGTTTGTATTGCTGGATGGATGGATGGATGTTTGTTACTCTTTCACGCAAAAACTACTCAACAGATTTAGATGAAATTTGGCATACAGATGCTTTATAACCAAGATTAACATATAGTTACTTGTTACCATAACACAAGCATTAGGTTGCTTAGCTTGGGACTAGATGGCGCTGTGTGAAATGTCCAGGGATATTATTATTATTATTATACGATAGGTACTTTTATCCCGATATTCCCACGGGATCGAAACTTATGCGGGTGAAACTGCGGGGCGTAGCTAGTAATAAAATAACAATCGTGCCTATATTGCCCGAAGCATAATCATAATCGCAGAGAGATTGAGCTGTGGTGACCCAGTGGTAAAGGCCCAAACTTACGAGTTGTAGGTCGTGGGTTCGAACCCAGACAGGCGCTTTACTTTGTGTAAATAATTTCATGACCGCTGCTCTCAAAACGGTGAAGTAAAACATCGTGAGGAAACCGGCATGTTCTAGATTAGGTTTTTTTTAATTTTTTTCTCTTCTTGTTCTCACACACTATTGTCTACATTTATTTTTTTACTTCTCCTTTCGCAGGTCTGCTGGAAGAAATTCCTTAAGAAATAAGCAGTACCTTTGTACTCATATTATAATTATGTCATATCATTATGTATTTTACTGTGTGTACAGACGCCAGCAGGTCAACCTACCCGAAACTGTCAAATTTTCCTTAATAAAATAAATAAATAAATCAGTAATAAAATAATAAAAACAAAATAAGTTTATTACATATCATTTTGGCTTACATTGCATGTCGAGGAGTCTCCATTAAGGCATAGCAATGCCGTAGTTGTATCAGTGCGTACTTAACCTAAAAGAATGTTCAGTTATAGCTTTCCTATTAAAATTTACAGCAAAATCGTGCCTCTTTTCCATCAACGCAACTCAGTATCACATTGTATGTCCCAATCTCAGAAACGTGTCCCTTTTCAATCCTTTCGCGAAAACAAAGCAAAGTTTCAAAGTTATCTCAGTTTGGCCTGACAGTTGCACGACGTAACGAATGTTACGTCTCATAGTTATACCTAATTTAATGTAGTGACGTCACTTTAGCAGAAAGATAATGTCTTGTCATTCCCATTATTCACTCTCTTTTGGAAGTGGGTTAGGGTTGTTACATAAAAGCGGTTATTTTTGACAAGTGAACAGTTTTTGCGTGTCTCATTTTAATTTAAATGAATCTATTGCCCGTGGCTTTCATTTTGTGGCAGAGATAGAAGATCCTGTGTACAATTTTCTCGAATAATTATCTTTTAAAGGTAGGTCTCATAAAGAAGCTTCTTTAAAACGATGATTACAAGTAATTGAATTGGCAACAAAATTCTTGGAAAGAAAATCTTTTTGGTTTAACACCAAGTGAAACTTTAAGTAGCAGATGGTTAATATTACCATAATAATAAATCAAACATTTTAACAATGATAATTTATTCATACATAATAAATAAAACTATGTAGGTAACTCTTTATAACACACGTAGAATAGAATAGAAGACTTTATTATACTCTCTTCAACACACGAATTACGGATAGAAACTTAGAAATTACTGTTGAACTATTACTTAGTTAGCATAAGCATGATCCTATAATGTTCACTCTATTGGGACACAGGCCTCCTCTCTTTGTGAGAGAGTAAGCTGTAATCTACCACGCGGGCCCAGTGCGGGTTGGTAGATGTCACATGTCTTCGATTTTTTAGTTTTAGGATATGCCGGTTTCCTCAAGATGTTTTCCTTCGCCGTTTTGAGAGCAGTGGTGATTAAATAATTTACAAAAAGGAAAGTACCTGTCTGGGTTCGAACCTACGACTTACAACTCGTAAGTCGCGGGCGTTATCACTGCGCCAGACCTGCTCCACAGCTTAAATAAGCCATCATTACCACCGCCGCACTAGCACCGCATTAGCACCGCCGTGTCCTCGTAGAGGCGATCGGCAGCGGCGGCGACCTCTCGCGTCCGACCCTGGTTCGAGCCATGGTCCGGGGCGAGAGGGTGTGGGAGGCAGTCACCTCCTTCTGTGAAGCAGTCATGCTAGCGAAGAAGGTGGCGGGGTGGATGAGGGAGAGATCCTCACGCCTCAGCCGCCGCCGGAAACGCTCCGGGCGTCGGGAGCTGCGTGACGACTCCCGGCCACCGTAGGCGCGGGCCTGCGGGCGGTGAGTAATGGGAAACCCACCGTCCGATCAGGACCAGCCGGTCGATTCCTTAAAAATCTCACCGTGAAAACTCAAATGAAGTGACCCTGATGTGAGTTGTCAGTAGTGTCAATCCCTAGCATTATTTGGAATGGCAGCTCATTCCACGCTTACTTCACCTAAGTGTTCACGGTGAAATGGTTACAGAATCGCACTGCAGGCCCGTGCCGGACGGCGCGTATGTGTTCCACGCGCGCCTCTAAGAGATGTCAGCAAGATTGATGTGGCCCGATAGGGTCGAAGCCTGCCAGGGTAGCGGGATCGTCCGAAAGGGTTACCGCTGCCCTGGAACATAAAGGGCTAAGGAAGGAACACGGGTGGGTTTTAGTCAGTAAGAGTCTGACACTCCCTTCCGCTCCATCCAGAGCGGGAGGGGTCATTTGATGATTTCCCATCCAGAAAAAAAAAAAGCCATCATTAAAAAAGAAAAGAAAAATAAGACCTTTTATATAGCAAATCACAACTTATAATCATCATATAACAATGAGCCTTATTCTGCTATCAAAAATTACGTCGGTACGCCCGAAGTACTTCTCTCATTTGACTGACATCGGAAATTTGTAGCAAATTGTTTATTTCAACCTCATAAAGACAGAAACTGGGCCTCCGACTTCGATTTAATAGTACAAATATAGACAATGTACCTACTCGTAATATTTCAGTGCTTGTGATCAAAATATGATTAGCTTTTATATTGTTTTAGTCTTTTATGTTATGTGTATTTTCTCGTTTATAACATTTATTCACGATTTTGCTATACTATAAATATAAATATGACGGAGGAGGTACATCTGTCTCGTTATCATCAGCCATATTATAAATTTTGTGGGCGTACTATGGGTGGTGTTGGTTATTACGCAATAGAAAAACCGTTTCCAGCTCAAATCAGATTATAATTTACGAACGAGTTAGTCACACTAGCGAACCATACATGTAGCTACACAACTCAACGATACGGAACGCGTGATAGTTTCTGAGCATATGCGTACTATGTCCAAGGGCAAAGAGACCGCTTTGCGGGGGCTCTCTTCCACTCGCATGAAATCAGGCTAGATTCTGTCGACCAGCACCAGATGGCGCTGGCGTACCGGATACGACTTGATTGCGACAAATATATTTGGAATGTGAATTATCCAGAAACAATTTAGAAGGGAGGTATACTCATCATCATCTGCATAGCCTTTTCTCAACTATATTGGGGTCGGCTTCCGGTCTAACCGGATACAGCTGAATACCAGTATTTTACATGTGGCGACTGCCTGTCTGATCTCCACAAAACAGTTGTTGGGTATTATGATAGGTACCCCTTGGTACGACTGGTAGTCAGACTTTCGGGCTTCTGACGACCCGTAACGACTGTCAAAGTAACTTAAATCACAGCCGGGACCAATAGCTTAATGGGCTTTCCGAGACACGGAGGGGTCTTGGTATGTAAAAATGGTCACTCATCCACGGACCAATCGCAGCAAGCATAGCTTAATTTGTACAATCGATCCGTGTGGCTGTTATTACTTAGTAACAAGCCCAGAGAGTAGGTATACTTAAAACTTGAAAACATACTAAACCGACAAAATAAACCCCTATTTTATACAGTCACTATATTTTTATACTAAACATCACACTACATTTTAAAACCGCACATTCGATGCTATTTCAAATAATCTACATAAAGAGTAAAAACATACTAAAACTAACTTCAAAAACCAATTTAAACAAAACCTAGAAACAGTTTAGTGTTACTTAAACCTCAATTTAAAGCATCCCAAATTATACATATTTTAGCGGGACCCAAACTAAATTATATCAACAAACTAAATAAGCGCCCATTACTAAGCCGAAAGCAAAATTACTAAAGGCCGAAGCTAATCAAGATCTATTGGACTCATTAGTGGCTAACGAGAACTTAACTAGGGTCATCCCTGTGGGCCGCTACCCTAAAAGCTGAGGTAAGGTATTCTTATTGTAGACCCACGTTTAGTGATGCACGCAATGTTACTTTTGTTTTTTTTTGTTGTTTTTTGGTTGTATGAACTACTCTGTTTACCCAGTAACTGGGTTCTGGGGGTCAGACAAAATCAAAAGTGAATTGAGTCAAACTAGGCTGAGACATAGCACTTTTCGAACGTCAAAATTACATAAGACAGTCTCCCAAAACGCCCGCCCTTTACTACTTCCTAGCGCTTAAACTGGGATGAAGAAATGGTGCGAAAAAAAAAAACAAACTCCCCAGCAGCAAATGCTGTCTGTTCAGCTAGAAGAACTTGATTCTATACAATGTACGTATTTAACATTACGAAACACAAAATATTTAATAAAATTATTTGCCATACGTCAATGCCAATTGTACTTACCTACCAACAAACACATTGAAACTATCTAAATAATAAAAACGTAAACAGAACTTAAGTCCTAAATAAGAGCCTCTAGGCAGAAAGCGCGTGCACGCTTACATATGCAGCGCTACATTAGTTCATACAGCTGTAACTTGAAGTCATAGTGTTGCTGGGACCTTCGAAGTAAAATAAAGCATTTAATTAATAATAACAAAACCATGGTCAGCAAGACGACCTGTCACCACAAGCACCCGTTCACGAGCATAACGCAAAGATCGGCCATTACCACCGCCATATTTAAGGGAGACAGCAGACAGCAAAAGAGGACAGCCAGTCGTTTCATCTAAAATACTAGTAGTCAGCTGCATCCAGTTAGACTGGAAGTTCGGCCCCAACGTATTTGAAAAACAATAGGTAGATTGATTGGATTGTTCTATTTGTGTAACGGTCAAAAGTTTTCAATCGGTTAAACTACGCTTGCCGTGGTTGGTCCGTGGATGGGTGACCATCTTCATATACCAAGACCCCTCCGTGCCTCGGAAAGCACGTTAAGCCGTTACGCGTCGTCAGAAGCCCGAAAGTCTGACAACCAGTCTAACCAAGGGGTTTCGTATTACCCACTAACTGGGTTATGGGGTCAGATAGGCAGTCGCTCTATGTAAAATACTGGTACTCAGCTGCATCCGGTTAGACTGGAAGCCGACCCCAACATAGTTAGGCTAGACAGATGATGATAGTGAAAAGTTTTCGGTCGTTGAGAAATTATCGGTAACAACCCGGAGGCGATAATTATGCTTGCTCTCGCTGATCTTTAAGTCAGTATAGTAGCCTGGAGTCTAGGCATTGATCGGAAGAACATAACTGGCAAAATGCCAGTAGGTATTCCGAGAGTTAGAGTTGTGTAGGTCATCCAGATCGACACTGGAGGTGTGTCGGGCTGGGTGATCTACACAACTCTACATACTCTACTGGCGTGATGTAATTAAATGAATGTATCTTATGCTCGGTTCCTATAAACCAAAACGAATCGTTTTACTTACCAATGTTAGCATTTTTAATTACCAAACTGTGTAAATAGATTCATAAGCTAATTTTACTTGTGATTGCTACTTTCGTCTATGGAAGGGTCTACGATACTAAGCTATGAGGTCTTTGTTTCATTATTGTTAAAGATTAAAGAGTCTTAATTTTAACTGATAATGGTCCGTAAATTATAGGAATCAACAATGCATCGGTAAACACATACTGCAGAAAATAGTCTGAATAAAATGATATGCCTAAAGAGTATAATTATAGATAGTACCACCATCAATTCAATTTATTCAGGAACAATTCACATTGTGTTTGAAATCATTAAAATTATAAAACTAACACATTCATAATACAATAAACCATAGAAGAAAAAAGAAAAAAAGAAATAAATAGAAAATACATTAACAATAAAATTCAATAACATTACAAGCTAATACATACTAATATTATTCGGTCTCTCATTAACTAATCAAATAATCAAATTTTAAAACGTGGATATGTCGTCGTCTATAGAATACAGACATTTCTTCAATAGGAACGCTTTAAGTGTTGACTTAAATGAGCTCTTGTAAATTATAGTTTTTAAATCCAATGGCAACCTGTTAAAAATCCGTCCTTTGCACATTAATTGAAAAGGGCAATAATGTTTGACAAACCCATGTCCTTGTCAATTCAAAAGTACCTGTACTTGGTTAGTTTGAAATAAATGCCTATAGTTTGAGTTTGCAGACATCAAATAATGTCGAGAATCAAGTGTAGTGTACCAATATCCTACGTGTGGGTGATGCTTAATTACATAAATTTCATCTTACTAATTGTATCCTAAGTGGCGTCTCTAGTTCCAGATTTCCTATTAATTAATTCCGATATTAATCATGCAAAAGGAGCTATTGATCATAGAAATTGAATTCTGTATCTTAAGATAGATACAGTAGAGAACATAACCGTTTCAAAATGCAGGCGAAAGCCTTTTTTATTATTACATAACATGACATTACGCCTGTAAGCCCCGAAAGGTTGAGCAGAGGTGTATAGTACACTCACATTTCGCCAGGTAATAGTGGGTGAGCCTATTGCCATCAACCGGGCACAAATCCAGAGTCCGGGCTGCTATTGAGAAAATCCTGATGGAAAAACCCAATAACACTATGCCCGACAGAGTCCGGGCTGCTGTTGATAAATTCCTGATGGAAAAACCCAATAACACTATGCCCGACAGAGTCCGGGCTGCTGTTGATAAATTCCTGATGGAAAAACCTAATAACACTATGCCCGACAGAGTCCGGGTTGCTACTCGTATTGAGAAATTCCTGATGGAAAAACCCAATAACACTATGCCCGACAGAGTCCGGGCTGCTACTCGTATTGA
The DNA here is from genome assembly GCA_951799955.1 of Apamea anceps. Lineage (NCBI taxonomy): Eukaryota > Metazoa > Arthropoda > Insecta > Lepidoptera > Noctuidae > Apamea > Apamea anceps. The sequence goes on along the minus strand of OX637504.1, from coordinate 4,012,782 downwards.
GAAATTCCTGATGGAAAAACCCAATAACACTATGCCCGACAGAGTCCGGGCTGCTACTCGTATTGAGATATTCCTGATGGAAAAACCCAATAACACTATGCCCGACAGAGTCCGGGCTGCTGTTGATAAATTCCTGATGGAAAAACCCAATAACACTATGCCCGACAGAGTCCGGGCTGCTGTTGATAAATTCCTGATGGAAAAACCTAATAACACTATGCCCGACAGAGTCCGGGTTGCTACTCGTATTGAGAAATTCCTGATGGAAAAACCCAATAACACTATGCCCGACAGAGTCCGGGCTGCTACTCGTATTGAGAAATTCCTGATGGAAAAACCCAATAACACTATGCCCGACAGAGTCCGGGCTGCTACTCGTATTGAGATATTCCTGATGGAAAAACCCAATAACACTATGCCCGACAGAGTCCGGGCTGCTACTCGTATTGAGATATTCCTGATGGAAAAATCCAATAACACTATGCCCGACAGAGTCCGGGCTGCTACTCGTATTGAGAAATTCCTGATGGAAAAACCCAATAACACTATGCCCGACAGAGTCCGGGCTGCTACTCGTATTGAGATATTCCTGATGGAAAAACCCAATAACACTATGCCCGACAGAGTCCGGGCTGCTACTCGTATTGAGATATTCCTGATGGAAAAACCCAATAACACTATGCCCGACAGAGTCCGGGCTGCTACTCGTATTGAGATATTCCTGATGGAAAAACCCAATAACACTATGCCCGACAGAGTCCGGGCTGCTACTCGTATTGAGATATTCCTGATGGAAAAACCCAATAACACTATGTCTATGTCTCCCTTTACACTATCCACATAATCAGCCTATAATGTTCCCTCTGCTGGAACACAGGCCTTCTCGGTGAGAGGGAGTGGACCGTAATCCAACACGCAGGCCAAGTGCGGGTTGGTAGATGTCACAAATGTCTTTGAATTTTTGATTCTAGGACATGGCGGTTTCCTCACAATGTTTTCCTTCGCCATTTTGAGAGCAGTAGGGAGTTTATTTATTTTCCTGTCTGGGATCGAACCTACAACTCGTAAGTCAAGTCTGGGCCATACTGCTCCTATTAAACTGCTCCTTTAATACACAATCTACAAAGTTAAAAGGAACGGTTCTACCTTATGATTCATCATCATCATCAGCCTAGCCTTTTTGCAGCCGAATACCAGTATCTTACATGGAGCGACTGCCAATCGGAACTCCACAACCCAGTTACTGGGTAACGTATTCTACCTAACGATTATAACCTCAAAATTAATCGGCAAATTACGAATACCTCTACTGAATATTACAATGAGCTGAAAATGAGTAACGAATTCAAATTTGCGGGCGTGCGGCCGGCGACCGCGTCATTTGCAGTGGGTTGCGTACGTATTTGTGCGGTTCTCTATTTACGCCCAACGAACCCTGATTACGGGTACTGCTAATGGTAGGCGGTCCGTGCGGTATAGAGATGGTATTTTGATTTGTTTATCTGACATGCGTATTGTATCGATTACTTCAGTTTTAAACGTCACTAAGAAATAAAATATGTGGGTGTGTGGGTGTGTGTGTGTGTGTGTGTGTGTTGGTCTGTTTGAATGGGTAATTAACTAAACGTTATTTTGGTGAAATACATAATACATAACATAATCCTATAACGGTTCCACTGCTGGGACACAGGCCTCCTCTCTGTGAGAGGGAGTGGGCCATAATCCACCACACGGGCCCAGTGGGGTTCGTGGATGTCACATGTCGTAAAATTTTTAGTTCTACAACATGCCGGTTTCCTCACGATGTTTCCCTTCACCGTTTTGAGAGCAAATCAAATCAAATCATTTCTTTTTGCAGAAAACAATGTTACAATGGTGTTATTAAATATACATTTTTCAAGTGATTCTACCGTAGGGCATGCAAAATGTATACAAACCTGGTTTAGCAAAATTAAGATTAACATTGAAATACGAGTATATAGAATTAGATTTAAATATTTTAAGATATTCAAATACCGGTATGTCCTTCTTAAACTTAAATTGATACAGATTAATTATTTATTTAGTGATAATAATATTTTAATTATTTCAATGTCATTCCTAGAAATATTACTTAAAGATACATGCATAATATTGTTCAATTACTTGATGTCAGGTCTTGAGTTTGGAAAAAATATCGTTTAAGAAGTCGTTCAAGTTATAGTAACATTTATTAACTAAAAGGCTCTTTAGACTTCTCTTAAATAAGGCAATGAGTACTACTCATGCTTTTAATAGTAAGATAAAAATCGGTTCATCTGTTCGGGAGCTACGATGCCACACACACACACACACCCCTACAGAGACACGTCAAACTTATAACACCCCGTCGTTTTTGCGTCGGGGTTAAAAAATTACTATTTATTTATTTGCCAACATGTGAAACACTGGTTAGTAGGCATGCATTGAAACTTGATACAGTATTAAGATATGTACCCTGTAAGGGCACTGCAAATTTTATATATATCAAATTACATAATTTTATAATATTGATTATAATTATTACAATTATTTACATTATACTAAACATTAACATTTAAACATAATTACAAAAATTCATTACATTTTATTTTAAAATTGTCCCAAATACCTAATATTTTTCTTTCTTTCTTTCATATGAAACTGTAATCCACGTGGTAATCGAATTTAATGCTTACATGAAGGTTGTTCAATATTTAAAATTTTCAAATTAAAATTTTGTAGTTAATTTGTTTAACAAACTGGAACTTTACTTCAGTATACATACCTATTATGTATCTAGTTAATATTACGTCAGTTGTTCCACTGTTGAATACAGGAAACTAAATTGTGTGGTTTCAGAACCAACTGTTAACATTGATGCTGAATATTGGTATTCTGTGTAATTTGGAAGTGAAAATTTTACAGGCTGCTCAGGTGTATTCACTTCGGAACATAAAGCATTACCTGAACAGTACGCCATAATGGACATTCCTATTACGATATACCGAGAACTTTGGGAAGTACCGAACTAGTATTGAACACTAGGTATCAAGCAAATAGGACTTAGCCGGATTTCTGTTGAAGTTAAGCTTGGCGCCGAGTTATAACGGCAACGTTAGTAATAAACTCCAAATATAAATTCTTCCTACTTTTTTTCTTTTTTGAAAAATGTTGCCCCACACTAGGAATTTCACATTTAAACTCACATACACAAACAGCCAGAGCCGGAACAACTAATGTAGGCCATACAAATATTTGACCCGTGTGGGAATCGAACCCGCGACATGCAGCGCAGCAGTCAATCGCTTAACCACTGCGCCAACCGTGCCGTCGTCGAATTAAAAAATCATTTCATTTCTGATAATGGGTGCATGCATAAAGACGTGGGTTCCCGGTATAGAGATATCAGTAACAAAAAATAACATTAAAATAAAATCATTATTTCAAAAAGTGACAACATAGTTACAGACATTAATGATAAATGATTTTATTTCTGTAAGTAGTTTTGTACAAACACTTTGACATGTCAAATTTCATTTACAACATACAGAAGTAGAATCTCAAGTAACAGGGTGTAAAGTTCATTCATCCTCCATAGAAAAGGGAGTATCCTCCGACCAGGCGAATGCTGTGTCTGGTGGGCTACTGCCCGATGATACTGTCGGGACGTTGCTATATATGCTATTTGCGCGGTAAACTCTGCTTGCGCGATGCAGGATTTTGCGTGAAATCAGTGTGAAGTGTGATGCGTAGTTCGCATATGGCGATGTAGATGGCCACTAAACCGGTAAAGACAAGTCAATACCGGTCGGTGCGGGGAAAATAGCCCGGTATTAATTTATGCGTCCACACACAAAGAAACATGTAAAACATTGCAACCGTCTCTTTCCGTAAATCGACCTGCGTCTGTCCCAGAGAACCCGCTGCTTTGATTTATGCTAGCAGGTACCCAATCTTATGAAGTGGGGTAGGCAGTAACAATGATTCCATCATTAAAACATATCTTGACTGTTAAAGCAGAGTGATATCGTTTAGAACTAAATGATACAATTTACTTTTGATAATCTTGATTGATAATAGCTAAGTATATTCCTATATTTGAATTTGAAAATCCTTTAAATATAAAAATAGATAGGTACATACATAAACTCATGCTTATTTCCCATGGGCGTAGGCAAAAAGTACAGAAAACCATCTGCGACGATCCTTACATATTCCTTTTACCCTAAAATAAAAAAGGTTATCCGATTAATATAGCGGTCTGTGAATCACCTCATTTCCATATCAGTTAACCCTATTCACTGAAAAAAACCTATAATAAATATAAACTGAACAAAACTCTAAAAGAGGCTTCATCAATATTCACATAAAATGTTTTCAATAAATACATACGATTCTGTATCATTTACATTGGGACAATGGGAACGTGGACTTTTTACGGGAGCTTTTAATTTCAACTTTTTCAGAGCTCGGCACTGAAGGTTATTGATCATCGGACCGTATTAAAACGCAAACACGGGGGTCTTAATTTGCATGTCTCTGTAGGGTTGGTGTTGCGAAACTTTTTGCTTTTGTATTTTTCTTTGTACTTGTTGTTCTTTTCTTGTGTGAAAATCGATAATTGTTTGGCTGTGTGTAACGTGCTGGCTGTTTTTTTAGTTTGGTGTGTTATATGGCGAAAGATTTGTGATAAAAAGTATCTTTCAATCCGAAATGCTGTTAAGATCGGATTGATTAGTTATGCTGGTCAACTATTTTTTTTTAAACAAATAACTTATTGTACAGATGCCAGCAGGTACCCGAAACTGTCAAATTTTCCCAATCAACCTTGAACCTTAACGCTTTACCGATAAAGTTGAAAATCTATTAAAGAAATTTGACAGATTGTAGTAGCTTGATGTGCTGGCGTCTGTACTTTTTTTTTTTTTTTTTTTTTGAGGATGGGAAAATCATCAAATGACTCCTCCCGCTCTGGGTGGAGCAGGAGGGAGTGTCAGACTCTTACTGACTAAAACCCACCCGTGTTCCTTCCTTAGCCCTTTATGTTCCAGGGCAGCGGTAACCCTTTCGGACAATCCCGCTACCCTGGCAGGCTTCGGCCCTATGGGGCCCCGTCACTCATGCTGACATCTCTTTGAGGCGCGCGTGGAACACAACACGCCGTCCGGCACGGGCCTGGTCCTGATCGGACGGTGAGTTACCCATTACTCACCGCCCGCAGGCCCGCGCCTACGGTGGCCGGGAGTCGTCACGCGGCTCCCGACGCCCGGAGCGTCTCCCGCGGCGGCTGAGGCGTGAGGTGCGCAAGGCGCGTTCTCTCGCCCACCCCGCCACCTCCTTCGCTAGCATGACTGCTTCGCAGAAGGAGGTGACTGCCTCCCACTCCCTCTCGCCCCGGACCATGGCTTGAACCAGGGCCGGACGCGAGAGGTCGCCGCCGCTGCCGATCGCCTCTACGAGGACACGGCGGTGCTCTGCCCAGGCAGGGCAGACCTCCACCGTATTGGCGTCTGTACTTCAAATCAACCTCATCATCTGTCTAGCCTGTTCCCAACTAGGTTGGGGTTGGCTTCCAGTCTAACCAGATATAGTTGAATACCAGTAATTCACATGGAGCGACTGCCTACATAACACATACATAATCAGCCTTTAATGATCCCACTGCTGAAGCGGGAGTGGGCCACCACGCAGGCCCAGTGCGGGTTTGTAGATGTCACCTGTCTTCAAATGTTTGGTTCTAGGACATGCCGGTTTCCTCGCGATGTTTTCCTTCACAGTTTTGAGAGCAGTGGTGATGAAATAATAAACGACTATTTATTGTACATCAAATTCATCATCATCATCTGCTTAGCCTTTTCCCAACTATGTTGGGGTCGGCTTCCAGTCTAACCGGATGCAGCTGGATACCAGTATTTTACATGAAGCGACTGCCTATCTGACCTCCACAACGCAGTGACTGGGTAATACGATACCCCTTGGTAAGACTGGTTGTCAGACTTTCGGGCTACTGACGACCCATAACGACTGTCAAAGATCCACGAATGACAGCCGGGACCAACGCCTTAACGTAATTGTACATCAAATTATGCTTCAAAATTAAACCTAGTTGTGGTAGAAGACTAATTCAATACAGAGTGAACAAATAAAAACTTGTTTTAAAAACAACAAAAAGAAACTATTTAGAAAAAAATATAGTAATTAAAGTACGTACTTTAATTACTATATTTTTTTCTAAATAGTTTCTTTAGTACCTACCCCAATCACTACAAAGTATTCACATTCTAACGTCAACGTCACCCAACCATGTCAATGCAAATCAAGGTCTCAAAACTCACAAACATTTACAACAAAACCAATTGTAATTACGTAATCCGATTGTTACAGCGGCTAATTTTTGTAACAAAATTATTCATGGAAGCCCCTAGCAAAGCGACAACCCTGCAAAATGAATATGTAACGAGTAGATATTAAAATATCAAGTGTTATTTACAGCGGGCCGGAGTTGTGCGTGTAGGTAAATTATTCTGTGTCTGCTGTCGACGACGGCTTAGTGGGTCGTGATGTTTATTATAAACAGTTGACTTTACTATGGGAAGGGTTTTTTTTTAAATTCATTTTCTGTTTTGCAATTGTATCTATATATTGTAACTGGACATGTTTGCCGAAAGACTGATGGCCGTTGGAACAAACGAGTTCAAAGGGTTTTCGTAATTTTAAGAACGTTCACAGTCTGATTTCAGTCTCAATCTGTCAAAAATACCTCTAATTTTCCTACATTTTCGACAAGGTTTTGACATTGCTTGTCGCTGAGATGAGATTGCGGCTAGATTTTGAACGTTTTTAATTTCGGGAATTGGTCTTCTGGAGTGGCGTATCACGTGTCAGCAAGCATGTCGTAGTTTGCCCCCCACCTATATCGACTGACGAAAACTTGATTACAGAAGGCGGAGGACGTGGTGTTGTGGAGCAGTTTGGGAGAGGCCTGAGACTGCAATAGGCTCTGTTGATTGTAATTACGTTACGAATCAATTCGCACTCGAGCAGAGCGCTAATGCACAGGCTATTTGACTCGAATGAGGTGAAAACGTGGGCAATCCCGCAATGATTTACAAATCGTTGTAAACATGAGTTTATTCGCAGAGATGTGGGTAGATTTACCCATTTTTAACCCGGAACCTAAAACTAAGACAGTCTCTTGTCTTTTTTTGCTTAACATTTCAGGGGGGCAATTCTCGTAATTTTAAGAACGTTCACTGTCTGATCTCCACACACACACACACACAGTTAATCAGTTCACAGTCTGGTCTGGTCTGATCAGTCTGGTCTGTTATAGGCTGCTGATGATGATGACAGTCTGATCTCAGTCTCAATCTGTCAAAAATACTTCTTAATTAAAACTAAATTTCCCTTCATTTTTGACACTGATTGTCGCTGAGATGGAACTGTGACTAGAGTTTAAACGTTCTTAATTACGGGAATTGACCTTCAAATTAAAAATCACCATGATGTTTTTATGTTTCGAAATTTATTTTTCTTTACCAAATAATGGAGACGACCGCCTAAGCACAGCTTTTTAATGACACGTCAGATCATGAATACGCTGTACATAATATATGATTAAAAGTTCTTCTTCACCAAAAGTCTCAGAAATCATAAACATAATAACAAACAAAAGGAACAAAATTATAAATGGTTACTCCAAAATACATTAAGACAAACAGGGGATCTGTTTGATATTAACAAGATTCCCATCAAAATAACGGTTCATATTATTTAAGTCTGTCCCACTTTGAGTTCAGTTTACAAGTCCTCCTCATCAATTCAAAGTATTTAAGATTTAGTTTGCGGTAAAGCAACTTGACTCAACAACTCAACTTGGCAACTTCTAAAGCTTAACAACACCTGTAATGTGGGTATTGTTGTAAATTATGTTTACTTGTTACTAAATAGTGTGGGAGTAAGGCTGCTGTTAGAAGTCTATGTAAAGTACTTCTAAATAACTTCGGGTACTTATTGTTTGTTCTGTACATAAAGTACCCAAGTATTTAAAAAACTGATGAATTTATGATTAATCAGAGTAGACGATTTGACTAGTGTTAAAATAGTTTGGGTCTACGAGATTGCTACGGCGTAGCTGCTGTCTACGCTGCTACGTTGTCTACTACAACGTAGCAGCGTAGACAGCAGCTACGCCTACGCTGATTATCGAATCAAGTCAATCTTTTGCATTTAGTTATGTAAAACATGTGTTTGAGTGGTATTGCTTAAGTACAAAATAACAAAGATTTTAAACAGTAATTAATCCGTAACTATAATAAATGAATCTACCCATCAAAGATAGTATTAGTGATATTTATTTTAGAAGTATGTTTCTTATGTTTATTTGTATGTATTTAAGAATATTCTCATAATATTTGTTTAGTTCATATGATTTTATGTTTTTTTTGTCTCCTTTACTTTTTTACACGTTGTCTACATCTCTCTATTTATTGTCCTATCGCAGGTATGCTGGAAGAGATTTCTTATGAAATAAGCATCACCTCTATACCTATTTTTCTGTTCTGTATTTCCTCGTCGTTTTATATATGTATGTACATAAATGGTTAAATAAATAAATGGTAACACTTTTAATACAATATTTCTTTTTAGAAAATACTATTTAGTCCACACCGAAATCTAATGTGAGCACGTTTTCCTTATGTGCTTAAGAGATTGGCTATATTCTACGTGGCCTGGTCACAAGTAGCCGTGCATGCAAACCGCACGGGACCATTAGTTGTGACAATTTGTGGGAGGCTTACGTCCTACTCCTTGGTACACATCTTAACTAACGGCATAAGGTAGCATGCATGTGAAAATGGGAATTTGGGGACGTGGGGGAAACTCGGAGATTATGTCATAAGCGTGGGAAGCAGTGTTCTGCTGTGTTATAATTTAAACAATCGACGATCACCTATGCAAGAGTTCCATGTTCATAAAATTCGCTTTTCATTTGTTCGTTCGTTCGTTTCATAATTATCTGTTAAATCTGTGAGAACAGTACAGTTCTTTCACAGTTATTTTACCACTGACAGCTGGAAACTAACAGCAACCTTATTACAATAACAATAAAGGTCACTGTGATTTTGATAGTGATGCATCTTCGGAGGTACCAAAATAACAGTGGTTGGACTGCACATGTTTATTTTACCTAAACGAATTAAGTTGTTTTGGTAAATCTAACAAGGTAGTGTTATAACAATCAGACGGCAATTCTCGTAATTTTAAGAACGTTCACAGTCTGATTTCAGTCTCAATCTGTCAAAAATTTCTGTAATTTCCCTACATTTGACATTTTTTTAAATGGGACTACGACTAGATTTTGACCGTTTTAAATTACGAGAATTGGCCTACTGATCTCAGTCTAAATCTGTCAAAAACACTTCTAATTTTCCTACAGTTTTAACAAGTCATAAGTTATAAGTCATTTATTCATTCAAGTTTTTGACATTGATTTTCACTGAGATGAGATTGCGACTAGATTTTGAACGGTATTAATTACAGAGCCTTCAGAAAGCACGCAATTGACTTATGAACTTAAAAATATATTGTGAATAAAAATTACTAAAGAAAAATTTCATTAACCAAGAATTATTTTGTAGAGAAATAAATCGCCTTCTTTAATATCAATACAATAAAAGCACATTAACTCGTTACCAAAATGACGTATAACGGTAAATTAGTGAAACAAACCACGTAACGTTATCCCAAAAACCAACACATTAAGTTTTAACGAGATATTAATAAAAACCCGTTCGCTGTAATACGAGAACCCAATTATTTACGAAGATGAAATGGTTTATTGAAACATAATCAGCGTGCTCGCTGTTTGATGGGATTTATTGACTTTAACACTATTAATTTTATGTGGGTGTGGGAGTTAATGTGAAGTGTGGATGAGAAGTGGGGGACACATCTGGTTATGAGAAATGGAAAAGGTAAATTAAATAAATAATAAAACGTTTTATTGACATAAAAAACTAGACTAAGAAAAAAAGTGTTACCTACGTTTTTAACAATGATTTTTACTTGTTCATAAAGTGTTACATGATTGAATATATATTATATATTTGTCTTTATTATATTTGTTATTCTCTATTTGTTTAGATTTATCTTAACTTGAAACAGCACCCTAATTGCGTAACACACGATTAATCTGAATCTGAATCATTTTGAAGCAAATTGCTAATCCATTGCTTCATAAGTTCGAAAAATTTGTGTGCTAAACACGTAAATAACGCAATGAACGTTGTTGAACTGTCAAAATGAAACTGAGTCCGATTGATCGTGTGTTACGCAAATAGGGTGCGGTATAAAAAAAACCATTTCTTTATCGTACGAGTCGATTTGCTAACAAACAAAGAGAGCGGCATCCTGCATTCCTCATAGAGTACAAATGGCTATATACAACTCTCAGGTGAAATATCATCTGGAGTATTTAATTGAAATATGGGGGAGTGCTGTGAAGTCGAATCTCATGGATTTACAAATTTCAAAAAACAAAGTGATAAAAGCATTATTTTAGTATAATCGGTTGACAGAGTCACGTGCACTATACTGTAACACAATGTGCATACTAGTATGAAAAATAATGACTGATGAATTAAAATCTGATATAAAACTTGTTAAAAAGTTATATTAACGTAGCGTAGTTATTATAGTTTTTAACTAACCAGATTAAATTGCGGAGAAATAGGACTAACTATGGTAAAAAGACTATCACATATGAAGGAGCACAATTGTACAACAATCTGCCAAATAATATTAAGGATAGGAAATCGCTTGCAGTGTTTAAATTGAAAAGAAAGAATTGCTCGATCGCTACTTTATTTTTACTTAAGCTCATTATTAAGTGAACTGTATTGTTCTTTATGAGTAAATAAATTCGTTAACCTGAACAAAGGGCTTGATCCTAAAGACGTGAACTCTTGACAAACCTATGGAAAAATAAAAAAAGGTTTCTTATCCCACGCAACAGATTTAAACATAAATAAATAAAAATATCATGACCTAAATCTGTTATAAAGCCATGAATAAATCTCGCTTAGTTTACCTGACGTAAATTATGATGGCTTAATCATCTCATAACATATGATAAAGATTAGGTGCACCAAGGTATACTCTGTCCACTAGGTTAACCGTTTTTTGACAGATCGAACTAGTGAGCAATCGTATATATAATTAATAATATTATACTCGACATAATGTCTGTAAAAAGTCGATATTAGGCTATTTTCCTAAAAAAATCTAATTAGTCCGTCACTTAGATTATCAAAACATATTGAACCCGTATTTTTTCTTTTGTCAATTATATAAAAAATGATGAAGATATCGCCTGTTAAAGTCCAGCGTGACGTCATTTGCTTGCGACACTTTTGCAAGCAAGTGACAAATTTTTTGTTTGATTGACAAAAGAAAAAATACGTGTCCATTATTTTTCGATAATCTAACTGACGAACTAAATATAATTATTATTTTTTTACCCAGGCAACTACCCTATTCAATAAGATTAGACAGTTTATATACAGGGTTACTGGTAACTCGACGTATTCCTTGCAGGACGTCATAGTAGGGTAAAAATGCAACAAATTAAGCCAACAAATATTCCACCGAAGTTCAGTAGTTTTTGAGTTGTAAGATTTTTAGTTTTTTTTTTATGAAAAATCCCAGATTAAATCATTTAAAGCCAATTTGAAAATTATCTACGGAGCGACTGTACTGAAATTTCTGTTATTTTCATAGTTGATGCCGTAGCAAATCTTTGTTAGTACCTACCTAATTAAAACTTCAAAAATGCCCAAAAACTTGGCAAATATCACTAATCAAACATTTTTTTTTTAATTTTTCTCATTACTACATCACAAATGTTGTCAGTGCAAAAAAAAAAAAAATACTACGCCAGATGTACAAATTATTAGGAAAATATCGTTATCTTATCAGCATTTTAAATTTAACTTTTACGTCATTTGGAATAATCATGTTGTAAGGTAGCTGTCAAAAAACCGTTAACGTAGTGGAAAAAGTATAACTGAACAAAAACCCACATTGCTAAACTGCTACTTCAGATTTTCACTCATAAATAATACCTAGAATTATACTTCGCACCACCGTTCCCCGAGGAATATAAATAACAAAGACTTTAGTACAGCTTTCATTACTAGACCAGACTCCAGTTATGTCTAGAACTGGTCTGCGCATGCCCTGTACTTAATGTTTTCATTAACTGAAAACAGTTTTCAGATAATTTCTAGCGTTGCGAATGAGTTTGTGTTAAAGGAAAGTTGTGGTATTTAAATGTTGTGGATGTAATAATATGTGTGTATTTAAATGTTGTAGATGTAATAATATGTGTGTAATTAAATGTTGTAGATGTAATAATATGTGTGTATTTATTGTAAATTTATGTATGATGGAGATTGTATTCTAGTTAATATGGTCATAAATATGAGTCTAGTGAACTTAAGGGCTGATTTCACCAAATCTTTTATTCGTGGAATAAAATTGACGTATGACAGTTCTATAATGGAAAAACTGTCAAAAATTCAAAATGTATTCTCAGGATAAGACTTATTCTAGGTATAGAAGGTGAAATTCACTCTTCGTGAGAGTTATACGTAGAGAGTTATACCTAATCGATCGCGTTAACGTTCACTGACATCAATTTTGCATGGAATAATTGTGTTTCATATTATTGTCACTAGAGGGCGCCACGTCAGTTTCTGAATAAGGTTAAAAGTGACGTTAACGCTATCGAATAAGTATAAAAACTCGCACTCGCTCTGAGCGCTCTTTTGATACATTTCTGCGCATTATTATTGAGTTTTTTAGGAATATCTATACGCAGGAAACTCCGTACAAAATAATCTAGAATCTAGTTCAAAAATTATTTATTTATTTATCATATGAAATGTTTCCTTTGCCATTACAGATAAATCTAATGCGACAAAATAACTTAAGATATACTTAACTAAACCTTACATGCTATACAGTAGGTACGTGGCCCTCGTGAACCCACCCAGAGTACAGGTGAATAAGTCTATTGCGAATAAGTCTATGGCATCCGCCACCGTGTTGAGAGTGCGCATTATGTCTGCTCAACAACGTGACAATGTTGTTGAACTGTCAATATGATACTCTTGCTTCTGATAGTGTGTTACGCAATTACCCCACAGATCGTTTGTTCCCGATTCTTTAACTGTAACATAGCAGCTACGAAAACATTAGCTCAAATATATTTTGCTCTGAAAGTTGAATTCATTCTAAATTATTCCACATTTTCCAATTCCTATTAAGTAGAATAGACTAGCTGCCAAACGGACTTATTTTAATACAATAAATTATTCTTTTTAATAATCGGCAAATTGCACCCGTAATATTGAACTCTAAAGGATTACTGAGAGGATAAAACGAACAAGTAGCCTTATACTCGTTATTTTATATTAAAATGTTTCTAGCAGGTCTTAGAGAATATTATATTTCTTGGCAAATAGATCTAAGTTAGAACAGATCTAAGATTTTAATCTGGTGCAATCTCTTTATCAAGTTGAAGTCTACACTTAGATAGATGAGTAGTATTAATTATGAGATTAGTTCGTCTTCTATTCTTGTTAAATATTTTTTATGCTATCTAAATAAAATTATTTTTGCTCAATCAAAATTTCTGATCGAATCAGAAATGAAGAGGTCCGCAGGAGAACCAACTTTGGTTCTCCTGCGGTCGAACTTGTAGGTCGTAGATTCGAACCCAGACGTCTGTCTGGGTTCGAACCTACGACCTACAAATCTACTGGGCCACCACTGCTCCTCATTTACTGGGTGGGTGATACTAATTGTACTTGTCACAAAATTTTAAACACCAATACATAGGATAGTTGTATGTTAGATTCTACAATCGCTTGAATTGGCTTTACGTTTATGCCTCGCGTTCCGGCCTCAGTTTGTCTTTACCTTCCAACATCAAAACTCTCCAACATTCGAATAAACACAGCCGCGGCAGAAAGCACAGGCTGTTTGCTGTGACTCCATGTCGCGCCGCTGCACGTGCAAAGTTCGTACTCAATGTTCAACTCGCATTCTGAGGGGCAATTCTCGTAATTTTAAGAACGTTCACAGTCTGATCTCAGTCTCAATCTGTCAAAAAATGCTTCTAATTTCCCTACATTTTGACAAGTTTTTGACATTTGTTTGTCGCCGAGGTGAGACTGCGACTAGATTTTGAACGTTTTAAATTATGAGAATTGGCCTTCTGGCCACACGAAACGATCTCTTGGACTCTAATCCAACAAACTATTTGTTTGCGGATGAATGGACAAAGATTGTATTGGCATGTCAGAAATACTTACTGTACGAGGGATACATGAAAGAGTTATGAAAGAAGAAATAAAGAAAATACGTTTATTTGCGGTAAACATAACGCAAAAAAGAACATAAAAACAAATAATGAAAATAAAACAAACAATATTAACACACACACACATTTTATTTTTTTTTGTTATTATTTTTTATATTTTATTAAACTAATCTTTATACCTGGCTGTAAGAAAAATGGCTGCCAGGTTCAAATGGGAATGAGCGGATCACATCAGTCGCATGCACGATTACTGCTGGGTAAAAGTCTCCAGACAATGGGTGCCTGAAGATAGAAGGCACAGAGGTCGGCCCAGAAAGAGTCGGCGAGTTGACCTGGACGCGTACCAAGGGCTGGTTCGAGGAGGCGCGGGAAAAGAATTTCTGGAAGGATTTGGGGGAGGCTTTTGCCCAGCAGTGGGACAAACCTTTATAATTTCATATTTCCTTTTATTTATGTGTTTGGCTGTCTTTAATTATTACTTGTATAATTGGTTTTTAACCGTGTCAATAAATAAAAACTTAAGCAATATTTTTTGGAAAAAAAAATCCCTTCTGGCCTTCATCCAATGAATACGGCCCTGGTTCTCTCTGACGTTTATAAATCCAGTGCGAATCGCAGAGGTTTCTTTGATGCCTCTGATTAGTTCCTTTGATCTCCAAGCTGTGAAATTTTAACAGACGTTCAAGTTTCTTCTGAAAATTACTAAAGTTAGTTGCAGTGGAAGAATCTGTGGAGGTTATATTTAGATTTCAACTGGTTTCTTTGATATTTTTAGTAAGTGAAGTTATTTTTTGTTAGAAAATTATTTTAATTGCTTGCAAATTCTCTATTACTAAACATTGATCCACAATACCGCAGCGCGTTGGTGACTTGAGAAGGTAAACTCTAAGTTTAACACGACTTTTGGCGTCAAATTTTCATTGCAGTTGACGTGCAGAAATGAAAATATTATAATAGGTATAAAGGCTGATTTTTGTTTTGCTTTCACGCTAAAACGGCTAAACGGATTTGGATGAAATTTGGCACATGGGTAGACCATGACCTGGATTAGGACTTAAAATCCTTTTTATCTTGATATTCCGAAGGGATCGAGACTTATGCAGGTAAAACCGCGGGTCGCAGCTAGTATTGAATAAGATGACAAGTGTAGCTCTCTGTCCTCTTTTGTTATTGATTTGAAACTTAAATGTTATATTATTTCTTTAAAAACATCTTGAGGAAACCAGCATGTCCTAGAACAAAAAAAACGAAGACATGTGACATCTACCAACCCGCACTGGCCCACTGGTGGATTACGGCCCACTCCCTCTCACAGAGAGGAGGCATGTTCCCAGCATTGGGAACGTTATAGGCTGATTATTTCTTTGCTATTTAATGAACTTCTTCAGTTGCCATATTCCAAATTTTCTCGAATCCTCATCAAAGTATTCTTCCTTCCTAGTCACACTAACTTGCAGATAACCGTCGCTAACCGGTTCCTTGCGGAGTGCAGTATTTGTCAACGTCTGGCTTCAAATAGCTCACATTAACATCCGCCACTGAGACGTTGTGACGATTGTAGGGGAATACTGGCTGAGGGGATGGCGAACACTAACTGAGTTATTTTACTTCAAATCAAATCAAATTATTTAGTTTTGCAGGATACACTGTTAGAATAGTGGTATTAAATGTACATGTTTCAAGTGATTCTACCGTAAGGCATGCAAAATGAATAATCATGGTTTATCAAAATCAAAATTGACATTGAATTATATAAAATTAGATAAAAATATTTTAAGATATTAAATTATTGGAATGTCCTTCTTAAAGTTATATTAATACAGATTAAGTAATTAATTAAAAAAAAAAATGATCTTGTTAGCCCCAAACTACGCCGCTTCCACGACGTCTTCAGCACAGAGTTCACCTTGACTGCATGTTTTGGGACACAGAGGGCAGGACAGGAGGTGGTTAGGGGAGACTTTCGAATAATAACGTTTTAGTTATCGTTTCGAGCTTAACTATACAGTGTGGATCAAAAAGGTGTCGTCAAATTTAAGGGTGTACGGACCATCAAACTGAACAACTTTCTCCATGGGACCAACATCACAATCGAGAGTTAATAACCTCCCATATATTTGTGTCTGTACCGCATCCTTTTTAACCACACCTTTCTGATACATACCGTTTAAGCTGGGAGTGCTTGCGACGATAACTAAGCTTTTTTTTAATCCGATCCAGCCTGTCCCTTACTGCTCGCCCCCAGCGACGCCCTAAGCCGAGGTCCGTACCCATTGGGGGTGCCTTTAGCGTGTAGTCGCTTAGTTTTTACATTAGGATTGCTCTGTATCACGAATGCCATAAATATTTATCTGCTTGCATTGAAACGTCAAAAACTTTCCAATCTACCAGTCCGTATGTCCGTCCTCTGTATAATGTGCGTAGCAGCGCGTTATATCGTCGTGATCCCATTGAAATGATTGCCTCCTTATATAGAATTATGTGTTTGTGATGTCTACACTTTTTTGTTTCCGCCACTTCGCGTTTGATTCGGACGTTCACCCTGATTGAAGTGTTTGGAATTGCTTTTAATGGGTTTAACCTTTGTAGGTTTCGGGGGAGTAAGTGTGTTTGTAAGTGGGTTTATTTATTGATTGTTTTGGTATGTTACAGCAGTTTCCGGGTTCAATATTGGCTAAAATGAATTTGCGCTTATTCGCGCTTTACTTTGTGTAAATTGTTTCATCACCACTGCTCTCAAAACGGTGAAGGAACACATCGTGAGGGAACCGTCACCGTGAGGATGTTGTAGAACCAAAATTTTGAAGATATGTGACATGTACCAACCCACACTGGCCCTCGTGGCGGCTTACGGCCTCTGTGGCAATCACCGAGAGGAGGCCTGTGTCCCAGCACTGGGAACATTACAGGCTGATTACGTAGAATGATACACTTTTTCAATGAAAAATGTTAGGTACTGTAATGAATCCTCAGCGAAACGTTCTCAAATAGCCATTAATAACTACTAGTAGAATTGCATGCAAATTCAACTATCCTAATAAAGAGTTTTATTAATGCTTTAAAGCTCCGCGCTCTTCACTGCTTTAAATCAAACTGCAATTTCTTTGAATACATTTGAACTCACAATTACGGAGAAGAAGAGAGAAGAAAAAAAACTAGAACACAATCTCATTATAATTCTTTGTTTCTTTCTACACTCAAATCCGCAGAAGCGAAATAAAGAAAAAAACAGTAGCGTATACACAAAGAAAAAAAAAAACGATTCCTTTACCTAAGAGTTACTTAAACAATGATGAGATAAAACCTCTATCGCATTTCGGCAGGCCTTAATACCGATTCAGACCAAAAAAAAAGAAACGAAAAAACGTTCTTATTATCCTAAGAAACGAATTTGTTGCTTTACTACGCGATAATGGTGGGTGGATTAGCGCGAAAAACTGAATTTTTGTGGCCCTCTTTATAGCCGTCATAAAAAACAACGATTTAATTTAGAACTTAGTTTCGTTCAGGCGTTAATTCCGGCTTTTCGAATCAATGCTCGCTCCAATCCGAGTTATACTTTTCAACTTTAACGGGAAACTTTTAGCTCGTAAAAATTGGAGTAGTTTTATGCGCCAATAAACTAGCCCATAGGGGCTTTATTTTTATTCGAGTTATTTTGGACGGAAAATGGAAAAGAATAGGCAGGTGATTAGGTGGAAAGTGGAGTTTGATTTTGAATAGAGAAAACGATTGACTAAGTTATTCAAATAGTACCCACTAACCCACATTTTCAACAAGTTTTCTTCATATAATTGTTAGAGCCAACAAGAAGGTACAAAATCATCACTGAGGCTAGGCGAAGATGATAAAGGTTGTGCATTGACCTCAAAATATGTTGTTTACTTAAGATTACAATCAATGTACAATCCTAACTTTCGGTTGTCGGTTAAGGCTCACGTACAGAAGAAATTGACGTCAATTCTTCCTTCTAATAAAATAAAGTTCCCACTGTGGAAAGAACTGAAACAGTACAATTTGGCAGATCCTACTTGGGATACACCCGGAAAAATTGACATTCTTCTAAGTTCCTCGGTGTATAGCAAAGTCCTCAAACAAGGACTCAGTAAAGGTCCTCCGGGATCTTTAATAGCGCAGGATTCTGAATTAGGATGGATACTGTCGGGAGAGATTACGGGAAAGGAAGAAAACGCAGAGAGCTTTAACTATGTAACGTGGCGGTGATCAAAATGCTCTTATAAGAAGATTTTGGGAATTAGAGGAAACCGTAGTACCAAAAAAGCACTTCACGGAAGAAGAACAAAAATGTGAAGAATTTTATAAGCAATCAACACAACGGGATCCCCAAGGTCGTTATGTTGTTAGGTTGCCTTTTAAAACGGCTACACCAAACTGCGCAAATGGTCAAACTAAAGATATTGCATTGCACAGGTTTTTTAATTTGGAGAAAAGGTTAGCCAGAGATTCCGAGTTAAAAAGGCGATATGTCGAGGTAATTAATGAATATCTCGACTTGGGTCATGCAGAAATTATTCCTTTGGAGCAAATTAACAAGCCTCATGTCGTATACCTTCCCCATCACGCGGTGATCAGGGAAGATAAAGCAACTACTAAGGTTAGGGTTGTATTTGACGCCTCTAGCTTAGGCAAAAATGGTGTGTCGTTGAACAGCGAACTAATGGTCGGGCCAACCTTACAAGCTGATTTACGACACACTATAATGCGATGGAGAACGCATCCCATTTGTATAGTTGCGGACATTGTAAAAATGTACCGGCAGGTGATTGTCTCTACTGAAGATATTGACTACCAAAGATTATTGTGGAGACAAGATCCTAAGGACCAAATTCAAAACCTGCGGCTTTTGAGAGTAACATTTGGCACAGCGTCAGCTCCATATTTGGCCGTCCGAACATTGCACCAAATTGCACTAGATGAGGGAGAACGCTTTCCTATTGCACGGGAAAAAACTCTGGCGGATTTTTATATGGATGACCTGATGACTGGCTGTCAAAATATAGCAGAAGGAAAAGATATATATGAGCAAATGACACAATTATTAGGAAAAGCAGGCTTTGAGCTGCAAAAATGGAACACCAATAATTCAGAATTAAGGAACCATGTGAGAATAGATAAAGAAGAAGAAAACCTAGAATTAAAAACAGATATAATAATGAAAATTTTGGGACTTACCTGGTCCAGAGAAACTGATGAATTTCAATACACGGTGACGCTGCCTCCCTTGAAGATACCTGCCGGTCGATTCTGTGTAAATCTCACCGTGAAATCTTGCGTGGAGTGAGCTGTCAGTGTCTTCCCACTGACGCTAGGGATTGACCAAGCAAACATTTACAATCATAATCACAGAACAGATAAAAGAGGTTTTATCTTTTCTGTGATCATAATCGAGATTTTAATAATATTTTTATGCTAAGTAATTCTATTGCTCATTTTATATAATTTCAAAGCTAGTATTTTAGTTGTCAAAACATTCCTATTTTGTGGGGTTATAAAATAAAATAGAAAAACAGAAACTCAGTCAAGATCTCAATGTTGTATTTTTCTCTTTTTTCTAGACTAGTCCTTATATAGCTTGAAGTGCGACCGTGCACAGCTACTAGACTGATGTAAATACGCATCGACATTGTTTGTTATTATGAGCGATTGTAGATGGAGTCTAGTAAAGACTGCAACGATGTTCAGCGCTGATAATAACCCAAATCTATTCAATTAGAAGAGATAACCGAGTGTGTCAAGTCATCGAGTGCTAACGGTGTGCCTGGCTGACGGACCATAGACTGAATTCAACCCGACGACGTAGTAAGAGTGGCGTGATCACTTCACGCGATTCATTACATTTCGCTCGTGAATCGGGTGAAGTGATAAGATCACGCCGCGCTTGCGCGTTAGGCACTGCCATTTCCAAGAAGTGAACTTGTTTTTTTTTTTGCTGTCATTGATGACCATGTACATATTATTATTATGTCTGTTCATATTCGAGTTCAGTGACAATAATTAGTTCCTAATTGTTTTAATGCTTTTAGACATTTTATTGTCTAAATCCACTGTCTTTTATCTGCCTAGCCTTTTCCCAACTATGTTGGGGTCGGCTTCCAGTCTAACCGGATGCAGCTGAATACCAGTATTTTACATGGAGCGACTGCCTATTTGACCTCCAGAACCCAGTTACTGGGTAATACGATACCCCTTGGTAAGAAGAGCCCGAAAGTCTGACAACCAGTGTCAGACTTTCGGGCTTCTGACTACCCGTAACGACTGTCAAAGATCCACGAATAACAGCCGGGACCAACGGCTTAACGTGCTTTCCGAGGCACGGAGGGGTCTCGGTATGTAAAGATGGTCACCCATCCACAGACCAACCGCGGCAAGCGTAGCTTAACCTGACCGATCCACCTATGCGGCTGTTATTATCTAGCCACGGGCCCCTCCTCTAAATCCACTGTCTTTGTACATCTAAAAAGTTAATTTTATCAGCCTACAATGCCTACATTTGGTTTTCAACAAACTGATATTACTTACATAACCGTATAGTTCGGAAGCGCCTCCGATTGGTCCCTAACACACGAACCTCCGTCGGCATGTGCGTTAGTTAAGACAATAAATTGATAAAAGGCTCCTTTCATAATTAGGCGCACAAGTTTAATTTACTTACATTAATCAACTCTGTAAATGCGATAATCGCCATTTTCATGATAGTGGTGGTTGAGGCTAAAAAACATCAAAATTGGGGATTTCGAACATCCACACCCCACTACAGGGGCAGTAAATAATACATCACTTAATTATTTGACGAATTCATCCATTGTTCAAATTAAATAAGTAGTGGTAATGAAGTGTTTTGCAGTTTTGATATTCAAAGTCGAAGTTTCGCGCCAATCTTGCGTGTTTACATTTTAACTTTTCACAAATATCACACACACTCATATAGATACGATTTAAAATGTGTCAAATGTAATTTAAAATGTTTTAAACAACAAGAAAGTGCCCATCTCGTAACGTCTTATACAAACACAAGTTCAATAATACGCAATATTCATTACCACTAGGTACTCAATTCGTGTTCAAAATCGCAGAGTTCGCCGGACGCCGAGTCGCCGACCATTATTGTTTTTTTTTTTATTGTGTTGATGTGCGAAAGCGAAACGATTATTATGCCAAACGATTTTTTTTATTTCAATCGATTCGAGGAATTAATATGACGAATTTCAGAAATCGATTCTTACAAATTGAAATAAACTTATTTTAAGCATTATATACTAATCTATTAAAAGCATTACACATACATTGTATCCCGTAAACATAATAAAACCCGTATTTTTGATGCTAGTAACCCTTATCTTAAGTAGTTCGTGGCACTGGCAACCCTACGCCGAAGTGATGTTGCCATGGGTTACGAGAATCGCGTGAAGGGAGATTTTGTACATTCCGAACTACGCTGTAATCGATTTGTGCGTGCTCACACCTCTTCCGAATTAACGTGTCATGTAGCGTGTGATAAGGATGTCCCGTGAATCGAAAAAGATGAAGTCTTATGAGTGAGCGCTGTCAACGGTTGTGATCTAATCGGATCTAAATCGGAAGGGAAATTATATATTGTTGAAGTGAGCGCTGTGGGCGATGATGGCCTAATTCGGAATAACCTAAATCTCCCGCCGCGCAAGCGCGTTAGGCACTGCCATTTCCAAGAAGTGAACTTGTTTTTTTTTTTTTGCTGTCATTTGATGACCATGTACATATTATTATTATGTCTGTTCGTATTCGAGTTCAGTGACAATAATTAGTTCCTAATTATTTTAAAGCTTTTAGACATTCCCCTAAGGCTACCCACTGACCATTTTACTGTCTAAATAAACTGTCTTTGTACATTTAAAAAGTTAATTTATCAACCTAAATTTGGTTTCCAACAAACGGATATTACTTATCCGTGTAGTTCGGATTCGGAAGCACCTCCGATTGGACCCTAACAAACGAACCTCCGCGGGCATGTGCGTTAGTTAAGACAGTTGATAAAAAGCTCATATGTTAACGCCATTATAAATCTTTCATAACTAAGTGCACAAGTTTATTAATTTACATAGACAATATTCAACTCTGTAAATGCGATAATCGCCATTTTGATGACAGTGGTGGTTGAGGCTAAAAAACATCAAAATTGGGGATTTCGAACATCCACACCCCACTACAGGGGCAGTGAATAATACATCATATAATTATTTGACGAATTCATCCATTGTTCAAATTAAATAAGTAGTGGTAATGAAGTGTTTTGATATTCAAAGTCGAAGTTTCGCGCCAATCGTGCGTGTTTACAGTTTTTACTTTTCACAAATATCACACACACTCATATAGATACGATTTAACATGTGTCAAATGTAATTTAAAATATTATAAACAACAAGAAAGTGCCTATCTCTTAGCGTCATAGAAAAACACAAGTCCAATAACACGTAATATTCATTACCACTACTCAAATTTGTGTCCAAAATCGCAGAGTTCGCCGGCCAATCGGCCATTATTGTTTTTTTTTTTTTTATTG
This sequence comes from Apamea anceps, assembly GCA_951799955.1. Taxonomy (NCBI): domain Eukaryota; kingdom Metazoa; phylum Arthropoda; class Insecta; order Lepidoptera; family Noctuidae; genus Apamea; species Apamea anceps. The sequence goes on along the minus strand of OX637504.1, from coordinate 3,989,836 downwards.
CTATGATGTGCGAAAACGAAACGATTATTATGCCAAACGATTTTTTTTATTTCAAGCGATTCGAGTAATTAATATGATGAATTTTAGAAATCGATTCTTACAAATTGAAATAAATACCAATCTAATCTAATAAAAGCATTGTTTATAATGGTGATTTAAGGCGGAAACACATTATTAAAACGTGACGCGACCCGATGAAACGCGATGCGTGTTGAGTCGAATCAAATGTATTGTTTTCTATAGACCAGAGTCACACTATGAACATCCGACGCGACGCCATGCGCGCACACGCCACTCGATCCAGACGTGCCAGGTCGGTGTGTTGCCCATGGTGGGGGTAAACACGCCATCCGACGCGGCGCGCGCGTTATGTTTCTAGACAACACCCAACGCCACGCGTAAGCCGTTCGAGAACTGTCACAGAGCAATTATATGCGTTCCCTATTCTTCAAACTGTCAAACGGAGTTTATGCTAATTTAATATTATTTTTTGTATTTATTTAGCGAAATGACCGACGAACAATTAATTAATAGTACATAAGTCCATACGATTCCACTGCTGTTAGCTAACTGGATTCAGAATTTGCTAGTATGTCGTGACGTCGCGTGTTGGTAATGTGCACGGTGCATATCGGGTGTCGACACGTTGCGTCGCGTCGCGTTTTTAACCCCCGACGCAAAAATGACGGCGTGTTATAATTTTGACGTGTCTCTCTCTCTCTCTCTGTGTGTGTGTGTGTGTATGTCTGTCTGTGGCATCGTAGCTCCCGAACGGATGAACCGATTTTGATTTTGTTTTTTTTTTTGTTTGAAAGGAGAATTTGTCAGGAGTGTTCAGTTCAGTTGTGTTGGAGTGTCAGCTATGTTTGATGAAAATCGGTCCAAGATGGCCGCCGCCACAAAATGGCGGATTACATATTTTTTTACAACTCCCTCAATATGGGTATCAAATGAAAGGGCTTGATTAGTAGAATACTATACACTATGATAAATTTCAAATCCAAGATGGCCGCCACAACAAAATGGCGAATTAAAAAAACCTGATTAAATACAAAATTACCAGAATCTTAAAACGCAAGAAAATAAAAGAAAAGAAATATTAACGAGTCCCTACAAAAAGCATGAAATAAAAAATTAAATAAAAAATTTAAAAACCTCCGACTGCGTGAAACCCTATATAAAGAAAAAAATAACCTTGAAATTATGACCCTACGTAAGTACGTATGAAATTTTTTGATTAAATATTGTCCTGTCGGGGGGTTTTAACAATGTGTTTCCGCCTTAAATCACCATTATAAACAATGCTTTTATTAGATTAGATTGGTATTTATTTCAATTTGTAAGAATCGATTTATAAAATTCATCATATTAATTACTCGAATCGATTGAAATAAAAAAAATCGTTTGGCATAATAATCGTTTCGCTTTCGCGCATCACACATAAAAATAAAAAATAAAAACAATAATAGTCGGCGAACTCTGCGATTTTGAACGTAAATTGAGTAGCTAGTGGTAATGAATATTACGTGTTATTGGACTTGTGTTTGTTTATGACGCTAAGAGATAGGCACTTTCTTGTTGTTTATAATATTTCAAATTACATTTAAATTACAGACATAGGAGAATTTAGACAATAAAATGTCTAAAAGCATTACAATAATTAGGAACTAATTATTGTCACTGAACTCGAATACGAACAGACATAATAATAATATGTACATGGTCAACAATTGACAGCAAAAAAAAAAACAAGTTCACTTCTTGGAAATGGCAGTGCCTAACGCGCTTGCGCGGCGGGAGATTTAGGTTATTCCGAATTAGGCCATCATCGCCCACAGCGCTCACTTCAACAATATATAATTTCCCTTCCGATTTAGATCCGATTAGATCACAACCGTTGACAGCGCTCACTCATAAGACTTCATCTTTTTCGATTCACGGGACATCCTTATCACACGCTACATGACACGCTAATTCGGAAGAGGTGTGAGCACGCACAAATTGATTACAGCGTAGTTCGGAATGTACAAAATCTCCCTTCACGCGATGCTCGTAACCCATGGCAACATCACTTCGGCGTAGGGTTGCCAGTGCCACGAACTACTTAAGATAAGGGTTACTAGCATCAAAAATACGGGTTTTATTATATTTACGGGATACAATCTATGTGTAATGCTTTTATTAGATTAGTATATAATGCTTAAAATAAGTTTATTTCAATTTGTAAGAATCGATTTCTGAAATTCGTCATATTAATTCCTCGAATAGATTGAAACAAAAAAAATCGTTTCGCATAATAATCGTTTCGCTTTCGCACATCAACACAATAAAAAAAAAACAATAATGGTCGGCGAACTCTGCGATTTTGAACACGAATTGAGTTGAGTACATAGTGGTAATGAAAATTGTATTATTGAACTTGTGTTTGTTTAAGACGTTACGAGATGGGCACTTTCTTGTTGTTTAAAACATTATAGATTACATTTGACACATGTTAAATCGTATCTATATGAGTGTGTGTGATATTTGTGAAAAGTAAAAAATGTAAACACGCACGATTGGCGCGAAACTTCGACTTTGAATATCAAAACACTTCATTACCACTACTTATTTAATTTGAACAATGGATGAATTCGTCAAATAATTAAGTGATGTATTATTCACTGCCCCTGTAGTGGGGTGTGGATGTTCGAAATCCCCAATTTTGATGTTTTTTAGCCTCAACCACCACTATCATGAAAATGGCGATTAACGCATTTACAGAGTTGAATATTGTAAGTAAATTAAACTTGTGCGCCTAATTATGAAAGGAGCCTTTTATCAATTGTCTTAACTAACGCACATGCCGACGGAGGTTCGTGTGTTAGGGACCAATCTGAGGCGCTTCCGAACTACACGGTTACCTATGTAAGTAATATCAGTTTGTTGAAAACCAAATGTAGGCATTGTAGGCTGATAAAATTAACTTTTTAGATGTACAAAGACAGTGGATTTAGAGGAGGGGCCCGTGGCTAAATAATAATAGCCGCATAGGTCGATCGGTCCGGTTAAGCTACGCTTGCCGCGGTTGGTCTGTGGATGGGTGACCATCTTTACATACCGAGACCCCTCCGTGCCTCGGAAAGCACGTTAAGCCGTTGGTCCCGGCTGTTATTCGTGGATCTTTGACAGTCGTTACGGGTAGTCAGAAGCCCGAAAGTCTGACAACCAGTCTTACCAAGGGGTATCGTATTACTTACCCAGTAACTGGGTTCTGGAGGTCAGATAGGCAGTCGCTCCATGTAAAATACTGGTATTCAGCTGCATCCGGTTAGACTGGAAGCCGACCCCAACATGTTGGGAAAAGGCTAGGCAAATAAAAGACAGTGGATTTAGACAATAAAATGTCTAAAAGCATTAAAATAATTAGGAACTAATTTATGTCACTGAACTCGAATACGAACAGACATAATAATAATATGTACATGGTCATCAATGACAGCAAAAAAAAAAACAAGTTCACTTCTTGGAAATGGCAGTGCCTAACGCGCAAGCGCGGCGTGATCTTATCACTTCACCCGATTCACGAGCGAAATGTCATGAATCGCGTGAAGTGATCACGCCACTCTTACTACGTCGTCGGGTTGAATTCAGTCTGGTCCGTCAGCCAGGCACACCGTTAGCACTCGATGACTTGACACACTCGGTTATCTCTTCTAATTGAATAGATTTGGGTTATTATCAGCGCTGAACATCGTTGCAGCCTTTACTAGACTCCATCTACAATCGCTCATAATAACAAACAATGTCGAAGCGTATTTACATCAGTCTAGTAGCTGTGCACGGTCGCACTTCAAGCTATATAAGGACTAGTCTAGAAAAAAAGAGAAAAATACAACATTGAGATCTTGACTGAGTTTCTGTTTTTCTATTTTATTTTATAACCCCACAAAATAGGAACGTTTTGACTACTAAAATACTAGTTTTGAAATTATATAAAATGAGCATTAGAATTAGCATAAAAATATTATAAAAATCTCGATTATGATTGTAAATGTATGCTTGGTCAATCCCTAGTATCAGGCGGAATGACACTGACACTTCACTCCACGCTCACTTCACTTGAGATTTCACGGTGATATGGTTACAGAATCGCACTGCTGTAACTAAAAGAAGTGTTATTTCGCATATTTCGATGTTGTTCGATCCATTGGGTTGGCTAGCACCTGTAGTCATAAAAGCTAAGATATTAATTCAAAAGTTGTGGTTGTCTGGAATTCATTGGGATGATGAGGTACCATCGATATTGTTAAAGGAATGGTTTACTTACCGCAGCGAACTTGAACAGCTTGTACAGTATCGGATTCCTAGGTGGTTATCAATCTACCGTGGCGATTCAGTGGAGCTGCATGGATTTAGTGACGCCTCGAGTCAAGCTTATGCAGCAGTAGTTTACATACGTGTGGTGGATCAGCAGGAGGTCATTTATTCTCACCTGGTGACAGCCAAAACGAAGGTTGCACCAATTAAACAAGTTTCAATACCGCGACTTGAACTGTGTGGTGCAGTTTTAGTGTCGAAGTTGTTGAGTGAAGTAGCCGAGGTATTGAAAATTGACAAGCAGAAGGTTCGTGGGTGGACAGATTCGACAGTAGTACTCGCTTGGTTGAGTAAACATCCATCTAATTGGCAAACATTTGTAGCCAACAGAGTGTCAGAGATTTTGACAGTAGTAGACAGAAGCCAGTGGGCTCATGTGAAATCAGCGGACAACCCGGCTGATTGCGCCTCACGGGGATTAAGATCAACTGAATTAATCTCTAATCAGTTATGGTTGGAAGGGCCAGCATGGCTGAAAAACAAAAACATAGATTACAAAAAACAGACTGAATGCAAGACAGTGTTAGAAGAAAAGGCACAAAAGGTGAGCTACGTTACAACAGACGAATATTTAGCGTTATCAGTATGGACAAAATTCTCAACATTAAGGAAGTTGATCAGAGTAATCGCTTATTGCAGGCGCTTTATATATTGCAAGAGAAGAAACGACAACTCTGAACGATTTCCTTCATGGTTAACTGCTAAAGAACTTAACGAAGCGTTAACGGTTTGTATTAAACAGTGTCAAATGCAATATTTTAGTAGAGAAATAGAAGACCTCGTTAAAACAGGAAAGGTTCAAAAGAAAAGTGTACTTACCTCGCTTAATCCATTCGTCGATCACGAAGGGGTGCTCAGAGTGGGGGGACGCTTAGAAAGAGCCACAATCGATGAAAATATTAAACATCCGATTATTATACCAGCCAAGTGTCATTTTACTGACTTGTTAATAGCAGATACTCACCAGAAGACGTTACACGGAGGACCCCAACTAATACTCAATTATTTAAAGTCCAGATATTGGGTCCTTAATGCAAAAAATCGCTCTAAATTTTATGTACGCAATTGCGTATCTTGTGTCCGTCATGCAGCTCGTATAAGAGAACAGCTCATGGGTCAGTTGCCCAAAGCAAGAGTCAATGCTAGCCGACCTTTCCACCAAAGCGGAGTGGACTATGCCGGTCCAATAAATATACGAACGTCCAAAGGGAGAGGTCATCATTCATACAAGGGGTATATTTGCCTCTTTGTGTGCATGGCGACAAGAGCCATACATCTCGAGGTGGTCAGCGATTTAACGTCCAAAGGATTCTTAGCAGCATTCAAACGATTTGTGGCCAGACGTGGACAGTGTGCTGATCTTTACAGTGACAACGGCACCAATTTCGTGGGTGCTGCGAAAGAGTTGAAGGCACTGCTGGCTGCTGAAAAATCAAGCGTGACAACAGAAATAGCAGATTGGTTATCGGATAATGGGACTAACTGGCACTTTATCCCACCCCACGCTCCAAATTTTGGTGGACTGTGGGAAGCGGGTATAAAGTCCACAAAAAACCATCTCAAGCGAGTTGTTGGAAACAACACTCTAACTTACGAGGAGATGGCTACCGTCTTGTCTCAAATAGAAGCATGTCTAAACTCGCGTCCCATTTCACAGCTAAGTGACAATATTCAAGACCAAACTCCTTTAACTCCTGGCCACTTTTTAGTCGGAGAGCCTCTTGTGCTCGTACCGGAATTTAACTATGAACAATCGACCCTAACTAGTCTAAAGCGATGGCAATTGACCCAGCGAATGGTTCAAGATTTCTGGCGACGCTGGTCGAAAGAATATTTAACTCAGTTCATGAATCGCTATAAATGGGCATATCAGACTCCGGAACCAGCCATTGGTGATATTGTTCTGGTAAAAGAGGACGATTTACCGCCAGCTAGGTGGCTTTATGGTATCATCACTCAAAAACACCCGGGTTTGGACGGAATTACGCGCGTGGTTAGTTTAAGATGTAAGGGGTCGCAAATTAAAAGACCGGTGTCGAAGGTCTGTGTACTTCCAGTTAGCAAATAAGGGAGAGTTTTTATGTATAAGTATTATTGGTATTTAAATAATAACGAACAATTTGTTATTATTGTGTTGTATGTTTTAACCATAGTTACAGGAAACTTTACTATTTTAGTTATACCTATTTTGTTATTTTGCTAGCAACTATTATTTTTTGTTTTTATTCGCGGCTGCGACCGCGTCTTTAGTTGCTGCTTGATTTTTATTGTAATGTATTTAAAGTATTTCAATATTCTAGTGTTCTGTAAAGTGTGTAACTACTTTCATCCTTACTAATTAAACATTGTGTGAATTTAGTTGGTTATACTATCGTCTCAGTTAGCTTTGTATCGATCAGTATCATATTTCAGTGTATGATAAAGTTTATTATGGACAAGATATTAGGTCAAGGTGGGCGGTAATATCACATTTTGTCCATGGTGGGCGGAATGTTAAAGTTTGACCCATAGCTCGATAGATGGCGTTGCGCTGTTTAAAAGCAGGCTATGGTTTCGTTACCAACGATTAGATATAAGGAACCGAATTTTGTTAATTAAATAACCCAAAAACAGCATCGTCTTGTTTTATTGCTAAAACACCTAGCAAAGTGAAGCATCTTGGTACGGCTTTGTACAGTCATGTATTGTATTTGGCATTCTTTGATAAAAATGCATAATTTTAATCTTTTCTAAGTTTATAATTAGATTATTGTGGTCAAACCATGTTATAATTCTATTTAATGTCATATTTATTTCATTTTCATAAGTATTGGGATCATCACACTTAATAATTACGGTGCTGTCATCGGCGAATAGGGGTGCTTTATTTGCCTCGGAAGATCATTTATGTAGAGCAAAAAAAGGGGGTGTCCTAGCACGCTACCCTGAGGAACGCCGTATTTAATTATCTCGCTTCCGGAACGATAATTTTTCTCGTAACTAGTATTTGAGGATATTTGTGTGATTTCTACATATTGCTTTCTGTCCGTTAAGTAATATCGAATGAGGTCTATATTTCCCCTGATACCATATTTTTCAAGTTTACATATATTAGTATAGGATAATCCACATAGTCAAAAGCCTTAGTTAGATCCATATAGATAGCACATACAGGATTTCTGTTATCTATATTTGATAAAATAGGGTGAAGCAGGTCATGTATAGCCATATTGATTGTCTTCCGCTTACGAAATCCCTTTTGTTCAGTTACTAATAATTATGTTTGATTTCTCAAGGTAGTTGTACAGTCACGAGCAAAAGTATGTATACACTCGGCTTTATTCAAAAGCGATTTACTCCTTTATTTTTTAATGAAATTTTATGTTGTTACGAACATAGCATTTTCGTACCCATAGGTTTATGTAATGTGTCGTATTTCAACGTTACATTCGTTATTTCACGAAAAAATCGCAATTGCAAGTTGCCAAGTGTTGACATATTGGTGCTCGTGACTGTACAAGGACTTATAAATTACTTTCTCAAATATTTTTTAAAAGATGGGTATCAACGCAATAGGCCTTTAATTTGACATAATTTGACATAATATGTCTTAAACGATTGTTTATTCTTTGGGGAAGGATTTGTTCTATATCGCCATAGCAAGTGCCGTTTCTTTTTACTACATTTCCTTATCCCGTTTAGGATCCATTTTATTTTCTTAGTAATTGATTTTGTTATTATTTTGTAGGGAAAGCAAAGATCGTAAAGACATCTAAATAGTTCAAGAAAATGGTCGTAGGCCTTATTGACGTCACTAGTTGTATATTACATCCGAAAAAGTGAGACTTTTAATGCAATTTCTAAATTTCTCTACATTATCTTGATAATAATTCCGTCTTTTTATTTTCCAATGCTTTAAGGCACATGTCTTCTTAACAGGACATTTCAAAAGTTGTGCGGTATGATCTGACAGGCCCAATTCTTTAATTTCTCTTTTACAGCCTTTTACATTATGTGCTATATTAACCAAGGTACTGCTTAACCTAGTAGGTTGAGAAAATTATAATTTAGCAATGTATATTCGAAGTCTAAGTTTGTTTATTTCTTTTCAATAAGTTGATATTAAAGTTCCCATATAAGACAATCTTTTTGTTATTCGATTGGTAAACGCTTTTGGTTTTTATTAGCAGACAGAAGACAGAACATCTTTATTCATTCTAGTTTGCTTTTTCGGAAGGTTACCCCTGTACATAGGGACGGCGTATGGAACACAAAAAAGCGGCTAAGTGCAGAGTCGGACTCGCACGCGAAGGATTCCGAACCATAAGGCAAAAAATGCTGAAAAAAACACGTTTCTTCTAGGACCTCGTTTGATTATTTTTTTTTTAATGCACACTGTGAATATTTCAACTGTTTCCCTACTATGACTCATGAGGTACAGCCCACTCAAAGACGGAAAGACGGACGAATAGACGGAACGATAGATGGATAACGGGGGCATAGTAATAGGGTCCCGTTGGCACCTCCTGGGTACGGAACCCCAATAAAAAAAAACTCACTTCAGCCAAAGAATAATGAATATTGCTAATCAAGCCTTAAGGTTGTTGCTCCACATGTTATCCATAATGTTGAAGAACTGTTGGAAACTTTTTTTAAACAACATAAATTCTGTACAAAAACAAGGCCTCAAGGGATGTGACGCGCTGTTGTGCATCGTAACCAAACAAACAACACATGTTTCGCTATTATTACCTAGCTTTATTTACTACCGTACACAATAAATGCAAACCAAAAATATGTAAACAATTCAAACAAAAGCGTGTGCCAACCCTAACACTAAATTATTAACTACATCCCTTTATCATAACTTATAACTAAGTTACGCTGAATAATATAACTAAATTAAAATATCCACTGGGTGTAAAGCCTAAATAATACACGACTGTGTTAACATAGGAAATTGTTAATGGAACATTGGCTACTTTATTATTACCCCGGATTATAATGTGTGGATGGATAATCGTTTAGGGATGTGTGATAGTATGAATAGTTGAATAGATTTGGTTTCAGGTAATTTCGGTAATGAAACGGTGGCGGATATTGTTATAGAGATATATACGAGCACTTCCGCCTTCTTCCTGTGGGGGTAGGCAGAAACTACATAAAGCTACCATTTACTTCAAACATCTACGGGGTAATTGCGTAGCACACGATCATTAGCAATTCCTTTCATTTTCACAGGTTAACAATCTTCAAAAATTTGTCAGCAACTACTTACGGACGCTTCAGTGATTGAGACTGGGTAAGCAATAGAGTGTTCTAGGCAATACTAAAGATAAAAGACAAAATTTAAACTTATAATTTTCCAATTGACGACTATTTAGACCTGCACCCTAATTGCGTAACGCACGATCAATCGGAATCGATTTCATTTTGACAGTTCAACAACATTCATTGCGTTATTTACGTGTTGAGCTGACAAATTTTCGAACATATGAAGCTTATGATTAGTAGTGTGTTAAGCAATTAGGGTGCAGGCCTGCGGGCGGAGAGTAATGGGTAACTCACCGTCCGATCAGGACCAGGCCCGTGCCGGACGGCGCGTATGTGTTCCACGCGCGCCTCAAAGAGATGTCAGCACAAGTGACGGGGCCCGATAGGGCCGAAGCCTGCCAGGGTAGCGGAATCATCCGAAAGGGTTACCGCTGCCCTGGAACATAAAGGGCTAAGGAAGGAACACGGGTGGGTTTTAGTCAGTAAGAGTCTGAAATTCCCTCCGCTCCGCCCAGAGCGGGAGGGGTCATTTGATGATTTCCAATCCTCAAAAAAAAAAAGGGTGCAGGTCATACACGCACGGGTGCAAGTACTACATACCTGACCTTTCTGAAGAACAGCACCAATAACATGCTATACATTATATGTCCTTCTAGGGCGTCCCCTCCTTTCCACTTACATCTTCGTCTTTCATCTTGATCTGCTATAGACATTGTTATGTGGTCGAGTTCTGACCTGGACGTCTTCGGGGAGATGTAATAAGAATAGTCCACCATGCTGTATTAATTATACTTTATTGAAAGTGAGACACGGTAATACATGCACGCTTGAGCTCGCTCAAGCGTCAATCTGTCAGACGTCAATTTTATTCTACGAATAAAAATTATCTGTAGATTGAAAAATCAGCCCTAAGGCCTAATTGTTTCATCGTCAGATAACTTTTATTGGAGGAATAAAATTGACGTTTGACAGTATTCGTATGAAAGAACTGTCAAAATTTCAAAATTATTCCTCGAATAAAGTTATTAGACGATTGAAAATTCACTAAATCATTTACCATTTCCACATTTGACAAATAAATTCTTCTCGAAATCTTACAAACATTTACCAATTTTCCGCCTAGCGACTGTAATGAATTATTTGCCGGTGGGAATACGAAGCTTCCACGTGTATTAGACTGTCAATCTTTCGGTCCTTAGAACTAAGAAGCCGAACAAGGTTACATCTGAAGTAGCTGTAGCTATTCAAATTATAACTATATGTTTATGCAGGGTTATTGGTATAACACTAGCAACCTTCTAGCACTGTATTACTAACATCTTTTGTTCTATGCGTTTTTATCCTACTTCCTACTAATATTATAAACGTTAAAGTTTGTATGGATGGATGGATGGATATTTGTTACTCTTTCACGCAAGATTTGGATGAAATTTGGTACACAGATAGTTTATAACCAGAATTAACACATATGATACTTTTTATCCCGATTTTCCCACGGGATCGAAACTTATGCAGGTAAAACTGCGAGGCGCAGCTAGTAACAAAATACACTTAATTAACTTGCTATATAAAACAGTGCTTATATTATAAACGTGAAAGTTTGTATGGGTGGATGGGATGGATGTTTGTTACTCTTTCACGCAAAAACTACGAAACAGATTTGGATATTTGGCAAACATATATTTTATAAACAGAATTAACACATAGGATACTTTTTATCCCGATATTTCCACAGGATAGAACTTTATGAGGGTGAAACCGCGGGGCGCTGCTAGTAAAACATAATACATTTACCAAAAACCAATCTTCAAGATTTCGTTGTTCTATCTAACCCCCGCTCCCCTCCGCTGCATTTTGTACTAGACACGGCAGTTTGTTTACCTAACTAGTGCTTTCTTTTGCTTCGCGTTGAGTTGGTAACAGAAAATGGGATATTTGAATTCATTGATCGATTAATTTTTGTATGAAAGTCTGATGAATTCATAAGTCATAGAACAAAAGTAGTTGTTTATGATGTTAGTAATACAGTCCTGAGAGGTTGTTAATGTTTTACTAATAACCCTACACACATACACAGTATACACAACCATGATATATGTATTTCCCCGGCAACACAACAGAAGATCGGAAGACGACCTTCATTTTGGAGAAACTTATACACTGCCACAATGACCATGCCAGTATGTTATAAAATTATGCGGGGTCCTGTAGGATCAGCGTAAAAATCGATGATCTTTAGAATAGCTATGAGTATATTAAATCTTGGAACGAGCCTAATATTACTGAGTAGCTTTCGCCCTTAGGACATTATTAGGGTCGTTAGGCGCACCCTTAACTGCACCATAAGGAAGTATGGGTATGATGGTGTATAGGGTACTTATATTATTATGTGCATGCATAGATTTGATTTGAGCTAGGATAAGATAAGATATATTTATTTGTCAAAAACATGTGTAGGTTTACAATCAATCAGTTGGAACGATTACAAAAAAAAAAGTTTCAGCATGTTTTGCCTAGTAAGGCGTACAAATATAAAAATAATATAATTCAAAGTAAAAAAATCATAAAGTTACGTTAAATTAATAAAAATAATAATTAAAATGTTATGTTCAAAATGTCCAAAGTACATCAGTCAAATAGTCGGCTACATTATAGTGGCATTTATTGATTTGTAAGGGTTTTTGAAAATCCTGTGGCATTTATTTTCAGCGTATTAAGACACCATTGCCCGTAGAATTTTGATCGTCATCAGCAAGGTATTACAGTTTTTTTTTTCTTTCCTTAATTTTCATTGTTTCGATTCCCTAATTGCGTAACACACAATCTGAATCATTTTGAAAGATATTGCTAATCCATTGCTTCATATGTTCCAAAAGTTTGTCTGCTCAGCAACATAAAGAACGCAATTAATGTTGTTGAACTGTCAAAAGGAAAGTCATTGCTTTTGTCAGTGTGTTACGCAATTATTGCACTTTTCCCTCAACCGATCACCTTTTCCACCCTGCTTACATATCGAAGAAAACCTGTAAGTATAATCCTTTTGCCTAATCGTTCTGCCAACCCCAAATTCAAAACACAACTTCAAAGTAACAAAACCCAGTACCATCCGTACTGATTATCCCTCAGTGAAAGCAATGTATGAAGATATATAATTTTTCAGTTCCCAGTTCCCACCGATACGGGGTATCCTTTCATTGGTTTTACAAGCCATGAATCCGATGCGATATCTCATTGGGAAATTTAGCGTAAACCATCAAACGGTTTCGAAGTGGACTCGTGTTGTGGAGGGCGGAATTTGATACTGTTTTTAGTATTGGCAAACTTTTGGGAGTAACTTTCGTTGTTTGGCAGTGAAAGATGACGATTAACGTGGGACATGTTTTTATAATCTATATCTACATCTATCTATCTATATTATTCTAATAATTAAGATGAAGAGTTTGTTTGTTTGAACGTGCTAATCTCAGTAACTTTTTTTTTTGGATGGGAAATCATCAAATGACCCCTCCCGCCCTGGGCGGAGTGGAAGGGAGTGTCAGACTATTACTGACTAAAACCCACCCGTGTTCCTTCAGTTGCCTGTGCCAAGGGCCACGGTATCTCTTTCGAACAACCCGCAGCCCTGGGGGCATCGGCCCTAGCGGGCCCCGTCAGTTCTAATCTCAGGAACTACCATTCAGATTTAAAAAAAATATTTTTGCATTTGATAGTCCAATCTTGATTGATGACCGATGGGACCGAAAGGTTCTGGAATGATGACCGCGTACCGGAAGACGTAGCGTTGGAAGGCCTCCCACAAAGTGGACCAACGGCCTTGTGAAGGCCGCAGGAACCCGTTGGATGCGAGAAGTAGAGGTGCTTGGGGGAGGCCTATGTCCAGCAGTGGAGGTTTTTCGGCTGAAATGATGAGTCCAATTCTTGAAGAAGGCCCTACTAGAAGCCGAACAAAAAGAAAAATAGTTTGAAGTTCAAAGTACTATTGTACCAACTTGTTCTTCGATGACATAACATTATGTTACTAAAATAAACTATTCTAAAAGACATCGAGTTTAAAAGGTATTGTTTTTATTTGCTAAGATTCGGGCGGGGCGTATCTTACGACTTCCAGAAGCTTGTAATAGATAATATTTGCACATCTGTTGAGGTAACGTGTTATATACTACCCCATGTATCCACAATGTATATTCAAGCAAATAAATAAGTGATATGATAAGATTAGTAAGTGATATGAAGAAGACACATTACTTAGGTACTTCCTATTCTATCCTATACTACTAATATAATAAACGTGAAAGTTTGTATGGATGGATGGATGTTTGTTACTCTTTCACGCAAAAACTACAGAACGGATTTGGATAAAAGATGGTTTATAACGAGGATTAACTTATAGGATACTTTTTATCCCGATATTCCCACGGGCTCGAGACTTATGCGGGTGAAACAGCGGGGTGCAGCTATTTCTACCACAAATGGAATTTCTGCCGATAAAAAATCCATTGAATTTTATAAATTTGTTTGTCTCCTTTGCTCTATCACACGCTGTCTACATCTCTGTATTTATTGTCCTATCTCAGGTATGCTGGAAGAGATTTCTTATGAAATAAGCATCACCTCTGTACCTATTTTTTCTGTTCTGTCTTTCAATGTCTGTTTATATATGTGTGTACATAAATGGTTAAATAAATAAATAAATAAATAACGTTTCTAAAACTTAAAATGTTAAACTATCTTTTAACGAGACGGCCATTTTGTGTTTAACCATAATTTATTATTTAATACTCATCAACAGATATTTTACAAAATAAAGCATTTGCTTCACAAAATTCTAACGCTTAATATTAAGCTTTTGTTTGCTTAGCTCTATTTAAAAAGCGCCAAGTTATATAGTAAACACATGTATACGTAAAATACATATTTATACACAAACAAAAATCTGCAAACACGATTTTATGAAACAGATTCTTATTTACAGATGGCGTATTTTGAAAAGTAAATATTTTTGCTTGTCTCTCTTGTAAAATCGTCTTTGTAATATTTTCTACAAACATGTATAAATATGTTTGTAGAAAATATTACAAAGATGATTTTGTATAGTTATGTAAATAGGAATTTTCTTATTTATTTCAAATCATTTATTCATCCGTTATTTTGCATAATAATAATCAAGTTAATTCAAACTATTTTTATTTAGAATGGAATATCTAATCATTGCCTGTGCAGTAAATATCTATGTATATCTTACCCAAATTTGCAAATAAATAAAGGATTTCTAATTTAGTACAGTGGCGCTTATTCACAAACTAAACTAAATTTAAGTTCAGTGCATCTTTCTTTCTATTTGATCAAGAAAAGGACAGAAGATAAATATTATTTTAGTCATGTCAAATTAAGATACTCCATACACAAATTAGGCGTGATTAAAAACATGGCTACTAAAAATACGCTAAACTAATATTTATCTTCTTTACTTTTCTTAATGAAATAGAAAGAAAATGATGCACTGAACTTCAATTTAGTTTATTTTATTTTATTATTTTTGGAAAACTTACAGTTAATCAGACACTATAATTACTAAGTTTTTAATTAACATGATGATGGCCAATTACAAATTTTCACATATAGAATAACAACTAACTATGTACTAGGCAGCAGACTAGGTAGCAGACAGTGTTACTTTCGCATACTTCATATTCGCATATAATGCAAGGGCTGTGTTATCTTGTCGAAGAAGTGATTGCAAAGAGCCTTCTTTAATTTGGGCACACTAGTATTAGAGAGATCTATGTCAACTTCCTGGCAGGTTTCATTATACATACGGCTCGCCCTAATCATGAAGGAGTGTTGTCTGTAAGTTGTTCTTGTTATTAGTATGTGCAATAAACGAGGTTTTTTTAGTTTGTGAACGAGGGAACCGATGCCAGTACCTACCTCCGGATAAGCTCCGTATATTTGGTCTTATACTAGCTTCTACCTGCCACTTCGTTCGCGTGAAAATTCTTGTTCCCTTTACCTACCCCGTCTCATAATAGCACCCCGCTATTACTTCCATTTCGCTTAGCATTTTTTCTGCCTTTTTTATTGTTTTTGCTCGGCTCCTAACGGTCATAGCGTGATGTTAAATAGCCTATAGCCTTCCTCAAGAATTGGGCTATCGAATGTTTATTTTTTTCTAATCTGACCAGTAGTTCCAGAGATCAGCGCGTTCAAACAAAAAAACAAAGAAACTCTACAACTTAATTATTAGTATAGATTTATAATATTGACACATCCAGAAACTGTAAAACAAGTTCTTAGCATCAAATCCTGTCACCATACATGGAACCGATCACCAGTCTCCCCTAACGACAGGCGTCCTAATGGCGAGATACCGAATAATCCGCACCAATGATCGCTATATCTCATAAATTATTCGTTCTACAATTAATAACAGATCAGTACGAAGCACCGCCAGCCGTCAGGTGTGTCAAATAGATTACATCTCTGACAAAATTTAATGAATAAAGTTTCCAAGAAAAGCCTTTCAAATGGACGGACTGTTTGTACGACTTGGTGTTCGTTTGTTGAAGGAATTTTTGTGTGTTTTGTTGCAGGTGTCTGGGTTCGAAAACTTTGTAAGTTGGTTTATAGTCAGGATGAACATGACCAAGGGCTGATTTTTCCAATGACAGATAATTTTATCCGAAGAATAATTTTGAATTTTTGACAGTTCTTCTATACAAAATCTGTCAGACGTCAATTTTATTCCACGAATAAAAATTATTTGTCGATTGAAAAATCAGTCCTTGGTCCTTATTAATTTTGGGATAAATAATTCAGTATAACAAAATACAAACGTTTAACTAATCCGTCGTACCTAACAAACATATGTTTATATCTATCATACTTTTCATTAAAACTCATTTACCTTACATTCAAGTTAGTAAAGATAAAAAATCTGAAAAAGGTGTTACATTTTGTACGCCACAACGGTCAACATGTTATACTTTTTTTAGGTATTATTTTTCTTTCAAAATGTTGTGTTTTTTAACGTCCTATGTGTTGTTAGTTACGCTCAAACGTTGTTAACTTATTTAATTGTGCCTGTTATTTAATACATAGGTAATATACAGCAAAAGAAACTGACAACCAGTGTAATCAAAACAGTATCATATTACCCAGTAGCTGGGTTGTGGAGGTCAGATGGGCAGTCGCTTCATCTTGTAAAATACTTGTATTCAGCTGCATCCGATGAGACTAGAAGCCAACCCCGACATAGTTGGGAAAAGACTAAACATTCACGCATAATGGTCCACTTGAAGGACTAAGTACGGAAACCAAACCCATAACATAGAAGACCAGGCAGATGCTGATGATGATGACAGCAAAAGGAATTTCATTCCAATCGGGTGACCCGTGACACGTCCAGAATTCTTTCCTATCTTTCCAACACCCACCTAATAGGTAAATGTCATAACGCCACAGACCATAATATACAAATTACATTACCAATAATAGACGCATGCAAACCCAGACATGCAGCAAAACACATTATCCGACATAACAAAGTAATGCCAACAGTGATGGAACACCAAATCCGATGGCACATCGGTAACTTGCGGCAAATCACAGAATCACACGAACAATACGTAGGTACGTGTGGGTACACACATAACTACAGATTTCAACTGCTAGGTCAACATGCTTCGTGTTCCGATACTGCGTAAATCTTCGGTGTAGGGCTAGAAGCCGAGCGGATGGCGAATTTTCACAATTAAAATCAAAATCTAAAGTCATTTATTTAAATTAGGCTGCGAATTAGAACTTTTTGAACGTCAAAATTACCTCTAAACGCCGACCTACCTACCTCTAAACTACCCTTCACCACATCTTAGTGCTTTCGCTGGGAAGAAAAAGTGGCGCAACCAACTCCCCAGCAGCACAAGTGTCTGCTAAGTTAGAGGAACTGGATTCTATACTTGATCTAGTATGCAAAGTAATTCACATTACAAACTAAAGAAACACAAAACATTAAATTAAATCGCAATAAAACTCATTACTAAAACATTGTAATGAATATTATGACAATTGTTTTTTATGTATGCTAATGTCATACATTCGCTGAAGTAGCTATGCTAAGCAGGAGTCATTATAATTAAGTTTAGATGAAAGAAACCGTATCTATCATTTCTTTTATTAGAGTAATGTGTAAACCAGTACCTTCTATTAAAGTGGACTTTTTTTGAATAACTGAGGGGCAATTCTGGTAATTTTAAGATCGTTCACAGTCTGAAGGCTAATTCTCGTAATTTAAAACGTTCAAAATCTAGTCGCAGTTTTATCTCGACGACAAACAAATGTCAAAATCACACAGAACACGAACAAGCAAGTACCTAGTATGATTGCAAGAAACTCAAAAACCCTCCCAAGAAAAATATTTAGTTTACTAATCCAACCCGCTGGATTCCTAACCCCAATCCTTCGTCGCCAACAATAAATATGAACACAAACCGATCTGTGGCATCGCGTGCCGTGGCAACTTAATGGACTATTAGCAGCGGCCTCATGTATAGAATATGTAAGGCCTTGTATGAGACTGTGTTTGGCCTCATGCACCTATAGAATACTAGATTTTGCCGCCGGCTTCGCCTGCGTGGAGGCGTTTATATTAACTTAGTTCTACTGGAATAAAAGTATCCGATTTCCTAACCCAAGTCATGACCTGTGTGCCCAATTTCATCGAAATGTGTTCAGCCGTTATGGCGTGAAAAGGTAACAGACTGACAGAGTCACTTTCGCATTTTTAATATAAAATAGTATATAATATTAGTATAGTATATGTAGTAAAGTATGTGAGTAGTGTACAATGGACCAAAACATAAGTAACTGGTGAAATGCGTGTGTACTATAGGTACACATCTGCCTAACCCTTCGGGATTACAGGCGTGATGTTATTGTTATGTGTAGTCTATTAGTACAGTATTTTTATCTCTCGAAGCGACGCGCGGTGTATTTGTGGTTACCAAGTGTACCTACAAACACGCTCGACGCGACGGCCCGAGACAATGGCAAAGTCGGAAGTCTGTGGGTGTGTTATACTCGTCTTCATGCACACAGTCACAGTGTGTTTGTACACTTGGTTATAACAAGTAAAGCGCGTGTCGCGTCGTGCGATAAAAATACTATATGGGACGTAAGGCCTTGCGATGCAATGCGTGTTCCTGTGGGTAAGAATATTACACGATTATGATTCAAATAAATTATACTGTGTGGCACAGTCTGTGGCGTTGTAAAATGAATTACACATATAAGAACATGCGCAGTTGTACACATTGCAATTACTTTATCTACGGAGTATTTTCGATCTTGAATAAGACTGTAAAGAAAATGCTTCAATCAGCACACTGGATAGACACGACGAACCTTGTAGTAGGCAACTTATGTACCTACCCTGAAATGGTGAATAAAAACAGCTTCATACATTTATATTCGCCTAGCTCGATAAAATATAGACAACAGCGGATTCTTTTTCACGATTTCAGAGGGTCTACTCCGAAGTAGTATCGGCCGTTTCCTGCTACGAAGTTACTATTTTGTTCGGTCGGTTCCGATCCTACACTCCTACACTCTTTCGAATATTGACTATGGTCCCGACCCAACTCAGCCGATCCGAACTTTTTCCGCATTTTTCAATCATATTCGGATCGGCCATGTGTCGGTCCGATCCGAACATTCGCACTTTGCACTTCGGAGTAGGCCCCCTGGGTTGCTCCCAAAAAAATTGTTGTTTATAATGATGAGTACAATGACCCATTTTTTTACTTATGGTCTGGCTGTTTGAGTAATTTATGCGGCCTACCCAAATGTCTTTTCTTTGGTATTGTTCGTTGAATCGTTGAGCGCCTTACGTTTTGAGCTGAGCTACATGACTACTAACAAATGCGTGCACTGACTAGACACGTCCACTCAATCTGCGTGGTTCTTTCCTCAAAAGCCCATTTCAGACACCAATCTACACGGTCTTGACATGATCTGTCCAAGATTATGCCTGGGCTTTAAAAGAAACTCTGAGTTTGTTTCGGACTTTCTTCTCAAAGTAGTCGGGTAGGTAATGCCGACCTCATCGAGTTTAAAAAAAATATGATTGACGTGTAAAAGTGTTTGTACAAACCTACTTACAGAAATTAAATCATTTATGCTTCGTTCCTATAAACAAAAACGAATCATTTTGCTTACCAATGGTGGTTTTTTTAAATTGCAAACTGGCTATATAAATACCGATGAATAGCTACTTCCATATGGAAGGGTCTACTATACAAAGCTATGAGGTATTTGCTTCATTATAGGTAAAGATACACGAGACTTAATTTTAATCAATAACAGTCCGTAAATTATAGGAACTATGGCCATTAGAGTTTTTCAGCAGACAGAATGAAGCAGCTGCCAGTTCTCAAAGCCGAATTTGAGTCATTTGAGTAACAGCCGATGCAAAAGAGGACGTGCCTTATTCTGTTCCACGTTCTCTTATATTATTTTAGTAGTCTAAAAATACTCCTAACGAACACGTTAAAAACTCGCACACATAAGTACATCGTTTTAGTAACAGACAAAGGCGATGGCGGCCATTTTCTGGATACCTCCTCCCCTTTATCTCGCCTCATTAATCTGAGCACTCTCGGATTTATAGCAGAGCAGAGAGCTAGATTATTTTACAATTAAGAGTGGAATGAGTGTGTTTTAGCGGGTTATTATTTTATAAGCGATGATATTCATAGATATTTTTTTTTCATTATGTATTAATAATGAGAAAAGATTTGATTTGTTATGCTTTTACGCTAAAGCGGATTTGGATGAAATTTGGCAAATGGGTAGGCCATGGCCTGGATTAAGACATAGAATACTTTTTATCTCGATATTCTCACCAGATCAAGACTTATGCGGGCGAAACCGCGGCACACAGCTAGTGTATCATAAGTTGTTGGCGAAGTTATCAAAAAATTAACTATTTGGTTATGTATGTACATATTTCAATGTAGTTTGTAACTTGATTCAAAGTAATGAATGCCGTATGATTCTTTTGCTTGTTTTTTCACATGTACATTATGTATTATTATTTTAAATGTTAGCTTATATAATGTAAACTTTGTATTGTAAAGAAAACGTAACTAAATAAACTAAAAATGTACGTAGATGATTTTTGAAAATGGTTAGTAAACTTCTTACTTTAACTTTAAATAATGAATAGAGTTTTTGGGTAGCACTACGCACCACAGTGTGTACTTTAACACTAACGCTTCCATTCCATAGTGCTATCTTATCCCGTCATTCTGAAAGTGTCATTATTGAGAGACGGTAGACAACCAAAGTGTTTATGTAGACCTTGAACGGCTACATACGTAGGTATGTAATAATGCAATAATGTAAACGTGCTCAGTCTTCTGGGCACGTTTCCGGATGACAGCGATGACGAGTACGTCGACGCCTAAGAGTCCTTTTGTTTTCTGTATATTTAGGGCTGATTTTTCCATCGCCAGAACACTTTTATACGAAAAAAAGAACTGACGTTTAGCAGTTTTTATATGAAATAACTGTCTAAATTTCAAAATTATTCCTCGAATAAAGTTTTCATATGATTCAAAAGTCAGCCCTTAGTTACTCATTTAATTTAGCATCAAGTGTAAATACTTAGTTGCTATATATTATGGTATGTAGGTATAAAGTAATTATATTTTCAATCACTTTTCACAAAAGAAAATAATTCTATCGGCTAAATAACATTAAGTTCCTAACAAGTTAAAAAAAACATTGCCTAATATTTTCCCAAAAGAAATGACAAACATCAATAAAATCCTCTAACCTCAAAAAATGTAATTTTCCAAATATAAATCCCCGTCGTCAGGTAATTGCTGTTTTCACAATATAAAACAAGAATTATTAACCTAAAACTTTTCAACACAAAATAAAGTTTCGTAGTCTAAATCCCAACTCGAGTGGGAGCCCGGCGGCTTCGCTCATTAAATAAATTAGTCCCATCTTGGAGCCAAGCGGAAGCTTACTTACCATATTTTTGCTAGAAAAGAATTTCTATATCAGCTTGTAGGTGCATTTTTATTATTTTGTCGATATTTTTCTGGCTTTAAGGAGTTTTTCTGGATTGCAGTTTTTTTTTTGCATTAAATAAGATTTTGCTGGTTGAAATGTTACGAGGGAAAATGTCATCTAAAATGTTGGTGTAGTTTTGCTCATTACTGTTATCGTAAAGCAACAGTAATTACAACGTTACGTGCCATGTATTCCGTAGTTTTTCTAAACTTAGCTACATGAAAAGTGTAAAAAATGGTTTGGTATTTTCATCTACCTACTTAAACTTCTTTCCTTTTACTTTATTCGTTTAGAAAGAAATAAAATACGTTTATTTGCGGTTAACATCGTGCACAGAAAGAACAGAAATACAAAAAGAACAAGTTGGGGGAAATATGCGTCACATCCACGCAAAACGGCCATCGCTCAGCATGATGCCACTTGGTTTTTAACAACAGCCGGATTTCCTTCGCCTAGCATTATTATTCTTAACTTATTTCCAGTCCTTCAATTTTTATTCATTATTTATCATCAAGCTACCACACATATTTACCTAATCCCACCATTCAAAAGTTCAAACGCTGGAACCCGCCTAAAAAACAATCGCACATGAAAAATCGTTTTCTCCATACCGTAATTAATCCCCCCCTTACATCCTAACGTATGACAAATATATGACGCAAACTGTCAAACAATGGAACAAACATTTGGTCCAACAAATCGTCGAACAAATCATGGGACAGTGTTTCAACAGACGCGACCGGTCTCCTTCGTACCGAACAATTAAAACTTGCGTCATTTATTACAAGAGATTTAGCTTGCCTCGGAGACACCGCGTGTTACATTATGTGTACTTACTTGTAGGTATACTCAAGTATACTGGAACTCATATAAGGAGGAAAAGAGTTGAGACAACTGCATTTTAATTAAGATTTGGCATTGCTCGTGGCGTGTTTAATATTACATTTATATTACAATTAATATTACATCTACATTATATAATGTTATTAGTTTATATGTGTGTGTGTGTCTATGTGTGGGGGTGTGTGTGTGTGTGTATATGTGTGGGAGTTTTTATAATTATGAACATGTGTCGTCGTCGTCAATCGTTATAATATAATGGAATAAAGTACATTTTTTTTTATTTTCTTTAATTTTAAAATAATACCTACTCAGTTTATTCCGCAAAAAAGCATGTAAATACTAGAGCAGGTGACGTTCTGCAGTTTCTGCCTATGAATAGGATGGGAAAAAGGTAAGTTTATGTAGGTCACTGCATATACCACGATGTGAACAGAAGAAACTTTTCCACTATCCTATTTAATAAAGCCACGTACACACTATACAAGATAACTATCCCCATCTAAACGCAGCCTTATTTGCCTAGCTTTTTGAAATCCCAATTGGAATCAAACACTAGCCCATGAACCACAAAGTAAGGTGAAGTAGTAACTGGTTGGATTTAAAGATCAAAAGCTTGCTGTAACAGGTTGCTAGCAGATAGGAATAGTACCTAATTGTAGTACTTGTAAACAGTAGGTACTATCGCGGTCTTTTCCGCCTGCTCACTTAAAAATTTTTTCGCCTAAATCCTGCGGCGGCGCCAAACCACGCCCCCTAAAAGTTTTGGCCTATTAGGAAAGCGATAACGCAATTAGTTGCAACCTGCACTGCGCAGCTTAGTGACGTATCACGTGTACTCCTTTTTTTAATTTTACGGACGAACTATTTGACATGGGCGCGCTTACCGGACCTTTTGAATATTGACCATTGAGCTGTTTACTTGAGTAAATTATTTTAATTATTGTCATGGTAAATTGTGTGGTTTTAAAATACCTTAATTTATAAATAAAACTTTATTAACGATGCACAGTGCAAAGTTTATCATGCAAATGTTATCTTGTGTGTAATTGAATACTTTCTAGTTTGTTTTACATCAATAAAAGTATTTGATTAATAAATAATAATATAATATATTTATTCCAAAAATTATAAGGCATAAAAATTAGTACAGTTTTGCTTAAATATAACAAACAAAAAAAATAAAAAATAATAATATATTTTTTTTGTTTTGTTTTTTTTTTAATTTTTGTTTTTTTAATTTATTTTTTTTATTTTTTTTGCATTTTTTTGTGTTTTAGTATAATAATTAAACGAGAAACATGCAGAAAAAATATTCAGAGTTTTTAAACTTGAATGAATGACAGATTTATTTGCAAGAATATAGGTAGCTAACGATCTATAGGTTTCACTATATTCGGCATTTCTGCCGTGCAAATATTTAGATTTTACATCTTGGTTATACTTATCACTATATACTTGGTAAAGCAATTACTTATACCTTTATGAGAGTGGTATGTATTACTGCTTTGTTGTGACGGGCGAATTCGGAATACTTTCTCGCTCACACACGCACTATTTGTTTCAATGTTATTGATTATATTTATTTGCAGTGAAATTTACTATTTGAAATTCATAATTTATGTTTTTAGCCGTTATAAATTAATGAATGTGCATAATTCAAACACAATGCGAATTTTTATATGAATAAATAAATAAAAATAGTTGGTTTTAAGTAAAAAAATGCTTGCCATTGTTGTTGTTGGTTAATAATCACCTACTTTAAATTCCGTGCAAATAAGTAGGTAGTGACTAATTATTAAATAATTCATTTCTAGAAATTTTACAATAAGCCTAAGCCGAACAAAAGAGTCATAAAATTCAATAACCGCAGTGGGCAAAAGTCGGTGGCATCCTTTGATACTTTTGATATACCTAGCGGGTTTCGGTAATTACATAGAGGTCTTTCTCTCATCATTTATAAGATAAGAAGCGAGATAAAATAAGAAGCATCTCTTTGTTTGACATTACAATGATGCCCCAGTGCAACTGATAACAAGTCATTTTATGTATCAGTAACATGTGTGTCAGCAACATGTCAGACGAGAGTTTAAATTAATTTATATACAGACTGTGATTTGTGATATAATAATAATAATAACGTTTATTTATAAAAATGGTGCAGATTTACAACTGAATGATGAATTGATGACTGAATAAAAATAAATGCAAACCATACAAGCACTTTTCTTACCATCAGTACTATTACGCCTTCTAGCTATACATGGAGGTAGATATATGCGGACCGAGAAAGTTGGGACTAGAGTTCAGTATGGATGAAACCTGAAAACTGATTTGATTAGAACTATTTCGTCGTTTGTTGCGGTCGGGATTTTTGAAACAAGTCAGTTTTTTTTTTAATGGAGCCACTTGTTATTAGACTATTCCTTGTAGAGAAACACTGTCCAGCTGTGGATCAGACGCCATGAAGAAGAGGGTGTCTTAGAGGATAGGCCGCGGGCACCACGTCCATATCTGATAACCTCCAACGTATGGTAGACACTATTTCACAAGCGCTCTATTCTCAGATGAGAAATGTTTTACGTCGAGCCAACATGGTCGTCGACACTTGTGGCGCGTGATGAATACACGCTACGAACCTAGAAATAGACATGTGCAAAACAGTGCACCACGAAGTGATGTGATATGTCATTATTACATTTCGTAATATTACATTACACCATCACTTCAAACATCACGCGTGATGATAGGATGTTGCGCCATGCGATAGCACACCATCGCGCGTTAATGTAATGCAATGTTCTAGTGTAATAGGACATAGTGTCAAGGAAATATAAACCCTTTTATAATAAAAATAGAGTTTAAAATAACATAATAAGTCACCTGACCGGGCGAAATACGAAATCGCACGCGCCTAGTTCCGGACTTCCGACATAAACCGAACATTGCCGATGCGATGCGTTCGGGAGGGCTCGGTTCGAGCGAGTCTGCGAGTCATGTCGCGAGCCACTGCGCTGCTACCGCGCGCGTAATCTTTAGTGTGATGGTGTGATGCTTATTTTTGTCGAGTAATGTGTGATGTGATGTTACAGTACGCGCTCGGGTGATATTACGCGTGATGCATCACTCGCATTACTTACACATGTCTACCTAGAAACGTGATTCCTAATCATGATTCTAGAAGGATATGCGCTAATATGTGGGGCTGGATGAGTGCTGATGGTCCCGGAGAGCTTGTCCATTTCCCAGGGCGAGTAAATGGCGAAAGTTACCGCGAACTATTACAAAACGTAATACTGTGCTCACAGTTTATCCGAGAGCAGAGCTCCCGGAATTTATTTTTACATAGGACATTGTTTTTCTCGTTTAAGTTTTTGGCGACTTAATCGCCAACGGCTTATGAAATGAAGGCTAGGCCACACCAACTTCCTAGTTCTAAATTTAAAAAACCCGCGTTCTAACGCGTTCAATGATATGTTCTGAAGGGCATGTCTTGAATTTTTTTATTACCATACAACCTTATACTGAACTGAAAATTGCAAAAAGCGTAAGAAAATTTGAATATTGTAAATTGTGTGTTTTACCTACTTACTGTGTCCAATATTTTATGAATATCTTTGTTCAGTTCAGTTAATCTATACTAATATTATAAAGAGGAAATCTTTGTTTGTTTGTTTGTAATGAATAGGCTCAAAAGCTACTAAACCGATTTAAAAAATTCTTTCACCATTCGAAAGCTACATTATCCACGAGTAACATAGGCTAAATTTTATTTTGGAAAAAAATAGGGTTCCGTAAGATATTTGGGTTTTTCGGACACAAGGTGTAAAAAATCAACCAGAAAAGTTACTTATTTTGCGTACGCTGCCTAAACTATAAAAGATAGAACCATAAAATGTTCAAATTAATTGTAGATCTTATAAATATCTATAAAAAAGTCCGCGACACACTATACCTATCTATGTCGAGTGAGGCACAACAACCATTTTTTAATTTAAAAATCTTGAATTTTTTTTGGACTACATTTAAACGCATTTATTTTACTCATGCTATTAATCCTTATCAAAATAAATTATTTCATCAGTAAGTACCGTTTATGTAGATAATATTTGGTCCTTGAATGATTAAAATTGGACGTTTGGTTTTGAAGTTATGGCGAAATTAAAATATTACGATTTCTGCTGCACGGCCCGTTGCGAAGTGGGCGTCACCAAGGCCGTGCACGTGCAGGAATAAGTTTACAAAATCAAAAATCAAGTCATAATATAACTATTTACATCACATCCATGATCTGTAGTGTTATAAAGTTTTCATAATTTTCGCAAAGTTTAAAAAAATCATCTTCTTACTTCTATTTATTTAAAAAAAAATATTATGTATCTTTATGGGTTATTTTGATTTCCTTTTTCGCAAAGTTTAAAAAATTCATCTTGTTACTTCAATATATCTAAAAAAAAAAAAATTTGTATCTTTATGGGTTATTTTGATTTCCTTTTGAGATACGCAATCCTGTCACAAATCCGAAATCTACGCGGACGAATTCGCGGGCAGAAGTTAGTCCATAATATAATAAATAGGTAATAGCAGTAGTTTGAAAATAAAAATAAATCTCGAACGGCGCGTGCGTCACCGCGTCGAGCGACAGTGCAGTCGGCCCGTCTTATCTTTCATTCGTCTATTCAAGGTCAACGGGGCGGGGCTAGAGAGCGCTTCTATTTTTTGAGTGCAAGCAAAAATGAACTTAGTGGTGATCAGGCGGAAGTGTCCATGATAGTACCATCCAGTTGGAAGACTCTAAGAGCTTGTTCAGATGAATCCAGACACGCGAACAAAAACGCGTCAAGTGCTGGTAAAATGCGATGAACTTTGCCTTGAATGAAAGAAAGAAAATACTTTTATTTAGCACAGACTAAAAGACACACAATACACCAGCTATATATAACAGATAAAAACAAAAAAATAAAGAATAAATAAAAAGTGTAAAGTCCAATATAAGATTTAGATTAGCAGGAAAGTGTGCCTCACGGCTGCGCCAAAAAGGCCCAGTTCAGCAAAAAGGCCAGACACTAGTTCCGCTGGTTTTAAACTGGACCTGATGTGTGAGGTGACGGATGTAAATCAATTTATACTGCAACGTGACGTGTGTACTATATGCATGCTTAAATAAATAAATTAAATCAAATTTTGCTGTTTGTAAAAGGATAACTGAAAGATTGGGACTATTCTTACTAAAATAGTACCTCATTTTTAATAGCTAATTACCCAACCACTAGGATGCTTCTTCATTCGGTCTCAGTCGCTTGAAACGTTTTTGTTTTTTTTTTATAATTCCTTTATCTCGGCTTGCGGTAGGAGTAAACTGGTGGAAATTGTCGTCATCATCAGCCTATAGCAGTCCACTGCTGGACATAGGCCTCTCCTATTGCATGACATTCAACTCGATTTTCAACAACTACCATCCAGCTGCTACCAGCCATCCTGCGAAGATCGTCGCCACCTAGCACGAGGGCGTCCTAACTTACGTTTACCGATTCGCGGTTACGAAATTGTCACGTAACGAAAAAGCGTTATGACCCCTCCCCTTGGGTAAACGTCAACCTGTACTATAGCCACATTCCACTAGTTATGTTTAAGTCCCATGTAATTATACCTACGCGTATAGTATAATAATATTTTTAGAATGCTGTTGGGACCACGATGGTGCAGCGCTTCTGCTATGTTTACGCAAAACCGAACTGACGGCTTCCACGCCGTCATTCGCAAGAAAACCGCGTCGCTGTTGTCAAGGTTGCGGGCGAGTAGTAACAGCATTCTAAAAAATATAGCGGAAAGTATCGACTTTCGGATTATTAAAAGTTTTGTGAGAAGAACAATCACTAAACATTAATTTGGGAATGTCCTTTTCACAATAATGTTTAGTCTGTCTGTGTTCTTCTGTGTTTATTTATTTATTTATTTAAGTAAAGCACAGCCACATCACGTACATTAAACTTATGCTAGAATAATCTTAATAACTAAAGGACTAATGTACATGACAATTTCGGCGTACATAGCATTGATTATATATCTTGCTGCCTTGAAAAGTAGTGCCTGTGTTGTAGTTTAAGAACTAACACTAGTAATAATTTATTTTATTGTTTACTAACACGCTGGATCATTGTGGTCCGAAAATAAAGAAAATAATAATAACAATTGGGGTGAACCTATTGCCATCAACCGGGCATAATTCCAGACTTCAGACTGAAACTTAGAAATTCCTCATGTAAAACCTCAAACAAACTATGCCCGACCGGTTAATCGAATCCAGGATCTCTAGCTCAGCATTAGCGCTTGCGAACACTATATATGTCTATTAGGTAAACCGTTTTTTGACAGAGGGAATTAGTGATTGCAGCAACACACAATACATTGAACGATACAAGTACGGTATTATAATGTACGTAAGAAGTCATAAATAACATAATTCAACACACTACGCATTTTAAAGTTAACTTTTTCGTAATCTGGAAATGTACGTTCTAAGACAGCTGTCAAAAAATGGTTAACTATGGGTTTAGACCAAGGAGGCATTAAACAAAATAATGTCACCTACATTAATAAGTTTATAAACAATGTCTCCATATTTTGACTGACAGCTGCTCTCTCCCTTCCTATCTCTCCCAACTTGTCTCACAACATACGGTTCTCCGTTTTCCCCTTCCTGCTTCTGATGATGTCTGATAAATGACTGTAATAATCGTAGGTGTAAATGAAAATATGAAAGACGAAGCCTTATCTATCAGGCTCTAACAGACACGTAAAATATGCTGTGAAATTGGAGGCAGGCGAGAATCATAATAATATGACAAGTCTGCATATAGAATATAGTGAAATGGTATACGTGACTTTGTTTGGAAGTTATTTTAAGCCTTCGAATGACATTTCTGGGGCAGGAATTTTGAAAAATACTTAGTTTTAGTGACTAAGCAAAACACTCTCTTATTTAAGTTTGATGGTTTTTAGAAAGCGTTTATAATTGCCGATTGCAAACAACTGCACATAAAGATGATTGGTGATGGTCAAAAGATTGTGATTGGTGAAGTCATAGGCAAACCTACAAATAGATAGTATTATTGTTAGAGCCCAGAGGGGCAATTCTCGTAATTTTAAGAACGTTCACAGTCTAAATCAGTCTCAATTTGTCAAAAATACCTCTAATTTCCCTACATTTTTGACAAGTTTTTGACATTGATTGCCGCTGAGATAAGATTGCGATTAGATTTTGAACATTTTTAAATACGGAAATTGACCTTCTAGTTTCAGCACCAATTTGATTGACATAAACAAACAAAGAATGAAATAACATAAATTATGTAAAATACTTATTTACTTTTTGTGCATACATGAGATGTCACATATTATAGAAGTAAAAAACAAAAGAAGATGTCAAACATTTGAAATTAAGGATAATACAAATGGAATATAAAAAGAGGTTTTATACCTTCTTATTGGCTCTAACAATTATATACTACTAACTAGCTGACCCGGCAAACGTTGTTTTGCCATATAAATAATTTCCCAATATTTTTTTTTTTTTCTTATTTAGGGGGATGAAAAATAGATGTTGGCCGATTCTCATAGATACCGGATAAGCACAAAAAATTTCATCAAAATCGGTCAAGCCGTTTCGGAGGAGTATGGCAACGAAAACTGTGACACGAGAATTTTATATATTAGATATTATAAACGCGAAAGTTTGTATGGATGGATGTTTGTTACTCTTTCACGCCAAAACTACTGAACGGATTTGGATGAAATTTGGCACACAGATAGTTTATAACCAGGATTAATACATAGGATACTTTTCATTCAGATATTACCATGGGATCGAAACTTATGCAGGTGAAACCGCGAGGTGCAGCTTGTGGAATATAAAAACAGATTTTATAACTGACATATTTTTTCAGCCCTAAAAGTTGAACTGCAGACTCCGTAATATACGAAGCCTGCGAACACTGATCCAGCAAAGAGCGCAGAGTCGCCTCTGTGCCTGTACTGGAGGTAACCTTCACCAAGGCCGTGGGCAACAAATCATGGCTACGGGAAGTCGCAGCACAGTTTGTTACAATGTTAATTGCATCGTCTTGTGTTTGTTTAGCATCAACTGATTGCTTAGGTTCTACTTTGGGGTCAGTTGATACGGACGCATCTTTAGTATGGAGTAAGGAATGATGTTTTCTTTTACATAACCGACATCTAGTCGGCAAACGACAGGAATATACCGCGTGGCCTGCCCCGAGACAATTAAAACATAATCCATTGGATTGGACGAAATTACGCCGTGAGGTGACATCTTCGTTACAAAATTTCTTACAACTACCAAGTTTATGATCAGATTTGCAAAATACACATGACAGAGTAGCTACATGTAGTGTCTTGGCAGGAACATTTTTTGAGACAGTATTTTTAGAAGACTTATTGTCTAAAAATTCTAGTGAACGGAACCTTTGTTCTAAAAACTTATTAAACTGCTTTAGAGTAGGTAGATCTTCCGAATATTCACAAATATTTGCTTCCCATAATTTACGAGACTCAGAATCTAATTTTAAGCTTAAAATGTATATTACAATGAAGTCCCAGGTGTCGACATTAATTCCCAAATTTTTAAGTGCATTTAAACAATCGTTACTTGTATCCAATAATTCCTTAAGAGATTGTGCTGACTCGCTTGATATATTTTTCTGACTAAGAAACCGTTTAAGAATACAACTTGCCATATACTTTTTATTATTGTAGCGCTTGTTTAATTGTTCCCCAGAAGTTTGATAATTTGAGCTACAAATAGGTATATTTCTCAGAAGTTGATCAGCTTCTCCAGATAAATGACTTTTTAAATACTGAAGTCTCTGAACATCATCTAACGACTTATTACCGTGTATAAGGGATAAAAATAAATCACGGAAGGTGATCCACTCCGAGTATTGTCCAGAAAACATAGGTAAACTAATTTTAGGTAGTTTTATATTGCAAGATTCATCTGAGTTTTTTCCTGCACAAGACTGTGATACATTTTGAGCAACTTCTTTTTTACACAAGTCAGTAAGTATTTCTTTTAACTCCGTTTTATAGTCCAAATACAATTCTTCCGTAACCTCATACACTTCTGACGAACAATAATGCGATTTATTATAATCAGCTTCCTTTATTTGAGATAATATGTTACGATGTGTATCGTAAAATGATGTCCACTGTGACTCTAAACTCTCCAGTCTTACTTCAACATATGCCTTAGTAATTCGCTCCTTGGGCGACTTTTTGAAGTTAGACCTGGCTCGCGATATGGCCTTATTAGTGTCCATTTGAATTTTATTGTAGGCTTCCATGTTGTGTAGATATCAATACAAAAAGTTTACACACATAAAATGTCTACCAATAACCCTTTGATAGATGGAAACACTAAGTCCAATCGTAAACTCTAAAAAGAAATGCTGTCTTTAAAGGCCCAAATTATTGCAAATTTTCTAAGTCACTGTAGAGAGGTTCCTCAAATATTTTCTAAGTCGCTGTAGAAACACATCTTCGAAATTTTCTAAGTCTTTAAACTTAAACTGACTTGTATTTTGGGCATGGATTCCCCGTCACTTCACTTTTTCGCAAAATTTTCTAAGTCCGTGCGAAATGCTTCTAAACCTCAAAGTTAATTTCTTCAAGAGAATAAGGCTTAAAATCGAATCGGAAAGTACTTACAGTTTAATGTCCGTTCACTGATACACGTCACTCACTCACGTACGACGTCACGTCACCGTTCCCTGCCGCCAAATCACGCCGCTAGGTGGCACCGCGCTACTGCAGATTCGCTTCCCGCTGGGTCGCTCTTCTGGTCACCAGTCTGGTGCTCATACTGGCAGGTTGCGCCCCGAGCAGCGATCCACTGCCCCTAGGTGCGCTGGTGACGACAAGGTGGTTCTCGGGAACCCTCGCTTCACTGACTCTAAATCCGGCTCGAAGGACCATGTACAAAGCCGTACCAAGATGCTTCACTTTGCTAGGTGTTTTAGCAATAAAACAAGACGATGCCGTTTTTGGGTTATTTAATTAACAAAATTCGGTTCCTTATATCTAATCGTTGGTAACGAAACCATAGCCTGCTTTTAAACAGCGCAACGCCATCTATCGAGCTATGGGTCAAACCTTTGCGATTATTGACTTTAACATGACATTTTAGCTATTTAGGGACAAAAATAGAATCAACTACTGCTATTAAATTTCTGACAACAATTCTCTCTTCTTCTTTTCTTTTTTTGGACAACAATTCGACTTGGAGACCAGACAGACGAAATATGTAAAAAACTTAATTTTACCTATGCTCTCTATAAACTATCAAAATAGTGAGCCTAGAATCCGTACTAACGGCCTACCACGGCTATGTTGCATCAACAATCAGATATGAATATACTGGCGCAATTCAGTTGATAGAAAACTTGTATTTAGAGCCCAAAAAAGATGTGTCAGAGCTATGTGTGGCCTTAAAAGCACGGACAGTTTGTCAACCGTATTTTATACGTCAAAAAATTCTTACCTTGCCATCGCTGTACATAATTATACGAAACAAATATGTTCGTCAAACCTAACATTTCATTATACAAAATAGCTGCCAAAAGTTACTACAAAAAATTATGCGATAAAAATAAGTCAGAACTCGAAGTGACTTATGGCAAAACTGCACTAATGAATAAAAATACCTTCTGTATGGCCAAAAAAATATTTAACAACTACCTGAAAAAATAAAAACGTTAAATCTGGACAATTTCAAAACAGAACTATAAAGAATATTGATAAATAAATGTTATTACTCACTACATGAATATTTGGACGATAATTCTATAATTACTGCTTCAGAAAATTGTACATCACCGCACCTATTTTGACGATTTAATTTGTAAGGGACATTGTAATAAATAAATAATAAATAAAGAGTAACCATAATCACTTTTTTCAGTATTATAGCTGTTTTAAACTAACAGGATGAATAGGAACACATGCTGAACTAACTTAAATTACTCTGTAACCACTTAATTAAAGCTGCGTTTAGTTACGTTGTAGTTGTGTTGTTGTGTAAATGAGTGCTGGCAGGTTACAGGATTATTTTAACTAAATACTATTTTTAAGGCTCAGAGGTCCAGAGCAGATTAGAGGGGTGGTGGAAGAGACTCAAGACCGTTGGCCTGAGAGTAAGTCAGACCAAAACTGAGTACCTGTTTTGTGATTTTGGCGGTCTCTCTAGTCCTAGGCCCATATCTCTCGCCGGAACGCCCTTATCTATCTGCTCCGACTTTTGGTATCTCGGATCACTTGTCCAAGGAGATGGCGAAGTAGACCGAGACGTAACGCACCGGATCAACCCAGGATGGATGAAATGGCGATAGGTCACAGGAACAATTTGCGACCCACGGATGCCCAAGTTATAGGGGAAAATTGAAAGTCTGTGATAAGGCCTGTCGTACTTTATGGATCTGAATGCTGGTCTGTAAAGAAGACGGATGAAAAAAGCTTGCATGCAGCGGAGATGAGAATATTGAGATGGATGTGTGGAGTGACGAGAATGGATAAAGTAAGAAATGAGTATATAAGGGGAAGTTTGAAAAAAGTTGAAAGGAAATCGTTTGGCTTAGTATGGGCATGTGATGAGAAGGGACGAAACGCATGTGACTAAAAGAGTGATGAATATACATGTTGATGGATGGAGAGGGAGAGGAAGGCCGAAGAAAAGATGGATGGATTGTGTGAGGAATGGTATGAAAGAGAAACAAGTGAATGATATCATGACGGTTGACAGAGGAGAATGGAAGAAGAAAACGTGTTGCGCCGACCCCAAGTGACATGGGATAAGGGCAGGAAGATGATGACTATTTTTAAGGCTAGTTCTGATACCAGATTCTCACGCAGGTCGTGGCTAAACGATAACAGTCGCACGAGCCGATCGAAGTTTAAGCGACGCTTGCCGCAGTCGGTTCATGGATAAGTGGCCATCCATTACATATCGAGACCCCTCCGTGCCTTGGTAAGCACGTTAAGCGTTGGTCCCTGCTGTCATTCGTAGATCTTTGACAGTCGTTACGGGTAATCCGAGTCCAAAAGTTTCACAACCAGTCTAAATCATGGGGTATCGTGTTGTGGAGGTCAAATTGGCAATCGCTCCGTGTAAAATACTGGTATTCAGCTGTATCCAGTTAAATTGGCAGCCGACTCTAGCATGGTTGGGAAAAAGCTGGGCAGATTGTGTTCTGATAGCAGATTCGTTTTACGTAGAGAGCTAGAATATTCTCTACTAGCAGCGCCCCGCGGTTTCACTCGCATGAGTATCGATTCCGTAAGAATATCGGGATAAAAAGTATCCTATGTGATAATCTAAGGTATAAGCTATGTAGAGTTTTATCAAAATCCGTTCACTAGTTTTTGCGTGAAAGAGTTACAAACATCCATCTATCCATCCTCACAAACTTTCGCTTTTATAATATTAGTAGGATTTTCTAACGCTGGCCTGTTCATCATCATCGTTGCAGCCGACAGATGTCCATTGCTGGCATAATACATTATGGCATCCATCAATATTGAAAGTATCAAGTAGTTACGATGACATATTAGTTTGAATGCCCATCATAATTCATGTTTGCTTATTGTAGTAAGTAACCCCCTTAGAGAAATAATAATTAATAACCTCCCCCCCTCCCCGTCTCACTTCTCCTTAACCTTAGGAGGGTTTAACTTACAAGATATTTTTTACTTTTGACACACGGTTGGCGCAGTGGCTGAGCGATCGACTGCTGCGCTGCGTGTCGCGGGTTCAATTCCCGCATGGAACAAATATTTGTAGTTGTTCCGGGTCTGGCTGTTTGTATATGTGAGTTTAAATGTTTGTAAACGCACCCACAATACAGGAGTAATTCGTAGTAATAATAATAATATAATTTATTTATTAGACATCAGAGGTCCATGGGGCAAAATTAAAAAAAAAAAAAACTTACAGTTTTTTTTTTGGAAAAGTCTTTACAATACTGTTACTGCTGATTATGAGGTCCTGGATTCAGGAATTTCTTAGAAGCAGCCTGGAGCCTGGATTGTGCCCGGTTGATGGCAATAGGCTACATTACAAATGTTAGACGAATAACCCAGACGAAATAGCGAGTGCATCATCAACATCATGCCATGAGACTTATAAGTCTCATGTCATGAGACTTATACTTAACTAGCGAAATGTGGGTGTACTAAAGTCGCACCTCTGCCTAACCCTTCAGGGATAAAAGGCATGATGTTGATGATGCATTCGCTATTTCGTCTGGGTTATTCGTCTAACATTCAATTACAGGTCCTCATGCCACAAAACCGCGAAATTACAACCAATAATACCTACTTGCCAATCTGTTATTGTCACACACATTTGTTGATTAATATACCTACCAGAAATAGCGGTACAATGCCGTTATAATAACGGTATTACCGGAGCTGTGTGTAATGTAACAAATCGACGCCGTTATAATCGCAACCGCGATTTATAGCTGGTCACAGTAGCGGCGCTTACAGAGAATCAGTTTGGTTTTGTGCTTGTAAATTGTAACCCCAGTGAAAATATTTATTCATTAAGAAGAATGTACTACCAGTAGGAACTAAAAAGTGCTTGTTTTAATTTATATTAAATAAACCAACAACGAATTCCAATACAACTGAATTATTTTTATATGCCATGACAATTGAACCTCAAACAACCATTTCCGTTTTGCTTTCTTAAAAATATGATTAAACTCTTTTTTAAAACCTCAAATAATTCATACTTTGGAGTCCTAAAAATACTAACTAGGCAAGTGACTGCGACAATCTTGTATGTAGCGCTCACGGGTCACTGCAGTGGCTCTGCTCGCTTCGCTCACTCGGGCCTCGCGCGGTACTCTGTCTTAGTTACAAAATGTGCATCATTCGAAGCCCAAAAAGTTTTTAGAGGTTTAAAAAGCATATATTGTAAGTAGAGTCAATAAGTTTTTAGGGTTTCAATATTTATTAACATACTAGCTTCTGCCCGCGACTTCGTACGCGGATCCTGTTGCTTATGCCAGCGACAACGAGGTCGTCAAAATCGAAGATCTGAAACGTCTGATGTCGAATTCTAAGAGCCCGGGGACGGGAAAACAGCGTGATGCGCGAGACGATTCGAGACGTTCCAGATCTTTCATTTTTGTAAAAAGTCGGCATGAATCCAGATTTAGTGACTTGATGAGCTCCAAATGAAGTCATCTGAAAAGCACTGTTGTAGGCTCGAATATTGCTTAAGAAATGGTTGGACTTGGGATGCTCGCCATTCAAAAGAACTCGTAAGACCTCCGGTAGCTCTTGCATAGAGTTTGGATGGATTTCGAAGATTGCGACTTATACGGTCTAGATCAATTTGGGCCACACGCTGTTCGACTGACTTGCCCGAATTTCCTGAATCCGCTCACGTTCTTGCGTGGAATGAACAGACACCCCAACACGCATGTCGTGATTTCTTTGCCGAGCAAGTGCGTTGCGTTGCTCGCGCTGCTCGTCTGTCTCCAAAAACCGAGCTAGAGCATGCTGTGAGCGGTCTGCACTAAGGCGCGTCTCATGCTCTTCAGGATTCTCAAGTGATCGAGATGTGGCAGTGCGAATACGCTGGGAGCTTAAACGCGAGTCACTCTGCGTGTAAGTCTCCGAAGCGCGAGATACTGAGTGGCGCTCGCGATCGCTTGCTTGGCGTGTATCTCGCTCCTGACTGTTCTCGAGCGACCGAGCAGTCTCAGTGCGGAAAAGCTGAAGACTTAATCTCTGCTCTCTCTCTGTATCCGTTTCGGAAGCGCGAGATAAAGAATGACGCTCTCGGTCACGCGCAAGTCGTATCTCACGCTCCTGACTGCTCTCAAGTGATCGAGCAGTCTCAAAGCGGATATTTTGAAGACTCAACCTCTGATCGCTCTGTGTAACCGTTTCGAATGCGCGAGACAAAGAATGACGATCCCAGTCGATAGCTAAACGCATTTCTCGTTGTTCCACACAACACAAACTTAGTGCATTACGCTCACGGTTAGCATCTAGCCGTTGTTCACGCTCTGCGTCGGTTTCGAGAGATCGAACTAACCTGCGCATCTTAGAAACCCTTGAGTTTAGAGACAGATTTGATATTTTTCTAAAAGGCATAGCTAAAATTCCTTCTTAATCCGATACTAACGATATTCAAATCAATGAAAAATAATCGAATAAGTACGTAAGAATTGCTAGTTAGTAGAAAAATAATAATTATTCGCAGGAAAATTAAACACATCAACCAACACAGGCAACAAAGGTAACCCCCGTTTCTATAGGATGAGAGCGGCACATTGGCACCTATAACATCACTTTTTGGGAACGAAACCATAGCGCGATCTAACTCGACGCCAACGCCATACAGTTAGAAAACGGAAACTACCATAATATCATTTACCCAAATTAATTAAATTATGAATAAAACTAAATTGTGGTTAATTTAACAGACACCTACATTATTTTTGCATTAAAAAAAATATGGTAACAGCAGCAAGGAACAAAACTTAGAATTACATACTTAAATCAATTACCTACAACAAATGTGGTTGGTAAGATATAACTTAGAACCAAAAGTTTGACTTGACTTCATGATAGTGTAGCTCGTTGTACCACCAATCTGTTTAGTATTATTGGTGTGAAACTCTCCATACAATTAGATAGGACATCTATAGTTCTCAGATTTCATAACAGTATCGTTCCCAATGCACATAAAAAATGCAAAATCTAAAAAAAAAGAATTTTACGATTGTTTAAAACATGATGGCCAAAAACAAAAAAAAATAGTATGAGATTTGAACTCGCACCATTTAGAGCGGTAAACGGTCGCCTGACCTTACCGCTAAATTCCCCGTTGACATATTGTTGAAATAGCTGTTCCCTTGCAATTTATAATATTACTGCCCCGCTCCTTTATAAAAATAGCGTGATTATTATGTTCCCAGAGTTAAAGTATTATTAACTAAATAAATAACATGTCATTTTGTGCATTAAATTATTTTGTGCATTCAATTACGAACAAAAACTTTTTAAAATCAATATTGCTTACCTCCCGTAACATACGGCGTGATAATATGTAGCCTAAAGCCTTCCTTGGTTTACAAAGAACATTTTTGCTGAATTTCAATTCAATCTATCCAGTAGTTTTGGCGTGAAGCCGTACCATACACACAGACAAACAGACAAACAGACAAAAATTCTAAAAAGTCACTTTTTGTCACCAGTTACGTTTTTCTAACAAAACCCTCTTATTTTTTCTCGAAAATTCTCAATGTACAGTTTTTCTTTCGTTACTGTTTTATTATATGTATAGATAAAACAGTCGTTGACTAGTCATATTTTTTTTTACATTACGTAATAAGAATATGAACAGTTGACTTATTATGAATTCTTCTTCTTAAGTTTTATGTCTTTCCTGTATAATTATGTAAGCTTATATTATAAAAAAAATATCTTAAATTGTACTCTTAATATGTATTATTATTTATTGCATAATTTAAGTAAATGAAATTGTTTCTAATCTGATTTAGTTTTGTAGCTATAGCTAGTCTTTTAGTAACTTATTTATTTGTTTAAAAATATTTTGTTAATTTTGGTAATGCTCGTCTAGTGGCAACCTCTGATCTCTTAATATGTCCTGTCTGCGGACAATGCAGTGGACTGCAGCATTACTTCTTAAACTTTTGTTAACCTTATGTATTACATATGTTGTAGTTGTTTATTATCCCTTAATAAATAAAATAAAATAAAATATGCTCTCAAATGGGTGGCCCAATTTCATTACCATTTTAATTAAAATTAATCAATATAATTATGTCGGTAGCTACTTGCAAACTAGATTAAACTTAGAATTACTGTGGTTGTCACTCGTAAATTATGTGCCCCAAGCCCTTAAGAATGAAGTCTTAATACCCAAGACGAAATCCTTTGTCATTAGATATATTCTCTTCGCCAGTACCAACACAGGATATTCCACGTAACATGCTCAAATTGAGAGCTAAGCTAGACGCCTGCATAATTGATGCTCGATCAAATATCTATGTGCTGAGCAAGCAAAGCATGCAAGTGTAATGATACCCCTTATCTAGAGGAATTGGGTCCTTTGATGTATAATACCCCTTTAAGATATGAGCTGGTTAGATGCAAAAGTGGATTAGACATTATTTAAGGGAAAGTTGCTATTAGATACGGTTTCAAAAAGTATCAAAATATTTATTCTGGTGGCTCAAATTATTCATATCTACAGCTACTAATCTGCGTTCGCGATTTAGATTCCAAACATGTAAACAAATATGAGAAAATGGAAAAATATCGTTAATACCGTATATAAAATAAAGTTCAGTTTACGCTACATCTTTAAACATCTTTGTAACTTTTTCAATATTACTAGTCACTCTGAAATCAACTTACTTCTCACCAGATTAAAGTTGATAATTGTTCAACTTGAAATAACATCAATTGTCTGTTTCTTGGCCAATGAATTAGCATCGCCATACAACGTGGCAATGCTGCCAGCTTTTTGGGCACTGTTCCTGTTGACAGCTGCGGACGAATTTTTTGATGCCCCATGATTCATTTGCTTATTTTTTCACAATCATGTACATATTATTATTGTAAATGTTAGTTTATATAATGTAACATATTGATGGATGTGTCAATAAATCTTAATTGGAAACATGAATTTTAATAGACGTTAGAGTCTGAAGTTTCATTCTACAGTAAGTTAACAATTTTGCGTCAGGGCGAGGTGTCGATATAATAGAAGGCAGGCCAATTGCCATCAACCGGACACAATCCAGACTCCAGGCTGCTTCTGAGAAATTCCTGAATCAAAATCAACCATATTAAACAATTGTGTGTACTATAATTAAATAATTCACGTTCATTTAATAGCAATTTCACTCTAAGTACAGTGTAACAGAACTTGCTAGTACCTACGTCATTTGAGCTTGAATTCGTAATTTGAGCCTAATAATAATGTAACTCGGCTACGCTTGCTACGCCCCCTACGGTGCTACGACAGCGTAGCAAGCGTAGCCGTAACGTCAGCTACGCCGTAGCTATCGCTAAATGGTTTATGTTTAGCAGTATTAATAAAATATAGAATAGAATAGACTACTCTTTATTGTACACCATACAAATTACAGAACCAAAATATATAAAATTTTACAAAGGGTGACACAATGGGCGGTCTTATCGCTAAGAGCGATCTTTTAGAGACAACCTTTGGATGAATTAAAATTAAGGAGAGACAAATACAGTAGGTAGTCTGTAGTGTACCATTTACATTATTATTAAAAATAGATAGAAATAATTATCTGTGATCTCTAACTATCCAGATTTCTGGTAAAAGGGTACTATCGGATACTTCTGACATGTTTAGGGCTCATGTGATATGGGCTAAGTGGTTCAGTACTTTAAACTCGGTCTGACACGGATTCCATTTTCTGCTTATTAGTAACTAGCTGCGCCCCGCGGTTTCGCCCGCACAAGTTTTGATCCCGTGAGAATATCGGGATAAAAAGTATCCTATATGTTAATCCTGGTTTTACCATCTGTGTGCCAAATTTCATCCAAGTTCGTTCAGTAGTTTTTGCGTGAAAGAGTAACAAACATCCATCCATCCATCCAAACAAACTTTCACGTTTATAATACAAGCACTGTTTTATTATAGAAAGTTAATTAAGTGTATTTTGTTCCTGCCAGGGTAGCGGGATCGTCCGAAAGGGTTACTGCTGCCCTGGAACATAAAGGGCTAAGGAAGGAACACGGGTGGGTTTTAGTCAGTAAGAGTCTGACACTCCCTTCTGCTCCATCCAGAGCGGGAGGAGTCATTTGATGATTTCACATACTGAAAAAAAAAAAATGAAAAAAAAAGTGTTTTTTGTTACTAGCTGCGCCCCGCAGTTTTACCTGCATAAGTTTCGATCCCCTGGAAAAATCGGGATAAAAAGTATCATATGTGTTAATTCTGGTTGCCACATCTTTGTGCCAAATTTCATCCAAATCCTTTCAGTAGTTTTTGCGTAAAAGAGTGGTGAAGAGTGGAGTGGTGATGCTGGTGTCGTGGTGGAAAGGTGTACCTAATAGTACACACGCATCTATGTTTAAGTTCCATGTAATGGGGGCGAGCCGATTGCCATCAACCGGACATAAATGTACATTCTGGGCTGCGACTCCGAAATTCCAGATGGAAAAACACAATAACACTGCCCGACCCGAGAATCAAACTCAGGACCTTATGCTCAGCAGTTGCGCTTGCAAGCACTAGACCAATGACGCATTCATTCATTGGAACGCCGAAAAATATTACACAACACCGACAACAGCGTGCTTACTCGGCTGCCGTTATTGCAAGTCCTGCAAAACATCAGCGGCAACCGAAACATACGAGTGCCCAGGGACCCACCGAACGAGTCCGAAGCTCGTTACCACCGGTAACAAGCCGAGCACAGGCAGATAAAGAAAGCGTCATTCGTGTTGAGAAAAAGAAGAAGCCTACTCATCGCTATCAGTGCGGTACCGCATTGGCTGGTCCGAACATGTTGCTGCGTCCCGCTATTCCATCGATGCACTGTATGTGTCCCGTCTACATCACTCTACGACGGCAGAGGAGGTCGTGGAGTATATAAAGATGAATACCAAGTTCATCGAGAAGTTGGAGTCGCGCCACAAGATTAACTTCAAGTTTTTTGTGGTGGGGGTCCGACTTACCATCTGGAGACTTTCATGAAAAAGGAATTTTGGCTGATGGGTGTCGTGTATCGTTGTTTTCGCGGAAGGCTACATGACTTCTAGACTTAGGGCAATACGTCGCCGACCCAACGTAGTTAATTTTGTAGAATAAGGTTTTTTGTATGTATTAGTTTATTATTGTAAAATATGATTTTATGTATTTTATCTATGGGCCTTAGTTGCCCGAAATAAAGTGATTATTTATTTATTTTATTATTTATGTACACATAGTAAAATACATATTGATATGACATAATCATAATATGAGTACAAAGGTACTGCTTATTTCTTAAGAAATTTCTTCCAGCAGACCTGCGAAAGGAGAAGTAAAAAGAAATGTAGACAATAGTGTGTGAGAACAAGAAGAGAAAAATATGAATGTGTGAAGTGTAAAACAAAAATATTATATATACCTACACATATAACGCAAAAAATAATAAATACTTGAGTATACTTAAATAAATACAAAAATATATAAACATATATACTAATATGCTTTATAATATATAAGTTAATAATATAAACATTATTATTAACATTATTATTATTTAATATTTCTCATAATTATTATTATTTTTTACATGGATTTACTGTTTCCATCGCACTATATCCAAGATTTATAGCATTATATGCGTTATGAAGGTCCAAAAAGTTAAATTAGCACAATCTGGTGCCGCGGTGCACCCGATTATTTTTCATTCTTCAGACCGCTCTCCGTTTGACCTCAATTTTCGACGGTTTTGCTTATGAAAGTCATATTCATGTCTAGGTTTTTTTTGGGACGAGAGAACCAAGTGTAAAATTGAAATGGCCTAAAATAGGCGGCTGAAGGCGGTGGTAGTTTTCGTGTTATTCAGAAATTTTGTGTGTTGGTTTAGGGACGAATAAAAAGGTTTTAATTTACGGTATGTACTTTGTTTTTTCTCACATACCGCAGTGTCTCAAAAAATCTTTGAATAGTGCGTGTTGCCAGTGATGACCTATGGTACTGAAACGTGGTCGCTCACATTGGGCCTCATTAAAATTCTCTGAAAGTCACCTAAAGGGCAATAAAGGGGGCTGTACTTGGAATGTCCCTACGGGATCGAATCAGGAATGAAGTGATCCGCAGGAGAACCAAGGTAACCGACGTAGCCTGATTAATTGCCAAATTTAAATGGCAGGGCACATCGCTTGCAGAACAGATGGCCGATGGGGCCGAAAGGTTCTGTAGCGGTGACCGCGTACATAGACATAGACATAGCATTGGAAAGCCTCCCACAAGGCGAACCTTGTAAAGGCCACAGGAATCCCCTAGATGCGAGATAAGCTCATAACCGATCGAAGTGACGGTGCTGGGCGAGTCCACAAATGGACGTCTTTCGGCTAAAATGATGAATGATGACTCTGTTTTTTATACATGGATCTAATTTTTTTATAGTTTTGAAATACATCTTAGTCTTATGTCAACCTTTCAACATTTCCTTCACTCACACTTTTTTTGAAAAGCCTCACTTGGAAACATAAAAGTTCTTCATTTATTCGAATT
Organism: Apamea anceps; assembly: GCA_951799955.1. NCBI lineage: Eukaryota > Metazoa > Arthropoda > Insecta > Lepidoptera > Noctuidae > Apamea > Apamea anceps. The sequence goes on along the minus strand of OX637504.1, from coordinate 3,945,978 downwards.
CAAGAGATAACGACAACCTTAAATGGAGTGCTCAAACGACAGTGATTTATTATTATAGCGCTCGAAGACAAAAATCTTAATTAAAATCGTTTCCACCTAAACATATTAATATTACGAACATTATATTAATAAATGTTTCTGAAACAAAAAATGGGAGCTTCAGGCAGTTGTAAGTTATCACAGATATCCAAGTTATTATTACAATACGAATTCCCGGGTGAGGTCGTGTGACATGGGTAGTGAAGTCCCGAATATCTGCCGCTTTGGGAATACTTTAACTCCAAAATCCATAGTTTATGTAATAATAGGGGAGAATGGTGATGTGGCTGCCAAGGACGGAGCATTTTGGGCTTTTTGAATGTTATTTGAATTTTTTTTGTAACTTTGTTTTTGCTATAATATACAGGAAAAAAAAATTACCAGTGCCCAAACTGTAACCATGAATTCATCACATGATTGTAGACGAAGAAGAAATTCTTCGTCGGTTATAAAAAAAAAATCAGCTCTTTCCTAGAAAAGCGGTCAAAGTGTATAAGCAGACCTAATTTTTAAAAAAACCGGCCAAGTGCGAGTCGGACTCGCCCATCGACGGCCCCCACGTAAAGTATTGAAACTGCAAAACCTATACTTTACAGGAGAGCGACTTTAAGTTTAGATTTAGATTTTTGTTAAACATAAAATTCCAAAATTTTGTATTACCGATGTATCTTAAGTGGAAAATTTTACTGTTTTATACTGTCTACTATAGTTTGTGATAATTATTATACTTTTTCTAATATTACACATTCGATACTTTACTTGGTTACTGCTGGTTACTTTTTTATCGAATATGCCAATTTCGATAGTTATCTATGACAAAATATTCTAGTCTAATATCGAATGTGCCCGTTTCGATACTTTTCCGCGGCAACAATTTCTAGTAAAATATTGAATGTGGTAGATTCGATTGTTTTCTTTGTTAAATTGCTCAAGCCAAGGTAACATAACACTAGATTCGATTTAAGATACCTTCCTACTACTTATTTATGTCAAGCTTTTTCTGGGAAATGAAGAAAAACACGATCAGACATTTAATCAAACAATTTGTATTAAAAATAAAGAATTAAAAAACACAAATACTTAGTTACAAAGCGGCTTTTACCTTGTAGATGACATTTCAATGTTTTTAATGTTTTATCTATCAGAATTTTTACAAGATATTTCGTTTTCTAAGAGTAAAAAGATAAAATTATGTTTATGGCACAATGATTTTATAAAGCAATAATAGTACAGAACATAGTACTAACTTTATACTAAGAATATGAGTCTATGTAAGTCTTAAGCTCTTGAAATTACAATGTACATAATCGTTTATAACAAAAAAGGAAAGAAAACTTAACACACTTTATCAATCGTATCATATTAATTATAAAAGAGATCATCACGAGATGATTATCACAACATTTGCTTTATGTACTATTAAACTTTCTTAAGTTAGGTACTCAACATGCTTTAGTATTAATCAACAATCAATGTAAATAGATAATAATTATTATTTAGGTACTGAGCTTTTTTGAGCTTACACTAGAAAGTGAGTAATAAATGAGATCGTAATTTTTTTTAGTAATTAGATTATATAAATAATAGCAAATAAAATCACAATCTGTTTTTCTTAAAACTCTAGGTAATAACAAATTAAACATGAAGTTGCTCAACAAGGCTATTAGTTTTTTTAACATTCTTCTAAATCTCAGTCACAATCAGTTCCAATGTTCTTAAAATTCTACAAATAATGGTAAAAAATAAACTATTCAGTCCTCTTCGTTAAATTCTTCATCATTGCTTCGAGAAATTTGGAGTGTTTTGTAAAAATTATGGTATTGCTTTGGAATGTGTCCGGCATTACAAAGTGACAATAATTCTTTATATTTTGCTTCCGATATCGGCAAGCTGCTAGAATATAATGGCGACAATTCACTTTCTTGATTTCTAACCAAGGTTTTTTTATTTCGACGGGTTCGAACTAAAGTATTTAGTGTCGTTCGTTTTCGCCCAACGAACTAACGCGTACCATTGGTCAGGGGTATAAATTATTTTGCCTTTGGAAGATCTCTCAACAAGAGCATGCACACTGTCTGCTTCTTGTTGAGTGTGACCAGACTCTAAAAATCGGTGTGTGATGTCGATGTTGAATTTTCTGCTAGTGTACATATAGAGGCTGTAGACAACTCTGTTACGGTTTTGTCCGGCGCAGTTATCCGACCAAAATCTGAAGTCTTGTGCTCCATCTGTTACTTTAAGTTGAATAAAATCTAACAAGCAACTAGCAACCTCGTTAGCCCCACGTTTAGCGATATTTTCAGGCCACATGTAGCATGATGCTTCCTTCTTTCCAGCATCGAATACTGTCAAATGCATAAGTGACAACTTCCTTTTATAATAAAACAAAGAAACCTCTCCACTAGGGCAGTTAAGTACCTTCTGAAAGTCATAAGTTGCACATACTATTTGACTAGGATTTTGAATAGCTAGTTCTTTATCCTCAGCTTTGTATTTTCGTGCAGTTTGCTTGTTAGAAAGATGCTTGGCGTGAGATTCTTTTTCTTCTTCGGTAGGATTTTCTATGTTATCAAACGCATGACACTTGTCACATAAATCTTTTTTCGGCATATAAAATGCAACGTTCATGTTGTCGTTTACAATAGTGCGATATTGCCTTTCAGTTTGTGCTGTATTGTTGTAGTTTTGCAATTGATTCCATTCTTTGTATAATGCAAACATCTTAGCAAAACTTAGATTGTTATCCAAGTACAATTTACTGCTGCTTTTCCTGGTATAATGGGACTCAACAGGCTGAAATGACTTCACGTGATCACAAACACTACGGATCATCTCGGTGTCAATTTTTTTAGGGTGATTAAGATGTTTTCCCCTGTTATCAGTTCCCGTTACACCACTTATGTCTAGCTTTTCTTGCGCTGTACGTATGAATTGGTCTGTAATAGCCAGAGTGGCACAAAACATTTTTAAGCACACTTTTATTGGTTCAAAGATATTGGAATCTGCGTTCGGAACAGGTAAGTAATAATTAGTAGTGAACTTCCTTCTCGATGGTCCTTCCTTAGTTTGCCTCTTTTTTTCAATTTTCTTAGTAAATTTGTTAATATACTCCCATTGCTTAGAGTGGTCTGAAAGTTTCCAAAACTTATCGAAAATAAGTTGTCTTATTTCTTCCCTAATATTAATGGAGCATTTCAGCTTGCAAGTTAAAGGACATGGACTTTTCAGTATTTTGGCTGGCATTTCCTTACCTTTTTTGCTTATGTGTTTTTGTCCGGAATTTTTCAGCAATTTCCTACGAACATCAGTCCATTGGTTTACATGCCTCTTTCTTTTCTTACCCGGATCTTGCTTGAGGGTCCTTTTTCTGCTGACAGTGTAGGTATTGGGTGTTCCTGGTTCAGATGCTGATACTGATATCAAAGAATTTACACTTGGAATGTCACAAGGTTCTTGAACATTGTTGTTACAAGATTGTTCGGTTTGGTTTATTGGGCAATCAAAATCTTGAATAGGATTTACACTTGGAATGTCACAAGGTTCTTGAACATCGTTGGTACAAGATTGTTCGGTTTGGTTTATTGGGCAATCAAAATCTTGAATAGGATTTACACTTGGAATGTCACAAGGTTCTTGAACATCGTTGGTACAAGATTGTTCGGTTTGGCTTATTGGACAATCAAAATCTTGAATAGAATTAGGAGATGGAACCGGAGTACATTCATTGCTATCAAAAATAACGATATCAGAATCATTATGAACAATATTCCCATCAACCGCATCATTTTCATTGCAAATGTCATTTAAATATCTCCACTCCTCGTCGGTGAATTGACACCGGATTGGAGATACTGAAAATGCAAAAAAAAAAAATCAAATTAATACAACATAATATCGAAAATGCAGGGCAATCTATTACTTTGTCGTAGTAAAGTATCGAAAGTGGTACATTCCATGTGTTCATAGCAGAAAAAAGTATCGGATGTACCACTTTCGATAATTTTGCTAGTACAAATACCAGGAAAAACTATCGAAAGTGGTACATTCGATAGAACAAATTTACTCTTTGTGCCAGTATAGTATCGAATCTACCACTTTCAATAGTTTAAAATCAATTATTCCAAAACAACAAAAAATTGACTAATTTTTGTCATAAATAGACCGTCACTACACAGGTTCCAATAACAAATTTATATATTTTTTACATTTTAGATTTTAAACAAAAAAAAAAAAACGCATAAAAGAATGAAAAACTTTAAAACTTACCGGGTTGATTATCATTTGTTTCGGAAGTAATATGTTCTGGTGCACCTTCACTGCGTTGTTTTATCATATTTATCATTTGTAAACCTCTTCTATTCATTTTGAACTAAAACTTATAAAAACTAACCTAAACCTAACCTCAAAATCCACGCGTGCGTTCCGCTCACATATTCGGGTAACACTGACGAAACAGGTAGTTTCGTGTCGCGCCCGCGCATCGCTGACCACGTATAATATCGAAAGTGGCAAGTTCGATGTTTTAGTATGTTCATTTCATGTATTTTCGATTTTGTTCGATTGAAAAATAGTTGAGGGTATAAAAATTGGTACATAATTTTTATATAGAATTATACAACTTTATCTCTACTTGCTATTAGTGCAATAAAACGAAAATGGCTTTTTTGCAATTTCGATAGTATACGTGGGGGCGCTACTGCAGATTCGCTTCCCGCTGGGTCGCTCTTCTGGTCACCAGTCTGGTGCTCATACTGGCAGGTTGCGCCCCGAGCAGCGATCCACTGCCCCTAGGTGCGCTGGTGACGACAAGGTGGTTCTCGGGAACCCTCGCTTCACTGACTCTAAATCCGGCTCGAAGGACCATGTACAAAGCCGTACCAAGATGCTTCACTTTGCTAGGTGTTTTAGCAATAAAACAAGACGATGCCGTTTTTGGGTTATTTAATTAACAAAATTCGGTTCCTTATATCTAATCGTTGGTAACGAAACCATAGCCTGCTTTTAAACAGCGCAACGCCATCTATCGAGCTATGGGTCAAACCTTTGCGATTATTGACTTTAACATGACATTTTAGCTATTTAGGGACAAAAATAGAATCAACTACTGCTATTAAATTTCTGACAACAATTCTCTCTTCTTCTTTTCTTTTTTTGGACAACAATTCGACTTGGAGACCAGACAGACGAAATATGTAAAAAACTTAATTTTACCTATGCTCTCTATAAACTATCAAAATAGTGAGCCTAGAATCCGTACTAACGGCCTACCACGGCTATGTTGCATCAACAATCAGATATGAATATACTGGCGCAATTCAGTTGATAGAAAACTTGTATTTAGAGCCCAAAAAAGATGTGTCAGAGCTATGTGTGGCCTTAAAAGCACGGACAGTTTGTCAACCGTATTTTATACGTCAAAAAATTCTTACCTTGCCATCGCTGTACATAATTATACGAAACAAATATGTTCGTCAAACCTAACATTTCATTATACAAAATAGCTGCCAAAAGTTACTACAAAAAATTATGCGATAAAAATAAGTCAGAACTCGAAGTGACTTATGGCAAAACTGCACTAATGAATAAAAATACCTTCTGTATGGCCAAAAAAATATTTAACAACTACCTGAAAAAATAAAAACGTTAAATCTGGACAATTTCAAAACAGAACTATAAAGAATATTGATAAATAAATGTTATTACTCACTACATGAATATTTGGACGATAATTCTATAATTACTGCTTCAGAAAATTGTACATCACCGCACCTATTTTGACGATTTAATTTGTAAGGGACATTGTAATAAATAAATAATAAATAAAGAGTAACCATAATCACTTTTTTCAGTATTATAGCTGTTTTAAACTAACAGGATGAATAGGAACACATGCTGAACTAACTTAAATTACTCTGTAACCACTTAATTAAAGCTGCGTTTAGTTACGTTGTAGTTGTGTTGTTGTGTAAATGAGTGCTGGCAGGTTACAGGATTATTTTAACTAAATACTATTTTTAAGGCTCAGAGGTCCAGAGCAGATTAGAGGGGTGGTGGAAGAGACTCAAGACCGTTGGCCTGAGAGTAAGTCAGACCAAAACTGAGTACCTGTTTTGTGATTTTGGCGGTCTCTCTAGTCCTAGGCCCATATCTCTCGCCGGAACGCCCTTATCTATCTGCTCCGACTTTTGGTATCTCGGATCACTTGTCCAAGGAGATGGCGAAGTAGACCGAGACGTAACGCACCGGATCAACCCAGGATGGATGAAATGGCGATAGGTCACAGGAACAATTTGCGACCCACGGATGCCCAAGTTATAGGGGAAAATTGAAAGTCTGTGATAAGGCCTGTCGTACTTTATGGATCTGAATGCTGGTCTGTAAAGAAGACGGATGAAAAAAGCTTGCATGCAGCGGAGATGAGAATATTGAGATGGATGTGTGGAGTGACGAGAATGGATAAAGTAAGAAATGAGTATATAAGGGGAAGTTTGAAAAAAGTTGAAAGGAAATCGTTTGGCTTAGTATGGGCATGTGATGAGAAGGGACGAAACGCATGTGACTAAAAGAGTGATGAATATACATGTTGATGGATGGAGAGGGAGAGGAAGGCCGAAGAAAAGATGGATGGATTGTGTGAGGAATGGTATGAAAGAGAAACAAGTGAATGATATCATGACGGTTGACAGAGGAGAATGGAAGAAGAAAACGTGTTGCGCCGACCCCAAGTGACATGGGATAAGGGCAGGAAGATGATGACTATTTTTAAGGCTAGTTCTGATACCAGATTCTCACGCAGGTCGTGGCTAAACGATAACAGTCGCACGAGCCGATCGAAGTTTAAGCGACGCTTGCCGCAGTCGGTTCATGGATAAGTGGCCATCCATTACATATCGAGACCCCTCCGTGCCTTGGTAAGCACGTTAAGCGTTGGTCCCTGCTGTCATTCGTAGATCTTTGACAGTCGTTACGGGTAATCCGAGTCCAAAAGTTTCACAACCAGTCTAAATCATGGGGTATCGTGTTGTGGAGGTCAAATTGGCAATCGCTCCGTGTAAAATACTGGTATTCAGCTGTATCCAGTTAAATTGGCAGCCGACTCTAGCATGGTTGGGAAAAAGCTGGGCAGATTGTGTTCTGATAGCAGATTCGTTTTACGTAGAGAGCTAGAATATTCTCTACTAGCAGCGCCCCGCGGTTTCACTCGCATGAGTATCGATTCCGTAAGAATATCGGGATAAAAAGTATCCTATGTGATAATCTAAGGTATAAGCTATGTAGAGTTTTATCAAAATCCGTTCACTAGTTTTTGCGTGAAAGAGTTACAAACATCCATCTATCCATCCTCACAAACTTTCGCTTTTATAATATTAGTAGGATTTTCTAACGCTGGCCTGTTCATCATCATCGTTGCAGCCGACAGATGTCCATTGCTGGCATAATACATTATGGCATCCATCAATATTGAAAGTATCAAGTAGTTACGATGACATATTAGTTTGAATGCCCATCATAATTCATGTTTGCTTATTGTAGTAAGTAACCCCCTTAGAGAAATAATAATTAATAACCTCCCCCCCTCCCCGTCTCACTTCTCCTTAACCTTAGGAGGGTTTAACTTACAAGATATTTTTTACTTTTGACACACGGTTGGCGCAGTGGCTGAGCGATCGACTGCTGCGCTGCGTGTCGCGGGTTCAATTCCCGCATGGAACAAATATTTGTAGTTGTTCCGGGTCTGGCTGTTTGTATATGTGAGTTTAAATGTTTGTAAACGCACCCACAATACAGGAGTAATTCGTAGTAATAATAATAATATAATTTATTTATTAGACATCAGAGGTCCATGGGGCAAAATTAAAAAAAAAAAAAACTTACAGTTTTTTTTTTGGAAAAGTCTTTACAATACTGTTACTGCTGATTATGAGGTCCTGGATTCAGGAATTTCTTAGAAGCAGCCTGGAGCCTGGATTGTGCCCGGTTGATGGCAATAGGCTACATTACAAATGTTAGACGAATAACCCAGACGAAATAGCGAGTGCATCATCAACATCATGCCATGAGACTTATAAGTCTCATGTCATGAGACTTATACTTAACTAGCGAAATGTGGGTGTACTAAAGTCGCACCTCTGCCTAACCCTTCAGGGATAAAAGGCATGATGTTGATGATGCATTCGCTATTTCGTCTGGGTTATTCGTCTAACATTCAATTACAGGTCCTCATGCCACAAAACCGCGAAATTACAACCAATAATACCTACTTGCCAATCTGTTATTGTCACACACATTTGTTGATTAATATACCTACCAGAAATAGCGGTACAATGCCGTTATAATAACGGTATTACCGGAGCTGTGTGTAATGTAACAAATCGACGCCGTTATAATCGCAACCGCGATTTATAGCTGGTCACAGTAGCGGCGCTTACAGAGAATCAGTTTGGTTTTGTGCTTGTAAATTGTAACCCCAGTGAAAATATTTATTCATTAAGAAGAATGTACTACCAGTAGGAACTAAAAAGTGCTTGTTTTAATTTATATTAAATAAACCAACAACGAATTCCAATACAACTGAATTATTTTTATATGCCATGACAATTGAACCTCAAACAACCATTTCCGTTTTGCTTTCTTAAAAATATGATTAAACTCTTTTTTAAAACCTCAAATAATTCATACTTTGGAGTCCTAAAAATACTAACTAGGCAAGTGACTGCGACAATCTTGTATGTAGCGCTCACGGGTCACTGCAGTGGCTCTGCTCGCTTCGCTCACTCGGGCCTCGCGCGGTACTCTGTCTTAGTTACAAAATGTGCATCATTCGAAGCCCAAAAAGTTTTTAGAGGTTTAAAAAGCATATATTGTAAGTAGAGTCAATAAGTTTTTAGGGTTTCAATATTTATTAACATACTAGCTTCTGCCCGCGACTTCGTACGCGGATCCTGTTGCTTATGCCAGCGACAACGAGGTCGTCAAAATCGAAGATCTGAAACGTCTGATGTCGAATTCTAAGAGCCCGGGGACGGGAAAACAGCGTGATGCGCGAGACGATTCGAGACGTTCCAGATCTTTCATTTTTGTAAAAAGTCGGCATGAATCCAGATTTAGTGACTTGATGAGCTCCAAATGAAGTCATCTGAAAAGCACTGTTGTAGGCTCGAATATTGCTTAAGAAATGGTTGGACTTGGGATGCTCGCCATTCAAAAGAACTCGTAAGACCTCCGGTAGCTCTTGCATAGAGTTTGGATGGATTTCGAAGATTGCGACTTATACGGTCTAGATCAATTTGGGCCACACGCTGTTCGACTGACTTGCCCGAATTTCCTGAATCCGCTCACGTTCTTGCGTGGAATGAACAGACACCCCAACACGCATGTCGTGATTTCTTTGCCGAGCAAGTGCGTTGCGTTGCTCGCGCTGCTCGTCTGTCTCCAAAAACCGAGCTAGAGCATGCTGTGAGCGGTCTGCACTAAGGCGCGTCTCATGCTCTTCAGGATTCTCAAGTGATCGAGATGTGGCAGTGCGAATACGCTGGGAGCTTAAACGCGAGTCACTCTGCGTGTAAGTCTCCGAAGCGCGAGATACTGAGTGGCGCTCGCGATCGCTTGCTTGGCGTGTATCTCGCTCCTGACTGTTCTCGAGCGACCGAGCAGTCTCAGTGCGGAAAAGCTGAAGACTTAATCTCTGCTCTCTCTCTGTATCCGTTTCGGAAGCGCGAGATAAAGAATGACGCTCTCGGTCACGCGCAAGTCGTATCTCACGCTCCTGACTGCTCTCAAGTGATCGAGCAGTCTCAAAGCGGATATTTTGAAGACTCAACCTCTGATCGCTCTGTGTAACCGTTTCGAATGCGCGAGACAAAGAATGACGATCCCAGTCGATAGCTAAACGCATTTCTCGTTGTTCCACACAACACAAACTTAGTGCATTACGCTCACGGTTAGCATCTAGCCGTTGTTCACGCTCTGCGTCGGTTTCGAGAGATCGAACTAACCTGCGCATCTTAGAAACCCTTGAGTTTAGAGACAGATTTGATATTTTTCTAAAAGGCATAGCTAAAATTCCTTCTTAATCCGATACTAACGATATTCAAATCAATGAAAAATAATCGAATAAGTACGTAAGAATTGCTAGTTAGTAGAAAAATAATAATTATTCGCAGGAAAATTAAACACATCAACCAACACAGGCAACAAAGGTAACCCCCGTTTCTATAGGATGAGAGCGGCACATTGGCACCTATAACATCACTTTTTGGGAACGAAACCATAGCGCGATCTAACTCGACGCCAACGCCATACAGTTAGAAAACGGAAACTACCATAATATCATTTACCCAAATTAATTAAATTATGAATAAAACTAAATTGTGGTTAATTTAACAGACACCTACATTATTTTTGCATTAAAAAAAATATGGTAACAGCAGCAAGGAACAAAACTTAGAATTACATACTTAAATCAATTACCTACAACAAATGTGGTTGGTAAGATATAACTTAGAACCAAAAGTTTGACTTGACTTCATGATAGTGTAGCTCGTTGTACCACCAATCTGTTTAGTATTATTGGTGTGAAACTCTCCATACAATTAGATAGGACATCTATAGTTCTCAGATTTCATAACAGTATCGTTCCCAATGCACATAAAAAATGCAAAATCTAAAAAAAAAGAATTTTACGATTGTTTAAAACATGATGGCCAAAAACAAAAAAAAATAGTATGAGATTTGAACTCGCACCATTTAGAGCGGTAAACGGTCGCCTGACCTTACCGCTAAATTCCCCGTTGACATATTGTTGAAATAGCTGTTCCCTTGCAATTTATAATATTACTGCCCCGCTCCTTTATAAAAATAGCGTGATTATTATGTTCCCAGAGTTAAAGTATTATTAACTAAATAAATAACATGTCATTTTGTGCATTAAATTATTTTGTGCATTCAATTACGAACAAAAACTTTTTAAAATCAATATTGCTTACCTCCCGTAACATACGGCGTGATAATATGTAGCCTAAAGCCTTCCTTGGTTTACAAAGAACATTTTTGCTGAATTTCAATTCAATCTATCCAGTAGTTTTGGCGTGAAGCCGTACCATACACACAGACAAACAGACAAACAGACAAAAATTCTAAAAAGTCACTTTTTGTCACCAGTTACGTTTTTCTAACAAAACCCTCTTATTTTTTCTCGAAAATTCTCAATGTACAGTTTTTCTTTCGTTACTGTTTTATTATATGTATAGATAAAACAGTCGTTGACTAGTCATATTTTTTTTTACATTACGTAATAAGAATATGAACAGTTGACTTATTATGAATTCTTCTTCTTAAGTTTTATGTCTTTCCTGTATAATTATGTAAGCTTATATTATAAAAAAAATATCTTAAATTGTACTCTTAATATGTATTATTATTTATTGCATAATTTAAGTAAATGAAATTGTTTCTAATCTGATTTAGTTTTGTAGCTATAGCTAGTCTTTTAGTAACTTATTTATTTGTTTAAAAATATTTTGTTAATTTTGGTAATGCTCGTCTAGTGGCAACCTCTGATCTCTTAATATGTCCTGTCTGCGGACAATGCAGTGGACTGCAGCATTACTTCTTAAACTTTTGTTAACCTTATGTATTACATATGTTGTAGTTGTTTATTATCCCTTAATAAATAAAATAAAATAAAATATGCTCTCAAATGGGTGGCCCAATTTCATTACCATTTTAATTAAAATTAATCAATATAATTATGTCGGTAGCTACTTGCAAACTAGATTAAACTTAGAATTACTGTGGTTGTCACTCGTAAATTATGTGCCCCAAGCCCTTAAGAATGAAGTCTTAATACCCAAGACGAAATCCTTTGTCATTAGATATATTCTCTTCGCCAGTACCAACACAGGATATTCCACGTAACATGCTCAAATTGAGAGCTAAGCTAGACGCCTGCATAATTGATGCTCGATCAAATATCTATGTGCTGAGCAAGCAAAGCATGCAAGTGTAATGATACCCCTTATCTAGAGGAATTGGGTCCTTTGATGTATAATACCCCTTTAAGATATGAGCTGGTTAGATGCAAAAGTGGATTAGACATTATTTAAGGGAAAGTTGCTATTAGATACGGTTTCAAAAAGTATCAAAATATTTATTCTGGTGGCTCAAATTATTCATATCTACAGCTACTAATCTGCGTTCGCGATTTAGATTCCAAACATGTAAACAAATATGAGAAAATGGAAAAATATCGTTAATACCGTATATAAAATAAAGTTCAGTTTACGCTACATCTTTAAACATCTTTGTAACTTTTTCAATATTACTAGTCACTCTGAAATCAACTTACTTCTCACCAGATTAAAGTTGATAATTGTTCAACTTGAAATAACATCAATTGTCTGTTTCTTGGCCAATGAATTAGCATCGCCATACAACGTGGCAATGCTGCCAGCTTTTTGGGCACTGTTCCTGTTGACAGCTGCGGACGAATTTTTTGATGCCCCATGATTCATTTGCTTATTTTTTCACAATCATGTACATATTATTATTGTAAATGTTAGTTTATATAATGTAACATATTGATGGATGTGTCAATAAATCTTAATTGGAAACATGAATTTTAATAGACGTTAGAGTCTGAAGTTTCATTCTACAGTAAGTTAACAATTTTGCGTCAGGGCGAGGTGTCGATATAATAGAAGGCAGGCCAATTGCCATCAACCGGACACAATCCAGACTCCAGGCTGCTTCTGAGAAATTCCTGAATCAAAATCAACCATATTAAACAATTGTGTGTACTATAATTAAATAATTCACGTTCATTTAATAGCAATTTCACTCTAAGTACAGTGTAACAGAACTTGCTAGTACCTACGTCATTTGAGCTTGAATTCGTAATTTGAGCCTAATAATAATGTAACTCGGCTACGCTTGCTACGCCCCCTACGGTGCTACGACAGCGTAGCAAGCGTAGCCGTAACGTCAGCTACGCCGTAGCTATCGCTAAATGGTTTATGTTTAGCAGTATTAATAAAATATAGAATAGAATAGACTACTCTTTATTGTACACCATACAAATTACAGAACCAAAATATATAAAATTTTACAAAGGGTGACACAATGGGCGGTCTTATCGCTAAGAGCGATCTTTTAGAGACAACCTTTGGATGAATTAAAATTAAGGAGAGACAAATACAGTAGGTAGTCTGTAGTGTACCATTTACATTATTATTAAAAATAGATAGAAATAATTATCTGTGATCTCTAACTATCCAGATTTCTGGTAAAAGGGTACTATCGGATACTTCTGACATGTTTAGGGCTCATGTGATATGGGCTAAGTGGTTCAGTACTTTAAACTCGGTCTGACACGGATTCCATTTTCTGCTTATTAGTAACTAGCTGCGCCCCGCGGTTTCGCCCGCACAAGTTTTGATCCCGTGAGAATATCGGGATAAAAAGTATCCTATATGTTAATCCTGGTTTTACCATCTGTGTGCCAAATTTCATCCAAGTTCGTTCAGTAGTTTTTGCGTGAAAGAGTAACAAACATCCATCCATCCATCCAAACAAACTTTCACGTTTATAATACAAGCACTGTTTTATTATAGAAAGTTAATTAAGTGTATTTTGTTCCTGCCAGGGTAGCGGGATCGTCCGAAAGGGTTACTGCTGCCCTGGAACATAAAGGGCTAAGGAAGGAACACGGGTGGGTTTTAGTCAGTAAGAGTCTGACACTCCCTTCTGCTCCATCCAGAGCGGGAGGAGTCATTTGATGATTTCACATACTGAAAAAAAAAAAATGAAAAAAAAAGTGTTTTTTGTTACTAGCTGCGCCCCGCAGTTTTACCTGCATAAGTTTCGATCCCCTGGAAAAATCGGGATAAAAAGTATCATATGTGTTAATTCTGGTTGCCACATCTTTGTGCCAAATTTCATCCAAATCCTTTCAGTAGTTTTTGCGTAAAAGAGTGGTGAAGAGTGGAGTGGTGATGCTGGTGTCGTGGTGGAAAGGTGTACCTAATAGTACACACGCATCTATGTTTAAGTTCCATGTAATGGGGGCGAGCCGATTGCCATCAACCGGACATAAATGTACATTCTGGGCTGCGACTCCGAAATTCCAGATGGAAAAACACAATAACACTGCCCGACCCGAGAATCAAACTCAGGACCTTATGCTCAGCAGTTGCGCTTGCAAGCACTAGACCAATGACGCATTCATTCATTGGAACGCCGAAAAATATTACACAACACCGACAACAGCGTGCTTACTCGGCTGCCGTTATTGCAAGTCCTGCAAAACATCAGCGGCAACCGAAACATACGAGTGCCCAGGGACCCACCGAACGAGTCCGAAGCTCGTTACCACCGGTAACAAGCCGAGCACAGGCAGATAAAGAAAGCGTCATTCGTGTTGAGAAAAAGAAGAAGCCTACTCATCGCTATCAGTGCGGTACCGCATTGGCTGGTCCGAACATGTTGCTGCGTCCCGCTATTCCATCGATGCACTGTATGTGTCCCGTCTACATCACTCTACGACGGCAGAGGAGGTCGTGGAGTATATAAAGATGAATACCAAGTTCATCGAGAAGTTGGAGTCGCGCCACAAGATTAACTTCAAGTTTTTTGTGGTGGGGGTCCGACTTACCATCTGGAGACTTTCATGAAAAAGGAATTTTGGCTGATGGGTGTCGTGTATCGTTGTTTTCGCGGAAGGCTACATGACTTCTAGACTTAGGGCAATACGTCGCCGACCCAACGTAGTTAATTTTGTAGAATAAGGTTTTTTGTATGTATTAGTTTATTATTGTAAAATATGATTTTATGTATTTTATCTATGGGCCTTAGTTGCCCGAAATAAAGTGATTATTTATTTATTTTATTATTTATGTACACATAGTAAAATACATATTGATATGACATAATCATAATATGAGTACAAAGGTACTGCTTATTTCTTAAGAAATTTCTTCCAGCAGACCTGCGAAAGGAGAAGTAAAAAGAAATGTAGACAATAGTGTGTGAGAACAAGAAGAGAAAAATATGAATGTGTGAAGTGTAAAACAAAAATATTATATATACCTACACATATAACGCAAAAAATAATAAATACTTGAGTATACTTAAATAAATACAAAAATATATAAACATATATACTAATATGCTTTATAATATATAAGTTAATAATATAAACATTATTATTAACATTATTATTATTTAATATTTCTCATAATTATTATTATTTTTTACATGGATTTACTGTTTCCATCGCACTATATCCAAGATTTATAGCATTATATGCGTTATGAAGGTCCAAAAAGTTAAATTAGCACAATCTGGTGCCGCGGTGCACCCGATTATTTTTCATTCTTCAGACCGCTCTCCGTTTGACCTCAATTTTCGACGGTTTTGCTTATGAAAGTCATATTCATGTCTAGGTTTTTTTTGGGACGAGAGAACCAAGTGTAAAATTGAAATGGCCTAAAATAGGCGGCTGAAGGCGGTGGTAGTTTTCGTGTTATTCAGAAATTTTGTGTGTTGGTTTAGGGACGAATAAAAAGGTTTTAATTTACGGTATGTACTTTGTTTTTTCTCACATACCGCAGTGTCTCAAAAAATCTTTGAATAGTGCGTGTTGCCAGTGATGACCTATGGTACTGAAACGTGGTCGCTCACATTGGGCCTCATTAAAATTCTCTGAAAGTCACCTAAAGGGCAATAAAGGGGGCTGTACTTGGAATGTCCCTACGGGATCGAATCAGGAATGAAGTGATCCGCAGGAGAACCAAGGTAACCGACGTAGCCTGATTAATTGCCAAATTTAAATGGCAGGGCACATCGCTTGCAGAACAGATGGCCGATGGGGCCGAAAGGTTCTGTAGCGGTGACCGCGTACATAGACATAGACATAGCATTGGAAAGCCTCCCACAAGGCGAACCTTGTAAAGGCCACAGGAATCCCCTAGATGCGAGATAAGCTCATAACCGATCGAAGTGACGGTGCTGGGCGAGTCCACAAATGGACGTCTTTCGGCTAAAATGATGAATGATGACTCTGTTTTTTATACATGGATCTAATTTTTTTATAGTTTTGAAATACATCTTAGTCTTATGTCAACCTTTCAACATTTCCTTCACTCACACTTTTTTTGAAAAGCCTCACTTGGAAACATAAAAGTTCTTCATTTATTCGAATTCAAGAGATAACGACAACCTTAAATGGAGTGCTCAAACGACAGTGATTTATTATTATAGCGCTCGAAGACAAAAATCTTAATTAAAATCGTTTCCACCTAAACATATTAATATTACGAACATTATATTAATAAATGTTTCTGAAACAAAAAATGGGAGCTTCAGGCAGTTGTAAGTTATCACAGATATCCAAGTTATTATTACAATACGAATTCCCGGGTGAGGTCGTGTGACATGGGTAGTGAAGTCCCGAATATCTGCCGCTTTGGGAATACTTTAACTCCAAAATCCATAGTTTATGTAATAATAGGGGAGAATGGTGATGTGGCTGCCAAGGACGGAGCATTTTGGGCTTTTTGAATGTTATTTGAATTTTTTTTGTAACTTTGTTTTTGCTATAATATACAGGAAAAAAAAATTACCAGTGCCCAAACTGTAACCATGAATTCATCACATGATTGTAGACGAAGAAGAAATTCTTCGTCGGTTATAAAAAAAAAATCAGCTCTTTCCTAGAAAAGCGGTCAAAGTGTATAAGCAGACCTAATTTTTAAAAAAACCGGCCAAGTGCGAGTCGGACTCGCCCATGAAGGGTTCCGTTACGTTACGATTAATGACGTATTAAAAAAAAACTACTCACTAGATCTCGTTCAAACCAATTTTCGGTGGAAGTTTATATGGTAATGTACATCATATATTTTTTTTAGTTTTATCATTCTCTTATTTTAGAAGTTACAGGGGGGGGGGACACATTTTACCACTTTGGAAGTGTCTCTCGCGCAAACTATTCAGTTTAGAAAAAAATGATATTAGAAACCTCAATATCATTTTTGAAGACCTATCCATAGATACCCCACACGTAAGGGTTTGAAGAAAAAAAAAATTTTGAGTTTCAGTTCTAAGTATGGGGACCCCCAAAATTTATTGTTTTTTTTCTATTTTTGTGTGAAAATCTTAATGCGGTTCACAGAATACATCTACTTACCAAGTTTCAACAGTATAGCTCTTATAGTTTCGGAAAAAAGCGGCTGTGACATACGGACGGACAGACAGACAGACAGACAGACAGACAGACAGACAGACAGACATGACGAATCCATAAGGGTTCCGTTGCCATTTGGCTACGGAACCCTAAAAAATAACCTACCAACTAATTCAACGCAGCGGTGTTCAGACTCGTGTACTGAATTTATGGTAGCAGGCTGTGCGTCGATGTCCCTATCACCCTTATATTGTTGCTGGGTATTTTATTTAGAGGTAATAAGGTATTGACGGCACGGTTGGCACAGTGGTTAAACGATTAAGTGCTGCGCTGCGTGTCGCGGGTTCGATTCCCGGAACAATGACGCAACACGGATAGATGATGTTTAAGTAATGTATGTAGTTGATTTATTCTTGAATAACTTGTGCCAATATCTAGAGCGAAAACAAAAGTAATGCTATTTTTACCATCTAGATAAATATCCTTTACAAAAACAACAAGGACCAAACCAGACAAGGTGTTTCCAAGAACGCCAAAGCCGAGGGTGGAAGTTATTTCAGTAATTCTGGCAAAGCTGTAAGTTCCGGTCTACATTCCGACTAAAAATAAATATTATAGGAACAACATAATCATCCTATAATGTTCCCACTTGAGAGGGAATGGGCCGTTATCGACCATGCGAGCCCAGTGCGGGTTGGTGGATGTCACATGTCTTTGAAGTTTTGGTTCTAGGACATGCCGGTTTCCTCACGATGTTTTCCTTCGCCGTTTTGAGAGCAGTGGTGATGACAATTTACTCAAAGTAAAGCGCCTGTCAGGGTTCGAACCTAGGACCTACAACTCGTAAGTGACGGTCGTCACTTACGAGTTGTCACTTACACTCACACTGGGCCACCACTGCTCTTTATTTTATTTTATTAGGGAAAACAAACAATTGTACATTTTGTCTTACATCTAAGTATACATATATATCTAAATATATATATATATAAAGTGGGTTAACGTACAGACGCCAGCAGGTCAAGCTACCTGAAACTGTCAAATTTTCCCAATCAACCTTGAACCTTATGCTTTAGCGATAAAGTGGAAAGTCTATTAAAGAAATTTGACAGATTGTAGTAGCTTGATGAGCTGGCGTCTGTACAATCAACAAACGTCTCCACATATTACTATAAGTATTAATTTACTTACATACAGTACGGAAGAAAGGTCACATTTACCAATAACGTGTATACACCGTTAAATTTTCATCGCTTTAATCCTTAAAAAAAATCACTTGATCCATAGATTTATGTTCGCATAACTCGACATAATGTATGGATCAAATGATTTTTTTTCACGATTTCAGGGTTGGTCCCGTAGGAAAAGTTGTTCATAATAATGAGTACAATGACCCCTTTTAAGGATTAAAACTATCAAAATTTAACGGTGTATGGAGAGAAATACAAGGTAAGGTAATAAATACCGAAACAGTTACCCGTGTAGTTTTCGCAAAAAAAGTCCTCATTCAAACGAATAAAATGGTTCTAACAAAAAAAAAAAAACAAAATACCGCAGCCCGGAAATGCGCGCGTGACCGGTATACCGCGCCGTATATTTTTTTATGTAGTTTTTGTAAATTTTTACTTCGCTTTTGACTACAGTTTGTTTAAAATACGCGGTATCAGATTTGCATATTACGTTGTATGTCAATTAAACTGCAAGTTAATCATCCGGTTTCGTCGAAGCCATTTTGTTTTTGTGGTGAAATTTTGCTTTCAGTAGATTATTTATGGAAAATTGACATTTTATTTTGGGCCATTTCCTATGAAGAAGAACCACTTCCCGTTTTATTTTTTATTGGTTATCGAATCACGACGTAGGTACCTAATAGTCGTTCGATAGTGAGCAACTATGAAAAAGTTACATATCAGGTTCAACGTATTGGATAACGTAAAGGTTACTTTACATTTACAGTTATATCAACTCAATATTTTAACTTACAAGGGCACATTCCCAATGCCCATAATTTATTAGTCAACATTGATTGAACCTTTCAGGGAAAAAGGTTTCGTGAATACTACCCTCGAAAAATTACAAACCGCACACACCTCATGCACATCCAAATCGCTAGAGAGCAAAACAAAACTGGCCTCTGAACCTGAAAAAAACGCCGGCACGCGTCCAGTAATCCATTCTACGCTAAAAAAGTTAGTACGGGCGTGCACCACAATTCGGCCATATTAAATTGGCTGGTAAAAGCGGATTGCTTTTGGTTTATTAGCGGGCTAATTTGATTTTATATCCGACCACTGCGGTCTTGCCCCGTGACTGGAAAAGTAAACAAATGAAGCACGCTTTTGGGCCTGCCAACCTACATTCGACTTTATTCTATACCTTGAAACACTCCTTTAAAAAAGTATTTCCGTGTCGGGTGAATTTTTTAAACTTCGATTGGCATGCTTGTGTTGTTTTTTAGGGTTCCGTACCATAAGGGTAAAAACGGGACCCTATTACTAAGACTTCGCTGTCTGTCCGTCCGTATGTCTGTCACCAGGCTGTATCTCAAGAACCGCGATAGCTAGACAGTTAAAATTATCACAAATTATGTATTTCTGTTGCCGCTATAACAACAAATACTAAAAACAAAATAAAATAAATATTTAAGCTTTTTTGCTCGATATCAATAATGGCAACAGGTAGGCACTTGAAATATTCACAAAATACTCAGTTGTATTTACTTCAGTTGTGATTTACTTTAATAATAAATAATAAAATTAAAGCAAAATAAATATATAAGGGGGGCTCCCATACAAAGACGTGATTTTTATAAATAATGGTACGGAACCCTTCGAGCGCGAGTCCGACTCGCACTTGGCCAGTTTTTTTTTAAAGATATGCGGTAATTAAAGCGGTACTGATGTGTGGTTTTGAATGCAGGAAGTCTCGGTCTATTTCCGGGCTGGTTATAGCATAACTTTTAACTGTGACTGTGACTACATGAAGTCATAAATGCATTTATTACGTGTGTTTATATTCAATCATTTATACGGCTTCTGAGTTTTGTATGCATAAAACTCTATAAAGGAATAAAACGTCTATTTCAATGCTCAACAATTGAAAATCGTTTAACAAACAAATAAGTTGATTGAATACTTATATCGAATTTTATTTCTTTATTAGATCTCTAACAGTGGTTACACAATTGCATGCAAAGTATACATAGAAAAAGTACAAATAGAATTGAGCGCTTCCAATTATAGAAGACTTTATCATTTACTTATAATGTAGGCAATAAGTTTGACAAGGTAAACATATTAAAATAAATAAAAAAACATAACACGAAAATCATACAACGGAAACAAAATAAACCTTTTCAAACAATCATCAATACATACTTATTATACAAATACAAACGCAAGACCTTAAAATCCACCACATTCTAGGTCAAAATAAAGAACAGTATCAAAAATAAAAAGATAGCTCAAATAGCTACGCTGAGCTCCGATGAAAATGCCAGGGAACATGAAATATTGTGAAAAGACCTTTAGAGGTCACTGTCGGCACAATAGACGATCCGACGTACTGCATTCTGCTGCAAGGCAAGTTATTCCAGATATTTTCAGAGTTATGATAGTGTAAATCTTCGCTTTATTTTACGGAAAGTTTTGGAAAGAATTTGAGTAGCTTAAATTGTGGATGCTGGTTTTGGAGTTCATTTTATAAACACATAGTCTTCACATTCACAACATTTAAAATAATAGAATACTTTACAAAGTAAGCAAATGGTCATAGTATATATAGAATTTATTAATGTTAAAGTGTATATAAAGAAAAAAAACAATAAAACAGAAAAAAAAAACATTCAATATGTAAAAATTGGAAGCAGCTACAGAACAGCATTAAAATTTGTTTTCATACACAAATGTGTATAGCCACGCCTCTTTGTTTTGACGTTTTTGTGAAATGTTTCTAAAAAACACGCGCAGGCGACAAGGTTTTAAGTACACATTATACACTATATAAATAATTAATCATGTGGAAGTTGACAATAGCACATCTGTGTCTTCAATGGCCTGTGAGTTATGTTCATTGACCATTCTCAGCAATCTGTCTTTGTGGTCAACTAGGTCATAATGATTATCGCAATAAAGGCTAATTCCCAAAGGTAAGCACGATTGCAAACTTCATATTATTTTCAGTATCTTTCAAGTTTATTTACCACTAGTTGCGCCCCGCGGTTTCACCCGCATAAGTCTTGATCCCGTAAGAATATCGGGATAAAATTCATCCTATGTCCTAATCCAGGTCATGGTCTAACCATGTGTCAAAATTAAACCAAATCGATTCAGACGTTTTAGCGTGAAAGCGAAAAATCAAATTTTTCTATTATTAGTTTAGACTAGCTTGCGCCCGCGACTTTGTCCGCGTGTAATTCCTTGTTTTAACATAAAATATATCCTATAAGCCATATCCATTAGTGACAAAATTTTCGGAATCGGTTCAGTAGTTCCGAAGATTACCCCCCACATACAAACTCACTTATCTCTTTATAATATTGGTATAGATTGTTTAGAAAATGTCACCTTTAGTATAAAAAAAGAAATTTCGATTATATGAACTGGAAAAAATAACCCTTACAACAATCAGAAAATAAGTTTACTACAAATCCTAATCAGTAATCTCATAACCATCCTCTGTTACATAAAAATATATTTCATGACTCTATACAAAAAATAATCAGAGAATTTAACGAACGTTTAATCCCTACATCTTTATCTTTTATTATCTTTTCCTTTTTCCCGCCTACCGTTTACATTGTACGACAATAATGTAAAAAAAATAATTGTCAAGTGGAATTCTTAGGGGGACGTTTTAAGGGGAGAAAGCTTTAAGAAATAATGTTGGAGAATTCTTAAATTACGGTATGTATTCTCTTTGGCAGGTTTGTTAGGCTGGAGTCTGATTTGCGTAAACCACTGGATTAAACTTAAATGCTATTAAATGAAAAGGAGTGAGGGGTCCGTGGCTAAATAATAACAGCCGCACAGGTCGATCGATCACGTTGAGCTACGCTTGCCGCGGTTGAACTGTGGATGTGATCTTTATATACGAGTACCAAGACCTCTCCGTGTCTCGGAAAGCACGTTAAGCCATTGGTCCAGGCTGTCATTCGTGGATATTTGACAGTCGTTACGGGTAGTCAGAAGCCCGAAAGTCTGACAACCAGTCTTATCAAGGGGTATCGTATTACCCAGTAATACGGGTTGTAGAAGTCGAATCAGATAGGTAGTCGCTCCATGTAAAATAGTGGTATTCAGTTACATCTGGTTAGACTGGAAGCCGACCCCAACATAGTTAGGAAAAGGCAGGCAGTTGATGATGATGATGCTATTAAATGAAAAGGAGCCCTAACTAGATACATCTTCAGTAATAGTGTTATAGTTTTTTGTGCATTTAAAGTTTCTTTTCCGCAAGGGTGTGAGCAGGAACTCTATTTATACACCTGGCGGAGTATTGTTATGCAGGTTTACGTCGATACTATTGAGCATTACGTCTGTGGTCGGGACAATGGGTAATGAGTAAGATGTTCTGGGTCTGCATCCCATAATTGTGTTGTTTGTTGTGAGTTTCATTTAATGATGTTATCGTCTTGAAAATAAGATGTTGATATTATTTTAGACTTAGTCTGATAACGTTAGTTTGCAAAGTTCATACTAATAAAATGGTGTTTGTAAAATAGTTTCACTTGTAAAAATATTTTCAATTCATTTAATAATTGTACATAACATGCTCCTCAAACACAAACCATTTATTTCAAATAAACCAATTACAGGCACTTTTGAATTGTCAAGGTGGCAGTTAGTCAGAAAGATGAAGCTAGCCTCCTACTTTTCTTTGCAGGTTCGGCCAACACACTTCGTAAACAGCCACATCCTAGTTCTTATAAATACTCCTTTTTACGACGTTTTTTTGCCCTCTCTAAGCAAGGTTAGTAAACTTGCTAGACCTTAACAGAGGTTCCTTTCTTAGATCATTAGGCACCTAATTTAATTGCACGTAGAATCCAGGGGTCCAGCCGCTTCCTTAGGCATAAATCTCATTAATTTTGTAAAGAATTGAATTACAAAAATTGTGGGGTCACTGTTGATGTACGTAATGTTATAAATATGGAAGGTTATGGTGTATTGTTTACATTTTTTTGTATAGGAAATGGATGTTTATTATTTATTTATACAATCCAAATGTCTGCACACAGTGGGTGCCTGAAGATGGACGGTGCCGCCGAGGTCAGCCCAATAAGCGGTGAAATGACTTGGACGCGTACCGTGAGGCCTGGTTCTCGTGGTGCGGGAAAAGAGTTTCTGCAAGGACTTGGGGGAAGCCATTACCCAGCAGTAGGAAAGTATAGGTAAAACAAAAATTATAGCCTATTAATGTCCTAGTGCAGTGCAAAGGCCACTTCTCCTGCAGAGAAGGCACGAGCGTTGATCACAACGCTACCTCAAGAGGGGTGGGCGATTTCAGACTCTTAAGTGAATGAAAATTTTGATTTCAAAGTTAATAACCATACAAGAGAATACGTTAGTTAGGGCTTAGCTTTGGCTTGTTCAAGCTGGTTTTCAATTTTTTTTTTTCAGGTTTTGTTTTGCCATCCTACCGGCCAGACAACGTCAGCCAATCTATGCTGTAAACATCACACCGTGAAAACATAGGTATAGTGAGCTGTCAATAGTGTCAATCCCCAGCATCATGTGAAATGAAAAGAATGATCAATTACATATTGATTATTCTGTAAATAGGATGAATCGTAATCACTTTTGCACATAAAAAAATATTTTCTTATAATAAAATAAGCTAGATGAAGTCGACATTTCCTATCTGACTACTCCTGAGAAGAAATGTTAAACAAGGTGAAATTCAAAAGAAACATCTCACTCGATGCTTACTTCACCTAAGTTTTTACGGTAAGATTCTTACAGAACAGACCGGCTTCTGTCTCACTTCCTCAATCCCATTTAGCTTTATGAACACTGAACACTGGGGTCGTATTTTTCGGAATTAGTATACACAGTATCGTCCTATATTTTTCATTAGCAGACACGATGCCCATTCTGTCCTTCTCCTTGACATTATCAGTCGAGTTTACGACCTAGGCACTAAAGTATATTAATTACTAGCTGCGCCTCGGGGTTTCACCCGCATAAGTTTCGATCCCGTGGGAATATCGAAATAAAAAGTATCTTATGTATTAATCCTGGTTATAAACTGTTTGTGTGTCAAATTTCATCCAAATCCGTTCCGTAGTTTTTGCGTGAAAGAGTAACAAACATCCATCCATCCATACAAACTTTCGCATTTATAATATTAGCAGGACTAGCTTTTGCCAGCGGCTTCGCCCGCGTACGGGAACGTACAACCGGAATAAAAAGTATCCTATGTGTTAATCCAGGTTATATACTATTTGTGTGCCAAATTTCATCCTAATCCGTTAAGTAGTTTTTGCGGGAAAGAGTAACAAACATCCATCCATCGATACATCCTCACAAACTTTCGCGTTTATAATATATTAGTAGGATGTTTAAGTGACATTTTCTTGAGTGACAGCTAATAAATTGAGACATTTGTAAAGTTGTTTTTTCAAGCTAAGTAAATTTCTTGATGCTGAAGAAACTTACTTAGCTTGATCAATATATCTATTGAAAGTTAAAAATTATATTATTAATAGAATATTACAAAACCATGTGTCTATTTGTATAGTTTATTTAATTACTAGCTTCTGCCCGCGGCTTCGCCCGCGTGGATGTCGGAAATTATCTCACGGGAACGTGCTAACAGGATAAAATGTATGTGCTTCCCCAGGATGCCATCCATCTCGCGGGCCCTTTGTGGCTAATTACAATAGAAAACCAATTGTGTCTCATTAGTGGTGATTAAGAGGGTACCTATATGATATCTTTACCTAAGTACCTACCTAATTAAAAAAAAAATACCCTACCTAAATAAACCTATTTCTGATGATAACTAATCTAAACTCAATAAATAAGCAAAATCCCTAAAAACTAATATCTATACGAATGACTAATCCTACCTAACAGTATTATAAAATAACCTACGGTCACTACGTACACTAACAAATATACTACCTATACTATAAAATTAAAATCTATACCTACGACTTATAAAATTAAACCTAAATAACTCTAAACACTAAAAGGAATAAAAAGGTCGCACAGATAATACTGCGGGTGACGTAACCTTCGACAAACTTATTATTTGCGGTTGGTACAGTAATCGGTCTAGGGATCGAACCGCAAAATTAAGTTTGTTTTTTATTGTATATACTTTTCCGGGATAAAAAGTACCCAGTGTGGTGCCCAGGATATTAAAGAATAATTATACCAAGTTTCATCGTAATCGAACCGGTAGTTTTTGCGTGATGCCTGAACAAACAGACAGACAGACAGACCGACAGACAGACAAAAATTTTTGTAATCACATTTTTGGGTTCGGTGTCGGTCTAGTAACACCCCCTGCCATTTATTTTTTTGATATTTTCAATGTACAGAATTTTCACTTCTACAGATTTATTATAAGTAAATAGATATAGAAGAAGATGTACCAGCTTTGGATAAAACAGTAATAATATTCTAAATTAATTCCAGAATTTATTTATGAGTTTTAATTAAAGTCAGAACAAGCTCGAGCAAAATCATACAATTACCTTATACTGTATTTTATTTTATCTTTTAACAAACTTAATAAAGAAAGAAGAAACAATGCTACTTATATAAGTGTGTATTATATAGTTCCTTTGTCTGTGTTGATTCATTAGTCCATTTATTATTAGCTCACAATACGTGCAGTACTTTTTGTAAGATATTATAATATGCACAGTACAACTAGAATTTTGTTCTTTATTATTTGCAAAAAATGAACTAGCGTAACTGATTACGCTAGTTCATTTAGATTATAATTCTAGTTAACATTATTTTCTGCATACTTTAATTTTTGCTATTTATGTAATTTGTAGATAGGTAGGTACCTAATATAATTATTTTGTCATTCTCCTGCCCTTACTCCGATTTATTTGGGGTTGGCACAACATGTTTTTTTCTTCCATACTTCTCTATTATTCGTCATATCGGTAGTCACTCCCTTTCTAATTATTTGACACTATTCATCCATCGTTTCTTTGATCTTCCATTACTTTTATAACAATCGAAATTCATAGGTACTCATAACTTTCCTTATTCCTCCGTATCACATGCCCATACCATGACAACCGATTTCCACACAACTTTTCGGTTACCGGTGCCACTTTCAGACTGTCTCTTATGTATGTACTTAATTAAAGGTGATATTTCTTTTTGCACACCGTTCTGTTACAAATAAGATACATCGTCAAAATCTGCCTATAGCCACATTCGCCACTTATTGCTCCAAAAATTGGGGCAAAGAAAAACAAGTATCTTCATGTTTACAGCACAATATTCTCATCATTATACGCATCAAATGTCAGTCAACACGACAAAGGAGCTCCGAACTAACGCCTCGCTTTCATACCCCTTTTCTCGACACATAAATGCTTACTACCATTTTACCACTTTTTCTGCACGAACTTCACCCTTCGGTACATCGAGATGTATTCATATGGCATAAACTACGTATTCGTGACCAGGTTACACTAGCCTCTATTACAACACAACTAAAATGAAAAGTAGGGTCAATTTATACTGGCCGGTAAAGCTTTCAAGGAAAGGTAGAGATGACCCATTTTTCTCGGTCGTTTTAGGGCCGCCCCGGAAGATTAGTAATACTAGGACGGTCCTTAGAAATATATTCATATGGTTACGAGGATATGAATGTTGAGATCGGTTATTGCTCGGATATTTGGCTCAATAATGTACGTATTTATAGAAATGTGAATATTTTTATAGGCTCGTTTACAACAATGGGTAGGCTTGTCCTTTAGTATTCGTATTTTATAGGATGACTTTCAGCTTTTGTGCTTTTGTTATCCAATACGCTATTTATTAAAGGAACTCGCTATTGGGTATTACGGCGACGAATTAATTAAGCTGATTTGATCTAAGGACAATCACAAATATTCTATGAAGAGTTGACTAAAATTAAATTGGATTGTACAACAGTATTAATTAAATAATAGCTGATAATAGACGGTATATACATTCAACAATGAATATCTAAACTAAAGAACTTGATTTTGTTTTTGTCTCATTGCTAGAAGAGGCCTCCCTTCCGTATTTTTACTTTCTACCGCTGTCACGGGCCAATCAGTTGAATAAAACTCCGGCTTATACCGCCATCTTTTGTTTGGATACAATTTCGAACTCACTGCGTATTTTGTTTTTGTTTAGGTACCCTATAACATAATGTGAAACGTAATTTGAAATGTAACATACAGTGTCGACCAAAAGTCCATCGGCAATCTCACAAAGCAATAGCTTGACGTTTAATTTGACTTATATGTCCTTCTAGTTTCAAGAAAATAAACACATTGTCGTCAACAAGTGATTGTAGTTCATAATTTCAACGTTATAATATGAGTCAAGATGACCTAGCGGTTAAGCGCGTGCAGATAGATGCGTGAATCAGTGAGCCGTGTGTTCAAATCTCACGCAGTACTTCGACTTTTTGTAAGTTTTTACTTGATTGGAAGTAGTGAGACAGAAATATAATATTCATTATCTTGTTCGCTTTGTTCACACATTTCGTAAACTTAGAAAGGTAGATCATAGAACACTATAAAGAATTCAGATTTCTGTGAGGTAGACATGAGTTTTATGAATAGTTAACTTGATCGGAATAAACGTTGTCGTTTGGTTGCAGTTGTTGGTTAGTGACGTGTGATTTAATAGATAGTGGTATTGTATTTATTCTCTAAATGTAGGCAAATATTAATATTGAGGCGAGGGCGACTTTTATTGCGCTGCATAAAAGTGGTCTTAATAGAACAGAAATGTCTCATGAAACCGAACTGAATGTGAGTATTATATTTATGAATTGTAACTTAAACTTTTATTTGAAATTTTACCTAAGATTATTTGGTGACCTGTGGATTAATTATTTTTGTTGTTATTAAATCCATCATGAAGCCTAAAAGATAAATAATTATTGTTTATTATTGGATTTATAAATGCAGTTTTAATATTTTAATATTATATAAATATTATTATATTATGTAAAAATGAAGTCACTTTAATATTTTATTATAGTTGCCTAATATCACTTTTTGTTTTAGAGGAATACCTACTGTACATAAGTCCCTGGATCACGAGATATGAGGAAGCGGGTAGCCTTGCTAGTCGACAGCGAAGTGGAAGGCCGTCCCTTATTAGCGAGGCGCAGCGACGACATATGGTGGGCGAGTATCAAACAAATGGTTTCACACCAACTAGACAGTTTGCGGTATTATTCGACACCTCATTGCAAACTGTTCGCCGTGCCCTCCACGCTGAAAGCTTTCATCACAGAAGTCCAGCTAAAAAGCCCTTCTTGACAGAAATACATAAACAAGAACGATTACGTTTCGCACGGGATTATTTAGATTTGTCGCCGAGATGAGACTGCGACTAGATTTGGAACGTTTTAAATTACGAGAATTGGCCTTCTGATGGCCACTATGGCGCGTATTCTAAATGCAACAGAAATTTAATGTTATTTCACTCATACACGCACACGCACTGGCTGTATCGTGCTCACACAGTTCATAGCAATGTAGTCCTTAGCATGTCACTGGAGTTTCGAGCGTTAGGACCAATTTAGGAGAATTTGTTTTTAGCAGGCTCAGGAAAAACGTTTTCATATAAATCATCCAACTCCAAATCCTTCTGAAATGTCAAAGCTACATGAGTGCTCCCAAATAGGTTTTATGCATGTAGGTTTAGCAGCAAAAAAAAACATACATGAATAAAGTACCTAGATGGTACTAGAAATTACTTATTCTGTAAGTAAACTCGTGGCTCCGGTTCAAAGATGTTGGATGAAATGAAACAGCTGATGAGTCCGCGTTTCTCAGTAACTGGTATTTAATAGTTCCAAGTGCACTTTGAACTAAAATCGTGGAACTTATGTTAAGACCCTCTCAACATTCTCATTAATAGAACGCAGGAATAAGTTCACGGAATGAGAACCTGCAACTGTATTTATGAGGTCTTAATGCAGTGGAGAGTACCTTGGTTTAATTTAAATTAACGGAAATCTGGGAATGGCCGTCAATGAGTTAATTGTGATAACTTATTTACGTAATGATATTGCAAAGGCTGTAAATCTCTGGTGATGGTCCTTTAGCTTCATATTGTGTGCGAGCTTTTATATGTTGGTAATTAATTCGGTGAAAGGCTTGTTACTTTTGTAGTTCTTGTTGTTTTACTTTTTTTACATTTTTGAAACGAAGTTTTTTACCGCACTTTATAATAATCATTTTTTTTATCTGCCGACACTTTAGAGTCTGCAGACTTGCTGAATGAGAGCTAGATCGAAAGAAGTGTAACATTTTGACCGTTACGACCCTTTTGCATGAATGTTCTTTTAATTTAGTTACTCTAAATTCTTTCATTTATTTCTTTGTGCCTTTGTGCTTGTTATTTAATATATAATATACGGCAGGTGGAGCGGAGCCCTAACGGAATGGTTGTCGAGAAATGGTAGAAGCGTTGGCCATGTGGGTCGACGACCTACAGAAGATCGCGGGGAAGACCTGGATGAGACTTGCAAGAACCAGGAAAGCATGGCACATAAGGAAGGAGGCCTGTACTCAGCAGTGAGTAGTATAAGGCTGCCAATAACGATGCTACAGCGAAATGAACTTTGATCCACCGGTTGGAACAAAGTTCGTTTCGCTGTCATGTCCGACCCCTCTCGACCTCTCGACTTTTTTAATACTTAAAGCTTTAGACTCTTCTACACGTAAATACGATACTTACTCACAATCGCATTGTATCCCAGATATGCATGTGTTCGGCATCGACGTCTCTGCTTGTTCACTTTATGTGTCGAAGAATGGTTATTGAAGCTCGTTGCATTATTGTTCATACAATTCAAATTAATTTCGATGTTGATTGATTGGTTAAAATCCTTAGTATGTTATGCAAGATACTTCTTGATAAGTATAATCAATCCTGCATGATTATAATATAAGAACTATTTAAGAGAGTGGCCATGAGTAGGCTTTGAAATGGGCATATTCTTGACTAACTCTTTGACAGTTCAAAAGTGCCTGAACCTGTTTTATTGAAAAAGATGTTTTCGTTTTGAGTTTGATCAATAAATTAATGTTTAATTTATGTGCATTCCAAAAAAATGCTCTGCCTTCCAAGATTCTTCATATTACATTTTTAAATAAGATCTGTTTACTTTATTCATATTTAATCGCCATGAGGCACACACTGTTGTAGTTAAAACATTATTTTAACTTTTTTATTTTGTTAATTGTGTTTTGTGTTTCACGAACCGTGTCCAAATAAACATTCCATCTTTTTTTTTTCGCAGTTGTAATTATGACTTCTTTAGAGCTTACTGCTATTATAGCACATTAGGTATGTTTCATGGATTTAATATAAGATAAAACAAAACACGTTTTCTTCAAATGTTTTAATTTCATTTACTTACACTGATTCAGTTCACTTATCATTATATACAAAAATGTCAATTATCACAATCAAATTAGCGACGAAGATCACAATAAACAATTTCTAATTACACTCAATAAATATGATTTTTAATCCATTTTTACTTTTATATAAATTAAAGCGTTCGTTAATGTATTTTACAATAATCAAGAGACAATGCTTTCAGGTGAAACAAATGATAACCCTTAGCTAAGTTTTCCAATTAATCTTGTCACTTTGAAAGTAAAATGATTTAGGAAAATGACTTTTATGATTAATGAGAAGTTTGTCATAAATATTATTAGTCCAACTAATACTTGTGAGACAAATGAATACAAAGATTAAATATGTACAGACTGCTATAACTCGCAATATTAATTTAGGAATGTAAAACTGATCACTGATACTACTGCAGACAAAATGCCATTTGAAAAACACTGAAGCTTTCACACAAAGTATTACGATTTTAATAAAATCAAAATGGCGTAAAGTAATATGGCGGCTGAGTTGTGAGCGGCGCGCGACGCTAGCGCCGATGCGGGATTGCGCACGCACACACGAAAGTCGTGGTAGTCGGCGCGCGTTATTGCACAGAAGTGGACGTGTACACACGCTGAGTCACATTCTGCGACGTCTGCTGCTTGCCGAACACGGAGTGCTGTGAGATACCTGGACAAATATTAGTTAACATTATATTGTGAATATTCAGTGATATGATTTTCGTACGTTGGTCGGGAAACTTACTATCATCTGCCTAGCCTTTTACCAACTATGTTGGGGGGTCGGCTTCCAGTCCAACCGGATGTAGCTGAATACCAGTATTTTATACGGAGCGACTGCCTATCTGACCTCCAAAACCCAATTACTGGACAATACGATACTTCTTGGTAAGACTGTTCATTTGTGGATCTTTGACGACCATCGACAGCAGGGATCAACGTCTTAACGTGCTTACCGAGGAAGAGGTGGTCTTGATATATATAGATCTATGAACTAACCGCGGCAGGCGTAGCTTAACCTGATCGATCAATCCGTGCGGTTGTTATTACTAAGCCACAAGCCTTTCCGAGAAAGGAGATAGTTTTTTTTTGTTCGGCGAACAGTCCCACCAGCAGGTTGTCGCAGGTTAATTTGTGTCTTATGATCTCTAGTTTACAGTGGTGGTAAAAATTATAATTCGCCTAACGGGAATACTGAGAAATATGATCGTAACCTAAAAAATCACTAAAATGCTATTGTTTAGTGAGTAGGTTGGCCTCATCGGTATTATAATGTAGTAAAATAGTGCACTGCTCAGTAATAAATAGCAGTGATACAGGGTATTTTGAACGATTCATGAAATCAAAAATCACATATGTATTTTTATTACTATAAGTATATCAATTTCGACGTCAGATAGATAAGATAAGTCTTTATTTGCCTTAAACATGGTATAATGGTGTTACAATCTTATTTAAATATAATGTCTACATGTTTAGCTATACAGAATATGTATCAATTGCATGAAAAAATAATTATGATGTCAAAATAACAAGTATGTAGTAATTAAATAATTCAAATTAATACTCGTAGATATATTATAAATGTATGTCAAAGAAATCCTTAATGTCATAGAAATTATGTCCATGCAGCCATTTATACAGCTTGTTTTTAAATGAATTAGCATTATGTATTTATATATGTTAGTTCTTTAGGGATTTTGTTGTATATGCGTACACACATCACAAGGCAGCTTTTAGCATACTTGGCTGATTTAGGATTATCCTTTGTTACAGTCTGTGTGGATCCCTTGTTGGATGAGAATCACTCATCCAACAAGGGATCCACACAGACTGTACTGTGTAAATGTACTTTCCAATTTCAGTATTGATCTATGAGTAGGTACACCCAAGAATTTGATTTGCGTTACTTTTTTTAGTCTGTCAATATTATGTTTAAAATTATATTTGGCATGTTTCGATTTATTAAATTGTATGTAATTTGATTTATCTAAATTCATTTTTAATTTATTAATCTGTAGCCATTGTAAAATTTTGTCTATAGTATTATTAATGTCAATTTCATGATCAAATATTGATTTTTTATCAGATATCACGATAATTGAAATGTTATCTGCAGATAATATAAATGTATGATTAGTCACCAGTGGTATGTCATTTACATATAATAAAAATAATATGAGACCTAATACACTTCCTTGAGGCACGCCACATTTATTTTCTCTAGAGTTTGAACAGTAGGAAGTAAGTAAGTTTTCAGTTACTTTGTCTATAACAACGTATTGTTTTCGATCACTTATGTAAGACGAAACCCACTGCAGTGCAACTCCTCTTATTCTCAGGATTTCCAACTTTCTCAATAATACGTCATGCCCTACAAAGTCAAAAGCTTGTGACAGGTCGAAAAATAGAGCTTTTGTTAATTTATTATTGTTTAGGTTACTCAGGATATTGCTCACAAGTGTATATATTGCTTGTGTGGTTGACTTGTGCTTTTAGAATCCAAACTGTTCATTTGATATAATACTAAATTTGCTACAAAAGTCGACAAGTCTCTTGAGCATACATTTCTCGAAAACCTTTGACAGTATGGGAATAGGTGTAATCGGGCGATAGTTTTTGACAGTTAGATAGTTACAGTGGCTTCACGACTGATAATTTTAGAGCAAAAGGAAAAGTACGTGAAGAAAACGAGAGGTTAATTAAATATGTCAAAATAGCATACTGCATGCTTTAACTATGTTTGTGTTTATTCCATCATAACCTTCAGAGTTAGTGTTGTTTATCACCATTAATTCCTTTTTAACTTCATCTTTAGTCATGGAGCTAAGAAACATGGAGTTAGAAATTTACATATAATTAGTGGCATTATACAAATGTTGATTTTTGGATGTCAAGGTATTAGTCGAGTCAATAAAATAATTATTATTATAGTATATTCAGGCAACTCAGAAGTAGATAGTATTTCATCTAAAAAAGACGCAGCTCGCTCCATCTGTCATCTTAATACCGTGTCCAAGATAGAAATACTCAAATACGCGAAATAATCCATGCGTACACAAGTAACCGCACATCCGCAGCACTCTCGGACCATGTCTGCGCACATTGCGTTGAAGTCTTACTGAACAATTAACCATCTAAAAATTCCATATTCATTAATCCTTCAATTACACACAGGGAAACAGAAATATCAATTTCATGCATTTCGAAAGAAACGGGGAAAATATAATGAATGAAGTGTTGTTGTCACTTGACACTTGTCTTTTTGACAGTGTCAGATAGTGATGCGCCTCGGTTTTATTTAACTCATAACTCGAGTAAATAAAATAATGGCTCAAATCCAGTTTCACTCGAGGTGCCACTCGATGTAGCCGCGATTAGATAAATATCACCAACACTGCCACACTAGTTATAGTTAACTCTCATTCTATAATTCAATAAGTCACATAAAGTTAGCAAAAGTACTCTTCTCACAGCTTACCATGGCTTGGTGGCATCGATTTTAAGGTTCGGAGTAATATTCTGGGGCAACTGTAGCGAAAGGGAGGTGATATTCAAAGCCCAAAAACGTTGCATAAGATCAATGTCAAGTTTAAAATCTATAGATAGCTGTGAGCCTGTGTTTAGGTCTCTAAGAATACTAACCTTCCCGTCGCTGTACATATTGGAAGTGTCCATCTTTGTTAGGTCGAATTTAAATTTATTTCCGTCACTTATCGACATTAGATCAAGGTCAGGCCCTTTAAGACTACAATACAAGTTCTTATTACATACAGAAAAATATAATACAGCACTATTAAGAAAAAATATAATGTCAATGGGGCCAATCATTTATAATAAAATTCCACATAATCTCAAAGAACACCCCACACGCATATTTAAAACTAAACTGACTGAATTGCTATTACAAAAATGTTACTACTCTATAAATGACTTCTTGAATGACAACGATTTATAACTGTACTTTGACTTTTTTTTTCTTGTAATTTGCATTTTAAATACATTTTTGCAATAATTTATAATTTGATAACATAATTTTCATTTTTTTAATGTAATGACTCTTTATTGTGACAATTTATTTATGTGTATAAATTTTTTGGTGTCTTGTTATTTTAATGTCAATGTTATGTAACTTAATGTTTTTGCACGCCGTAAGGTAGAATGTAGCGGAAACATTGTATTCTGTACCATCTCAAAACTGTACCTACATTGTGAGCAAATAAATATTTCTGATTCTGATTCTGATAAGAAAGTAGGAAATAGATATATGTCGTGTAATAAACCGTCAAAATACTGTGATGTATAGAGTCACAGAATTTTAATACGAAAAATACACATTCGGTGGGTTAGTGCTGTCAGTTTATCGCGTGTAATTTAGCATTAAAATTGTCATCGTATCGTCATTGACTATTTATCAGATTAATAGTGGAATGTGAGTAGGAGAAGGCGCTCTTTACAAAGTCGAACAGGGTCAATCTTAGCCGAATGTCACTAACTTAAACCTCAGTCTGCCAATATTTAATGATTCCTTAAGTTTTTTTGTGTGCGTTTCAAACGTACGACGCTGCTGGGATCTTCTTTTTTGAAATACATAATCGAGATAACTGGTGTCCGAACGTTAATGACTGAGTAACATCACTAGAATCAAACTGACAAGCGACGAAAAACTGCAATCCGTTTCACGTAGATTTTTAAACCACTTTACGCTAGAGTAAGGAAACTTAAAATGGGATTAAATACAGGAGGACATGTGCATCTGGTTTGAGGGCCTGCTGCAGTGTCAATGGTACATGTTTTTACTTAATGACACAGATTCGGTTACCATCTCGAATTGTAAAAGTGTATACTTTCTTTTATTTTTTTAAAATCGTTAAAAACGCTTCAATACATGCATTTATGCCATTGACGACCATATTAGAATCAATTGTGTGATTTAACAAAACATTTTCTTTTTATTACGATTTCGTGATTCCGGTTATACTTTATTGGAAAAATCAACCATTTTAAATGATAAATTGCTTACGTATTCTTAAGTGTAATACGAAAAATAGACGTTACAAGACGTGGGTCCAAAAAAAAAACTGTCTTCTTTATTACGTTATAGAAAATTTAAGGAGACTATCGTCTTTTGAAAAAAAGTACAATAATTATGGATTTTCTTTAAGATCATTCTGAAATAATTATAAAAGAATAACTTACTTAGTGAATACACCACGGTCGTTATGGTTCCTTATCCTCTCAGCCAGTGCGTCGAGTGACGCCGGGCTTACTTCTCTCAGTCCATAGTATTGGGTAAGATTGTACTCTATCGCCCAGTGAGCCTCCCCTCTAATGTTATTTACATCTAAGTAATACTGAGTGTAATCCAAAACCTGTAGAAAAAACAACTGTTAGAATATTGACAAAAGAATACCTATTCTCATTACACATCATCATCTGCCTAGCCTTTTTAAACAATATTGGGGTCGGCTTCCAGTCTAACCGTAAGCAGCTGAATACCAGTATTTTACATGGAGCGACTGCCTATCTGGCCTCCACAAACCAGTTACTAGGTAATACGATACCCCTTGGTAAGACTGGTTGACAGACTTTCAGGCTTCTGACGATTCTATTGTCATTACAGACAGTTACACAATAATGAAATGCACAACTGTAGGATTTTCTAAAAAAGTAATAATAAATAATACGAGAACAAAAATATAAAAAAAATTAAGCATGGAAGTAAATGTAAAATGTAAGCACATTAATAATTTTCCATTCAAAGAATTGTTAATCTGATCTTATTACGAGGTAGTTATTAGGAACTGTAGTTAATCTGTTCATAATTATGTTAAGAAAAACTAAACCGTACCTTTCCGGTATTAGAGTCGAACTTATAAAGTCTTAATCCTGGATTTGAAGTACTTCCAGCACCTCGTGGAGTGACCGAAGGGGCCAACAATGCCCAAGATACTGGCCGACCTGTGGACAATTTCGAAAAGAGTTAAATGAATAGTGAAACTTGAGAGAGGCCTATGCCCAGAAGTGATTAAAGTAAAGAGAAGAATTTATTTCTTCAAGGTGAACATTTAATTATTATAAAAGACCGATAAAACCGTCCATTGTAAAATTTTATAATTTATATGTCGGAGTTATTCGTTTATTCGGAACGCCAGCACCATCTTGTGGCACTAGACAGAGTCTAGCCTGAGTTTGTGGGGGTGGACGGAGAGCTAAAGCTACAAGAACGGTGTGAGCAGAGCTCACGGGATCATCGAAACATTGGACATCGTACGAACAACATGTGCTTAGAAACTGTCTTGCGTTCCGTATAGTAGAGTTGTGTACCTACAGTGTGTGATTCGCTAGTGTGACTAACTTGTTCGTAAATTATAATCTGATTTGAACTGCAAATCGTTTTTCTATTGTGCTGTAACCAACACTACCCATAGTACGCCCACAGTAATTAAAATATGCCTGATGTTAAAGGGAGATAGACATACCTTCTCCGACATATACATATATTATGGTGTACACAATACAGAGTACGATGACGATTGACTCTA
Source organism: Apamea anceps (assembly GCA_951799955.1). Classification (NCBI taxonomy): domain Eukaryota; kingdom Metazoa; phylum Arthropoda; class Insecta; order Lepidoptera; family Noctuidae; genus Apamea; species Apamea anceps. Next base: position 3,908,603 of record OX637504.1, on the reverse strand, counting down.
GTGATGGCGCCAAACAAGTAGCCAAATTCTCGGCCAATTCCATTTAGATTGCTTTCGACACGCTAAGAAGATAAAGAGTATTCTATTCTATTATTGCGTAGAACAATGATTGAGTCCGGAGTTAATGCAAAAATATTTTATGACATAGACAATAGGTTGCAATTTATTTATCCATTTATTTCAGGCATCAAGGCCCATATAAACACATACAATACAATATTAATATAACTAATACCTTGCCTTGCTTTTAATGCCTTGTTAGTGATAGACTGACAGGCAAACAAAATAATATCAACCAAAACTGCTTTTTGTGTAGAGGGAACCTTGAACCAAACATATTCGGACCAGTCTGTTACCAGCTTTTACTCATCTATGCTTAGAAAAGTATCTGAATATCTGATGAAAAAGATTCTATCTATCATACAATCAATTTGTCCAGCCTTTTTTCAACTATATTAGGGGTTGACTTCCAGTCTAACCGGATGCAGCTGAATACCACTATTTTACATGGAGCGACTGCCTATCTGAACTCCACAACCCAGTTACTGGGTAATACGATACGCCTTGGTGAGACTGGTTGTCAGACTTTCGGCTTCTGAATACCAGTTACGCCGGTCAAAGACCCACGAATGACAGCCGGGACCAACAGCTTACCGTGCTTCCGAGGCACGGAGGGTTACGGCATGTAAAGATGGTCACCCATCCACGGACCGACAACGGCAAGCGCTGCGTACACTGATCGATAGATCGATCATGCGGCTATTATTACGCATCCACGTGCCCCTATAAAATTCTATCTATCAATAACATTAATGGACTCTAATATATTGTACCTCCGTTTCTGAGTCATATAACTAATCTCACAATTCAGCTTTCCCGCAGTTCACTAAACAACAAAGAGCTTTCAAAAATGAAGCCGATGCCCTAGATCTGTACAACACTGAGTAAAGGTTATGAAAGCTTCTAGCAGATAGGAAAGAGATAAATAACATCATAATATTTTTTACGGCACAAAAGAACGGTATTTTATTATTCATATCTAATGTAGCACAAATGTTGCTGGCAACTCGAGAAAATTTTATATTACATACTCTTTATACGTCAAAGGGGATAGTTGTTTCAATATTACTCAAGGAAATTAAATAATAATATATTATGTTAACTATAACTGTTTCGAGTATCTTTATTGCAACAAAGACAACAATTTTATTACGTTTTATAAATGAAGAAACGTATTCATATTATTGTGTTGAATATTAGGTACTTACCTATGAAATTGCTGATTTTTATATGAAGATCGATATGTTTGATTCTATTTAGAAATCCAAATTTATATTAATCATGATATTTTGCTTTGCAAAATTAGCTGTTCATTCATTTTCCCACCGTTCGATTTTTTTTTAATATCGCTGTTTCTGTAACCATGGAAAAATCGAAATTGCGCGCTATTTTCGAATACGAGTTCCGACTACTATTTCTCTAGTACCTATTTAATTCTACAAATCTAAGGTACGACAATTTTTTTACCTGGCAAGGCCAAAACTAATTCAGAATAGGTTTCCAGGGCCCACTAAACGACCACAAAGGATATTGCCATACACACAACACCGCAAACGAATGTGTAATAGCCGTTTATTTCTATTAACCCACAAGGTAGATAATGCTATCAATCCTTATAATCCCTTAGTCCTTTTACGATGCTCCAGGGAAGTTTAAGGGTAGAGTTTCCTATAGTGAGAACCACACACACACTAACGTCGTGGAGAACAGACAGAATAGCCTTCCTGTCTGTTAATAACAATTATACTGAGCTTACGATTTTATTTCCATCTGCTGGGCGTCTTTTTTAGTTTCGGGTTGTTCTTATTGATTAGTTTTTCTTCAATTAAGAGGGCCTCTTCGATAGGCAATATTGAGCCATTTTATAAGTTCGTATCGAGTTGAGGGAAGTTTCCCTTTGGACTGTTTGTTGAAGCTGTGAGTTACTATGATGATTATAAATGCAGAGTTAAATTAAATTAGCTAGCGAAACTCCGCAGACGTTATGGGTATCGATATCTAAACACAATAAAGTGGAATAAAAAATATTTGATGATTTTTTATTTAGGGTCAATGTCCGCTGTTACTGTAGTTACTTGTAATTTAAGTACGAGTTAAAGAAATAAAGTTATTTTTGTCTTGTTATGTTTTCCTTTACGTCTGTGAAGTTTAAACAAAAAAAAACTGATGGTTAATCTGATATTTCAAGTAACTGTGCTGCCAGCTGTCGTTGATCCCAATCCTTCCTACTAATAATATCATAAACGTGAAAGTTTGTATGGATGGATGTTTGTTACTCTTTCACGAAAAAACTACTGAATGAATTTGAGTGAAATTTGGCACACAGATGGTTTATAACCAGGATTAACACATCGGGTACTTTTTATGCCGGTATTCCCACCGGATCGGAACTTATGCGGGTGGAACCGCGAGACGCAGTTAGTAATTAAATTAATTTGACGACGACACGGTAGGCGCAGTGGCTAAGCGATCGACTGCTGCGCTGCGTGTTGCGGGTTCGATTCCCACACGGAACAAGTATTTGTATTGCGTATAGGTAGATGTTCCGGGTATGGCTGTTTGTGTACGTGTTTAAATGTTTGTAAACGCACCCACGATACAGGAGTAATTCCTAGTGTGGGGCAACAATTTTCCAGAAAAAAAAAAAAAAAAATATTGTTCAGATCTATATCGATAACCATTACGTCAGCGAAGTTTCGCTAGCTAATTTAATTTGACCCTTAGAACTATTAAGTAAACTCAACTTCTTCAATTTGAGATCTAAGCTTCTTATCACGCAGAACTAGATACAGCGAGGTAATGTAACAATGGGTTTCTTTTTGACAGGTCAAGAACATTCATTGTGTCATTACGTTGTTGAACAGACACGTTTTTTAACCGACTTCTAAAAAAGGAGGAGGTTCTCAATTGGCATGTTTGTATTTTTTTTTTATGTTTGTTCGCGCATAACTCCGTCGCTTGCCAACCGATTTGAAAAATTCTTTTTTTGTTGGAAAGGGTATACTTTCCAAATGGTTCCATAGAAATTTCATCAAAAACGGTTTATTACTAGTAAAAATTACAACTTAAAAGTGAAAAATAAAAACTTTTTTGCAAAAAATAAAACAACCGACTTCCAAAAGCGACACTACAAAGTGAAAAATAACTTTAATTTCGGAAGTCGGTGGCAAGCAACGAAAATGCGAACCCAACGACACCGACTTCCAAAATTAAAGTTATTGTTCACTTTGTAGTGTCGTTTTTGGAAGTCTGTTGTTTTTTTTTGTCACGCAGAACTACATACAGCGGGGTAATGTAGCAATGGGTGTCTTTTTGACAGTTCAACAACTTTCATTGGGTCATTTACGTTGTTGACCAGACACGTTTTTCGAACATTGATTTAGCAATATCCTTCAAAATTATTGAGATTAATAAAGTGTTACGCAATTAGACTGCAGGGTGGAGACATCAATACAATACGAGAATTCTTAGTATAACTAACTGATGTCGTTCCCACCCTCTTAACGAAAATCCAATCAAATACATGAAGATTTGTCATCATCATCTGCCTAGCCTTTTACCAACTATAGTGGGGTCGGCTTCCAGTCTAACCGGATGCAGCTGAATACCAGTATTTTACATGGAGCGACTGCCTATCTGACCTCCACAACCCAGTTACTGGGTAATACGATACCCCTTGGTAAGACTGGTTGTCATACTTTCGGGCTTCTGACTACCCGTAACGACTGTCAAAGATCCACGAATGACAGCCGGGACCAACGGCTTAACGTGCTTTTCGAGGCACGGAGGGGTCTCGGTATGTAAAGATGGTCACCCATCCACAGACCAACCGCGGCAAGTGTAGCTTAACCTGACCGATCGACCTGTGCGGCTGTTATTATTTAGCCACGGGCCCCTCCAACCTCCCCTCCTCCTCCTCTTTATACAAATATATGAAGATTTGTATAAAATATAAAACAACTATTTACTCATAATATGTAATGCCGTTAAACTTGTAGCATCAGCACAAGTACTATATATTATGTATAATTATCACCGTATCATTAAGTATAGGGGACCGAGACTGCTTCTCCTTAACATACTTATTTTGTAACCTAGCTAGGAGACCAGTGCTTCACCCACTCGATTGTAGAATACCTAACATATTGTGTAAGAACCTTGCATACGTAAGAACCATGTACACCTACTACAATCTGTCTGTTCGAGTAAATAAAGTTATTAATAGTATACATGGTATCTAATTTGTCACTGTAGCTAGTCGGCTGAATGGTAAAACCCATAGTTGGTTCATCACTACTAGGTACTCGTATTTCAATTGTTTGAAAAAGGATGGATTGAATTTAGGTATATAGGTATTTGATTGTTTCAAAATACTCCCATACGCTAGTATTGTCAGTGTTTTTATTTATTGACGCTTTTCATCCCCAATGGTATACGTTTATTTCTCTGATACTTAATGTTACTGATTGAACCTTCATATACGTCTTGACGATTATCTTCCTTTATTTACTTATGTGCAGGATCAAGTTCGTCCAAAATGAAGCGACTTGTGTAGTTTTAACAGGTGTATATTGTAAAAGGATCGTTAGCAAAGATTCGCCATGGCCATGGCGATTGGTGGTTGGCGATTCGCAAGAGAAGACATCAAGATTTTGACGGACGCGCGAGTGAACGAAAGACTGAATGTGAATGACCGAATGCAAGCGTCCGAAGGAATGACCGAAATCGATGATTTTCTTTCTTCCCTCATCGATAGATGGTGGCTGTGCCGCGTCCGGTATGTTGTTGCGTCTTAGTCTCGTGTAGATGGCGTGGACAACTTAGAATATATCATTTTGGTGTCACTAACCTTCACTATAAATAAGTCTGAACGTGTCAGCGTGTCGATGCCCGTAGAACTGGCCAGCGATCACATCGCTGAACGCCCGGATGACGTGCACCAGGTGCGCGTTCGCAGTAGGAGTCAGTTCCCCCCCACCTGCCGCTGAAGAACTGCCCGCATTGTGCCGCTCTTCCACTCCTGGGCCGGCGTGGGCAACTAGGTAGACCTTTGGAAGAAGATAGTTATTAGAAACAGGTGAGTGGGACTGTAGAAAATCGGAACTATTGGTCCAACTTCGAGTTTTGGACTCGATTGGTAAATTAAGACCAGCCTGGAGTCTGGATATGTGCCCGGTTGACGGGAATTGGCTCGCAGCACATGGGATTTAAACATAACTGGTGAAATGTCGGTGTAGATACAGCTGTGCCTAGGCGTAATGTTGTGTTACGTTTGAATTAAAACCTTAGTTTGATACAGTCTGTAAAAATTTAGATTCGCAATAAATCGCCTTCGATCCACAGAAAGTAGTTATTATACCTGCTAGATCCACCATTAGTCTTACCATTTCATTTCTTCTCCTAGCTTTACTGAGGACCTGTTCCAGCCACTCCCACTGTTGCCTGCCTCTGTGAGGACCATCAGTCCTTGCAGCACCGCCTGCCCACAGCACGCTGTTCAGGACTACGATCCTCAGCCTGCTGTGGGATTGTTCTATTGTGTAATATCCACCTGCAAACAAAGTTTACATCAGAATCGAGAATTGATAAAGATGATAAGACCAACAATGGTCAAAAATGTGTACTGGCTGAAGTAGAAAAAAAAAATAAGATGAAGACCAACTCAAACGGCTTAGGAGAGGCTGAACTCCGGCCTCTCCTAAGTTGCACCACGATACCCGCCCTCACCCTCTGGTACTCCACCTTCTGCATCCAGCCTCAAAAACTAAACTACTCTAATATAATATGCTACCTCAAATATCCAGGAGATACTTTAGTAAGTTTGAGAGATCCTTGGCAGCCAGCCCAAACTTGCTTGAATAACACAACACTTTTATAGTATATTTCAATATTAAGAGCACCGGAGTAATAAAAAATATACCTAGTACTTACTAGTTTCAAAAGTCTGTAATGCTTCGGTAGGTAACCACTGCATCCACATGTCAACCAGCTTCTTAGAAGGTGCAGGGTCATTGTGTCCTAAAGCTGGGAAGACGAACTGACTGCTGAATGTTCTGCTCAGAATATCTGTGACGTTTCTCACGGCTTCCAGCTTTATTTCCTCGCTTAGGTGCTCCATTGATGAGGAGAGGATGTCCCTGGTGGAGGAAAGATATTCATTAATTCTACTGGTCCATGATACCTATCATTACTACATACATGTTTCTGCAGGAGATAATGATTCTAATGTGGCTTGGTGTAAATTGACGAAGATAGGTGGTCACTCATGCATAAGGCACTAACTTATATTGACATTTAGTGTCATTGTGTGTGACGTCAACTCAATGCACTTAAGACAGAGCGCTGGAAGGACGGTCAATCGCGATTAAGATGACTATGCAGACAGCGTGTACCAGTCGGGCCATCGGAAGAGCGTGTAGCTTGGAAAATCGTCGTCCTTTAACAAAGATGGAACGACACGGAAGAATAAGACGCTATCTCAATATATCAGTTAGTGGTGAACAGTACATACCCAGTCCACAGCACAAACTCCAAGGTGTCAGGATGCCGCTCCGCCATTAGAGCGGCGGCGCTTTGTATCAGAGGCCAGGAGCTATCGCACGTGTGGTCTCTATGGCGGCCATTTCGATGACTGTGCTCGTTGTTGCCGCGGTTGTGGCGGCAACCTGGTGAGAAGGTGGAAAATTATAGAGGATGTTGGAGATGAATCGGGATGGATTGGATATGATTATGGCTTCTACGGTCGAAACATGCCTGGCGGAATTAACGTCACTGATCTTCTGTCGCGTAAAGCATACAACATTCCATACAAATATCCCAGAACGTACACATTTTACTGCAGATGCGTTACTACCAAAGCAAATCATAAATTACGCGACGGATGATCAGTGATGTAAATTCTGTTGAAGACGCGCCCTTAGCCCTTTGTCTACCAATAAACATACGTAAAAGCATGCAAAAGATGGTACAGTAACAGTGATGGTCTCAAATGTGTCAGTTTGCCTTTGTAATAGATAGTGGCAGATGAAATAACATTAATAATATGACACATTCTAATATCATTTGCCCAGCCTTTATCCAACTATGCTCTATTAACTATTTCACTGGCACCTGACCCCTAGGTCAGGTGCCAGTGAAACTGGATGCAGCTTAATACCAATATTTTACATGGAGCTACTGCCTATCTGAACCCAGTTACTGGGTAATACTGTTACGAGCTTCGGGTTCGTGACAATAAAAACTGCCGATAAAAATTACCAAAAGTTACACTTTAATTAAACAACACTAATAACAACTCAAACACATTAATTATAAAACACAATCGCTCTTAAGTCGCACTTGAAGATCGCTTTTGATGTATTCGCTTGTATCGTTGATCCAAGTCTGATTGGTCGCGGCTAATCCCGGCCTTATATAGTACCGCAGATAGTTCCAGAACCTTCTATTGTAGAAACATCTAGAATGTTCGAGTACATACCGGCCACGACTGAGCAGATGTCGATAGTTATAGTAAGTTCTAGCATCGAAATTTCTACTCGATAATAGATGGCGCTAGTGACTCTATTAGTTCTGGTACTCGAAACTAGATGGCGCTGGTGGTAACTAATGTCACCATGTATCAGTCATTAATTGTGGCGCGCAAAAATATGAAAGAATAGACACATTCATGCCAAGCATAATCAGCCTATAATTTTCTCACTTCTGGGCTAAAGGCCTTCTCTATTTGAGAAGGAGTGGACTGTAATCTACCACGCGGGCTCACTGCGGGTTGGTAGATGTTCATGATCAATTAATTATTCTCCCTGATTACCCTCATTCATCAAATATCGAACACCAATGAATAATTCGGAAATGACTACGAAAATAAAACTTACAGCGTTGACATTCATCAGAAATAACTCGAAATAATTCACTATTATATTCACTATCGTGTGTTTTATGAACGCTCACGGCTCTATGTCAGCGAACAAAAATAATAAAGTCATCAACATAAAACAACGGAATACGTTTCATAAAATACCTCTATGTAACTCCTGGGAGTTGTGAAACGGGTCATAATGAAGATCTGTGATGTGCCAAAAGTACCCTGGAACAAAATTATGGGTTAGTTTTTCTAGCAAGGCTGTAGAAGGAAGTTTTGCTTCCGTTATAAAAGTTGGTGTGGTAGTGTTTTTGTCTTGTTTATTTTTGCTTGGAGGAAAAAGATTTTGTGCACGAGTTGTTCTTCTCAACTTTATTTTTAGAATTAATTTGTCAGTGTTCTATGTAGCAGCATGATGGCTTTAGTATGCTTCCTTAGTTTTTAAACAACTTCAAAAAAGATAGTGGTTGTTTAAGCAAAGCGTATTTTTTTTTTACGAAATGTAAGCTGATTGTTTTAATGTAACTAAATCTTGTTGATTGGTGGGTGTGATTATTTTTTTGAGATTTTTAACAACATAGGCTTTTTGTACACACACGTTTTTCTTCAGTGTTGCACGATCGTTAGTGTTGCTTTAAACTTGTTGAGACACACGTTTTTTCTACGGCACGGTTTATACGCCGTATCGTAAAAAAGTCGTGCCGTGTACAAAAGGCTTTAGGGTGCTGTAAATACCGTGTCCGGTTAGTGAACGGAAGTCGAATGCAAACTTAATTAAAATAAAATAAAAAGGTGTAAAAGGTAATTAAAGTTAGTTCCGTGAGAATAAAAGAGCTATAATGTTACGCTGCTGGTTTGCTTGTCCCAAACCATTCTGATTCTTGCATTAAGTAATACCATCCAAATGGCCAATTTATAAACGTGCATGCTGTGGTCTCTTATAAGTAAAGGAGCACCCCACCATGCTTATTACCTGAAGGCTAATTCCCGTAATTAAAAACTTTCAAAATCTAGTCACAATCTCATCTCAGTGACTTTTGAGCGGCGATTTTTTTCCGTCTAATAGCCGAGTGGTATGGCGCTGCAAGCCGAGATACAGGTTTTTCATCTAGTTCGGCTACAGATGCTCCCATGTTCTGTTATTTTCATTACAGACTACTTTATTTTTAAGCCAAAAATATTAACATTATAACCAGCTGTATTAGTTGGTTATAATGTTAATATTTTTGGTGTCAATAAATAAATTATTATTTTAGTTTAGCAATGTCAAAGTGTAGGGAAATTAGAGGTATTTTTAACAGATTAAGACTGAGATTCGACTGTGAACATTCTTAAAATTACGAGAATTGCCCCTCTGATTTTCTGCATTAAGTAATAAATAACATCTAAATGCCCAATTTCAAGCGTCAATTTAATAAACGTGCATGCTGTCGTTTCTATAAGTTAAGGAGACCTACTTAGATTACAGAGAAATAAAGGGCTTTGAATATTGTGTATATCTTTTGTTGGAGATCCAAAATGAATATAAGATCTTCAATATCCTTAAGATAAAACAACAACATAAAATTACAATTATAACAAAACATCCCGTTCCCAAAAACAATAACAACAACATAAAATTGCAATTAGAACAAAAAAATCTTTTCCCAAAATAGGCTTTATCCAATTATTCCTTATAAGTTTTTAGCCCATAAGTTTTATCCCGAAAAAATGTCTTGTCACGAGAGAATAGAAAGCTGACAAGCCAGACAGATTGGACGGATATAAATGATTGATAGATATATAAGGCGGTTTTGATATTATTATGTAATATATTATATTGCGGTACATATATTACAGCCCTCGTTGGCCTAGTAGCAAGCAAGACTGTTGGGCTGAGGTTCCTAGATTTAATCCCCTGGCATGTGTTATTGGATTTTTTACTCCTTATGAAGTTTTCAAGAGCAGCCCGTAGTTCGGATATGTGCCTTGATAGTGGCAATAGATATGATGTTAGACCTTTTTCACTAATACAAGACGACATCTAAATGTATGCCAAAATAAAGCGCGCTGTTGCATTTTCAACTCTTGATTCAGCGCTGAAAGTTCAAAATCCATTGCGTACGTGTCATCAAGTATTACTGAAAATTGGAAAATTAATTTAAAAACTGGTGATGTGGTTGTACTATACACCCCTTACCCCCTGCCTTCTCTATCGGAGAATGCAGGCTTGAAGCTACATACATATTTGATACTGAATGAACACAGCTGAACGTATGAGAACGATTTGGTAAATTGAGTGGGTTGAACTCAATGACCCCTTGAGTGATAGCCAAGCCCTATTGAAGGCTAATGAATTATTAATATGAAGATTAAATGAGAATAGTCCAATTTGTTTCTATTATAGTAGAACATAACGATTTGTAAAGTTATTATTTAGACATTCGACCTTGATAATTTTAAAACGTTTTTTAACAAACGCAAAGACTGATTAATTTCAATTATGTTCACTTGGAAATTTATCTAATTAATTTTGTCAGAAAAGACATTGACAAAGATAAAAATGATGAAGAAGATTAATTTCAATTAATTTTAGTGAATGAAGTTAATTGAAGTTGGTGGAGAGGGTATGACCCTTTCACTTCGAAATGATCCGAATAAGCTTCGACTAAATAGAAATTCAGCCTTAACAAATCCCTTCTGCTGAAAAAGGATTGTAAGGTCGGAGTTGAATTTGATTTCCAATTCAAATGTTCTTTAATATTTGTGTATGTCGCCGTTTTTTCTCGTTTTTGTGGTAAAGTAATCCGAGTCGGAATATTGATTTGTATCTACTAGGTAATGGAGTTACTAATTTGATTAAAAAACACGATAGTTTCTACTCATAAAAACGCAGTCTGTCGTATAAAAACATAGTTTTCACTCTAGTAAAATTGTACGCGTTCGATACGTAACTACGAGTATCTTGGCTACTACGGCGTAGTATTTGTAGCAATGCTACGGCGTAGTATTTGTAGTAATGCTACAGCGTAGCAACCAGAGGGGCAATTCTCGTAATTTTAAGAACGTTCACAGTCTGAAGGTCAATTCTCGTAATTTAAAACGTTCAAACTCTAGTCGCAGTCTCATCTCGGCGACAAACAAATGTCAAAAACTTGTCAAAATGTAGGGAAATTTGACGTATTTTGACAGATTAACACGTTCACTGTCCACAAAGTAGACACAATAGTTAAACAATCAACCTGAACCATATGTGGTTCATGGGACAGGGAATGGGTTAAGACTGAGATCAGACTGTGACCGTTCTTAAAATTACGAGAATTGCCCCTCTGATCTCAGTCTCAGTCTGTCAAAAAATACTTCTGATGTCCCTACATTTTGACAAGTTTTTGACATTTGTTTGTCGCTGAGATGAGACTGCGACTAGATTTTGAACGTTTTAAATTACAAGAATTGGCCTTCAGGCCGATATTGTTGTACAGTCAACAGCAAAAGTAGATGATCAAAATCAGAAATTCAATACTAATGAACGGAGTTCGCGTTAGAACTGGGTGGCGTCGAAGTGATTCAAAAGTATGTGATTGTAAATTATACCAAACATTTACTACTAGTACAGCTGCCATATAGCTGCGAACTCCGTTCATTAGTATTGAATTTCTGATTTTGATCATCTACTTTTACTTTTGACTGTACTTCTTGTAAAGTTCCTAAACCCTTTTTTGGGTTTCTTTTCACATCTCTTTCAATAAGATGACGTACCTAGCTTATGAATTCATTATTATTTTAAATTCTGAATTAAAATAATTCAACACCGTTGCTAAAGCGATTCTACTAGCATATTGAAATATTTTCCGGAACCCATAATAGATTCAGTAAAACGAAACGGTATATACATTTTCCTTGTTTGGGAGGTGAATTGTTTCATTAAGAATTATTTGAATTCTTGAAATTAAACTGTTTTAATGTAGACCTTAATTATTATTATAGTTTTAGGTGTATGCGTAGGTAACTAGCAACCAGCTCATGCTTCGCTCGGTTTTTACGACTTGACACATCGAGATTTCTTTACTGTATTCAGGTTTAACATTAATGTACATAATTATTATACATTAAAACCTTCCGGAATAAATTATCTAAATGATGGTGAAAAAACCGTATCAAACTCCGTTGCGTAGGTAAGAAGAATAACACGGTCACACAGAAAGACACGAAAAACGACATTAGTTTATAATATATACTAGATGATCCGGCGAACTTCGTATCGCCTCAGAATCAATAAATGTTGCATGAGAAAATGAATTATCTTCTCTTTTTTTCGTGATTTTTTCCCATGTTTTAATAGTTATTCTGCTATTTGGGGCGGAGACAAATCTAACAAATCAAAGATCAAAATCCGTCCAGCCGTTCTTGATTTATAAATGGTGTAACCAATCCGACTTTGATGTACTAAAGTAATTGTCAGACTTACCAATCTTAGCATCGGTGAGATTCAGCCACAGCAGGCTCGTGATGTAAACAACGAAGTTACTTAGATTCATATTACAGTGTTACATGACGCCGGTCGGCAGCGCTACGTGTTCCCTCTGATTGACTTCGTCCATCACATCGCCTGTGGAAGAAAATGTTCATTTAGTAGGCACAGTTTTACTTTAGACTCAAACACTTATACACACACACACACACACACCCCCACACACTTAACACACTTACACCCACTTATAAATTCAAAAACTTTATATTTATTTATAGTGGCAAGTCTTGGCTGTTTGGAATTAATATATTAAGATAATTTTGTTTCTCATATAAAACAATAACTTTTGATAATTTTGCAACATAAAGTATAGTATTTTTATCTCACGAAGTGACGTGCGTTTTACTTGTGGTTACCGAGTGTACAAAGACGCTGTGAATATGTGTGTAAGCGTATGAGCTCTTGGTACCGTCCGAAACAATAATGGTAAAGTCGAAAATGCGTGTGTTATGTTCTGACGCTACTTGTCGTCACGCACATATTCACAGCGTGTTTGTACACTTGGCTACCACAAGTAAAGCGCGCGTCGCTTAGTAATATAAAAAAAAGTAGTAGGCACTGTCAACCGCACATCAGACGTGACAATTTTTACTTGGCAGCGCCTTTATGTCGTAGCAGTAAGGGTGATTATCGTAGTGTTAGTGTTGTCACTGATGTGTTGGGTTTATTTATTTATTTTTTATAGTAGTTTATTTCCACAAAACGGCACGGGCGTGCATACTTCGAAGACACAAACATCGGAGGCCTCGGTGCGCCAACTTCGACGCGAGACACCATGGCTTGTCTGCGCGAAGGGGCGCAACTCCGTGCCACTAGCAAATCTTCGTACAGCAGGTGTAGATTGTGATGCAAGGACAGCATCATCTACCGCAGCAGCCACCGCAACAACCGCAACCTCCGCACATTTTCCTTTGGTAGGTAAATAGTACTTAAAATAAGAGCCTAAAATAGGTCGAAAGTAGAGTAGAGTAGACAAGGTTGTGGAAAGTCACTAATTTTTTTAGTATATTTTTATAAAGATTAAAGTTTTTTTGGGACTTTTTATTGATGTGTGTATTACGCAAGCGATTTGATTGTACTACAATTTCAAAAAGGCCATAATCGCATTAAAATATTATATTACATAATACACCTTACTTTTAGAAGTAATAAACCTAATTATAGGCAAAGGTTGCGTTGGTTAGGTACTCAGGTCATAGCATAAAGTATTTTTTTCTATTAGGAAACTTACTGATAGTCTGGCTTTATAGTAATTGAGGTATAGAAAATAAATTATTACAGCGATTTCCAATCTGTTTGTAAATCATGGTGAGTTACTCATGCCCGGTCACCGCAGCGGTCAATGTTAATGCTACGGCTACACTGTCGCGATAACGCGAACTACACTTCGCGCGCTTTCTATCGCACACCACTGCACGTCTCGTCTCGCTGTACAACAGAGAGAGCGCGAAGTGTAGTTTGCGTTATCGCGACAATGTAGCCGTAGCATAGAGGGCAAAATTGGGTGTCTAGACTCCAGACTAATGTGTCATTAGGTTGGGTAGCATTAACCACCTCTATTATAATAACATCAGCCTGTAATCATTTTTACTATATTATTATTATCTAAAAGGGTTGTGTAGTTTTTAGGGTTCCGTACCTCGAAAGAAAAAATGGAACCCTTATAAGATCACTTTGTCGTCCGTCCGTCCGTCTGTCTGTCTGTTAAGACCCTTTTCCTCAGGAACGCGCGGAGGCATCAAGCTGGAATTGATATCAAATACTCAGGTCTACTGATCCTTGGAGCTGTGAAAAAATCAAACTTCTAAGCCAACGCAATCAAAAGATACAGCCGTTTATGCCGCAAATTTCCATTAATTTTCGACACTCACAGGGGAATCAAAACCTACAGGGTACTTCCCGTGCACTCAGAATCTTGAAATTTGGTACGAAGCAACGTCTTATAACACAGATAAAGGAAAAATTGCGAAAACCGTAAATTTGTAGTTACATACCTACTTTGTACGGAACCCTCGGTACGCGAGTCCGACTTGCACTTGACCGGTTTTTTGTAAAGGAGTTCTGTCATCGTTTTATTTTGATTTAAAATAGGCTAGATTTTGTTTTATGTATTGTGAATGCGTTTACGAACGTCATCGTCTTCATGTACGGGTATAATAATGGTTATAATAAATGTATACAAAATATTGTAAACCAGTTTAAAAGAGTAACGGTGGAGTTTTTTTGCCCATTCTTCTCCATACGAAAAGGGTAAGGTAAGGGCCTTATGGAAGCGGTGACTAAAATCAATTCTATTTTATTGTCAATTTTGACATTGAAATGTGCCTTTTATGAAATAAATGCTTTGACTTTGAAACAAACTTTTACGGGCACATACCTACAACCACATCTAGAATAACCTTGTGTTAAATATTAAATTTATTTTTTAAACTATTTATTTTATATGCCAATATATCATCATCATCATCATTTCAGCCGAAAGACGTCCACTTCTGGACATAGGCCTCCCCAAGCACCTCCACTTCGATCGGTTCTGTGCTTCTCGCATCCAACGGGTTCCTGCGGCCTTCACAAGGTCATCGGTATACCTTGTGGGGAGCCTTCTAACGCTACGTCTTTCGGTACGCGGTCGCCACTCTAGAACCAATAATATCAAGCAACTAGTAGACAGAGCAAAAGCCAATCGAACCGCCAAAATATTATCTTCCGTTCATTTTATTTTCTTCCCATCCTCCGATCAATGAAAATTCGGCCAGGATCACTTAGTAAAACATTTACAACAATCCGCTTTACTTTACCCTCACAAAGTAACCAACTAATCGTTTGTAACAGGACAAATAAAAGTTCTTCCTTAAGCTAAAACAAAGAAAATAATATAGCAAAGAATATCTGACGGTAAGAAAAATAAAATTCCTTTCCCTTGTTTTTTTACCTTTTTTATGTTTAATAGAAACCGAACTATGTATTTACTGAAGTAACCGCGGTTCAAGTCAACAATGACCGGCCAAGGTTCTTTTATTTGAACAGCTGCGTAATGCTGGTACAGTGTGGAAAAGGTTGTAAGTTGTGGTTTGTTTAGTTGTGACTTTTTTTGGGAAATTATTACAAGGTTGTATATGCTTAGGCTTTTATTTATTTATTTATATATACTTTATTGTACACCATAAAAATACATAGCTTATAAAATACATGACACACTACAAAATATACAATGGGCGTCCTTATCGCATTACTGCGATCTCTTCCAGGCAACCTTAGAATGGACAGTGATTTTCCTTGACATAAAATGGAGCTGTCGTTGGTGCAAATATTATGTATACAATACACTAAAATAGATGCACAAATATATACATACTATATATACAAGCAACGAAAAATAAAAGAAGAATTTTATATTTTTTTCAACTTGTAAACTTTCTAAATTATAACGCTACCTTCATATTTTTCCTTTATCTCCTTACCAACCCGCACTGGACTCACGTGGTGGATAACAGGCCACTCCCTCACTGAGAGAAGGCTTGTGTCCCGGCAGTGGGACATTATACGATGATCATGCTTTATATTTTTGGGAATTGCTTTCAGTTTCGTGAGCATATTGATCAATGTGTGAGCATATTGATCAAGTGAGAAAATACCTTTGGAATATCGTGAGACGGTCTAATCTTATAATACTATCAAGGATTTTTTTCAAATAATTATCATTATCAAACTAAATACTATTTAAGAATTTATGATAATTATTATAATTTTTTTTATTTATTTAATTTATTTATTTATTTTGAGATTTGTGAACATTGGTTCACAAATCTCGGAACCATGCACCCTGCACCCTAATTGCGCATCACACATTCAATCACAATCTGAATCATTTTAGTTAGAGGATATTGCTAATCCATTGCGTCATATGTACTAAAATTTTGTGTGCTCAACAACGTAACAATGCAATGTTGTAGAACTGTCAAAATAAAATCCGTTGCTACTGATAGTTTGTTATGCAATTACCCCGGTTATAAGGCGTACTAAGGGCCGAAGCCAACTCACTAGAAATTTAGAAAAATTTAGGCACCAAAATAATAAAAATATTATTATTCAATTCTACACCCCTCATCTCCGTGCCACCAGTAAAAATACAAAGCAATCTTTTAACAGCAAACATGAGCCCTTAACGGTTCCTCCCTACGTACTACGTAGGTATCTTCTTAAACAACCCTTCTTACCCCTGCACTTAACAGGCGACACATATAAGTAGGTACACAGCTATACTTTTAATTAATTTAGTGTAGCCACATGAATTTTGCAAAGGTCGTATGCCGTCCGTGTCTGGCCTTCCTGCTTGCCCACCTGGGACTTAAACGGGGATGGCTATACCTCTGTAAGTGTTTTCGTTAGTTGATGAGATGGAGATATGTCTTTAGCTGCAGTTTCTTCTTTAAAAATCCTTACAGAACCCACAACACACCAGCTCTAACTTGACATAATATCACGTTTCTTCAGAGTGTTTTGCGTTGTATATTCCAGAGAATATTCCCTTTAAATTGGTGTATATTTGCTCCACAACATGCCAGTTTGTTGTGGTATGAATCTAACGTTTGTTTGTTTTGAAGAACTGGGTTGTGTCTATATGGACTTGTAACCAAATATCGCATCTGTGTTTGTAAATGTTATAACGTTCGAAACCTACTCCAAAAAAAGCAAAGGGTTGTAGATTTTATTCAGAACTTTAGTTAAACCGATGTTTGATTATGTCGATGTTTGTTTTATGTGATATTCAAATAGAAATGTTATACCTAGAAGCCTCTCTAGCATGAATGGTCTCCTGGGTAAAGAACTAGGCTAATTAAATTTTTCTATGGCATAGGATTAATAGGTTCTCCTAGTAATTCTAAATAACATTGTGTACAGACATACCTACAACAAAATATTACATCCATATTTGTAGATAGTGTAATCTTTAAAACAAAAGCAAAAAAATTGTCCATTTTATTCAATACTTTAGTAAAACTGATGTTTGATTACGACGAGGATTATTTTTACGTGATATTCAAATGGAAATAATCAATAAGCTAACAGACCTTAAAATAATATTAATATGATGTACATATGTACAAAAAAGAAGGAAAACAATCGTAGGGCATCAAAAACTTCGTCCGCATCGCTGTCAACAGGAAAAGTGCCCAAAAGGCTGGCAGCATTGCCAAGTTATATGGCGATGCTAATTCTTTGTTCAAAAAATAGGCCAGTCCTCTGGTCACGCGAAGAGTCAACCAACCGCTTGGCAATGTCTCGGAAAACCAAGTCGGCACTCGAACCCCATAGCTCTAGTGTTTCAACCACAAACAGCTCGAACATAAATACATTATCTATTAACCTGGAAACCTCTCAAGAAGTGATGAATGGAATAGCGCTTGTAGACAAAGAACTGTGCTAATTCAATTTTTACATTACAAAGGCCAAATATTTTTATCATTTGTGATCTTTCGTCTAGTAATTCAAAATTACATTGTGTATAAGTGTAAAAAGTGTAGCCAAGGGCTCAGGTAATTAGATTAATAAAGAATAAGGTTAATTATAAATTATAACCCTTCAATTTTCATCCCTAAGGCTACGTACACACTGACAAGTGACTTGTTTAGCGCCTAGATCCTAATGACTTAACATCATTCGATACACGCGAGGCGACTAGCGAAGGCGCCAAGCGCGCAGTATGGCTGATTACGATAATTCTAGAATAAGAATCAGAATTTTATATGTCAAACATAGGTATATTGGGTTCTTGCATTACATATTTATATAGGTCGCCATGTTTTGCCATTACAACATACTTACAAATATTTTAACATAACGATTGTTTAAAATAACAATCGTACTCAATTTAAATACAACATAAGTAGTAATATGAAATTTAAATTAGGTTTTGAGAAATTATAAAAAAATACAAAATGTCATAAAAAAATAAAATAGGGTAGGTACATAAAAAATCACAATAAATTTAAAAAGTCACATCAAACTGTCAAGTCATTTAGAAATTCGTCAACATTATAATAACATCTTTCTATAAGTAAATTAGTCAGTTTTTTTTTTAATTTTACATAAGTCATTTCCTTAAAACTATCTGGAATCTTATTAAAGATACGAGGTGCCATACCATCTAGAGTGTTCATTTCTCTTCAGTACTCGCTAGGCTCTAGGCGCTAAGCCATCTGTCAGTGCGTACATACCCTTATAGAAACGGCCCCTAACGGGAAGGTTATCGAACCCACAACCCCAGTTTTGACAATTTCAATTTTATATGAACCAATTGTACCTAACCTACCTTATCTAAATTATGACAAAATGGTTTGATTCATTACTGTTTTATAAATTCGTGACACAGCCATAACTTGTTTGTTAGATATGTAAACAAGTTTTTTTCCGCGTCAACAAGAGTTATGTGGTTTGAAACTGTTTCGACACATTCCTCGTGAATTGTAGCACTTTGTGACAGTATATGATGACAGATTGCTAACACACACGTCTAACTTTTGTTTATTATAAATGCCATAAAGCTTTGTTAGTAGTGAACCCGACTACTGTATACTTCGGCCCTCTAAACCGTAGTTTTTCACGGCAAGACAAACGTGTGTGTACGCGTTTTTCTTGTCGTGAAAAACTACGGTTTATTCGCCGTGTGTAGACACGGTCAGTGTTGTATGAATCACTATCATATGGAAGCTTGTTGACAGACAGATTTTTTCTACGGCGCGGCTAATACGCCGTACCGTAAAGAAACCGTGCCGTGTACAAAGGGCCGAAGGGTACGAAATCACATGGGCTTTTATGATGATCATAACATCACGCTTGGATTCCCAAAGGGTTATGCAGAGGTACCCACATTTCGCCAGTTATTGTAACAGGGGGCGAGCCTATTGCCATCAACCAGGCACGAATCCTGACTTCGAGCTGCTTATGACGATCATATGGTGCAACAGATGTTTACAAACATAAAACTCTTTTTGCATTCTGTACAAAATCACTCTTTCTAAAAGGTGCAAATGATGCCTTTCTAGGTAAAGTAAACGTTCGATTCCTACCGTAGAAACATTTGGTCGGTTATAAAAAAAAAAAATCTGCCGTTTCATAGAAAAGTGCACAGCTACTGTGAACAGCTAATTTCTTTTTTAATAACCGACAAAAAATTTCAACGCTTGGGCTTCAGAATCATGTACTAAATCCATGGTAACAAGTTGCGCGTCGATCTCCCTAACCCCTTGTATACCATGTGCATAACAAACCGCTTACATAAATAAGAGTTGTACCCATTTACAGAGGACTTATCTATTGTGTCTGCAAACACCATCAGATTAAATAAAAAACATAATGTATACACCTAACATTTTAATTTAATTAATTCAGTCATAATCAAATAACAATGAAACGGCATATTTTCATTAGCAAAACACCTGAAACTCACTGAAATGTCTTCATTATTTAACTAAAATTGACGACTCTCCCAAGCGTACAATTTAACTGCGAATTCATTAAAATAAAACTAATTACTTTAGGTCAGTATCAAGTACGGTTAGCGAGTTACTGTAGCAATTATGTGCTGGAAGGGGAGTAGAAATTTTACACGCGCCCAGGAGTGGGCTAAACAAAACAAATATACGGGACAATACTCTGTAGACACTCCAAACGGTCAGTGACGGACAAATAGGCACTCGAAGCGAGTTACTCGAGCCACTACAACGAGCTTAAGGCTCAAGTTTAAAAAAAAAGCGGATTAGTTTTTTTGGTATTGAAAATCTGTTTTCGGATTCGTATTGACATACAGGTTTTTAACTTCAGAGGGGCAATTCTTGTAACTTTAAGAATGTTCACAGTCTGATCTCAATCTCAATCTGTCAAAAATCCCTCTAATTTTTTAACACATTTTTGACATTGATGATCGCTGAGATGAGACTGCGACTTGATTTTGAACGTTTTTATTTACGGGAATTGGCCTTCTAATATTTATTGAGTTTTTTACATGTTTCCGCCTCTGGTTTCTTCTTAATCTTGCTAGTTGGCCAACCCATCTACATGCTATTATGATATTAGCCATTCTGACATAGGTCGTGTTGACACGTCATAAATAATTGATCAAAGCCAAGAGAAGACTAAATTAACCGTACTGTGCTGTATGGGCCTCGCATCGTGCTAATTCTGCTGCTAAATTAATTTGCTACACGAGAAAAAAATATTTATGAAACCGAGCGTCCCGCTGATAAGGCGAGTCCCGTTTATTTTATTCAACCCAATTTCAAACTTAAGCCCAGCTGGTATATTCTGTAAAAATCTCTCCGTGAAAACTTAGTTGAAGTGAGCTTTAAGTGAGTTGTCAATAGTGAAAAACCCTGGCATCAGATGGCAAGACAGCTCACTTTACGAAGACAAGCTGTCTACCTATCTAAACTAATTTTATATATTTTTTTATAATAAAAACACAAAATTTATTTGTCTTGTATGTTTGTTTGTAATGGATAAGCTTAAAAAATTCTAAACCGATTAAAAAAAATATTTTTGCTTTTGATAGCCCATTTCTTGAGAAAAGATGTAGCCTTCAGAGTACAGCAAAATGAACAAAAGCCAGGAAGAATGCCAAGCAAAAACGAAGAAATAGCGCAGGCAGAAAATCAATCATTCAACCAACTCAGCCTATTCTCCAACTCAGCCTATTCTCCAACTCAGCCTATTCTGCAGTCCACTACTGGATAGGTCTCTCTCAGGTTGCGCCACAACAACCTGGCCTCCACCTTCTGCTTCCAGTCTGTCCCAGCCACCTTCTTTAGGTCGTCCATCCATCTAGCTGGGGGGTGTCCAAGCAGTCAGGCAAGCAGGAAATATGGCTGTAATTTTAGTATATTGTGGTGTCTTCCAACTTCTACGAGAACTAAGTCGCGACCAGAAGCTAATTTCTTGCATCGGTCTTTACACTTTCTATTTGTTTTTTTATTAGTTGTTATCTGATGTATGTATCTGGTGTATTGTGTATCTTTTGGTCTGTGCTAAATAAATGTTTTTTCTTTCTTTCTTTCTAATTATATTTTAAAAACTTGCTATATTTAGTTAAGCCGCTTATAACCTACACCATACCTAACATACCGATCGTCGTTCTGAGAGATTGACGCGCCGCCGTACAACAGTTGTAGTGTGTTTGAGTGCAAATGAGTTTTTTTGTTAACTGTACCTAGTTTATGTACTCAAATGTAGGTCGATTCACACGTTCACACGTCGCAGCGTTTTGCATGTTTTATTCAGAAAGGTGATCTGTTTGTCACGTGTTTTTTTTTTGTCGTGTTTATTTTTCTCGTACTTTGACGTTTAGTATTTTTGACGTGTACGGGTATTGTGATGTTGTCTTTGAGCTGGATAGTAAGTGTAAAAAGATTTTTTTGATGCGGTGGTAAAGATTCACAAGTTTGCAGGGAGACGCAACCTGTTACCATAGATTTCAAGTACATGATTCTGCCTTCCTGCCACCCTCTGCACTGAAAAAACAAAGTGGCTGTTCCATACATTTTGACCGCGTAGATATTGTAAGTTTCTTTATGAATCCCTTCTAGACCCCCGTCTAGAATCATGTGCCGTATTTCATGGGTACAGTTTTAGCGTCGATGTATGTCACCCTGTAAATTGTGAGCTTAAATGGTGTTACTACGTTATAGCGATGCAATAGGGCTGCTCAGCGAAGATGGCTAAGTCGTTATCACTTGTTATTCGTGTGTTGTAATCATTGCATTGAAGCCCAATAATACGAATTGACTATATCAATAAAACAATTTGTTCAAGTAAGAATATTAACCCTAAAACAAACAAACGGATTTTCTGTTAAAAAGTACTTACACAATTTCCATGACACCAAAACTCGTTTTATTCCCACTATCAAAAACCAAGAAAACACAAACACAGCAAAATCAATATTCTATACGAGTTTGCGTTCCAGATCGCCTTAAAAACAAAACAAAACTACTACAAACACATTTCAATACTACCAAAAACAGAAACAACTATCGCCAAGGGACTAAGCAGTAAACATCCCGGGAACTCGTAAAACAATTCCATTCAGCGGAACTGAAAACCAGGGCTATAAAAAATAATCGTATTCTTAGAGCAATCCCAGAGAAACTTTGAAAAGAACACAAACTTTTAATTGGATAGACAAAAATAATTATTCCCTTTCAAGCTTTAATTAATAGAACATTTCTGATTTTCTATTTGATAGAATAATAGATTGGTTTGCTGAAAAATTGTGGTGTGATTTCTGGCTTTGTACCCGGTTGATGGCAATGTAGGTCTTCAACCAGAGCGTCCTAACTCAAACTCAAACTATTTATTGCATTCATGTGTACATTTCGATGTTACAATATAAGTAAGTTCCAACATGAAACCCGGTTAGGGCACCGCAACATAATAATAATTTTAACACAATCTATCTATTATATATCATACTAGCTGCTGCCCGCGACGTCGTCTGCGTGAAGGCTCTACAGCACCAAAAATACCTAAGATGCCAGTGTCGCTATAGTATTTTATGTAAACAACTTTTAAAATAGCATTAAAATATAAGTTTTTGTTGCAAGCAAAGCAAGTGAAGAGAGTTATATGGGAATCCTGCTGCGTTCAGTCATAAGATGTGACTGAAGGAAATAGAGAAAATAATGCAGGAATACATTCCAGGGCACAAAAGAGTACAAATACGTACAAAGGTATCATACCTTACAACACTTCCCTATAAACTACGTTGGTAGTTATGCTGCCAGGAGCCAGAATGTAAAAAGAGTCAGGACTGGTGACGCGGGAGCAACCGACGTACAGTTGCCCGTGTGAGAAGCAACTCGTCCTGATGTCGACACCCGCTGCCCTCAGTGTCTGCCCCTGCGACTTATTGATGGTCATCGCGAAGCAAACACTCACGGGGAACTGTACGCGCTTGAACTGTAACGGGAAGTTATGAGGTATGAGGGGAATGCGTGGTATAAATACTGCCTCGCCGACGCCACCACCCGTAAGAATTTCCGCCTCAATGGTGTGTCTGTGGAGCAAGATGACTTTAAGGCGGGTCCCGTTACACAACTTCGGAGGAGATAGATTCCGAAGAAGCATAATCGGGACACCGACCTTCAGCTTGATGGTATGCGCTGGAAGTCCACTTGGTGACAGGGAGTTCAGAAATTCCACGGGATAATGTGTGGCGTCATCTTGCTCAACAACAGTGCAGTTTATCGAGGTGTAAACCACTTCATTCCTCTCAATTTCCGAGAGAATGCATTCGTTAATCGCTGCAGCGTGATCATATTTGGGCGTCAAAATGACTGAGAATGGCTCACACACCCAAGAATTCTGCTGGTCCGGTATACGACTGATGTCCCCGTACACACAGCGAATGAGTTCTTCTAAGCTGGATACCACTCTACCGAGAGACTCTGGAAGCACCACCTGTCCATCTTTCTCTTCTGGTAGAGTGCCTTCGCCAAAACTTAGAAGGACATCGGAGAATTCTTGAGCACGTGCATTGCCGCCGAGCCGAGCTCTCATATTAATGGTCAAGCGCAGCGTACGAACTCGTGACCACAACGAAAATCGTTTTAACGAAGTATTCACCTCGTCAGCTCTCGATCCCCGCGTCACCACGGTAAGCGTTTGCCGGAAATAGCCACTGAACAGAACTGTGACACCACCCATCAAATGTTCGTTCCTGCGGATGTCCTGCAGGGTTCTGTCCACGGCCTCAACTGCCTTCCTATTGGCCACCGTACACTCATCCCATTCGATCAGAGAGCAATCCTTGAGCACGTGTCCCTTATCGCTGTTACGTGACACACCACAAACAGGCGTTTTGGCGCTCTCTAAATCAATGGGAATTTTTAACATGGCATGTGCTGTCTGGCCACCCGGAAGCAGTGTGGCAGCCATTCCCGACGACGCTACAGCAATAGTAATTTTGCCTTGCATCCTGACCTCTGCAAGTATGCCAGTGGTAACAAATGTTTTTCCTGTTCCACCAGAAGCATCCAAGAAAAACCCTGGTTTTGCCCAACGCGAACAAAAGTATTAATAGTCAAGGTTTATTTTGTACTAACAACATGAAATTGACGAAGAAATGATCATCATCAATGAACTATTTAACACCGCATTTTTTTAAATTGTCTTCCTTAACTTTGCTCAAGATTTTGAGGGTTTTGTTGGAACTTGAATTTGTCAAAATGAACTATACGATACAACTTTTATGAAGAAAATGCACATTGCCATCTATGAATTTTAAGAATAACTAACTACTAACCTCGCCAACATGATCAAATTTAAATTATTAATTTCCAAAAAGTGTTAACATGTAACTTGATTTGATTTTTATGAAATCTCATAGATGGCGCTGCTTTAAAGTTGTATTTATACTACTAACATTCATTAAACTATGTTTCTCTGCCCAAGTTACTTAAATGGCGTAGTTTTCATAGTATAAAGCTAGATAATAGCATGGCTTACTCAAAAACAACATTTAAATATGCGTCGTTAGATTACACGCTGTCACAGAATGCGTAAGAAAAATAAAGATTCATAGCTCCTCCCCCGTAGGTGATAGCGTGATAATATGTAGCCTATATGTTGACCCGACCTCTTAGTAATATTCATGCAAAATTTGAAGTAAATCCATGTAGTACTTTTTGAGTTTACCCCGGACATACATACAGACAAACAGACAAACAGATAAACAGACAAACAGACAAAAATTCTAAAAACTATATTTTTGGCTTCGATATCGATTGTAGATCACGCCTCAAGTATTCTTTTTAAAAAATATTCAATGTACAGTTTTGACTTTCCTACGATTTTATTATATGTATAGATATATATATAAAAATGAATTGACGTTTGTTAGTCTCACAAAAACTCGAGAACGGCTGAACCAATTTGACTAATTTTGGTTTTGAAATATTTGTTGAAGTACAAGGAAAGTTTAAAAGGTGAGAAAATATAAAGAGATTTCAATGAAAGTAGTAAAGACAACTTTAATTGGGGGTATGAAGTTCTACTAATTTTTTTATAACTACTAATTATTTCCTCCTATCCTGTCCTGGCCGTTATGACATACGGTGCCGAATTGTGGACACTGACGGTTGGGCTGGTCCACAAATTCAAGGTCGCTCAACGTGCAATGGATCGGGCTATGCTCGGAGTTTCTTTGAGGGATAAAATCAGAATTTGAGAATTATGCTGAAAAGAACTGGAGTTATCGACATAGCTTGCAGAGTAAGCAAACTGAAGTAGCAGTGGGCTAGCCATGTTTGTCGAAGGACCGATGGCCGGTGGAGCAGACAAGACCTGGAGTGGAGATCGCGTATCGGTTAGAACGCCTCCCAGCCCAGCTAGATAGACCGACGACCTTAAAAGTAACTGGGACAGGCTGGATGCGGAAGGCGGAGGACAAGGTGTTGTGGCGCAGCTTGTGAAAGGCCAGCAATGGACTGTCATAGGTTGAGTTGATTGATGGCAATAGGCTCGCCCCCTATTACATGGGACTTAAACATAAAAAAAAGCGCAAAATAAAAAAAAAATATATGAAAAAAAAAATTATAATAATAATAATAATAAAATGGATGTAAGAACGGGTCCCGCGGTACTAAGGAGCTACTCCTCATTGATATGACCATAAGCCAACAGGTTCGTCGTTCCCGAAAGGATCTGTCGACATGTTGGATAGATTATAAGAAGGCCTATGACTCGGTGCCACATACATGGCTCATGAGGGTGCTGGAGTTGTATAAAGTAGATACAACTCTGCGCACCTTCCTGATGACGTGTATGGGGCAATGGAGGACGGTTCTTCGCTATCCAGGATGTCGAAATATCCAGAGGAATAGCGAGCCGATAAGGATCGAGCGAGGAATATTCCAGGGCGACAGTTTGAGTCCGCTTTGGTTCTGCTTAGCCTTGAATCCTCTAAGCACACTGCTGGAAGATTCAAGTCTAGGCTATAGGTTGAGGAGAGGTGGTCAGGTTATATCTCACCTCCTCTACATGGATGACCTAAAACTTTTTGCCCCCAACAATTTGCAACTGATGGAGCTACTGAAAATTACTGAAACTTTCAGTAGCGCCATCAGGATGGAATTTGGTGTGGACAAATGTGCAGTCATGCATGTAAAGCGAGGGGAGATTGTGGAATCTGTGGGAACTCAACTCTCGGATTTCACTAACCTTAGAGCCCTTTCCGCATCCGAAACCTATAAGTATTTGGGTATGTCGGAAGCGTTGGGCATCAATGTTACTGACATGAAGCAATCGTTGAAGGAGCGCTTCTTTGGCCGCCTGAAAAAAGTATTTAATAGTCTTTTATCAGGCGGAAACAAGGTGCGCGCCTTCAACAGTTGGGTCATGCCGGTTTTGATGTACTCTTTCGGCATACTCAAATGGACTCAGACCGAACTCGACGCCCTGGATAGGAGGGTCCGTACGCTGCTGACTGCAAATCGAATGCATCACCCACGGTCATCGGTAATGAGGCTGTATATCCCGCGAAAGTGTGGAGGTCGAGGCTTTTTAAACGCTAAGACCCTTCACAATCGCAAGATATGCAGTCTCAGGGAATATTTCCTAGAAACCGACGTGGGGATGCATCGAGATGTAGTCGCGGTAGACAAGGGCCTCACCCCACTCTCCTTGGCTAAAGAGAACTGGTGCAAGCCAGTAGTGCTTGACACCAATAATCGCATGGAAGTATGACAGAGTAAGGAGCTTCACGGACGTTTTTACCGGGCCCTACATGGACCCGATGTAGATCTACCAGCGTCCGTAGCCTGGCTGCGTTTCGGTGACCTCTTTGGAGAAACCGAAGGTTTTGTCTGTGCAATTATGGACGAAGTTATGATGACGAACAATTACCGGAGATTTATTGTGAAAGACGGCACGGTTGACATCTGTCGGGCATGCCATCGGCCGGGAGAATCAATCAGGCATATTATCTCCGGGTGTTCTCGTCTAGCTAACGGAGAGTACTTGCATAGACACAACCTTGTAGCCAGGATAATCCATCAGCAACTTGCTCTGAAATACAGCCTTGTCGAATCTGAGGTGCCGTACTACAGGTATGTGCCCGACCCAGTTCTCGAAAATGGAAATATCACATTGTACTGGGATCGATCCATCATCACTGACAGGACTATTGTTGCCAATAAGCCTGATATAGTGGTGGTGGATCGATCAGAGCGGCGCGCAATGATTGTTGACATAACCGTCCCGCATGATGAGAACCTCGTGAAAGCCGAGAAAGATAAACAAATCAAGTATCTTGACTTGGCTCGCGAGGTTGTCGACATGTGGGATGTGGACTCAGCGATCATTGTGCCGATAGTCGTGACAGCCAATGGCTTAATAGCCAAAAGCCTCGACCAACACCTGAGGAGGCTCTCGTTGGGCAGCTGGATCAAGGGCTTGATTCAGAAAGCGGTACTTCTGGACACGGCTCGCATTGTCAGGAAGTTCCTCTCTCTGGAGCCCTGACCGCCGGTAGCCTGGACCCTGTTCCCGATACCGGTGGGCTACTACTTTTTATATTTTTAAATGTTTTTTTATCCTTTTGTTTATAAAAATATTTAAAAATGTATTTTGTAAGTATATAAATGAAATAAAGGAGATAATAATAATGTTTTTTTTTATAATAATATTTAAAAATGTAATAAAATAAGAAAATTAAATAAATAAACGACATAATAATAATAATATTTTTTTTATATTTTTAAAAGTTTTTTTTTTAATACTAATATTTAAAAACGTATTAAAATAAGAAAGATAAATAAATAAAAGACATAATAATAATATAAATGTGTGAATATGTGTGTGTGATGTCTAAATATGTGTACTATAAGTACACCTCTGCCTAATTCTTCGGAGACACTAGGTCCGATATTATATTATGTGTAAGCGTGCGAAATCGTTGTGGCAAAACCACTTCAATCCATCAATTTGCGCCTAATTGAGTGGGTCAATTTTCTCCACTAAAATGAGATTATATAACCGCTTGCCTTGGACAAGGCGGCTCTTAATAACTCTACCGAGAAAATAGCTTGATGTCTGTAGTTGTTATGTCATCGACAATTTATTACAAACTATATAAATGGTACAGTAAGCCGCCGTCGGAACTTTAACCTTGAGCTGCGTGATAATACGAGTAGGTAGGAGTAGGGGTAGCAATGAGTTTCATTTTGACAGTTCCACAACATTCATTGCGTTTTTTATGTTGTTGAGCAGACACATTGTTCGAACATAACAAGCGAGGGATTAGCAATATCGTTCAAAATGATTCAGATTGAGTTTGATAGTGTGTTACGCAATTAGGGTGCTGGCCTAGCGTACATACGGAGTTTTACTAGTTATACAAGACCAGTTAATATTGGCTTATGTTTAACTTACCACCAGATATAGTAACATATAAAAGACAAAAATAGTAAATGATCACCAAAATTAAACCCGCATTTGAATGTAAACTTATAACCAAAGTTTTAACATCTCGCTATCCGATTTAAGACTCCAAATAAATCAGTTCGGTTCTCGACAGCCTGCAAAAAATAATCTCTTTTTTTCCATATTTTTTTTCTATACAATCTAGTCTTTTCTGGCACTCGCCGGCCGCTGCCGTGGCACCGCTCGCTTCGCTCGCTCGGCTCGTGCAGAGGAGGTCACAGTTTTAACCTAAACTAACCTAATTTTTTTTTTTTAAATTAACCTCGTCTGTCTAGTTTGCACCAAGCCGGAGACTTAATATGACATCATAATACTTTATTTGGTAATAAACCTACATTTTATGGCAATCATAGTGGTTTATTTAGGCAGAAATAGCGCATTAATTTGCTCGCTAAGATTTAGTAATCATTTACTACATTTGGTGTTCGAATACAATTTGAAGTGCAAGAATTAAGGGTATCAAAGCATTTTATGGTGGTCATTATATTTAACCCTGTTATTAATAGTTTATTTTGTTACTAGTTGTAACATGCGGCCTTCTGCAGTTACTCAGCTTTGTTGTTATAGAACTGGAAATATTATTGATAACTAACTTCTAAATTATGTCAAGTTAAGTCTGAAAACTTGCAAATGAATCAATTGATTCAGAGCAAAATATGCATCCAATTTTATCTTTTTAGGACTGCGAATAAGTTGAATTTAGGTTGTTGAAACAGGTTTTCTTTGAACTACTACTTAGTATTATTCTAGTTGTACAATTGTCAGATCATATTTGCAACACTACACTACGCTCCAAACACAGATTACCTACTAACGTTACTCAAAAAGCCACTAAGCTGAAATGGAACTGAGCTGGCTACGTGTGCCGTATGACAAACGAGCTGTGGGCCAAAATAACCATTTTGTGGAGCCCTGACACAGCCAGAAAGCGTCGTGGCAGACCCCATAGAAGATGGCGTGACGAGCTTGATGGTTGGAGAAAATAAACGACCAGTGGTCCACTTTTGCCCTGGACCGATAGAACTGGAAGTCAAAGCCTTCCCAGCAGTGAGATGATGCAGGCTAACAGTAACAGAACCCTACTTAACAGTGTTAACGAACTTCCTTAAACATGGTTGCTATTTAACAAATAGCTGTAGACCCATTATCGAATCTCAAAAACCAATCACTGCTTCGACCTTTAGTAAGTAATGTTCCGCATTGATTTCTAACGAATGAGGGTAGTTAACATTTATGAGAGCCGACCTATCACGCGAGGTGTCGACGTCTGATGTTAGTTAGTTTTGTATTAGCTCTCTGAAACACACGATATTTTTGTTGTTTGAGAAGAATAACTTAATGAAATGAGATAACTTTTATAAAGTAATTATAGTATTGTATTGCCTTTTCTGCATTTGGCTGAAGGATAAACGTCTCTGGCGTTTATTTTTATTTATTTATTTATTACTAGCTGTTGCTCGAGACTTCGTCTGCCATCCAGGATGAAAATTTGTCTATGTCCTTACCCAGGTTATGGTCTACTCATGAGCCAAATTTCATCCAAATCCGTTCAGTCATTCTAGCGTGAAAGAGTAAGAAAGAAACAAACTTACTTTCGCATAATTACAATATTAGTTAGGATGGCACTCCAACGAGTTATTCACATAAACATTAACAGAGAGTCTTATTTTATTAAGTACTACAGTGAACTTATCACTTAAAGGTGTGCACAGCACGTACATCGTTTGCCGAAATAATCTACTAGGTTATTAGAGTGATAAAAATAACAATATAATCCAATAAGTAAAATCAAATATATTAGTAATAATAAAATTAAACAAATCAATAACAATTTGATTAAGGGCTGGTTTACCAATCAACAGATATTTTTTATTCGTGAACTAGCTGCTGCCCGCGACGTCGTCTGCGTGAAGGCTCTACAGCACCAAAAATACCTAAGATGCCAGTGTCGCTATAGTATTTTATGTAAACAACTTTTAAAATAGCATTAAAATATAAGTTTTTGTTGCAAGCAAAGCAAGTGAAGAGAGTTATATGGGAATCCTGCTGCGTTCAGTCATAAGATGTGACTGAAGGAAATAGAGAAAATAATGCAGGAATACATTCCAGGGCACAAAAGAGTACAAATACGTACAAAGGTATCATACCTTACAACACTTCCCTATAAACTACGTTGGTAGTTATGCTGCCAGGAGCCAGAATGTAAAAAGAGTCAGGACTGGTGACGCGGGAGCAACCGACGTACAGTTGCCCGTGTGAGAAGCAACTCGTCCTGATGTCGACACCCGCTGCCCTCAGTGTCTGCCCCTGCGACTTATTGATGGTCATCGCGAAGCAAACACTCACGGGGAACTGTACGCGCTTGAACTGTAACGGGAAGTTATGAGGTATGAGGGGAATGCGTGGTATAAATACTGCCTCGCCGACGCCACCACCCGTAAGAATTTCCGCCTCAATGGTGTGTCTGTGGAGCAAGATGACTTTAAGGCGGGTCCCGTTACACAACTTCGGAGGAGATAGATTCCGAAGAAGCATAATCGGGACACCGACCTTCAGCTTGATGGTATGCGCTGGAAGTCCACTTGGTGACAGGGAGTTCAGAAATTCCACGGGATAATGTGTGGCGTCATCTTGCTCAACAACAGTGCAGTTTATCGAGGTGTAAACCACTTCATTCCTCTCAATTTCCGAGAGAATGCATTCGTTAATCGCTGCAGCGTGATCATATTTGGGCGTCAAAATGACTGAGAATGGCTCACACACCCAAGAATTCTGCTGGTCCGGTATACGACTGATGTCCCCGTACACACAGCGAATGAGTTCTTCTAAGCTGGATACCACTCTACCGAGAGACTCTGGAAGCACCACCTGTCCATCTTTCTCTTCTGGTAGAGTGCCTTCGCCAAAACTTAGAAGGACATCGGAGAATTCTTGAGCACGTGCATTGCCGCCGAGCCGAGCTCTCATATTAATGGTCAAGCGCAGCGTACGAACTCGTGACCACAACGAAAATCGTTTTAACGAAGTATTCACCTCGTCAGCTCTCGATCCCCGCGTCACCACGGTAAGCGTTTGCCGGAAATCGCCACTGAACAGAACTGTGACACCACCCATCAAATGTTCGTTCCTGCGGATGTCCTGCAGGGTTCTGTCCACGGCCTCAACTGCCTTCCTATTGGCCACCGTACACTCATCCCATTCGATCAGAGAGCAATCCTTGAGCACGTGTCCCTTATCGCTGTTACGTGACACACCACAAACAGGCGTTTTGGCGCTCTCTAAATCAATGGGAATTTTTAACATGGCATGTGCTGTCTGGCCACCCGGAAGCAGTGTGGCAGCCATTCCCGACGACGCTACAGCAATAGTAATTTTGCCTTGCATCCTGACCTCTGCAAGTATGCCAGTGGTAACAAATGTTTTTCCTGTTCCACCAGAAGCATCCAAGAAAAACCCTGGTTTTGCCCAACGCGAACAAAAGTATTAATAGTCAAGGTTTATTTTGTACTAACAACATGAAATTGACGAAGAAATGATCATCATCAATGAACTATTTAACACCGCATTTTTTTAAATTGTCTTCCTTAACTTTGCTCAAGATTTTGAGGGTTTTGTTGGAACTTGAATTTGTCAAAATGAACTATACGATACAACTTTTATGAAGAAAATGCACATTGCCATCTATGAATTTTAAGAATAACTAACTACTAACCTCGCCAACATGATCAAATTTAAATTATTAATTTCCAAAAAGTGTTAACATGTAACTTGATTTGATTTTTATGAAATCTCATAGATGGCGCTGCTTTAAAGTTGTATTTATACTACTAACATTCATTAAACTATGTTTCTCTGCCCAAGTTACTTAAATGGCGTAGTTTTCATAGTATAAAGCTAGATAATAGCATGGCTTACTCAAAAACAACATTTAAATATGCGTCGTTAGATTACACGCTGTCACAGAATGCGTAAGAAAAATAAAGATTCATAGCTCCTCCCCCGTAGGTGATAGCGTGATAATATGTAGCCTATATGTTGACCCGACCTCTTAGTAATATTCATGCAAAATTTGAAGTAAATCCATGTAGTACTTTTTGAGTTTACCCCGGACATACATACAGACAAACAGACAAACAGATAAACAGACAAACAGACAAAAATTCTAAAAACTATATTTTTGGCTTCGATATCGATTGTAGATCACGCCTCAAGTATTCTTTTTAAAAAATATTCAATGTACAGTTTTGACTTTCCTACGATTTTATTATATGTATAGATAAAATTGATGTCTGATAGATTTTGTATGCGAAAACTGTCAAAAATTCCAAATTATTCCTCGGATAAAACTATCTGGCGTTGGAAAAAGCAGCCCTAAATGAATCAATAAAATATAATAATTATATTAATTTAAAAGTTTAAATAGTGTAACATAGTGTACATACTCACATTTATTTTCATTCATTCCTCTAGGTCAGAACAAGCATTCAGTTACTGTTAGGCGCTATTCTGATTGTCCCTCATGACACCAGGGCACATTTTATCTACAATCAGTACATAGACACAACCCTCAACTTTTAACATAAAGTTTCGACGACTTAGTGCCATCAACAGGCTGGGTATTTCATCTATATTGGTTCATATCACTTTTTCGTATAATCACCACACCATTAAACACAATGTATGTAACGTTAGATTTTATTGTATTTTATTAATATACCTAACAGACACAGGCAGACACAGACACACACAGTCACTCACACACAGACACAATGACACAGTTGACGACACGATGACAGTTTTGACAACGCTGTGTACTACGTTGCCATGACAACTTTTCTTTTAAATCCTTGATAGCCAGTAATTATTTAGCGGATTATACATTCATACTTCTTAAAAATTACCAATGGCCACTAACATATCTCAAATTCATATTTTCTACATGGTATTATTCTAGATTATTCACATTATAAATCCACGCAATGCGAGGATCAGTTCCCGTTTCGCCTCTAAAGCGAATACGTCAAATAAGCCTGATACTCCAGGGCCACCTATTCTGGGAACACCTAGCGTGCCTCTCCTAAAAGGCTCCGGTACCTGACGGACGCTTCCTACGCCTCCATCCTCCGTCCTCCGTGAAGGCCTCCAGTACCAGTCGGACCGCCGGCGCGCCTCGCCGGAAAAGTACGAAGACCCTCCTGTACCTATTGGGTCGCGCCTCATCCGAAGGCCGCTTCAGAAGACCTTCTTGTACCTATTGGGCCGCACTTCATCCGAGGGCCGCCTCACCTGGCGGGCTGACAGCGTCCCCGCCGTGTCTGCTCCCTCCTGCTGCCGTGCTGCGTTCTGCTCCTGTTGCCGTGCTGCGTCCTGCTCCTGTTGCCGTGCTGCGTCCTGCTCCTGCGGCGTGGGCCCCTCTACGGGTACCCTCCGTGCAGCCAACCGCTCTACTCCGCGCGTGGCTGTTGAAACCAGCCTCGCGTCGGCCTACACCTTCAGCTCCAACTGCAATTCCACCTCAGCCTTCGTAACCCACCTATCGCGCATCGTCGAAATAATCCGCGGAACCAGGATGTAATTAAATGATGGAGTAGCAAAATTTCAATCAAAAACCTACTTATGGGTCATTATCCTTTTATGCTTCATAATGAAGACAAAGCAGTACAAAAATAAAAATGCGCCATTTTTTATTTTGTACTGCGTACTGTCTTAAACTAACAACTTATGAACTTGTGTACTCTTCTTTAAATTGAGACTGCCAGCGGTATTTTTCCCTTTAACAGACTTTGTACCCTTTGAAGAAAACTTGCTCTAACATAAAATAAAACTAGGAAATTCTCTTGGTGTCTAGTTTATTTTATTGAAGTTACATTTCTCTCAATTTGTTGCGCTTTTGTAGACAATAATTATTTATTCACTAAAAACAAAAAACCAATTGACTACAACACTGTTTAGTTAGTTATTGTCTGGACAGGTCCACTCAAATCTGTGTGGCTTTTTCCTCAACAGACCATTTCAGACTCTCATCTAAATTTGAGTCGCGACATATTCGCACAAAAATGTAAACAAATATAAGTTTATGGAAAAATAACTTTCATTCCTACACAATAAAGTTCAGTTTACGCTACAGCTTCAAACATTTTTATAACTTTTTCAATAGTGCTAGTCACTCTGAAATCAACTTAATTACCATTATAATAAAGTTGATATTTGATTAACTTGGAATAATGTCAATTTGAAACAAATAAAATTTAAATTATACATGGTCCTCACATGCCCAAGATTTAATTTAATAACTAAGATGAGCTATAGGAAGGATATTTGAAAATTCACCACCTAAAGGGGTTAACAGGGGCTGAAGTTTTGTATGGAATTCCCCTTCGTCATTACTGCCGATGGGGAATTCCATCGGGCGCTCGGTTTGTCGTAAATAAAATAAAAAATAAACAAATCAAATAAAGATTTCATACTCCTCTTTCAGATTAGGTCCTTAATGTATTTTGTTTCAAATCCAAGATAATAATAAAGAAAAGAAAAAACAAAGAAACAGGATTGCCATACAACGTGGCTGGCAGTCTTTTGGGAACTTCCTCTATTGACAGTGATGCGAATGAAAATTTTAATGCCCTTTGAATATTTCCCATTGTTTTTATATACTTGTACATATTATTATTATTATTTTAAGACTGCTAGCTTAGCGCCCCACGGTGTCACCCGCATAAGTTTTGATCCTGAGAGAATATATGTATTAATCCAAGTTATAAACTAACTGTGTGCCAAATTTCATGCAAATCTGTTAGACTAGTTTTTGCGTGAAAGAGTAACAAACATCCATCCACCCATCCTCACAAACTTTCGCGTTTATACTATTACTAGGATACTAGACAGAAGTTTTTACAAACAAAAGAACTATCCAGAAAATCTTCCTTCCCCTCAAAACAAAACACAATCAAAGCCTTCCATTTCTCTTTTCTCATTCATCCATTTTTACGAAAGGAACCTCGGAAGAAAATTCACTGCGAGAACTTAACCGCTAATCCAAAGGGACTTAACGTTTTCGTAAAAATAAACGTGAGCATTACTCCAACAGGTCCGGTGTCCCAGGTGGGCTGGTGTCCGCTTCGTTTATAATTTAAGCTGGGTTGGCAGGTGGATGGGATGAGAGGAAGCGGACGGCGGGTTGGTTTTGATAGGTTAAGTTTCTAGACGTTTGTTGGTTTAGTTTTGGAGGGTAGATCTGGTTTAGTGTCCTTGCTAATATTAGGTACGCTAGGCTACTGCTGCTTCTTAGTACACATTTTTGCAAAGGTGACAGATGAATGTATGTGAATGTGTGTGAATGTATGTGTAATATAGGTTTTTAAAACCTATTTATGTAGGTTTTTTATTTATAATTAAATCATTTTAACAGTTTTTTTCATCAAAACACCTGCTATGTAATTTCTTCACCACATCTTCTTCTTGGTATTAAGCAAGAGCATTAAGCATTGAGCATTATTGCCCTAAGGCATTTTAAGCTTGGATGACAGCCCAGTAGATTGTAGTATAATAAAGTAGTATAAGTAATCAACCTATAATGTTCCCCTTGCTGGGATAGAGGTCTCCTCTCTCAGAGAGGGAGTGGGCTGTAAACCACCACGCGGGCCCAATGCGGGTTGGTAGATTTTAGGAAATATCGGTTTACTCACGATGTTTTCCTTCACCGTGTTGAGCGCAGCGGTGATGAAATAATTAACACAAAGTAAAGCGCCTGTCTGGGTTACCACTGGGCCACCACGGCTTTCGGTTGAGTTTAGTAGATTGTACTAAACTTAAAATCCTTTCAATGAGAAAGTCTCAGGAGGGCACACACTGCGGGTAGGTAGGATTCTTGTTAGCCAAACAAACTTTTTATGTCACACCATTTCATTCCCTAGACAAACCGTTTGTACCGCCTCCAACGGGCAAAAAGGCTTTTACCAGAGTAAATTTATTTTAGTAAAAGCCGGTAAACATAGTCACGTAACTACATAGTAAAATGCACTGTTGTGCTCTCAACCCTCGCTCACATCTTTAAACTTCAGCCGCATTCAAAAAGGATCTCCCTGGGGCACTTTCAAAATAATCGTAAAAACATGAAGTCCCGACGCAGGGCGGCTACCTAATAGATAAAAGTGTTATATTCACTTGTTTACATAATTTTCTCGATGTTTTCACAAAGAAATACAAATTCCTTTTGAACAGATCCGATTGAATAAAGCCGGTTTAAAAGTTACCGGATGCAAAGTTGCGAGGTTTTTGATCAAAAGGTTTTTGAGGGTTTTAAAGTTATGATTTCTTGAGTGAAGACCACGAATCGGAAAAGGTAACGTTGCTGATACCCTCAGGCTAGTTGGAGCAACAATCTTTACAGGATGACTGGTATTAGATGGATGTAAGTGGCCAAGAATTATGCTCAGAGACGAAAATTTAGAGAAACTTTCGTCCAGCAGTGGACTGGATGATAATAATACGTGTTTGTTTCGCAAAGTGGCGCTCGAAATGCACGTTTTCATACGTTATTTGCATATCTATTATGATGCGTAATACGTGCACGCAGAAAGGGTTTATATTTCACGTAATACAGAGTAATCCCGGGTGCGTAAACAAAAGGCTTTAAAAATACCCTAAATAAATAACATGCTGACCATTTTCGTTTTCAGTAGGTACCTCAATCAGTACCCAGACATATATTCAGGTTTTAGCCCCAATTTTGTCCCAATGTTGTTTGTTTTGTTTAAAGAGATAGTTAGTATCTCAACCTATGGATGACCTGATGGTCATAGCTAGTGGGTTACCTACTCCAAAATCAAAATACTTAATGTGTAACCAAAATACGACACTATTTCATAAATAGCCCTACTTTTACTAACCTTGCTCTTTGGAAAGTCGGTTAAAAACACAGGCTAGAGTAAAAAGAGCTGAAAACTAAGAATATGAAAGCATTTGTAACATAAGAACCTCCGTGAATGGAGTCATGAATGTTGGGGAATGCAAAAAGAGGTGACTTAAGGGCTGTTCACATTGCACTTTAGGCTTCGCGTGGCTATTTTATGAAGCGTTATTTGGAGGTATTTTATTAGTGGCTTTATAATATTTTTAAACGATTTTGTATACAGTGTGTGACTGAACTAACGCATATTCTGAAAGTAGTTGGTCCCTCCTCTCGGTGAGAGGGAGTGGACCGTAATCTACCACGCACGCCCAGTGCGGGTTGGTAGATGACACATGTTTTTTTTCTGTCATCTGTCAGGCAGGATGACACCTCAAAATTTTCCATGTTTTTTCAATTTTAATGTATTTTCATTGAAAAATTATTGAGTTTCAACAATTTGCGTAATATGGAAGAACTGATGGGCTATGGAGAAATGTTGCAGTAGCACACTGCGTGAGCGTGCGTGATCCTTCGCCACTCGTTCGATGTCCACCGCGCACAGGATGGATGAAAAGCAGCATATGAAGTGATTTTTTGCTCCATTGGTGTAATTGCCGTATGGCGTTCCAGTGTGAGGATAAATAAATAAATGTCTTCGATTTTTTGTTCTAGGACATGCTGGTTTGATTACAATATTTTCCTTCACCATTTTGAGAGCAGTGGTGATAAATAATTTACACAACGTAAAGCGCTTGTCTGGGTACGAACCTACGGCCTACAACTCGTAAGTCGCAGCCGTTACAAACTGCTCCTAATGCCAAACAAAAACGGCCATGGCACAATTAGGCGTGCCACGTTTTGGAACTCATTCTCTCTCCCATCGTACCGCTTTGCATTAAAATAATCTAAGTGTACAGTTACCCTAAAAGGGGTATACAATTCCATTCTTATTATATTCAGCAACCAGCTCAGCGTAAACGTATACGTATGCCCGTACAAAACTCTCTATGCAAATTCAGTTTCCACAATTTAAATTTTGACTTAAGCCAACCATCGAGTGCAAAACCCGACCCTAATGTAGCTATGAAGTCAGTAAGCCTTAACATTAAGAATAAAACCGAGATGATCGATTCTCAACCTTATTAGCATAACCACTAGGCCTCTAATGGTTTATCGCGCGAGTAATGCATTGATGACGCTTTTAAGGTGACTAAGGGTTAAATCTTTTACGATCAACATAAAAATGTCGTTATTTTTTCCGAACCACCTGAATCTGAAATTTTTTGGCAAAAAAAATATCGCAATTGCTTTCTATCAGCGTTGGGATCGCATTGCAATGTATAATAGTTTGTATGTGTGCTTGATACTGTCAATACCATATCCATGAAGGTTTAAAATATGATTGTATTGCTTAGCCGAATTGGTGTCAAAGCTATCGATTCCGTTGTAACGGGTATCGACGGGACAAACGTTATAAAATGTAATAGTTATTGAGTTGTGTGTTAGTCACAGCAATACTAATAAAGTTAAAAGAAAGAAAGAAAGAAAGAAAGAAAAAGCATTTGTTTGCGGCAAACATGACGCATAAAAAAAAGGACATAAACACACAAAAAAAAAAACAAAAAACACAAAAAATATCGGAATAAGTTTAGGTACTAATTTCTTAAGGCGACGATCTTATGAAGGTAGCTGGGACTGACTG
The DNA here is from genome assembly GCA_951799955.1 of Apamea anceps. NCBI lineage: Eukaryota > Metazoa > Arthropoda > Insecta > Lepidoptera > Noctuidae > Apamea > Apamea anceps. The sequence goes on along the minus strand of OX637504.1, from coordinate 3,869,104 downwards.
GATGCGGAAGGCGGAGGACAGGATATTGTGGCGCAGCCTGTGAGAGGTCTATGTCCAGCAGTGGACTGCGATAGGCTGAGTTTACAGGTACTATGCAATTTTACGGCCGAAGAATATGTGCAGGGCTATTTTTATGAGGTAAGGTGAGGTTTTCCTCTCTCAGATGCCGTTCGGTGAAGTGCTGTTGGAATCAGTACTTTGAGTGGAATACCTCATTTTATAGCTTGTCACCTCTGGATAAGCAACGGTTCACTTGTCTGGAAAATTATTTTATAATAGTACTACTTCGTTGGTCTAGTGGTCGCAAATGCTACGGCTAAGCATGAGGTCCTAGGTTCGATTCTCTAGTTGCAAAGCACTGTTGGGCTTTTCCATCTGGAACATATGAGTAGCGGTCTATTTGTGCCCGGTTAATGGCACTCAAACATAACTAGGGAAATGTGGGTGTACTATTATTATAGGTACAGCTTTGCTTAATCTTTTGGGGAACAGGGGTGATGTTATGTAATTTCAACCCATTTATTTACTAGTTAAATTTGTGCCCGGTTGATGGCAAGAGGCTCGAGATCGTACATGGGAGTTAAACATAACTGGCGAAATGTAGGAGTACTATGGATGTGTATATATATATAGTACTCCCACATACCGCCAGCTCTGCCTAACCCTTCGGGGATGACAAGCGTTACGTCATGTGTTTCATTTTTTCTATTAAAAATACAAAAAAGGTAGTGCAAAGTTACTCTTAAGAACAAAGTTTACTACTAATGATAAAAACACTGACGTTGCAGCCTTCATTTCCCCAAAAAAACCGGGATAAGAATTTTCTAAACGAAGCATTATACAGGCTGGTCTTAAAAAGACAATGTATCCTTAAGAGAGTTCAACAAACATTATGTAAAGGTATGTACATAAGCTAAAAGTATTTACGTAACGACAGCGTAATGGGTTCAAGCTGTTAAAAGTGCTGTGGCAAGGCACTATGGTGTTTTATTTAAACATACGAGAGTAGAATGTGGACGGGCGCGTGGTGCTTGAGGAAAAGACAATAGGAAGGTAAGCGGAAGGTTGTTTCAGTAACGTTTTTGTTGTGATAAGTACTGGCTGATTAAAGAAACAATAATTCTTATTTCTATACACGAACAAGCATAGATCTATAGAGCTATGAGGAACATGGTGTAAACTTCACGCATCCTCCATAAAAAAATGCGAATCCTGTGACCAGACGGGTGTCATGTCTGGTGGGCAACTGCCCCACGATAGATGTCGGGATGTTGTACATAAGCTAGTTGCGCGGTAAACTCTGCTTGCGCGATGCAGGATTTTGCGTGACGTCAATGTGATGCGAAATTCGCATGTGGCGATAATGTCGCCACAGGTCCATCTTGACCCACTTATTTGTTTAATTCATTGTTATCCTTACATAATACTATCCATTGTGAATTGTTAGTAGTCGTAACTAGTAACAATTCACAATGGATAGTATTTTAATAAGAAGATTTAATCCATTAAAGACCTGTAAAAAGTCAATTACAAGTGCCAAATATTTCTCAAAAACGATGAAAAACAAAATGACACAACCCAAGTCTCTTTTTACCTTTAGAATCAGAATCAGAATTTTATTTGTCAAACATGGGTACATTGGGCGTTGAACCTTGCTGTGCCCTACAGGTTTCATTACGTCAATAGGTACTAAAATTCAAACAAATAAATAACCTACGAGCAGCAGACACGCTCTTAATGCAAAGCCGTATGTTTACAAACCCGAGACCCGCAGAGAAATACTATTACATCTTTTGTTAGAACATGAAAACTGACAAAAACAGAATGAATTCTCATTGGTACAATGCGTATTAAAGGGGCTAGTCGTAAGGGCAGAACAAGGAAGCGATTTAATTTAATCTCGGCCGGGGAACGTAGAATTAATTTCGTTATTTGGACATTTTTCAGTCTCTCCCCTCCTGAAAAATGAGCGAACAAAAATATAAAGCTACAATTTTTCAGCGTCAAATTTCGCCTTTGGAAAGTTAAATTATAAAAATTAAGTTTTTTTTTTTGGGGCGACGCCTTGTTTTGTGAATATTTTATTTCTGATGTTTTACGTTTTTTGAATCACTAATCTATTATCCACTGGTTTTGGGTACAGAGTCGCAATAACACGGTTATTGGTTTTCCGAACGCCTGGGAATATTAAAAATAGATGTTTATTGTAATCTTTCCCGTGGATAGAATACCTAAATAGCTAACCTATTTTGCGTTGTGGGTTTAAGGTTTTATAGACATTCAATAATCAGATAATTTTGTATCTGAGGAATAAATATTGCAGTTTGACTACTTTAGTATAGTAATTATGTTAAACTGTCATATTTATTCTTCAGTTAAAAGTTATCTGACTATTGAAAAAACAGCCCTTATGACCCTGTCCATTAGGTAAACTGTTTTTTGACAAATGGAACTAGTGATTGCAGCAACACACAATACATTGATAAAAAAAAAATTTAAAAAATAAAAATGTTTATTTCAATAACTTACAATAGTTACATTTTTACTTTTAGGAATGACCCTTTAAGCAAAATAAATGCTTGTGTTAGGACATTCCGCCCTTCAACTACGGTACAGTGTTGTATTCGATTGATTGACAAACGCACCGTATTATAATATCTGTAAGAAGCCTTAAATAAGAGAATTCAATAAGATAAGTCAGTTTATATATTTATTTTATTACGCATTTTAAAGTAAGCTTTTACGTAATCTGGAATATGTGCTTTCTAAGACAGCTTAAACAACGGTTAACCGAATGGACTGGATATAGTATTTCATGCTATGTTTCACTTACGTGTGTATGTCACGTACGTAAGTATGTGTATTTTAATATTTACCTATCACGGGACAGATATTTTAAGAATATAAATTGCAAAAAAAAATAATAGGTCCTGGAATCAATCGTCACTAGTCAGGTTTTTCTCATAAAATTCAAAATTCAATTTAATTTTTTTAAATTAATTTATTCATTTTGTGAACATAGGGTATAATTATACAGATGTTATACAAAAAATGTTGATCCATGCTATGTCCCGCCAAAAAGCATACAAAAACACACACTACATAACAACTCAAAACACACAATCAAACGTGTGTTTACAATTCAAATAAATTTATTCATTTTGTGAACATAGAAATGTGAAACACTCTCAAGCGCCGTCACTCATGGTTTTTTTTTATTAAAAGAGTGGGTCGCCGTGGTGCGCTAGACGAACTGTATTGTCATACTAGAGCCGTCGCAATCACAAACTAGTTCGAAAAGCGTCTGTCAAGTCCTTTACGGACCGCCATTGCAATACTAGTGCTGTGACATTCTTAGCTAATCATTGGTGATTTGAGTTTGTAACTTTTGTTTAACATCGTGGACGATAAGCCATACAGTAGGTACGGCCACCACAGACAGCCATGCGCAGTACCCACCTTGTTGATGGACCAATCTTGTACCTACAGATCGTGTTTAATGAAGTCTTCTTCAGCCTTTAGCCACCTAATGCTGAGTGTAGGCATCCTGCAATGCACGCCACTCTTCTATCTCTAGCCTTCCTAAGACGTCCAGCAATCTTGACCAGGTCGTCGGTCCACCGCATCGGCTGTCTGCCCACACTTCTACTACCAACCGGTCGATTCTGTAAAAATCTCACCGTGAAAACTCAAGTGAAGTGAGCTTGATGTGAGTTGTCAGTAGTGTCAATCCCTAGCATTATTTGGAATGACAGCTCACTCCACGCTCACTTCACCTAAGTTTTCACGGTGAGATGGTTACAGAATCGCACTGCAGGTCTTGGTCTCCAGTCCAGCTGGCTTCTATCCCATCTGCCATCTGTTTTACGCCCTATGTGGCCCCCCTCATTACCACTTTCTTTGCGCAATTACCCCGGCCATATCGAATTAATGAAGTAAGAAGCTGCAATAATAGTTATGTATGCGTAGTTGGTGCATTTTTAAAAACTCAATTTACCAAGCGCAAGAATCTTGCGGCTATTACCTACTCTCTGACGAACACATTAGCACCAGGTTTGCAGTCGCTCTAGCACCACTCAATTACCACGAATAGTGGGCGGAAGAACGCTTTTGATCGCTAGGCTCTACGGGCAAAATTGCCAGATTGCTATGCCAAGTATTTGAGTACCTAACCTAGTAATGCATAGTTGGAAAGCTACTGTGAGACAATGACGGATGCTGAAAGGTTTATAGGAACGGTATTGCTGCACCAGGTGGAAGTTTGAATGTATCAATGATTTTATGTTAACAGTTTAAAATTGGTGGTTTATTTATGTATACATATAATACCGAAATCAAATCAAAAAGAAGAATATTAATATTTATTTATTATTATTATTTAGTATATGTATAGTTTTTTCTCAAAATAGTGAAGAAATACATCGTGAGGAAACCGGCATGTCCTAGAACCTAAAAACTCGAACACCCTGCTGGGCTCGTGCGGTGGATTACGGCCCTCTCCCTCTCACCGATAGGAGGCCTGTGTCCTCAGTACTATGAACATTATAGGCTGATTATGATTTAAATATAGTTTTTAGATTTTTTTCCTTTTGTCTGTTTGTTTGTATGTTTTTTTCGGATTGGCGCATAAACGGCTGGACGGACGGATGAAAGATCCACGAATAACAGCCGGTACCAACAGCTTATCGTGCTTTCCGAGGCAGTCTTGGTATGTGACCCATCCACGGACCAACCGCAGCAAGCGTAGCTTAACCTGATCAATCGCCCCGTGCGGCTGTTATTACTTAGCCACAAGCCCCTCTACGTAGCCACAAGCCCCTCACCGATGTCCTTGACGAATAGTATTGAATTATTAATTTAGGCCAAATTATATTAAATCTATTGTTATCTGGCTCGATGTCTTTCTTTTTCTCAGTTTTGAGAAACATTGGTTCCTCGAAGATTTGTTTTGTTACCAACTCTTAAAGCAGAAAGCAGTAGTAATAACTGTTTAAAGCACGATGACTTAAAAAGACTAACAAAACAGACTTGATATAGGGGTACATTGTGTTTAATAACATGACTTGTACAGACGCCAGCACATCAAGCTATCCGAAACTGTCAAATATTTGCAATCAACCTTGAACCTAATGCTTTAGCGATAAAGTTTATGTGCTGGCGGCTGTACCTGCCTCTTACCTATAAGGATATACTAGCCTAAACAAACCGGTGTATGATTATTTCCAAGCTCTGTTCCTTCACAAGTCCCTGAGTAAATATTCCATTCGTGTCCTCCCATCATACTACATTTTCAGCGCCATATTTCAATTTCTTGTTTCTTAATTAAAACTTTAGATATTGTTACTCACAAAGTACTCACAGAACTCCTTAACCTAACAATAGGGGTGAACTCTAATAATAATTAACCTAATTTTCTTATGTTATTCGAATTTCCACTATTTACCGTTGGGTTAAGTTTTATAGTTGCAATTAAGTGGTCTAAGTTAGTAATGACAGAGCGCTGAGGAGACGCCAAATTACAGGCAGACGTGTTTAATACGTGTGTATACTGTTCCTGTTAGTTAATTAAGGTTTTTAAATTGTGCTACTATTTTCATTGCCCTGATTTTAGTGTTGTTTGTTGTGGAGTACAGTGGAAGTTTAATTAGTGCTTCAGTTTTTTCTTGAAGAGTAGGTAAATTGGACATGCGGGTTCCTCTGACGTGGACTGCTTTTACTCTCTTTGTGGTTATTCAAGTTAGCGCTATGGAGAAATGTGTCGTAAAAGGTAGTGGAGCTCCAGGATATGACAGACATATTCAGGACGGGACGTGTCAGCTTCCAGTCTAACCGGATGCAGCTGAATACCAGTATTTTACGTGGAGTGACTATCTATCTGTGCACAACTCAGTTACTGGGTAACGATAGCCCCTGGTAACAGGTTGTCACACTTTCCGGCTTCTGACGACCCGTAACGACTGCCGATGATCCACGAATGACAGCCAGGACCAACAGCTTAATGTGCTTTCATCCCTGCAGCACACATGTAGGAAATTAAACAACAATTAATCATATACGTGGTCGCATCCCGTTGCCAGTTGGCACAAATCCAAGCGTGCCAGCATTGCCACTGGATGCCATTGCTGATTCCACGTTAATAAAGAAAAAATTGTCAAGCACTCGACCTACCGACCAAGCGCTTGGCAAAACTTTGTGTTAAAAAGATTTCAATCTGGCAGGTTTAAATTTTAATTCATAAATCTAGTTGAGAAGTTGAACCTGTTTAATGAATGAAAGTTGTACTTTATTCTTGTTCAGAATAATTGGATATCGTATAATTTCTTATTTGAAATGGAGTTGTGAGTTGGGTTAAATAGTAACGGGGATTGGTTGTAATTTATTATGATAATAATCTTAATTTAATTAAAGGTTTTGATTAAAAAATAATACTAAAATACTATTCAATTAATTAATTGCAGTGCTGTAGGTTATATATCCCATTATCTAATACTAGCAAACAATAAATGAATTTGAATTTGAATTAGCCTCTGCCTGCGACTTCGTCCGCGTGAAATTTCGTGGTCCCCCGACCCACCCCGCCGCATCGCATCGCCCCCGTCCGTGCTATTACTTCGTTCTCCTTAGCGTTCTTTTTGACGTGTTTTTCTTTTTGCTCGGCTCTGAAGAGTCCTAGTGTGATGTTAAATATAAACTACTAGCTGCGCCCCGCGGTTTCACCCGCATAAGTTTCGATCCCGTAAGAATATCGGGATAAAAAAAATTCAAATTTCATCCAAATCCATTCAGTAGTTTCTGCGTGAAAGATTAACAAACATCCATCCATCCATCTATACAAACTTTCACGTTTATAATATTAGTAGGGTTTTCCTTAAAAAATAGCCTAACAAATGCAAACATAATTAAAATTTAAATCCAACTTGCAGTTCCAGAGATTAGCCCGTTCAAACAAACAAACAACCCAAAAAAAACAAACAAAGTCTTTAGTTTTATTTTTAGTATATAGAAAAAACGATATAGTATATAGAAAAATAGAAAAAACCCGTAAATCTATTTTTACTCCTACATTATGAGATAAAACTGTTTTATTTAAGAAATCAAGTTCCTAAATACCGTCTTCCAAAGCGTAAACTTATAGTTCTTTCACATGACATGTGCCTTTGTAAAGGACAACAATGGACACAATTTCCTTGTACAGAATAAAGAAGGCAGGCTTGATTATCACGTAAGGACGTCATTGTGTGAGTATACGGTGTTCGTACTACCCTCGGATAAAATACCTCCATCACTTTTCACACCGTCAAAAAGGGATGGGCTATTTTTAGCCGGAACTTAACGACAACAATGTAGAGGAACTGGATGTTATAATGTGGTTATATAAAGATAATCTTTGATTTCTTAACACAGAATTCTGTGTTACTCTTTTATTTGGAGTTGTTGTTACCAAATTATAACATCTGGATTCGGTAGATACATAAAGGGTGTAGAAAGGCACTTGAAGCCGGGAGTCACTTGTACTTGTAATATTTTTTTTCTAACCATAAGTTTCCATGGTTACGAGGATATTGAAGGACAAAGTTCCAACTTTTGACCTTCAATATCTCCTGAACTGACGTTTTTTTACGTGATAAGCACAGACCCGATCGAAGTGGAGGTGCTTCGGGGAGGCCTATGTCCAGTAGTGGACGTCTTTCGGCTGAAATGATGATGATGATGATGATGTAAGAAGGCTTTTATATAAAAGACTTTCTCATTATAATAAAGACTATAATAGTCCAAGGCATTTTACTTTTAAGCAAACTGGTGTTATAAATATTATACCTTTGAGGTAAAAAAAAAAAACTTAGACAAAAGAGAGAAACAATACTTCTCGACTTTGGAGTTGAACGCCCTCGCAAATCCTCAAATCTCCACCACGTGTGAGTAATGTTGCTATACGAAGCACTGTTATAAAGTGTTACATTCAATTTTAGTGAAAATATATACGGGTTGGTCAAAAGGTAATTTGAAAATATTGTAAAATAAAATATTTTTAAAAGAGTAACCGTGGAGTTTCTTGCCCGCTCGTCTCCATAGGAAATTACTAATTGAAACCGTGCACTTAGCTTCTGACGTTTCATAAGTGCCCATGTAGGTTTATATGAAATAAAATATTTTGATTTTGAAAAAAAATATTTCATCTTATGTGCTAATATTTCTATAAAATATATATTTTTTTAAATAATAAATATTGTTTTCATGAAAATATTCTTTATAATATACTAAAAATTAATATATAGGGTGGCAAGGACATCGACACGTGAACTGAAACCATGTCATGCTATTCAGTTTGCGCGTGTATGTCTCTAACACCCTGTAAGTAAAAATAACAAGAGAAGTAACGTTGACGCGAGTAGGTATTCTACACCATAAGCGTAACCGTGTTTTTTTAATCAATTTACAAAAAGCGATAATAAATTAATCAAATTAAAGCCTCTACTACTTCGCTGTGCCCGACAGAGTCCACAATAATCATGTCTTTGTAAAACCTACCATCTAAGTTTACATTTTGGAATGTTAAAAATATATTTAGTATTGAATATTAAATATCATTTGTTACTTAAAAAACTTCATCACCATTGCTCTTAAAACGGTGAATGAAAATATCGTGAGGAAACCGGCATGTCCTAGATCCAAACGAAGACATGTAATATCTACCAAACCGCACTCGATCCGCGTAGTAGATAACAGCTTACTTCCTCTCGAAGAAAGGAGGTCTGTGACCCAGCAGTGATGATTGATTTTTCAATCAGCAGATAATTTTTGTTCGTAGAATAAAATTGACGTCTGACAGTTTTTTTATGGAAGAACTGTCAAAAATCCAAAATTATTTCTCGGATGAAATTATCTAGCGTTGGAAAAATCGGCCCTAAATGTTTTTATTCAGAAAATTAACCGTCAAGAAAAGTAACACCCTATCTACCCGCCCACCCTAACTAAAAATTACAGAAACCCTTCAAACTCAAACTTCACACGTCTGTGTTGTAGTACTTTTGGAGTTAACACTGAAACTCAAGTTATTGTTCAGCGCGAGGTTTATGTGAAACTTGTTTATGGAATTCATAGGATGAGAATGCGATTAAACAAAATTAAGTATGTTCGTAGAATGCTCATTATTTACGCTATTCAATATTAAGCTACAAAATAATTACAGTCGGCACTTGAGTTGAGCAGTGGTGTCCATGTAATAGAAGGCCTTATGCCTGTGGTCGAGCTGGCACAAATCTAAACTCCGAACTGCTACTGAGAAATGCCAGATAGACAACCTAACAATACTTTGCTGAACCTGGCACTCGAACTTAAGACATGTGACATCTACCAACCCGCACTGGGCCTGCGTAGTAGATTACAGCCCGCATCTTCTCGAAATTAGGAGGCCTGTATTACAGCAATGAAAACATTATAGGCTGATGGAGCTTATATTCAATTAGTTAATTTCAAAATTTAATTACAGTAAAGTTACGAGCCCTGGCACAAATATCTCTAAAAAAACATTGACCAAATAAAATCTTTTTAAAAGTCTCCGAGCAAGCCTCCACAGTATTTTTTCCTTAAAAAACTGCCAAGAATATTAATTAAGTTTGCAAAAATAACGACAATCACCATTGGGACCCTCACAATGACAGCCAAAGCGTTTAGCGTAATCTTCAGAGGTGGAGAGGTCCAAACGAGGATAATATAATATAATGGACCTCAACTTGTTTTGCCTAAAATATCTTAAGGGGGATGTTCAAACGGGGTTCACGATTTTTTTTTGTTGTTGTCTGTAATTGACCGAAAACGTGATGTTTTCTTGAAATAGTCATATTTTCGTCAAATAATTATTAAAGGTTTTTGTTAATTTGATGTATTGATACCGATGATCCGATGATGATTTTAATGATTATTTTAAGATATTAAATAAAACAGTCATAATGTTCTTGTTTTGTTTGTGGCCATCCACAAACAAAACAAGAACATTATGACTGTTTAAACTGACATTATGAATGTACACCAGAGGGGCAATTCTTGTAATTTTAAGAACGTTCACAGTCTGATTTCAGATTCAATCTGTGAAAAAATAACTACATTTTTGACAAGTTTTTTAACATTAATTGTCGCTGAGATGAGATTGTGACTAGATTTTAAATGTTTTTAATAATAGGAATGGGCTTTTTAACCACACCACTGCCTACTCTTCGAAGAAGCAAGGCGTGATGTTATTTTTTTCAGTCATATTATATAGTATTGCAAGTCATATTTTGTTCAATTTGATACTGAACTGTGTATTGCAAAAAAACAAAAGAACATTTTAATTTCACGGGCTTCTAGCGTACTCGCCTTAATTACTTTAACCTTTTTGACCTTGAGGTCTAGTTACAATGTAGACTATTATTGTGTAGACCTTCGGGACCTATTGTCGAGTTAGATTGGCTTGATAGTGTATTTAATCGTATAAGGCTATTATATACTTTAGCTATTGTGGTATTCACATGAGATTTATTGTTAATCAAAACTGGTTAAGGGGAAACGCCCAGGTAGTCCCTAGTCCCAGAATAATAGTTAGTGATTGCTATTTCGTGAAATAGGATTATTTATGAACTTAAAGGGAATTAATTTAAATCATTAAATTCATCAATACAACCCTTTGTAATCCTACAATTTTCTGTAAAGTCATATTTGTTACGCACCGAACTATATTTTATTCAACATACAAACTGACACCGACCTGCGAATTGCAAAAAAACATAAGAAAATTTGAATTTAGCGGACTACCTAGTGTATGCCCCGTAAACGATTTTGGCTTCTTACTTATTATTGATTTATCATTAATTGCGTATACCCATGGATTGCATAATATATTATTTTTTGGACAATTTATTCTTCAAACTTTCGGCTGTTGCTCTATGAAAAAGGTAAGACCGGACGCCGACCCCAACATAATTAGGAAAAGGCTAGGCAAATAAAGAGTTTCTAAAAAAACAAAAACAAAACAAACAACAAAACAAATAACACAACAACAACAACAAACAAACAAAAAAAAAAAAACAAACAAAACAAACAAATCTCTAAATGCGTTAGATTTCGAAATGAACATTTTTTTAAATGGTTAACCCTGAGGCTTTTATTCTTGGTCTCATGCCCAACAATCACACTTAGCGTAATAAGTAAAGTAACTCAGTTTTATTAGAGGCAGTAATCGTGGAGACTACGAAATTAAATTGAAAATATACTGAGACGGAATAATACTCGGACATTAAACCGTTCAGGTTTAATCCAACTTCGTTCCGTTTCTTAATCTAAAAGATACCCTATTTAATAAATAACAACATTTTATTTCACAAAAACAACAATCTAATTAGTTTCTATAAAACTTTAAAATGAAAACAGAAAACGGTTGGCTACGTATTAAAACTCGTAGAGGGCTACGAGTGCTACAGTGCTACGGCGTAGCAATGCTACGAAGTGTACTTAGTAACTTTGTAATGCGCTTACCACCGGAACTCAAATACCTTGTAACCGGTTCAAATGAAAAACCGCTGGTAAACTATAAATTAAATCGTGGACTGTTTGTATTTTTTTCTTTGTAATAGTGACAGTACTGTTATTTGTAAAAGAGTTTTCTTGGAAATAATACCTACAGTGTTTACAGTTTATAAGTCTTGCTGTTAGTTATGTGAAATGAAACTTTTGTTAAGTTCGTATTATGGGTCGGAAGCTGAGTTGATTTTTTTTGCCTGCTGTTTTTAAGTGGCATTTTAGGGTTTTTAAGGTTCCATAGTTAACAAGGAACCTTTATAGTTTCGCCACGTCAGTCCGTACGTCTGTCCGCGGGTTTTGGGTACCTCCCCTACACGTAAAGTGAGGATGATTTTTTTTCTCGTCAACCCCTTTGTGTCGTTGGAAAGGTCGTTTAAAAACATTGGAGGTGTGTGGAAACCATGTTTGAATTCAGGGAACCGTTTGTGAAATATTAAGCTTTATAGTGCTCATTTTTGTTAGAGTCAAGTGGTCCCCCCCCCCTGACAGCTAAGTGGTTGTTCAACTTCTATTTTGTGGTTACAAGCATACACCTTCTTTTTTATGTTATAACTATTTCTGAATTATGTTGTAATTTTCACACACACATTCATTTATTTCATTTCATTTTAACACATTCTGCCGTTTTCTGAGAGGAAATACATCCCTCAATAAAAAGGGACGATCACTCTGGACCGCAACTGTGACCTACTTTTCGACAACAGCAAAGCCTTCGTTAATGCTGTAAACTACTGCGAGCCCTTGCTCACAGTAATTTATAGAAACGAATGTCCATTGGTTTGGCTATAAATACGCACAGACGTATTCAACACACGAAAATAAGCTTACCATTCATTTATTTAACCATTTATGTACACACATATATAAGCAGACAAGAAAAAAAACAGAAAAATAGGTACAAAGGTGATGCTTATTTCATAAGAAATTTCTTCCAGCACACCTGCGATAGGACAATAGATATAGAGATGTAGACAGCGTGTGAAAGACAATACATAAAATCATAAACAATTCACATAATAAAACTAAACAAATATTATGAGAATATACTTACAAACATACAAATAAACTTAATACTACCTACTAAAATAAATATCACTAAAATGTTAATAATTATAACTATGATGAAGTGGAAAGATGGGTAGCATTGTTTTCTTCAAAACAGTATTGTGATGTGAGTAGTGTCATAAATTAATTAGAGAAAAGCCAACGCAAACATTAAGGCTTTCAGCACGTTTTTTTAAAAACATTAAGAGATCTGAACACAATCATACATCCCTAATACCTTAATTTACATAGACACAGTGAAACATGTTTGACGTTTATATCTTTTTCATACAATATTTACAGAAACGTGGTTAACGTATAAAGGAAAAAATTATGAGTTTTATTTCGGTCCTTTGCGGAAGGGGTTGGAAATAAAATATACATTTTTTACGCCATGGGTAGGTGTACAAAGTGTCAAAAACAATGCTGAAAGGATGGAAAACATTTTTCAAAAAAGGAGTATTAATAAATTTCACTAAAGGAGTAGTATTATGAAAATAAAAAAATAAAAAATATTTTTTGCTTGAAACAAATTAATTACTGTTCAATATAGATTTTTTGACAAATCAACTTTGACATTGTGGAAAAAATAAATGTGTCGTTTTTTTATAATAATCCTATTAATATTATAAAAGCGAAAGTTTGTATGGATGGATGTTTGTTACTGTTTCACGCAATAACTTCTTCACGGATTTAGATGAAATTTGGCACACCGATAGTTTCTAACCAGAACTAACATATAGCATAATTTTTATCCTGATTTTCCAAAGGGGTCCAAACTTATGCGGGTAAAACCACGGGTTGCAGCTATTTAAAAATAATAACGCTATCACTTTTTGAAACGAGTTCAATATGTTTATGAATATCTACTATTTTACATGTCATGTCATTATCATGAAAATAATATTAGGTATTTTAAATAGCCTCCTACTTTAACGTTTCGTTATATAACCTTTTTACTCCCAAATCAAAGAAGAAGAAAAATCGAAGAATCCCTTATTAATCCCTTAATCGAGTTCTTTATCCCATCTTATACAAAACATAAAGGTCTGTACTGATTGGGAGCATGTAGTAGATACTTATTGACCTGTTATCGTATGACATTCGAGTCCGAACACAAACTTATTATTATTAATCATCAAGTAACAATAATGAATTAGGCACACAATTTCAATAAAAATACAAATATAAGAAAAATAAAATAAAATAAAAAAACAATCAAAATCACATTACTGGTCATCATCATCAACTTCATTAACAAGTTTTACAGTGACAACAGCAAGACTAGTAATGATACAATTTGCAACCCAAAGATTAGTAAAATACCCTATTTTTTCATTAAATTAAACAATAATGCTCTAACAACCAGTATAATAAAATAAATCTACATGATGTACTTGGATCCTTTTGTGTCGTTATATTTGAACTTAAATTATTACTAAAGCAATTCTCCATTTATTACATTGAGCAGTAAAATAATACTAAGGCTAACTAACATACAAAAATACAATTTTAAACATAATATTTATTAAAGAAAATAATTTTTATTATAGTGTTTGTTTGTTTAAGATATGTTATGTACAATATACATTCTAACACAAATATATTAATATTATGTACATGCATATAAACGAAAACAAAAAAGGGAAGAACTCATTGGGTATAAAAAAATTGAAGGGGAAAGGTGTCCAAAAGGCTGGCAGCGTTGCCACGTTGGATGGCAATGCTGGTTCCTTCACTTAAAAATATGCCAGCCCGCTGGTCACGTAAAAAGTCGGTAAAACGCTTGGCGATGTCCCGAAGTACTTGTTAAGCACTCGGACACCATGGCCCCAGTGTTTCAACCCCGTACAAAAAATATTTCGTTACAATCAAATACTCACAGTCAGTTCCTACCTTTACATCTTTACAAACCGACTGAGTGATGTGAGTCACAAGCCTCACAAAGGTATTTCCTATTGCTCTGTAGAGGATTTTTTCGTTTATAAAAAAGGTAATAAAGTAATATTACGGAGGTAATATAAATAGTAAGGTAATATAACTATGTATAGTAGTTCTGTTGAAGGTAGAAAGGTTCTATTGAAATGTGTTAGTTATACATTGTGTTTTGTTTGTGTAACGAAAATTGCGTATTGGCAACAAATAGGTAGGTACTACTCGTGCATTACTCGACTAGCTGTGCCCGCGACTTCGCGTAAGTATCGGATTTCATGGGTTTTATTTTATTGTGTGGAACCTTAATTCTTTTTCTAAAACAATAATAGTAGCCTAAGTTACTCCTTATAACATCAGCTATCTGCCAGTAAAAGTTTCGTCAAAATTGGTCCAGGCGTTTCGGAGATTAGCCGGAACCAAGAGACAGACAGACAAAAAAACTGTTTTTTTTTTTATATACGAGTATGTAGCATATATAAAAGCTGTTAACATCACAAACAGACACTTAAATTTTATTTATTTGTATTTACAGATGATTGGTCTAGTTATTTTTATTTGCCTCATTATAAAACGATAAATAAATAATATAATACTGATAAACTGGTTCTATATCCATAGCAAAAGTAAGTCTTAAATTGGTACCATATTCAACAAGAACAAAAAAACGACTGCAAATGAATCCATCCTGCACAGCATACCCCATACATTCATGTACAAAGGTCCATCAAAGTAATTTATCGGCCATTTTGTTCTGCCATTGCCATTAAAGTCAAAAGGCCATAGCCTTTGTCATTGGATTGTTAGCTCTGCATTTTGAGCTATTATTAAGACTTAGTTACGTTTTGTACCGCATTTCAACCCGATCACGTACCGCATAATAATACCAACATAATGGCATGCAAAGTTGGCTCTAAACAGCTCGAATACACCCCATATGTGTAATACTTTGAGCTTTACCTTGTTTGAGAGAAATAATAAAAGCAATACATACAACGGTGAGGGAACATGCCACAATTTCACAGCCAATTTGCAATAAAGGATCTTTGCAGTACGCCCTCCGTTCTTTTCAGATATATTTACGCAAATTGAGTAGAATGGTGAAATATTTGAGGGATTTGTATACCTACCTCATTAGTGGGTTACATTGTAGGTGGGATGTTTTGTTATGTGTATATGAGAAACTAGTAAATAAATGGGTTGAAATTACATAACATCACCCCTGTATTTCCCGAAAGGTTAGGCAGAAGTGTACCTATATACACCCACATTTCGCTAGTTATGTTTGTGTCCCAGCGGGCAAACTTATTGCCATTAACCGGGCACAAATCAAGACAACGGACTGCTAATGAGATGTTCCAGATTAAAAAATCTAATAACACTTTAACCGACCCGGGAATCGAAACCAGGACATCGTGCTTAGCAATAGTACTTGCGATTAGACTATGTGGCAGTTGAAATTAATTTTTATTTTATAAAAAGGTAAGCGGGACGAGCTGCACAAAACAAACGACCAGTGGTCCACTTTAGCCCTGAAAAAGCTGGAAGTCATGGGGAGAGGTCTTTGCAGACAGTGGGATGATGCAGGCTAACAGTAACAGTATAAAAAGATGTCTTTTCGGGTACTTTAATAAGATTTCCTGTAATTGAAACGAAATATGAAATGTGCCGCTGCAAAAATAATTACGATAGTACTCTTGACAGAGAGAGAGAGCTCCCAGTGAACTACATCTAACTTGAAATTATTATTTTAATATGAAATTATGTATTGATAAATGATAAATGATTTTATTTTGTAAGTAGGTTTGTACAAACACTTTTACACGTCAATCATATTTTAAAACTAGATGAGGCCGGCGTTTCCTATCTGACTAGCCTGAGAAGAAAGGCCGAAACAAACTCAAACGTCACAGTCTCTTTTAAAGTCCAGACATAATCTTGGTCAGTGTGGTTCATTGTGTTTCTGACCTTTGTTTATGTAAGTGAGAGCAGAAGGTTAATTCTCGTAATTTAAAACGTTCAAAATCTGGTCGCAGTCTCATCTCGGCGACAAGCAAATGTCAAAACTTGTCAAAATGTAGGGAAATTAGGGGTATTTTTGACAGATTGAAACTGAGATCAGACTGTGAACGTTCTTAAAATTACGAGAATTACCCCTCTGATGAAACCTTAAATTATAATACGTATAAAAAAGTAACTTTGATGTCTAAATACTCAATGAGGTAAATATTTATGTTACAAGATACGTAAATGGAAACGTTATTTATGTAATTACACGTACACACGTGTAATTGTGCGCTAGATTTCCCAAGGTAAGACATTTATATTTCTTAGAAGCTACTAATAGGGTGTGGGTGGCATATTTTTAGAATCTATTGAGAAAGAAGTACGAGGGAGGCCGTGAAAACACGTCATGCTCCCCAGACACCCCATCATCTATTTTGCTGTTTATAAGTTCATACATCAATTGTACGCAATATGTACCGAATTAGTACATATTTAAAAAAATAAGTACCTTAACTGGTTAACAGGTACATGCAACTGAATTATGGCTTGTTGTAGAGTATCTCCCCAGCAACCCCAAGTAACATTTGAGTAAATTTTACGTAGACACTTACTTATTAGGTAAACAAGTGGTTGATAAAAATTGTACTCTTATTTTTACCACGGGATGTGTTACATATGGCTACTGAAACCTTCATTTTAAATCTCGATTACCATTTTGCTGTTTATAAATTCATATAACAATTGTACGTAATGTGTACTGAATTAGTACATACTTAAAAAAATAAGTAGTTTAATAGATTACCAGGTACAGGCAACTGAATTATGGCTTGCTGTAGAGCATCTCCCCAGCAACCCAAAGTAAAATTTGAATAAATTTTACGTAGACACTTATTTATTAGGCAAACAAGTGGTAGATAAAAATTATACTCTTATTTTTACCACTGGATGTGCTAGCTATAGCTACTTAAAACCTTTGTTTTAAATCTCGATTATAAGCGCCTTAGAAAAATAAATAGCAAAGTCTATTTCAAGTGTATTACATCTATCATAAAATCTCTCTTTCCTTAACATAAAATCGGTAGGTCTTGTGTAGTAAATACATTATAGTCACTATGTGATTACGGGCTGATTTTCATCCGATTTTCATCATCAAACTGGTACTGTTATGATGATCTCAAAACGAAGGTACGCAAAACAAATTTAAGCAAACCATTTCAATCAAACGTGTTACTTTATGTGAAAATTTAATTTGTTTACCAATGCAAATGTTATTTTGATTGACCATTAAGACTTAATTTAAAGAGCTATTGAAATACACAGTTTATATTCAATTTGTTTTATTTTTTTTGTTTAAAATATAATTGACAATGTGCTCCAAGTTGGTACCCATGTAATTCATAAAACAGCATCGAAATTGGTCCAATATTTTTCGAGAAAACTATTCAAAATTTATTCAAATTTTACTTTGGGTTGCTGGGGAGATGCTCTACAGCAAGCCTTAATTCAGTTGCCTGTACCTGGTAACCTATTAAACTACTTATTTTTTTAAGTATGTACTAATTCAGTACACATTACGTACAATTGTTATGTGCATTTATAAACAGCAAAATGGTAATCGAGATTTAAAATGAAGGTTTCAGTAGCCATATGTAACACATCCCGTGATAAAAATAAGAGTACAATTTTTATCAACCACTTGTTTACCTAATAAGTAAGTGTCTACGTAAAATTTACTCAAATATTACTTGGGGTTGCTGGGGAGATACTCTACAGCAAGCCATAATTCAGTTGCATGTACCTGTTAACCAGTTAAGGTACTTATTTTTTTAAATATGTACTAATTCGGTACATATTGCGTACAATTGATGTATGAACTTATAAACAGCAAAATAGATGATGGGGTGTCTGGGGAGCATGACGTGTGAAAACACCACGAACACATATGATGGGATAATTTGACATAAACATTTTCTTGAACAAGATTTGAAGAATAAAATTTCCACAAAATCGCGGCCGGACAACCCGTTACAAACTTTAATTGTATATTTTTTACCGTTGTAAAAAATATACAATTAAAGTTTTTAACGTCAAGTCTAACTTTTTAAGGTTATCCTAATAAGTATTTAAATGAAAAATAAAACCTGCTTTATTTGAATGAAAACAAAAACTGCTGGACTGCTCGGTTCACAGTTATTTTACTTTGATTTTGCATCACTGTCCAAATTACAGTAATCTTTATTACTAAAAGGTTACTGTTGGATTGCTGCCATTGATAAGTCTGTCAAAATCATTGTGATCTTTAGTCTCGTCATAATAAGGTTGCTGTTTGGTTGCCGCTGTCAGACATAAAATAACTGTAAACGAATTGTACATACACTATATCAAGCGAATCATACAGCCAGCATCTTTGTCATCAGCTGTTCTTGTCTTTGTGTCCATGTGTCGCGATAACACATTTCTCATTGTTTTGAAAAGAGTTTTTTATTGAAGAAGGTTTAAATTAATAATCATGGACGTTTGAAGATACAACATAAAGCCAAAGTGTACACCATACATGATTTTAATATAAACCCATTCATAATCCCACACACACTTATTCAAAACCCGCAGATATTTTGTGTTTTTGGCTGTCAACAAACAAGTTTACAGAGTCGAGGCGGTCTCTATTTGTCTTGCTTTAAAATTCAGTGTGGGTACAAAGAAACGCTGCCTTCCTCTGACCGACCGGGATTTATCGTTTAAAGCTAATGTTTGGTCACCGTTGTGGGTCACTTCGAACTACTTGAATTTTAGTTTGAAATAATGTTTTTTTTGGAATGTTGTTTTTTAAAGTCAATTTTTTATTTTCAAACAAGATTTCTTTTTTCATAATATAAGCTAAGGATAAAAATTATAGGGCTTCAAAAAAATCGTCCGCATTGCTGTCAACAGGAAAAGTGCCCAAAAGGCTGGCAGCATTGCCACGTTGTTTAGTGATGCTGATACTTTGGCCAAAAACTGAGCCAGCCGTCGGGTCACGTGAAGACTCAACCAACTGCTTGGGGATGTCTCGAAAAACCAAGTGGGTACTCGGGCCCCATAGCCCTAGTATTTCAACAAACGGCTCGAACATGTAACACCCAATAAGGTTGGAATATTTTTAAAAACTAATTTGTTTATCACGTCAACGTCTTAGCCTAGCGACTTAGCCGGTCGAAATTACGAGACGGAAATTCCACGTGGTTAGGCATGTTTTCTAAGAAAATTACGCGACGTAATATTGGCCTGATGATTAATTAATAGCACGTCTGTAATCCCTGAAGGTTTAAGCAGAGATATACCTATAGTATACCCACATTTCACCAGTTATGAAATAATGGTGTGTTAATCCTACTATATAATAATAATATAAATGTGAAAGTTTGTATGGATGGATGGATGGATGTTTGTTACTCTTTCACGCAAAAACTACTGAACGGATTTGAATGAAATTTGGCACACAGATGGTTTATAACCAGGATTAACATATAAGATACTTTCTATTCCGATATTCCCACGGAATCAAAACTTATGTGGGTGAAACCGCAGGGCGCAGCTAGTAATTAATATAGGTGATTCTGTAAAAGCCTTCGGGCGTATACTAGCCGATTTTTCCGTCGCGTATACACTTAGAACTCACACGAGAAAGTGGTTGTCACTGCGGGCTTAGCACGCGCGAATGTGACTGCGGTGACAAGTATCGGTCGATGTTTCACTTAGTGTTTTGTCCACTGTCCCTAAACACATGTACATACAACAGAATATGGGAACATGATCTTCACCTAGTGGTGTTAAGTTGGACATATTTTACACTAATAGTACATTACGATACGTGTGACTATGTAGTCCATTGCCCCACCACTGCTCTCAAAATGGTGAAGGAAAACATCGCGAGGAAACCGGCATATCTTAGAACCAAAAATTCGAAGACATGTGTCATCTACCAACCCGCACTGGGCCTGCGTGGTGGATTATGGCCCATTCCGTCCAACAGAGAGGAGGCCTATTATGTTGAAGTAGCCCATTATTGTACGTATCGTATACTATTTTATTGCTGGTGTGACCTAAACCCGCCCATTTCTGGGTAAAAATGGACTAATATTTAATCATCGAAACATTTGACACGAAAAGAGAAGACAGGAAAAATCTCATTGCCATTATACAAATTACAGTAAAATAACACATCGTAGGAACATATCCGCGCATTGATATCGTATGTAACCGCAATGTTCGCGGCAAATGTATAGCGGGGTTTACAAATTAATTTATCAACGTAGGGTTTACCGTATGAATACATTAATCATCGCGGAATATCATAGAAGTTTTGTTTGTTAGGGTTGCGCTAAAACGGGTTATTGTATTAGTTTTAAAAACTTTTAGTATTAGGTGTCAGGGTCTGAAATTGCTAGGGGTTAAACTTTTTCTTTTAATTTAGGCCTTAAGCCTGAAGTACACAATGGGGTGAGAGAGTATCATACTCTTGTTATTCAAGTGATTTTATTAAATTACTTACTGTCATAGGCGTTTGGTGGCTGTTCGGTGGTGCTCTAACCAAGACCTGAAACAGTAGTAAAAATAATGATAGAACGTCCTTTTTTGAAGTCGTTTAAAAAGTCATATTATAGGACAAGAGAAGAAGAAGGAGGCCAAAGTTGTAAATTAGACTTTGAAAATGAGGTACTATGTTGGGGTGTAAGCAGACATGAATTTGAACGAAATGGATGAGAGGAAGACAATATTCAAGAGGTACATTAAATTACAAAAAAATATTTTAACTACGCATGAAAAATGAGACCACAGGAATCCGCTGGATGCGGGAAGCACATAACCGGTCGAAGTGGCGATACTTGGGGTAGGCCAATATCCAGCAATGGGCGTCTTTCGGCTGAAATGATTATGATGAAACATGAGTGCTTTCTTTCTTTTCATGGATAGTTTGTACTATTTTATTATTAGTTTGTACATTTATTTAGTACTAGCGGACGCGGCAGATGTCGTCCTGCCCGAAAAAGCAGCGCCACCTACCGGGTCCAAATGTGTATCATATGTTGCAATGGTTTATTTTATTTCTTGTTTTGATTGTTGTTTTATTTATTTATGCATGCTGCACTGGTTAACGTCATCACGTCAGCGCCGGCTGCCGCTGAAAACCAGCGCTGGGGCTCTGTCTCGTATAGGGTCTTAGCATTATGCTGAGCGATGGCCGTTTCCCGTGAATGTGACGCATGTTTACCCCCAACTTGTTATTTTTTGTGTGTTTATGTTTCTTTCTTTCTTTCTTTATACAAACCTTGTCCTGATAATAACAAACACAAAAAAAGAATTATCCAATTTGGTGCAGTCGATCGGAAGTTATGCGCGTACATACATTTTGGTGATTCATTTTTATTTATATAGATAGATTAGAAGTTTACCCATTATTATCATTTTAAAAGTATTATATTATTCTAATAAATTCAAGCGAAATGCTGTTCAAATATCTCTGTTTACGCTATGATACGTATGCATGAAAGTACTGGCCTAAAAGCTTCAGATAAACACACCCAAATATAATATTCATACTATGGACCATCTCGAACATCTTTATTAAGACAGTGAACTTAGCAAACGGCACGAATGCTGCAAGAGCGGTCGCTGTGCGGCTTATGAGCATTTTATATTATTTGTACGAGGAACTTTCATATAAGTTATATCTGTTTTAGTATTAGTAGAATAAGAAGCTGAGCTTCTTCAAGAAGGATTGAACATTTAAAAACAAAATAGAATATAGCACTTATTATATAATCCTTCCAACATAATTTTGGTCACGGCGGCCAATCTCTACGAAGATTTGCCAAGGATCCTCTCAATATATTACCTAATTACCTTCCTATAAAGACCTTTGACAGGACACTGACAGCGGAGTTTCTAACTGCTCCGTTGGTCACGTCGCGGCAAGCGCTATTGCTGAGCTCCTACTGCAGCTGGTCCAGGGTTCGATTCCCAGATCGGGCAAAATATTATAGGGGTTTCCCATTTTGAATTCCTCAGTAGCAACCCGATCGTTGAATGTGTGACCAACCCCAAGCACGTAAACCCGTTGGTCCTGCAGCTGATCCACTCCCCGGACCCTGGATTGCCGTTCCATCGGACTGTAAGAGTGAGGCAAAAGGGAGTGCACCTGTATTTGCGCACAGAGATAATCGTCGGTTGGTGCCTCATTTAATTAAAAACGTCTAACGTCTCTTCAAGTTGACCCCGGCCTCTCGTACGCCTTCCGAAGGTCTGGGACTCCAGGGTCCCGAGAAATGTCAAGAGACGTGAAAAATGATAAAGAATTTTTTTTTATCAAAGGTAGTGTCTAAAAGTACTGATCAGATTACCGACCCATCTAGTTATAAAACATAATTTATTTTGACCGTGTAAAAGTGTTCTCTCATAAAAATAGTTCTCATGTTTGTTTCACAAATTGCTTTTTCCCATATCGATAAAGCAACATTTTAATTAATATTTTATCGATGCTATAAGCTTGACGGCTCTATAATGTAAATTGTGCCTTAATTGAGGCAGCACCACTCACGGATTATTTCGCTTTCATACAATTTTAATTTTGCGATGTGTTGAGCGTTGTTCGTCGAAATTGCAGAGTATGCGCGTCATGTAAATATATGGTGGTTTCTCAAATATAATGTATATTTTTATATAATATTGATAATCTATGCAAGCGTTAATCTTATTTAGATTATTATGAATATTTGCTTTTATTGTTTCATTTACAGGAAAATTATTTTGATCTCAGTTTCAGCAAACAAAAAAAGAAAAAGAAAAGAAAGAAAAAAGATAATAAAGAAAGAAAGTAAAAGACATTAAAAATAAAATTCAAGATACTAAAATAAAAAGAGATAACAAAGAGATGAGAGGCGTTGAGATTTTAAAGACAATTTATTGATCAAAGTAAATCTGCTATGATCAAACACGTCGAGGAGGTCATTATACTTTGTATTAAAATTAAATTATTTAGTATGCATGGGATTTGACTGAACAAGGCAACCTCTAAATCAACACACAAAACATGACATACATCATGACATTACTACAAATAAAACGTAAAATAGTTCTAACATTTGTCATACATTCCAAGATCTTAAATATTTAACTAGGCTTAATAAAACGTCTAGATTCGCACACAATGACACTCCATTTGTATAAGTCAGGTTTCTACTTAGGAAGGATCTTAGTACATGTTACGCAGACGTAGTAATAAATAGCTTAGATATACGTCAAGGCTGAAAAACAAATGTCTGTATTAAATCTAATTTTGTAACGTCAACTGCGTGAAATGTATCAAAAGATATCATTAATATTTGTTTTCATTATTTTATTTACAGGTAAATTTAATGTGGCCCTAGTTAAATTGAATTAAATTATTAAAATAAAATATATATTGCTATGGAAAAATAAAGCAAAGACAGAAGTGGTAATGAATAACTTAGTTATACGTTAGATCTGAAAAATAAATATCTGTATTAAATCTAATTTTGCCAAGTCAATTACGTGAAATGTGTCAAATCAAAGTTTCATTACTTATTAATATTAATAAGTAATGAAACTTTGAAATTAACGTCAGAAGATATGAAAATTGCTTTTATAGGTGTTGCCACGCCCATAGTTTTCTTTTAAAGACAATAAAACTGCGGATTTCCTACTAAAATTCTAGTAGAAAATCTCTCTCCACCGATTGACTGACTGGACTGTCGTTTAGGCTGATAGTAAAAAAAAAGTATTATATTTTTAATGTTTTGAAAAAATCGTGGAACACGATTTTTTTGTTCCCCGATAAACCCCGTCGCATTGCATCGCTTGCCTATTACTTCGTTTTCACTTAGCGTTCTGTGTGTTTTTTTTTTCTTTTTGCTCGGTTCCTAAGCGCCCAAGCGCGATTTAAAATTTCTTTCAAATTCGACCAGTACAGATTAGCGCGTTCAAACAAACAAACTCGTCATCTTTAGATACTATAGATTTATTCTCCGTTATTAATTTATAACACCACCAAAAATGTCAGCATCTCCGTCTAAAACTGAGACGAAACGATAAGTACTGACTCCTTTTAACAACGGGTAGCATCCCTTTCGTAAAATAAGCTACGGAAATTGTAAAACGGAGAAATTACAAGAAAACACCACGTTTATACCTCCATTTGAAAACACTAAGAGCCGCCATTTCAATTACACCAGCCCGTAGTTTTCAGCCAAAATAAACGATTTCACAAAATATCCTTTGATTACGAGAAAATTATTTCGTGTTCCGGCGTAATTAGTTTTATAATACAAATAGGTCGGAAAAGTAAATTGTTTTGTTTATGGCACCAAATATAAGGTCGGTTTCTTAGCTTCAATGAGGTAGCCCGCGATTGAAACGTCAAATAAATTAGATGTAAAGTTTAATTTTGATTCAATTTTCCGAGAAATTATCGAATTATCCATATATTCAAATCACAGCTGCCATTCTTTGACAGTTGTACGAAATGATTATAACTCGGCAAATTGACGGAGGGTGTCAATTTGGTTAACATAAATTTATCTGACTGAGCATCGAGAAATCCGGTTGACGTTTGATTTAACTTTGTCTCTGGAATATGTCAACGCACCCACGATGCCTCCGATATGGTATAGTAGATGTTCATTATAGGTACGGTTGCAACATATCATCAGATAGACCGTCTGCTTAGCATAAACAGCCTCCAATGCTACTGCTGGGACCACAACTATAATCCACTACGTGCGGGTTGATGTCACATGTCTTCGTGTTTTTGGTTTTAGGACATGTCGGTTTCCTCACGGTGTTTTCCTTCACCGTTTTGAGAGCAGTGGTGATGAAATTAAATAAGTAAAGTGCCTGCCTGGATTCGAACTCACGACCGAGTTCTGCTCCTGAGTCGGGGCCTAACTGCATTACCACTGCTGTTTGCCACCAAATAGCATTAAAAAACTACAGATGGCCGTATTCAATTTTCGTTACATGGGTTGTCATTTGCTAACCTATCACATTAAATAATATTAGTCGCTATTACATAACCTTTAGATACATCATCATCTACCTAGCCTTTCCCCAGCTATGTTGGGGACGGCTTCCAGTTTAACCGGATGCAGCTGAATACCAGTATTTTACATGAAGCGACTGCCTATCTGACCTCCACAACCCAGTTACTGGGTAATACGATACCCCTTGGTAAGACTGGTTGTTAGACTTTCGGGCTACTGACGACCCGTAACGATTGTCAAAGATCTACGAATGACAGCCGAGACCAACGGCTTAACGTGCTTTCCGAGGCACGGAGTTGTGGTATGTGAAATGTTCACCCATCCATTGACCACCCGCGGCAAGCGTAGCTTACCCTGATCGATCGACACGTGCGGTTGTTATTACTTAGCTACAAGCCCCTCGCCCTAATAACCTTTCCTTATATACTCCTTGCTTATTATCTATACTGTAAAGTAGGTATGTTCTGGTTGAAGCTCCAACGAGTAAATATGTTTACTTGTACTTTTGCCAACATACTTATAGTTACGTACATGACTACATAACATGCTACATTAGTTTACTACATTAGAATAATTCTGTTATGAGAACATAATGTTGCTAACGTGTTATTTAGGTACCCCCCGGCCAAATATAGTTTCTATTTTGCATTAAAATTGTTACTAGAAACATAAGTGGGAAAACAAGGTGCTTTCAATCTGTTTATTTTGTGTCAAACACATTCTAAATGCTTTATTTTATATCCATATTAATGTTATAAATTCGAAAGTAAATCTGTATGTATGTTACCTTTTCACGCCTAAACCACTGAACGGATTTTGATAAGATTTGGCAAAAAGATAGATGGCATCCCGAAAGATGGCTAATTTTTGTCCCGGTAGCCAGTTCCGAAGGGTTTAAAAAATCACATGGGGCAAGCCGCGGACAGAAGCTAGCACCTAAATACACCTGAAAAGTTGTGTTGAAAAATCGGTTTTTATAGGACGCCATGTGGATAGTTTTAAGTACGAATGTGGATGGCTATAGGTCTAGGGGAAGATCAAAGAAACAATGAAAGATGATATGGCTACAAAAGGGTTCCGAGATGACGATTAGTAGCGAAGTATGGCAGAAACAGACATGTTGTGCCAACCCCAGATAAAATAAATTGAGATAAGGGCAGGAGAAAGAAAGAAAGAAATAAAGAAAAAAGTTCATTTGGACACAGTTCGTGAAACACAAAATACAAAATTAATAAAATAAAAAATAATGTACAATGATGAATACAGAATGAATGAATGAATAATGAATGAATGTAGAATGATAATATACCTAAATATAGCCAATATTAACAAACTGGTCCAATCTGAGGGTGTATTCTTGTAATTTTGAGAACATTCACAGTCGGATCTTAGCTTCAATCTGTTAAAAATACCTGTAATTTACCTACGTTTTTGACAAAATTTTGACATTTATTGTCACTGAGATGAAATTGTGACTAGATTTTGAACGTTTTTAATAACAGGAATTGGCCTTGAGACCACAAAGACGTATTGTCACGTAAACAAATTGTCTTGTAAAAGAATTTTAACAAAAGAAATGAATCTGTTTCCTTACGTCCCTATCTTAACTAAAAGCAATTTCAACAGAACAGTTTTGTAATACCGAAAACCCATAAGCGATTATTTACATTACAAAACAATATTAATCAAACGAACCTTAAACGTATTGATTCTTCAAACTTTGATATTAAAATAAAGCGAACACAAAACAATTCCAAACATATTTATACTGGGAAACTTTAATACACGAACAAGATCGGGGCCTAGCGAACTTTATAGAAGATCATAACATACCATTACCAACACAACAAAGTAAACAACGAACAAATGATTGTGCCAACATAAGAAAATTTTACTTGAACAATCTTCCTCGGAAATTCAATATTGAAGTTGGTACAGAAATCAAATTATACTTACAATAATGTCGAACTTTGACTTGGTTGGCGCCAACTTTTTGTTTCATCCTGACACGCGTGGATATCAGAAATAAATCTGAATTTATTTACTTTCATTTTGTTGTTGTTCACTTTTATGTACGTTCGATTCTGGGAATTGGAGTGATCGTATAAAATGAAGTTCTGAGATTTGTGCGTATCGATAAATCCTACGCTTTTTGGTGTTTTCATTTGGCCTTTTATTTTCAATTGTTTTTTTTTCACTACTGTCTCTATAGACATTACTAATCACAGAGAGGAGGCCTGTGTCCCAGCAGAGGAAAAGTTATAGGCTGATTATGCTATACTGTCTATAGAAAGATCCGAGCATTTTCTAGGAGTTGACCAATGAATGGTCTTGTTCTTCTGGATTCCTTAATAAAAGAATTTTATAATAAACTAGCGGACCCGACAGACATCGTCCTGCCCGACCGAGTCGCAGACCGCAGAACTGATGCGGCACGTCGTCACTTTAAACACATCAGTTCAAAATTATATAATAAAATAAATAAGAAAATCAATATTTACTCCTTAACTAGAAATAAACTTAAAACTAAATTAAATACCTGGCTAAAACAATTAAATTATGACGAAACAGAAAAACTTGTGGAAGTATAACTCACTCAATCCTTCACACACATACACATACATATAACATACACAATTACACTAGCACACCATACATACATCCACTCCTCCACTCACACAAACACTTTTTTACTTTACTTTACTTTAGACTACTTACTTTTCTTTTTTTTCTAAATTGTTATTTAACCATAATAATTCTTATGTTGCATTTTTGGTTTTAAGTAACTGGAACAATACTCCTCCTTACCTGGAGAGGGGCGTTGATAACTGCGACACAGTTTTATACTACTGCTGTTATCATCGTTTTGAACTTATTTATATCTGTATGTGTTTCTTGTTCCAAATAAATAAATTTTGAATTTTGAATTTGAATACTGTCTATAGAAAGATCCGAGCATTTTCTAGGAGTTGACCAATGAATGGTCTTGGTCTTCTGGATTCCTTAATAAAAGAATTTTATAATAAACTAGCGGACCCGACAGACATCGTCCTGCCCGACCGAGTCCAATTGTATTTTCAAACCATCCAGGAACCCACTGAAATATACACACAAAACTTCATCCAAATCAGTCCAGCCGTTTAGGAGGAGTTAGGTGACAAACACACGTTCAGAAGAATTATATAGAAAGAAATAAAGAAAAAAAGGTTATTTGGACACAGTTGTGAAACACAAAATACAAAATAAAATACAAAAAACTATATAATATTAAGATACGCCGTGCCATTTCATTGCCTTTACCTAAACCCCGTACTGTAACAATACAAAAAATACCACGATATTAAACATCACATGAGCACAAAACATTTATCTCATGACATAGCCAACGGGCACCCTTGTGTCGAACACTCTTCAGTTGGCTTCATAAGAAAAGAAAGCTTTTATCGTATTTTTCCTCATGCCCAAATAAAGGTGAAAATTATTTCCATGGTACAGACGCCAGCAGGTCAACCTACCCGAAACTGTCAAATTTTCCCAATCAATCTTGAACCTTAATACTCTAGCGATAAAGTTGAAAATCTATTAACAGATTGTAGTAGCTTGATGTGCTGCCGTCTGTACTATCATTTACGTAACCGTATCAAAGGCGTATGCAAAGATAAGGTAATATAATAACTTGCATAGTGCTCATTGCATTAAAAATGTGTAAAGGGCCTCATCGAGCTGGCTTCGGCTCCTCGTATGCTTTTTAAAAGATCGGGATCCATTGTCCGAGATTTGCAAATATAAAAATAATATTAAAGCCTTTATTCGCTGACCAAATACAGTACAGTTTTAACTCCAGAATCAGCCTATAGTATTCCCACTGCTGGGACACAGACTTCCTCTCGAAGAGGGAGTGGGCCGTAGTCCACCACGTAGGCCCAATGCGGGTTGGTAGATGTCACATATCTTCGAATTTTTGGTTCTAGGACATGCCAGCTTCCTCACGATGTTTTCCATTAACGTTTTGAGAGCAGTGGTGATGAATTTATTTACACTAAATAAAGCGCCTGCCTGGGTATGAACCCACGACCTACAACTCGTAAGTCGGGGCCGTTACCAAATGTCATTTTCAATCTACAAAGAAAAAGAAACTTAATTAGATGTGGTGAGTAAATCCTACTAATATTATAAATGTGAAAGTTTGAATGGATGGATGGATAGATGGATGTTTGTTACTCTTTCACGCAAAAACTACTGAACTGATTTGGATGAAATTTGGCACACAGATGGTTTATAACCAGGATTAACATATAAGGTACTTTTTATCCAGATATTCCCACGGGATCGAAACTTATGCGGGTGAAACCGTGGGGCGCAGCTAGTACAATGTACTTATTCTTCAGCAACTAATTTGGTGGTCAGGTTGTCCTTCGACAAAGGCCTGCCATAGTTTCTTCCACTAATCTCTATCACTTGCTAATCTTCTCCATTCTTTTGGTAAGTCATCTTCCCATCTCTAGATTTGACATCCCGTCTTTGTCTTTTTCCAAAGGTAAGGTAGACAAATTAAAGTAATGAAAAGATCAAAAGTAAATCCCGATCGTTCCAATTCGTATTTAGATGTTGCTAAGTGATATTTAATATTTTTTCCTTAACTAATACAGCTTTCCATCAAACACTCGCTTCTGCCTGTGTCTTCGTCCGCGTGAAATTTCTTGTTTTTAACATGGAATATAAATGTTATAGCTGTGCCGCATTACTTCGCTTTCGCTTAGCGTTCTTTATTTATTTAATACAACAAGCACATACATGTGCAGGGCGGACTTAATGCCATAGGCATTTTCTGCGAGTCAACCTTTGATTGAGTAATCAATATTTTAAATATAAAGATAAACCTACCTACCCTACCCTTTTTTTAGGGTTCCGTACCCAAAGGGTAAAAACGGGACCCTATTACTAAGACTTCGCTGTCTGTCCGTCCGTCTGTCTGTCACCAGGCTGTATCTCAAGAACCGTGATAGCTAGACAGTTGAAATTTTCACAAATTATGACTTTCTGTTGCCGCTATAACAATAAATACTAAAAATAAAATAAAAAATAAAATAAGTATTTAAGGGGGGCTCCTATACAACAAACGCGTTTTTCTTTTGCCCTTTTTTGCTCGATATCAATAATGGCAACAGGTAGGCACTTGAGATATTCACAAAATACTCATTTGTATTTTTACTTTAATAATAAATAATAAAATTAAAATAAAAAAAATATTTAAGGGGGGCTCCCATACAACAGACGTGATTTTTATAGATAATGGTACGGAACCCTTCGTGCGCGAGTCCGACTCGCACTTGGCCGGTTTTCTTTTTTCTTATTACTTGGCTCCTAAGTATCACAGCGTGATATTAAATAGCCTTTAACCTTCTATAATAATTGCACTATCAAATGATATTTTGCTTAAATTCGACTACTAGTTCTAAAGAACAAACAGACCCTTCAGTTTAATATTATTAAGTACTAGCAGACCCGGCCGACGTCGTCCTGCCCGACTGGGTCCAATTATGTTTTCAAACCATCCAGGAACCCATTGAAATATATACACAAAATTTCATCCAAATCGGTCCAGCCGTTTAGGAGGAGTTAGGTGACAATCACACGTACAGAAGAATTATATATATTAAGATAGATAGATAAGCTCTTAGATAGTAGGTACTGTCAATAATTTCTTTGTTAATGTAGGTAGTAAAATAAAATCACTTGAAAAACATGTTATTTCCATTAAAGGCCTTTGTTTAGATGAACACTCATTACTTTAAATTTAAATAAGACAGCGTAGTAGGTATATATTTTGAAATGCTCTATTACATTTAATATTTTCTTGAAGTCAAAACCTCATCTTAGTATGTTAAGATGAGATTTTAGATTTAAGAGCGTTTACAACGTACGGCAGTTCATACAAACTTTCAAGTCCTTGTTTTTCGAAATGCATGAACCGATTTTAATGAAACTTCATACGCATAACCAGGATACATAGGTCTACTTCACACATCAGGTTCAGTTGAAAACCAGCGTCAGGCACTATCGTCTGGCATTTTTGCTGAACTGGGGCTTTTTGGTGCAGCCGTGAGGCACACTTACCTGCTAATTTCTTGCATCGGTCTTTACACTTTCTATTTGTTTTTTTTTTATTAGTTGCTATCTGATGTATGCATCTGGTGTATTGTGTGTCTTTTGGTCTGTGCTAAATAAATGTTTTTTCTTTCTTTCTTTCTTTTCTTTAAAAAGTTAGTAAAGAACATTTTCGAAATGTCTTGTTTAAAAAAAGATAATTGGAAATCTCTGTTTCTATGGAAAATTTAAAATCGGTCGAATTTAGCTGTAACACTATTTTTCGAAAATGTTCTCAATTAACTTTTTAGACCTACTCGTATATATCCTGCTTATGCGTATGAAGTTTCATTAAAATCGGTTCATGCATTTCGAAAAACTAGGACTTGAAAGTTTGTATGAAATGCCGTACGTTGTAAACGCTCTTAAGGTTTATTTATAAACATTATATAAACTACACTGCCGAGCAATGAAAAAGTTCCACCCACAAAATGCCGACAAACACCGTAATATCTCCTAAGACATATAATTTAAAATTTGAACACAATATTTACGTTTTTAGTTGGTAATATTCTGATGCGCTGTTACATGTACTTCAATATTGCAGACGGCGTCATTAAGCGAGCCTTTCCCGTTTAGGAGTAATTTGGTGCTATGTCACTGGAACTTTTTCATTGCTCGGCAGTGTATATACACCTAACTATTTATACTAGATCATCAACATTCTCCTGCCTTATTCCAATATATTTGCGGTCGGCGCAACCTGTAGTTTTCTTTCATACTCTCTAGTCGTCATCTCGATCAGTCACTCCCTTTCTAACCATAAAATCTTCCACACAGTTAACAATTCATTTTTTCTTTGGTCTTCCCCTACTCTTATAGCCATCCACATTCATACTCAAAACTTTCCTGACGACATTTTCTTCATTCCTCTGCATCACATGCCAACTTTGACAACAGTTTTCTATATACAAGGTACTTAATATACGAAAATAAACTATGCAAAAATTGGATTTAGTTCTAATGACAAAATACCAAAACTATAATCGAAATTTGTAAACGTACAGTTTTGAAACATTACCATTGTCTTACATTGTATATGTTACGAAAACCATTCTGTAACAGACCTCTGTTACAGAACTCTGTCTGTTGCTCTTTGTCTAAAAGGACAAAGAGTTACATCAACCCTGTGGGAGTTGTAAAAGACGTTACAAGAGGATAGTAGCAAGATCTTACTTCGCGCTAGTTACAATTTATTGCGATCACCAATCCTTTAACTCTAGTAGCGGACTTTAAAGAAACCCATGCCTTTGTATTGCCTTTGTGGTTAGTGGCGAGTAAAAGGCTGTCTTAGCTTGGGTCTTATAGGAATCAATGGGATAACTTTAAGAAGATACACAACAATATATAATGTGATAATACATAGTATCTATGTGTCTAAGGGCTGGTCATTCAATCATCTGAGGGGCAATTCTTGTAATTTTAAGAACGTTCACAGTCTGATCTCAGTCTCAATCTGTCAAAAAATACTTCTAATTTCCATACATTTTGACAAGTTTTTGACATTATTTGTTTGTCGCCGAGATGAGACTGCGACTAGATTTTGAACGTTTTAAATTATGAAGAATTGGCCTTTTGATAACTTTATTCGAGGAATAATTTTGAAATTACAACTGTTATTTCATTAAAAAAAACTATCAAACGTTAATTTTTCGAATAAAACATATCTGGCTATGTAAAAATCAGCCCTAAGATAGATAACAGCGATTTCCTATTTCAAAATTGTACTTGCAAAGCGTAGTGATTATTGCAATTACCGTATAAACGAACCATTAGATCCGATAAATATAAAATCTATCGTAAACTTAACGGGTTGTGCAGATGACACAAAATAATCACGTAATTGTTGGTATGATTACAAACCTCGGACATTAAATTCAATATCTCCAAATCCACAATCATCATTGCTGCCCAGCAACGCAATTTTTGCACAAACGGCCCTAATCTAATTTTAATGGAAAACTATTGGCTCAGATAGCCCCAGTGCCCCAGAACACAAAGTAATCATTTTTTCATTGTACGCAACCCTAATCAACCTGGGTTATTTAATTACTTGGAAGCAAAAAACTCGAGGCTACATGCCCTTACATTTAAATGCCTAACCGCTTAAATACCCTAAAAATGTCGGAGATAATTACACAATTCATCATTGTCATGTGGCTTGATATATATCCAGGCGAATATATATCCGGATGAATATATACCCGGCTTTTTGTGTTAGTAACCTTGTTGTGTCTCTGGTTATTAGGGGAAGAAATAAATCGGAAAAGTAATTTTGTTTGTTTGATGAAATTGTTTAGCTTTGTGTTCCTTGTTTTCAGATGAGTAAGCGTCTTTTGTTATTTTTTTCTTCTAAGATTGCTTACTGTCAGCACGTTTAAGTCCTTTTTGAATTGCATGTCTTTGTTTTCTATAACATGAACTACTCTATTGCCAGTTATGCTGTCCAAAATTGCATTGCTAATTCACTTCGCGTTGTCGATTCAATATGGAATAACGTTCAGTGGAAATGAAATTGGCGGATATTGGATGGAATTCGAGGTTTATGGGGATGGCACCTGTGTAGGCAGGCTTTCGTGGAAACGAACTATCAATTTTTGCTTTCATTGAATTATGTCGTTACTAGACACTGAAATGAAATGTATGAACAAGCGATAGAAGCTTGTTCCCCATCACGATATATTATAATTTATCAAATCATGAAATGAAGGAGTTGAATACGCTTCAATTATAATTATTATCTTATGAAATCTATTATACTTTATGAAATAAGGAAATACTATGATGTAAAAGAGTTCTACAGTTTTACTGCAATTTCATATTGCTTTACCAAAGTGATAAATTATTAAACAAATCATCGTCTTCGTAGCTGCCGTAGCACTGCTACGCCGTAGGCGGCTACGAATGCTACGTTTGGTGAATTTAAATTTTAATACATAGTCAAGTCTATCTTTATAGAAATATGTAAATGCTTCATCATTTAAATGTAACATGAAAAATAACTTAGTAAGTACCAGATTAGGTGATAGAACACCACACCGACGCCGAAAAAGTCGAGTAAAATAAAATATCAAAAGTGATTGCCATTAAGATTACCTACCGCAAATAAAAGAATCACAAATCTAATTTAGTAACCGTTACCTTGCAGTAACACCGACCTTCGACCCACCTTAGTCCACAACGAAAAAAAAAACAAAGCTTTTATCATAATAGAGAAACTCACGTTTAACTATTCCCATCGGCTATGTATATCGGTGAACAAAATTCCAGGACAACAAAAAAGTCACAAATCACGAAATTCAAACGTAAACACCGTTCGAGATTCACTCGCGAGTCGCGACCGATCGGGTTTCGGGTGAGAACGGAGAGGTTCGGGAATGCGTCCGTTCAGCTCGGCGGTCGGACGTCGAATGTCTGGCCTGCAGGTGTGAAGCGCGACGCGGATCCGAGGATAGGGCTGTCGCTTCATGATATATTCGGATATCGAGGATGCCATCCATAAAATATGTAGGTACCTATAATCTACCATTTACCTAAAATAGTTGTTTGTGTGTCAAGTTACCTTTTCTGTATTATATTGTCAAGTATATTATTAGAATAACAAGAATTTGTTTGACATTCATTTTTTGTACAAAACAAATAATGTAGGTTAAAGTAAACAATTTAATATGTTTAGCTGCGTGGGAGAGGATAGGTTTATTATGTTTTCTTTGTCGGTATGGAATCGCCTGAACATATTTTGTTACTAATATTTTTATTATTTTTGTTAAAGGTTCGAGCTCTCTCAAACCGTGATCCTGTGAATATTTTTATCAAAATTATTGTCAATCGTATTGGTAGGTCTCAATTTGTCCATAGTCTAATGGAACTACTACGGAACTGAAGTGGCAGTGGGCTGGCCATCTTTGTCGAAGGACCGACGGGCCGGTGTCGCAGACGAGTCCTTAAGCGGAGATCGCGTATCGGCAAGCGTAGTGTGGACGCCTCCCAGCTAGATGGACCGATGACCTTAAGAAGGTGTCTGGGACAGACTGGATGCAGAAGGCGGAGGACAGTATTGTGGCGCAGCCTGAGAGGCCTAATTCCAGCAGTGGACTGCGATAGGCTGAGTTGAACTAAATGGAACTATAGGAATAATGGTCGTCTGTCCATTTTATTAGATGATAAAAAACAAGCTGGTATAATTATAAAAAACTTTTTAATCCATTTTCTAATTTGAAAATATGTTATTCCACCTGTACAGATGGAGATGAATAATACTGTTTATCCCATAACCCTTTAATACCTTCTTAGAGCTACGAAAATAAATCTTGAAAGCATGTTTAATACTCACAAACTCCATATTTAATATTTTGGGCGCACGGTGACCATGAGCATGAATATTTTATGGAATTATACAAAGTTGGCTTTAATGCTTTAGTTTTAGAAATTAGTATAGTGATTAAAACTGACCTTTTTAAGTAATTTAACAGTGGAAACTTAATAAAATTATAATTAATGTACACGAAACATTAGATTTAAGTATGTATATGTATATAATATAATGTTTTTTTTTGGGGAGGTTCATTGTCACTGTAGTGTTATTCTACTTTAGTATTTTCTGAAGTCTAACTGAAATATACATAAGCATCTGTTCCTATATTGGTTTTGATCGCCGATGACACAATACGGAATCATGTTGTGAAATGAAATGAACTATTTATTTATGTAATGAGTATCTTTTTTTAAACTACTCCTCCTTTTTTTAGGGAGCGATTACTTTTTTTAGTGACAGGCATAACACCAAACTTCGAAACTACTAAGTGCTAATTGAAATTTAACTCAATTCATCGATATTGTAATTTATTACATATAGGTACTGCATAACAACACGCCTGCTATCCACGAAGGGTTAAGTAGGTAAAGGTATGTGGGGTGTATGTGGGTGTGTACGTGTGTGTGTATATTGTGTCGAATTTTTGTTGTTCCTAACACACTTTAAACTTTGACTTTGATTTTAAAGTAACCTTAGCTACGTGTTAACGTCTTTAACGAAGACTTGTCTCAATCTTTTATCCTCAACACGGTCACCCTACGCTAGGGTTAATTAATCTTTTCAATCAACTAGGTTAATTAGAAATCTTGAGCATATTTATTGGGTTTCTCGATCATTGAGCTTATTATATAACAGAAAACTGTTGTTATTAACTTTATATTTGAATATTAAAATAAAATTTTAATTAATTTCTTTAAATAATTATAGACTTTCCGTGAACTATGTTATAATTACCGTTACTGACACTATTGAATTTAATGTAAATCAATTTATTTTCATGTAAAGTTCATGTTACAAAAATATTATTGTTTTTAATTTAACTTTTGTCATTAAATATTTACTAGCTTCTGGCTGCGACTTCGTCCGCGTGAAATTTTTTGATTAATTAATCATGATTCGAAAGACACGTGGCGCCATCTATTACCATAATAACGTTATTGTTGTTTTCCTCGGGAACAGTACTTGTTTTCGAGAGGAAAGGTACCCTATGTCCGTTTCTACACACCTGACAACGTATAATGCAAAATTTCAGGATTATCGGTTCAGTGGTTTAGGCGTGAAAAGTCACTTTCGCATTTACAATATTAGTTAGGATATTCCACATACAACTGACGGTTCCCTACCCATTTGCATAAAATTTTAAGACCTAATATATCTTGGCATACTTTTGTTTCTCTTCCTAATTATATTTTCGCATAACATTCAAAAATCAAAATCAAAACCAATGTTATAATGGTCACATATGATTCAATAACAGTACTAAATATCAGGAAATATCATATCTGATAACTGTATGCCTAAATACTGCTATGCTAATAGTCATTAGGACTAGTAACATTATGCGAATTAAATTTATGCCAAAACAAATTAGCCTTCAAGATAATTATGCCAACATAAACTGTATGCCAAAAAAATATGGCAAAGCAAATTATACCAAAATCGTTATGCCAAAGTGTATTAGGAAAAAGAATATTATGCGAAAAGAAGGGATCCCACAACTGACACGTGAAACAGTATTGGAAAATTATTCGGAGACACATGATAGTATGAAAATTTGCATACAGTACCTACAGAATTTGATGTAGTTGAAACATTGATAACCCTACCTATAATTGGCAAGTAAAGGCTAGTATCAGTGCTGTAACCTAATTTCTATTACTAATAGGTTGGCAAACAAGCCGTCGGCCCACCTGATGGAAAGTGGTTACGTCCTGTGTGCGCCTGTAAAACCTAGAGCTTTGCTGGTGTGTTGCCAACCTGAGGGACAAGGTTTTATGCCAGTAATTTTAAAAGCAACACTAAACCGTACACTAACTTGGGGCTTGCAGGTAAATAATAATCACATGGGTTGATCTTGAAAGATAAGCAACGCTTGCCGAGGTCAAACCGTGGGTGGGTGAT
This sequence comes from Apamea anceps, assembly GCA_951799955.1. Classification (NCBI taxonomy): domain Eukaryota; kingdom Metazoa; phylum Arthropoda; class Insecta; order Lepidoptera; family Noctuidae; genus Apamea; species Apamea anceps. Next base: position 3,830,944 of record OX637504.1, on the reverse strand, counting down.
CATGCATTACATAGTGAAACCCCGCTGTGTCCTCGGAAAGCACGTTAAGTAGTTGGTCCTGGCTGTCATTCATAGATTTTTGACAGTTGTTACGGATAGTCAGAAGTCTGACAATGGAAATTGATAACGGCAGGGACGACAAGCGACGCGCGTGGTGTATCCATGAATTCAGCACTTGATTCTTGATCAGGGAAATAATTAATCGGTTAGCAAAAAAAAAAAAACTGTTGTTTCATATAAAAGTGCAATACATACGCGGCCAAATTTTTTTAAAATTAAATAACCGACGAAAATCCTTTGGATGAATTAAAAGAGAAGGAGAGACCATACTGCAGGTAGTCTGTTGTGTACCATTAACATATACAATACATATATAAAAAAACATACACTTATCTAAATAAATAAAATACAAATAAAAAACACAAATAAATATACAAAATAAAAATAACAACAACAATAATAATAATATAATATATACAATAAAAAACGTGTGGGGTCGAGGGACCCCCGGCAGGAACGAAGTCGAAAATGAAAATCCAAGATGGCGGCTGCAAAAATTTGAACTTCGTTTCATTTTGACCTCACTATCGGCTTCAACACCCTCGAGAACCACGAAAATGACACACATGATGAAAAATTTAAAATGGGGGCATAACGCTTTTCCGGTACGTGACGATTTCTACTAGTTTACTCCTACCGCAAGCTCCGTAAAACGTTCTAATAATCGTAAAACAGGAGCAAAGAGCATAAAATTACGTTTAAGAAAGAAAGAGAAAGAGATAGTGTAGAAAGACCGTTGCAAATACAAATAAAAGTTTAAATGTGTCATTCAAACTAAAACGCAATAATTTTAGCAATTAACGGACGGATTTCCCAGAAAAGCTTAATGTTTATGTAGCTCTAATAAAATTAAATACACATAATCTAACATCAGGTCTGTAACTCCCGAAAGGTTTGGCAGAAGTCAACCTATACATAATCAGCCTATAATGTTCCCACTGCTGGGACACAGTCCTCCTCTCTGTGAGAGGGAGCGGGCCGTATTCCACCAGCCCAGTGCAGGTTGGTAGATGTCACATGTCTTCGAATTTTTGATTCTAGGACATGCCGGTTTCCTCACGATGTTTTCCTTCACCGTTTTGAGAGCAATGGTGATGAAGTAATTTACGCAAAGTTAAGTGGCTGTCTCGGTTCGAACCTATGACCTACAACTCGTAAGTCGCGGCCACTTAGCAAAGAGTACTATAAGATACCGGGTACCACTTAGTCACTTAGTTAGTTAGTCAACCTAAGTTTAGTGCACCTATATTTTGCCAGTCATGTTTAAGCCCCATGGCGCAAGGGGCGAGCCTATTGCCTGGACACAAATCTAGACTCCAGGGCTGCTTCTGAGAACTCTCTGATAGAAACACCCGACAACACTTTACCAGACCCGAGAATCGAATCCACGATCTCATGCTCAACAGTAGCGCTTGCGGTCACAAAAACAACGAGGTAGGTAATACACCTATGTATTAAAATGTCCTATTCATCGCGTTTCAATCAGTCTGTAAAGCGTTGCCAAGCCATTTGGGATTTACGCAGTAATTAATCAGCGAATTAACTCGAGATCAATATCTAGATAGATTGTTGATCACCCTCAATGTCTGTAGAAGCCGGTTCCGCACGTAAAACTCAGTTTTATAGACTACTAAACTACGTTTTGCTTTATATCCATAAAGATTGCTGGTATTAATAGGTAATGGTTTAAAGTCTGTAGGTACACGTAATACTAAAAATTTTATAAAGGATTTTAATGTTTTTGTTTGTGTTTTGTTTCTAAAAACAAGTTGTAACTTGTTATTATATAGTTGTGCCTGCGGAGCAATTTTGTAACCAGGCAGGCACTTTGTGTAATTTATGTCATCACCACTGCTCTCAAAACTGTGAAGGAAAACATTGTGAGGAACCCGGCATGTCCCAAAACCAAACATTCGGTGTGTATCAAAAATTGACGTGTGATATCTATCAACCCGCACTGGGCCCGCGTGATGGATTACAGCCGATTCCCTCTTACAGAGAGGGGGCCTATATCTCAGCAGTTAGAACATATATTGGCTGATTATATGCATTGTGTTATTTACGTGGTTTAGCAAACGAATTTAAACTTAAGAAGCAATGCATTGGAAATATCTATCAAAACTCTTGGATTGTAATTGAAACTGTGTCTATGTACAACTTAAAATCACAGTCAAAAGTACACATATTTGTTTAACTTGTGTGTATATTTTAATACTAACTTCTGGTCGCAATTTCGACCGTGTGAAATTTCCTATTCCCCCAACCAACACGTTGCATCGCATCGCCTGCCCGCGATAATACTCTGTTTTCTCTTAGCGTTCTTTCTGCTGTTTTTTCTTTTTGATTGGCACCTAACCTAAGGTTCTTGGCATAATGTTAAGTAGTCCTCCACACAACACACCACCACCACACCACACACCATGGTGTAGTACACCATTTTTATACCATGTTCTATGCAAATAAATGATTTATTATCATTATTATTATTATTAAAAAATGGGCAGCCAAAAAAAATTTTTTTTTAAATCACACTGGTAGTTACAAGATTAGGACGTTCAAACAAACAAACTCTCCAGCTTTATTATTATTATAGATTTATGTCATTTCTTCATTACGAAATGTACTGATTACAGCTATCATTATTACATCTATTTATTTACCTTTACAAGCATCATGAGGTTTAATGCGATGCTATTATTAATGTTAGTCGTAAATGCGATATCTATTTATAAGTGTCTCAATGTCTGTGGGTAAGAATAAATACTGAAATATACTTTATTATTATCTAGATCTAAAATTTAAGATCTAATGTCGTTGTAACTTTACGTTGAAGTGCTAAACAATGTTTTTATCTCGCGTCAACGTCAAGCAATTGTGAAACTTTGTATTTGAAGGCAAAAGTCAGCATGGAGGAGACATTGTGGGAGGGTGACATGTCACACTAACAATCTACCAAGGATAAAAGTCATGACTATCGTTTTCTTTTTTCGTTTTTGTGACCGAGAATTGCGGTGTCGACGTTGTACATATATTGTAGTACTATAATAATATCTTATAGCTATGTCTTCGTTTTACACCAATAATATAAACAGGTAAAGTTTGTACGTTTGGATGTAGGACGTAATCTCTGGAAGCCAATCAATCAATCAACTCAGACTATCGCAGTCTACTGCTGGATATAGGCCTATCCCAGGCTATGCCACAACACAGACTGGATGCAGAAGGAGGAGGACAGACGTCCTCCGCCTTCCGCATCCAGTCTGTCCCAGCCACCTTCTTTAGGTCGTCCGTCTCTGGAATTACTGATCCGAAAGTTTCACTTTCACTGGCAGTGTTTTTTTTTTTAAATAGTTGATTACAACGCGGGCGACGTTGTCGGCAGAAACTGATATTTTATAACTTCGACGTCGTTTATGTAGCTATTTTATTTAACACTTAAAAGCCAAACATACGTAAGCGAACAAACACCAAACATACTATCAACAACTAATATTGATTCCATTTTGTTTGATAAGCATGTTCCTTTTGTAACAATATTTAACCAGCAGTAAAACAGTGGATATGGTTTGGTCGGTTGGTTGTTTTAGTCCATTAAAGGAAAAAAAAATAATAAACAAAAAAAAAACGTTATTAAATTGAACATTGTGTGCCTGAATATTAACTTTTTATAGCAATTGCTGACTGAACAGAATCGAGCTTCACTTCCTTATTAAATACAAAAGCAAAATGTAATATAATTAAAACTCAACTAAGGAATATTAAAATACGTTACTTAACCATTCCTTACTTACTGCGAAGTGAAACCGTGGTACAAAGGAATAGTTCGCCATAGTCCGCACTCCGTAACTCCATAACATTGTTTTATATTTTTTGTTCATATTTTGCCCACCCATAAAGTTTTGCCCCGAGATGAAAAAGTATGATTAGGTGGGAAGTTTCCCTGGCTACCTTTTTTATTATTAATGTCGACCGGACGAGCTCCGAAATCTTAGTTTTGAATAGTTTTTGACATAGTTTTCCTTTTTTAGTTTCGTTACGCGGAAAAGAATTTGCGGTTGGATTTTCTTTCGTATTTTCTGATACGTATTTTAATGAAAGCCAATATTAAAGTCGTAACGTACTTTTTCTGCATCGTCATTCACTTACCCTTATAACTACTTACTTGGGGTCAATGTAACAAGTATTTTTCCTCCATACTTCTCTATAAGTACATCTTTACATACCGAGACCCCTTCGTGCCTCGGAAAGCACGTTAAGCCGTTGGTCCCGGCTGTCATTCGTGGATCTTTGACAGTCGTTACGGGTAGTCAGAAGCCCGAAAATCTGACAACCAGTCTTACCAAGGGGTATCGTATTACCCAGTAACTGGGTTGTGGAGGTCAGATAGGCAGTCGCTCCATATAAAATACTGGTATTCAGCTGCATCCGGTTAGACTGGAAGCCGACCCCAACATAGTTGGGAAAAGGCTAGGCAGATGATGACTCCTCTATAAGTCGTCATCTCGATAGTCACTCTCTTTCTACCCATATCATCTTCCACACAGTCCAACCATCGTAGTGTACCTACTATTTCTATCGTGAGGAAACCGATTTGTCCAAAAACCAAAAAATTCGAAGACGTGACATCCACCAACCGGCACTAGGCCCACGTGGCGTATTATGGCCCACTCCCTCTCACAGAGAGGGGGCCTGTATACCAGCAGTGGGGATAGTACAGGCTGATTATGCTGTATGCTATGCCTTGACATTATTACGTACACAAAAACTTAATTTGATTCTATCAAAGAACAAAAATAAAATGGAAAGGTTTAATTCAAAAGATTTAAACGTCACAGATAATAAAAACACTGGCACACAGCAACGACCTAATTTCAAATAAAAAGAAAAAATAACAAACAAGCATGAACTATGTAGGTGCTCGATAGTGGAAAAAAAATTAAAAAGTCGTGTAAAGTAAAAAGTAGTCAGCCAGTAACCTGTGCTTATGGTGTGATAATCAATTCGGTCACGCGATGAAACTAGCTTTTTGAACCCAATATATGACTTGTTTTCGTCAAAATTTTACTCGACGTACAAAATATAACATGGAAAATATGCAGGAAGAGTGATTTCTAAAAGTTTTCATTCTGCAGTATCAATAGTGGACCTTTTACATCACCTATTTTCTGTCTAATCAGTAAGTTTACGTAATTCAAAAATGATAAAATTGGTTTTGTTCGGAGCGAAGGATAATCTATGGATCTAGGAAACAGCATTGTGCAAGAGAATGTCCGACAAAATCACTTTTTTCTTTTTGTAAATAAATATACTGCGAGAGCACTCGCGTCACAATATCAGTGGCGCGGGGAGGTGTTGGAGCGTGGCGAGAGACCCCTGCCTCGAGTTATCAAAGCACGGCGGTGTGAGCTCCACCAGGCCCTGAGAGCGGAATGGGAGACGCGAGTTGCGCAACCCACTGTGGGGCATGCCGTTATAGCGGCGGTAAGACCCGTCATGGAGGCGTGGATCGAGAGGCGGCATGGCGCCTTCAGCTTCTGGCTGACGCAAGTACTCTCTGGCCACGGCTGCTTTGGGAAGTACCTGTGTGGTATAGGTTGGGAGTAGTGCCCGGCTTGGCCAGGGCTGCTCCGTGACCTCATCGTGGCAATAGGTGGGAGCGATATCTTTCTTCTGGCCGTCGCGTCGTTCAATCGATGGTCGAGGGCGGGAGCGCATGGGACTGGGTTGCCTCCTATTGCGAGGATGTCATGTCTGCAAAGGAGGTAGCCGAGCGGGAGAGAGAAGCCGCATCCTCTCTCCCCTCCCGCAGGAGACACACCGAGCGCCCGAGAAGGGTGAAAAGCGATCTGCGACCTCCATGTGAGGTGGCCTGCGGGCGGCGCACTAGGGGCGTCCGTCGTTCGACCAGACAGACCCGAGTTGGCGCCGCAGTGTTCCACGCGCGCCACTTGAGGGTGGGTGCAACCATAGTGCATTTGAAAATACTTCACACACGCCTACCCTATCTACATACTGTTGGAGCTGCTGAAGATTTTCAAATACCAGAACTAGAACTGGCATAGCATAAATGTGAGTACTATGTACATACTATAAAGCTACCATTTACTGGGTACGTCTTTCATTGACTTGAATGTGCCTTGGCGGCTGAGAGTATGTCATGCTTACTCTAATGTCTCGCTGATGGTGGCGCATGTGTTGGATTATTTAGCTCCCTTCAAAATTGTTGAGCTGAATGGTGCTAATCTATGCGTCATGTTCGTGAACGGGCGCCGTCAGTAGGGACTGGTCACCTCTTTGGTGCCATGGCTTATTTTGATTTAATTTAATATTTGAATTGTTTTTTATCTTTTCATTACGGACGCTCTTAACGTTCATCGTTCTCACATGCATAATTTGATGTAACCAATACTTTGTAACTATATCATTGTGATTTAAAAGAGTGTCCATGGAGTTTCTTGCCCGTTCTTCTCCATAGGTACCTACTACGCTTTGGAATGGGCAACTAGCTTCATCTTTTTGACTAACCGACCCTAGAAAATTCAAAAGTGCCTGTAAGTTGAGTGTTTGAGTGGGAATGGCCACACGGGGAGGTGGGACCCGCTGAGGAACAGCGGGTCAAGGCCTGTCGGGGGAGCGATGGTGCTTATGCGAATCCCGCACCCCCGGCATAGGCATAGGTGGAACACTGTGGTTGTTTTAGCCGGTAAAAGTCCGGCATACCCCTCCGTCACCCCCACGATGGAGGAAGTCCATGAGCATTTCAACTGCGAAACAAAAACAAAAAAGGTGTCACCAATTAACACCTCTACATACTACTACTTAAATATTTTAACGATTCTTTATGTCTAATTGGTACCCAGATAAAAAATGATTGTCTGACCTTGGAGTGGCCTTTTAATAACACTATAGTGACATTAATTAATGCTACTGAAGTGTGGAGCATTTTATCAATTCTTTTAGGGAAATAATTAACTAGTCCTTTAAAATTTATTGAACTACTAATGATGGATACTTTTTGAAATGGCATGAAGGCTTCTAATGATACTTACTACTTTTTTTTAAATAATTGAGCTTTTTTTTAACTTTCTCGTTTTTACTCACAGTTGGTTATAGTACACAAGCTAGGGTACCCCGACTAAACGGGTTAGGTTAGGTTAGGACATACTTCTTACCCCGCCCCGGTGGGTTCCTGCACTGTCGAGGTGGGGGGGGGGGGCTCAGTAGCCATGGCTTGGAGAACCACGGTGAAGCTAAGAGGAACCCGAGGAGGGGCCGCTCGTCAGGGCTTTGCCACTAAGGCGACGACGTAGCGGGCCGGCGGCGGGTAGGTTGCGGTGCCGCTTGGGCGACATCGCAACTGAGGCGGGCCGCGATGTCGTACGGGAGACATCGCGGCTGAGGGTTGGAGGCCGCGGCGGGAGAGAAGTGACGGTATTGCGGTGCGCCGCTCTCCCTACCTTCCGCGGCCTTGACGGAGTCGCCACCATCTGATGGCGGACGCGGTGGGGCCGCAGGGGAAGAGGAGTGTCGGTATGACGTAGCCTCCCCCCAGCCGGGGGGGCATGCGGGGCCCACCAGCTAGGCGGGCATGCGCCGGGAGGGTTGTAGAAGTAAAGGCTAAGCCGGTTTCCATGGCCCTCCCATCACGGCGATGTGGGAACACCGTTGAGTTTTAGTGGGTATACTGTCATTCCGACAGGAGTCCCACATGCCCCGTCTTGTCCCCCGTGAGCGCGGATGCTTGGTGGGGCAGTGAACTGTCGCTGCCAGCCGTGGTCGAGTCGATGTTAGCAGCGAAGAGTCCTGGGACGCGGTGGTTTCCTTCTGCGAAACGGTCGTCTTGTAGAAGGAGGCTGCGGAAAGGGAGAGGGAGATCTCATCCACTCACCCGGCCCGCAGCAGGCGCACCGGGCGTCGGCGGAGGGCGGATAACGCCCTCTTCCAGCCCCCGTAAATGGGTCCAGGGGCGACGCGTCACCCCTAGACCCTGGACTCGGAGACGTCCGTTGCCCCCCACACAACAGGACCCGAGGTGGCGGCGCGTAGTGTGCCACGCACGCCCCTCTCAGACGTCGCAAGGGGAGTCTAACCCGATGAGGCCCGTGGTGGCGGGCCGGCACCAGTCAGGCGTAGCGGAAGGATCGTAAGTTCCCGCGACCCCCGGCGTAGGTGTGAGATGGAACGCCGGGGTGGTTTTTAGTCAGTAAGAGTCTAACAGACCCCGTCGCCGTCCATGAGGACTTTCCACCCCGGAAAAAAAAAAGGTTAGAACTGTGACCAACCAAGCACGAGCCGAGCGAGCACTACATCCGAGTTATTTGCAGTTATTTGGTTATTTATACCTTGTCTATTAGGTTAACCGTTTTTGGATAGCTGTCATAGAACGTACATATTCCAGATTACGTAAAAGTTAACTTTAAAATGCGTAATAAAATCAATATATAAACTGCCTTATCTTATTGAATTATCTTATTTGTGGCTTCTTACATACACTAGAATACCGTACATGTATTAATCAATGTAAGAAAAAAGAAAAGAAAAGAATGTATTGTGTGTTGCTGTAATCACTAGTTCAATCTGTCAAAAAACGGTTTACCTAATGAACAAGGTATAGTAATTTCAGGAGCCCAAAATAAGAATTATTTGAGGTTTACAAAAAGAGGTGCAATCTCGATGAATGAGAGTTATTAGAGGTTCGATTAAACACATGCTATTGTTTCACAGATTGTTACTTATAATGACAAATGTCCTCAATTACTTACAGTTATTAAAGTAAACACGCACTGAGCTAAACAAACAGATTGTTAGGCATGTTGAAACGTAATTTTTCAGACCTACCTTTTCCTTTAGTACATTTGTGATGCTTACAAGTACCTAATTAAGTTTATCAATCATAAATCATAAAGTTTATTTGTAAAACATAGGTATACAATAGGTCATACATATAAAATAGTACGCTATGTTTTGTCTTAAGACACAAATATGGTAACATGCAAAGTAATTAAGCTAAACAAAATGTCATTAATAAAAAATAAACATAGTATTATTAATAAAAAAAAATGTCAGATGTGAAAATTTTAAATGCAGCATTAATAATTGTTATAATTCTCTATTTAATAATTATTATACTCATTTAAAAACCAGTCTATTGTATAGTAGCATTTATGAATAAGAAGTTTCTGCAGTACGATTTTAAATTTTAATCAAAATTACCATACTTACAACGGCTCTTGGGATGCAACTAATAATTAAATCTAAGCATAGTTTATGTTACGTTTGTCGTCTATTAATATAATGCATACAGGGATAATCGTCGGCTAGTGGCTCATCATTTAAAATGTTCTAAGGGGTCTCTTAAATTAAGTCAGAGTGGGCAGGTTACATTGCTCGCAGAACGGATGCCCGATGGGGTCGAAATGTTCTGGAGTGGCGACCGCGTACTGGAAGATTTAGCTTTGGAAGGCCCCAGGAATCAACTGGCTGCGAGAAGCACAAAACCGGTCAAAGTGGCGATGCTTGGGGGAGGCTTATGTCATCTAGTTGACATCTTTCAGCTGAAAATGATGATGGTGAAGGGGTCTCTGCGAGTTGGCTTCGGCCCCTCGTACTCCTTCCAAAGTTCCGGGGTTCCAAGATTTAAGTTTATTCATAATTAGTTATTGAGTATAGGTTGGCTCTGTACATATAGGTACCTACCACATGCAAATTTTGGCACAAAGGTTATTGGCCAATTCCTCTACTTTTCTCTCTTAATAGTACAAGAGCTGATCTAAAAATAAAACAAAAATATTCTTGTAAGAAAAACTTTCTTTACCAAAAATCTTTGATCGTAAAATAATAATTGGTGGCACACAAATAAAGGAAAAATCTTTAGGTGTGGCAAGGACACGAAGAAAATTGAAAACGTGACGTTTTGCCTCCAGAAATTATACCATAGTGTTTATATTGAAATATGGCCGCGAATTCCTATTACATTTTATTCGTACCAAATTGGAAGTTTGTACTTTTATTTGGTAAACAATAACGGGAATCATTTCGAATTTGGTTTTCAAATAACGTTGGAATAATTTTGTGGTTAACGTTGTATTTATTGTGGTGTACCGGTTGTTTTTAAAACAAGTTTGGTTTGTGGGGTGCCAAATGTTCATTATACTGGGAAATGTAAGCTATTTTATACTGGATTAAAATCGTTATAACTTTATAACTCACCAAGAGTAGGCCTATGTCCCAGCAGTGGGAACATTATGCCCAGACGGAGAAGGTAGGATGAGGTGGACTCCTTAGATAAAAATTGGTGGAAAGAGTGTAGGGAAGCCTTTGCCTAGCAGTATAATATATATAATATAATATCCCTGGACATTTCACACAGCGCCATCTGTCATAACATTCGCAGTGGATCATTAACGGCTAAAAATAATAAATAATACTATCGAAATTATAAAACACAAAAACCAAAACAACCTGCCTCACCTTCATTTTCCCGTAAGTCTCAAAATAAACGTTATAACCCAACCAAAAAGTCGAAGCCATCGATTTTCCGATGCACATTACATGCAAATTCTTTCTAACACTCAGGCTATAAATAATTCTGTAACCCAGTTTATTCTGCCAACATAAACGGTACGTTACGCGAACGATCTTGCACGAAACTGTTTAATGTGATTTATTTTAAACGTTTTTCAGTCTGAAATGCAGCTGTTTGTGGTATTTTCCCTTTGTAGACGGTTTTTCGTTTCGACTATGATTTCTGGAATGCGACGGATTTTTCTGTTGTGTTTTGATTTGTAAATGTTTCGTAGTAAACTTTCCAGAACGGACTGCCTGGTTGATCTAGTGGTCTGGAGTACTGAGCATGAGGTCTTGGGTTCGATTGCCGGGTTGGGCAAAGTGTTAATAATAATAATAGTTTATTTTCCAAACACTTCGTACTACTTTACAATGGCAATGTGGCAACAATTTCAGTTAAGGTAAAGAGATTAGCGTCTGTAGCCGAACTAGGCATAGCCTGTATTTCGGCTATCAGCACCATTCCCCTCGAGTATTATTGTACAAGAATAGGTGCCAAGCAATAGAGGCATATATAATTAAATCGGTACTACACAAATACAGAATAATAGTTGATAAGAATTTGCAAACAGGTAAGTACATAATTTTAATCCAAATTAATTACATGGATTTTGTAAATGTTATTGGGTTTTTCCATTGTGGATTTCTTAGTAGTAGCCTGGAGTCTGGATGGTGGCAATAGGTTCGTCCCTTAGGACATGGGACTTGGACGGGAAACATAACTGGCAAATTCCTAGTATTACTATATAATAGGTACAACTCTGCCTAACCCTTCGAGAACTAGAAGCGTGATGTTATGTTAACATAACGATCGATAGACTCGCGATTGACCACGTACCTTACGTCATGATAATGATTTATTGATTTAATTTCAAATCAAAATCAAATCAAATCATTTATTTTAATATATTGCACACATATTCCACAGAGGTGGACTTAAGGTCGGCATTTTATTTTCTACCAAATTAATTTATTAAATCTTTATCAAGCGTTTAATACATTCAATTAAAGTTTATTAAGCGTTAAGTCTGGGTCACCTTGCGTTTGTAAGTAGATAACACGATTTCATGGTATGAACAACACCTAAGGCTTGCGCCTGATTACCTTGTCCCATGATGCCGCTCCGTCGACGATGGCGTATTTTCAGTGTTAATCAATACCATCAGAATATCAGTACACATGGTCCACTTTATTGGTGAATAAAATTTAAGAATACAAGAAGCGAGTAAGGCGATTGTGCTAGTCATTTTATATTCCAAATTTCTAAGTCCCCTAAAAAAAAGACTACGGACAATCATGCATGGAAATATTGAACTCATCTCAACTTATTTACAATGTTAGTCACTGTAGGAGCTACATGCGCATTGTCGAGGCGGGGGGGGTCAGTAGTCCCCAGCGGCGGCCACTCGTCAAGGCTTTGCGGCTAAGCCGACGACGAGCGGCCGGCGGATAGGTTGCGGTGCCGCTTGGGCGACCTACCTGAGTCGGGCCGCGATGTCCCCCGTGTGGGAGACGTCGCGGCTGAGGATTGGAGGCCGCAGCGGGAGAGGAGTGTCGGTGTGACGTTGCCGCTCTCCCTACCTTCCGCGGCCTTGACGGGGCCGCCACCATTTGATGGCGGACGCGGTGGGGCCGCAGGGGAAGAGGAGTGTCGGTGTTACGTTGCCGCTCTCACTATCCTCTGCGGCCGTAGCTCCCCCAACCTGGGGGGGCATGCGGGGCCCGCCAGCTAGGCGGGCGTGGGGGCCAGCAGGCAACGGGCGCGGGGGCACCGTTGCCTGCATCGCACAGGCCTCCACCAGTGTGGGACGGGAATGGCCAGGTGTGCCCGGCCATTCCCGTAGCCCTTTAACCTGGGGGGCATGCGGGGCCCGCCATACCATCTAGGCGGGCGTGCGCCGGGAGGGTTGTGGAAGTAAAGGCTATGCCGGTTTCCCATGGCCCTCTCATTACGGCGATGTGGGAACACCGCTGAGTTTTAGTGGGTATACTGTCATTCCGACAGGGAGTCCCACATACCCCGTCTCGTCCCCCGCGAGACGGGGATGCATAAAGCATTTCTCAGCGACAAAAAAAAAAAAAGGAGCTACACCTTCAGTACAACAGCTGGTTTAGGAACTGACGATCTCCAGCCCATCGGTCCGACGCTCGCTGCTGAGCTATTTCCACTTTTAAAGTTGATTTATCAAACTCACGTTTTGCCCACAAGTTAAGCAGTACCCTGACGTGGATTGATCGGACGAAGCATGCAATAATAATGTGATTGATTTAGATCCTTTGCATAACTCAGGGAAATGCAAACCATTACCTACTTTAAAAGATTGGACTCCATAAATTATGAAATCTTTTCAATTGCATAAGGACGGAGTAAAGTGGTTAAGACATTAACTAACCCTCCAGGGGTTTGTTTGTGTAAGTTTAATGTTTCATATTAAAATATTCACATTTATGAAAAGAGATTTTTATAGAAGGCTGGCTGACTGCTGACGTCAACCAGGAGAGCGTTTACGGTATCTACTTGTTGACCGGCCGAAAATGCAGTGCCGAGGTTGCTGATGAAGCTGTGGGTGATGACCAGAAATGCCCGTCCGCTGCATGCTGGTTGTCAGGATACCCGTTGAAACCGTAGGTGCTAGCCGGCTGTGTGACTCGCCGCTCGAAAGCTTGACGATGTGATGGTAAGGATGTCACGCTGAAATAGTTGTATGAAGGCTGCGCTGACTTTCATACTCGTCACCAGTATAGAGGTATGAGGAACAGGGTGTAAATTTCACTAAATCTCCATAGAAAAAAGAAAGACGATCCTCCGTCCAGGCGAATGTCGTGTTTGGTGGGCAACTGCCCGACGATAAATGTCGGGACCTTGTATATATCATGCTAGTTGTGCAGTAAACTCTGCTTGCGCGATGTAAGATTTTGTGTGACGTCAGTGTGATGCTTTGATCGCATCTGACAATGTGGTTGCCCTAGAGAACACAATGATAACAGTTATCTTTTTCTATCTCTTATTTCAATGTTAAGCCATATATTTTGTGATGCTTTAAACATTAAACTACATATTTTGTAAGAGGCGAAACATAGATTTGGGTCATAATTTGTTTTTTTTTTTATTTTTAATTGTGTTTAGTTTAGTTTTTTGATCTTCTTGTGCAAGTCGCAATAAATACTTTTTCTTTCTTTCTTTCTTTATAGATTCTGGTTTCATAAAATAATCAAGTGCTCAGGTAGAGACAGATAATACGTCTTCCATAACTTCACAATGCCCCATTAATAATTAGGCTATCATTTTCAGTTATCAAAACCAATGTCCACCCTCCGTTCATGGGCGGAGAATCCTCACATAAATTACGTTCTTAATTATGAATTTCATAAACGTTTTCAGAAGTTTTGATTTTGATTCCAGACTTTAATGGCTCTGGCCTAGTTTTGAATAGAATTATTATTCCTAGTCTTTGCCTTGATTAAATTGGGCTTCTAGTGATAATAAACTGGGTTTGTATCTTGTTGAGCGTGTTCATTAATTAATTTCCGTACGTAAATATCCAGAGCTGGCTTGCCCTGGCCGGTTCAACGAGCTATCCTGTGGGGATATTGCTATAATGAAGGATGGACGGACGGGTGATCGAAACCTGTTATTAGATCAGGTTGATATTGTTGGCAAGACGGGGTTACCTGGTGCTTGTTTGGGTAAATCTTGAAAATATCGATGTAATAGAAAGTTGAGCAGCTCTTTCGTGTTTGCAATAGGTTTACGGCATGAAACTTCCCCGATTTTTCTAAAGAAATTCAGACGAGGCCAGATAATTATGATTATGTTAACGTGGTCATCATCATCACCATCAACTGCCTGTGCTTTTCCTAACTTTCCTGGGGTCGGCTTCTAGTCTAACCGGATGCAGCTGATTACCAGTATTTTACATGGAGCGACTCTCTATCTGACCTCCATAACCCATTTACCGGGTAATACGATACCCCTTTTTTTTGGGTAGGAAATCATCAGATGACTTCTCCCGCTCTGGGCGGAGCGGGAGGGCGTGTCAAACTTTTACTAACTAAAACCCACCCGTGTTCTTCCCGTTGCTTGTGCCAGGAGTCACGGTATCTCTTTTGAACCACCCACGGCCCTGGCAGGCATCGGCCGTCATTTAGTGCTGACATCTCTTTGAGGCGCGCGTGAAACACGACGCGCCGTCGACCCTGGCCTGGTCCTTACCAGGCAGCCCCTTGGTAAGACTGGTTTTCAGATTTAACTTCATTTCAGACTTTCTTCTTCTTCTTTTTGGATTATGTTAACGTGGTGTAAAGTAAAAAACGTCTGCAGTAATGATGAGAAAATAGTAGCTTCACTAAGGTGTTTATTAATACTAACATTGGCTTTGGCTTGGGGCCTTGAACAAACGCTTCGTCGTTACATTAATTTGTTCGTAAACTCCAATGCTTAACAAAGCTTTTCTATTCAAAAGTTAACACGCAATTAACAGTAATTATTTCTGACATATCCCACTATTCTACTAATATTATAAACGCGCAAGTTTGTAAGAATGGATTTTTGTTATTCTTTCACGCAAAAACTACTGAACGGATTTTGATGAAACTTTGCAGTAATATAGCTTATACATTAGAATAACACATAAAATACTTTAATCCCAATATTCTCACGGGATCGACACTTGTACGGGTGCAACCGCGGGGCGCTGCTAGTACCAATATAAAAAGGCAAGAAGATTAATAGCTAGTCCTTACACAAAATTTTGACAAACTCATAAAATTTTCACAAACGTGGTCACTTTTAACATTCACAGTACGACCTATTATTTTTCAGTCACCACACGTTCCCTAAAAATCCTCATAATAAAGAAGCACGTACTAAAAAGGTCAGGGCACATGTGACGTCATATTCTCAACTAAAACCTTTATACCGCTATCCAGACTTCAATGGAGTAGTGTTGGCATAATGCACTCAAGCGAATTGATATACTCGACTACCCAATTGAGTTTGCACCGACAATTTACATATATTATGAAAGGAAATAAGCGTCGCATGTTGGGTATATCCTGTGATGGTTAGGTAATGATTGTATTGATATAATGTAGTGTAATTTAGTGGGAAGTCGATGATTGGATAATTGCATTGATTGAAAATGTTCATAAAAAGTAAATCATCATTAAAACGCTGTCAATGGTTCTTTGAGTAGATCCAAGTCCATGTTATAAAGCAATTTATCATTATACAAACGTACCTGGTCTAATAGCGGACGCGATAAAGAGCTTTGGTTACCAATCTAAACGCAAGCTATGGAAAATATGATGAAATTTCAGCAATCTCGAAATAAACCCACGTATTTTTAGTTTTCTGTAAAAATCATTATTTTCTATATTAGCCTAAACTGTGGCTAAATAAGGGCCCGTGGTTAAATAATAACAGCTGCACAGGTGGATCGATCAGGTTAAGCTACGCTTGCCGCGGTTGGTCTGTGGATGGGTGACCATCTTTAAATACCTTGACCCCTTCGTACATCGCGAAGTACGTTAAACGTTTGGTCCCAGCTGTCATTCGTGGATCTTTGACAGTCGTTACGGGTAGTCAGAAGCCCGAAAGTCTGACAACCAGTCTTACCGAGGGGTATGGTGTTACCCAGTAACTGGTTTGTGGAGGATAGCCGGGTAGTCGCTCCATGTAAAATACTGGTATTCAGCTGGATCCGGTTAGATTGGAAGCTGACCCCAACATAGTTAGGAAAAGGCTAGGCAGATGATGATTATCCTACACTGTCCCATTGCTGAGCAATCCAGGCATCTTTTTCTAGATCTAACATTATCAAACATTAATAATTTTGATAAAAATAAAATAACCAACTCACATTACTAAGCTCGCGCCCACCGGAAACTCACGCCGCCCCTTATTAACAATGTGCCGGCGTACATTCAGCACTTCCGGTGCCGCGCAACCTACATCCGGTTACTTCTTCAGGTATGTGGTCACAGTGCTGAACATTTTCTTTTCCTAAAAATAGTAAAAGGTTTCATTCTCCATTGTGAGTGTATTTTTGGTAGTTTGTATAATTTTTTTTATGTCAATGTTTATTTCATGAATGTGTGAATGAATGGATAGTCTTTTTCTAGCATGCATCCTTGCATAATCTGCCTATAATGTTCCTGCTGGGACACAGGTCTCCTCTCTTCAAAGGGAATGGGCTGTAATCTACCACGCGAGCTTAGAGCAAGTTTGTAGATCTCACATGTCTTCTTCATGTGTCATGTCCATCCTTACGGCTCAATAAATCTGTGGGCTTACACTGAGTTAACTACAGTTAATGAGTCTCGTAAATTCCTCCGAAAGTGAGTCTCAGGGTTTTTATAAATGACTAGCTGTTGCCCGCGACTTCGTCTGCAATCCAGGATAAAAAGTAGCCTATATCCTTATCCAGGTCATGGTCTATCCATGTGCCAAATTTCATCTAAATCCGTTCAGCCGTTTTAGTGGGAAAGCGTAACAAACAAACGCACAAAAAATCAAATCTTTTCTCCTTACTTCTAACACGAGCGCAATTTCTTCTACGATCCAGGATGAAAAGTAGCCTAGGTCCTTACCCGGGTCGTGGTCTTTCTGTATGCCAAATCTCATCCAAACAAATTTACTTTCGCATTTATAATATTACTTAGGATATTAGTTTACAAATAGACAACCGGTGTGAGGATTCCGTGCTCTGTGGAAAACACGATTAATAATGTGCCTTCCTAGAACGAAATTAATAACATGAAGTTAGCAATAAACTAACCATAAATACTTAAGCTTCAAGTACCCATTGTTCGACGTTTAATCCTCCATGATACCCCTTCCATTTCAACCTACACATTAAACTTTCAAACAAATACTATAATAATTGCCTGTTAAAGTTACCGGAGGCGAGTCCAATGGTTTGTTTCCAAGTAGAGAGAGTATTACTAGCAGTCGCATCTCAGTTTCATTGTGCAAAGTTAGGTTATACTTGTTTAAAGAACCTTTGTAGGTACTCTGTGCCTGTAAATGAAAGTTAAGTCTGACTGGCTGGGTCAAAACAGGTGTATATTTTTACTAGCTTCGTCCTGCGGTTTCACCCGCATAAGTTTCAATCCCGTGGGAATATCAGGACAAAAAGTATTGTATGTGTTAAACCTGGTTAAAAACCATCTGTGTGCCAAACTTTATCTAAATCCGTTTAGTAGTTTTTACGTAAAAGAGTAACAAACATCCATCCATCCATACAAACTTTCACGTTTATAATATTAGTGGGATACTACAAAGACTGGCCGCAGGAATCCGTTGATGAGAGAAGAACAGAACCGGTTGAAGTGGCGGTACTTGGGGGAAACCTATGTCCAGCAGTGGACGTCTTTCGGCTGAAATGATGCTGATGATGATAAAGGCTGGTTAGAGATGGTGCAGGATAAAAGAACCAAGGGAAGGCCATTTCCTAGCCAATAAAAAAAAAAAACTTCACAGGTGCAGAATGTTTTGCAGTACCTACTCAGGTTTGTGCATATTTCGGAAAAGTTCGATTAGACTCATGCTGAAATGAATTTCTAGTAAGTAACCCAGGTAACATTCATCATTTATTAAATAATATCAAATTGGGACAAGGTTGCATCAACCTATGCAAAACACAGCATCCATATTGCGTAACACACTGCCACAATCTGTATGATTTTGATGGATATTGCTAATCCATTGCTTTATATGTCTTAAAATCTGGCTGCTAAACAATTTAAATAACGCAATGAACGTTGTTGAACTGTCAAAATTAAAACTGTTGTTACTGTTAATGCGTTACGCCATTACACCGCTGGTCAAATAACAAAAACCTATCATTTATTCCTTTCAGCGGCAACAAAGTAAGTTCCCCATTTCTCTTAACACAGCATGGCGTTAAGATTCTACCTCACAATATAAGCCCTTAAATCTAAACAAACAAAAATAAAACACCAATTTGCCGCTAACGTATAAAAAGAGGGGTGTTTTGTTTACCCCGTAAAACCAAGTTAAATGGCCAATGAAACACCATGTACATTTTAAGTTGGACAATAGAATGTAATTCTGTGGTATATTGGCCTCAATGATTTAGCATAAAGTCTTAGGGTAGTGGGTGAGTGGATAGGAAAAGCGGGTTTACTACAAAGAAACTTGTAAAATAATAATAACAGATTTTCTCTTTGTGTGTAAATCTTACTAAAAAGATAATTTGTGCCCAAAATGCTTCAATGAATGATCACTACACCTAACTTGAATAGTATAATAATTCGCGTAGGAACATATATGTAAATTTGTGGCACTCTTTGGGAGAAACCTATGTCCAGCAGTGGACATTTATTTTCGTTAAAATGATGATGAGGCCAATTCATGTATATTTTAATTCGAGCATACGAACATATGTTTCAAAATTTAAAGATAGTTATTTGATAAACTACATTGATTCTTCGCAATTTAGAGTCTAGTTTTCATTGGAACCACACATTCTCAATATTTCTGGTTTGAATGCGTTAAAGTGAGAATCTATCGAGAATCGAATGGTAAGAGCGTTCTCGATACTACTCAGCTCTGTACTCGAATAAGGCTCGATGACTCTGTCATTCAAGCCTTATTGAAGTTTGTTTGTCTCGGTTGAAGATACTTTGAGCTTTTTTAAATAAATCTTTAAAGGAAAGTATACCGTTCTTTAGTTTCAAAGCATTGCAGAAATTATAGCATGTGCTGGTATAACAAGAACCTGCATTAAAATGTCCCATACCTAGGGGAACTTAAAGAGTATTTTATTTTTTAATTAATGTTTTACACAAATACCATTATAATTTTAAATTAATATTTTTATACATAATACTTTATTATATGCTATAATAATAATTTATTATAACTTATTTATTATTTATTTAACATACACTGATTATTCTGATTAATTACTATTTTTACAAGCTAACACAATATACAAGTATAATATAATACGAAAAAATATAGAAAAATGCAGGAGCTCATTGGGCATAATAAATAATAATAGTATTATTTTTATTTGCTGATCACTAATAATAGTATTTACAAGTATATAAAAAGAGGGGAAATAATCAACGGGCATCAAAAAATTCGTCCGCGTTGCTGTCAATAGGAAACGTGCCCAAAAGGCTAGCAGCATTGCCACGTTATATGGCAATGCTGATTTTTTATTCTGATTTGATCTGATTTTTTGAGGCCACAAAATCCGACAAATAAATTTTAAATTAATGTTTATGCTCTCTGCACCAAACCATTGAACCGAACGCTCAACAGCCAAGCTTGAAAAATCAACTTAGACTTTTCAACCAAACACAGTCTCGAAGTTTTAATAAAATCTTTCTACCTGCTCGGGACCCTAATTCTGTAATACACTATCAATCACAACCTGAATCACTTTGAAGGATATTACTAAACCATTGCTTCATATGTTCGAAAAAATTGTCTGCTCAACAATGCGTTTTGAACTGTCAAAATGAAAGTCATTCCCACTGATAGTGTTACGCTATTACCCGCAGATGAAGAAAAAAATCTAAACAAAAATTTTCTCGCTAATCTTCGCACCACATCGTCAGTCTAATCCAAGGTAGAAGGCAAAAACCGCTAGGGTGACCATAAACTTTGATTAGATTTTGTAACACGCGGCTCCGTCCTACATTAGAATGCGTGAATTGGCGCCGAGTAATTGGATTTTTCGCGTCATCGCGTCTGATCTCCTGTATCTTGGTTACCCTAAAGTTCTGGAGTAAGGGGTGCTTCATACCGACGTGGCACTGACATGTTTTGATCTATTATTCAGATATAAGTATATTTCATGTCATTACTGTCACTTACACACGAAAACTTTGAAAAGTGTGGATTTTATCCAAAATCTTATAAGCTTCAATGAAACGTATCGCTCTCCATTTATGCTGTACAGCAAGTTTCAAATACAAACAAACATAAGTAAACTAAAATAGCATAAATAAACCCTGGAAAGTAAATCATCACGATACTTAAACAGGTAGGTATACTATTTTTGTTTCGTCCACAATCATTAACATCTATTCCTCACACGCTTCTACACTCATGAAACCAATGCAACATTAAGGTGCTACACTAGTGTTACATGAAAAGTAACGTGTTACAAAGTCAAATCACCAATATGTGTAGCTTGAAAATCACAGCACTAGTATGTCAATGGCGGTCCGTAAACGTCGCCACTTACTAACGCGTTATTAACTAGTTTGTAATTGGTTCCGTCGTGTACTTGTCATTGCTGGTTTAAGTTTGTAACTGGTTATTTTTGAGTAGCATCGTGGACGAATGGGCTACTGAATTAAAAGAAGAAACAAGTGAAAAACGTCTTTACCATCATTTCCTTCTTCGCCTTCTTCGTCTCACGCTGGCACCAACGCATTTTGTTGGCACAAAAATTCGCCACTTCCACGGCGTCATCAGTGGCAGCGCAGACGTTACTTTGGCTGCATGTTTTGGGACACAAAGAACAGGATAGCAGGAAGTTGAGCATAGTTTGTGATACAGAACGGCCGCAGGGTGTGGATGTACCCTGCGGCCGTTCTGTCGAGGTAGCCCCACTTTACGAGGTTCGGCTTACCTACATCTTCCCACTTGGCTTTGGAGGCGGTTCAGGGACTTTCAAGTGTACCACGGAAGGTTACAGTTATCCATTTCCATTGTTCATGTTTTGTACAGAAAGAACCATGTGAACCTCACCTTACCTTGTGGATCTCAAACTCGAGACTTTTTTGCATTTCGTACTTAGGTATCATTTAGAAGGTTTTTTTGAAGGGATTACGTAGGTGAGAGGTGGGGAATTTTTATTTAAATTTAGACGCTTAGTAAGGAGATAAGAATTGTTTTTCTTATAAAATCTTGTCTAAACACAGATCTAAGTTCTTTTGAAGTACTTTTTTTCTTTTTATAATATGCCTAAATTGATTAGATGAGCTTTAGGATAAGTTTCAATTTGTTTGAATAATCACAACACCTGTATTTCCCAGAAAAATTACTGAAGTCAAGATTGCAATCCAGTTTGAAATATTTGCAATCAGAAAATCGAAGCAATTAGGAAAGAATTTTTTTATTTGTTAAATACTTTCCAGCAGGTAATTGGTTTTCTTTGATGATTGTATTTACAATTATCAAAGGAAACCAATTACCTGCTTTACATAGAATGTATTAACGTACCGGTCTACGTTAAATTGAAGTAAAAAGGTCACTTTATTCTTTATAGACCTTTTTTTACCTACTTTCTTAATTAAAAGAAACCATAACCAAATTTCAAAATGATTCGTGACCGTAACAAATATGGCTTTACAGAATTATAATCATTAGAATAATCAATACACCTCCTTCAGCCAGAATGGGCCTCAAATGCCATGATGATTTTATGAAATAGTCATTCAATAGGGTAAATATGAAATTATAGAGATGTATTGATGATTTTTATGGTTATAATTCAATAAATACATATTGTTTACAGCCGCAATTCATATTTAGGTCAACATACAACCTGATACTCATCTGAATTGCAAAAAAACTTAAGAAAATTTGAATTTTGCGTGTGGGGTAACCCTGTCTGCTAAGTTAGAAAAACTTGATTCCTGACTCCAGCAAAACATACCAGCCCACTTATTTCCACTTCCCCTTCCACACTAACACCGAAAAATCCTCAGAGATAAAGACATGCCAATGTAGACAGCTCATGATAAACCGACCTTGCAGCCATCCCTTCCGATATGAACCTTCATAAATACCCCGAAAACATATAGTTTCCCATAAATCTCAGCAAGGCGTTCGCACGATTTTCTTATATTTCTCTCTCATACATCAAATTACAGGTGAAACAAATTGCTAGCAACCACTATAACGCGACGTATATTTATTTATAAAGGGCGGTGGACGTGACACGACTCCTTAGTTTTGGGTTGAATATTTCTTTATTATATTTATGTAGGACGTGTTATTGATTTAGTGCGGTTGTTTTGTAGGTGAGAAAGTTTGGGTTTTGAAGTTGGTTATGTTTATTTTGGTTGTAGGAGTTGAAATTGATGGTGATGGACCCAATCACGGGACGTGATAATTATGTAGAATCAGTTGTTGGGCGTTATCTATTGTTAGCATACACAATGATCGACTATTTAACTAATATTATTTGTGGGTAGCAACATTATCATTTTTAGACAATTTATGTTTTTGAGTTGTGGCAACCCATATATCACTTTTAAAGAAAGACTGATTTGTACAAGTATTCGAGTGTATATTTCTATTACTATACTGACATTTTGGAGAAAACATGTACGACTTACGTAACCATGGGGTTATGAGAAGATTTTTACTAACTGAACAGATAGCTGTGCTGCTGGGCAGTTTGTTGCGCCACTTCTTTTCCCAGATTCAAACCACTAGGAAGCGGTGAAGAGCGCGCATTTTGGGAAAGTGTCTTGTCATTTTGACGTTCGAAAAGATTGTCAGGTTAATTTGAATAAATGACTATTGATTTTGATTGATCCTAGCACGATAAAAAACAATATTGTGATGAGCGCACGGAAATGAATTATTTATTGAATTTAGGGCCTTTTTATGGTGAATGATCTGTCTTTAATTCATTTCCCTACACTTAATTTAGATAGCTGCCAAGATGTATTTTTACATCATTTACTTTTCTATAATAATAATTATTTATTTATTTTAATAATAATTTATTTATTTATTTCTATACATCATCAAGCCGTTTCCCAATTATATTGGGGTCGGCTTCCAGTCTAACCGGATGCAGCTGAATACCAGTATTTTACATGAAGCGACTGCCTATCTGACCTCCACAACCCAGTTACTGGGTAATACGATACCCCTTGGTGAGACTGGTTGTCAGACTTTCGGGCTACTGACTACCCGTAACGACTGTCAAAGATCCACGAATGACAGCCGGGACCAACGGCTTAACGTGCTTTCCGAGGCACGGAGGGGTCTCGGTATGTAAAGATGGTCACCCATCCACAGACCAACCGCGGCAAGCGTAGCTTAACCTGACCGATCGACCTGTGCGGCTGTTATTATTTAGCCACGGGCGGGGTATTTCTTTACATTAATTTTATTTTATTTTTAGCCTATATACAGGATATTTTTTTATTCAGTGCGTAAATTTTCACAGGGTGTTCTACCCATGAATATGAACAACTTTCACTATGGGACCATCTCTGAAATCACAAAAAAAAAATCAGCTGTTTCTTATAAAAATTCAATACCTATTCGACCAAAATGTATGAATCTGCTGATTTTTCTTTCGTGATTTCAGAGATGGTCCCATAGTGAATGTTGTTCATATTCATGGGTAGAACACCCTGTAAAAATTTACGCACTGAATAAAAAATAATCCTGTATTGTGCCACTTCTGGTCAAAGGCCTCCTTTCGACTCCTCTCTGTCTAGGGATAATAATTAATAATAAATTCAAGTCGCTTTTCGTGTCTGTCTGTGCGACCACGTTGTCCTTTTGAACTTTGCAACTGATTTTTATGCGGTTTTACCATCATTTAAAGAATTTATTCTACACGGTTTATAAGTATCATACCTACATTATTATTTAACTTACATATCGTTATGAAATCTCGATGTAGAGGAGCAAGCTCGCTAGCTCATAATAATATAAGTTCAGCTTTAATCAGCAAGAAGGAATTCAGCAAGTTCATGTACGCTGGGCATATCGCTAAGGCTATGCTATAGCGTGTTCAGGTGACGTCAGTACGCATCCATTACGCCGTATTTACACTGGCGTAAATGTAACCCAGTTCATTGGATTCTTGGAAGTAATGTCGAAGGTCCATTAGCTGCTTTTTGCTTTTAAATTTTTAATAGCAACTAATATTAACATCGTTTTTGTATTTCAAATAGCGGCTAAGTATGACTCTGACTCGGAACACGTAGGGTTTCGTACAATATTTAACAAAAAAATCCGGAAAAAAAAACACGTTTCTTGTATGCAAGAACAGTGTTTTTCCCTTTCATTTTTTGTTTTAATTAATTTATATTATTTGTTGTTATATTTGTCATAGTAGTACACGTTTCAAGTTCCAACCTATCCTATTATAGTTAAAAAAATACAGGGGCCTACTCCGAAGTGCAAGGTGTGAATGTTCGGATCGAGCCGACACATGACCGAACCGAATATTGTTGAAAAATGCGAAAAAAGTTCGGATCGGCTCAGTTGGGTCGGGAACATAGTCAATATTCGAAAGAGTGTAGGAGTATAGGATCGGAACCGACCGAACCAAATAATAACTTCGTAGCAGGAAACGGCCGTACATTCGGCCGATATTACTTCGGAGTAGACCCCCAGCTCTGAGACAGACGGACGGACAGTGAAGCCTTTGTAATATTATAGGGATATGGCACCCTTTGGGTACGGAACCCTAAAAATTATATTATATTCTTATTCCAAGATTAGTGAAGGATCACAAATTCTTGGAACTCCTACGTTTTAAGAATAAGGAAAAAAATTAAACTAGACGACATGAAAATTGCAGGAAAATGCTATGCCATACGATGTTTCTGGAATTTAATTTGCAACATGCAATATTACTCTTTTATTAAACTAAGGATATGATGCAGCCACCGATGACGTTGTTGTACAGGAAATTGTGATAGTGTTTAAAGTCTATATATACTATGACATTTGCTTACTTTGTAAAGTACTCTATTATTTTCATTATTGTGAATGTGAAGACTATGTGGGTAATTTTATTTATAATTATTTTTTATTTTCTCTCTGTTCTGTTAGTTTTGTCATGGTCTAGCAGTTTGAGTAACTAATGTAGGCTACCCAAATGTCCTTTCTTTGGTATTGTTCGTCGAATCATTGAGGTCCTTAAGTTTTGAGTTGAGCTGCACGTTTTCTGACAAATGCGTGCACTGACTGGACATGTCCTCAAAATCTGTGTGGTTTTTTCCTCAAAAGACCATCTCAGACATCGATCTACATGGTCTTCATATGACCTGACCAAGATTATGTCTGGACTTTAAAAGAGACTGTGCCCTCTGAGTTTGTTTCGGCCTTTCTTCTCAGACTAGTCAGATAGGAAACGCCGACCTCATCTAGTTTTAAAATATGATTGACGTATAAAAGTGTTTGTACAAACCTATTTACAAAATAAATTCATTTATCTTATAACAAAGGAAACTTTCGAAGCTATTACTTTATCAGAATTAAAATAAAAGATATTTACCTGTTTACTGTAAGCATAAAAAGCCTATCATGTTCCCACTGCTGGGACACAGGCCTCCTCTCGGTGAGAGAGAGCGTTTTGAGTTGATGCACGTATATCTCGCTGTGTATGCGGCGTTGCACTTAGCATACCTGCGGTTCGGTTAAAAGGAAGTCGTATCTCCAGATACACACACGCTAAAATTGCGCGATCGGCGTAAAAAGAATAATGACAGATTTAAGTCACCTCAGGTCAATATGATCCAGCGTCATTGGCGCCGGGTTAAATAGGTCATAATTATAATAATAACTATTCATTACCCATTGTTTAGTTTGAAATTGTTGAATATTTTCTGTTACGGGGGTGACCTTATCACTAAGGGCTAATTTTTCCAACGCCAGATAATTTTATCTGAGGAATAATTTTGAATTGTTGACAGTTCTTCCATACAAAATCTGTCACGTGTGAAATTTATTCCACGAATAAAAATTATCTGTCGATCGAAAAGGCAGCCCTAAGCGATAAAACACTTTCAAATAAATAAAGACTAAAAAAAAGTAAGTTAACACGACGAAGGTACACAATATTTCTAACAACTTAATATATAACCAAACATGTTTTAAACATAAGTTTTCTGACACCTTGTTAAAACTACTACCCAAGATTTGAATGTTTCCCAAACTCCAGTCAATTTTAACTAAGCGAAACAAAGTTTAGAGAATCTAGTGCTTGCAAGCAATGCTCAGACCGGACACTAAGTCCATTGTTACAGGTGCTTTAAACAACAATCCAACTTGTTTAAGTCCACTTAGAATTCTGTTCAACTCTGAAGGAATTATACATGAACAAAGTAGGTAAAGCAGTGATGTATAAGATATAGTACAGCCACGAGTACTAATATGTACCTACTTATATACTTAGCAACTTTTAAAAGTTATTTTCTTCTACTGTTTTGTCTATATATTTATTTTGTTACGAACATACTCGAAGTATTTTGTGTGCCTGTCAAGATAGAGAGGTCAAGTCTTAGATTTCAAGTCAGCCTACAAAAAAGATTTGTACTGTAAATTTACTATTTGCTACCTATGCAATAATTTTAACTACCTCAATGTAAACGTACGTGAAATCATACTGAGTATTATGAAATAAGTTTTATCTTGATGTTGCAATTATCATTCCACGAAAAAATTGCTTTTGAATTTTGCTTGCCGGACGCACTTTTAACCAGTTCTGCTCATTTTAAGAGATTATTGCCATCATTTGGTCACAAATCCGGATCCTGGGCGAGTACTGGAAAATTCCTAACTTTAAAAATTCACAACTCTTTGCTTGATCTGAGTATTGAATCCAAAACTCCGCTCGCCAGTCGCACATTGAATCACTAGACCAACGGTTCAGTCACCTCTAATCTATACGCTTCTACCTACCCCTCCGAGTAATACAGGCGCGTTGCTACGTTATGCAAAGTAGGTAAATAAGGAAGAAGCGTGAAGCAAAATTTAATTAGTCCACAAGTTTGTATGTATCTTAACAAATTCAAATTCAAGTTCTGTACTCCACCAACGCCGCGAATAATCAAACTACGATTAATGTAAATTTTGAAATTCTATTTTCCTGAAAATTTAAGGCTGGCCTTTAATGCAGGGTGTATATGAACGTAAGATAGTTGCTTTAGTGTGATATTATAACCGCATTAAAGCTTAGTTAGTATCTAACTCCGTCTCACAGAGTGGAGGCCTGTGTTCCAGCTACAGGACGATACAGGCTGATTATGCAAATATCGACCTTTGTGAATACATACACGTTTAGACACGAAGAAAATATTAGGTTAAGACAAAACATACGTTCATATTACGACGCCATAACGTAACATTTTGCTAGAGAGACTGCAAACATAAATCCGAAAAACTTATGAATAAAATACTTGTAAGAACAAGTTTGATATGAAATATTGATGTTTAATAAAGTAAAATAAGTCAAAATAAAGTGAAGCATTTAATCTGATTTCCACAACCAAATTTACTGGGTAACCTTTACAACCCTTTTTTTTATTGTGGACAAATGCTCATGCATTCTGCACTACCACGGGGAGATAGTGCGGGAACGCAGGCACGCGTTAGCACTCATCCGTGAACCCGCCGCGGCTGTCCGTCATCGGACCCTCCTCTGGGGAGTACTCCCCATCACCAGTGCACCAGAAGCACGCCGTGACCACCCCAGGGACCAAACCAGCACATGGGCGCCAGACGACCCCGTGTCTGGGCACCCTTGGTTCCCCTGCGACGGGTCCGCCGCCTGCCAATTTTCGGTCGCAGAGGATAGGGAGAGCGGCCAACGTCATACCAACACTCCTCCTCTCCTGCGGCCCCACCGCGTCCGGCATCACACGATAGCGACCCCGTCAAGGCTGCGGAAGTTAGGGAGAGCGGCGCACTGCAATACCGGCACTCCTCTCCCGCCGCGGCTTCCAAGCCTTAGCCGTGATTCCTCTCATACGACATCGCGGCCCGTTTCAGTTGCGATGTCGCCCAAGCTGCACTGCAACCTACTTGTTGGCCGCTACGTCGTCGGCTTACTGGCAAAGCCCTGACGCACGGCCCCTCCTCGGTTTCCTTTTGGTTTCACCGTGGGTGACCAAGCCACGGCTACTGAGCCCCCCCGCCTTGACAATGCGGGAACCCACCGGGGGGGAACCTCTACAACCAAACCCAACCTTATTAAGACTGGTTGTCAGACTTTTGGACTCGTAACGATCGTCCAAGATCAACGAATGACAGTCGGGCCATCAGCTTAACGTGCTTTCCGAGGCACGGAGCAGTCTCGGCATGTAATGGAACGTCATCCACGGACTAACCTCGCAAGCGAAAGTTAACCTTCGAAGGACCCGTGCGGCTGTTATTACTTACCCACGAACTCAACGTTATTATTCAAAAGCAAAAAATCCTAATTATGCGTGCATTATTTTGTCTTTTTAAACAGGTGACCTAAATTCACACACGCACGTTTTTTCACGCTGTATAGCTTGCTTTAATAGAGTTGAAAGTTAAACCACCAGAAGGGATTAAAGTTTTATCATAATCCTGATAAGTATTGGAGCGGAAAGTGTTGAAATTTCACATAAACTAATAAAACATAGCAATTCGCTGACGACACGTTCGGGTGGGCAATTGGGCACAAATTTGATAATCGCGGGGTTGTTAAAGTACGGATTTTGTGAGGTCCGGTAATTCGTAATGCGTGTTAGAGACAGCCCAACGAAAGGATGGAACGGTAGGGAGAAGTTAAATTAAGGTTTTATTATAATAACATCAGCCTTATTATTCCCACTGCCAGGTAAAAGCTTCTCTTAAGGGGTAACAGGAGGTACGAGCATTGATCACCACGCTTTCTCAAAATGGGTTGGCGATTTAGGACGTATATTTGTTGGTAAAATTGATAATGTACTCTGTAAACGCACTCCAATGTACTGACTTCGTAAACGTGTTCGATTTAATTAGGACAGCTGTTTGTCATCTGTCATGGTTCCCTTCTCTCTACTAAGCTCAAGATGATCGTGTGCCTCTATTTGTTGTGCAATAAACATCCAACTGAATCTTACACAGTACTTTTTCTTTTATGCCCATAATCCATCAATATTACGAGTAAGTCCAGGTTTTCCTCAAGATGTATTCCTTCACCGAGGTCAATTTTGAAAACAAAATCCCGCGCCCATGATAACCACAGCTGCATCCGTAAGTAAAACAAAAGGGGATCCTTTTTTAGTCGACTAATATGCGCTGCAATCGTTCTTAAAATTACGAGAATTACCCCGCAGGAATAGTCCTTACGGTGGTCAGATATAGAGACTTAGATTTTGGCGATAGTACCAAGCGTGAGTTTCTCAGCGAGTGTTCTGCCCGCCACGCGAGAAGAATATGTATATCCCTTTCACGTACACAGGACCTACAATCTTTTGTACGTTTCTTGAGTTGATGGGAGAAGCCATATGCTAGTGCCATTGTGTCTAATTATTCTTAGTTCTACAATATGTCATAGATCACCTAGGTACTATAGAGAATATAGCCTGCTGCCTGGTGCTATTATGTTACCTCCGCGAATCAGTTATAAATTATTGACAAGAAATACGAGACAAACATTAACTTAGTTTAAGATTAGAAGACATTTAGCGTCAGATTGGGCTGACAAGCTTAAGGAAAAAAATGTAAAGTATGTAATGATTTCTAGGAATAATTATTGAACATACGTGATAAACCGTGGTTTAATTGATTCCTCCCGGTACCGTGATAACCCTTAGAGAGCTTCACAGTACATACTACGTAATGGGTTTGTCTCTCAGGGGCACCTACGTAAGATTTTCCCTTTCCTCTGTAGTTTTATTATTACACGAACACATTACATTTCCGGATAATTTCGCGATTGATTTAACTCTATTTCAAGGGATTCCCTTGAGATTGAGCGCTGCGAATTCGAGTCTTCTTCATCTATTTTACCTTTCCTGGTTTCTTGTGGAAGTTTTTATACTTTTATAGATATTTTTATCGTAATTGATATGACATAATGCTTATACGAAAACCGGCGAGTAGCGCTGGCAGACTAATGTCCAGGTGGGTACAAGTCTTCCTTGCGATCTTCTGTGGGTCGTCCTTACAGAAGTTTCCTTAAGAAACTAGTAATTATTCATCTCCTTTTAAACTTGTACCTACACATATAACATCACGCTTGCATGCGCCGAAGGAGCAAGGGAATAATTGCTTTAAGGTTTTATGTTGTGTGTTTTTACATACAACATAAAACATCGCCTATAGCAGAGCATCATTCTGAGTGGAAGCCCTTCTTGTCACCGTCACGGTGTGCTGGTGACTATTTCTGTTGTGTGATATAGATCTGAAGGCCAATTCCCGTGAATAAAAACGTTCAAAATCTAGTCGCGATCTCATCTCAGCGATAATCAATGTCAAAAAATTTGAAGTATTATTGACAGATTGAGACTGAGATCAGACTCCTTAAAATTATAAGAATCTGTTTATAATTAACTAATTTTTTATGTTGTGTGAGCATACTTTTATAAATAAACATACTTTTCCTTTAAAGTTGCTCTAAAAACAGGATATTGGAATTTATTAATGAACAAAAGCTAACCTCCTGCTACCGTCTGACTTTTTTGAACACAAAACTAACATGTAGATAAAATATCGATAAATAAAAAGCTCCACGATATTCGGGTCAGCACGAAATCTAATTGGAACGAAGAGGGAAACCTAAATAAAACTATGCATTTTTCAGCGGAGCTTGTATTCATAAATAGCTTCAGTTGTTGTGGTCTAGGTTCCAACAAATAAATTATACGTTTGTTGTAATGCACGGAACCTACTATTTGGAATGGGCTGAGCTTCAACTTTCTGAATTCTTGAGATTACAAAAGCGGCTGTAAATTGTTTAGCACGCTCGCACACGGCTTATTT
The DNA here is from genome assembly GCA_951799955.1 of Apamea anceps. NCBI lineage: Eukaryota > Metazoa > Arthropoda > Insecta > Lepidoptera > Noctuidae > Apamea > Apamea anceps. The sequence goes on along the minus strand of OX637504.1, from coordinate 3,799,632 downwards.
TTTGTAGGTCTTACTATCGGTCAGATTATGTGAGCCGAGTTGATCACCGACGTTCTCTACGTCCTGTTTCATTTCTCCTATAAAAAACCGGCCAAGTGCGAGTCGGACTCGCCCATGAAGGGTTCCGTTACGTTACGATTTATGACGTATTAAAAAAAAACTACTCACTAGATCTCGTTCAAACCAATTTTCGGTGGAAGTTTATATGGTAATGTACATCATATATTTTTTTTAGTTTTATCATTCTCTTATTTTAGAAGTTACAGGGGGGGGGGACACACATTTTACCACTTTGGAAGTGTCTCTCGCGCAAACTATTCAGTTTAGAAAAAAATGATATTAGAAACCTCAATATCATTTTTGAAGACCTATCCATAGATACCCCACACGTACGGGTTTGATGAAAAAAAAAATTTTGAGTTTCAGTTCTAAGTATGGGGACCCCCAAAATTTATTGTTTTTTTTTCTATTTTTGTGTGAAAATCTTAATGCGGTTCACAGAATACATTTACTTACCAAGTTTCAACAGTATAGCTCTTATGGTTTCGGAAAAAAGCGGCTGTGACATACGGACGGACAGACAGACAGACAGACAGACAGACATGACGAATCCATAAGGGTTCCGTTGCCATTTGGCTACGGAACCCTAAAAATAGCCACTGATTGTATGCCATCTGCGAACGCTATAAATTGAAATAAATGCTTTGAATATGAATTTGCACGCAATAAATTAATATCACTATGAATATATTTTTTAATAAAATATTTTTTTGGAATTATCACCACTGTGACTCAATTCTGGTTAGTTTTATGTCATTACAGATGTAATTGACATGAGTTATTTTTGCTAGACGACATCGTGGCATACCAAGACGAAGATGGAGGGACGAACTTGACTCCTACCGAAAGAACTGGCCCGCAATCGCAATGTACAGACGCCAGCAGGTCAAGCTACCCCAAACTGTCAAATTTTCCCAATCAACCTTGAACCCTATTGCTTTAGTGATAAAGTTGATAATCTATTAAAGAAATTTGACAGATTGTAGTAGCTTGATGTTGGCGTCTGTACATACATATGTGGAAAAGAAAAAAGAAGGTATTTGCCGCAATCATGGCAGTGAGAGTTTACGGGTAAAATATATAATCAATTAGTATATAATTAGTTATTTTTTCATCATCATATCAGCCATTGAGCTACTAGACATTAGCCTTCCTAGAAATGCCACAGCGACTCGTAGATTCTGCTTTGCCCAGTTCCGGTGCCTGCGACGATTGATCTTTGATGGGTATATGTATCGGCGCAGGATAGCCTTTACCAGACATAGTCATTGTATTAGTGGTTCAACAGTTTCAATATCATCAGGAGTGTACCGGAATATAGTAGTTCGTCGTGGAAATGGTCAAATAGCGCTTCTCCTAACATAATCTGTCACCAGAAGACAGCCGCCACGCAACCATTGATGCAACGCTCTGCTATAGTGACAATCACCAGCCAGTGTCATTTTTTTCCGACCTTTTTGGTGATTCCAGTAGTAACAAAACTAGATGACGCCACTGATGTGATCTTCCTTGAAGACTGCTACCACCACACACTGATGGCTTAATGAACCTATGTTTAAAAAAAATCAAGACAAAATAACCCTTCAGCACATAAATATTCAAGTAACCGATACAAAAACCTGAAAAAAAAAAATAGTTGCTTGTATATTTGGCAGCCGTTTGCAACTTACGCTTTTTCCATCCACTTCCTACACTGCCGATTCGTATGAAATGCAAATGAGGCGGTCGTTGCTTGTTTGTCATTTTGTTTATACAAAAAAATACTGGAGAACGAGTGGCTACGAGTATGTAGGATAAACATTCGTTCTGTGTTTCTGCGAAATTGTAGAGTTGTTTTAAAATTCTATGGCATTGTTATTGGGGCTGTAGAATTGAGTTTATGTTTGATAATGACTGTTCTTGGAACTAAATTAGCTGAAGCTCAATTTTGAAAGTGTATGTAATTATATCCATATGAATTTTCAAACACTGGCCAAGTGCGAGTCGGTCTTACACACGAAGGGTTCCGTACGGCTGTATAATATTTAACACTACATTTTTGTATTTGTTGTTATGTCGGCCATAGTAGGTCACACTCTGTGAAAATTAAAAGCAAGAATCTGTCTATTACGATTCAAAAGATACCCTGTGACAGACGGACGGACAGCGGAGCCTTAGTAATAGCCATTGGCATGGAATCCTTAAAACTACTAATTAGAAAAGAGACACAATACGTTGCCAAACTTCGTTTAAAGTGTTTTGGGAAAGCGTTTAACAAAACTCAGAAAATTCACTCTCATCAGTGTTCAAAATCACAAAAAGGAAAAGAAAACCGATTAAATCTCCTCATATTCCTCCATTTGATAACGCTACTAACTGATGTCTTGACAATTAATAAGTCTGACATCTCTGTCATCGTCTCTTGGGTACATTACCAGTCGACAGCGATGCGGAGGAATATTACGATGCTATATTTTAGTTTGTTAATAGTTTTGGTTAGGATATTATATTTTTATTTAAATGGTTTGTTGTTTAGGGCTAATTTTTCAATCGCCAGATAATTTTTATTTGTGGAATAAAATAGACGTCTGACAGTTTTTATAATTATGGAAGAATAAAAACTGTGCGTGTGTGTGTAGGGCCGGGTCTGGTTGTTTGTGTATGTGAGTTTAAATGTTTGTAAATGCACCCACGATACAGGAGTAATTTATTTAAAAAAAAAACTTTAAAAAATTCCAAATTATTCCTCGGATATAATTATCTGGCGTTGGAAAAATCAGCCCTTAGTATTAGAAATTTATCCAGTCAGTGTACACATCTCCTAAAATTTTTAAAACAGACAGATGCACAAGCCCGCTTTGCAAAGTCATAAACCAACCTCTACAAAGACTCAACTAAAATAACAAATATTTCTAAATAGCCGCTCGACTGAATCCCCGGTTACGGTTGACGGCGCCCGGCACGTTACACTGCAGTAGACACCACAAATCGATGCTTAGTTCTGTGTTCTGTTCTTTGATGTCTATTTTAGCCCGTCGTCTCATGCCAGTCAAGCGAACACGGAAACTTTAAGATGGAAACCGTTTTTATGATACTGTGTTGGTTTCTGTTGGGGTTTGAGCTGTTGTTGTTGATTGGAGTTTGTTTAAATTAATTGGATACCGAAATGATTTGTGAATATACACTTTATTAGTGTCAAATAAAATAAGAATTTTCATAGAAACGGCTATAGATTCCAAAAAAGCATGTTAATCTATGTTGTCAATAAATAATAATGTAAATTTAATTAAACAATCTTATTAGTAAAAATAAAAAATGATACATTGTGACGGTCAAGTCATTTGTGAACTCATTGGCATTTTGCGGTATCACGTTTTCACAGGATATCTGTATTAATTTATGGTTCCAGCTTTTTAATTGATGATGCAACGTGAACAACTAATTTTGTGTTGAGCGCTGAAAGTCAGTGTAAGTACATAATCAGCCTATAATGTTCCCACTACTTCCGAAGCCCGAAAGTCTGACCACCAGTCTTACCAAGGGGTATCGTATTACCCAGTAGCTGGGTATTGGAGGTCAGATAGGCAGTCGCCCCATGTAAAATACTGGTATTCAGCTGCATTCGGTTAGACTGGAAGCCGATCCCAACATAGTTGGGAAAAGGCTAAGCAGATGATGAATGTTCCCACTATTGGGATACAGGCCTCCTTTTTTCGCGAGGGAATGGGCTGTAATCCACCACGCGGGCCCAGTGCGGGTTGGTAGATGTCACATGTCTCCAAATTTTTTGGTTCTAGGACATGCCAGTTTCCTCACGATGTTTTCCTTCACCATTTTTAGAGCAGTGGTGATGTAATCATTTACACAAAGTAATGCGCCTGCGTGGGTTCAAAGTTCAAACCCATGACCTACAACTCGTAAATCGAGGCCGATACCACTTGGCCACCACTGCTCTTCAGAGAGTCAGTTTAAGTGTACCTATAGCCAATCAAAAAGCTTTTCTAAGCTTGCAATATAATTTCAGAATCAAGAGTTTCCTGAGCAAGTATTTTTTTCAATTCCTAACACCCGTTTCTGATCTAGCCCATCACAAAAACTTAAAAAAGAAAGAATTAAACAGAAAAGAATTCAAGATGAACTTACTACTTACCTCTTAAGATTTTCCATAAGAAACTGCATTTCTTAAGAAATAATCTTCTAACTCCCTAAGAACTTGTGTTTAAGTTTTAACTCCTTCCTTTTAATCCTTCATACCCTGTTCAGGTTTGTTGTTGATTGAGTCTGTTCTATAGACGTCTTCAATGAGCGTTCTAACGAGCATAATGCCTTAATCAACATGCTTTGCAGAAGGCTTAGTATCGCTGTACAATATCATCAGTGGGGCGCTGTTTGTCTCGTCTGTTTATCTGTCGGTTATCCATCTCGTTCATAATCCTTTAGGCGTGATTATATTTAGCAACCTGCTTGAAATCATGTATTGTTTATCTGTTATTAATTTGAAAGGAACTTGCCAAACTATGCAGATATTTTAGTGACGTTTATAATTAATGAAATTCGCTTATTCACATAATCCATTGAAATGTTGGTGCACTATACATACATACAGTTACCTCTATAGTGCAGATACCTCTTACCTTTACAGAGAGTACATCATTCTTTACAATATACATTTATTATGTAACGAACATGGTAAAGAAGTTAAAATAATCGTGTATTACATGTTTAAAAAAAAACTTAACTTAGCCACGCTTATCTGTGTGGAAAATGGCCTACTTAAGTCGATTACTGCGAACCCACGACCTACAACTCGTAAGTCGAGGCTGTCACCACTGAGCCACCACAGCTCTGTCTTTTAATGCACGGAGTTTAAATATTTTATAAATAATTTAAATGTATGAGTTACTATGGACGGTAGTATGATGGATGGAGTAACTAGTAACGTAGGATGGTAGTAACTATGGACTAGAGTTATGTCTGAAATAAACAAATTATTATTATTATATCCTTTATTTTAACGTAAACATATCAATTATATTTTTAAATATTAGAATATAAAAATTATAAAAACATTTAAAAATATAAAAAATAGTAGCCCACCGGTATCGGGAACAGGGTCCAAGCTACCGGCGGTCAGAACCTCCTGACAATGCGAGCCGTGTCCAGAAGTACTGCTTTCTGAATCAAGCCCTTGATCCAGCTGCCCAACGAGAGCCTCCTCAGGTGTTGGTCGAGTCTCTTGGCTATTAAGCCATTGGCTGTCACGACTATCGGCACAATGATCGCTGAGTCGTTATTATATTATTATTAAATGGTCACACGTATCGTAATGTACTATTTTTTCCGGAGTTGCGTATTCTTTTTTTAATAAAAAAAAAATGTATTTTTAGGTAGGTGGAGGATTTAGAAGACTCTCTACAACTTCCAAATGGTCTCACATTCTTTGTAGCGAGGCGGCACGTTTCTAAACCCAATCTAGTTATTCTTTTAGCAGAAAAACCCTCTTTGTACTTCATCAAGCATATTATTATATTCTTAATTACCACTTTCTACATAATTTCATCTAAACACGTAGCCGCGAATAGTTTTATTATTCAAATTCGTCGGCGAATATCTTATGAGGTGGCGTTACGAAGTTAGCCTCACTAACAAGGTTTCTTGAATTACATTTTATAATTCATAGTTTGAGGCCCATTGAACTAAATATGCTAATGGATAAGAGAAATATGGGGGTAGGTTTGGAAATGTTACCATTTGCGGTAGTATGATTAATGTGATTAACTGTTTTCAGGTTTTTGGCATTGTGGTAGTTTATTATAATTTTGACGACACAGTTGGCTGAGCGATCGACTGCTGCGCTGCGTGTCGCGGGTTCGATTCTCGCACGGAACAAATATTTGTATTGCCTACAGGTAGTTGTTGCTCCGAGTCTCGCTGTTTGTGTATGTGAGTTTAAATGTTTGTAAACGCATCCACGATACGGGAGTAATTCCTAGTGTGGGGCAACGTTTATATAAAAAAAATAAAAACACTAACTTCTGTCCGCCTGAAATTTCTCGTTTCCCCAACCCACCCCATCGCATCGCATCACCTGTCCGCGCTATTACTTCGTTTTCGCTTCGCGTTCTTTCTGACTTTTGTTTCTTATTTCTGGTTTCCTAAGGGTCTTAGATACCAAGCAAAAAGTGATGTTATAGCCTATAGCCTTCCTCAAGAATTAGGCTATCAAATCAAAAAAGATTTTTTCAAATCCGATTGGTAGTTCCAAAGATTAGCACTGCCTCATAAATAGTAACGTCAAAAATGGTTAATGTAACGCGGGTAAATATAATGTATGTTAGGTAATACGTGCTGACCAAATACCAATACACTTTCCACACAGCCATAAAACAGAAATAGTAAATCACATACCAACACTGAACCCGTAACGTTGATTAACCCTCACTAAGACACCTTGACATCACAACTTTCGTGGCCTCATTCCGAGGTGCCAAAGGTCAGGCGGCTTGATTCGTATATAAATAGTAAACTTTGATTAGATTTGTTGTACCCAGTCCCAACCTGTCCATTAGAATGCAAGCCAGGGACAGTTGTGTAATTGAATTTTTCCAAGTCATTGAGCATGAATATTCCTCTTTTTTCGTAACATTCGTACCCGCCACCTCTTTTATAGTTCGCGTCTGTGATGCGTGGAATATAAAAATCGAAATGGATTCATTTTTTATGAATGTACCACGTTCTCAATTTATGATGTTCATATTTAATGCAGTCCGTGAGTGGTCTGGTAACACCCTGCTCGATTGGGATGTTAACCTACCTGTGGCCGGAAGGACTGATCAATATTCGATACTGATCGTGATACTTTTAATGGAGGAATGATGTGAAATGTTTGATTTAAATCGGTAGGTATTGGTTTGGTATATATCTTTGTGGACACGTAGTCTACTACAATGTAATACTACTCAAAACAATCAATCAAATTCTTTATTTCAGACCAAAGATAATTGTTACTATAATAATTTAATAAATTAACTGACGACATGGACGTCCGTGCGCTCAAATTAATATTTAATTTTGAAATAAACAGTTTTATTACATATTTTGCGTTATGCTATATAAACAAATGATGGGATAATTATTTCATTATACTAACCTACTTCCTGAAAATGAAATAAACTAACCATTCGATTCAACTAACCATCCATTGACAATCAAAATAAAAAATATATAATCAACACAGAAAAAAAATTAAAATACCCGATAAAAATCGCATGGCTATTAAACCTAAATTGAACACGAACTGAATTGCAGTCAAAACTAGCACGTTACACACTACGTACACCATTTTAATTGGCATCATAAAAAAGTACACAGTTAGTACTCCAATTTTGTTTTGACACGAGTCTCAAATAAAATTGCTATCTGCGCCAAAACCAAGCTTCGAACGAAAAAAGGGATTTCGTTCGTTTCGTGTTCACAAAGGTTTCAGTATGTAAGCGGATTTACTGGAAGATTAAGAAAAATAAGCGAAAATATAAAGTACGCACAATATTCTTAACAATATCAGTGGATTTTGGTTTAGTAGATTTATGCATAAAAGGTAAGAAATTGAATATTCCCTTAGATTAGTAAGATTACTTTTTCTTCACTCACTTAATAAATTCTTTGTTATTTTTTTTATGTTTTACAAGAAACTGACTGGGTTCTTCGAGCTTAAGAACTGTTTACGCTAAAAGTTATGTTTCAGTTATGCCTTACTTTTTTATTTTGTTTCAACGTACATAATATTTCCTTTAGTGTCAATTTTTATCAAAGTATATTTTATAGACGTATTTCAATAATGTATGTAAATTAATTACAAGGGGGCCAAGTTATTTCCTTGTGGCACTCCAGAAACCAAGTAACCACAAGACAACCCATATCATTCAAAATTTAATGACCTAATAATTTCGTTGATACAATCTTGAAACTGTCACAATCAACGACCATTATCGGGGCAGTATCTTCTATTTTTCCCGAAAATATACTATGGCATACTCTATCAAATGCATAAGGTAAGTCACGCTAAGTGGGGTGGGTACTGAAAATAGCTTGTATTTTCTATCGGCACGTTGCTACCACGACTGTGAATAACCAAACAGACCTGTTCAAGTAGAATTTAATCAACTTAGACACGCGACCTCTCACGCGAGCGCTTTCCTCGTTGCCAGCAATTATCATGTCGATTTTATACTGATTGTGTTTTTGTGAGCCTTGAGTGGCGGACTTTCCCTTGACTTTTTTGTAGCGTGTAAAGCTTATTGATTTTGGAACGTGTTATATTTTATGCCTACGAAAGCCTATCCACTATTTGAAAAGGCACCATCAAAATGTTTATGTTTTAAAAACAAATGAAAATGCCGACTTGCAGATGATGGTATACGATTTATATGTGAAAAGTATTTCAAATCGTCATAAAACACAGTGTTCCCCAATACGTTGTAAATCTATGTTCGAATGGACTATCCCTGGCTTTTTTCTTTATTGCGCGGCTCGCAGATGTCACATAGCATTGATATACAGCCTATGCAGCCATTAGAACATCATAAAACTGGATATTCCTATTACTTCTGATGGCGAAAATAAAAATACTGCCATAATTAGATCATGTCTAGTTCGAACAAAATAACAGATGAAATGATTTTTTAATTAATTTTGGTTTATGAATGCTTTTCGATCTTGTTGTTGCAACAAATGCGGCGAAGTTACGAGTACCTACATAAGGTCTTTAAAATAATTTATAATAATAATTAATAATAACTACGCGGTAGGCTCAGAAAGTGATGGCGGAATGAGCTGGATTCCTTCTTAAAGGATTGATTCACAATCGCAGTAGACCAGCAAAAGTGGAAAAAGGGAAGGGAGGTCTGTACCCTACAATGGAATTACACAAGTATATAATAAACAATAATAATTGCCAGTTATCTAGGAAAGGTTCCAAAATTTAGCTACTGCACACGGTGATCATTTTACCCAAACGTGTATTAAAGTTTATACAAAAACTGAAAATACTTCTGTTCAGCTAACATTTTCAGAATATCGTAGAAACTAAATTGTAACCAAAAAATTGGACGTCAAAAGCTTTTTCTAACTAAGTTGTAAATCTATGTTCAAACGGAATCCCGCGGCGCCTCCCGCTTTTTTCTTTATTGCTCGGCTCACAGATGTCATATCGCATTGATATACAGCGTGTGCCACTATTGGGACACCATAAAACACGTCAATAGATAGAACAGAATCTGTGAAATGTCGATTCTTGATGGGAATCGTTGTAAGTAATCTCTTTGCGATCGATTGAGAACGTTTTTAGTTTTTAATAGATTGCTTTTATACATTTTCCGAACAATATCATGCTCTGGGATATTGATAGCTTAGTCGTCATCGTATTAGTGGTTCAGCAGCTTCGATATCATCTAAATTGTGCCAGAATATAGCAGTTCGTCGTGGACGTGGTATGACAGCGGCTCCCCTGACATCCTCTCTGTCATCAGAGGGCCAATTCCCGCAATTAAAAACGTTCAAAATCTTGTCGCAATCTCATTACAGCGACAAGCAGTGTCAAAAACTTGTCAAAAATGTAGGGAAATTAGAAGTATTTTTAATAGACTGAGACTGAGATCAGACTATGAACATTCTTAAAATTAAGAAAATTACCCCTCAGAAGACAGCCGCCACGCAACCATCAATGCGACGCTCTGCTAGATTGACAGTCACCAGCCAGTGTCACTCTTATCCGACCTTTTCAGTGTTTTCAGTAACTTTGTAACAGAATGAGGCGGCGCCACTTGCTGCGTCGTCATATGAATCATCATCATCAGCATCATTTTGCTGCCCGTATCACAATTAAGGTGGGTTCTTCTTCCATACATCTTCTATTTAGCCGTACCATCTTAGTAGTCATCACCTTCTTTCAAGTCAAGTATTTCATTAATTAAAGTAAATACTTTGTCAGTTGTCACATCAACAATGTTTTTTTTGTTGTTAAAACGTCTACACGTTTAAACGTTACCTATAGTGCGAGCCGGCCCAGTGGTAACGGCCGCGACTTACGAATTGTAAGTTGTAGGATCGAACCCAGACAGGCGCTTTACTCTGTGTTAATTATTTCATCACCACTGCTCTCAAAAGGCAAAGGAAACATCGTGAGGAAACTGGCATATCTTAGAACCAAAAATTCGAAGACATGTGACATCTACCAACCCTCAGAGGAGGCCTGTATTGTAGCAGTGGGAACATTATACAGGCTGATTATGATGAAGTGAGTTTTGTTAACCTCTAACGTAACCTTCACCTTTATACCTGTGAAGGATAAATATCGAGATATTTTGGGAATATTCGTCATTAATGCTATAAATACATGACCCAGAATGGCTCGTCATTACTCTCTATAATCATTCGTGTAGGCGTATTTGGTTTCTAGATTGAGTATTGTTATTAAGTCTATTGTTAAAGTTCTCAGTAAACCAGTGTTTGCAATTGTAACCAGTAAACACAAAAGTTTACTACAAAGCAATAAAAAAAGGTATAACATTTCGCACATAAACCTGCCAATTCCGGTCGTGTCGAATTTCTTCATGAAACTATTATAATAGACGGCGAAAAGTATATAATGCTAGCAGCGCCCTGCGGTTTCACCCGCATAAGTTTCTATTTCGTATGAATATCGGAATAAAAAGTATTTCATGTAGTAATCCTGGTTATAAACTATCTGTGTGCCAAATTTCATCCAAATCCGTTCAGTAGTTTTTGCGTGAAGGAGTAACAAACATCCATCCATCCAAACAAACTTTCACGTTCTTTCACGTTGATACTAGCTTATGCCCGCGACGTCGTCCGCGTGAATTTTTTTGCTCCCCCTGTCTCAACGCATCGTCTGCCCGCGCCATTACTTCGTTTTTGCTCACCGTTCTTTCTGACTTTGTTTTTACTCGGCTCCTCCTGGCGTGATATTAAGTAGCCTATAGCCTAAAGAATTTTTCGAATCCGGTAGTTTCATAGATTAGCGAGTTCAAACAAACAAATTCTTTAGCTTTATTATTAGTATAGGTAGATAAATAATAGCAATATTAATATTTTTCTATAAAGGGTTTAACAAATTTTAAAAGTTAGAATTTTGGCCGGCACTGTTCCCATTAAAACTTCTTGATTTTGAAACCAAAAGGTAAATTTTCGTATTTAAATATTGTTAAAATTCAAGATGCATCCCAGATAATCAGTGTCAAAAATTTCGGGAAATTGATTATGTTTTTGACAGATCGAGACTGAGATTCGAATGCGAACTTTCTTAAAAATACGGGAATTGCCGCTCTGTAGTTATATCAAATCAGTAACGAGAAGTTAAATAGGCAGTCGCTCCATGTAAAGTACTGGTATTCAGCTGCATCCAGTTAGACTGGAAGCTGACCCCAACACAGTTGGGAAAAGGCTAGGTGATGATGCCTTATATCTAATCTAAATAATTCATTCGCCTAATATGTATAGATACATCATCATTCTCCTGTCCTTTTTTTTTGGGTAGGAAATCATCACATGACTTCTCCCGCACTGGGCGGAGCGGGAGGGCGGGTCAGACTTTTACTGACTAAAACCTACCCGTGTTCATTCAGTTGCCTATGCCAGGGGATACGGTATCTCTTTCAAAAAACCCGTGGCCCTGGCAGGCATCAGCCCTAGCGGACCCCGTCAGTTCGTGCTGATATCTCTTTGAGGCGCGCGTGGAACACAACGCGCCGTCGACCCGGGCTTGGTTCTTGCCGGGTGGCAAACTGCTCATTGCTCGCCGCCCGCATCATCCACCTTCCCTTATCCCAATTTATTCGTGGTCGGCGCAACATGTCTGTTTCTTCCATACTTCTCTATTAATCGTCATCTTGGCAGTCACCCTAGTATGTATAAATACTCGTACATGAATGATAATAATACAAACTTACAGATCTGCCTACCCACAAATAAAGTCGCGACTACACAGTACAGCGCAAATTCCCGCGTGACACAATACACGAAATGTTAACAAGCCGCGCTTGTGAGTGACAGCCTATTGTAGTTAATATTAATAGCGACGCCATTGAACAGCCTGATGGCTTGTCATTACAGGCAAGTGTATACGAGGGTTTTGTCACGATTTATTTTTTTCTGTTTTGAAACGTTGTGGGTGGAACTGTAGTGAATTTGGGTTTTTGTGAAATGGTTATTGTGGAAATAATTTTTGGGATGGGTGATCTATACAGGAAAATTTTTAAACCAGTGCGCAAACTGTAGCCTTGAATTCAACACATGATTCAAGACGAAGAAATTTTTAGTCGGTTATCAAAAAATAAACAGCTATTTCATAGAAAAGTGCAATACCTATGCGGTCAAGTGTATGGCCGAGCAAATTTTTTTTTCCAGAAACATCTTCTGTGTTCTTGGTTACAGTTTGTGCACTGGATAAGAATATCCTGTAGATGATGTTCCGCGTTTTAAAGGAAATGTTAATATCAATTCATGGATTTTATTGTTAAAAAAAAAAGATTTAGCTTCGCAAATATTATACAATGTGTTAATAAATAAATGCATAATATTGTGAAAGTAGTTCGTTCAAAATCTTTCACTTCATCGATTTCTGTCATTTTTAATAATATGGGTATTTTTTTATTCCAAAAATATTTAAAACTACGTAAATTACAGTCGCATTTCCGCTTTACAGTCAATTGGGTAGAAGACTTTTTTTTGCGAGTGATCGAGCGATTTAATAAATGATGAATGTTTTAGACATAATAATAAAAATTACGGGCGGAATGGATAGAGATAAATAGACACGGAAGCACGGAAGACAAAGGCAGCCAACAGTGTCGTAGCTTATGGCGCAGTGTTGTCGGTACACTACGTCGTAGTTCAGCGTGTAGTCGAACATTCATGCCAAACAACGTGAGTAGCGCGAATCGAATAATAAATGATTGTGATTTTATTTAGGGCTGATTTTTCAATCGACCGATAATGTTTATTCGTGGAATAAAATTGACGTCTGACAGTTTTTGGATGGAAGAACTGTCAAAAATTCAAAACTATTCCTCCGATACAGTTATCTGGCGTTGGAAAAATCAGCCCTTTGTCGAATTTATTTACAAGAAAAGTTACACAATTTACTATTAGTATCTAGTAGTGAATTGAGGGATAAATGATAACAGCCGCACGGGTCGCTCGAAGGTTAAGCTACGCTTACCACGGTTGGTTCATGGATGGGTAACCATCCAATACATATCAAGACCCCTCCGGGTCTCGGAATGATACCGGCTGTAATTCGTAGATCTTTGACAGTCGTTACGGGTAATCAGGAGCCCAAAAAGTCTAATAACCGGTCTTGCCAAGGGGTATCGACTTACCCAGTTACTGGGTTGTGGAAGTCAGATAGGCAGTCAATCCATGTGAATACCAATATTCCACTGCAAACTCAAACTATTAACATATTTCAACTAAACCAATTACAGGCACTTTTGAAATGTCAAGGGTCGGTCAGTCAAAAGGATGAAGCTAGTTGCCCATTCCAAAGCGTAGTAGGTACCTATGGAGAGAACGGGCAAGAAACTCCATGGACATTCTTTTAAATCACAATAATATGGTTACAAAGTATTGCTGACATCATTCATGTTAAAAATTATGCATGTGAGAACGATGCAGAACGTTAAAAGTGTCCGTAATGAAAAGATAAAAAAAAACAATTCAAATATTAAACTAAATTAAAATAAAATAAGCCATAGCAGCAAAGAGCTGATCAGTCCCTACTGACGACGCCCGTTCACGAACATGATGCATAGATTAGCACCATTCAGCTCAACAATTTTGCAGCGAGCTAATAATTGATCCAACATAATGCTGTTTGTGTATGTGAGTTTAAATGTTTGTAAACGCACCCACGATACAGGAGAAATTCTTAGTGTGGGGTAACGTTAAAAAAAAATATTTATATATATAATATGCGCCACCATCAGCGAGACATGAGCATGACATACTCTCAGCTGCCAAGGCACATTAAAGTCAATGAAAAACCTACCCAGTAAATGGTAGCTTTATAGTAATTATGTACATAGTACCCGCATATGTGCTATGGATTCATACATTACTAGGAGATCGAATTTATATAATGCAAAAATAGTATCTTAAAATCTTCAGCAGCTCCAACAGTATGGGTAGCGAGGCGTGTGTGAAGTATTTTCAAATGCTAATCAATTTATTTATGCTTCCTGTGGAGCGGACCGGTTAGACTGGAAGCTGACTCAATACTCAATAATTATATATATTTTTTTTATTTATTCATTTATTTCAAGCATCAAGGCCCATATAAACACATACAATATAATATTAGTATAACTTAAAAATACTATAAATACATACAACATTACACTAAAAACTAACTAACGCACACGAAGTGTCTGCGTCGTGTTTCGCTGACTCGGTCATGTAGCCGGCCACGAAACCGGCGGTACACAACACCCTTCGGCCAGAACTCTTCCGTGGGGAAATTCTCGAGATGATGTGTCGGAACACGCACCACGAACGACTTGAAGTTCGTGTTATTGCTTCCACATGTGAACTTAGGTGGTAGATTTTACAGACTATGATCATTGTCATATTGGAAAACATACTCTAACATAGTTGGGAAAAAGCTTCGTAGATTGTTACCTAGTACTTAATTGTGTGATCTTATCGTCGAACGCTGGTTTTACTCGCTCATCTAGCACGTAGCAACAACAACTTCAACCTAATTTAATCAAACGCATTCCTAGAATTAAAGATCCCTTCTCAGAGTGTTCTATTAAACTATTCTGGTTACGCTAAGATCAATTTGATACTCGAAACATTCTAGACTTTTAACATTGTAACTTAAACCTGAATAACAGACTAAGTTTGGGTCTTGAAAGTGATACATCGTTACGTGCTTATAAATACCTCTGGATATTATATCTGTGATCACAGATGTTGAATTGGATGGAATAGTCACTGCTTTATAACCATTCACAGTGAAATACATTGAACCAGGCGCACAGTTGCACAAGGAACTAGCTTCTTAATAAGAATAAAACGCACTTCTTTCAATTGACTTCGTAATAAGAAATGGTAGAATATTTAACAGCTGCTTCGCGAATTCAGTAGTTACTCCAACGTAAGTACAGTCAAGTCTTTTATATATATATAGCTTTGTTCGTTTTCAAATTTTTTCCTTTACCGCACCCTAATTGCGTAACACACCATCAATTGGAATCTGAATCATTTTGAAGCAAATTGCTAATCCATTGCTTCATAAGTTCGAAAAATTTGTCAGCTCAACGCACAATGCATGTTGTTGAACTGTCAAAATGAAACCGATTCCGATTGATAATGTGTTACGCAATAGGGTAGTTGCCTGGGTAAAAAAATGATTATTATATTCGACGGTCCCTACGCTTAATCCACTAAGTGGTAGATACGTGATTTGTGTTTTTTTGTTCCGTGACATTCAGACAAATGTAAACTATCGTCCAGTTTAATAAAAAAATAATAAAATTGGCAAATTGTCCTTTAAATACACACACGACATTTCCCATAACTACGAAATTGACTTAAACTTCCGACGTAGAACAACAATACTGGTAATCCAGTCGTTTTACGTGGGACAATCCAATGTAACCCCGCGCGACCTCCCCCTCAACTGCCACTTGCGAGACATAAGCGTTAAAAGATTATTATTATAAATATAATATAAAGGTAAAAGATTATTATTATCACCTAGATATAAAAATGTAATATTGTGATTAGGTACTAAAAACTTAACTGGTCATTACTGAAAACAAGACTGATTAAATTAGATATAAAGACTGAAGTTGCATGGTACTGTCAATTAATAAATAAGTATATAAAAAATAAAACAACGTTTTTGTTTACATTTAGCCTCCTTAGAAATAAAATGTAATGCAAATAATTTGTATTTCTTGTGATGAACTGTTGTGTTGAGTGAGTCAAACACTTTCTACTTTTTATAACAGTTTTTGTACCATGATCCCCACGTAAACCTTCCTAAATGGCAATTGTGACGTTGGTTAATTAAAAACCTCCGGCGTAAAACTCAATAAGTACCACTTACATTAATTACCACAGGGATAAATCCGCTGTATAAGTAAGTAAGTGACAAATAATACACTCGAAAGGCCTTTTAGAAGTTGTAGCTATTTTTTTTTATAAAAAATATCAGATATGATACCTGGATCCCGAATTTCATAACTTTCTGTTAAGTAGAACATGAACTACATGTGTTTAAAACTTTAAAGTACTCTCCTGTAAAGTTTGTCATTTGTAGTTAAGGGATTGTACGTAGGGACCGTTTAGTCCGTCAGTTAGATTATCGAAAAATAATAGACACGTATTTTTTCTTTTGTCAATCAAACAAAAAATGACAAAGATAAAGCGCGTCAAAATTTGGGAGTAGGGGTCGTGACGTCCCGCCTTGCTAAAAAGTGTAGCAACGCGTGACGTCATGCGGAACTTTAACGGGCGATATCTTCATCATTTTTTATAATTATAATTGACAAAAGAAAAAATACGGGTCCAATATTTTTTGATAATCTAACTGACGGACTAATTTGATTTTTTTAGGCTTCTAGCCTATTGCCCCGCCGGTTAGGACACATAATTCTTCTATAGCTACGACACTAAGCAGACTATTACATAAAAATGATATTTAACTACTTAATAGTAAAGATTAAATTAGCATACGACTGCCCGCCCTCGTCCGATAGTCGGTGACCGGTTTTTGTAGGAGAAAAATAGAACGTATATGACGGCAATAATAGTGCAACGCACACGTCCTACAAAAAGTCGGTCAGAAATAAAATCGGTGCATCCCGACCGATCCGAGTATCGGTAAAAATGTAACTTTCGGAAATGTATGCGTTAACGCACACTACACACAGTCGGCCGCATGCACTTGCTAGGGAAGGACGTTGTGCCACAGACAAAATAACGGACATGTACGTTGAGTCAGTCACTAAATCGGACATAAGAATCGGAGGAAAAATCGGCCCGATTATTATCGGTGCTACAAAAAGTCTGATGTGGGCGGGCAGCCTTTATTCGTGGGCGCCAGATTTGAGTAGGCATCAACCTCAAACCTCTTTAATGGCCTGGCCGTTTTATGAAGTATAAATCAATTTGTTTTTAATCTGTGTTCTGTCAGTACCTATCACATTTTTAATTCAGTCTGACATGCAAAGAAGATGGCTGATAAATTTATATAGGTTGACAATGACAGGGATATCGGCGCGCAACCTATTAAATCTGATTTTTATATCGGCTATTAAAAAAAAAAGCTATTCTATACATTTTGATTGAGTACTTTTCTATGAAACAACAGTTTTTTTTTTATAACTGACGCAAGATGTCTTCGCTTAGCGGGTCTAAGAATTATGTGCTGAATTTATGCTTACAGTATCGCGTCAATGTCCCTGCCACTCTGTATAGTGCTGATAAAAATAGGTCCTTAAGGTGACAAACGTACTTCGGCTGTAACTGTACAATCCAAATTGGCGCGTTGCAGTGATTACCTTCCACAAACTCCAGTCAGAATTCTTAGATGTCAACTTCCAAAACATTAATAAATAATATCAAAAACGATGGAAACCCTCCTTTGTTCGTACTCCACTCTTTGTAGTCTACGAAGTTTGCGCAAAGTTCAAACCTTTGTGGGCGTCTCACATTTCACTCGCATTATTACAAAATCATTGAGAAGTTACATTTTCAATTTGTTTAATGGATACATGGGTACTTGAGTTGAGACTAATCAAGCACTTCGCTGTAAAGATAATGTAAGATTAAAGCAAAGTGAATGAGAATGTAATTAGTAAAATAATTGTTTGCTAAGACTTTGTTAATGAAAATTGTGGAATGGCTGGGATGTATTATTAACCAGGTTTTCGTTTGTAAAATAAAGAGCTCTTTCAATTGGTTATAAAAAAACCGGCTAACGAAGGGTTCCGTTCCACCGTACAATATTTCACAACATATAGGTAATGTTTAAAAGAAACACCCCCTTTAATTTTCAACCGACGAAAAAAAACGGAGGAGGTACCAAGCATAACTTTTTACAGAGTAGTCCGATTTTGATAATTTTTTTTATTGGAAAGGTATACCCCAAAGTTGGTCCCATATAAATTTGAAAAAGAAAATCCAACCCTAAGGGTGGGAAAATAGGGGTGATTTATTGTTCACTCACAGATTTTAATGCTGAGTGGTGTATTATTACTCTATTCAGTGCAACATATGCCTCCTGCCCTTTGGCAAACAATTAGTAGATTAGGTATAGCCACAAAAAACTATAAAATAAAAACTTTTTAACAAAAAGTTGAACCGCCGAAAAAACTGAAAAGCAAAAAATAATAAACCTTTTTTATTTAACCGTAAGTTCTTAAACTAATGTAAGTGTACCTAAATAATGTTGAGTCGGCGCCGTTTAAATTTAAGGCAATTTAGTGATCTTTGTTTATTGATTGTTTGGCGCCAACTCAAAATTACTTAGGTATACTTACATTAGTTTAAGAACTTACCTTATTAAGGTTAAATAAAAAAGGTTTATTATTTTTTGCTTTTCAGTTTTTTCGGAGGTTCAATTTCTTGTTAAAAAGTTTTTATTTTTATTATTGGTTCTGTGCACTTTGTGAAAATTTCAAGTTTCTGCCTATTATGGTTTAAAAGACGCAGCCCTGTGACAGAGATAGACAGAGGGACGGTTGGACGGACAGCGGAGCTTTACTATTAGGGTCCCTTTTGCACCCTTTGTGCACGGAGCCCAAAAAAGTACTACGTAAGATTAATGTAAGTCTGTTTTAATGTGAACAAATCAACGAAAAAGGTCAGTGTGAGGGACTTATAATGATTTACTATGGATGAAATGCCTACGTTTGATGTTGTGTGTTCAAAAGTACGGCTATTTCAATTTAGTCTTGTCAAAGGTTGGATTGTAAAAAATGGCCCTTACAGACGTCCGCCTAAAGCTCCTTAGCGTTTTAGTTTTGCCCTAGACTCCCTATTTACGCTCATTGTTTTTGTAATGGTCATAATCAGTGTTGTAGTAAACTAAACATAAAATCACACCTGTAGTCCTTGAAGGGTTAGGCAGAGCCGTACCTATAGAACAACCACAGTTCGCCTGTTATGACATTTGCTTACTTTGTAAAGTATTCTATTATTTTAATTATTCTGAATGTGAAGACTATGTGGGTCATTTTATTTTTTATTTTTCTCTCTGTTCTGTTAGTTTTTGTCATGGTCTGGCAGTTTGAGTAATTAATGTGGCCTACCCAAATGTCCTTTCTTTGGTATTGTTCGTCGAACCGTTGAGCCCCTAAGTTTTGAGTTGAGCTGCACGATTTCTGACATATGCGTGCACTGACTGGACAGGTCCTCTCAATCTGTGTGGTTCTTTCCTCAAAAGACCATCTCAGACATCGACCTACATGGTCTTCATATGATCTGACCAAGATTATGTCTGGACTTTAAAAGAGACTGTGACGTCTGAGTTTGTTTCGGCCTTTCTTCTCAGACTAGTCAGATAGGAAACGCCGACCTCATCTAGTTTTAAAATATGATTGACGTGTAAAAGTGTTTGTACAAACCTACTTACAAAATAAAATCATTTATCATTTATGTATAAGTCCCATGTAACAGGGGCCAAAAAATCCAATAACAATAAACACGGATTGAATGATTGTGTGTCACAAATATAAGACAAAATAAATCAGACGGATTTTAATAAGAACAAATCCAGAAATTATGCATATTGTGGCCGCGGGTCAGCAAGCGTAGAGGGGGACGCCCCCCAGCTAGATGTACAGACGCCAGCACATCAAGCTACTACAATCTGTCAAATTTCTTTAATGGATTTTCAACTTTATCGCTATAGCGTTAAGGTTCAAAGTTGATTGGGAAAATTTGACAGTTTCGGGTAGCTTGACCTGCTGGCGTCTGTACCTACCGATGACACCTTAAAAAGGTGGCGGCGTCAAACTGGATGCGGCAGGTAAGTACGGTTTTGTGGCGCAGCCTGAGAGGAACCTATGTACAATGTACTGCTATGTGCAATGTAGTGTGTTACAGTGTACTGCGATAGGCTTAGTGTTTGACCAGCATCTGTCAGGAATTTTTTTTTTCTATTGCATTTAGGGCTAGTTTATGTACTCGATCTCGCCTGGTGGAAAGCGATGGATGGGGTCTATCATGGAACGAGCAAGCCCATAAGATGCTTATTCACCCTTGCTTTGTAGGCTGGATTTTCCTGAAATCATAACTTCGTTACTTCTAGTTTGTATTTTCAGTATTTATTCATCCTCTGGCATAATGTTTAACAAAATAAATGTTATAAAGGATTAACAAACACCTACCGGTTTCCGATCTAACGCAACTAATTAAATTGGTTCGTTTCCCGACTAGGGGCCTCCATAGTTTTATGAAATAAACCGGGGATCAAATTTTAAGCGTAGGCGGAGCGTGCAGTGTTATCGTTCACTTCAAATTTATTAAAAGTGACTTTAAATATTTCCATTAAAACTAGGAAAAGTTTTAATTAACATGTAGATTTTGATGCTTATTGATAATCTTCATTGACTAACTTGAATCGGGTGGAAGTCTGGTTGTTTCTTCTGAAATGATGGTGCAATGCAATATTTTAAAATTGACTTGAATTAATTTGACTGTACTGACAAAATTCCTGCCAGTTTTAGGCAAAATATAACTTTTAAACACGTGGTGATCGACAACCTTATGAAAGCCGCAGGAACCCGTTGAATGCGAGAAGCACAGAACCGGTCGAAGTGGAGGTGCTTGGGGGTCTATGTACAGCAATGGACGTCTTTCAGCTGAAATAATTTTGATGAACACGTGGTGAAATTTTAAGTGTCAAATTTGAAATTATAATTGAAATTGATTGGGCCGCTCAAACTCAAAGCATTTATTACGAATAAACATTTGGTTTATCAGGCACTTTTGGTTTGTCAATGGGTTGGTCAGTCAGAAAGATGAAGCTAATTGCCATTCCAAAGTGCAGTAGGTACGGTCACCAAAGGAGATAAGTAACCAGGGTCGTCAGATATAGTTGAAGTTTAAACCGATGAATGTTTTCTAATAAAATTTTATGTAGTTAATAGAAAACAAAGAGTTCATCTATGAAATTTAATTTCATTCGAAAACGTATTTTGGTTTCTTACTACAATTCAACTATATCCGACAACCCTGGTTACTTATCTCCTTTGGTGCCTGTATCTAAGGTAAAAACCGCCAAGAAACTCCTCAAGAAGTTCCTGAAGATACCCACCAAATCACACAAATCCTATCAAATCACAACAGAAATTCGATAACGAAAAACCGTAGGTATATTTAATAATAACATGAAAATAAGGTATATAACACTCGACGTAATACAAATGAAGTCCCAAACAGCAACACAAGGGCATCGCGTGCCGCGAAAAGAAAAATGGCCGAGATTTCTGAGTGACGTAAGGTAACAAATAATAATCATAAGTTGGCCTTATCGCGCCCTTCATAAAACCATCAGACCGTATCTTCATGCAAAGTCGAATTTAATGGAAAATATCAGAGTTCGAAGTGGGGAAAAAGTTGCCCTTTATGAGATTTGGTAAATGGTTGAATTTCTGCGATTCTTATTTGAAGAGATACCCGGGAACTTATTGTGGTCATTGTTCCAAGAAATTAAATGTACTGCAGATACATACGGTTTAGATACAGTATATTCAATACTCAATACTCAATATATTTATTTGCATTCCACAATGTGAACTTAGGTGGTAGGTACATTATAAAATATACATAATTTGAGATCATTGTGGACCCTGTCGGGCATAGCAAGATAGGATAGAGGATATATTATAATGAATAGCAGCATAATGAGTTTATAATTAAAAAAAAAAAAACTTTATTGCGGACTACAAGTACTTACAATCCATATAACATTAGTAACTATGACTTATTAGTGACAAAAACTATTATAATCTAAGACAACTAAAAATGACGTGACCCATGACACGTTAGCACGTGCCTCCGTACCCAATGTTATAAAGGGAACGTCCACTTTATCTAATAAAGTTTTCAGGATGCTGTTGGAGCTTCCTCGTAACCTACCCGTTATTGGCGCTGTTCTCTTCCTCATAAATATTGCATAATGTACTGCTGGGGCACAGGCCTCCTCTCGGTAAGTGGGCTGTGATCCACCAAGCGGGCCCTGCCGGTCGATTTTGTAAAAATTTCACCGTGAAAACTCAAGTGAAGTGAGCTTGATGTGAGTTGTCAGTAGTGTCAATCCGTAGCATTATTTGCAATGACAGCTCACTCCACGCTCACTTTACCTAAGTTTTCACGGTGAGATGGTTACAGAATGTATACAAAGTAAAGCGCCTGTCAGGTTCGACCCTACGACATACAACTCGTGAAGCTGGGTCATCACTGCTGCGGCCACGGCCACTACAGTTCTCACCCATTGATCTCTCTCGCTTTCAATAGCGGCGAATGGGCATAATTAAATAGACACGACAAAAAGGCTTAGCAATCGTAAAATACAACAACATGTCACAGTAAAGTATGAAAGAGAAAGCAAATTGTTGCTGGCACATCACACGGCGTTCTGAGAAATCACAAAAACACATCATGATTTTTGCTCCCACGAAGCTTTTTAACAATGTGACTAACCACATTAACTCAGATACAACCTTTTACTTCATTACCTAACGTACGTAAATACACTCAACATTTCCATTAGGCTACACACGTAATAATTAATCAGGCTAGCAGGTTACCTGTCAAAATGACTTTTAAACATCTCAAAAACAACGGGCAAAAATGGAACAACTAAGTTTTCGTGTCCAAACAAAACACCTCGAATTTTAATGAAGGTGAGACGAGAGGACAATTAAAAGTTTTACATAATTCAGTTGTGTGTCTGAAACGGGGGGCGGGGACACCCTTGGCATCCAGCCCCCACATCTGAGCCTGAGTTGATTACGAGATACGACTTTTTGAAAATTTAATTTGCCAAATTCTGTTGGAGTTTTGGCATGATCGCTTTGTGGTTTCTGGTTATTATTTCGGGATTGTTGTTGTTGGATTGTGTTGAAGCCTACTGTTTTTCTCCTCTCTATAATTATGTTTTGTCATGTGGCCAGCAACCTCACTTCATATATTACAGCTTCAATCATTGACCACAAGCAGTACATGGCTACGTTAAAATATACTTTTTTAATAACTAAATGTTACACTTCTTTCAGTCTAGGCATTTTGACCGTCAAGACACTTTTTTTACGTAATAAAAGTGTCTAGCCCTCGTTTGCCTAGTGTGGAAAAGCGAAAGGAACTTCATTCCATCCAATCAGGTGTCCCACGACATCTCTCGACTATTTAATTTGTTCATATTCATATATTTATTTGCATTCCATAATGTTGTAGAGGTGTTACAATGGGTGTGGCGGCGTTCGATTTCCGAACGCACCGACTCGAGATGGCAACACTAAGAAGCCGACCGCCATGCTCATAGAGAGAATGTTTACTATTGATGAGCCCTGCTATTTTATTGTATTAATATTAACTTTGGACGTCTACTGTGAATTATGTATCTGTGACTAATTACCAACAACCTGTGCCTACGAATTATAAACTGTGCAGTATCCTAACGGAGTGTATTATTACTACATGGGGACTGATCTACATCCTATCATCATTCCCATAGCTTAAAGCTAAGGTACAATATGGACCCTGTAGGGCACAGCAAAAAGTATAAAATTAATTATTAAAATAAAATAAAAAAAATTAACAATAAGCATTAAAATAATATGTTATTAAAATTTTTATAGGTAAACATAACATTTTATTTTGTTGGGATCAGTCTGTTATATTTAAGTATGCTTATATTCATTGTATGACAGCAGTGGTACAGCAGTATATTTTGGTTTTTAACTTTACGAAGAGCATGTTTTTGTTGCTCAAATTATGAACCTGGAAAGTAACCGGTCCAAGGTCAATTCCGCACTGTGTTCTTAGCTACTGAAACAACCAATTTCCTTTCGCACTACAAAATGCCATAGGTATTAGGATTGGAAGAATTTTGGGTTTAAATATTTTATATTTTATACGCCGTATCTCTTGCCTAGTACTATGTCGAAAATAATAAGAAAAGAAAGAAGAAAGAAAAAAAGAAAGAAAAAAAGTTTATTTGGACACAGTTCGTGAAACATAAAATACAAAATTAATAAAAATAAATAAAATAATAATTATAAAATAAATTAATTATTAAATAATATTAATAATAATTATCTACTACAATTTCGATCCTATTACACCAGCACAACATGGTCCTAATTAGTTTAATTTTAATTCTAGATCGATGTTAAACCTCTCACCTGTTGTTAAGCGACTCGATAACTCGCTAGCTTGCAATAAAATCGAAGAACCTGTAAAGAAAAAAAAAAACAATCTACAATTCATCTAGAGTTATCATTCTGTATAGTTTCCTGTAGCTTGGAGAGTAAAAACTAAAAAAAAAAAATTAACCCCCATTGAAAGTAATTACAGGTATCGATCCCCAGTCGCCAAGCAAAGGGTGTTAATAACATTTTTACTACCTTCAAGCCCTTACTGCAAACAATAATGTTTTCCTAAGGACCCAGTAAAGTTCAATAACCATCGTGTTAGTCACGCGATTAAGGCGTGTGTAAATATACGCAGTTTTACGTTATAATTGACACCTTGAGGAGTAAGGGGGCGAGAGGAAAAGAACCACCTGGGTTTTTTAATTGGTCCTTTTAATTTGTTGATACATCATTATACGGAGTTAAGGACCAAATAATGTTTTTTATGAAAGGAGATTTTTTTTGACTTTGAAGTGATGGACTCCGTAACAAGACGCTATACTGTTACCATGCTCTTATTTACCATAGCAATTCATGTCTTATTTTATTTTCATTATTTAGGGCTAATTTTTGGAATATAATTGACGTCTGACAGTTTTTGTATGGTAGAACTATTTTAGGTATATTTATACTTAAGTTTAAATATTAGAGAAAAAAAAAGACAAAGATGTCTTGTCTTGTCTTGATGTTTTTTTTTGTGTGTTATTATTCTTTTTATGCGTCATGTTTGCCACAAATAAATGTATTTTCTTTCTTTCTATAAAGCTAAACATAACATCATCACGCCTGTAATCTCTGAAAGGTTAGGCAGTTCTGTACCTACAGTACACCCACATTTCGACAGTTATGTTTAAGTTCCATGTAATATGGACCGAGCCAATTTCCATCAACAGGGCTATCCAGACTTTGGGCAGCTACTGAGTAATTCCAGATGGAAAACCCAA
Organism: Apamea anceps; assembly: GCA_951799955.1. Lineage (NCBI taxonomy): Eukaryota > Metazoa > Arthropoda > Insecta > Lepidoptera > Noctuidae > Apamea > Apamea anceps. The sequence goes on along the minus strand of OX637504.1, from coordinate 3,774,200 downwards.
TAAAAAATTCAGCCGTTGGTCCCGACTGTCTTTCGTGGATCTATGATAGTCGTTACGGGTCGTCAGAAGCCTGAAAGTCTGACAACCAGTCTTACTAAGGTATCGTATTACCCAGTAACTGGGTTGTGGAGGTCAGATAGGCAGTCGCTCCATGTAAAATACTGGTATTCAGCTGCATCCAGTTAGACTGGAAGCCGACCCCAACATAGTTGAGAAAAGGCAGATTGATTGAATTTAAAAATCCACAAATCTTAAAAGTCCACAAATTCATGACGATTTTTAACATTACTAATGAATCGATTCCACTGATCATTTTCTTCATTCTTCAAAGCACCTTTAACTATAAAACCATGTAAGTACTCTAGAAATTAACTTCAAGGAAGCCGTGAGGGCCCTTCACGAATGAAGGAACACTTAAGCTAACGTTTGATGTGACCTTTCTTCGTGAAACGTTTTAAATTGAACTTCCTTTTTTCTTCACAACGTAGATAATATGACGCTTTATATTTTTTTCCTGTAATCTGTTTTAATATCACCAAAAATGCGTATTTTTTTATGGCGTAGCCACGACATACTTCCTCGCGGTGACAAATTTTAAACATTGTCGCTGAGATGAGATTGTGCCTAGATTTTGAACGTTTTTAATTACGGGAATTGGATTCCTGATTGGTAGTAATTTTTTTTCCATCTCTTAAATAAATTGCGAACTACAGTTTTGTATAAGTAAGTAATTTAGAAGAATTTTTTAAATTTTGTAAATGTAAGAACCTTGGATCCGTTAATATGATATTTTGATGCTGACTTGAAAGAGCATGGCAGTTGAAAGTATGTCATGCTCACTGGTGGTGGCGCGTGTGTTGGATCATTCGGTTCCCTACAAAATGGTTGAGCTAGGTGGTGCTGATCCACGCGTCATGTTCGTGAACAGGCGCCGTCGGTTGGATCTCTTAACTGCCAGGGCTTATTTTTAATTTTAGATTTTTAATTGTTTCTTTTTTTTTTACGTTGTTCTCACATATTACAAGCAATAAGAATAATGTACCCAGGATTTTGTGATAATATCTTGATTTAAAAGAGTATCCTTGGAGTTTCTTGCCCGTTCTTCTTCTTCTTTCGTTTTGGAATGGGCAACTAGCTTCAACTTTCTGACTAACTGACCGACAATTTAATTTTGACAATCCAAGAGTGCCTGTAAATGGTTTCATTAAAATAAATGTAAAGAATTTGAGTTTGAGTGTGGACTTCAGAAACTTTGAAAATGTTTTTTTTTTTTTTTTGCTTTTACCATTTATGTATATACCTACATATATAAACAGAACAGAAAAAAGAAATACAGAGGTGATGCTTATTTCTCTTACGAAACAACTATGAAAAGAAAGAGTTCCTTCCAAAATGCACAAACCTTTATAAATATTATACATTTCAAAGAACGACTTAATTATACATTATCTATTATTATCATACGTGACGTCATGAATGACTAACGTACGATTCATAGAGGCATACAATGGGCAGGCCCCACCAAATACATGTTTATGTCATAACCAGCCCAAAACCGTGGTTTGTTGCCACATAATTAGCTTAACAACGAGTTTAGGATCTATTTTTTGTTCTGTAAAGTTTATTTTTGTGTGACAACGTAGCAAAAAGGCTTAGTTTCATTTCATGTTCATTTATCTTTGTGACTCAACGGTCGCATAGTCAATTAAAAACTGACGGATAAAAAAAACGTTATTTTTGTCGCTTGTGGGATGTTTCGCCTGGAGTAGATGAGGAAATGGTGTTATGGTTGCCATGGAAGCGACGGTTTTGTTCTTTTTTGGAATTTCGAACGTTCGTCTAAAATTTACGTTCATATTTTTTTTTATGTTTTGTTAAACTTTTTGGAACGGCTAGCTCGGCTTGCAACTGACAACTCACTTTTCCTTACTTTACGCAATGGAGTAGGGGTGAGCGTAATTAAAATGTCATTCTCTCTGTGTCAACTTCAAATGATTGACGTAAAGACAATGTTGTTTTAATTTATGTTTAGTTCATTAAATCGGGGAGTCTTCATGCATTTGCATTTTTTTTATTTTTTTTTATTTAAAAAGAAAACGTTGCCCCACAATAGGAATTTCTCCTGTATCGTGGGTGCCTTCACAAACACTTAAACTCACATACACAAACAGCCAGACCCGGAACAACTACTTGTAGGTCATACAAATACTTATTTGTTCCGTGCGGGAATCGAACCCGCGACACACAGCGCAGCAGTCAAACGCTTAACCACCGCAATCTATACCACCACAATCGCCAACCGGGCATGGTAGGGTTTTGGCCTAAAACGAATGTATTTTTTTTATTTGAGGGTCTTTTCAATTATTCATTACTGCGAATTCACTTCAAATAAATTGTTTATCCAGTAAATTTTATATTATATCGTTACCTTATCTTAATCATGAAATTATAAAATAAAAATACGTAATAAATATTGTAAGAAAGCTTGTTAAATCAAAGTTATGGTCCAATTAAAATCTCCCCTCGTAACAGCATTAAAAATCTGTAATAAATATTTGTATAATAAAACTGCGTTTTTCGTGATAAAAGACAGATGAACACTTAATTTTAATAAAACAAACAAATCATATTTTTACAGTAGGTACCGACAAGAAGTTAACTTGTAGTAAAACTTCAGTCAGGAGGACCCTTCCGGAGGCCTTAATTTATTGAGGCATCCACAGGCAAGCCTGCTTTAGCAGACGACCACCTCATAGGTTAAACTGCGAGCAGCCATTCCCAAAATAATATTCAGGGGGAAATTCTTAATATAAATAAATAGTAGCAGTTGCCTAATTGAAATAAAAAAAAAAAAAAAAATGTTTATTTCAATAACTTACAATAGTTACATTTTTACTTTTAGGAATGACCCTTTAAGCAAAATAAATGCTTGTGTTAGGACATTCCGCCCGCCGGACATTCCGCCGCGAAATAAATAGTAGGAGTGCTATCTTTTAGCACACATAAACGTCTTAGACTATAAACATGTTTTGAAGGATTATCTATACACGATGAAATTGATTAAGTGCGCCAAAGGGTTCAAAAATCCGTGGCATATCTACCTACCTGTCGATTTTTTTTTAATTGCGGCCTTCGTGAAACCTGTACAAGCTGTTGTTTTGCATCCTCGTCAATTTTCAGGAGGTTGTTATGAAAGACATAAATAATCAAATAATCAAAATACAATTACGATCCCTAGTAAATAATGAATACATACTTGTTTTTTTAGTTATTTGTTTTTAACAGTATTTCAGAATACACCATTTTCAAAGAACAGGATCGCGTTATAGTATCGTATAAGCGGCCGCGTTTTTATGTGTGTATAAAAAGGCAGTTACAGTGCGGTCTGACACAGGCCGCATTTTAAAATGCATGTCCCAATGCCGATTTCCGAAAATTAGAAAAAAAAAATACCTACTTATTTTATTATTGATTCGTGTCGAGAATCAGTAGCATAGTTACCTCCTTGAATTTGACGAGGATGAAAAACGACACCTTGTATAAATCGATAGCTGACGTATTAAGACCAAACAAAACAGAAAACATACTAAGACCAAACCCTGTAAAGTGTCATGTTTCCGAGATTTCACGTGACATCTATATTTTTTAACTTCCTTGTTAACACCTTGTTGCATAGATGTTTGAAAATAATAATCACTCTGAAAGTTTATAGTAATCAAAACACATACATAACACATTATATAAAAATCAACTGCCGTCTCGCAGAAACTCGAAAATGGCTCGAGCGATTGTGATGAAACTTTGGTAAGACATCATCCAAAAACCAACAGAATACCAGCACCAAAAAACTGAAATGTTTTTAACCTGTCATATTTTTTATCTTGAGTAAGGGCTGATTTTTCAATAGTCAGATAAGTTTTATCTGACAGTTTGACATATTTTCTATACAAAAGCTGTCAAACCGCAATATTTATTCCTCAGATAAAAGTCATCTGACTATTGAGAAATCAGCTGTAAGTATCCCAAAAACGTTGTCAATCTTGTCATGTCATCGAAAGTCACCCTACATTTTTGAAAGCCCCATTCATCTTATTTTCCTCATCAAAAGCCAATTCGATGGTTACCTTTGATTCCCTTGATTCTACCCCTCACGTCAATTACAATAAAAAGAGCCAGCCCTAACGAATAATTTCACACCCTATTATTCTTTAGTACACAGGCACTTCGGAGCAGCCTACTTTTTCCCGTTTTAATCACTACTCTTAATCAATACATTCATTATTATAAGAGTAGCAAAAAACCGTCTGAAATGTCCCCTGATTTACAACAATTGAGGTAAAGTTGTCCAACTTTTAGTATTATTTTTTCAGGAGCTCAAATAATATTTTTTTAGGGGCGGCACGTATTTTTTCAAATGGATTTCGTTGGCGGTTTCAGTTTGGATTGGCTGTTACGTAAATGGAAACTTAAATTGACATGCGAATGGTTTCACTGTCGAGTCACTTTTACTATGGAAATAGGATTATGAACCCGTATTGTGATTTCTTTATATCCTAAGCGACGGTTATAGGCGGCTCGAATTTCAAATTTTCGAAAATCAACAGTACTACAACGTGCATGATGTGGGACCTAATTGTTGACTGTTAATTGTTGCTAAAAGCACTTTCTATATTAGAATTGAATAAGTACTCTTTATTATGTGCATCATATAAATTACAGACACATATATATTGTAGTATTAGAAACAATTATCTTAGTTTTTCTATCTAAACAGGGATAATAATAATTATGATTGACCATTTGAGATTGACAATTTTCTTTATGTCGTAGCAATAAGGTGGTGCTACCACTGATGTGCACACACACACAACAACAACAACAACTTTTTATAAACACAAAAAGTTGTATCAGGAGAAAAAAAACGTAGTCATCGTCATCTTCTGCCCTTGACACATCGTGTTACGAGTATTTGGGGTCCGGCGTAACACGTTTTCTTCTTCCAATGTCCCCTGTCAACCGTCACACTATCATTCACTCGCATCCAGAATAAAAGTAGTATTTATCGTAGAATAATCACTAACCACCTTCTAGAAAATCCACCTCCAGTCATTAAAACTCAACCCTCAAACTTCCTTAAACGTAAAAATAACATTCTTTTTCATGCCGTCAGAACATATAATCCTTTTTTTGCTCGCAAAGCTTTTACATAGCAAAAAAAAAACACGGTAATTCATTTGTCGTTGAATAATTGAATAAATCACGGTAATGGAACGGGTTTCAGCGAATGGATCTGTTTCCAAAATGGCTTCCGTTGCTGGATCATCTGTGAGGGGAGTGGCTGTGACAGCGGTGCGGTGGAATTCAGTTATTTAATAAAAAAAACCAGCCTAGTGCGGGTTGGGCTCGCATACGAATTCTGTACCACTGTTTCTTGTATGGAAACCCTCTTTAATTTTTAACTTTGTCTTACTCTTATTATTTGTCATTTTAGCGGCAACAGAAATACTCACTCTGTAAAATTTTCAACTGACTACCAACTGTTCATGAGATACAGCCCGCTGATAAACAGTCGGCCGCACGGACAGCGGAAGCTTAGTATTAGGTTCCTTTGGGTAAAAAGCCCTAACAAGTATCTTAGGTATCAAACTATTACATATAGTAATTACCTATATTAGGTAGTTAGCATTCCGGCTAGGTATTTCAAGTAAAACATTTTCTTGGTCACATATCACAGTTTTTATTTATTTTGCAATTTTATTACGAAATAATACTGGTTTAAGGAAGTTTTTAAAGGATAGAACAGAGTTGCCTTTAAATAAACACAATAATTCTATTTTTGGTATGGCAAGCAGCAGCGATGTCGACAATTATTCTGCCATGTCAGAAATGAAATGGAAAATATTTTTTTTTTTCCTTAAACGAGGCTCCAATTACTAGTTGTTAAGGTTTAATTGCTTAAATAATAAACAATTTTTCATTTATTTTTATAGAAATACGTAATTTATGTTGTAAACACGGCTATAGTCGCCTCCGCTAAATAATGAAACCGGCTTTTTAATGGGTACGGTTGTATGAAGATACCTTCCTTAGTGTAGCTGGGAGAAGTTTCAATTTTAAATTTTGCAACTTATGTTAAAAATATGCAATAGCGATGTGACAGCGAGTTTTCATTTTCTAGTATTTAATACTGTGCCCAAATCCTGAAAGTTTAAGAAATTTTCCGATTGAAATAATGATTTGCTATACAGGGTTATTTGTAAAACACCAGCAACCTCTTAAGAGGTCATTGTACTCATCATTATGAACAACTTTTACAATGGGACCAAGACTGAAATCGCAAAAAAAAAATCAGCTGTTCCCTACATTTGTGTTCGCATAACTCGACAAAATATAGGAAGCAGCTGATTTTTTTTCGTAATTTCAGGTTTGGTCCTATAGTAAAAGTTGTTCATAATAATGAGATTGTATAATACATACAATAGTGATATATTTGTTTTCTATGTCTGCAATGCAAATACAAAACATTATAAGATACGTCTTTCTTCCCGATGACAATCGGTTATAACTAAACTTTTTTTTTCCTATAACTGTGGGTATTTTAACAAAAGTCGTTAATAAAATAACTTTAAAACCGCTAACAAAGAGTCCCTACAACATCTATCACTCACTAATTTCATAGGCGGGAGATAACTTGATACGTGCCAATAATAATCAAACATATATTAATAAATTTCTCAATTGTGACAGTTTGACAACTTTGACAGATAACACAACTTTAAATGAACGATCTATCTTTATGCCAATGTTCAACTGAAATTCTGTTAAGTACTTTCAATAAATTCGTGGAAATATTGGCAGAATAATTATAAAATTGGTATTGATCGTTTACAGTTACTTTATACCTTTTTTTTCTTTACCTATCGTGACCATTTTGCAGGGTTCATCAGTTCTACAATCTGTCAAATTTCTTTAATAGATTTTCAACTTTATCTTTAAAGCATTAAGGTACAAGGTTGATTGGGAAAATTTGACAGTTTCGGGAAGCTTGACCTGCTTGCGTCTGTACTTATGAAAAGCGTCACAAGTCAACGTCAACTTTGAACGTCACTTTTGTAAAGTTGCTATTTTGCAGATCCGAGATTATTATAGGGCTTGTCGCTATGAGCCCCCTAATCATCTGATGTACATAAATAATTATACTAGGCTTACTACGTTTGGCAAACGTTGTTACGTATATGAATGAATTATTTTCAACTCAATCAAACTCGAAGCATTTGTTTGAAATAAACCAATTTAAGGCACTTTTGAGTTGTCAAAAGGTCGGTCAGTCAGAAAGATAAAGCTAGTTGCCCCTTCCAAAGCTTAGTACCTATTGAGAAGAACGAGGAAGAAATTCCATTAACATTCTTTTAAATCATGAAATTGTTACAAAATAATGATTACATCATTCATATTGAAATTACCCATGTGAGAACGATGTAGAAAAACGTGAATGTTAAAAGCGTCCTGTATAAATATATAATGCAAGACAACAATCTTCTGCCTACTTTAGTGGGAATAGAAAGCTCAATTCTTTGGGTATATTCACGTAGAAAGCTGGTAAACGGCGTTGATATGCCAGTGTTTGTCGGCGCTGAAAAATGCTGGTCATCGCAGGCAGTTCTCATACTTTTTGCCATATCAGATCGCAGATAATTTTTTGCCAAATCAGCATGAACCAGTGCAGACCGGCGCTGACTTATTCAGATAGGAACTTGTCGGCACTTATCTGCGATCTTATATGGAAAAAAGTATGAGACGCAGGTCTGTACTGGTTCGCGCTGATTTGGCAAAAATTGCACACAGCACATTACCACAAAGTACCCATAATACGAATTGACTACATCAATATCGTACATCCCTAAAGCCACCCATACATCATACTAAAGTATCCTCATTCTTGACACACGAGTTAATAAGCAATCGCGAAAACAATTAACAGTTAGCGATATCCATCGGTTTATTAATACTACAGAAATAAATACCGACAACGAGGCGTTAGATATTAATATCTACTGTCTACTGCCCGTATACATTATTCCAAGCTGTCAGTGGAGAATGTCGAACAATGGCGGAGGCGAGTGTAGGACTAGACTAGAATGGCCAGTTTATGTCTGCACTTCGAAGTTGTTTTGATATATTTTTTGTTATTCAACCATTTTGGATGAAATTTTGCTTACAGATGTTTATAACCTGAATTTACAATTAATAAGGTACTTTTAATCTATGTGGTACGTTCCCATGGGATATTTTCCGATGAAAGCTATTAATAAATAATAATGACACGTAACATAAAGTATGCATTTGAAATAGTGAAAAAACACAATTCTACCAACTCAACAATAAAATTACTCAGTCTTCTCGCAAATCGCCTAACATTCCGACAGTATCATAGATGTTACAAGAGCTACTGTTGAGCTACTATTAAGCTTTGGGTTATGAGATTAATCCCTAGGTCGGGAAAAGTGTTATTGGGTTTTTCCATAAGTATTTTTCAGTAGCACCCGCACTATAAATTAGTGCCCCATTGATGGGGCATAATCTCTAATATTTATCTCCTGTCCTTTTCTTAATGAAATAGTAAGAAAAAGATGCACTGAACTTAAATTTAGTTTAGTTTGTGAACAAGGGAATCATTGGATTCGAATACAACTGTCGAAATGTGTCAGTCGGCCATACATCAGAGGGGCAATTCTCGTAATTTTAAGAGCGTTCACAGTCTGATCTCAGTCTCAATCTGTCAAAAATACTTCTGATTTCCCTACATTTTGACAAGTTTTTGACATTTGTTTGTCGCCGAGATGAGAATGCGACTAGATTTTGAACGTATTAAATTACGAGAATATGCCTTCAGTTCTAACACTTGTACTACGAAAATCACCCTTATACACGATATAAAGGCGCTGTAAATGCCAATTTGTTTCCACTGATATGTAGTATACTTAACGCGACTATTTACTTTTTTTGTCAGAGCGGGACGTTTGCGGAATCATACAAAAAAAAAAACTTTTTTAACTAGGTATTTATTAAAAAGAGAAAGGACATGAAAAATAATATAATATTAGGTAGGTATATTAATATGTCATTTTAACATTATATTGCAGTTGAAGACGCATTTGTTTTGTATTTGTCAAGGCAATATTATTATAGAGGCAGTGTACTGTATACTGCCTCGGCCTACGCTTTTGAGGAATATTAGGAGTATTGCTATGAGGAATAAGCCCATAATACAGTTTAGTTAGTGTTCAAAATCAGGGCCCAGTATGTCGAATTCAGAACTTTTGAATTTAGTTCTTTAATTCCTTGAGTGTCGAAATATATTGGCAGTCGTGAAATTTAATAATATGGTTATGTGTAGTTTATGGGAAAGTGCCATTGTGGATCTTTTAACATGCCATTATTGGGCTGCAAATTGAGCTAAAGTCCAATGTTATCATTCATGAGGTATCTAAAAATAAAAGTACGGAAGTAAAAGCAAGGCTAGAAAAAATAAACTAAACAAAAATTTTCTTATGGGAAATAACATCTTGAACATTTTTAATACTACAGCGAAAGTCTACAATTAACTCCTCGGCGGCTATTTGAGGTTGAAAATACCAAAAAATATATTTTTATTTAAAATATTATAATTAAATATTAAAAAAATACCGACTGTTAATAGAAAAAAATGGCCTTATAATTTTATAACTATAACTATATAGGTCTAAAATTAACCGGGCTGCTATTTGAGTATAAAAGCATTAAAAAAACATTTTTAGAACGAATTTAACTTAAGAAAAGAACCGACTGGCACCAACCTCAACAAAAATTTTGCATATTTGTTTGGAAGCCCTAATAGATAATCATATCAGTTCCAATAATATTATATACCTACATACGTATCGAATTGATAACATCCTTCAAACCAAGAGATTAACTGCCGTATCCACACTAATCTTTCCCAAAGACACATCCGAAGATATCCACTTAATTTGTTGACCATCTCCCTTAATACCGGGGCATAAACATCAAATATCTGGGCAGATGGCCCATAACCCGCGAAATTAGGCCCTACACCCCTGCCAACCTCTAATTCTTATCATCGTTAAGTTTTATCAGTTTATGACTTTATGGAGTGTGTCAAAGTGTTAAATTTTATTGAGAATCGATTTTTAAGGTTATCTCATTGTGTGTTTGATTAGTTTCAGTTTATAGGCTTCATAATCAGGGGTTTTAATGCTGAAAATAACTTTGTTTGGGGAAAATGAACTGCGTAATGGAGTACTTGATTTTAAGGAGTCATTAGATATATCAATTTATTTTTCATTTCAGTTGACTCGCTTATTAGTTTTGTTTTTAGATTATTTAGACTCATAAAAAGCAAATAAAGTGTACAATAGGATTTAAATTTTATTACAGACATAAAACGTAATTGGAATACAAAAACTTATATTAAATAAAAACAGTGTTAGTAAAGTCTCGTCAGTGTCAGTGGGAAAAAAACCAGTATTACTCGTAACATAAACATAATCTGCCTATAATGTTCCCACTGCTGGGACACAAGCCTCCTCTCTTCGAGACGAAGTGAGCTGTAATCTACCACGCGGGCCCAGTGCGGGTTGGTAGATGTCACATGTCTTCGAATTTTTGGTTCAAGAACATGTCTGTTTCCTCACGATGTTTTCCTTCACCGTTTTGAGAGCAGTGGTGATGAGATTATTCTACACAAAGTAAATCGCCAAGTTTACGTTTTTTTTATTGGTTCCAGAAGTATTTCTTATATTTTATAGTTTAAATACAGTATTTTCTTAAGAACTTTAAAATTATTTCATTGAGAATAATAAACCATTTAAATTTGTCCTTACAAACTGGGGTCTCTATAAACCCCATTCGAGCAGTTACGTGATTTAATTCATGCAAGTAATTAAAAGTTAAGCTGAAGTCAAGAAATGTTAGAACGATAATTCATAGTTTACACAAAATAGAGCGAAAGTAGACCACAACGATCTACAGATTACCATTATCTCTACATCAAAAACGATTTAGTAACACGCGTTCAACGCTAGTAGATACTCGTACATCTTTCTATATCTCAAGCCATAAAAAAGGCAATAAAATACGTGCAACACATGAAAATCACTCATAAATTCACTTAATATTTTCGTGCTCACCGAGATTTGGCATTCGGCAGAAAATCACAAAGTTACAATATTATAAGTCATGGCAAAGTCACGAACAAAGTTTGTGGTATACCTAAAATGTTTCTTTTTTCGTGTGCATATTTTATTGGGATTTCATATTCAAATCTCCCTTCAAACGGTGTAAAAAGGTTTTTACAACTGAACGGTTTAGCATAAATTCCAGTGAGTTGGAGATTGAGAAAGTAATGCAAAGGGAATGAATGTGATTTATAGGTATAAAATCTAGTGCAACGATTGAGAAACTCGTGAGGGGCTTGTGGCTATGTGATAATAGCCGCACGGGTTGATCGATCAGGTTAAGCTACGCTTGTGTAGGTTGGTCCGTGGATAAGTGACAATCTTTAAATATCGAGACCCCTCTGTGCCTCGGAAAACACGTTAAGCCATTGGTTCTGGCTGTCATTCGTACATCTTTGACAGTCTTTATGGGTCGTCAGAAACCTGAAATTCTGATAAATAGTCTTACCAAGGAGTATCGTATTACCCAGACACTGGGTTGTGGAGGTCAGATTGGCAGTCACTCAATGTAAAATGCTGGTATTTAGCTGCATTTACTTGGGTTGGAAGTCGACCCAAACATAGTTGGGAACAGGCTAGGTAGATTGCCTGATTGAGAAACTAAAAACCCCATCGTGTTTACCTACTTTTGTGTACAAAATTAATTTCTTTTCTCTATTTAATTTTTTTATCAATTTGAACATCTACAAAATCGGTTTCTCAAATCTATTAAAATTTGAATTTATTGATCTAGCAAGTCTTAAAATTTTAATAAAATATTTTCCGTATATTTCTTTATTTATTATGGCGGTCATTAAAGCACATTTAAACATTGTTCTTTCCCCCAATCATCAAAAAGAAAAAGCTAATCCATTAAAAAGAATTCTATTCATAAATGAAAACCGCATCGAACTGACATTTTCATGAAAAAGCATTATCGGGCCACTAAAATAGCATTTTCATTAAATAATTAAAGGTAATTAAATAATTTAGCAGCCTAAAAATAAAAATAAAGACGTAAAAACACGTAATCCCGTCACCAAAAGTAATAAATTCGTAGCAAGACTTTCAGAATTGAACTACAAAGTTGGAGTTTCCAAGTAGGAATGGGCCAGTGGACTTAAATTAAAATGTAACAATTTATGGTAAGACGCCTGCCATAAATTTAAGCTTCTAATTGGCTTTGCAGAGTTGCCGTAAACTCTTTTACAGCTCAATAGCTTGCTTTATTAAATAAAGTGATCCGTGGCGGAAATGCTTGAGCTTTTCGTGGATTATACAGCTTAATCCTGGTTCAGCTATTTTTTACATATTAAGCTTAATGATAAAGTGATTATTTAAATGAATATTTAAATTGAATTAATAAATTAGAGACCTGTGGCTAAGTAACAACAGCTGCGCGGGTCGATCGCTCAGGTTAAGCTACGCTTGCCGCGGTTGGTCTGTGGATGGGTGACCATCTTTACATATCAAGACCCCTCCTGCCTCGGAAAGCACGTTAAGCCCGGCTGTCAATCGTGGATCTTTGGCAGTCGTTACGGGTCGTTAGAAGCCCGAAAATACTGGTATTCAGCTGCATCCGGTTAGACTGGAAGCCGAACCCAACATAGTTGAGAAAAGGCTAGACAGTGTTGCAGATGATGAATTAAACGTTTAAAAATCAATTGCTATAGAGATTCATAATTTTTTAAATAAAAACTGTTGTAAGAAGCTTACCATGAAAACTTAAGTGAAACGATCTGTCATTCCCCCTGCACTCTATTCGCGTAACACACTATCAATAATCTGACGGCACGTTTGGCGCAGTGGTTAAGCGATTGACTGCTGCGCTGCGTGTCGCGGTTTCGATTCCCGCACGGGACAAATATTTGTATGACCTACAAGTAGTTGTTCCGGGTCTGGCTGTTTGTGTATGTAAGTTTAAGCGTTTGTAAACGCACCCACGATACAGGAGAAAATCCTAGTGCGGGGCAACGTTTTAAAAAAAAAATCTGAGTTATTTTAATGATTCTAATTCATTGCCTAATTTGTTCAAAAACATTGTCTGCTCAAAGATGTAAATATCGCAAACGCGTTATTAAACTGTGAAAGTTAAAGCCAATGCTACTGTTGGTGTGTTACGCATGTACCCCGCTGATGCTCGAGATTGCCACTACAGACAACTTACTACACGCTCACTTCATCAAAGTTTTCATAGAGAGATATTTACCGGCAGTTATCCAACGTAAAAACCTAAAAAAATTGTAACTCTTGGTTATCATATCTATTTTAACAGGTTGAATTTGGAAAACAAAATAAAAAGTATAAGTATAAATGGGCAAAGATTTTCAATACTGTACAGTGAATATTGTTAGTTCCATATGTAGTTTCAGGAACTAATACTTTTGCAAATATCCGATACATGAACGTTTTATAAAAATCTCGATTGTGTTTTGTTTTTATTTGTTGCTGATACAATCAAAAAATTTGATTGCGATATCGCTGCTGTCACTTTAGAAATAATTGATTGTGGTAGTGACTGCCTGCATGAAGATATGAATTAATATTTCCTGCTTTATGCTGGTAGTGAGAAAAAGCGTAGTAAGTATACATCTTCCTGTGGGTGCCTATCGTGAAATGTGAGGTGATATTAAAGGTAGAATTCAAGACATCTATGTTACTGTATGAAAACGGTATCAAGTGGCAATGTCACCATCAGACATTTTCATAGAGTTACATAAAAACCTTTGGAATCTTAATGCATATTTGCATGCTAGACTCCTTTTATAAAAATTAGTCCTTGGTAACAAAAAAAATGCTTATTTGTCCACTCCAGTACAGTGCCTACCAATTAAAACGAAACATCTCACATCAGTATAACTCGCATAAACAAAGAAACAAACTAATTATCCTTTCCTGTATACTCAAAACTACATAGTGTCAGTTACACTGGCGAGCGTTTTATGCTTTATACTTACCTCACTGAAATACCTGTAATTAAGTTGTTATGAAAAGGCTGAAAGCTGACAGAGTACCTACTTTGTATTGCTATCATGCATTTTTAAAGAAACGTTATAGGTAAACGTATTATGAACTTATTTGATCGATTGTTTTATAATGTACGGCACGTGTAATGATTTTTCGTGTATTTTGGAACTTTCTGGCTTCCGTTTCCGGTCGTCAGTCAGGTCCCTGCACTATTCTTAATATGAGTAATTATTATCTATTTAATGCTTTTTTTATGCTCTTGGTGCTTTTGGTTTGGTGGTGTGGTTTTGAATACTTAATGAAATTCAAATTTTCTTACTTATTTTTGTAATTTGCAGGTCAGAAAGAGAGAGAGAGAGTAGTGAGAGTGTGAAGTACCAAGTCGATCAAAATAAGATTCGCGAACGTAACAAATGATTTATTTACAGAATTATACTCATTAAAAGCGTCAATAGCACTCTCTAAGATCAAGTAGCTCCATTGATTGACAATTTCATGAAATCAACTCGCTAAGAGTGAGGGAGAGAGTTGATTGATGATTTTAATAATTATAATTCTATAAATTCTGTCTCATGGCGTCATACAGTGGGTGCCTGAAAACGGGCGTCGTCACTGAGCCAGGGGCCTTACCACGAGCTCTTAACGCGATCCAGTTTAGGCTGTTGGAAAGAGACAGAGCTATACAAGTCGTCTAGCGCCATCTCGATCCCTGAGCGTAAATTGAATCGCGTTAAGAGCTCGTGGTAAGGCCCCTGGTCTAAGAAACGCTGGCGTGACGTTTTGGTTTCACTCCTATCCGATTTGACGGAGAAGGCATAGCACAAGGAAAGGTGGGAAAATATGAGGGAGGCCTTTGCCCAGCAGTGGGACAATATAGACTAACATAAAAAAATGGCTACTAAGCGTATTTTGATCAACATACAACCTGACGCTGATCTGCAAATTCCAAAAATGTAAGATTTTTTTTTTAATTTTGTGGGCTACCTTATCGCTTTCTTTGCCGAATAAACAGCTATTTAGCGTTTATCTACAGATTTCAGAAGCAGAGAAAGCATTTAGTGGGCAACCGTGGTTCTATGTATGTGAAGAGGTTTTGTTAGACACTGTGCTTGGGTGGGAAATACAGGCTTATTTTATTAAGACTGCAGGCACTATGCGCTTTGATTAGAGTGCCAAGAATCTACCACAACGTTTGGCCATCGTTCAATCATCTCAGGGTTTCGATATTTATACGTCAAAATAGTATAAACTAGCGACCCACCCCTGCTTCGCAAGGTTTTTACGACTTCATAAAACATCGAGATCTAATTATTATTTTAAGTTTCATTCTAATAGATATAAATGTAAACTCTCCGGAATGAATTCTCTAAATTATGGTGAAAACTATACTAACATCCGTTGCGTAGTTTAGAAGAACAACACGGTCAAATTGACAGATGAAAAATGGCAATGTATGTTATGTATGGATGGTGATGAAATGGTCCTCACCATTTCATCACCATGAGGGTATAGATAGTGGTATGAGGAACAGGGTGTAAAGTTCACTCATCCTCCATAGAAAAGGGAGGATCCTCCAACCAGGCGAGTGTTATATCTGGCGGGCAACTGCCCAACGATTGATGTCGGGGTGTTTGTATATAATGTTGTTGGTTGTTTGTGTTTGCTTCGTGTGCGTTAGTTAGTTTTTAGTGTGGTTATAATATAGTAATTATAGTATTTTTAAGTTATATTAATATTGTATTGTATGTATTTTATATGGGCCTTGATGCCTGAAATAAATAGATAACTAAATAAAATAAATAGATATATATGCTAGTTGCGCGGTAAACTCTGCTTGCGCGATGCAGGATTTTGCGTGACGTCAGTATGTCGCGTAGTTCGCATATGCCGTTATAGATACCGCTATAAGAGTAATAGTAATATTATCCTCTATTTACTCTTTGATTTATGAGTTAATGTGTGTAACATTACTGTTTGGCCCATCACGCACCGCACTCTCTACCTTAGACTAAATCGAGTATTTTTAAATCCCCACTATCATTTTCTCACCAACAACGCCTTCAAGTTTTAGTGTTTACCTACGAAAATCTACAGAAAATTCATGTATAAAACATATCATAAATACAACGAGTAAACGGCTCATATATTACACCTATATAAACTTGGACATTCCCTTGAGAGACATCAGCATTACTAGTTTTACAGCCAAGCTTTACGTTCACGTATCGAAGATTTTATACCCTATTGTTAGTGCTAAAATTTTATAGAAACTCACCGATATCCCTATTTTCCATGTTATCAAAGGCAGGTAATAAATAAGCGGGAGAATGCCTCTTTTCCTTAAAGCTGTGGCATGCACAGACACGCTCGTACGGTAGCGGGGTTGATCCATATGAATATGGGGTATCCGCTGTACCGAGGCCTCAATTTTAGTATGGAGGTCGTTTGTTAGTGGCTACATTATGGATTTAACAGTTAATTATTTGGTTAGTTCTCAATCCTATGTTTTGAAATGAAGTTTATTTACTATTAAGTTTTGGAAGTCAATTTCTTGGCTACAAGGTTATGGTGTAGTTCGTGAGAGGGTTGTTGGAAGGGCGAATTTTGTTTGATGAGTTGCGAACAGTAAAAAAATTAAGATAACTTAAAAGTCAATGCATGCTAATTGGCTTGTAATTTGTATAAACATTTCTAGATAAACTGGGTGACTATATTAATAATACAGGTTGAATGGTAATTTGACGTATTCTTTCCGAGACGTGACAGTCAGATCCAATTGCAACAATTAAGCGCCCCATAATACCTAGGTGAAAATTCATGGGATTCGAGAAAACCCAATTTTTATGTATTTTTGAAAATTCCCCAGAATTTGTCACTAAATATCACTTTTCTCTTAACTCTAAATTTGAATGGCCTTCATTGCTATTCCATCGGGTACCTAACACTTTAACAAACCTAAAGATGTAACGAAATTCTCTAAAACATCAAAAAGTTAAAAGTTAAAGGAAGAAGTTTATTAACCATTTTCATAAATCATCTATACATACATGAACTTTGACATAAGTTTTGTCTAAATTTTACTAAGACATTAAGTTTACAAATTACGGGGAATACATCTTCATTTAATCAGCTATCTAACGAGGTACAAAAGCTTAATAAATATTTAGAGGTACAGAACGAAACTGTAAAATTTTCCCAATCAACATTGAACCTTAATGCTTTATTGATGAAAATGAAAATCTATTAAAGAAATTTGACAGATTGTAGGAGCTTGATGTGCTGGCGTCTGTACCAATGAAACAGTGGATAATGTTGGCAAAGGTCGAATTTGCAAATTGTCATTAAGCTGCTGTGTACGTACAACATCTTAATTCTGTAACATAAAATTTTGAGACTTTTGTTAAATAAATAACTGTTTACTTAAACGTGCACTGGCAGTACTAGATGAGTTAAGATGCTCTAAGTAACCAAAAACAACCACATTCATCATTTCTTAAAGGGAGAAGCACATCACTTTATGACATGCAAGTAGCTCGAGTGAGGTCAAGGTCCAGCTGTGAATTGAATAGATTAAGTTAATTGATTAAAGGGTTGGACCATTTATTTGTGAAAAAATTGTCATAGGCATAACGTTGGCAGCAGTGAACTCTTTTCTTCTATTAACAACAATCACCAATCCGTCGTCAAAGATTAAGGCAATGCTTTTTCTTGATCTTTCTCTAAACGACAAAAATATGATGTGAAGAGTCTATATTGCAGGCCAGTGATCTTTACGATAAATGAGAGATTATTAGTCAAAAGCCTAAAAAACCGAAGCATGTTCAAAATTTAAGAGTTTGTACGTGCGCAGTAGTTTAAAAACACGCAAACTATGCGACAAGTGATCAGTGATTAGCTCATCGACTACGAGTAACACTAACTATCTGAAAGAGGTGTGTTAACTTGCAACCAGGGGTGCAATTCTCGTAATTTTAAGAACATTCACAGTCTGATCTCAGTCTCAATCTGTTAAAAATACGTCTAATTTCCCTACATTTAGACAGGTTTTTGACATTTTTTTTTTCGCCGAGATGAGACTGCGACTAGATTTTGATCGTTTTAAATTACGAGAATTGGTCTTCTGGTCCGCACGGGCTGGCTACACGACGTAGGAATGATTGCTGGGTGGTGAGGAAGTAAAGGGATAATATAAACCAGTTAATTAATTCGATTACTACACATTTTTTTTATTATTTCAACATTTTGTAAATTCGACCATTGCCAGCATTATCGACTGTTTCGTTGGCACCTTTAAATATTTGTACCTCGTTAGATAGCCGATTAAATGAAAATGTCTTCCCCATAATTTGTACGCTTAATGTCATAGTACAATATTGAGGTAACTGCTGTCAAAGTTCGTGTACTTAAATGATGTTTGAAAATTGTTAATAAACTTCTTCCTTTAACATATAACTGTTTGATGTTTTAGAAAATTTGGTAACACTGAAAGGTGTGTTAACGTATTAGGTAGGTTCACATTTTCGTTGTTTGCTGTCGACTTCCGAAAATAAAGGTTTTTTTTTTACCAGTAATTTTATTTTGAAAAAGAAACTACTGAGCCGTTGCTGATGAAATTTCTATGAGACCAATCTGAAAGTATATCCTTTCAAATAAAAAGAAAATTTTGCAAATCGGCTTATAAATAACGGAGTTCTGAAGTAACAAACATAAAAAAACGTATTGAGAACCTCCTCCTTTTTTTGAAGTCGGTTAAAAAGGAACCATTTTGAGCAGTACAATCAAGATGGTTTTAATACCCATACAAATTTAGCTACAGTACCTATTTACACAAAATGTACAATTTCCTAAATGAAACACGTCCCACCATATTAAAATCGATCAAGATATTTGTAATTCATTACACACAGCCGCTGCAGCGCTGTGCATGCTAACCACTCGGTTAGACTAAACACGCTTTGCTTGGAATAATTTCAGAGATATATTTCAATATCTACAAAACGTTACTTGCAAAGGTTTGGGTCCTGGGTTCCTGTTAGGGGAGTCTGTAACTCTTTGGGTTTGTTTACGGGTAAAAGAACTTCATTATTTTAAATATTGGTATGGAATTTTTTCAGAGGTTTATATTTTCCTTTTATGTACTACATAGTGCAGCATTGGCAAATGCTATATTATAATTTTATTACGAACAACCTTCTTTTATAACACATCCAACCTTATTTGTAACCAGAATGGTTTTTTCTTCATTTTGGTTTTGAATTTTGAATCTAAATTTGTCATGCCTTTTCTCCTACCGATATTTTTCATTTTGAAGGATTTTTTGACGCACGACATTTTGTGGAAAATATATTTTTTCTTGGCCTTACAACCAAATTATGTGTGAATATAATTATAATGGATTGAACGACCGAGTTCTGTGCGGTCATCCAATTTATCCAAGGGTATGTTTGCTTTGCTATTGATTATTCGAAAGTTCTTATCGTTTCTTAAATTTTATTCCATTCTTTTCTTTGTAATAGGCAGTGTTCCCGAAATTAAACGAACTATACAGGATTTAAAACTTGTTTCGAGGCGAGTCAGGTTTCTTCATTCAGACTTGGTATGTAATTTAATTTTTCTTCATCTCCTTTGTTATAAAAGATTCTGCCTGCGTCTCGGATTATCATTTTTCATTATTTTTTGTAGATTTGTCCGAAGACTGTAGGCGGATCTTGAGTTCGCCCCACCGCTAGCCTGGGACCAGACGACTGCAAGCTTCCTGTTGAGAATCGAACCCAACGCTGGTGGATTCTGATACCAGTCAGCGAGGAGCCTTCCGACTGCCAGCGTGGAGTCTAGGAACAGAGGGTCAATTCTCGTAATTTTAAGACCATTCACAATCTGATCCCAGTCTCAATCTGTCAAAAAATACTTCTGATTTCCCTACATTTTGACAAGTTTTTGACATTTGCTTGTCGCTGAGATGAAATTGCGACTAGATTTGGAACGTTTTAAATTACGAGAATTGGCCTTCAGATTTGCGTGTAAATTTTTCTAGAAGGACATTTTGAGAAAGAGACAGGACTTTTTTCGAAAGTTCATATACTAAATAACAGAAAGAGTGTACGTCACTATTCGTCAAACCAGTGAGCGTGTGTCTTAGGGTCGTCAGGTCGACGGGTCGTAAAAGCGTAAAGTATGTAAGAGATTTACTCAGATTGGCAAGGTACGGCAAAATCTGCGAAAAGAGAGCAATTTATAGACGTATCATTAATTTATGTAAAGATGAAGGTCACATTGAAGAGTAGTTATTTTTTTTATTATTTATTCTAATTTTAAAAATAGTTTTCAGCGATTTTTTTATTATTTATTTATTCAAGCGGGTGTGATTCCCTTATTCACAAACTAAACTAAATGCATCTTTTTCTTTCTATTCAATAAGAAAAGGACAGAAGATAAATATTAGTTTAGTCCTGTCAAATTAGTCAGCGCCTGACGTAAATTGACGTATTTTTAGTAGCCATGTTTTTGATCACGTCTAAGAAACTGTCTATGGAATACCTTAATTTGACAGAACTAAACTAATATTTATCTTCTGTCCTTTTCTTAATGTAATAGAAAGAAAAAGATGCACTGAACTTAAATTTATTTAGCAGGCAGAATACAATAACTCTTAGGCTTTAAGATCTTCCCTTGTTGAACAATGTATTTTCTGGCAAATAAATATTTTGAATTTGAATTTAGTTTAGTTTGTGAACAAGCCAATTGGCGCCAATATTTAATAAATTACACACATAACACACAATACAATACAAAACAAAACAAAAACCATCAGGCTTACATTAGTGATCGACGTCTCTATGTGACGTCACTGCAGTGTCGTATGTATAGATAGTCTCGCTTGTCAGCTATCATCATCAGGGCCGTAATTCTCTATGACACAATAACCGCGTGAAATCAACGCGAGATTGGCGGGATTAGCTATGGAATTGGTGTGGTTTCGAAGTAAGGAATCGTGAATTAGGGCCCAGCACGCTGTTGAGGCTGCCGCACACACTGGGAACCAGAGACGCGCTTCACTTACGCATCATTGCATAGAAGCAGTCGACGCTACCTTTGAATGGTTTCGCTAGAGCTTAAAAATCTACTTGAACGTGACGTCTGCAACTTTATTAAGAACAACATAACGATGAAATAGCACCTTGCCAACCATCTTGTTTATTACAAACATAAAATATCAAAAGAACTAAATCCGGAGATTACTTACAGCAATATTACATTTTTAATTAAATTTTTAATAAACAGTTCGGAGGCGTTTCTGTTTTACTATCGTTACGGGACGTTGGCGCTAGGGCTGCGGGACGAAAAGGATTACCTTATTTAAAATGAAGGCTTATCATTTTTAAAGCTAACTTTGGGAATTCAGTGTAATAATGTTGCATTTTTTCAATCGCTTTTTTGTCATACTTTTTTATGGCAAGGTAAGGGGACTGTCTAGGGGTGCATGTTGAAGAGCCTCCTCGTGGCGCACCCTGGGCAACGTCGGCTCGCAAGTGCCCACCAAGTTTTGGTGGACACTTGGGGCTGGCGGCTTGGGCAGTAAGAGTCTGACACTCCCTCCTGCTCCACGCAGAGCGGGATGAGTCATTTGATGATGTCCCATCCTCAAAAAAAAAAAAAAAAGGGGACTGTCTAATTAACTAATGTATTGAGAGATAACATCTGACTTTTTTAAATATATGAGTGTATAAATATATGTAGTGGTCACAAGCGCTACTGCTGAGAATAAGATCTTGGGTTCGATTCCCAGGTCGAGTAAATTGTTACTCATATTAATTTATTTATTTATATATCAATTGCTTGCTGCACTTACAGTACACACCAAAGCGCGCAACAAGCCAACAACATAACATTTAACTAAAAAACTTCATACAAACATTAAACATAGATTTACTGCTATAGGTACATAAATATGTCAACGTCCGGCTCCTGAGCAATCAGGGCGTTCAGCAGATTGATCGCCTGGGTTGTGGGAGCATCACGGGCAGTGTGGGTTTTTCTACCTGGAATGTCTTAGTAACAGCATAGTCTGTATCTGTGCCTGATTTATGCTCGCACCCTACTATGTACATACGACTTAAACATAACTGGCGAAATGTGGGTGTACTATATTAGAAAGAAAGAATTTTTTTTTTATTCTGCACAAACAAAACGCACATTACAAAAAAAAAAAAACACAATGTACATACATACAAAGTAGTCAAAAGCCTTGTACTCGACGAATACAAGGTTGACAGTTTTGTCCATGGCTTGATGTCAGGACCAGGGACCAAATACAATACACATTAATCTGTAGAGTTTCAGTATTATAGTTTGACCGAAACTGCTATACCGCGACTTATGAATGCGCGGCGAGGCGGGAGGAATGTGCGGCGAGGCGGGGGGCGGGACGCCGTGAGCGATGACGAATGAGCGGCTTGCACTGCCCCCCCGTCTCGCCGCGCACATACCGATGGCGCGGTATAGCGGTTTTGGTCAAACTATAGTTAAACCTCTGCCCAACCCTTCAGGGAAACAAGGCGTGATGTTATGTGTTTTAAATATCTTAAAAACCACTTCCACCATGGACAATATGGACATGGACCCTACCTACATTGCAATGCTCCTGTCAGTTGAAGATAAAATTGAAATAATGTGTAATTATCATTTTTTTTTAATATGAGATGTGGTACTATGTACTATAATGCTTCTTGGCGACAAAAATTAAAAGGTATAGTAAAAAAAGTATTTACTTGATCGAACTATTTCACAATAAAACTACTACACATTTGATATTCCTACCTACAATTACATAGTTCGTTACTATAGGATGAACTAAATCTAACTCGTTTAGTCCACTCTCGGCCCCTCGACCCCCAATCAATAATGTTTGACGACACGGTTGGCGCAGTGGTTAAGCGATTGACTGCTGCGCTGCGTGTCGCGGGTTCAATTCCCGCACGGAACAAATATTTGTATGGCCTACAAGTAGTTGTTCCGGGTCTGGCTGTTTGTGTATGTGAGTTTAAATGTTTGTAAACGCATCCACGATACAGGAGAAATTCCAAGTGTAAGGCAAAGTTTTTATAAAAAAAAAATGTTTCCTCTGGATCCCCACCTAATATTTCATAATCAGCCTATAAGGTTCCCACTGTTGGGATCTTATAGAGTGGACTGTATATTGTTTCTGGTTTTTGTTGGCGTCGATGGTGTGGTGTGTGGTGACTGCAAAGCAAACTCCCAATTTCTCAAAATAATATAATTTCGGATTGTAGGACAAACAACTCGCGTGCGTTACTTTTACAAATCTTGATTGACAACTCGAAAAACAATGTTGCGAGTATATAAAAAAATAATAACCTTTGTTGGTGTTGCCAACACCCACTGCTGGGACATAGGCCTTCTCTGCCTTTTTTTTTTTTTTTGAGGATGGGAAATCATCAAATGACTCCTCCCGCTCTGGGTGGAGCAGAAGGGAGTGTCAGACTCTTACTGACTAAAACCCACCCGTGTTCCTTCCTTAACCCTTTATGTTCCAGGGCAGCGGTAACCCTTTCGGACAATCCCGCTACCCTGCCTTCTCTGCCTAATATTTACTTTTCGTTATTACAGCTGTCTTCAGTGTACAAGACGTTGTTTACTTCCATAAAACACACGAAAGGATCGTGTATGTAGCATCCAAGATACCCTTTTACGCGAATAATCAGACATGTAACATCACAAGGCGCATGTATCAATACTAAGACCTTTTTTACAACACGCGTAGAATTTATTCCATATAATTTTCAATAAAACATTGGATATGTTTATTATCAAACAGCCAACATCAAATGGATCCCCTACCAATGGTTTGTGAGTTATTTGAGTACTTCGTTCAGTATAAAGGCATTGACCCAAATCTTCTAAACTAATATTATATAGAGGTCAAAGAATGATGGGCAAATTTGTATGAAACCTGGGCGTAAGACCAACAGAACTGCAACTAATACCAATTGTTCGGACCTAATGCCAGAATTATAATTATATAAATAAACCTAGCCATATCCACCGGGTTTGCATGAAAATATTGTTTTAACATAATGAAATAAAACACGAAACTTTTAATAATTTAATTTTTTTTTTTTGTTAGTAAAACAATACAACGATACGTAACTATTAACAGTTGGACATAACTAAATAATGAAAATTATTTTAACGGTTTTTAAATGAAAAGCATGTGTATTAAATAAAAAGAAAACACAATCAAATCAAAATAAAGTCCCCAACTAAACTAACGCAAATGACGTGCGGCGGCGATAAATGGCTCATGTCGCCATCGTGTGAGGTTATATAAATAGGCTGTAATCTTCGGAACTACTGATCCGATTTTCAATTTTTCTTCACCAATAAGAAGCTATCAGTATCATCATCATCAGTCTATAGCAGTCCACTGCGCGACATACATAGTCCTCTTCTATTGCACGCCATTCAACTCGATTTTCGGCATCTCTCGTCCAGTTCGTCGCTCCACCTAGCCTGAGGGCGTTCTACCTTACGGTTAGCGATTCACGGTCTCCACTCAAGAAGACGTCTACCCCAACGGTCATCAGTTCCACGGCTACAGTATCATAGGATATATTTTTGGACAAAGTCGCAGGCAGAAGCCTGGTACTTCATAAAAATAAAAATATAAGTAGTGCTAAATGTGTACGATTGATATATTTATTTGCAAGAATATAGGTAGCTAACATTTAACTTAACGTTAGAAGTGCTTCTAGAGTACAATGCCTTTAAATATCTGTTTAAAGGCATTGTACTCTACTCTCCGTCCACGATGAAAAATTCAGTTCCAAAGCCGTTGTATATGACATCGAGGTGTGAAGAACTGAATATAAAAGCAAATTTTAGGTATCAAGAAAATCTGCAGCATTATCAGCATGTGCGGCGACCCTCAAAATTATGTCATTTTGTATGAAATAGAAAAATACTGAAAAGGGTAGATGAGGGCGAGAAAACTATGAAAAGCTACCAGGAAGACAAAGCACGCAAAATTATTTTCGTTAGTTTATCACCGCTCTATACGAAAACGAATGGTACTAAGCAGAGATGTAGAAACAAATACGGTCGTAAAAGTATGTAACGCGCATTTTACGAGAGCACCGAATAATTCGGTATAATTCACTGCGAGTGGCTTCGTGCCGAGTTACGACCTGTATTCCGGTGTCAAAACGACTACCTATATCGAAATAAGGGATGGTATTTAGTAAGGCATGTTATTACGTACTGTATTTTTTACCATGATAAAGAATACAAAACATTTTCCCACAGGTAGATATCACAAAGTAAAACACCCGCCTGGGTTCGAACCCATGACACTCGTAAGTCGGAGTCGTTGATTTTCTCTAAAACCTATTTCACTGCACCAGCTCTCCAAAACCATTATGAGAGAAAATAAATAAACTTATTGGTATACCAAAATATTTTACGAAAAAACAAAAAAAAATAAAATATTATGACGATACTGTATACGGCAAGAAATAAATAAATCATCATTTTTATTCATTGTATTAAAATATCTACAATACCAGTTTTCTCCGAACCCCTGTAACTCATATTACTTTGAGAGTACATCGTATTCGTTGTTCCAGGAAATGATCAAGATGCAAGTAAACTGATAGAATAGGGTAACAAAGGCCAAAGGCAGAGGGGTATGGTTACAGAACCCAGAACATTAATTGTTGTTATCAAATGCTTGGATTTCTGTTCTTGGAAATCAGTGTATTTGTGAGACGTATACGTTCTACGTCTTCATTGAAAAGCTAATAATATTATTAATATTAATTGTTAGATGTAACTTTGACAATTATTTTGTAAGGTCACCAATGAATCATTATTGTATGTTTTGATTGTTGTTGTTTTTTTGTTTGTGTCGAACCATATCGCACCCTTAGAATTATAGAGACTCAACAAGGAAACGCAAATTTTTGGTAAGCGTGGCATAAAGATTCACAAGTCTATCAATCTTGTAGAAAACAAAAGATATTCCACTGACTTTTGAAAATATTATGAAATTGTTATTTTTATATCAAACTTTAGTTATTTACCTAGATCATTTTAAATAAATAAATGAAATTAAATAAATAAAACTATGATATTAAAAAACATTTTTAAATCATGGTGCATTTTAGGTTTTTATTTTAACGAAATTGGATTTTTTTAAAAGACCTTTTATGTTTTAGGTCTCTATATTTCTGAGTTTTAAATGTAAGATGCGTTACATTCACAATTAAGACACTATAATAGTTAAATTATTTAGGGTAATTTTATATTCGATACATAAAAAACTAAATAAAAACAAATAAAAATAAATAAAAACAACAAATAAAATAAACCATTGCAACATATTATGTTGCAATGGTTTATTTTATTTGTTGTTTTTATTTATTTAACAAATAAAACAAATAAAAACAAAAAAAAATAAATAAAAACAACAAATAAAATAAACCATTGCAACATATTATGTTGCAATGGTTTATTTTATTTGTTGTTTTTATTTATTTATGTACAATTGCATGCTGCACTGGTTGACGTCATCACGTCAACGCCGGCTGCCGCTGAAAACCAGCGCTGGGGCTCTGTCTCGTATACGGTCTTAGCATTATGCTGAGCGATGGCCGTTTTGCGTGAATGTGACGCATGTTTACCCCCAACTTGTTATTTTTTTTTTGTTGTTATGTTCTTTTTTCGGCGTCATGTTTGCAGCAAAGAAATGTATTTTCTTCTTTCTTTCTTCTTCATTAATTGGTGACCTTACAAAATAATGATTATTAAAAATAATACAGCATAGCATAACAGCATAACCAGCTTATAACGTTCCCACTGATGGGAGACAGGCCTCTTCTTAGTGACAGGGAGTGGGCCGTAATCCACCACGCGGGCCCAGTGCGGGTTGGTAGATATCACATGTCTTCGAATTTTTGGTTCTAGGACATGCCGGTTTCCTCGCGATGTTTTCCTTCAGCGTTTTGAGAGCAATGGTGAAGAAATTATTTACACAAAGTAAAACGCCTGTCTGGGTTCGAACCTACGATCTACAACTCGTATGTCGCGGCCGTTGCCACTTGGGCCATCACTGCTCTTCAAAATTATACGTAGATACGTTATTGCGCTGCTTTCTTGTAGTAATTTCACGGGTTTCACGAGTAGTTGGATATTTAATAAATAAATTCATCTTAGCAGATATTTTCCTGCTTAGCTTCAGAGGGTAATTCTGGTAATTTTAAGAACGTTCAAAGTCTTAGGTATCTCAGTCTCAATCTGTCAAAAATACCTCTAAATTCCCTACATTTTTGACAAGTTTTTGACATAGATTGTCGCCGAGATGAGGGTGCGACTAGATTTTGAACGTTTTTAATTACGGGAATTGTCCTTCTGATATTCGCTTCTAATTACACAAAAATATCACTGTCAGATAAAAGAGTTTTTATTTTTAACTGAGTGTAAATTCTCAATAAAAAAAAACTGTCATCTTTAAAAAAAATTTTGCAAAAAAGTAGTGTCTACTTTGTAGTGTCGTTTTTGGAAGTCGGTTGTTTTTTTTTGCAAAAAAGTTTTTATTTTTCACTTTTAAGTTGTAATTTTTTACCAGTAATTTAGGTTTAAAACCAAACTCCTGAACCGTTTTTGATGAAATTTATATGGGACCATTTCAGAAGTATCTCCTTTCGAACAAAAAAGAATTTTGAAAATCGGTCCACAATTGGCGGAGAAATCGCGTAACAAACGAACAAAAAAAAAAACATTTCGTCGAATTGAGAACCTCCTCCTTTTTTAGAAGTCGGTTAAAAACTATTTCACTTCTCAGGTCTTAACTTGGAGGGGCTTGTGGCTTAGTAATAACAGCCGCACGGGTCGATGGATCAGGTTAAGCTGCTCGTGCCGCGGTTGGTCCGTGGATGGGTGACCATCTTTACATACCAAGACCCCTCCGTACCTCGGAAGCACGTTAAGCCGTTGGTCCCGGCTGTCATTCGTGGACCTTTGACTGTCGTTACGGGTCGTTAGAAGCCCGAAAGTCGTTACCGAGGGGTTTCATATTACCCAGTAACTGGGTCATGGAGGTCAGAATGATATAGGCGCTCTATGTAAAATACTGGTACTCAGCTGCAGCTGCTGGGAAAAGGCTAGGCAAAAGATGATGCCTTGACTTGAAATACTGTGTTATACCATCTAGTATAATGATACCCAACCTAGGGGTATCGTTATACGTGTTTGACAAACATGGGTGTTGTCTTTCAAAAGTTTAACAGGTAAAAGCTAACACGCTTCCTTCTTTATATTTTGCCTGCTCCACTTTTTTAACGATAGTCATGTTTATCTTAAAATGAAAAAAAAAACGGAACCCTTATAGGATCATTTCGTTGTCCGTCCATCCGTCTGTCTGCCTGTCAAGACCCTTTTTTTCAGGAACGCGTGGAGGTATCAAGTTGAAATACAAATACGTAGGTCTACGGTCCCTTGGAATTCTAAGAAAATCAAGGTTTTGAGAGTACGCGAACGCAATAAAAAATACGGCCATTTATGCGACATATTTGGATACTCGCACATAAAGTAACACCTAAAGGATTCTTTCCCGCTGACCTAGAATCATGAAGTTTGGCAAGAAGGAAGATCTCACAGTACAAGCTATAGCAAAAAGTCCTGAAATCTTTCATTTGTAATTTTAACACTTTTTTTTTAACGATTACAAACTTACATTTCCAGTTGGAGAATTGATTGACATCAAATTCAAAGTTAAGTTTGTTTTTAGGATAAAGTTCATATTAACTACGGAACCCTTAATTGTGTGTGGTCCGTCGCGTAATTCTGATGTCTCAGCAAATGATGGAAAACCAATAATGGAGCAAGCTTGTTCTTCAAAACGCATTAACAAATGCAGTATGCAATACAGTTAGCGTTTAAAAAATCCATACCACAATTCGAAATGCACTAGAACAGTCGTGAATAATTCCTCCTGTCAGTGTGCCGGCCGTCAACAAACTCGTTAGTGTTTATCTCATTAGAGAGGAAACGTCACGGACAATCTAATTCTGAGGCTGTCAACGGCTCGCGGTAGAAGAGTGATGATGATGGACACGCACTGTGGTCACTGGATGGGGAATTAAATGGACAGATTAACAGATTTTCAGAATGTAGTACTAGAAACAAGAAAATCACTTTTCAAGCAGTCTGACGCAGTCAGTGGCCGTTTGTTAAGCCTAATCGTAGATTGAATACCATTGACCGCTTCAGTCTTGTAGGAGCAATGGCGGCCCAGTGGTAACGGCCCCGACTTACGAGTCCTAGGGCGTGGGTTCGAACCCAGACAGGCGCTTTACTTTGTGTAAATAATTTCATCACCACTGCTCTCAAAACGATGAAGGAAAACATCGTGAAGAAACCTGCATGTCCTAGAACCAAAAATTCGAAGACTGTGTCATGTAACAACCCGCACTGGGCCCGCGTGATAGATTACAGCACTCTCTCTCTCGAAGAGAGGAGGCCTGTGTCCCAGCAGTGGGAACATTATATCTGAAAAAGTAATACGACACAAAAAAGTAATACGGCACAAAAAAGTAATACGACACAAAAAAGTAATACGACACAAAAAAGTAATACGGCACAAAAATGTAATACGACACAAAAAAGTAATACGGCACAAAAAAGTAATACGGCACAAAAAAGCCTATTTGCCGATGATAGCACAGCTGTTATAAAATGTAATAATGTGACAACTTATCAAAATGATATTAATAAATCCCTTCTTATTATCATCCATTGGATGAATAATAATAATCTCGTAATTAATCTAAATAAAACTAAGGAAATACACTTTCATCAACGGCAACCACGTCCAAATATTGGTGTAAGTTATAATAACCATAAAATAGAAGAAGTTAATAATGCTAAGTTTTTAGGTATTACCATCGATAATAAGCTTACTTGGAGACCCATGATAGAAGAACTTTGTAAACGCCTCAGTAAATCTGCTTATGCACTCTTTCAGTTATCAAAAAAGATAAATACGTGCGGGGTATACGCTACTGGTAGCATACCATGGACTTGTAGCTTCTGTGTTGCGAAATGGCGTAATCTTTTGGGGGCAGTCGACTGACCGTAAGCTTACCTATATTTAGGATGCAGAAAAGATGTGTCAGAGCAATATGTAATACTCGTATAAAACAACGGATAGTTGTAGTGTGTGCTGCCTTCCAGCATTATACATTTTGGAAACTGTGTTGTCTGTGAAAAGAAATACACAATTATTTGAAAAAAATACTTCCGCTGGAAAAACTCCATTACGTGCCCAATATGTAAATACGTCATCAAATATGTAAGACTGCATTGATGCGAAAAAGTTTCTTTGGTATGGCATCATAAAGTGTTTAATAAAATTCCTGATGACATAAAAAACATGGCAAGTTTAAAAAAGGTCTTACTAAATTATTAATCGACAAATGTTATTATACTGTAGATGAATTTTTGAACGACCAATTATTACTCGTTTAGTAATGCATTTACTCTTTGCTAATAAGTACCATGACTATTTATTGATTTTATTGTATTTGATGTTTTTTTTTTTCTCTTTTCTGTTCATGTATATAATTAATTTAAAATATTATTTTTTATAAGTCACATAATGTAATGACACCTAATGTGTCACTTATAAATTTGTATGTCTTAATAATATGACAAAACATAGCGCACCTATTTATGTAAACACCTATGTTTCACAAATAAACCGATTGATTGATTGATTATAGGATATTTATGAATAGGACGATATGAAATCTTCAAAAGATAAGTTTAAACAGTTCAAAACAATAGGATAACCTCTTGATTGGTTTTAATAAAGTGTGATTCTGTTGAAACAAATACTTAGCAGCATCTAGAACAGGTTAGGTTATCAGCATGAGTCGCTGCACGGCAGTGATGGCACAGTGGTATTGGCCATGACCTACCGAGTTATATAGGTCGTGAGTTCGAACAGAGGCACGCGCTTAGACAATCCATCCATCTTTTCTTTCGCCTTCCGCTTCCTTTATATTCATCACTCTTCTAGTGACATACGTTTCCTCCCTCTTCATCACATGCTCCTAGGACTAGTATCTTTCCCTCATCTTCATTACCTAAAAGCTCAAAAATCATCCAACCTACCCCACTTTTGATTCCTCTAAACGAACTCCGTGCTATTACAACCACAAAGGTCGAAAATACTTCACATTTTAGTACCTATTTAACATCTTTTTGCCTTACTCGAAACTCGTTGGCTTTTTCCATTGTTTTTTACTGCCCGACTCTTTACCGACACTACTTTTGTTTCGTAATTTGCCGATACCGGAGTGCTATTTTTTTTTGTAGTGGGCAAAAATTTTTTTTTTTTGTTACATTTTACCCCGTCACAGGCCGCAGTCATTCATTTGGTTCGCGCGGCTGTTCTATTAAACTTGAAGTATGAATACAGGTGGGTGTAGAAGTTAGTTTTATATTTGTTTTGTTTTGTTTCGAAAGCTGGCGATACTGGTGTTAGGTTGGAACAATTAGTTTGTACTGTTGTACTGGTACAGTAGCAACAGTTCTGGTTTTCTGAAGCAGATTATATTCAATAACTATATTAGAAGTTATGACAGATTTTTTAATGTTATTGGTAGATTAAACTTTACCTTTAAGCTTCCAGAAAACTAGTATTTGTCGCATTATCAACGTTCTAAAGTAATAATCACTTGAGAAATTTGATAATGAGAATGGTCTGATGCAACATGTTTCTGTTACAAATAAACCTACTGATTTTTCTTATTTCTTTTCTTTCAACACAGACATCGATGTAGCACATGATGATTAAAATCTTTTAAATCGGAAAAGGTAATCAAATAAAGTCTTCCTATAAAAAATGGCGTTGTTTGTTGCTATAACTAAATATACAAACAAAGCTTTGTTGATGTGTTTCATGTTTGAAATATCTATTTCAAACATATTTAAAGAGGATCTAATTACAATGACAGCATAATTATGCATGGAATTAGTGTTTATATTAATACAATCCAATTACCGGAGCTATGCAATAAATAGGTACTGATGGTTCATAACATAATTAATACTTTACCACCAGAATGTTATTAGTAAATTATTCAGAGTTATTTAATTAATATTCATACGTGAACACAATATTGAGGTAAATATTATGCCTACAGTTTTTAAATATTAATAATTACATTACAGATACTGTTATATTAGGTAAAATTATTATAGGTACAAAAGTAAACACAGTCTATTATTATTTTTTTGTATATTGCATTCAATAAATAGTTACCAACATATTTTACATCCAGACTTTACTTTATTAATTATAAACGTATTTTTATCAAAATGTTTTATCATTAACTATAGTTAATTGGAAATTCACTTAGGGCCGGTTTTTTGATCCGAAGTTAAAGTCAACCAATTGCTAAAAATAGTAACTAAGTACTTAATGGTTATTTTTTTGCTAAATGTGTTTTTTGATCAATTTTTAATTTATCTAATGATATAATATCATTGCTAATGGTTAAATAATTAACTATTAGTTAAATAAAAAACCATTAGATAAAAGTAACAATTGTACGAAAAACCCATTTTGCAAAAATTTATCCATTAGTTACTATTTTTAACTACGGATCAAATAATGGGCCCTTAGTTGTTATAAAATTAGGTACCCTTTTTTCAGCGTTTCTATGTCTAGCCTATGTAGATATAGAGATGATTTGCAATCATCTCATTTACCTACCTAATTTTAAAACAACCAAGTGAATTAGGAATTTGACGACACGGTTGGCGCAGTGGCTGAGCGATCGACTACTGCGCTGCGTGTCACGGGTTCGATTCCCGCACGGAACAAATATTTGTAATGCCTACAGGTAGTTGTTCCGGGTCTGGTTTTTGTGTATGTGAGTTTAAATGTTTTTAAACGCACCCACGATACAGGAGTAATTCTTAGTGTACGTTATTAAAAAAAAAAATAACTTCAGGTAATACTACTCGAACTTTAGATGAAAAGATAAAATAAACACAAGGTTTTAGAAAAAAAAAACAAAATTAAATTATTATCCAATCATCCCATTTGGGTTCATATTAATTGAATACAAACCACCACCGAATTGCAACTTCACTGAATTGCAAATAATTCCAAACATTGTAATAATATATTATTTATTTTCCCTGTTTCATTTTTTTAACCTTGTTATGACATTTCTTTCTTGGAGAGCAAAGTCTTCTTTTTTCTCTAACAATAAAACCTCCTTACAAACAGTTTCGCACATCCACGTCAAGCTGAATGTTTTTTAAATGCGCGTTTCAGTCGGCCATTCGGCCAGTGTGAATGGCAAAAATGCCAGTGCAATCGTTTCTAGTTCCTCTGTTGTCCGTGCCCACACGTGTCGCAGTAGGGTTGCCACAAAAAAAAGTTTACGCGGATTTTTGAATATGACTTTTCGAATGCCAGCGGAGTTGGCAACTCTTTTTGCAGTGATTTGAAAGTTTTTGGTATAAATCAAATTGTAGTTGATTTTGTTTGGAAAGGTTTGAAAGTAAATCCTTATTTAGTTTTAAATAAATAAATAAATCGCATGGGCAGTCGTTAAGTGTTTGTGGCAACAATCTTGAAAATCCATGTTTTTCACATGGCTAATTACATGTCGCCTGTTCCCGTGTCGGAAAACCATCAACATTATTTATTTACGCGCCAGAAAACAAAACTAACAATGTTGTGTATCAAAAAGGATTACAATAAACACTATGTTTTTGAAATAATATTTTTTTAATTGTTTATTCCAGTTCGAATTGAATATTCATAGTTATGATAGGACAACGTCTGTCAGGTCAGCTAGTTTAGATTTAAAAATATACTTTACTTTTTATAGACTGAATAAACACGAAGGTTGCAGGTATTTACTATCATCATAACACTTAATCACGTTGGGTAAGATAGAATAATAGAAATACTCTTTATTACGAGTATGTACACCATAAATTTTACAGATATAAATGTAGAATACAAAGGGTGACACAAAGGGCGTTCTTATCGTTAAAACCGATCTTTTAAAGACAACCTTTGGATGGATTTAGAGAGAAAGGAGAGACAATACTGCAGGTACAGATTAATTTGAAATAAATTAATTTAATATATTTTCTTTGCCAGAACACAGTAATAAGAGAGTGAATATTTACAATCGGGAAATATGAAGACGCACCAAATAATGTTATTTGGTTCGTCTAAAAGGTTCTTGTTCTATATTTAAGGGACCTTGCAGGTGCAAGGTCCCTTAAATCAGGACAAGAACCTTTTTATAATCAGTTTACAATGAAATTATTACGGTGTCCCTATTTTGTATGTAATACAGATTAAAATTTATGATGAGGGACCCTTAAATATGGGCCGTAGCTTTGATTTTATTTGTTGCGTTAATAATTGTGGTTTAATGTGGCATAACGAGTACTAACCAAAAAATCTTTGTTTTTTCATAAACCTACATGGGCAATTGTGAAACGTCAGAAGCTAGTGGTTCCAATTGGTCGTTTCCTATGGAGAAAAGCCGACAAGAAACTCCACTACGGTTACTCTTTTAAAAATAAATGGCTTTTACAAAGTTTTAAATTTACAGCGTTGACAGCGTTGGCCTGTCAACAAGTACCATTGTACACTACATACATACATGAATTCACGCTTTTTTCACGTTGGGGTAGGACTACAGAATGCAACCTGCAACGATACTTATGTATATACTTCTTTTGTTTCGTTGACGTCCTAAACATTCACGGACGCAGTATGCAATTTTGTCATTCATGACTATAGAGGGGCAATTCTCGTAATTTTAAGAACGTTCACAGTCTGATCTCAGTCTCAACCTGTAAAAAATACGTCTTAATTATCCTACATTTTTGACAAGTTTTTGACACTTTTTTGTCACCGAGATGAGATGAGACTGCGGTTAGATTTTGAACGTTTTAAATTACGAGAATCGGTTTTCAGGTTAAAGTTAAAAAAAAATCATATTCCTCCAGGAAGACATAATGGACAATGACTCTTATTATTGATGAAGTCCGCAAAAAGTCAGAAATACTACATCTTTGCAACAGTGCTTTTTCTGGAAGAGACGATGCTCTAAGTAAAAGGCAAAATAGTATCTACCGAAGTGCAAATCTACGACGTTCCTTTCAACCTGTTCGTTTATTATTTTTATGCAGACAGCCTTTGTTATTTTAAAAACCTTTTTAGTATCTAGACTTTCATTAAAACCTTTGTCATTTTCTTAGCAATTTTTTCTTTTATTACAGGTCAAATAAGCTGACCGCTCACCACGTGAAAGACAGTGATTACCGCCAAGTACCCGTGGACAGCTGGAAAATCATGGAAATTTACTTTAATTATTATTAATGAATTAGATCGACCGATCGACCCGTGCGGCTACGTAATGGCTGTTATTACATAGCCGCACGGGTCGATCGATCATGTAAGGCTACGCTAACTGCGGTTGGTCCGTAGATGGGTAACCATCTTTACATACCAGACCTCGGAAAGTACGTTAAGCCGTTGATCCCGGCTGTCATTCGTGGATCTTTGACAGTCGTTACAGGTAGTCAGAAGCCCGAAAGTCTGATAACCAGTCTTATCAAGGGGTATCGTATTACCTAGTAACTGGTTTGTCAGATAGGCAGTCGCTCTATGTAAAATACTGGTATTCAGCTGCAACCGGTTGGACTGGAAGCTGAACCCAACATAGTTTGAAAAAAGCTGGGCAGATGAGATATTAATAAATTAGAAGAAATTTTTAATATAACTGTTATTTCAAGTTGCTTAACAACTATATTGCATGGT
Organism: Apamea anceps; assembly: GCA_951799955.1. Classification (NCBI taxonomy): domain Eukaryota; kingdom Metazoa; phylum Arthropoda; class Insecta; order Lepidoptera; family Noctuidae; genus Apamea; species Apamea anceps. The sequence continues at coordinate 3,738,134 of OX637504.1, read as the reverse complement.
AGTAGAAATGAGGATTTTTGAATGAACTCTTTCTCACATAAAGTTCTAATATAATATTAGTATCATGTCTTTGTAACACTATCTTCTTCGCAGCACTCTTGTCGGAGCGGTCGTGGTCCTCATGTAGTTTCTTGTGATTTCTCATCACCTACTCTGCCTTCTGGAATTTTTCGTGCACTCATACAAGGGATCCTCCCACTGGGTGGACGGACGACCTTGTCAAAGCCGCAGGAACCCGTTGGATGCGAGAAGCATGGAACCGGTCGAAGTGGAAGTGCTTGGGGGAGGTCTATGTACACAGCAGTGGACGTCTTTCGGCTGAAATGATGGTGATGATGATGATACAAGGGATCATCATCATCAACAACCAGTCTTACCAATTGGTATCGTATTACCCAGTAACTGGGTTGTGGAGGTCAGATAGGCAGTCGCTCCATGTAAAATACTGGTATTTAGCTGCATCCGGTTAGACTGGAAGCCGACCCCAACATAGTTGGGAAAAGGCTAGGCAGATGATGATGATGACGATGATGATGATACAAGGGATCGCCCACTGCGGATTTAATTTGGTCAGTCCATCTCATGGCTGAGCATCCGCGTGGTCCACTCTAACCAGCACGACAAGGTGCTCTTTAGTCTCCTCCTATAGAGGGTTTAATACCTACAAGTATGAACTCTGATTGCTGACTAGCATTGCTTTACAGACATGTGTAAACCTGTAATTTACATTAAAAATAATCCTACTAATATTATAAACGCGAAAGTTTGTATGTATGGATGGATGTTTGTTACTCTTTCACGCAAAAACTACTGAACGGATTTGGTTGAAGTTTGGCATACAAATAGTTTATAACCAGGGTTAACACATAGGATATTTTTATCCCGATATTCCCACGGGATCGAAACGTATGCGGGTGAAACCACGGCGCGCAGCAAGTTCACACGTAATAATTAAACTGCTTCGTTAGTCTACTAGTCTTAAACGCTACTCTGATAATGAAATGCTGGGTTCGATTCCCGGGTCGGGCAAAGTGTTATCGGGTTTTTCCTTCTGAAATTTGTCAGTTGCATCCAGGAGTTTGGATTTGTATCTGGTTGATGGCAATAGCCTCGTCTCGGTTACATGGGACTGAAACATAACTGGTTAAATGTGGATTTCGGGATTTGAGGCATCTCAAATCACGAGATTAATTTTAAAGAGCAGAAAAATCCCGTGATTTATTAAATAAAAAGTTATTTACTTTTACACAGTTTAAACCACTGCACGCGCGACGCTGCCAAATTTACATCAACGAGATCGGATGTCCGAAGTTGCGAAATTCCGATGCGCACACGCGCGATGTTGCCACATTTGTAGTTCGCACAACATAGCTTGTGAGAAAAAAGAAAACAATAGCGGTAATACGTAGCACTCCCGCTTAACGAAATGTACTAAATTTTGTCTCTTCGCCACACGGGACTGTCTATTAGAAATCCCGGGAAGATCCATATTAATATCGACATTTCGATGCAAGTATATAAATAACTCTACCTAATTCTGACCTCTGCTCATAAGTATCAGATACAGCTCTGCCTACACTTTTGGGAAATACAGGCATGATGTTATGTAATAGTTAAAATGTAATTCAAAAACTAGTTGTTTCCAATACCATGGAAATTATTATTTTTGAACGTTAAATTTCCGCTATCTCTGGAAACCCACCTTTATCCCTGCTAATCCACCACAAAAGTAGCTACAAAGTAATCCGATTTGTAACCGTACTGCACCGCTCCCGTGATTGGAACTACACCCTTTTAAACTGCTCTCTACTGCTACTTTTTCTTTTACCACTCTAGTCGGTTTAAAATTCAGTGGTTTCCTTACGAAAGATATCATTTGAAGCTGGTCTATGTACGCTCTTTAGCAGCATAATAAAATAACCGTAAGGCACTATTTCAGATGGATATAATCCTTCCTACTAATATTATAAACGCGAAAGTTTGTTTCGCGTTTAATAGTGCCTTACGGTTATTGATGGATGGATGTTTGTTACTCTCACGCAAAAACTACTGAACGAATTTGGATGAAATTTGGCACACAGTTTATAACCAGAAATAATACATAGGATACTTTTTATCCCAATATTTCCACGGAATTGAAGCTTATGCGGGTAAAACCGCGGGGCGCAGCTAGTACTTATATAAATATTTCAAATTCTCGTGGTATTGGAAAAAAAAAACAAATGCCATTCTTTCTTTGATTGAAGGTGTCATAAAAACAAAACAGCCAGTATTTGGAATAATAAATAAATTCCTGTAAATAAAAACATTTTTTTTTTTTTTTTTTATCTTTATTGAACAAAAGAGGATTTGATCAAAATAAAAACAATTGAAAATCAACAATCTATCGTCCAATAGAGTTGTTTTTTTTTTGCTTTTAATATTTCACTACAGCAGTAATTAAGAACGCTTAATCAAATCTGAAGACTTTAAAGGGCATTGAAGGACTAGCAACACCTCAATTGCGTAACAAACTTTTTTTTCACAATTTGAAGGATTTTGAAGGAAATTCCTAATCCATTGCTTCATACTTAATTTGTTTGACAAAATCGTCTGCTCGACAGCGTAAACAACGCAATACATGTCGAATTTTCAAAATTAAAGACATTGCAATTTGTATTGTGTTACGCAATTAACAACCATTGCAATTAAATTTATTGTGCATACTGAGTTTTACTATACGTGAAGGAGTACACCTACTCAATATCCGATGTAGTCCTTTATTTATTTTGCGTCCAACGGCACCGCAGAAGACCCAGGCGTAGATGGCGGGACGAACTTGACGCCTATATGAGGGATTTTCCATATTCGCTCTAGATCGAGTTGAGTGGAAAAAAAGGAATGCCTTTGCCCTAGAATGGGACAAAACAGGCTGAATATTATTATTTTATATTATAAATATTCAACGGAAAAGGTAAGTCTGTCTCGTTATCATCAGCCATATTTTAATTACTGTGGGCGTTTAGGGGTAATGTTGGTAATTTCGCAATAGACAAACCGTTTGCAGTTCAAATCGAATTATAATTTTACAAACAAATTAATCACACTAGCGAATCACACACGGTAGGTACACAACTCAACTATTCGGAACGGGAGACGGTTTCTGAGTACATGTTGTCCGTGCGATGTCCAAGGGTCCAAGAGAAGCTCTCTCGTCGACTCGCACGAACTCAGGCTAGACTCTGTCAAGTACCACCTGGTGCTAGCGTCCCAAATCATCAAACGAATGACTGAATACTTCCGACACATAAATGTGTTGTGTACATCATGAACTGGAGATACATTAATTAATTACTCCGCAGTGTTCCTTACAAATTAACATGAATAAAGTATCATTCTAACACTATTTCGTTGTTCCAAGACAGAAACGGAACTCTTTCTTTTTACCTCGTTACTTAACTCGTAGCAATGTTTTCCACGAAAATTAACCATGGAAATAATAGGTTTACACGTTAGCAGTTCCTGGTATCATTAAACATGTTTTTTTTTTTCTTTGGCAATTAACTAAAAGATCGTCAGTAATCGATAATCGATGGTCGGTGGGTGTCCGTCACTACTACTATGTGTTTATAGTGGAATACTTTTGAAGTTTTACGTAGCGAATATTTGTATGTTTTAATATTGGTGTGTTAGTGTAATAGTTAGTTTGTGTAGTTAGCGAGGTTAGCTGTATTTTCGATAAACGATCAACTCAAATAAAATAGTTGCTCAACATAAAAAGGTTGTACTTTTTATGTTGATACTATAAACTAATATTAAATAAATAATACTTCGTCGAGGTAGACCACGGCGAAGATGGTGTGACAATCTAATAAGGTTTGCAGGGCCAATATGGCCAGATATTGGACATGACAGGGAAGGATTCAAGATCTAAGCCTTAATAAATTCAAATCCTTCATTAAACGTAAGTTGTGCCAGAAAGCCGTTTATACCGTTAAGGCTTATATCGAGGACAAAAAGGCTTGGGATTAAGCTGCTTCCAATTTTTACATATTGAATGTTTTTATTTTTTTGTTTTTTTGTTGTTTTTTTTTATATACACTTTGACATTAATGAATTTTATCTATAACATTTACTTACTTTGTAAAGTATTCTATTATTTTAATTATTGTGAATGTGAAGACTATGTGGGTCATTTTATTTTTTATTTTTCTCTCTGTTTTGTTAGTTTTTGTCATGGTCTGGCAGTTCGAGTAATTAATGTGGGCTACCCAAATGTCCTTTCTTTGGTATTGTTCGTCGAATCGTTGAGCTCCTTAAGTTTTGAGTTGAGCTGCACGATTTCTGACATATGCGTGCACTGACTGGACAGCTCCTCTCAATCTGTGTGGTTCTTTCCTCAAAAGACCATCTCAGACATCGACCTACATGGTTTTCATATGATCTGACTAAGATTATGTCTGGACTTTAAAAGAAACTGTGACGTCTGAGTTTGTTTCGGCCTTTCTTCTCAGACTAGTCAGATAGGAAACGCCGACCTCATCTAGTTTTAAAATATGATCGACGTGTAAAAGTGTTTGTACAAACCTACTTACAAAATAAAATCATTTATCATTTAAGGTTTTGCATTGTCATACATACATTTATACCTTCATGGTTTGGAAGGAAAAAAGGGGAGGCCTTTGCCCAACAGTGGGCCACAAAAAGGCTAACGAAAAAAAAAACTTCGTAACTGTTACGAATGTCGTATGTCAAAATGGCGATGGCTCTTCCGCTTCTGTAGCGTATCAGGGATGTTTTTGGGGAAAAAGGTCAGTAGGAACGCTAAGTTAAAACGATGTAATAGCGTGGGTGGGCGATGCGATGCGACGGGGAGGGGCGGTGGAACAAAATATTTGACGCGGACGAAGTCGCGGACAGAAGCTAGTCCTACTAATATTATAAACGTGAAAGTTTGTATGGATGGATGGATGTTTGTTACTCTTTCACGCAAAAACTATTGAACGGATTTGGATGAAAGGCACACAGATGTTTTATAACCAGGATAATTCGGGATAATTTTTATCTCGATATTCCTACGGGATCGAAACTTATGCGGGTGAAACTGCGGGGCGCAGCTAGTTAAATATAAAATAAAATATATTCCGCGATACCAATTGTGAGTGTGGTGGTTCCTAGGCAAGGGCTCATCATACACACAATCGAAATTAATATCGGCAGTGTAAATGAAGATGATTACCTATGTGCGTTTGTACGAGTATACCTAGCTTATTAATAAGACAAAAGGATGTACAATTCCATTTCCTGGTTATAGTAATACTTCAGCTATGGAATCATAGGTAACCTCTCTTTAACCAGACTCCGGACCCAGGTTGGCCAAAGCCAGGAAAACCTGTTCAGGTGGAGATTCATAGACGACATCCCCTTGGAATGTGGTGCTGTTCCACAAACGATGGGACACTTAATATCGTGTCCTGCGTGTCTTGTCAGCTGCACGTTACAGGAACGGATGGACGCTGGTAATGGCGACAAACAAGTGACCGAATTCTGGGCCGAGTCCATTTAGATTGCTATCGACACACTAAGAGGGAGAAGTTATGGAATCATGCTTTAATAAAATGAGTATAGTTTACTGGAGCAATTACGATAGTGGGTATATTCCGTTGGATGATAATTTCTACCAAACGCAGCTGTAATTTTATATTGGGAACATATTGATTAGACGCCATTTTGTCGTCCGCTCTTTGAATTTTGCTATAACAAAATGCCACTGCGTTTGGTAAAAAATATCATCCAACGAACTATACCGTCTATTGTCATTACCCCATACTTATAAATAAAACCATAACAAAACCAAAATAGACCATTCTCAACATTTTCCATGACAAATACCGTCTACAAACAAATGCAAGACGATTATTAAGGCACGTCTCAATATAATTATAAGGTAGTATGACAGTGTCAAGAATATTCGCGTTATTAATATTCCAGTCATCGGCGTCCCCAGTCGGGACTGCGACTCAAATGTCAGCAATTAGACAGCGCGGGACCGACAGCAGCGAAGATATAATTAGTAAATTAATTACTGGTGTTTGGTTTAGAAAAGGTTTTATGAATGAGGCTTAGTAACGAAATGGTGTGTGTAATACTTAAAGGGGAAGCACTTATCCACCAAATGCACCCCTTTAAGTATTACACACACCATTTCGTATGTCAATATGAGTGTAAATGTGGTGCTGTTCCACAAACGACGGGACACTGAATATCGTGTCCTGCGTGTCCTGTCAGCTGCACGTTACAGGAACTGATGGACGCTGGTGATGGCGCCAAACAAGTTGTCGAATTCTGGGCCGAGTCCATTTAGATTGCTATCGACACGCTAAGAAGAAGAAAGAGGTAGCGCTAGGGTAGTACACGAAATTAAATTTTTCTTACTTGTTTTTGCAATGGTTAGTCAGAGGTGTACCTGTAGTACACCCACATATTCCCAGTTATGTTAAAGTCTCATGTAACAGAGGCGACCCTATTGCCATCAACCAAGCACACATCACCACTGCTCTCAAAACGGTGAAGGAAAACATCGTGAGTAAACCGGCACGTCCTAGACCCAAAAATTCAAAGACATGTGACATCTATTAACCCGCAATGGGCCCGCGTGGTGGACTATGGCCCAATCCCTCTCACCGAGAGGAGGCCTGTGTCCCAGCAGTGGGAACATAATAGGATGATCATGATGAGCACAAATCCAGACACCATCCTTAGAAAAATAAATCCATTGAACTTCTTCGCCGGAAAATAGCTTTCCATTTTACACGTAATATTTTAAGTATTTCCAAGAAATACTTCTGCTGACTCTACACTTACAATAATTACACGTCTAGTCTGTGCCTAACGAGTGCCGTCACTCGTGGCGTGGCGTATACCTAATGTGTTTATTCTATGTAGGAGTGGGTACATAATGTAAATGAGAACTGTTTTGTTAGTGTTCCTTGTTGTTTAGTGGGTAAGCAGGGGTTGAGGGTGATTTGGTGTTGTTTGAAGGAAGTCTTTGGTATTGGTACCTTTTGCAAATACATCGTCTTGACTTTACAATGCATAAAGCTGTGTGCGAAAGTGAATCAAGCAGCACTGTCTATTAGATTGTCTATTGGTCTATGATAATTATTTATTTATTTAAACTTTACGCACAAGAAGGTACAAAGGCCGACTTTATGCCTTTTTTTTTTTTGGGGATGGGAAATCATCAAATGACTCCTCCCGGTCTGGGTGGAGCAGGAGGGAGTGTCAGACTCTTACTGACTAAAACCCACCCGTGTTCCTTCCTTAGCCCTTTATGTTCCAGGTCAGCGGTAACCCTTTCGGACGATCCCGCTACCCTGGCAGGCTTTGGCCCTATTGGGCCCCGTCACTCATGCTGACATCTCTTTGAGGTGCGTGTGGAACACATACACACCGTCACCGTCTATGATAATTATTTATTTATTTAAACTTTTCGCACAAGAAGGTACAAAGGCGGACTTTATGCCTTAGGCATTCTCTACCAATCAACCAAGGGTAATGAAGAGATTAGATGGCATGAATTATGATGATGTGCATACTCGCCACATAACAATCACAAATAGTAAAAATGCTCTTTAGAATTTACTTTGAAACAGGGCCGTAATTCTCTATGAGACAATGAACGAAACCGCGCGAAATAAACGCGAGATTGGCAGGATTAGCTAAGGAAGTCTCACGTGGTTTCGGTAAGGAATCGTTAAGTGGTCATAGTGAATTTGGGCCTTGGTTTGATGTCATTGGGGTCGAGTCTTTTGGGATCCCTTCCTTTCGCATAATATTATTTTTCCTAATATACTTTGGCATAACGATTTTGGTATTTAAATTTGTTTTGCCATAATAATACTCTGCTATATTTTTTTTCTTTGGCATACAGTTTATGTTAGCACAATTATCTTGAACGCTAATTTGTTTTGGCATAAATTTAATTCGCATAATGTTACTAGGCCTAATGACTATTAGCATAATAGTATTTAGGCGTACAATAAAATTATTAGGTATGATGTTTCTTGATATTTACTACTGTTAATGAATCATACGGGTTAGGTTAGGTTAGAACAGTACCATTAACGATCCCCTCTATTGTTGGTGTTGTAAGTTGTGGTTTGGGTTAGATAAGGTAATAACAGTATGATGTTTCCTGATATTTACTTATTCATTACAGAATTTTGTTTTTTTTTTTTAAGGATTAAATTACAACGTCAACTTAGAACAATAAACTAAATGATTTATTTTACCTACAATGTAAAGTGCGTAATTTCATTAGAGCAATATTGTATAAAATTTGTGTTAGTGTCTTACATTTTAGGAGTTAATTATTATTATATTTTTTTTTGAACGTTGCCCCACACTAGGAATTTCTCCTGTATCGGGGGTGCGTTTACAAACATTTAATCTCACATACACAAACAGCCAGACCCGGAACAACTACTTGTAGGCCATACAAATGTTTGTTCCGTGCGGGAATCGAACCCGCGACACGCAGCGCAGCAGTCAATCGCTTAACCTCTGCGCCAACCGTGCGTCAAAATTATTCTAATGATATTAAAACGTATTTTTTATAGGCATAACATAACACAACATTCTAAAGCATAAATGTATTTACGCATAATGATGCGTAAGCTGTTATGCGTAAATAATGTTATGCGAAAATAAATTAGGAGAAACAAAAGTATGCCAAGTTATGGGGCTGAAACACTAGGGCCATGGGGTCCGAGTGCCCACTTCGTTTTTCGAGATATCGCCAAGCGGTTAGTCGACTCTTCACGTGACCAGAGGGCTGGCCTGTTTCTTGGCCAAAGAATTAGCATCGCCGTACAACGTGGCAATGTTGCCAGCCGTTTGGGCACTGTTCCTGTTGACAGCGATGCGGACGAATTTTTTGATGCCCTATGATTCTTTTGCTTGTTTTTTCACACGTACATGTGTATTATTATTAAGTTATATTAGGTCTTAAAATTTTATGCAAATGGATAGGGAACCGAGTCTTTTAATACCGAATCCTAAACTGATTTCATATGGAAACATGACTAAGACTTGGTGAAGGTTCTTCCGTCCATTATAATAATAATAAAGGTTCATTCACAAAAAAATACAGAAACACATTTACAAGCACATTACAATACATTGCAAGTTGCAAAATCTGTACAAAATATGTATAACCCTGTCATTCTTAATATAATTCTTGAATTTTCTTTGGTACATAAAGGAGGTCTTTTAGCACCCCAGAAATGACATGACGTTGGCATGCCCTGTATTTCATGAAACTTTTTGTACTTTAAAAGATACATTCAAAATTCGACAGGTTTGTGAAGATTTATTGTGTGTGCGTGTAAGCTGTGGTATATACTGATACACTACAGCTTACACGCACACAGAATAAATCTTGCTTGTTATTAGTAGGTACTGTGAAGAGTCTGATGAGCTCTTCTAAGAAATCAAACTGACTGAACGTATTTACATTTTCCCGGCTAAACTAACACTATTTATCCTAAACAAAAAAGCCCAATAAAATATTTGGCACCCCTTCTAAACTTGCTTGACTGTTCGAATGAAACCAGCGTCAAATTATTGCCAGCCAGCACTACATAAGGTTGACTTTAGCGGACCTTCACAGTACCTACTGCTAACCAAACCCAGAACACAATAAATCCCTATAAAAATTCAACCTCAAACGTTAGACAGTTAGAAAAAAAAAACATTAAAACGTTTAATACCCAGCTGTTATAATCGCGGGAAGTTTTCTCATTTGCGACTAGCGACCAGCGCTGCCTGGTGGCCGGTTGCAAAAACTTGTGCAATCATGTTGCGACGGACTTGCGGGAGAGGTTAGCACACATTCTTTATGGATCGAGGTGTTGGAGAGAAATGCTTTGTAACATTGCTCTGTAAAATGGTAAAAATGTGAATTAATAATGAGAATTCTTTGCTATATTAGCATGGTAGTCGCTCTCACATTAAACCTATTCAACTAGCTGATAGACTTTTTAACTCGTCAAAGGCCCCGCAAATACTCTCATTCAAAGATAAAGATAAAAACATTTATTTGTTCAAAACTGACTACTGTACGTCGCTCGCTCCCGCATCACTAGTCCTGACTCTCTTCATACATTGGCTGCTAAACCAAAACTACAAACGTAGTATACAGGAAAGTTTAATAAAAATATGGCTGTTATTTTAGTAGTCGTGTCTTACGAGTTCCATGCGAACGAAGTCGCGGGCGGAAGCTAGATCAAATATAAAGATAAAATCATTGATTTGTCCAAAACCTGACTATAAATACACATGGCATGCAATATGTTACATTAAACTAATTCACAGTCATGTTTTACCACAACGGTGTACAGATATAAATAGGTAAACATCAAATAATTATAAAATCCATTATTTAAAGCATACAACAATACAAATTAGCACTTAACAATTAAAACATACTAAAGCACAGTGTCATCAACTAAATTAAAAATCAAAACCAACTCAACCACTCAGCCAAACCAACCAACCAAACAACTAAATGTATAATAGTCGTAGGCGCTTTGAAAATTTAATAATGATAGCAATCATTGTGTACCTGTGTGAGGATTTTTTATCGTACCACGAGACTTACTAGAACTTTTCCTTAGGTATGTATATACTTATGTTCTGTAATTTATATGGTGTACATAATAAAGAGTATTCCATTCTATTCTATGTGCTGAGAACAACTATCAAACATCATAAAAAAAGTATATTTACTTTTTTAGAAGAATTACAGAATACAATGTTTATATATCTTACATGATGGATGGCATAGATGGAGGCATTCAGACCTTTTCTCATCTGTCATAATGATCATTCTCTTGCCTTTATCCCAATTTATTTGGGGTCGGCGCAATGTGTATTTTTCTTCCAGACTTCTATATTAGTCGTTATCTCAGTAGTCCCTCCTTTCTCACTCACATGGTCTCTTTGGACCTATCTACTAACTGTATAATAATAATAATAATTTTATTTCAAGCAACAAGACTCATAGTGTTAGTAACAATATACTTACAAACTATGTTAGTAATACACTTACAAAACAAAACCAAAAACAGAAAAACAGATTGTGACATCACTGCTGCACGGTGACAGGCCCAGCCGAAACCCTGCAGCAGTGGTTCACAAACGCACAATCTAGCCTGCTCGCTATCATAGACAGGATGCTGTTGGCGCTGCCCCGCACCCTACGGACCAAGGATGCGCACCGCTTCCGCATCACGGTGTAAAAACAGTCCACGTGAGCTTCAGCGAACATTCCTGATGCGCTGCAGTACCGGGGCAACCCCATCAACACCCTGAATGCATTATTATATTAGATGCGAAGGGCGCCGTATGATTTTTGAGTATAATATAATACAAAATATGATGGTATATAAATACTTATCTATCTAAAATCTCTAACATCCACAAATAAATATAAAACAACCGTCACATAATACAATAGTTACGGACAGTCATCAAAACTGCGGGTGTACATAACTTTTCTCATTTGAAACCGCTGCAAGATGAGATAACTTCAGAGCCACTGTTATATAACGCGGTTTTATTTCTAATGAGGTCAAATACGCCACTCTTAAAGATGGTGGGTGTTGTTCGTTCAGTAGTATTTTAACCGCTGCTAATTGTATTAGATAGAGAGTTGCCGGAAATCGTGTTAAATGGCGTGCAATAGGAGAGGTCTATGTCCAGCAGTGGACTGCTGTAGGCTGATGATGAATGATTTTGAAAAAATAATTTTGAATTTTTGACAGTTCTTCCATGCAAAAATTGTCACACGTTAGTTTTATTCCACGAATAAAAAGGGGGAATTCGGGACCGCGGTCCTGGTCCCAAAAGCCTCACGACCCAAAAATATATGTCGTTTGAAAAATCAGCCCTTAATTGAGTAAATAACTATAGACACACAATCTTTATGGAAGGAGTCCAACTTGTCCCGCCATCTCCGTCTGGGCCTGCCGCGATGTTGTTTGCCATTAAGCTGGACCCACTGATCCAGGGCCCACGGATTGCCCTAAAAATTGTTCGTTGACAGCTCTGGACAGGGTAGACAGAGGTAGAAGGCGAGTAGGGAGAACTCTGCCTAATAGTGAAATATCAACGCGGCTAGATAAAAAAAATACAAAGAGAAAATGTTTGCATGTGTGTTACGCTTTCACGCTAAAACGGCTAAACGGATTTGGATTAATTGGATAGACCATGACCTAAATTGGAACATGAATTTTATACCGATATTCCTATGGGATCGAAACTTATGCAGGTTAAACCGCGGGGCGAAGCTAGTACTCGTAAACAACAAAATATCCTAACTAGTCCTAGGTTATATTCTAAAGTGCATAACTTTTTTTCGAAAATATACCTGCGACTTTGCCTGAGGGTCTAGGATATAACATCAGTTTAAGTATGTAGTTTGTGTTAAAACTAATGAGCCTAACTTTACGAAACGGATGAGGCTTTCAGGGCTGTAAACACTAGAGACAAGCAATATGCCTGATTGTTGGTAGATATGCCTGGGTGTCCTCGTTTAGATTATTGTTCAGGATATAATAATAAAAATATTTATCCGTGAATAATATATATATTTTATTTTTCCTGAATCAACCGGGAATTATCCTTGGGTGAAATTGAATAGTGCATACAGTGATAATCAATATACACGTGGAATAAGTATAAGACAGCGATGTATTCCTGGATAAGGAAACCAGACATAGGATAAATTTAAAGCTAGCCGGGTTATTTTAGGCTATATACGTACGCACGAAGGATTGCCAAACTTAAGTGGCAGTGGGCAGGGCACATTGCTCGTAGAACATCTGTTACCCGCTATCGTCATCCGTCGTCTCTCATCGGCCATCTGGCGTCTCCCACGAAGTGGACCGAGGACCTGGTGAAGGCCGAAGGAATCCGAAACACAGAGCCGGTCGAAATAGTGGTGCTTGGGGGAGGCCTAAGTCCAGCAATGGACTTTGGTTGGACTTTGGACGTTTGCAAGCAAAAACAAAGAAAAAATGAATGTCTTGTTATTAAAAAAAAAAAAACAATCTAAAGAGTCCATCACCCGCCTGCCTTTTCCCAACCGTGTTGGGGTCGGCTTCCAGTCTAACCGGATGCAGCTGAATACCAGTATTTCACATGGCATCTGACTACCCGTAACGACCGTCAAAGATCCACGAATGACAGCCGGGACCAACGGCAATCTAAAGAGTCCATCATGTGTAAATGTCCTCGTAGGTGAAATGTGTGTGATGGACGGACGACTTAAAGAAGGTGGCTGGGACAAGCAAAAGTCGGGAAAGCAATGCTGAAGGCGAAGGACAGGATATTGTGGCGCAGCCTCGGGGAGGCCTATGTTTAGCGGTGGACTACAATAGGCTGAGTTGATTGATTGAGGTGAAATGTTTGCCATCTTTTATTTTTATTTTATTTCACATTTATAAAAAAAGATACAAGATTATTCATAAAAAATAGCAACCAAAAACCACTAAGGTTTAAACTTGTGCTATCACGATTCTATCTCAATATCGAAGTATACAATGAAGCATTATATATGTATGCGTCATTGTCCATACAATTATTAACAACATTAGGTCTTTAAATACTCGTAGTTACAATCATTCCTACATAATACTTAAGTCATATTGCTTAAGTTTACATTTTATATTTTCTCAGTCTAGGAATCCATCATTACAGAGCAGTTTAATTTAACCTATTTCAAAAAAAACAACAACATCAGTCACAATATAACCCACTCACAGCAACACAGCTCAACCACTCAGTAAAGTGGCAACAATTAAAAACTTGCCCATCACCGTGCGGTGGCGACTCACAACTTTGCCCGTGTAATCTCCATTTGTGGTGGTCATGTTGTTATAAACAAACTCGTGTTTTTAACTACCGTGTTTTACGTATTTGACCACGTTTTGTTCGTAGGTGAGAATTAAATGTATTAGTACTGAAATATGTTAGTTTGAATTAGAAACACCGATAGAAAATGCATGAGAAGTGGGTACTGCGAATGACAAAGTAATGAGACCAAAAAAATTGAACGAAAACGACGCGTAGCCATCTGCTACGGCTTCGTAGCCAGCTGCTACGGCGTAGCAAATAGCAGTATTGTTTCAGACTCAGTATCATAATAAGTGTACCTAATCCCTTCTCTTTGGCCATGTAATAACAGTTAAACCGCATACATCAATTAATTTACAACCAACCAACAACAACCAGTCTTACCAAGGGGTATCTTATTACCCAGTAACTGGGTTGTGAAGGTCAGATAGGCAGTCGCTCCATGTAAAATACTGGTATTCAGCTGCATCTGGTTAGACTGGAAGCCGACCCCAACATAGTTGGGAAAAGGAAAATATGATGATGACAATAATTTATTTACAGGTATCTAATCAATTACATTAATTACTAGTATTATAACACTCGCATTATCCAACAACATATTTAACCGAAATACGCTAACCATTTAATCCGATAACCCAAATTCCCTCAAACCAACAGGGAGCGAAATAGTAACGAAATTCGAAATTCAAACGCACGCCCGCCATATTGTTAATACGGTTCTAATTTCAAAATTTCAAATTCGACTAACATCGGATATTCCCGGGCGACCGTTGAATAGTTCGGCTACACAGATGATTAATACGTAGATATTAATCAAAGCATTATTCTGGGCAAGGGATTATATTACCGAGGCCATTTTGTCCAGTTGGTTTCGGTCGAGTGGTTCGCATGGTGTTTAGTAAATGCCACGGATAAAGGAGAGATGATTCTGAATGTTCGACCATTGTTAGGTAAAAGATAAAAGCAAAAATTGAATTCTAAAAATAGTTTAATTTATTATCATGGCGCCTTAACGAGAATTTGCGTTCATATAGCCTGCAGACTAACAAAAATTCTGAATATAATCACTACAGATAGCTTTTCAATTTACTAGTATTTGATTGGATTTACTTCTGAAATGAAAAGAGATCCGAGAATCGGTTTTCATTAATTTCTTCAGTGAACTCAGAAAATTGGATAGAAGTCTCAGATTATTATGATTGTTATAGACAACTACATTTTGAAAACACTTTGGTTCGTAACAATTGATACTTAATGAATTAAATATACTTAAGGACCTTTCTTGGACAAATTTAAAGTCGCTCAGCGTGCTATGGAGCGGGCTATGCTCGGAGTTTCTTTAAAAGATAAAATCTGGAATGAAGTTATCCGGAAAAGAACCGGAGTAACCGACATAGCTTGCAGAGTAAGCAAATTTAAGTGGCAGTGGGCTGAAATTGTTTGTCGAAGGACCGATGTCTAGTGGAGCAGACGAATTCTAGAGTGGAGACCGCCTATCGGTAAGCATAGTATGGAACGCCCCCCAGCCATCTAAATCCAAACGAATTCAGTTCACGCACAGTGCACCTTATGGCAACTACTTGAAATCTCATAATATCAACATTTGTGCTAATTTTTATCATAAATACATCTTTTGACCGCATTTAAAACACATTATACATACCCTGTCTATTAGGTAAACTATTTTTTGACAAATGGAATGGAACTAGTGATTGCAGCAACACATAATACATTGATTGATACACGTACGGTATTATAATGTCTGTAAGAAGCCATAAATAACATAATTCAATAAGGTAAGGCAGTTTATATATTTATTTTATAACGCATTTAAAACTTAACTTTTACGTAATCTGAAATATGTACAGACGCCAGCAGGTCAAGCTACCCGAAACTGTCAAATTTTCCCAATCAACCTCGAACCTTAAAGCTTTAGCGATAAAGTTGAAAATCTATTAAAGAAATTTGACAGATTGTAGTAGCTTGATGTGCTGGCGTCTGTACGTTCTAAGACAGCTGTCATAAAGTAGTTAACCTAATGGACAGGGGATTATTATAAGGGGGTGTTTTAACATGGCCACCTACTGGGCAAAATTAATTCGACAAGACGTTCAATCAATACCAGAGAAGAAATAGAAGAGCATTTTGATGCTCTGAAGTTAAAAAAAAAACCGATCAAATGCTAGTCGGACTCACGCACCGAGGGTAATATGTAAATAATTTTAAAATTATTTTTTTTTATCCTGTAACTACAAATTTACGGTTTTCAGATTTTTCCCTTTACTACATGACATTGCTTCTTGCCAGATTTCATGATTCTAGGTAAACGGGAAGTACCCTATAGGTTTTGATTTTGGAACATAAACGCCCGTGTCTTTTGATTACGTTGACTTAGAAGTTTGATTTTTTTACTGCTTCAAGGGATTACAGCCTTGAGTATTTGATAATAATTTCAATTAGATAATTCCACGTGTTCCTGAGAAAAAAGGTCTTGACTGACGGACAGACAGACGGACAACGAAGTGATCTTATAAGGGTACCGTCGTCAGTGGCAGCATAGAGGTCACTTTGGCTGCATATTTTGGGACAGAGGACAGGAGGCGGAGCATGTTTTGCGACATAGCTCCACAGTCACACCCTAACACCGTTCCGCCAAGGTCCCCACTTTACCAGGTTGGACTTACATCCGTTGAAGTGGCAGGGTTTTGGGCCACCAAGATATAAAATTCAGTCGTGCCAGCGACAAGAAGCAGAAGAAGGTTTCTATTTTTTCTTTTGAGGTAACGAACCCTAAAAACAAATAAAAGTACAACTGCTACCCTGGAAGGAGCTGCTGTATTTTAGCAGCTCCTTCAATAGAAAACATGCAAACACCGATTGGCAAATAACAATATAGGCAAAAGACAGTGTTGCTAGGGAAATTTTTCGATTTTGTCAACGGTCCACATGGTCATAACGGGGTTCCTAATATTTTGACTGAACGTTATTAAGATAGAGGCCACAAGTTAAGGTAAGGGTATAAACGTCCCGTATTTGGGCCAGCCCTGCTCTGCGAGCGGAGAATACAAATAGCACGGGGCTGGGACGGACTTGGGAATGACAGCCTCTATTTACATATGTCAGTGTAACTTACCCACATACGTGTCACTTAACATTTTGTGCCTGAAAATGTTTGCTTTTAAGTAAGTTGCGAATAATTAAGTAAGTTGCAAATAGTTATATTGACAAGTTAAGTGAACTAAACTCATCAATATAACTATTTGATACAGGCAGCTGTCTTGCTTTCTCTACTTGGGCCAGCATATTCAAGACTACCTTCAAAATTATTTGTAACCTTTTTATATTAATGAAGCTTTATATATATATATATATTCTGGTATGACGAACAGGGTGTAAAATTCACTTATCCTCCATAGAAAAGGGAGGATCGGCCGACCAGACGGGTCCTGTCTGGTGGGCAACTGCCCGACGATTGATGTCGGGACGTTGTACCTATATATGCTAGTATGCGTAGTTCACCTGTGGTGGTGTGAATGCCGTTGTAAAGCTATACCTCAAAAAAACCATTCAGTTCAGTTTCTGAGTTATTTGGAATCTTTAATTCACAATAATCATTCTGGCTCACAAAACACAAAGTCTGTTATTTTAACCTGATTTTGATTTCTACAGCTTTCAACAACTTTTACTTTAGCCTTTTTTTAGCTTTGATTTTGTGTAATGCCAATAAACGCATTTTTATTTCTTTCTTTATCTTTCATCAAAAACTCTCTTTAAAGACATTTCAGTCTCTTCTTCTTCTTCTTTTGCCTCACCTTTCCCAGTCACGCGACGCCATTTATCTCTGTCTTGTGCACAGACGCGTCATCTTCCGCAAGTCCCATCTCTCATAGACCACACCAGGCACAAAGAAAATACACTTCAGTCGCACACATAAAAATAATACTTCTTCAACCACTCCACTCCGGCCCTGCATTAAGCCGACCGAGTCACGCGTATGTATGTAATATGACCCTAATAAATATCACTCGGTACACATATTTATATCAGCCTGTATAAAGCTCCTACTGACGTATGTTGTCGATTCAATATACTGTAATGTTTAAATTAACTTGTACATGCTTAGCTGTAGTGTAAACATCGCATGTTCAGGCTGATTCTGGACTGTAAGTCTAAATTGGGATGGGCCGAAAACTTTGGGTAGTTGAATTATGTAACGTTCATCTGTTTTCAGAGAGTATTCAAGTATAGGACGCTAGGTGACAAAAAAAGACTTTGTGAAATATTTTGTACTTTTTTTTTTGTCCGCTGTATAACCCGCGTGGAAGTCGGAAATTATGGCACGGGAACGTACGTACGTAACGGTAAAAAGTCCTATGTGTAAATTTAGGTTATAAACTACTACCTGGGTGCCAAATTTCGTCAAAAATCCGTTCAACCGTTTTTGCGCCAATCCGGAACATATCTAGATAAGCAGATGAACTGACAAAAAAACTACTTTACAATTTTTTTATATGTATAGAGACACCCAACGACATAAATGATTTACGGAATCCACAAAACGTAGTTACAGAAAAACTATATTATCAGTTTCCAAAGGCAGATGTGACTTTAAGCGCCACCATTTATCCATGACTAGAAACATATCATCTAAACATACAACTTTTACATTTATAATATTAGAAGGATAGTAGACTTAATAGGATTTGAACCTAATTTGAACCTCCCGTCATTATTTTTAATGTTCCTGCTGACTGTTTTACGACTGGTCAAGCTAGTATACTCATGTATTTACATCTCCTCCCATATTTTGCTCACAGTAATAAATATCTTACATTCACGCCAGATTCAAAAGCGATTTCCTCCTAAAGTTTTGATAGAAATTTATTATGATGTTACGAACATAATACTTCTAAAATCATATTACTGTGAAATTGACCTTTTCTCAAACTTGCAATCCTGATCACGAGAAAATCTAATTTGAATGTTACGTAAGCATCACTCATGTTAAGGTACTTATGCTCGTGACTCTGCGGTAACTATTTATATATTTTGTCTTTGACATATCTCGGGACTCTGGGGTCCCGGACCTTTGAAAGCTTATCAGGGGCCGAAGTCAA
The DNA here is from genome assembly GCA_951799955.1 of Apamea anceps. Taxonomy (NCBI): domain Eukaryota; kingdom Metazoa; phylum Arthropoda; class Insecta; order Lepidoptera; family Noctuidae; genus Apamea; species Apamea anceps. Next base: position 3,719,115 of record OX637504.1, on the reverse strand, counting down.
CTCGCAGAGGCCCTTTAGACCATTTTAAATGAGAAGCACCAACCGACGATTATCCCTATATGCACTATGCAAGTGCATCCAAGGACAACCCCAGGTTGGTGCAGGACTATTTCAGAACATGGAAACAAAATATACTGGGCTATGGGTTTGGGTGGCTATAGTGGATCGGTTACCTTGAACTATGGAAGGTCTATGGCCCCTGCCTGACCAATGATAATATAATATTTACAGATAAAAAGGCGGGAGGTGACTTGCACACTCAATAATAATATTGTTTGGATACATTATAAAAGAATATAGCTGTATACCTACCGTTAAAAGCAAAACCAAAGACTATGCAAACAACCCTTTATAACTTTTTGTTTTTAATGGAGCCTCCGTGCTTTGCGCACTACTATAGAACGTACGTCACACATTGTATTTGACACGGGTAATCAAATTATTGTGTGCGGCGCGTGCAAAGCGCAAAACTTTGTGACGTCGGCGTTGACAGCTGACTCGCGTAACTGAATAACAGGAGCGTGCGTTATCAGATCAGGCCGTTTTTGAGTGCTAATATAGGGTACGATTCTAGAACAAATAGGCCTCTAATAACTCTAATAGACCTGTAATTTTAGTGAGGGGCTTGTGGCTTAGTAATAACAGCCGCACGGGTTTTACTGCTTGCGATATCACTTGGCAAAAGTGTTTCAAGATCTAAGAAGAGTTTTGTATAATATAGTAGCTGATAAGCTAGTCAACGTTTAGCAGTAGGTGTGACTACCTGTGGTGTATCTGTGTGTGGTGTGATGTGTGTGTGTGTATGTGTGAATATTTTAGGAATATTAATATCAGCTTACGTTATAATCCCTAAAAATAAATCCCTAAAAGTCAGAAAGTCAGCAATCATGAATACATTTTCGGCTTACCCAACGTTTTATGAGATATCAAAAATAATACTCATGTACTACTAATATAAAGCCTTCAAAATTCCGACGCGGCGGGGTCTACTAATTCGTTTTTTATGACGATCGTTAGACCCTTGAAAAATAAAATAAAAATCTAAAAGCATACAAAATTTTCGCTTGTCAAGTGCTCCTTAATGGTCCGTTATTATGACAGGGACCGATTATACTCAGGTATTATGTCCGGGAAGTAACTCCGAAACGATTGGAATACGTAATTATACCGTAAAAATTAACCAGGAAGGAGTCTTGTGTGATTTATAATAATTGGGAGCATCCTTTTATAAAAGTGAATTAATTTGGTTTCATTTTGGTCACAAAAAAGTTCATAGTTGAAAAAGGCAAGCCAATATGGATGGTCAGCTGCATCCGGCTCTAACAAAGTTGGAAAAGGGCTAGGTAGTCGATGATTAGCACGTAGATAGCACAATGGTATCATTGCTTCCTCTTATTTTAATCATACGATCTTCTATTTACAATACAACTCAATAATGTAGACAAAGAAAATATTTTCTAACAACTTCTGCAGGAAGTCTAGTTCACAAATAACCATACAATAACCGAGGATGCAAGTATAATAGAAAAAGAAAAACTCCCACAAACACTAACGAAGGTTCAAAAATAGGAAGCCGTTGACCCAAGAACGTCGATAATCCCATCTCCTCTAGTTCATGTAACATTTTTTTTATTTTTACTCCGCTTCATTCCATGGCTTATTCCATCTCCTCCATTTTTACAATTCAGTCGTGTTCTGTTTTTAGAGATGTTCAATTTAGATGAAATAATAGGATGTGAATACAATAGGTATGTATGGTGTTATTCTGTTTATTATAAGTCATTTATTTATTTGTTTAACTGAAAGGTACAATAATAATGGTAGCTTGCTTACCTTGAGTTATTTAGAAAATTAAAAAAATAGGTTTTCGAGCCGGATAACATTTTCGGCTAAGAACAGCTTTTAAAGCCACCATTAATGGATCATTTGTTTAAAATATAGGTACAATAATAATGGTAGGTATTTAAAGAGTGCGCTATGTTATGCCAGAGAGAGTACAATTTTATTGTTTGTTTAATAATGTTTAATGTTTGTAGTAAGCCAAGTCTCAATAATGAATACGGTAATAATGGAGTACGGTATGCTGATGCTGAATAGTTTCTTGCTTGGAATTTAAACTTACTATCTCGATTTTTCTGTTTGCATGTTTTCTGAGGGGCGATTCTCGTAATTTTAAGAACGTTTTCAATCTGATCTCAGTCTCAATCTGTCAAAAATATCTCTAATTTTCCTACATTTTGACAAGTTTTTGATATTTGTTTTTCGCCGAGATGGGACTGCGACTAGATTTTGAACGTTTTAAATTACGAGAATTTGCCTTCAGATTTCAGCCATGCTTACATTGAGTTATTTTGACATTGTCAAAAATGGCCCCTCGAGCCGGATAACATTTTTGGCTGTCAGTCACACAGTCTTCACAGCCAAAATAATGGCATGATTCTACAAAATATTCTAATAATTCATCATCTGCCTGCCTTTTCCCAACTATGTTGACGTCTGCTTCCAGTCTAACCGGATGCAACTGAATACCAGTATTTTACATGGAGCGACTGCCTATCTGACCTCCACAACACAGTTACTGGGTAATACGATAGCCCTTTGTTAATACTGGTTGTCAGACTTTCGGCCTTTTGACGACCCGTAACGATTGTCAAAGATCCACGAATGACAGCCGGGACCAACTTTGAGCTTTGCGTGCTTTCCGAGGCATGGACGGGGTCTTGGTACAAAAAGATGGCCACCCATCCACGGACCAACCGCGGCAAGCGTTGCTTAACCTGATCGATCGACCCGTGTAGTTGTTATAACTTAGCCACAAGCCCCACTCTAGGATACTGAACCACAAGTACCCAGTATTCAATATACATAGGTAAATAGGTTAAACATCATAATTACTTTAGGGAGTTCTGAAAATAAGTAGATATGTACGAACAATGTTCCTCTCAAGTATTATGTATAACTTTGGAGTATGTTTAACCATTTTAGGTAGTAGGAAAAGATGGTCACCCATCCATGGACCAACCGCGGCAAGCGTAGCTTAACCTGATCGAATCGTGCGGCAGTTAGTACTTAGCCGCAAGCCCTCTCTTAAAATATTCTAATAAGTCCATCGGAAAAAAGCTTTAAGAACACCTTTTCTCGGAGAATAAGGTCTTATTAAGTTACTGCTCCATAATAGAACAGCCGTCGAATAGATATTGCAGTACAAATCCAATTTTGTATCTCATTCGGGCTCGAAATACCATACCATAGAAACAGATTGGAGATTTAATCGAATACCAATTAATTGGTACTGTCTTACGAAGATACGAGTGAAATTGGCTCTCTGGATATCAAATTTGTTACTGAAATTGCATGCAGGAGACTTTAAGAACAATTGTAGTTCGGTACCAATTTACGTTACGGGTTTACGTTAAATAGAAGTTTGGTGTTTGGATCTTTGAGGTTGTTTTTCGTTACCTTAATAATTAAGACGATATTGTTTGTAGGTACTGAGTGCGAACCCATGTTTCCCATTACATTATGGATGACAAGATCGATGATGATTTTAATAATTTAATATCATGTTGCTGGTAGAGTATAATATAATTTTACGTGTAATACACACTACACACACACATTGTACACTAGGGTGATAAACAGTTTTATTTCTCTTTTTGGCTCATAATTAGCTATTATAGGTTTTGTTAATAGGTAGGTAGGTAAGCTTAATTGCCATCCAATACTTTATTTAGGCGCGGTAGGAAGCAAATTTTTAGGTAATTGACAATTATAGCGTATCGCGGTAGCCAAACTAAAAGTAATTTTGCAGTTTTAATTAAATAAAAAAAAATATTTATTATGTATTTCTTTAGATGATTGAATTCCCTTTATTACCATTCCATAAAATATGATTAGGGATAGCTTGCATAGTAAGCAAACTGAAGTGGCAGTGGGCTGGCCATGTCTGTCGAAGGATCGATGGCCGCTAGAGCAGACGAGTCCTGGAGCGGAGACCGCGTAGCAAGCGTAGTGTGGGACGCCCACCAGCTAGATGGACGGACGACCTAAAGCAGGTGGCTGGGGTAGACTGGCTGCGGAAGGCTGAGGACAGGGTGTTGTGGCGTAGTCTGGGAGAGGCTTCATATGTCCAGAGCAGTGGATTGCGACAGGCTGAGTTGATTGAAAATATGATTGTTTACGCTCAAAATTTTGAGAATTATTCGATGAAAAATATTTTTTGAGCGCTGTTTTACGATTGTTTTATCATGATACTATTTTATTTTTATGAAATGTTTTTTAATAAGTACTTAGAAAATTTGAAAAAACACAACAAAAAAAATCTGGCTACTAATGTATCAAATACGCTTTACTATGCCACAAGAAACTGAGCATTGTACGGTGGTGTCCTAAGTTAGGCATCGCCTTAAGGTGTATGCCTTATTTTCTCATTTGTGCCCCATAACTCCTTTAAGGGGGTAATTTCGAGCAATACCCACTAAGGTCCCAGAGTGCCCAAATCTATTATAACAGTAACGTGTCGGGTTTAATAATCACAACAGTCCCCGAAGTGACAAGTTGCCTGCACCTGTTTCACTTAATTGGTTTTGGAGGTGATAAACACTAATAAGTAGCCAATATACCCGACAGAGGCTTAGGGACGAAGAAAACAATGTTTTCTTCTTAAGGCTTGGGTACACATCGATTTGTGTAAGAGATTTTATGATAGTGAGCATAGATTACACCATCTTATTGATCGGGAGTATGGGAATCGAGTCATGTGGCAATTAGAGTAGGGGAAGACTACAGAAGCAATGATAGATTATGTCTAAAAAAATTTAAGCTTGATGGCGGTTGAAAAAAAGAAAAAAAAAGAAAAAGTTTTTATTGCGACTTGTATAGGAAAATCACAAACTAAACTAAACACAGTCAAAAATAAAAACCAAATTATATAAAAAAAAGTAACAAAAATAAAAATGAAACAGAAAGTCCTATACGAGGCCAAAAGGCTTCTATCTCAGCATGACATTTAAAAAATAACCGCGTCATTTAAAAAATAAATTTGATATTCTGATAAGGCCCGCTGTTATGTCATGATGAATCGAAGAACAAGACGTGCTGCGCTGAACCCAAATTAATTGATATAACGGGGGACAGGTGGAGATTCCTTTGAGCAGCCCTTTGCATGTTGCAAGCGAGATATTTTCTAGCCAAACAACGAGGGAAGATCAGGAAAGCTATCCAATATGGCCGTCCACGTTGTTGTTTATTCAGGTTTAAAATAAAATTGTGGCCGGTTTTGGGTCATGGCTAACATCAACACCGGAGTATGACTTCTTTGCCGGGAGATGGATAGATGTGTGTCGTAAAAGTTTAAGAATTTGTGAGAAGATGGATGAAATATAATAATTAGATAAGCATAGATAAGGTTTTTTTTTTTAACTTGATTCCATATTGTTTATTTTACAAGTGTTATTGTATTGTGTTTGTTAATTTTGTTATTTACGTGTTTACATTTTTTTAAATTGTATTTTACCTAACCTACTTATGTATGTGTGTAACTTTTTAGTTTGCAAATTGCTCTGTATTGTGTAATTTCCATGGGATTCTATTCTGTAATGTTGGGCATGTAAACTTAAATAAATAAGCTAAAAAATATTCTTACACATTTCTAAGACCTTTTCTTTGCAGTGCCTATAGAGTGACCACACAAATTCTAGCGTCAAGGTCACACACCACGTGACGTGACATTAATTCAAACAAAGCTGCCGATGTCTGTTCCAGCTATTACTTATGCGAGCCTCTCCCATATTGCGACGACTCAGTTACATTATCCCTTTTTCGCGGATGCAACATTGTACATAGCCGTCATTTTGGTTCTAGCTTAATTCACTGTTTGTTCTTCTGACGAGGGTCAGTTCATTAGATGTGTGCAGATTAATTATATCACGTATTGTTCGTTTGTGTGGTGTGTTTAATTTGTTAGAGCGAAATTAAATTTAAAAGAATTGGGTGTACGGTTTTCTAATTATGAATGGGTGTAATTTAGATTGGATTTAGCTTTTTTAGGTTTTGTTTTAATACTCTTACTAAAACGTGGCTGTGGCTTACTATAGAAAAAGTTATGTCTGTGTTGTAGATTTTGAGCTGGAAGATAATTTTCACATTCTGTTTGTTTACAAAGACTAAAAGCTAATTTTTTTACAATGTAGTGCCAGCAATTTTTACCAATTTGGCTAATTATTATGACTCCATGGGCATTTACGAAGAGTTGGTGGTTAAAGTCTTATTTTACACGTAACATAGTATTCTATGTTGAGATGAGCTATTGCTCATTATACTTTTCAGGAGCTAAATTATGTAAAACTAAGTAACTTAAAAAATCTAAGCCCAAAATTCGGCACTCACATACCATAAAGCCGCGACCACACCCTCCTACTCGCAATAAATCTGACGTTGTCGCGGACAGAAAAAGCTACCGCTGAACATTGTGTTATAATGGATTTATTAATTTCACGCCCCACGCCCCCATTTTATTGCTCGGCTGTACTTCTTGCTTGATTAATAGATTATTATTTGTTTTTATTGCTCAGGAAACGGTTAAGATCACGTTGAGGAATTATTGTTATTGGGTTTTGGGAATCAAGACAATTGCTAATTGCGTACAATGTAAGCCTGCGGAAATCCACTGTGCAAATTAATAGGTTGCTAAGCTAAATAGGTAAAGTTACCTTAGTTAATATGTGATCATTTTATGTAATGAAGACAAGAGTATTTTCAGGTAATCGCTTATGGCAGATTTTATCTGTTTACAGTGTTTGTTAATTGTAGGGAAAGCCTAATAAGCATAATACTTAGCCCATAATGTTCCCACTGCTGGGACACAGGCCTCCTCTCTGTGAGAGGGAGTGGGCCGTAATCCGTAGTGCGGGTTGGTAGATGTGACATGTCTTCGAATTCAAGTTCAAGAATCAAAAATTCTTGGACATGCCGGTTTCCTCACGATGTTTTCCTTCACCGATTAGAGAGCAGTGGTGATGAAATAATTTACACAAAGTAAAGCGCCTGTCTGGGTTTGAACAAGGACCTCCGAAGGAACTTCGAAGAACAGAGACAAGAAACGGAGACTTCCTTAGGACTAAATTTTTCTGGGACATCTGTCCCGAAATTCGGGACAACACTTTTGAATACATTAAAAAAATATGTTATTTGGAATAAGTAATTCGTCTATATTTACCTAAAGTTTGCGACTAGACATAACATTTATAATTTATAACTCCATAATAATAACTTATCCTCTATGGGCTCTAATGGAAAAATAAAACACATAGAATATTGTTGTAAGTTACAACAATATTCTATGTGTTTTTTTCGGACAAATGTCCCGGAAAAAATTTAGTCCTAAGGAAGTCTCCGTTTCTTGTCTCTGTTCTTCGAAGTTTAGGCAAATAGGCACTACCTATTCCTATCACTGCCTATAACTCGTAAGTCGCGGCCGTTTTCATTGCGCTTTCACTGCTCAGACCAGAGAAGACACAAGACCAAAAACCCTACTAGACGATGTATATAATAATATTATCTACTACGACTCAGTCTATATTACATTGCCCTTGAATCATAGAAAACATCAGGCACCCACTCATAACAAAAACAAAATTAAAAGTCGCACATTAAACCTTTTTATTCGTGGTTTTTTAACCACTTACCATGCGAGTAACCCATGAAATAAAACCTAACATAACATTAACCTGGTCCTTTATCTAACGAAATCCCCTGGCCATCTCATAACGGGTCACAATCACCCTGCCGCAATAATATCTGTCTCTCAGTCCCCTGGCTAGCAGGGAATGACAGGAGACGACACAACGTTCATCTCAGAACGAATTACAGTGTGGCGAGCGGAATATGAATGTGGCGGGTATTTGGAATATTTATGTGTGCGCCTGTGTTATGGTGTGAGTTCCTGTTTAAGGTTGATTAAAAAATGTTCCAGTGTTGATTAGAGCTTTAGCTTGCTCTAGTCAGAATATGAGAGATTTTTTAGTTTTAAAAGTTTGTGAGTTTTAGTAGGTGAGGATTATTCTGTGATGCGGTAGTAGAATACGTCATCTTTTAGTGTTCAATAATTAAGCACTTTATACCCTGTACATTAGGTAAACCGTTTTCTGACAGATGGAACTAGTGATTGCAGCAACACACAATACATTGATTAATACACGTGCGGTATTATAATGTCTGTAGGAAGCCGTAAATAAGATAATTCAATAAGTTCAGGAAGTTCATATTTTTATTTTAAACGAATTTTAAAGTTAACTTTTACGTAATCTGTTTTATTTATTTCTTATCAGGTTTAAATTATTTTTAAATTTTTAGTCCTTTTTATTAATAAGTAATAAAAGCTTATTTTTAAAATGTTTTTTTTTTCTTTTAATTTTAATGTAATTTTTGACGTTCAAAAGTGCCTTTTATGTGCCTATTTGAAATAAATGATTTGACTTTGACTTTATTACTAATAGTTTGTTTGAAAAAATTACTATTTTAATTTCGCTGGTAGTGTTTATTTTATTTTTTATTTTATTTTATTGTATTTGGGTGGCTTACAGCTATCAAATACAGAAGTAGTAGTGAGGTAATTGACGACAAGCTATTTACAAGCCTCCACAGTTAGCAATAGAGTATTGTTGTACACATTTTCAAATTGACTAATGAAGCAAAAATAGTTAATGAATAGGTCAACTATAACACTAAGTATAACATTAAATTACTTAACTAATAAATTAAATACCTGTAACAGCACATACTCCAACAGCAGATGCACATGCATCTGCCATGCATGCGCAGCCGCTGTCAGATTGTATCAGAAACAATATTAGGTATACTGCTTAGATAAAACAGTAGTAATGGACGCTAAGCTGCTAGCAAACAAATCGATTGAAGGGTGCTTATTCTTTACAATTTGGTTAAAAACTTTAACTGAGCGAACCATATAAGAATTGCTACGGTAAACTGTGCGAGCGTAAGGAACATGAAGAAGATTTCTCAAACGAGAATGCCGAGGTGGAACATTCAGAGACAGCTTAGAAAGAAGTTCAGGACATTCAATCTTTGATTGTGCTATTTTAACTAGGAAACGAACGTCAGATATATTTCTCCGAGTTACAAGTGGAAATAAGTGGAATCGAGCGCATCGTTCATTGTAACTCAGATAAGGGATTTTAAATTTATAACCTAAGTCATATATATTTCATACTTCCAAAATTTTCCTATACAATAGTATTGCCAGTGGTTTTATTTACTGTCGTATTTTCGTCTCCACATTGTATGATTACTGAAGATATACAATATTAAGAAATGGAGAAGCTGTAAAATTGAGGAGTACGTTCAGTATACTGCGAAGTCACGAAAGCAATTTGCAATTTGCATGTATAAGACATTACATCTTGCAATGAAAATTGATCACAAAGTAACGCTTTCATTGTTTAAGCACAATTCATTATTTTTTTTATATACTTTTGACATTTCAATCAATATACATACCTAATCTTATATGAAAAATATCAAAACTGAAGTATATTCTAATTTAATTTAATCTATGTTATTTAATCTAATTCATTGTAATCAATTTAGCTTTTAATAGTTCATCAAGCACAGCATGCACTACATTATGTGCAGATGATAACGCAATTAATTATAGTTTGACCAAAACCGCTGTACCGCGCTTTCGGTATATGCGCGGCGAGATGGGGGGGGGCGCTCATTCGTCATCGCTCACGGCGTCCCGCCCCCCGCCTCGCCGCGCATTCCTAAGGCAAGGTACAGCAGTTTCGGTCAAACTATAATTAATTGCGTTATTATCTGCACATAATGTAGTGCATGCTGTGCTTTTCTGTAAGTAAGGAAGTGCTTAAAAGTACTAAAAGTACTTAAGTTTGCAATGGTACTCATTGTTGAAAAGTCTTGCGAGTTACCAAACTATGGGATCGAACTTGGGCTTAGTATGGTCCTTTCTCGCGCACCAAAGATAATGATCAAAATCGTTTTAGGCTCGAAAATATTAGACATTTTTACATCGCAAAAACGTGAATGAGTTTTCCACGAACCTTAATTCAGACCTTTCAATATCGAAACTCAAAGCCTTTTCTCTTTTCCAGGCCTGAGAATAAACTCATTACAAAGTGACATGAGAACCCGATTATAGAATTCACACGTGCAGAACCCACCGTGACATTTCCCTCTTAATTTTATAAGGTTTTATTGAATTTATTAGAAATGAGGTAATGGGGAGATACTTCGTTGTGCTTTTATTTTATTTTTTCAAGTTTATTAAGGACTTCTGCTCGCGGCTTCGTCCGAGTAATATTTCTTGTTCCCCGACCCACCCCGTCGCTATTGCTAAGCAACTGATTAGCAAAATTCTTAGAGCTAAGTAATTTGACGACACGGTTGGCGCAGTGGCTGAGCGATCGACTGCTGCGCTGCGTGTCGCGGGTTCCATTCTCACACGGAACAAATATTTGTATTGCCTACAGGTAGTTGTTCCGGGTCTGGCTGTTTGTGTATGTGAGTTTAAATGTCTGTAAACGCACCAGAGGACACACACACAGAGACACACAGACGACGACACACAGGACGCACAGGAGTAATTCTAAGTGTGGGGCAACGATTTAAAACGTAAAAAAATATTAGTAGCTATAAAAATTAAACACCACTGTTGCAGTGTTAAGAGCATGCTAATTTCTATAGTGTCACATTGAATTGATTCTCTTAATTTATTATAACGGACACACACTTCCATATGTGTTTCTTATTCCAGCGTACGGCACTCGTGGGTTTCAGCTGAAATTAAACCAGCGTCAGATGGCACACGTTGGCAGCCTTTTGGCATTATAATATGTTTTTTAAATTTTTCATAATTTTAGGTGTATTTATTTTGCTGTAATGTTATTAAACGCTTTTTTTTCCTACTTACGGTATCGAGAATTATGCAGCTGAAACCGCGGGGCGCTGCTAGTGTAAAATATTGATGTTAACCACATCTGTTTCTGCTAAACCGATCCGACCATAATTAATTAACCATGCCATAAACTTTAACTCAATAAAAAATATACCGTCACTTGTAACTATTTTAAGGAAGCTGTCAGGCTACACTGCTGCCTCGAGGCTAAAGTAAAGTTAAACTGTCAAGGGATAACCAAGTAACAAGCTTAATTACAATTAAATTAGAAGAGGTCTGAGAAAAATACCTTTTAAAAAGCGTCCAGCAAATAATGTTAAACTTAGTAACAAGTTAATATTCATTAGCTTGCAGTGAACCTTGTCCCTAGGCTCTGTAGAAGCTGAACTATAATTTTTTAACCGATTTCAAAAAAGAACTCCGTCATTAATAAACCAATTTTAAAAATATTTTTTTTTTGTTTAAAGGGACTAGGAAAGGCTTACGGGACTTAGGTAAGTTAAAAGTGAAAAAACAACGCTCCCAAAACAACCACTATAAAGTGAAAAATATCTTTAATTTCGGAAGTCGGTGACATAACACGAAAATACAAAACTAAAGACACTGCCTTCCGATATTGAAGTTATTTTTCAAATACTAAGTAAATAACAGTGACAGGAAGCTATTATAACATAATCAATATACACTCAATTAAAAATAATACGTATTATTGAAGCTAATTTAAAAACCACTCATCCGTAGGTAAATTTTTGACGGCACGGTTGGCGCAGTGGTTAAGCGATTGACTGCTGCGCTGCGTGTCGCGGGTGCGATTCCCGCACGGAACAAATATTTGTATGGCCCACAAGTAGGTGTTCCGGGTCTGGCTGTTTGTGTATGTGAGTTTAAATGTTTGTAAACGCACTCACGACACAGGAGAAATTCCTAGTGTGGGGCAAAGTTATTTTTTTAAATAAAAAAAAAATTCTCGTAATTTAAAACGTTCAAAATCTAGTCGCAGTCTCACCTCGGTGAAAAACAAATGTCAAAAACTTGTCAATATGTAGGGAAATCAGAGCTATTTTTGATAGATTGAGAGACCGAGATCAGACTGAAAACGTTCTTAAAATTACGAAAATTGCCCCTCAGGACTTGACCAAATTGATATATGATCACCCTATAAGTATACCGCTTGAAACAAAAGAAAGTTTTTGCCTTCTCGTCGTCACATCTGACCTGTATGGCGTATGGAACTAATGGCCATGAAAGTGGGCTAATTTGGCCATAATCACCGTGACTGGAAACTTGATTGATGGTCCCAAAAACTTATTTACGTTCTGATGAATTACAAATACGGATGTTGAGGTGATATTTTCTTTGAAACACAAAAAGTTCTAGTATTCATCGTTTCTGAAACTAATTAATTATAAAAGGGCCTATTTGGCGCAGCCGTGAGGCACAAAATACAAGTTAATTTTTTCTATTTTTATTTTTGTATAAAAATTGTGTGCCTTACTTAACCTGCGTCAAATAAAACTTTCTTTTTCTTCCCTTTTATAAACATTTTTTTTTAAACAACCGTTTGTGAACCACGCTTTCCTAATTCATTTTTCGTTTGAGAATCTTTTGGCATACATTGTCACAGCGCCAAATGGTTAATGGTAAAATAAATAATTGGTGTAACCTTTCATAAACACTTGTAGAAAGGTCCATTCGTATCTTTTAAACGATTCACGTCTCTATCTAACTTGTATGACTTAGTCACTTTGAATTAAAAAAAAATAAAGTCATTGAATCATGACAAGCGACGATAAAGCGATCGCTAAGCGTTCCCTGTCACGCCACCCATGTTCCTCCTTCATTATCATACAAATTACAATTTGTTGTCTTTCCGTCTGCCTTCCTTCAACTTGTTGGCTCGCTGGTATTTTGAAAGCATTTCGTGAGGCTTTGTGCGATGATGAATATCGTTTTGAGTCTATTAGTTAGTGGCTTTGATATTAATGCCGATCGGAGGACCAGATATTTTAAAGTTATGGCTGGATTCGAAACAATATCTATGTGATACGGTAGGACGGGGCTTGTGAGCTAAGCAGGTTGAGCTACGCTTGCCGTGGTTAGCCCGTGGATGGGTTACCATCTTTACATGCCAAGATACTCCATGCCTCAGAAAGCACGTTAAGCCGTAGGCTACGACCGTCATTCGTGGGTTTTTAACAGTCGTTACGGTTAGTCAGAAGCCCATAAGTCTGACAACCAGGTTTACCAGGGGTATCGTATTACCCAGTAACTAGTTTGTGGAGGTAAGTTATGCAGTCGCTCCATGATATTCAATTGCATCCGGTTAGACTGGAAGCAAACCCCAACATAGTTGGTAAAAGGCAAGGCAGATGATGATCTACGTGAGGACGTGAAAACTTTAAGTGTGTTTCTAGACCACGGGTTCTTGTATTCGAATAGTTTAGGTGTTAAAAAGGGTTATAACTAATAAACATAAGGTAAGTACTATTAACGCAAAATTAATCAATATAAACCGCAAACGGCGTGCGTAAGAGTACGTAAGAATCGTGGCAGGGAGCGCTCTATAATTTCTACCAACCCCCATGGGAAAAAAGCGTGAGTTTGTGTTCAGACGCCAGCATATCAAGCTACTACAATCTGTCAAATTTCTTTAATAGATTTTCAACTTTATCGCTAAAGCATTAAGGTTCAAGGTTGATTGGGAAAATTTGACACTTTTGGATAGCTTTACCCGCTGGCGTCTGTACGAATGCGTATAAGTAGAAGACATATTATTGAATATGTCTTACAGCTTTTTTTTTTTTTTCAGGGTGGGAAATCATCAAATGACTCCTCCCGCTCTGGGTGGAGCAGAAGGGAGTGTCAGACTCTTACTGACTAAAACCCACCCGTGTTCCTTCCTTAGCCCTTTATGTTCCAGGGCAGCGGTAACCCTTTCGGACGATCCCGCTACCCTGGCAGGCTCCGGCCCTATCGGGCCCCGTCACTTCTGCTGACATCTCTTTGAGGCGCACGTGGAACACATACGCGCCGTCCGGCACGGGCCTGGTCCTGATCGGACGGTGAGTTACCCATTACTCACCGCCCGCAGGCCCGCGCCTACGGTGGCCGGGAGTCGTCACGCGGCTCCCGACGCCCGGAGCGTCTCCCGCGGCGGCTGAGGCGTGAGGTGCGTTATGTCTTGCAGCTTAGTCCGCCTTATGTAGGTACTACTTTTTCAGATTGATGTATGAATGATTAAATACATTTCAATTAAAAGCAAATTTATCATAGTAAAAATACTTAGCTCCAAAGCCAGAACATCAACGAGCCTATTAAAACAGTTTTATTTGTTTAGAGATGGTCTTTGCAGTCATTAAGCGCTACTGGCCGCAATTCGCAAAGTGGTGTCAATTCACAAAATTGACACTCAAGTCGTAATTTTTATTACGAGTATTGCTATGCGTAAACGTAAAACTCGTAATTTGCGAGTCGAATCGTAAATTGGAAGAAAAGTTGACCATCAGTGGGTTTTATGGGTTATTTATTATTTTTGGTGAATCGCTACTGGATTGGAAGATAAATTACTATGTAAATTATGGTTAAAAAAGAAATTGAAAATATTACTGATTCATCAAATGATATGTGACATCTACCAACCCGCACTGGGCCTGCGTGGTAGATTATAGCCCACTCCCTCTCGAAGGCCTGTGTTCGACCAGTGGGACAATAAATGCTACTGGGGAGTTTGTTGCACCACTTCTTCCTAAATTTTAATTCAATAATATCCCTGGACATTTCACACAGCGCCATCTAGTCCCAAGCTAAGCAACCTAATGCTTGTGTTATGGTAACAAGATGGCTGATACTACTTATATACATTTTTTTTTTTTGTAAATACAAACATATTATAGATAGAAAAACACCCAGACTCGGAACAAATACATGTAGGTCATACAAATATTTGTTCCGTGCGAGAATCGAACCCGCGACACGCAGCGTAGCAGTCAATCGCTTAACCACTGCGCCAACCGTGCCGTCAAGTGGTGAAGACCGGGCGTTGTGGGAAACGCAACGAATAAACAGTGCTGATTCGCAGCCTAGTTTGAATAAATTACATTTTATATGCTTATCACAATCAAGTTGTATCCGGTACGCCAGCGTCATCTGGTGCTGCTCAATAGAGTCTAGCCTAAGTTCGTGCGAGTCCAAAAGAGCGAGCATTGGTGTAGAGCTTCTTCTGATCATCGGACATCAAACGGACAACATGTGCTCAGAAACTGTTTCGTGTACCGTATCGTAGTGTCATGTACCTACAGTGTGTGATTCATTTGTTCGTAAGATTATATGTAATCTGATTTGAACTGCAAACGGTTTTTCATTGCGCAATAACCAACACCATCAGTTTAAATATGGCTGATGATAAAGAAAGAAAGAAAGAAAGAAAGAAAAAAAAAGAAAAAACATTTATTTAGCATAAACTAAAAGACATACAATACACCAGATACACACATCAGATACCAACTAATAAAAAAACCGGCCAAGTGCGAGTCGGACTCGCCCATGAAGGGTTCCGTTACGTTACGATTTATGACGTATTAAAAAAAAACTACTCACTAGATCTCGTTCAAACCAATTTTCGGTGGAAGTTTATATGGTAATGTACATCATGTATTTTTTTTAGTCTTATCATTCTCTTATTTTAGAAGTTACAGGGGGGGGGGACACACATTTTACCACTTTGGAAGTGTCTCTCGCGCAAACTATTCAGTTTAGAAAAAAATGATATTAGAAACCTCAATATCATTTTTGAAGACCTATCCACAGATACCCCACACGTAAGGGTTTGAAGAAAAAAAAAATTTTGAGTTTCAGTTCTAAGTATGGGGACCCCCAAAATTTATTGTTTTTTTTCTATTTTTGTGTGAAAATCTTAATGCGGTTCACAGAATACATCTACTTACCAAGTTTCAACAGTATAGCTCTTATAGTTTCGGAAAAAAGCGGCTGTGACATACGGACGGACAGACAGACAGACAGACATGACGAATCCATAAGGGTTCCGTTGCCATTTGGCTACGGAACCCTAAAAACAAATAGAAAGTATATAGACCGATGCAAGAAATTAGCAAGTAAGACGAGACAGACCTACCTTCTCCGTCATGCTTACGTTACGTATCGACAGAACATCCTTCTGTAAATCCTGTTCGTGTTTGACCCAATTTCGATAATACGGAATCAAATTATTGTGAAAGCCAAAGCTTTTTATGTATTCGCCCGGGAAAGTTGTAAAGGATTATGATTTTAGACGGTACCCATCTTCCTGAGGTACTTGATGTTATTAGGTATTTTATTTCTTGCGCAAATGCTGAAAATATTACAATGTTTTTCCTGAAGTTTAGGCTAATCCTGAAAACGTGGAAGCGATTACTTTTATCTATGTGTAATAGTCAAAACAAAATAAGGCCACTTGTTAATTTTAACATCCGGACTAATTTAATTATTTTAAAGTGTTCTTCAACGACATAATCTTTTGTGTGGTATTTCCTGAAGTGTTAACAAACATGATGTGAGTATACCACTTGCATAATTTTTGAAGTGGGTACTTTGATACTTTTTTCTGTAATCACTTGAATTTACCATAATATAAGACGAGTTCTTAAGTCATTTAAATTGTGGATTCTTCTGTAAACAGTCTTACATTTGCTAAGTTAGAACGTGGATAAACATTTTGATAGCGCTATGCCGAGGATTCGAAGACATATGAACCTGCAAACCGCAACTAGAGTCATCACACTGATCCTAGAGGGACATTCGCAGTATTCTGTAGCTTTACAACTTGGTTTTTCAGAATTCTTAAAATTGATTTCAAGAGACTGGGAGTGTAACCAGAAGACAGGGATCTGGCAGGAATTGAGCAACCACTTCACATACGTTTGAAGGCGCGTCGTCACCGCCCGTGCCTTACAAAATCGCTTGCGCCAGGTGACCGGTACCCGCGTGAGTGACCAAACTATTAGAAATTGGTTACATGAAGACCAGCAGTTTTCTAAGAGCCGCGTAGAACAGATTCCATTGACTAGTGTACACCGTGCAAACCGATTATCATTCGCAAGACTCCAGCTGGACTGGGACAGAAGTGAATGGACCACAGTATTGTTCACTGATGAGTGTAAAGAGAATTTTTTAAGTGATGATCGTCGCATTAGTGTATGGAGACGAGAAGGTGAGTGATTTTTGGACGCTTGCATCTATGAAATTGACAGATTTGGGGGTCCCAATACTCAGTGGAGGCACGATAACGGCTGTGCGACACATTGAGGAGATCATCGGACCTCATGTGGTGCGATTTGCATAAAGAATTGGTGCAAGATTCACATAAATGCATGACAATGCCCGCGCTCATACAGCTAAAGCCACTAGCGAAGCCCTAGACGACGCTGGTATACGTGTCTTGCCGTGGCCTGCCAACAGTCCGGACCTTAACCCCATCAAACACATGTGGGATTTGTTAAAAAGAAGTGTCTGGGACACAAATCAGCCCGTACGTAATGAACGACAGCTCATTAACGTGCTCAAGTCAAGCTGGGAATAGATTTTAGAAGAGACAGTGACATCTGTTAATGTGCCATCCAGGCTTCAAGAATGTGGTCGAAAAAGAGGAAGACACAGACGATACTAAAGAAGTGCAAAAGAGATAAAAATCTTTCGACATTTTTGTTTTTTTCATTAAGTGAATTTTTTGCTGAAATTGTATTTTTTCACAAAAAAACCTGATCAGATGTTATTTTATCTATCAATAAATTTAATTTTAAGGTTTTTGCATTAAAAATTAGCTAGCTAATTCAATTTTGCTAATATTATTTATCTACCCTCAACCCCAATACATTTATTAGAACAGAAAATACACGGTGGCCCTTATTTTGTTTTGACTAGTATATTTTTACATCACAAGCTTATGTACAATTATGCAATATTTGAAAGCTTTTCTTCTGATTTCATCCTGTATATATTAAAAGACATAATTAGAACAGAGTAAGTAATTAAAATAGCAAATTAATGTGTTCCCCGGATACATTGCTGACTGAATACTTTGTAATTACTCACATCAGCCCACGATTTCAATTGAAAACCCCATGATATCCCATTCATAAAGCATACAAAAGTTCCACTAGTCAATTGACGCATTTACATATTAAAAGATACACTGGCGGAAAGGATGGACAACGCAAAAAGTCAAAAAATAACTTATTAAGACCAGTGTCTTCTAAAGCTGAAACTCCATTATACAGTAGCGGTCAGAAGTGGAGTGACATTCTCACGAAGCAATAGATTGACACTTTTGTTTAACTTACGACCTTCCTCTAATGACTAATTTCTATAATATAGACACACTGATTGTATTTCATAAATTCAACCATTAGGTTATATGGCATGTTAGCCTAGCGGTTATCATACGTCGGTAAACACGTTCATGCGTAATGAGCCGTGGGTTCGAATCACGCTATTGAATATAGTTCCGTATCATGTTCGTCTTCATATAATTCGATAAATTATAACGTAGACAGATGCAATTAACTTACGACTCATTCACCGCGACTAAATAGAACGTTATTGGTTCTTAGTTGGTTGTTATTGTGGGTTAGTGACATATTCTATTAGCGGTGTTGTAGTTAATTTTTAAATCCAAGGTTTAAATATTGAGATGAAAGCAGATATTATCGCGCTGCGTAAAAGTGAACTTAATATTATCTATACTTATAATAAATCTGTAGAAGTGAAAATTCTGTACATTGAAAATATCAAAAAAATAAATGGCAGGGGGTGTTACTAGACCAACACCGAACCCAAAAATGTGATTAAAAAAATTTTTGTGTCTGTCTGTCTGTTTGTTCAGGCATCACGCAAAAACTACCGGTTCGATTACGGTGAAACTTGGTATAATTATTCTTTAATATCCTGGGCACCACACTGGGTACTTTTTATCCCGGAAAAGTATATACAATAAAAAACAAACTTAATTTTGCGGTTCGATCCCTAGACCCGATTACTGTACCATCATCATCATCATTCTCCTGCCCTTATCCCAATTTATTTGGGGTCGGCGCAACATGTCTTTTTCTTCCATACTTCTCTATTAGTCGTCATCTCGGTAGTCACCCGATTACTGTACCAACCGCAAATAATAAGTTTGTCGTAGGTTACGTTACCCGCAGTAGAGTTCACTAAAGTTATGCTCTAAATGTAGTGCTGAAGGTTGAATTTGGCTTGCACCGTTCGCAGCACACGCGTGGCGCGCGGCCGCCACGGATCGCTACCGTATATAAGGATATTTTTTGAACTTTGATTTGAACGGACGTGTTGAGTGGCGAGCGTTCGTTCTTATTTTAACTGCTACTTGCAATTCTAAACTGTGTTTTTCAGTGCGACCTTTTTATTTCTATTAGTTTTTAGAGTTATTTAGGTTTATTTTTATAAGTCGTAGGTATAGATTTTAATTTTAAAGTATAGGTAGTATATTTGATAGTGTACGTAGTGACCGTAGGTTATTTTATAATACTGTTAGGTAAGATTAGTCATTCGTATAGATATTAGTTTTTAGGGATTTTGCTTATTTATTGAGTTTAGTTATCATCAGAAATAGGTTTATTTAGGTAGGCAGGTAATTTATTTTCTGTTATTGAGTTTTTTTTTATTTTTTATTATGTAGGTACTTAGGTAAGGATATCATATAGGTACCCTCTTAATCACCACTAATGAGACACAATTGGCTTTCTATTGTAATTAGCCACAAAGGGCCCGCGAGATAGATGGCATCCTGGGGAAGCACATACATTTTATCCTGTTAGCACGTTCCCGTGGGATAATTTCCGACATCCACGCGGGCGAAGCCGCGGGCAGAAGCTAGTATCACATATATTTGATGAAACCGGACTGAGTGTGAGTATTATGATTTAATTATTTTATTTTTTAATATAATATGTAACATTTCTATTTTCAAAATAATTTTGTTTCAAATTGGTAATATTCGTATTTTGTTAGTAGCCTAACAGTACTCTTTTTTTGTTTTAGAGAAATACCTACTGTGAGTCGGAGGGTCAAAAGTAGGCCCCAGCTAGTCAGTGAATAATGAAACAAGTGGTTTCATACCAACGAGATAGTTTGCCAAATTATTCGATACGTCTTTACGAACCGTTCGCCGTGCAAACGAAAACCAGCTCAAAACCCTTATTTGATTGAAAAACATAAACAAAAACGTTTACATTTTGCGATACGGCGATGGGAAGCACGGAATGAGAGATCTGATAAGCAGTTGAAGTTGCATTGCATGGAATTATGTGAAAATTTAACAGGAACAGATATTATGTTTCAATATTGTTGGATCCATGCGCCAGCGTTTACTTAATAGCATTGATAATAATGGGGTTTATACAAAGTCATCATCTGCCATCATCTGCCTAGCCTTTTCCCAACTATGTTGGGGTCGGCTTCCAGTCTAACCGGATGCAGCTGAATACCAGTATTTTACATGGAGCGACTGGCTATCTGACCTCCACAACCCAGTTACTGGGTAATACGATACCCTTTGGTAAGACTGGTTGTCAGACTTTCGGGCTTCTGACTACCCGTAACGACTGTCAAAGATCTAGGAATGACAGCCGGTACCAACGGCTTAACGTGCTTTCCGAGGCACGGAGGGGTCTCGGTATGTAAAGATGGTCACCCATCCACAGACCAACCGCGGCAAGCGTAGCTTAACCTGACCGATCGACCTGTGCGGCTGTTATTATTTAGCCACGGGCCCCCCTATTTAGCCTCGGGTTTATACAAAGTATTAAGTTAAAAATTACAAATTGGTTTTTGTAATATTAAAATAATATTGTGTCATATCCGTAACCCACGCTTCGCTTGCCGATACGCGCTTTCCACTCCAGGACGTCTGCTCCACCGGCCATCGGTCCTTCGAAAAACATGGCCAGCCCGCTGCCACTTCAGCTTGCTTACACTACAAGCTATATTGGTAACGCCGGCTCTTTTCCGGACAACTCCGTTTCTGATTTTATTCTTCAAAGAAACTACGAGCATAGCGCGCTGAGCGACCTCACTAAGCCAAAGTTCATTCTCAATCCTCACATAACTTACATCAGATTTAAAAACCAACATGTTAGCCAACATGCTGGCTTTATGATTTTCCTGTATATCAAGAGTTCAATCAATCGGCAATATTAAAAACGGTGGAGCTAATAACTTGTCGTGATTAACTTCCTAGTAATAGGTTGGTACGCTCGACTAGACCGCTCTTGTTTTTATACCCATGATGACGCCATTTTGATCTTCTGTTAAAGGGTTAGTCAAGCCACAAAAAGAGAAAAATATAATGTGTTTGATTTTCCGTCTTTAGTTATAATCATTCTTGTTTTATTTTCGTTTATCAACATTGTATATTGAAAATGTAGCTTTCAGAAAAATATATGCGATAAGCAAAAGACGACTTTAAAAAGAAATACATACATACAGCAGTGTTACCTCTACGGTTCAAAGCTCCCCTGTCACTTCTTTTCCAAAAAATGTCTGGTCTTTAATGTTTTTTTTTAACCAACTTCTAAAAAAGGAGGAGGTTCTCAAATCGGATGTTTGTATTTTGTTTATGTTTGTTCGCACATAACTCCGTCGCTTGCCAACCGATTTGAAAAATTATTTTTTTGTTGGAAAGATTATACTTCCCAAATTAATGGTCCCATAGAAATCAATTATCAAAAACGGTTTAGTAGTTTGGTTTTTAAACCAAAATTACTGGTAAAAATTACAACTTAAAAATGAAAAATAATAAAAACTTTTTTGAAAAAAAAAAAACAACCGACTTCCAAAAACGTCGATGGCAAACAACGAAAATGCGAACCCAACGACACCGACTTCCGAAATTAAAGTTATTTTTCATTTTGTAGTGTCGTTTTTTGAAGTCGGTTGTTTTTTTTTTCAAAAAACTTTTTATTACAATACTTGTGAGGGAAATATTGGTATTCAGATTCATCCGGTTAGACTGTAAGCCAACCCCAACATAGCTGGGAAAAGGTTAGGCAGGTGAGATGACTTGTGAGAGAAATAAACTCAAATTAACTTGAAAAATAACCTTAGTCTATCGCCTATTTAACCGCCTATGTAATGCCGTTTGATGATAAATGTTATGGTTAGTAACGAGTAAAGTCTCCTCTGCTCTGTATGCACTCTCTAAGCCTATCGGGAACACTTTCAAAAATATGTTCCGGAATTCGTTCCCAACAGAGTTTTAGTGCGTTTACGAGCTCCTGTTGCCTGTACTTTTCATATGGGCTGTAGTTTTCATAAAGGCTTCTTTTCAATCGATCCCTAAAATTCTCGATGGGGTTGAGATCGGGACTCGTAGCTGGCCATGGCAAAACTGTGATATTGGCCTTAAAAATTGCTCTTTGTGTGGCACGGGCCGTAGGTATGTAAGCATTGTCATGCATTTAAACAACGCCGGTGCCCACTCTCTGCCGAAATGGGATGACATGAGGTTGAAACCCGCTCAACCTAACAGGCAGCAGTTGCAGTACATCCAGCATGCAGTATTACCAGCTCTGTTTTCCAAGTGTTTTACCAAGCTTATTCCCGTCCATACACTTGGACCCCCAAAACGGTCTGTACCATGGATGCTTGGTTCTGTAAAACCAAGCATCCATAACTTGAATTCGACGTTAAAATTGATGCTCGAAACATTGATAAGGACCTTTAAATACGTCAAGAACAAAGTTTAGTGCTTTACTTCACAAATTATTACCGAATCATAACTTAGAGTGGGCCCTATTTTGTTTTGAGTAGTTTATTAAGTACAATAGTTAGTACCACTTCTACACCATTATCATATTTAATGCGTAGGTTGAAGAGTAAGGATAGATGGATAGCTTATTATATAAACACCAAGTCTTTCGAATCATATCCGCTGCAAAGTTGAAGCCTGAAACCCCACCTACCTGCCCTTTAATGCACCTACAATAAAAATCCCCATTAAATATCTCGCACACAACATAAAATCACACATCACCGTCGTTGTACACCTAGCATGAACATCGACAGCGATCGGAAGTCGTCACAACCGTGAACCAGGCAATATCCGGCGAGCGCGCTTTGACGGGCGGAACGGAGCCGACTCGTGCGACGTAGTACGACGCGACGATGTATTTGCGCCAGCAGCCAATATGTGACTAAGTTTTTGGTAAAAATGATGCTAGTATAAGGGAGAATGTTGGCGGTTAGTACCTTCTTCGTGGGGGTAATCTACACCCCGAACATTTGAACAAATTGTCGTAGAAATTTTCCGTCTGGGAATGGGAAAATTTGTCGTATTTGTACCGGCAAGGTAAGAATTGAGTTTCGGAAGCTTTACTAGAACGCACCGGTGCTTTTTTCTGTTACAATATCCTTTTTCTGAACCACTAAGCAACTTATTACAGACCTACATTACAGATTTTGCATTGGCAGTAGTATAGTAACCTAACTGACGATCAACACAAGTACGTGCCTTACGATCTTGCAGTTGTAACAGAGGTTCAACCAAAACATTAATCAAGTGCACAAATAGAACTGGCAGGTATTGATATTAACCCTAAAATGATATTGCTGTTCGTAAACTGTTTACTTTGCCCAGTTCACTGTCGATGGTCAGTCGCAATATCGTGGATTCCAAATTCATAAAGCGGGATTAACAGTGTTTAGGGCTGTCCGGTACACTATGTTGGCAAGTGCGGGTTACTATTGAGCGGCCATATCAGTGAAGCAAACAGGATCGTGGCTGATATATTTTTGATCTATGAAGTTCTATTGGTAAAGGCTTTGAGACGGGTCAATTTTGTGTTTGATACCTGCGTGTGAATTTGTTTGACTCTGTAACTACCTGTCATTTTTATAATAAGTTTCCACTGAACATAGAAATAATCTCTTACCTAATTGTTTTTTTTTTTCATAACGTAGATACAGTCAGTAAAGTGCTTATCAAATTGACACACTATGCCATTTTGCCGTGTTAGCCATTTCATACAATTGTCAAAGAATTACAGTTGTGATTTTAATAGACGGACAATTTAAGTTGTAACAATTGATTACTCTGATTTTACAACTTTAAAGAATGAATGGCATAACTTATTTTAAATACGGCTATGTTCTTGAACACTGAACACTACATTATACAGGATAAATTTTTAAACAGTGCGCAAACTGTAACCATGCATTGAACGCATAATTCTAGACGCCCCAGCGTAGAAATACAAGTATTTCGTCGATTATCAAAATACAAGATTTATTTATATATATTTTATTGTACACCACAAAAATACATAGCATAAAAAATACATAAAACACTACAAAATATACAATGGATGGCCTTATCGCATTACTGCGATCTCTTCCAGGCAACCTTTTCATAGAAAAGTGCAATGATACCGACGCGTCAAAATGTATGGCAGAGCAATTTTTTTTATTAATAACTGACAGAAAATTTCAATGCAGGTGAGTTCAGAATCGTGTACTGAATTCACGGTTTCAGTTTGCCTACTGGTTAAAAAATTATCCTGTATAAATTGCCTAAATTCATAAAGCTGTCCGGTCCACCCCGGTGGGTTCCCACATTGTCGAGGCGGGGGGGCTCAGTAGCCGTGGCTTGGTCACCCACGGTGAAGCCAAGAGGAACCAGAGGAGACGCCGCTCGTCAGGGCTTTGCCAGTAAGCCGACGACGTAGCGGCCAACAAGTAGGTTGCGGTACCGCTTGGGCGACATCACAACTGAGGCGGGCCGCGATGTCGTATGGGAGGCATCACGACTGAGGATTGGAGGCCGCGGCGGGAGAGGAGTGCCGGTATTGCGGTGCGCCGCTCTCCCTACCTTCCGCGGCCTTGACGGGGTCGCCACCGTCTGATGGCGGATGCGGTGGGGCCACAGGGGATGAGGAGTGTTGGTATGACGTTGGCCGCTCTGCCTATCCTCTGCGGCCGAAAATTGGCAGGCGGCGGGGCCAATGACCTGACCCGTCGCAGGGGGACTAAGGGAGCCCAGACACGGGGTCGTCTGGCGCCCACGTGCTGGTTTGGTCCCTGGGGTTCACGGCGTGCTATGTGTTCTGGTGCGCCGGTGATGAGGACTCCCCAGAGGGTGCTCCGGTGACGGACAGCCGCGGCGGGTTCACGGATGAGTACTAAAGCGTGCCCGTGTTCCCGCCGTAAGCGGCAGAAGAGGTCACTGTGGAGTTTTAGTGGGATAGAGTCCCACATAACTGCACTATCTCCCCGTGGCAGTGCAGAATGCATGCAGCATTTCTCCTAGATAAAAAAAGGGCCTATCCGGTGCGCTATGTGGGCAAATGCGGGTTCCTATATAGTCGACATCAGGATCATGGCTGATATGTTTTTGATCTATCAAGTTCTGTTGACAGAGGCTTTGAGACGGGTCAGTTTTAGCTCAATACCTGCGTGTGAATTTGAATATATACGTATTGGCGGATAGAATATTTGTTTGAATTTTTCTCCAAATGTCATTTTTTTTTTATCATAAACATAATTCTTTATGCGAGTTTTCATGGCATACAACCCTAATAAAATAAATAGCATTTATAGAAAGTTTATATTATTACTGATTACCTTTATTTCATTATTTACATAATAAAAAATTATATTTTTACATATTAGAATATAAAATCATTAAAAAATATATTTTATTAAACTTAAAATTATTTTAAATGCGTCTGAGTTCTTGAACGCTCTGCATTATATTGTCCTCATGTCACTGTCATAAAATGTCTTACCAAGTGTTATACTTGCAATGATGAGCTTCATAATGAATAGCTGTCTTAGTCAATAGATTGGACACAAATGTCACAAGTACTCACAGCGTTATTTGACAGTGTTGTTTTATGCAATTGTTTTGTAGCGGTATCTACGAGTACAACGCCACACGCGAAAAACGCGTCATACTTACGTCACGCAAATCCTGCATCTCGCAAGCAGAGTTTACCGCGCAATTAGCATAGATACAATTTCCCAGCATCAATCGTTGGGCAATTGCCCGCCAGACACAACACCCGTCTGGTCGGAGTATCCTCCCTTTTCTATAGAGGATGAGTGGACTTTACACCCCGTTCCTAATACCTCTATAGTTTAATCAACAGCAACCAGCGCTGAGCTAATTGACATTTTAATCTATCGTTAGATTAGTGAGAGCTTCTATTGTATTTTTTATTACACAAATAACATAACATCATGCCTATATTCCGAAGGGTTAAGCAGAGGTATACCTATAAATACACAAACATTTAAATCCCATGTGATAGGGGGCCAGCATATTGCCATCAACCAGAAATAAATCCAGACTCCGAGTTGTTACTGCACAGCGACGCGCAGCGCGTGCTGTGCGACGGCACAGTTGGCGCAGTAGTTAAGCGATTGACTGCTGCAGTGCGTGTCGCGGGTTCGATTCCCGCACGGAACAAATATTTGTATGGCCTACAAGTAGTTGTTCCGGGTCTGGCTGTTTGTGTATGTGAGTTTAAATGTTTGTAAACGCACTCACGATACAGGAGAAATTCCTTTCCTAAAAAAGAAAACAAACAAAACTGACAAATTCCAGATAGAAAAACCTAATAATACTTTTCCCGACACGTGAATCGAACCCAGGACCTCATGCACAGCAGTAGCGTTGCTTTAGTTACGACCACTAGACCAATTCAAGTCAGGATTTTATTAGTTTCAGAGAATAGAAACGATTAAACTCCGTAATTTTTTGGTGAAGTTAATGACAAATGTTTAATGATAAACTCGAGATATAATATAGTTTCAGAAAACGCCAGACGCAGTTAATTTGACTAAGGGCTGATTTTTCAATAGTAATAAAACTTATATCTTAAGAATAAATATGACAGTTTGACATAATGACGTATACTAAAGCTGTCATACCGCAATATTTATATGTCAGATAAAAAAAAACGAACTATTGAAAACCGGCCAAGTGCGAGTCGGACTCGCCCATGAAGGGTTCCGTTACGTTACGATTTATGACGTATTAAAAAAAAACTACTCACTAGATCTCGTTCAAACCAATTTTCGGTGGAAGTTTATATGGTAATGTACATCATATATTTTTTTTAGTTTTATCATTCTCTTATTTTAGAAGTTACAGGGGGGGGGACACACATTTTACCACTTTGGAAGTGTCTCTCGCGCAAACTATTCAGTTTAGAAAAAAATGATATTAGAAACCTCAATATCATTTTTGAAGACCTATCCATAGATACCCCACACGTATGGGTTTGATGAAAAAAAAAAATTTGAGTTTCAGTTCTAAGTATGGGGACCCCCAAAATTTATTGTTTTTTTTCTATTTTTGTGTGAAAATCTTAATGCGGTTCACAGAATACATCTACTTACCAAGTTTCAACAGTATAGCTCTTATAGTTTCGGAAAAAAGCGGCTGTGACATACGGACGGACAGACAGACAGACAGACAGACAGACAGACAGACAGACATGACGAATCCATAAGGGTTCCGTTGCCATTTGGCTACGGAACCCTAAAAACCAGGCCTAAATAACACAACGCAAGTCAGATTATGAACACGATTTCACAAAGAACAAAGTAACCTCACTATTGAACAATCTAGAAACCACCAAAAAGTTTGTAACACTAACAGCAGCTGTATGTTAAATTAATAAAAACTTTTGAAAAAACGAGAATGGGTGGCCCATCCTCTCACTTCTTCAACATGACAAAACAATTGCCGCATTGCCGTGAAATACGACCGAACAACCTTCACTCTTATATCTTCATCTTGACTCCAATGTTGCCAACGTTAAAAAACTCACGTTCACAAGGTAATTTATATCAAGCGCTAATATAAAACAGAATAGCTTTAAAGGTTTAAGCAACATTACTGAAACAGTTATTACCCTATAAATAAGCAGTCCTTTGCTTTGTCGACGCGCAGAGAAAGATTATGGTGGTAGGTATTCGAGCTGATTTAGTGGGTGTAGTGTGTGTTAAATTGTTTTTAATGCAGGTGCTTTGCTTTTTTAATAAGGAGCATTTTAAGCACTTAATGTAAAGGTATTTTATTTTATTTTAACTTCCTTAAAACTTTTATCCATCGTGAGGAAACCGGCATATCCTAGAACCACAAATTCGAAGACATGTGACATCTACCAACCCGCGCGGGCACGCGTGTTGGATTACGGCCCACTTTCTCTCATAGAGAGAAGGCCTAATGGAAATGTTATGGGCTGGTTATTTATGTTAGGTAAAATCTTTTGTAAGGAATCAGCGAGGCAATTTTTGTAATTTTAAGAACGTCCACAGTCTGATCTCAGTCTCAATCAGACAAAAATACCTCTTATTTCCCTACGTTTTTGACAAGTTCTAGACATTGGTTGTCGCTGAGATGAGATTGCGACTACATTTCGAAAATTTTAAATTATGGGAGCTACACTTTCCGCGGTTGGTCCGTGAATGAGTGACCATGTTCATATACCAAGACCCCGCCGTGCCTCGGAAAGCACGTTAAGCCGTTAGTCCCGGCTGTCATTCGTGGATCTTTGACAGTCGTTACGGGTCATCAGTAGCCCGAAAGTCTGACAACCAGTCTTAGTAAGGGGTATCGTATTACCCAGTATCTGAGTTGTAAAAGTCAGATAGGCAGTCGTTACATGTAAAATACTGGTATTCAGCTGCACCCGGTTCAGCTGGAAGCCGACCCCAACATAGTTGGCAGACGATGATTAACAAAATAATCTGCACCCACCAATGGACAAGATTTAATAATAATAATAATGATTTTTATTTCGGACCAAAGAATCCATAAAGTGTTAGCAACATAATATACACATACACAAAACACACGCATACATATACACAAAATACACACACGTATTTACATTAAAATTAAAAACTTTGCGAATGCAAAACATTATTCGTAGATAATAATATAGAAGGATAGAATACTCTTTAATGTTCACGAAATAAATTACTATTGGAACTTACATTAGGTCACAGTGGGCGATTTTATGGCTAATTAGTCAATTCGCACGAATTTACTCGCCCGAAACGGGCAAATCGTCACTTGTAAATAACATTTTTTTTTTTTTCTAAGCGACTAGCACGAAGTAAGTAGATTTGTTTGAAAGCGAGTCGACAACTCCAGAAATTTATATATTAGGCATTTGGCACATTTTGAATTTTATGCAATAAAGTTAAGAAAAATGTACACGATTTATAATTTACGAGTAACTCATCATTTCTGCGCGCTATTGTCATTTTTTCTCTATTTCGCCCACAAATAAATCAACTTCGCGTGTGTCGCCTATAGAAAAAATATTTAAAAACGAAGATTCGCCCGTTTCGGGCGAGTAAATTCGTGCGAAACGACTAATGAGCCCATTTTATCACTAAGAGCGATCCGTCACAGTCAACTTTTGGTTGGACAAAATAGAACAGGAGAATTGATAAAGTGAGTCTAGTAACACGGCAAGAAAAGTACAAAATAATTAATAATTTCTACTTTTCTTTCTTTCTTTGACTATCCTGGGATAGGGACAAGCTAATAATGTTTGACTACTCGCAACTACGTACAGACAACTACCTTCAAACTATACATACGAATACAGCCGGCGTGGTAATTGCCTAACATACTATCAACAGCAATGGGTTCCATTTTGACAGTTCAACAACATTCATTGCATTATTTACGTTGTCGAGCAGACACATTTTTCGAACATATGAAGCCATGGATTAGCAAGGTCCTTCAAAATGATTTAGATTGAAATTGATACTGTGTTACGTAATTAGGGTGCTGGATTTTGATTTATTTATTCTCAAACTCAAACTCAAATCATTTATTTCAATTAAACCATTTACAGGCACTATTGAATTGTCGAAATTAAATAGTCGGTTAGTTAGTCAGAAAGTTGAAGCTAGTTGCCCATTCCAAAACGTAGATCTCTATGGAGAAGAACGGGCAAAAAACTCCAAGGACACTCTTTTAAATCAAGATATTATCACAAAATCCTGGGTACGTTTTTCTTATTGCGTATATATGTGAGATCAATGTAAAAAAGAAGCAATTTAAAATATAAAATAAGCCCTGGCAGTTAAGAGATGACCAGTCTCAACCGACGGCGCCCGTTCACGAACATGACATTTCGTTTATTTGTTATTAAAGTTAGAGTCGCATTGTTACGCAATGTGTCTTGGTATGACCATTATATTGATACTACGATTGTGACCTGTCTTAACATCAAGAAACAGACAAAATTATAAAACTTTTTCTATTTTGTATATTTCTTTGTGTTATTTGACTGTCAAAGACGAGGCTTTTGGTTACTTTTTACTATTTTGCGTTTAGGTTATAATGTGCGTGTGTGTGTTTAAATCGTGCTCAGTGGATAAGAAGGATAAGGAACGCTGATCCCAAACAAGATAATAATCGTCATTTATCATCATCATTCTAATGCTCTTATTCCAATTTATTTCGGGTCAGCGCAACATATATTTTTCTTTCATATTTTTAGGGTTCCGTACCTCGAAAAGAAAAAACGGAACCCTTTTTTTTTTGAGGGTGGGAAATCATCAAATGACTCCTTCCACTCTGGGTGGAGCGGAAGGGAGTGTCAGACTCTTACTGACTAAAACCCACCCGTGTTCCTTCCTTAGCCCTTTATGTTCCAGGGCAGCGGTAATCCTTTCAAACGATCCCGCTACCCTGGCAGGCTTCGGCCCTATTGGGCCCCGTCACTTACAGGATCACTTTGTTGTCCGTCCGTCCGTCTGTCTGTCTGTCAAGACCCTTTTTTTCAGGAACGCGTGGAGGTATCAAGCTGGAATTTATATCAAATTCTCAAGTCTACTGACCCTAGGAGCTGTGAAAAAATCAAACTTCTAAGCCAACGCAATCAAAAGACAATGCCGTGCCGCAAATTTCTGCAAATTTTCGACACTAGCAAGGGAATCAAAACCTACAGGGTACTTCCCGTGAACTCAGAATCTTAAAATTTGGTACGAAGCAACTTCTTATAGCACAGATAAAGGAAAAATTGCGAAAACCGTAAATTTTTAGTTACATACCTACACATTTGTACGGAACCCTCGGTGCGCGAGTCCGACTCGCACTTGACCGGTTTTTTATAATGTGCGTCTTATTTGCGTAGAAAAATAATATTTCTTTGTGTCGTTGTTTCTCTCTACAACCGAATTCCAAACTTTATTTCTCAATATGTTTTCAACAATTTCCTTTCACATTTTCCTCCCATCATTTCCTTTACGTGGTGTCAGCGTGATCAAGCGATCACGGTGGTCGGAGGTCGCGTGATGCCGTGTTTCACGTTGCGTGCCATGTTTTCACTTCGGCTTCAACCTTTTCTTGAGTGCTCAATAAGTAACGTAGGTTTATTTGCTTGCTAGATAGGGCTGACAAATATATTGGTAGTTAAACCTGCACCATAATTGCGTAACACACGATCAATGGGAATCGGTTTCATTTTGACAGTTCAACAACATTCATTGCGTTATTTACGTGTTGAGCAGACAAATTTTTCGAACTTATGAAGCAATGTATTAGCAATTTGCTTCAAAATGATTCAGATTCCGATTGATTGTGTGTTACGCAATGAATGTTGTTGAACTATCAAAATAAAAGCTATTGGTACTGTTAGTGTGTTACGCTATTACGCCGCTGTACTTTCTGAAGGAATAAGTAGGATTTCGTTACTTTGTATGATGAAAATGATTTCTTTTGTAAAAATAATTATTTATGACTACCATTATCATACTATGACAGGAGGGGCTTGTGGCTAAAACAATAACAGCCGCACCAGTCGATCGAAGTTTAAGCTACGTCTGCCGAGGGCGACCCGTGGATGGGTGGCTATCCATTACGTGTCCCCTTCGGGCATTGGATAGCATGACATACCATCAGCCCCAGCTGTCACTTGAAGATGTAACAGCCGTTACGGGTAGTCAGCTGAGGGGTATCGGTACTACACAGTAACTGGGTTGTTTAGGTCAGATCAGCAGTCACTCCATGTAAAATACAGGTATTCAGCTGCTTCCGGTTTAATTGGAAGCCGTCGTCAACATAGTTGGAATAAGGCCAGTCAGACGATGTGATAATACCTAATAATGTAGAGTCCGGTAAATTAACTGTTTAGCTAATTGACTACCAAATTGAATTGCCCATATTCAAATCACAACTGTCATTATTTGACAGGTTGTATGAAATTGTTATAACACGGCATATTGACGTAGGATGTCAATTATTTTAACAATAACAACGGTACAAAGGACTTGGTAAGCTTTTCAAAATTTGAACGAAAGATAAACGATTAAGATACTTATAAATAGAAAAAGAAACTGCGGATTTATTGTTACCAACCGGACAAAACAAAACGTGGGGAAATACAATCCACTAAGCATTTTAGCCATTAGAAACTTTTATTAAATACTAGCAGCGCCCCGCGGTTTCACCCGCATAAGTTTCGATCCAAGTTATAAATTATGTGTGTGCTAAATTTCATCCAAATCCATGCAGTAGTTTTTGCATGAAAGAGTAACAAACATCCATCCATCTATTTCTTTTCTACTTAATATTATACTCGTAAACGCGAAAGTTTGTGAGGATGGCCTCACAAACTTTCGCGTTTACGAGTATAGGTAATATTAAGTAGAAAAGCAGGAAGTACATAGGCTAGGAAATTAAGCCCTTTCTTCAAGAAGGTTAATTTATAGCAACTGAAATACAACACTGATTGTTCGAGAATCGAGTCAAGTATTCCATTGTCCCTTCTAGTTGGATTAGCAACAGTAATTCTTTGAAAGAAGTACTTACATTAAACGCTTATATTACTTTACACATAAAACGAATTAAGAGATGAAAGAGTTTGTTTAACGATTTAACTTCCTTTTTCCATTATTAAAGGGAATTCTATAGTGATTAAATTGACCCTTATACCGGTGACAAAAGATCTTGGAAACGATTATGTTGTATTGTACCTACCTTGTATTTGCTTGAAAATTATGTACGATTATAGAAGATTTTCCACACTCAAGTGAACCTAATTGGACTATGCCATTCCAATTTAATTGAAAAAAACCATTTTTAACCCCCGACGCAAAAACGACGGAGTGTTATAAGTGTGTGTGTGTATGTCTGTCTGTGGCATCGTAGCTCCCGAACGGATGAACCGTTTTGATTTTGTTTTGTATTGTTTGAAAGGTGAATTTGTCGGAAGTGTTTGTTCTTAGCTATGTTTGATAAAAATTGGTCCAAGATGGCCGCCGCCACAAAATGGCGGATTACATATTTTTTCACAACTCCCTCAATATGGGTATCAAATGAAAGGGCTTGAATAGTAGAATACTATACGCTATAACAAATTTCAAATCCAAGATGGCCATCACCACAAAATGGCGAATTACAAAAAACCTGATTAAACACCAAATTACCTGAATCTTAAAACGTAAGAAAATAAAAGAAATGAAATAATAAGGAGTCCCTACAAAAAGCATGAAAAAAAAGTTTAATTAAAAATTAAAAAATCCCCGACACAAAATAATAATAAAAATAGTACGGATGTAAAAAGCCCAAAACAATTAAAAACAAAAAAAACTATTGAAATATAGCCACAAATAGTACCTACGTATGAAATTCTTTGATTAAATATTGTCCCGTCGGGGGAACGCTACTATTTTAAACTTTAACAGAACGTTAGGCTAATAATTAGAGCGGTCCCCCGACGGGACAACATTTAATCAAAAAATTTCATACGTACTTACGTACGGTCATAATTTCAAGGTTATTTTTTCCTTTTTATAGGGTTTCACGTTTATACCCTTTTTGTTCTGTTTGTGGCTATTTTTTCAATAGTTTTTTTTTTTTAATTGTTTTAGGCTTTTTACATCCGTACTATGTATTTTTATTATTATTATTTGTCGGGGGTTTATTAATTTTAAATTTAATTTTGTATAGAAAATATGTATCAAACGATGGTTTATTACGAGCTACGGGGTAATTACGTAACACACTGTCCGTAGGAATGGGTTTCATTTTGAAAATTCAATAAAATTCATTGCGTTATTTACGTTGTTGAGCACATTTTCCGAACATATGAAGCAATAGATTAGCTTCAAAATGATTCAGATTGAAATTGATAGCGTGTTACGCAATTAGGGTGCGGATTTTCCAACAGTCTGATAACTTTTATCTGAGGAATATATGTATATCGTGGTTTGACAAGTTTTGTGTAGAAAATAATTATATCCAGAACACCCCTCCATTAATATTATGTAATTTTTGACAGTAGAATTGTGAATAATGAGCGTTTTTTTTTTCTTTTAATCAATACTCGATGTTTGCTATTCTGCCAGTATCAAGTATGGAATTGATACTCACCTACTTTTGTATGGGCAATTGATACTGGCAGAGTCAGCTCAGTTTTCAGCATTCTAAGCACTAAGCTACAATAAACAAGTACGCTGGACTTCATACTATCGATGACAAAATGAAGTCATTTGATTTTCGCCATTTTGGCGCTGACGTGACGTGAGCGTCCGTGGAACTAATATTTTTGATAGCGAGTTTTACGATATGCGCATGCTCTCAGGATAAAAATGTTCTAAATATCTCGTAGTAAACACAAAATACACAAAAAAGTCTTATTCCACGATTTAGACCTAAATAATCAGAGACGTATCAAAACAAAACGACGGTTATATGCGGCAATGTGTCACTTTTAGTTCCTAAGACGCTCGCTTTGAATAGACACAAAAAACAACTGTCATTTCGTATAGTACGAGTATATTTAGTCCAGCGTACTTGTTTCTTAGAGACAAGTGATTCTAAGTGGTAACACTTCTTTTTCAGCTTCTTAAATTTCGGCGTCGTTTGTCTCGTCACATAGTTTTGATGTTCTTTTGATGTCACATATTTGTACTGCCACTTGTATCTGCCTTCCACAGATTATCACATATATTTGCCGTCATCTTGACGACATCATCATCTGCCTAGCCTTTTCCCAACTATGTTGGGGTCGGTTTCCAGTCTAATCAAATGCAGCTGACCAGTAATTTACATGGAGTGACTGCCTATCTAACCTCCATAGCCAGTCACTGGGTAACACGATGTCCGTTAGTAAGACTGGTTGACAGACTTTTGGTCTACTGACGACTCGTAACGACTGCAAAGATCCACGAATGACAGCCGGGACTGAGGCACGGAGGGGTCTTGGTATGTGTAGATGGTCACCCATCCACGGACCAACCGCGGCAAGCGTAGCTTAACCTGACCGATCACCCCTTGCGGCTGTTATTACATAGCCACATGTGATGACAGTAACTTAGTAATTTTTCTCGTTAGTCACCTCCAACATTACTGAACAGGTCCGACCTCTATCTTTACAAATCTACATACCAAAACAATTTCTCCTACTCAAA
Source organism: Apamea anceps (assembly GCA_951799955.1). Lineage (NCBI taxonomy): Eukaryota > Metazoa > Arthropoda > Insecta > Lepidoptera > Noctuidae > Apamea > Apamea anceps. The sequence continues at coordinate 3,683,726 of OX637504.1, read as the reverse complement.
ACTAACGTGGTAACATTAGCAACATAATGTGTGTTATGGGCAGCAATATCTCAAAATATCCCGACTCGCCGCGCGTGCATTGAACATAAACAGAGATAACAGACAACGGACCCAGCCAATATATTAGAAGACACCGTTGGGTAAGGAAACTTGTGGATAAGATGGACAATTATTCTCGTACTTAAAAACGATAAGCGTTCCTCGTAACATAGGTTCCAGTTGAAAACCAGCGTCAGGCATTAGTTGTCTGACATTTATGCTGAACTGGGCCTATTTGGCGCAGCCGTGAGGCACACAATACTGTTTTAAGTTGTATTATTTCTGTTTTTTTTTTGTTTTTGTGTGAATATTGTGTGCCTTACTTAGGGCTGCCACACATAAACACGATACGACGTCGCGTCGTATAATGCCATTACGTTGTGAGCTCGCCTTCAAGCATATAATACAAGATAGCATGATACATGCCAAGTTTGTAACTAGCAGCCGTCCGGACAATCGTTGACGGTCACCATCTGACAATGAATGGTCGCACCTTTGTTATGTAAATCGAAGGATTTTACGACGCGACGTCGTATCGTGTTTATGTGTGGGAGCCCTTAACCTGGGTCAAACAAACTTACGTTTTTTCTTTAAAATTCAAGTCTCAAACTTAATTTCAGTGACAAGCAATGTTACAAGCAACTTGACAAAAATAATAATAGGTTTCTTGACAGATTAAGACCGAGATTAGAATGTGAACGTTCTTAGTGTACACACGAGCGACACGCGTCAACGGCCAGAGGCAAGTGCAGCTGTCGACTGCGTGTCGCTCGTGTATTTACTACTTTATGCCTGGAGGCTTTTATTTCGGTAGTAAGTTTTTATTTACATTTTAATTTAAAATAATAATACATTATGTACATGTGAAAAATAAGCAAAAGAATCATAGGGCATCAAAAAATTCGTCCGCATCGCTGTCAACAGGAACAGTGCCCAAAAGGCTGGCAGCATTTATTTACTACTTGAATACAGTGCTCAAATACACGAGCCGCATGTTGTCGACGGCAGCCGCCGACACATGTTGACGGCAGCCGTCAACGCGTGTCGGCAATTGCCTCTGTCGTTGAAGCATGTTCCTCATGTGTATGATCACTTAAAAATATGAGAATTGCCCCCCTGATGTTGTGATATAACAACACCTTAATTTTGGAAGGGTGGGGTGAAGATGCTATTAAATAGGACCCTAAATATACAGGGTGGCAGGGACATCGACGCGCAAACTGTAACCATGGATTCAGCACATGAGTTTAGACCCCATAGCGTCGAAATTTTTCGTCGGTTATTTAAAAAATATATTCCTGTTCCATACATTTTGACCGCATCGGTATTGCACTTTTGTGTAATACTAATGCGGTCAAAATGCGCTATGGGGCCTAGTACCTATCCTGTGCTGAATTCATGGTTACAGTTTGCACGTCGAAGTCCCTGCCAACCTGTACATGACACACGACAGTGAGTTTGACATGGTTGGAAAAATGCACACACATTTATAAGTCATAAGTCATTTATTAATTTGTTGAACATAGGTACAATAATGATGTTATAAGAGAGAGAATAGTGCGCTATGTTAAGCCAGAGGGCGTACAAATGTATTATCATACTCGTAACACGTATTTCCCCTGAAGGGCTAGTCCGAGACAAAATATTTTTGCACTAATTAAAAGATCAATTAGTCCTGAGTTTTAATATTCAATTGCTAACCAGAAACACTTGACTATAAAGTAACTTTTGATCCTATCATATTTTTGTTTTTGGGTGCAGGGAGTGTACTCTCTAACGACCAAACCCAATTACTTATGTAGCACCATTTTATCAACCTATATTTCTGGTTTTAATGTCCCAACAATCCATAACAGTAGCGATCTGTCTTTAAGTGAAAATAGGTAGGTAGGTAGGTAGGTTCGTTTCCAAACCCAATAAACTATTGTCACTTAAATTTATATTAACTTTTTTTTTTGTTCGTTATGTCAAAGAAGACACGAGCCCCTTAGAAAGTAATTGGTCTGTCAAAACAAGTGTCAGATTAAATTTATCGTATGGGCCAAAACACATTGGGAGTATGGACAATAGTCAAGTCGTGTTGCCGTTCCTTCTTCGTTCAGGTCCCAGATTAATCTTATGTCCATGAGAGTGATACGGAGTCAAAAATGCTGGTAACTTTATTTGAATATCGGGACGTGCTTAGGAAGAACACCCCAGGGCTACGTCAATCACTGCATTGCAAAATCACACTCAGATTTCAAACATTGAAGCGACTATTTTGCCCAAAGGTTTTTTAGCTTGTGTAGTTGTGTCAGAATTCACTATTGTGCTCACTGCTATTTCCGCAGTGAACACAGAGTGACTGACAACTGACAGTGCGCATATTTGAGTAAACTTACTGCAGCTTTGTACAATGGTTTACAATTTTATAGCAAAATAGGACTTGATTTTTCCTGGTCACGTATAAAATGGTGAAGGCAAACATCGTGAGGAAACCAGCATCCTAGAACCAAAATTTAAAAAGCATGACATACACCAACCTCAACTGGGCCTTAGTGGTGGAATACACTCTCTGTGCTACTGGGGAGTTTGTTGCGCCACTTCTTCTTCCCTCTAGGAAGTGGTGAAGGGCGAGCATTTTGGGGGATTGTTATGTAATTTCGACGTGCGAAAAGTGCTGATTCTCTGCCTAATTTAAACAAATGACTTTTGATTTCTTAAAGAGAGGAAGACTTTGTATAAGCAGTAAGAACATTATATACGTCTACGTTCACTAGAAAATGCTACAATTTTGAAGGAAACTCAAGAAAATAAAAACTATTCTACGTCTTATCCAATATCACCTACCGTAGCACTAGAGGACGTCTTCAATACGGAACTATTCAAATCACAACCACGCACTGCTATTAATATCGAAGCTAGAACTCTGTTTAAACAAGTATAAACTAGACTAGAGTGAAATATATACTTGGGATGCTCAGATATTAAATTCTGTTATTGGTTCAAGTATTTATTTGTTTCTGTACTAAAAATTGAGCAGAGCTTATTAGATTTTGTATTGACATTAGCCGAATTAATTTTGACGACAGTATACAGCGGTCTGTAAATAAACAACGGAAATTTTCGTTTTTTTTTTTTTGTGAAATGAATACTATACTCCATACAAATAAATAAAATTGAAGTGTCGCTTTGTAATGTCAAAATAACAGCTTTTCACTGGATACATATGGAAGTATATACGGTACTTATAAAAAAAAAACAATTATCAAAATTTTTGTCTGTTTGTTCCAGCTAATCTCCGAAACAGCTGGACTGATTTCACAGGACTTTCACTGGCAGATGATATTATAAATAGTAATATACGCTACTTTTATTTTTAAGAAAGAATTAGTTGAGAGACACATTATTATTTTTCGACATCCACGTGAACAAAGTCGCGGGAATAGATAGTATACCCAACCAGATAATTTCAATGAGACTGATATCAAACATAGTCCATCAGTAAGTGATCTTCCACAACTCCACACAATTAGGCGAGTTAGGACGATGACGTTTTACAATGCGCAAGTGAAGATCAACTTGGGGTTAATTACGCGGTTGACCATGTAAACATCAAGACGACACAGGAAATATGAAATAACGTAAGGGAAATTTTGTCGTAAATGATTTACATAAATGTAACTCATTTTCGACAAAATGTCCCTTACGTAATAATAGACGGCTATAAGAATAGGGGAAGACCAAAGAAACGATGGATGGAATGTGTGAATGATGATATGGTTAGAAAGGGGGTGAATACCGAGATGACGACTAATAGAGAAGTATGGAAGAAAAAGACATGTTGCGCCGACCCCAAATAAATTGGGATAAGGGCAGGAGAATGATGATGAATGATGATGTCCCTTACGTAATAACGTAAGGGAAATTTTGTCGTAAATGAATTACATAAATGTAACTCATTTTCGACAAAATGTCCCTTACGTTATCGTCACTGTCGTTATTGACATTTGTGATGCATTATCTTAACATTCAGACAGTTGAGGTATCATAAATGTTTAATAGTTATTATACAACACAAAAATGTTACAATTAATTGTTTAAGGCATAACCATCCTCGGGTTTATGTTAACACAAACAAATGTAAATAAAGGCCCTCCTAGAAACCATTATTCCATTCCGTATTTCGGTACGACAGCCTGATACAATCTACCAAATTCCCTTCGCAAAATTACCATTACGTTTTGGAGTCCTTTCTTGCTCTATAACTAGACAAGCTTAACGTTGAGAAGCGAAGGAAAGAGCCCTTAATTAAACACCTACAATAAATATAAACAAAATTCTCGCATTATCTTACAAAGGAATAAGGCGGACTGTCTACCGGAGTGGTGAGTTTCTGGGTACACAAGTGGAGCGGTGCCGGTGCACATCAAGCTACTACAATCTGTCAAATTTCTTTATTCGATTTTCAACTTTATCGCTATAGCGTTAGGGTTCAAAGTTGATTGGGAAAATTTGACAGTTTCGGGTAGCTTGACCTGCTTGCGTCTGTACTAAGCGGATAAGTTTAACATACATTCCGCGGTTGAAATAATGTGTAATTTAACAATATGTGGCTCACCTCATTATGGAGAAATCAAGCAGCTGAATCGAATCGATTGCAATCAGGTCCAGTTGAAAACCAGCGTCAGGCACTAGTTGTCTGGAATTTTTGCTGAACTGGGCCTTTTTGGCGCAGCCGTGAGGCACACTTTCCTGCGAATTTCTTACATCGGAATTTACACTTTTTATTTGATTTTTTATTTGTTTTATCTGATGTTTTGTTTTGTGTCTTTAAGTATGTGTTAAATAAATGTATTTCTTTTTTATTTCTTATGTTGTAATGTAATCGGTTTTACTGACTGTTTAGTTTCAACAATTTTCAATTCTTGGCGAGGATGACGACGATGAGGTCGTAGCAAACACAGTCATACGGTACAGATTTTGTTCAGGTTATAGTAAAAACGAAAAACCGTTAAATTACTTTTATTTAGCACAGACTAAAAGATGCACATCATATTCTGAGAAATAAAACTTAAAAAATATTTTTTCTGATCTGTAAAAAAAGAACAGGAATGTAGGTATACCTACGGTACGTGAATGTGTCACGGTTGGAATAGACTGGTTCTTCAGACACGTTGTTTAGTACTTTTGCTGAATGGGGCCCCCATAAAAGTACAAACCCTGATCTTAAAACTATTCTCCGCACTGAAGCGGAGAGGAGCGAAGACATGACTTTAGTAGAATTCATTTGTTTTTTTATCTCCCGTCTTTTCCGCTGCTTCCACCAATGTACAGGCAGCCTAAGACGCTCAAAAACATTGCCACCTTGTTAGGAATATTTGCGAACGAAAGTGGCCGACCCGTGTCGGGTGCGTGAGTACACTGCTTACAAACAAAACGGAGCCAATTTAATATTTGCCCAGCTTAACTTCGTAAGGGTATGTCAATAGGGCACTACGTGTAGTAACAATGGACCGGGTTCACGAGTGTCCCAAATAAACATCGATCTTGTGCGCTATTTATCTTAGGGTGAGCTACAAACACTGTTCGGTTGGTACCGGCCGACGGGCGACTTTTTGTGGTCCGAAAATTCAATGGTAACTTCTTTAGAACTCATTATGTAAAAATTAGCTTAAATAAGAGGCTTTGACTTTGAAATATCTTTCACCCCCAAAACAATTTACTTATAATATTTTTTTAATAAGCATTTATTCTCTTAAATTGCAAGGTTTGTGTGATATCGTAAAGGACAAAAAATAGCTTTCGTTTGATGTATCAAATTATCAATGGCATCAATACTTCGACTCATTGAAAAGATATTTATCAAAAACAGAAACACATTTCTCTTGTAAAATTTGAGTTTTACGATTACCGACTTATTGCTGGGGGGCGTCAATACAAGTGAATACTTAACCTTTTTATAGCAACATCAAAGACTATTTTAATGCACGATTATTATTTTTATCTAAAGACAAATTATGAATATGTATTATGTTGGCAAAGATTAAGCAAAGGTCAACTTATTTACTTCTACTGTTATTCAAATAAGAGTCGCTTGATAATCTGGTTACCAAAATAATCATTCTACATAACTATTTATACAAACTTTTACTTTTCCTTTGCTGTGCAAAGCTTGATAATAATAAATAAACTATACATATGTAAAACATTGGTCAGGCAGGGGCTATAGACTTTCCATAGTCCTCAATAACCAGTTCACTTTAGCCACCCAAACCCATAATCCAATATCTTTGTTTCCAAATTCTGCAATAGCGCTACACCAACCGGGCGCTGTCCTTGGGTGCACTTGCATAGTGCGAACAGGGATAATCGTCGGTTGGTGCCTGATTTTATAAAAAAAGTCTAACGGGCCTTTGCGAGTTGGTTTCAATCTCTCGTACGCCTTCCAAAGGTCCAGGATCCCAGAATCCCAAGAAATATCAAAAGAAAAAAATATATAAACTACGTTAGTAAAGACCATATATCTAAGAAGCGAATAGGCGATATTTAAAACTCTATTTCCATTTCTTTTAAAACTGCTGTACATATTCATAGATTCAAACAATACGAGGAATCTCAATCAACCAAACTTTGCAACACAAAAGTTGCTCACAGCAGCTCGTCTGTCCAGTCAAGGCAATTTAAAGTCAAGCACACAGGGGCAAACAACAGCGACCAACAACAACTGCTCAGTCACTCAATCAAGGAGTCGAGATGTTTCTTTGTTCCCCTTTGAGGAGTAAGATGGCGGGTCAGTCGTTGTTTTGATACGAATCTGGTATTCATAGTCTAAGACACTACATGGTTATTGCAAGAAAGGTATCTACGTAGGCATAAGGTGTACATATTTAGGAAGAGGAAAGGCAAGCCGCGGCGACCCTAAATAAATTAGGATAGAGGCAAGAAAATTTATGATGATATCTATGTTGGTATCACGCTGGTATTTCATTTAATTTAATTTTCAAGTAACCGTATTATACCTGTAAATTGGAAAAAATTTCAACTTTCTCGGGACAAACTGATTCTTTTCTTATTGATGTAACAACATCACGCCGAGAGCAGTGGTGACCCAGTGGTAACGGCTGCGACTTACGAGTTGTAGGTCGTAGGTTCGAACCCAGACAGGCGCTTTACTTTGTGTAAATTATTTCATCACCACTGCTCTCAAAACGGTGAAGGAAAACATTGTGAGGAAACCGGCATGTCTTAGAACCAAAAGTTCGAAGACATGTGACATCTACCAAGCCACACTGGGCTCTCGAAGAGAGGAGGCCTGTGTCCCAGCAGTGGGAACAATGTAGGCTGATTACGCTATGCTGACATCACGCCTGTAATTCTCCGAAGGTTTAGGCAGAGGTGCACCTATTAGTACACCCACATTTCGCTAGTTATGTTTAAGTCCCATGAAATAAGGGGTGAGCCTAGTACAGACGCCAGCACATCAAGCTACTACAATCTGTCAAATTTCTTTAATACATTTTCAACTTTATCGCTAAAGCATTAAGGTTCAAGGTTGATTGGGAAAATGTGACAGTTTCGGGTAGCTTGACCTGCTAGCGTCTGTACCACCAATCGGTCACAAAGCCAGATTCAGGCTGCTAGTGAGAAATTCCAGATAGAAAAACCCAAGAATATATTGCCTGACTTGAGAATAGAACACAGGACCTCATGTCCTTATGTTATGTTCTTAAAGATATCTATGCATTTTAAACCTTACCATACTTTACAAGATTATAAATCCACCGTTCAGAATTGAACCTTATCAATGGAAAAACTGGCTTGAGGAGAGATAGATACATACTCTTATGGTGTACACCATAAACATTGCAGATATAAATGTAGAAATATTACACAGGTTGACACTATGTGCGTATATCTTATCGCTAAAAGCAATCTTATACAACAAACAAGGTCTTACAAACATAATATAAAAAAACACGAGAAATGGAGAAATCCATTGATACATACAAACATAAACTCACACCTTTTCCCCTTGGCGGTAGACAGGAATGAATTCAGACTATACCACTACACACATAGCCAAAGAACTTCCAGATCCTTGAAAATCGGTCCAAAATACTGCTCTGCATCAATTTGGGATCTTACAAGGTAACCCGTAAACTTGGAATCCTCGGTAAGTGCGAGAAACATACGTATAATATTATGACACAGGACCCGGTAATGTGTCGGTTTATACGCGCGTGATTGCAAATTCCATTACGTCTCATACTCGTATGCTTTTCCCCTACTTTGGTGTATAAAGTCACTTTGTTATCACCTTCATTTGTTTTTCTTGGTGTATGGACGCTTATACCCTGTCTATTAGGAAAACCGTTTTTTGACAGATGGAACTAGTGATTGCAGCAACACACAATACATTGATTGATACACGTACGGTATTATAATGTATGCAAGAAGCCATAAATAACATAATTCAATAAGATGAGGCAGTTTATATATTTATTTTATTACGCATTTTAAAGTTAACTTTTATGTAATTTGGATTATGTACGTTCTAAGACAGCTGTCAAAAAACGGTTTACCTAATAGACAGAGTATAAAATCTATTGTCGTGCCATCATCGGCACGACGAAGAAGAAATCACACGAATGGGAGCATGTGGTGGATTACGGCCCACTTCCTCTCAAAAAAGAGGAAACCTGTCTCTCAACAGTGGGATCTTTATAGGTTGATTATGTATGGCTAGTTTCCTTCCAGAATAGGACTCGTTTCTTTCTATGGCCATCGTAAAATTACCAAGAATATGAGTGGCCAGATTTTTGTGTATACTGTGATCGTGAATCCGTTATCTAAAAGGTGCATCAAGGCAGTGCGAGACATGTACTCTGATTGGTAAGCCACACATGTGAAACTTGCCTTAGAAGGAAACGCATTTCTCGCTTTATCTGGACGCAGCTTAAGGTTTTCATTATATAACAGAACATCGTCATTCACGCTATATTAACAATCTTCAATTGAACAGTAAATTTTTTTACATAATATTTCTTTGATCTCAGTATATTGCCAAAAATAAACACAAATGGTTATGGTCATATTGTAAATATATGTTAGTCAACACACCTCATATTATTTTAGGACAGCCCTACATGACAGACACTGAAGCCGATCCTAAGCCCGTCCCCCTAAGTTAAGCTCATGGTATGACATTCACTACTACGATTTGCATTGACAAAATTGCAATTCCAATTGTGCTAACAATACCTACATGATAGTGTAATCTGAGGACTGACATCACATTATGTCGCGGAATTAGATGCAGATTGGATGTTAGACCACAGTGTCATTATGTGCCGCAACTTGGTGTTAATGTTAGATGGAGTTATGACAAAATTGAGCAAGATAGGCAGAGAATCACTTGACAAATTGACGGTTTACAAAGGGCAAACTGGTGATGATGAGGTCTCATAAGTCAAAAGCGATATGATGAGTACAAATTATCTACGTAATAAAAATCTTGAATTTCATTCATTCACTGACACACAACGCACTACCTAAACCGCTGTGTCTACAAGCCTGACCGTTTGCACAAGAGTTCCTTAAGGGAGAGCAACTTTTGTCACCGCAACTAATTTTTCTCTTACATTAAGTCTACGGGTTTGTATGAAAGTGCTGCCTTTGTCGCGTCGCTACATGCGCGCACTTTCATACAAACCCGTAGACATGATGTGAGAGACAAATTAGTTGCGGAAACAAAAGTTGCTCTTGGGCTAAATATCGAAGGTGAGCAAAATAGAAGGATTTTTGGTAATTCATACCCTAAATGAGTGAAATATGGTATGAAAGTCAAAAAGAAGTTCGTATTTTTTTCATGGCCTGTCTATTTAATAAAAAATTAAATTCACTGACACACAACGAACATTTTACACCGCTGGAAAGAGTTCTTCTAGAGTTACTTACATAACGAAAGTGAGTACTAAGGATTTAAGAAAATCCATCCTCTAAAGGGGTTAATAGGGGATGAAGTTTATATGGAAGCTCAACCAGGCGAGGTCCGAGGGGGTCATAACCCCCCCAAAATCATTCAAGCTGTCGAGAGTCTGCATGATTTACTTGCCTTACTAATCTAAGTTACTAACTTACTACTTGGTGAACCCCCCCAAAATCTTGGGCTGCGACCGCGCCTGAGCCACCACCGACACCTACCTATGAACTGGGTCCTTCTTAAATTAATGCTAGTAACAAAAGTAAGTGGTTTTCGGCGTAATTTATAGTATATCTTTTTCTTCCATACTTCTCTATTAGTTGTAATTTTTGCAGGTAGGAAATCCCATCTGACACACAACTTGTAATCTTATAATTGGCCAAGTAACAGCATCTGCATTTCAAAAAGGGTGTCATGTTTTCTTTTGTCAGTCTTTTCCATTTTGTGTCCCGTACATAATTAGTTACTTTACACATGCATGACCTGCTTAACGTCCCACGTCATATACCCTTGTTACTTCTCCTTTATAAATTGTATATTTTTGTTTAAGCTCGATAGAAGATAGAAGGGCCATCGTACCGAAAACTTTTACCATGTACTTGGTACACAATCCAAGAGCCCACGAAGTTGACATTTTTCATCGGTTTAAAAAAAAACTGCTGCTCCATACATTTTGATCATGTGGTATTGCACTTTTGTTAGCAACCGTTGTTTTTTATTATACAAGGTGTCGTTTTGCATCCTCGTTAAACTCAAGGAGGTAACTATGCCACTGATTCTCGACACGAATCAATAATACAATAAGTAGTATTTTTTTTTCTTCCAATTTTCGGTTATCGGCATTGCGACATGCATTTTAAAATGCGGCCTGTGTGAGACCGCAGTGTAACTGCCCATTTACACACACATAAAAACGCGGCCACTTATACGATACTATAACGCGATTCAGAAGGTCAATTCCCGTAATTCAAAACGTTCAAAATCTAGTTGCAGTCTCATCTCAGAGACAAGCAAATGTCAAAAACTTGTCAAAATGTAGGGAAATTAGAAGTATTTTTTGACAGATTGAGACTAAGATCAGACTGTGAACGCTCTTAAAATTACGAGAATTGCCCCTGTGTTCTTTGAAAGTGGTGTATTCTGAAATAATGTCAAACTAAAAAACCAAGTATGTATTCATTATTTACCAGGGATCGTAATTTTATTTGATTATTATTTATGTCTTGCCTCCTGAAATTTGACGAGGATACAAAAGAACAGCTTGTATTATTCATAACTGTGGTGACATTTTTCGTTTCGATATCTGTCGTGTATATATATAGTAAGTACCTACGCAGAAGGGCAAAGAATAACCATTTCTATTTCAAGTAAAAAAAATCACGTCTCTCGGATAGATCAAAGAATATCACATTCTAGAAAATCTCTCAAACTTTCAATAAAATGGCTTTTGCAAAGTTGACTGTGGGCGTTTTCGGTCTTCAACCACAAAAACCAATTCTAGCAAGACTGATACAGGTCGAAACATGTCCCATAAGAAAAAAGGGACCTTCGAAACATAGCAACGAAATATACATGAAACAAAAACGTACGTGACTTGGAGTCAGTCATTGACGAATGGAACAACAAGATGGATTGCTTGGTTGACAAACGATGGGGGACGCACGTAGAAACATTGCTCCTATTGAGTGGTTTCTTTAACTTTTGATTGCATGAAAGGAAAGTGGGAAGTAAAGTAATAGAGCTTTTTTTCGTAAACATTCAGGAAGTTACGGGCCAATCTGGAAAGTGGTAGACATCATATGCTACTTAATATGATAAGCTTAACTTAGTTTAAAAGTCATTTTCAGTTTTATTGACGACCATGAAATAAGTAATGGTTTGCTGCCAATATTTACTACAGTATTGTAGCCTTTTAATCACGGGGCATAATAGAATGGTCGAAGCTCTTAGAGTTACGCCATCTTTTAGAACTGGCAAAAGCAGTAGGTCAGGATAGTACGTAGTAGGTGGCGTTCTGTAGTTTCTGCCCATCCCCATGGGAAGAATTCCCACGGGATTAAAATGAATCTCCTCCTAATCATGATCTTGTGCAAGTACACTAAAAACTCGATTACCAAGAAGCAAATTCTTATTTAAAGTCTACCAGTAAATACCAATTTCAGAACTACCCATACAAATAATTTCAGCTTAGGTACAGTAGGCCCATTTAATTAGTTTACATAGCGCATACATCGGTGACTGTCATTATTATTGTGTGGCTATACGTAATTCACACACGCGGTTAAAGATAAAATAAACGGGTACACAATGAAGGAATATCAGCCCATATTTTAGTCTGATGTAACAAGGGGTTCCCATGGCTAGACGACGTGAGTTCGATCCCAACTCAGAAATTTTGTTTTGCTGCTTTTTAGGGTTCCGTAGCCAAATGGCAACGGAACCCTTATGGATTCGTCATGTCTGTCTGTCTGTCTGTCTGTCTGTCTGTCTGTCTGTCCGTCCGTATGTCACAGCCGCTTTTTTCCGAAACTATAAGAGCTATACTGTTGAAACTTGGTAAGTAGATGTATTCTGTGAACCGCATTAAGATTTTCACACAAAAATAGAAAAAAAAAACAATAAATTTTGGGGGTCCCCATACTTAGAACTGAAACTCAAATTTTTTTTTTTCATCAAACCCATATGTGTGGGGTATCTATGGATAGGTCTTCAAAAATGATATTGAGGTTTCTAATATCATTTTTTTCTAAACTGGATAGTTTGCGCGAGAGACACTTCCAAAGTGGTAAAATGTGTGTCCCCCCCTGTAACTTCTAAAATAAGAGAATGATAAAACTAAAAAAAATATATGATGTACATTAAAATAAAAACTTCCACCGAAAATTGGTTTGAACGAGATCTAGTGAGTAGTTTTTTTTTAATACGTCATAAATCATAACGTAACGGAACCCTTCATGGGCGAGTCCGACTCGCACTTGGCCGGTTTTACTTTTTGTTAAATTAATTTTGTGGTCAAAAAAATCACTCAAGCAAAAACCAGAAAGTTAATTAAATAAAACCAATAAAATCATTTTATGTTTCTATTAGGTAAACATTGGTATTGGTTGGAATGAGCGAGCTTATCGCTTGGGTCATTAGCAAATGATCCGTATCGTTTCTTTCAATATGCCTTTTTTACAATGGTTGTTTTAAGGTTCAATTTGGTGTGGGCTGTATGTTAGAAAAAAAAAAAACTTGTGTGGCCGATACAATGATTCAATGCAAACTGGTTTTAAACATTATATTCTTTAGCTATCCATACTAGACATCCAAATGAGTAAAACACTGTTGTTTATCAGTTTTTTTGACAAAGACAAAGTTTTTTGTTTGTTAAGGATGGCCGTAAATAGTTTGTCAAAGTTGGTAGGTATATAAATTGAAACAAAGTAAGAGGTGAACTGAATCAACATGTTAGATATTAAGAAATTATGACAACTTCTAACGGCATAACAATAACATCAGTTCACCAGACTTTCGATAAGATGAGTTGTTGTTTAATAAAGAGGATTACGGCGGTATACCTAAATAATGCTAAGGTTTGTATTTGTTCACAATGCTTAACAAATATGAACATTATTTGCATAAAAATAAGGTTCATAGTCGTCCACTAATAAAAATAAATTCGGCTAATAATGAGTCGGCAAACCTTCGTTTTCTATCACCATATTGTTCTCTCAATCAAAATTAATGTATGACCTAGCAAATTGTAGTCGGTTTTGTCAGTGCGCAGTGGACAGCAAAAAGCTTCCGCGCTGGCTTGCTGCAACGTAAACTAGCTGAATGTAGGTGATTTCTCACAGTTTGTAAGCACACATTGTGTGCTATTGCTGTTACGCTGGTGGACAAGAAGGGATCAGCCTTGTGCCTTGCCACGATGTCGTGGTGTCGAGCCAATGAATTTGCCTTTAGTTTTGGCCCCCGTCGAAGATGTTCTACGTCTCCTGACTCCGCATATCGAAGGTCCCATAACTGCACGGTTCTCCTCTGTAGATACAAAACAAAATACTATTTAAAATACTTACCGATAATAATAGCTATTGTGTATATAATAAGTGTGTGTATATATATAAGTATATATAAATAAAATACTATATGTATATCTAATTAATACTACTTATATACAATACATGCGCATACAACTTAAAATACTTATATGTTTTAAATATACACTGACATTATAGTTAACATAATAATCTATTTTAATATTATCTATTTTTATTAACGTTATTCGAAGGCTTTTCTTTAATCTATCTAAAGGCCCGTGCCGTAATGGGACAAAAATGGGCTAGACCAAGTTCATTTTATCATAATAATCTGTGTTTTGAAATTTATTAACTTTAACAATAAACATAATATTTAGAAACTAATACTAAATAAACTACAAATTATTAAAATAAAAATCATAGACAAAAAAAAACTATAATACATTTATGATAATTTACCTATATTATTATAACTATGGTAAGTATTGCACTTCAGTTACATTAATTTATTCCTAGGTGAACATTGAAAGGTGAGACGAGTTAGTTAAGTTGAAGTAGGTATAATATCAACGTAATATCACACTGTTACTTACCAATATAATTATAGGCGCCTTACAATTTCACATATAGATACGCTTTGCTCATGCAGAACAACGATTTAGTTCTGCCTTTTTTAACATTGATAAATGTTGCATGGTTGGATACACAGAAATAAATCTGCAGACATTTGCTGCACACATGGTTTGAACTTACGACTTCTCGTTCACTGACTAAAGACGATAGCCATTGCGCCAAGGTCGCTATAGTAATATGATGCGAAATATTATATCTCATTCAGTAACATCAATGAATGATTACTATCGTGCCATACACACACTACTAAACATAGAGCTCGCCCATTTCATTTGGTGTTTGTGTGCCTATCTGTGACTTCACCCACGCATATAATATGTGAACTAAATAGGTTGTTCGATTGTACCAGGAGAGTATAGTAGACATGTAGTGCCAATATCTAAACCCCGTGTTCAATTGCCGACTCACGAATGACATGGCTGCACACAGTCTCAGGTATCTGTTACCGAATTTATAGGTTTAGTCGAAATCCTTGCGGTATTAAGATGTACGGCCCTGATTCGTCTTGATTCGGCTTCAATCGGTTAATTTCGTGTAAAGCCTTGGCTGTGTCTTGCATTTGGTAGCAGTGCAGTATCTTGGACTAGTTTAATTCCCCCCTTCAGTAAATTGTCGGAAGAGTATTTTCCACGTAGGATGATTTTTAAAATAGACTATAACTGGAAGTACAGTAATATTTTTCTACTGTTACCTATTTTTAATAACTTTCCAAGAATTTTCTTAGGCAGTCTTAGTTGGCTTCGACGCCATTCTTTTTATAGAAAACACCTACATAAGAACTGGGTCTTTCTTAGAATAATGCTGGTAACAAAAGTAAGTTATTTTTGGCGGAATATGTATAATATAATATATCTTTTTGGAACGAAGTTCCTTATCGCGCGTTGCGAAAGGAGGCTAGACGGAAAAAATTAAGACCAAAAGTTGTAACGACACTTTTTGCTATAGTTGTAAGCCGTAAAAAAAAATTCATTAAAAGTACCAGGCGCACAGAAATCTTAGGAGTTATTAAACACACTATCCTCCTACATACGCGAATGGTACGCACGGCTACACATCAACATCAAGCTATACATACCCAGCATAAGCTGACTCCTGATTGTACGGAAAACCTATACAATTCGAGGTTAGCTAAAACTAGAAATTTATAGCTTAATGAAAGAAAAAAAAAATATTACAATATCTTCATTATTAATCGAAAGGAACTTCGTTCCATCCGGGTGTCCCTTGACACCTCTCAAGTTTTTTTTCCATACTTCTCTATTAGTCGTCACTTTCTAGCCACACCATCTTTCACACCCCATCCATCGTTTCTTCGATCATGCTGGTAAGAAATAATGTGAAAAATATAACGCTAAAACTAACAATTTCAAAGTTTTTCTTTCATTCCTCGCATAGAGGCCCTCGAGTTGCCCTTATAAACACTACAAGCGGTTTGTGGGTCAGGAAAAAAGGTACTGTTAACACGCAAAGAATGGAGTCCTTGAAAACTAGTAGTTTTTTTTAATATAAGAGCACCACAACACGACATTATCGTAAAAATATAACAGAATAAACTATGTAATGTTCTTGATAAACGTACGAAGGAATTTTTAAACGTACGATTAAAATTAGAATTTTAACTACGTAACAAACATCCTACGAACATTACTGTACTTACAAACTAAAGTTAAAAATAGTCTGAAATAAAAATGTAAAAATTTAGGACAGTCGTTTGTTTTTTGCCTTGAAAGTTCTGAAAAAAATGAGACTTTTTGTTTGACCATTACTCGCCTGGAGTGAGTATGACGTATTTGACTTGAATGTGAAGACTTAAAAGTCTAATGGCATGCTAAACAAATGTCATCCAACAGGAATATTACTTACTACTGCTAAAGTAAGGCCCAACGAACGGTAAAAAAAAAAATCACTATACAGGTCAGGTCAAGTTGAAAACCAGCGTCAGGCACTAGTTATCTGGCATTTTTGCCGAACTGGGACACTTCCCTGTTAATTTCTTACATCGGACTTTACATTTATTACATATTAGATTTTTTTTTTTTTGTTTTTAACTGATGTACCTATGTATCTAGTTTATTGTGTGTATTTTAGTCTGTGCTAAATAAATGTATTTTCTTGCTTTCTTCTTCATTCTTTATACTTCACATAGAAACTGGCAATTCCAGTATTGGTCATCTGTAGATGGAGGACCAAATTTACTTTTATTGTGCCACACATTGAAAAGAATGTTAATTGTTGTTAACTGTTTATTTGTTGCTGGTAGTTAACCACTAAGTTAGCCAATAATAATAATTCCTAATTGATATAAAAAATGTGTACAAACAGAGTGAAGCCCTGACTCCAGTGCTAGGACACCTGTGGATGCCAGTGTCTTCTTTCACTGGGTAATGGATTTTCTGAACTAATATTAGTTCTTCTTCTTTTCGTGTCAATAGTACTCTTCTTAGGATAGAATAGAATAGAATAGAATAGCATTTATTTGCAAAAAATATGGGTAATACGTATGTAGATAGTAGTAGGTATAAATCAGAGTTCTGCCATATTTTACCATTCGGCATGCAAACATTTTCATTATGTACCTACAAAATTGATATTTTATTTTGTGTCGTTCTTCGATATTTTATTTTGTTTGAACCCAGTAGGAGGCCACGTTGATTGTGGCATCAGTGGCATTCATGAAGTCATCCAAGGTGCAGGTGAACGGGCACTTAGGGCACTCCAGCAAACGGGGCATGGTCTCATTAGAGGCACCGCACTCACTCTGGGTATTGGATGGGTCATTAGTCCCCCCATTTCGATATTTTTTTTGTATTTTGTTGGTTATGCCTTCACTCTTAAATGGCTAAACGGGTTTCGATGAAAGTTGGCACATAGGTAGATCATGAACTGGATTAGGACATAGGATACGTTTTATCCCAATATCCCCACGGGATCGGGTGAAACCGAAGGGCGCAGCTAGTATACAATGTACATAGATTGAACTTATTTTAAGACAATACATATTTCCTAATTATATTATTTTGTAATCAATATAGAAGTTAACTGTTTTTTTTTTGTGAAATATTATAAAACATTCGCTCCACGCGTCGTCATTCGTCAAAATGATTGATTATATCGGTACGTTAAAATAATGTTTAGGTTTTTTTTTTGTTCTTTTTGTACGAGGAAAAGTTTTCTGTATCATTGTCTTCGTCTTGGAAAATAAATAACTTGTAAAATGTCAGCCAGGAGCAAACGCTTATATGCTTTCCGGACCACAGAGGAATCTCGGCAAGCGTAACTTAACTTTCGATCGACCCGAACCGAGTTTTCGTAATATCAACAAATAGTAATTAAATTATTAATGGTGCATTATAATTGATGCTTCTGTTATCAGTGTTACTGTAACGTGTTTAATGAAACATAGCGTCTGATTGTATATGCCGCCTCAAGATAATACGATAACTAAAGCCATGGCCATACTATAGTTTTGGAAAATATTTTCAATTGTATTATTGTAGCCTTGGTTTAGGATTCAAAGAAGAGCACCCACATTTCGCCAGTTTTGTTTAACTCCTATGTAATAGGTGACGAGCCTGTTGCCATCAACAGGGCACAAATCCAGACTCCAGGCTGCTATACTGAAATTTCAGATGGAAAAACCCAATAACACTTTGCCCGACCCGGGTATCGAACCCAGGACCTCGTCCTTACTTAACTATAATCTTTTCGAGAAAGGATTTGTGGGACGAATTCTCCGAAATTTCGGATAAATACTCTTATTAGTAAGGGGATTGGCACCCCTTGGCTTGCTAATATGACGACACGGTTGGCGCAGTGGTTAAGCGATTGACTGTCGCGCTGCGTGACGCGGGTTCGATTCCCGCACGGAACAAATATTTGTATGACCTACAAGTAGTTGTTCCGGGTCTGGCTGTTTGTGTATGTGAGTTTAAATGGTTGTAAACGCACCCACGATACAGGAGAAATGCCTAGTGTGGGGCAACGCTTCTAATAATAAAAAAAAATAAAAAATTCCATCGTTGTTTTATCGAGACGGCTTAAGAGAAAAATTTGTTTAGTCCAGTCAAATTAGTCAGTGCCTGACGTAAATTGACGTATTTTTAGTCGCCATGATTTTAATCACGCCTAAATTGTCTATGGAGTATCTTAATTTGACAGGACTAAAGTAATATTTATCTTCTGTCCTTTTCTTAATGAAATAGAAAGAAAAGGATGCTCTGAACTTAAATTTAGTTTAGTTTGTGAACAAAGGAATCCGCTTCAATGCCTCTAGCAGCCTAGTATTCTCCGTACTCTGTGTTTCATACCTACGATGTGCGCAATTGCAAAATGATGTTTACTTCCTTATTTGCCCTGGTCTGAAATGACGAGCATAATTTAGGTGCTCCCAAATTCTCTCTATAATAGAGTGCTCTGACCACTAGCGCTATCTTCCATTCAATTTCATGCTCATTTGATCGTATTTCTAACCACTACAATGTGACCATACCTTTGTTCCGAGCGTCGAGATAAGCTTTCAATTATTCAATGCCTCTGACTGCATATTAATGTCAACGGACATTGAGGTGGAGATCCGTGCCGAGATTGTCATTGTATTGATTCATGTGCCAAGTTGGAGAGATATCTGTGATGCAAATAGGGATGGGAAAGATTGGCGGATATCTAGATAACCTGCTAGATTATTTATTTTAAGAAAAAGAAAGAAAGAAAATATATTTATTTCGCACAGACTAAAATTCACACAATTTAATATACATCAGATCAAAAGATATAAATATCAAATAAAAAAGTGAAAAGTCCGATGTCCTAATTACTAACTGTTAAGTTAATTGTTGAGTAAAAGATGTTAAAAGTTACTACAGCAAGATTATTGGTGTTTAACATACCTATAAATAGAATTAACTTACAAATAGCTAAATATTCAGAAAGTAGTTCAAAGTTATTTGAGTGTCCAAAATACTGGCTACTTTATTAGCTAAAATTATAGCTTTCAGTTTTACTTTAAAGGTTAAAACTGCTGTATAGCGTATAAATTCTGATCACGACAAGTTCGTGATCAAAAGTTTGATATTTAATATTTCATCGTATTATTTTAAAATTCCTGATAAACATGTAGCTATAAGTTATCAACTGCCAAATGTCAACCTATTATTGTTTATGTCCATTGTGGTCACAGGTATCTATAATCTGCTAATTATATTGATAATATTATCTAATCGCCGACATGTCACATCCCTATCAAGCCCAGGCTAATACAAAGCTTGATATAGCCAATGATCGGTTTGTGAATAGCGCAATGTTGCCGTAATTATAATAATATTATAATTACGGCAACAGATTATATATTATATTCTATACCCACTGCTACCTAGTATTTACTAAACCATAGACTACGATTGCTAGAACATCCATTGAAAATATCTATGACCAGCTAACTCGACAGACTATAGAAAAAAGCACTTTCAGTTTTTCCAGAACTTTTCCGGCTTTTTTTTTCCTAAAAGCCTTTTTGGACTACTACAAACAGTATTAAAAAATAAGCAAATCAGTCCAGTCGTTTTCAAGCGATGCGCTTCCCAATAAAACGTATTTATTTTTTATATAAAGAAAAGATTTCAAACAAAAAACTACATAAATTAGAAAAGATAGACCAAGAGACGTTGACTTTGATTGTATCGTAAGAAATAGTAGTCGCGATTTAAAATGAACCTTCACAATCTATTAATAATAGATTGTGAAGGTGAAAATTACTGAAATGACTGAAAAATTACTTAGAATAAGGAATAATTGAAATAATGGGACTTATTGGATTGAAGTTGGAGTTCTGTCGAAACACGTAGAACCTCAAGGATAGCTAACACGTAATTACAACACCTCGTTACATAATTCTGGTTATAATCGGGACAACCTACCATTATTCTGTTACGCACGTGGATCAAAAGTTTATAATTATGCTTAGGTAGTCGTGTAAGTAGATCATCATTCACATATTCACTAACAGACATCTCATTGCTTTTTTGGGAATGCCATAAAAAAATGTTCAACCCAGGAGGTTGTCATCTGTTAACCGGACTTGCCTGTGGATGCCTCAATAAATTAGGGCCTTCAGCCAGGGCTTAAAAAACTAAGCGACTGCACGCTAAGGACACCCCCCGTGGGGTACGGACCTCGGCTTAGGGCGTCGCTAGGAGAGGGCAGCAAGGGACAGGCTGGATTGGAATTATTTGAGGATGAATTTAAAGCTACAGGCTCGGCGGACACAACACATAGCCTAAGCCAGAAGCATGAATTTAGGACAAAATGTTTTTATATCGAAGGTGGTAAGGTGCTCATAACCCATGCTAACCTTCGATATAAAAACCTTCTAAGGAACGGTTTTTGAAAATTCATTTCATAAATGGGTTAAATGGATCCCTCAATTAACACCTTTAGGAGATGAAACTTTGTTTGACAGTTCGTGATGTTTTCCGATAGGAAATCCCAACGGGCACGGTTTGCCAACCTAAAAAAATCTTAAATTCACTTACTGACAAAAAACGCACAGCTTAATCCGCTTAGTCTAGAAACATGAACTTTTGCACGAAAGAAAGAGATTTTCGAAATTTCATCCCCTATTCATATAAAAAATAATAATATAAACGTTTATTCTCTCTACACAAGTTATGAACTTAATGCTAAACTTTGACAGTAGTGCACGAAAAAGGAGCTAACTTTGTGAGAGGTAGGTTTATATAAAAACCTGTATTACAGGTCACAAAAACCTGAAGAGGTTAATGGGAATGAAAGTTTGTTTGGAAGAAGTTCGGAAATCACATGAAAATTCCCACACAATTCATCATCTGCCTAGCCTTTTCCCAACTATGTTGAGGTCGGCTTCCAGTCTAACCAAATGCAGCTAAGTACCAGTATTTTACATGGAGCGACTGTCTGTCTGACCTGTCTGACCTCCACAACCTAGTTGCTGGGTAATAAACGATACCCCTTGGTAAGACTGGATGTCAGATTTTTCGGGCTTCTGACTCCCTGCAACGACTGTCAAAGATCTACGAATGACAACCGGGAACAACGGCTTAATGTGCTTTTCGAGGCAGCGAGGGGTCTTGGTATGTTTAGATAGTCACCCATCCACGGACCAACCGCGGCAAGCGTAGCTTAACCTGATTGATTGACCCATGCGGTTGTTATTACTTAGCCACATGTGACGACAGTAAGTTAGTAATTTCTTAACTTATTAATGGATCAACGGCTTAACGTGCTGTCTGAGGCACGGAGATTCCCACGCAATTCTGCATATTCTCGTAAATGTGACATATCACACCGTTTCCGTCCATCCAATGCATTGCTAACATGCGTCCGATCTAAGATGGGATTGCTGGATAATTAACGTTTCAATTATCGTCGAGATTATCGAACATTACACCTGAATAGCGTGTGAGAGTAGGGATTGTGCCGTGACAGATCGTCAACTATTATGGGTCAGCGAGTTGAAGCGTGTCATCATGATATTAATATTAACAAGAGACCCGCCCCGGTTTCACACGTTTTTTACGAGTTGACAAAACACCTTAATTATAAGTTTAATATGAATGTATTCTACACTTATTTACACTACACTAAGTCAAACTGTCTTATTACAAAGCCAGTTTAGTTAACTTTAGACCTAACCCAAACGTGCGAGACAGTTACTGTATTTTAAACTTTATTAAAGTTCTTAAAATTGCCAACTAAGACTCAGGTTTAACGTCAGTTTTTGTAATAAAATATATACATTATTTATTTAACTATTTATATACACACATACTCGTATAAACAGAAGAGACCAAAGGAACAGAAAAATATGTACCAAGGTGATGCTTATTTGGAGAGTACATAAAAAGATGTAATCCAATTATTATTATTATTTATTCATAATCAAGTAACAAAAGACTAATACTAATTATTAGGCATACATTTCAATAACAATTCAAACATAAAATAAATTAAATTAAACTTATTCAAAACATTATTGGTCACAAAAATAAAAATATAAAAACAAAAATAAACTTCATAATTACAACCTTCTAGACGGCATAGGAACAGCAACATGCCTGCCACAGCAATGCCGGACATAAGGGCAGTCCAGCCTGTTCGCAATCATTGCCAGGATAGCATTGGGGCTGGCCCGCACCCGGCGCACCAGGGATGCGCACCGCTTACGCATAGAAGCGCTAATGATCGTGTCACGTGACTCTTAGGTTACGAAGGTTGCCCACAATCGAGTCCTATGATAATAGAAGAAACATTGGTATGAAATAAATAATTTGGTATTTTCAGTTTACAAAACCAATGGTCCATCTATGTTCTATGTTACGAGTTTGGTTCTTAGTCCTTCAGGTGGACCATTGTGCGTGACCAATGGTCCATATGGGCTCAGGATCGAGTTGAGTGGGAAAAGGAAAGGGAGGCCTTTGTCCTGCAGAGGAACAATACAGGCTGATTATCATTATTTCACTAGCTGCGCCCCGCGGTTTCACCCACATGAGTTTCGATCCTGTGGGAATATCGGGATAAAAAGTATCCTATATGTTAATCCTGGTTATAAACCATCCATGTGCCAAATCCGTTCAGTAGTTTTTGTGTGGAAGAGTAACAAACATCGATCCATCCATCCATCCATACAAATTTTCACGTTTATAATATTAGTAGGATTTTAAACCGACTAGCTACTGCCTGCAACTTCGTCCGCGTGAAATTTCATGTTACTCCGACTCACCGCGTCGCATCGTATCGCCCGTCCGTATTATTACTGCGTTTTCGCTTAGCGTTCTTCCTGACTTTTTTCTTTTTGCTCGGCACCTTATGTTAAATATGTATTTTTCAAATCCGACTGGTAGTTCCGGAGATTAGCGCGTTCAAACAAACAACTAAACAATCTCATCAGCTTTATTATTAGTATAGATACCTATCTATCTTTAAATTGTTATTGAAACACGTGTACAGGATAATATTTATCATCCTTGGCACGTGAAAAAATAGTCGGAATGGAAATTTTACTGAGTTATACATTACTCTTTTCAGCAATACGAAATCACATACTTAATAATAATTGTATCATTTCGTATTGAAAATAATGATATTGATACAGAAAACCTCGAAAAAAATTCAAGTTCAAACTGAACCGTTTATCATTCAATTTAATTCACAATCTTAATGAAAGCAACCACATTTTAATAAACTTTCAAATCACGAACAAAGCAACATAAGTATGTAGGTATAACAAAAAAAAAAAAACACCCTGCCAAATTAAAAACAACACAAAAATAATGAACTGGCTGGAAACAAAACAAAATAAAGTTTTTCAATACAAATATCTGAAATTCAAACTGGATAGCAAATACGAATAACCTATTACGCCGACACATCTGTAAGTGAGCTTCTGAACTAGACACGTCCTTTTTAATTTGGAGAGTATTTTTGCGTTTGAACTTTTTAGTCTTTTTAAGTTTTGTTGGAAATCCAGTGTGGTTTCTGGCATAGACAAGACAGATATAGACCGCGTCTATGTTATTTTACTAACTCATTTATTTCTCTTTAAAAAAAATGAGGTTTTGACTTGAAGGCTTGTAGAAAATATTTGCCGTTGGTCTTATTAACCATAATTTTGCCGAATCTAACCAAGCAGTCGTGGTGGCCCAGTGGTAACTGCCGCAACTTACGAGTTTTAAGATTTTAGGTTCGAATCCAGACAGGCGTTTTACTTTGTGTAAATTATTTCATCTCAAAATGGTGGAGGAAAACATCGTGAGATAACCGGCATGTCCTAGAATCAAAAATTCGAAGACATGTGATATCTACCAACCCGCACTGGGCCCGCGTGGTGGATTACGGCTCACTCCCTCTCACAGAGAGGTGGCCTGTGATTCAGCAGTGGGAACATTATAGGCTGATCATGCTAATGCTCACCATCTTCGAAACAAGGCTGGTAGATAGATGACAGTGGCCGGCAATTTAGTTCATCGTGCTTTTGGAGAGTCCATGTCCAGCTGTTGACCACTATTTGCACAAACATGTAGTTTATCATAGTTTTAATAAGTAATTTCGTTCCATATCACGTTCATGGTGAACTTTTTAATAAGATAACTCCGCTTTTAAATACAAAAATTATCCTTCGAACTTTTAAAAACAAAACGGTAGAAATGAAACAAAAACAAAGCGTTCTCGGTTTTCTCTAGCCACTTTCATCTGTTAATTGGATCCACATTCTGAGGCATGTTACAGAATAATTGTAAGAGCAGATGTCTGACATTGTTGTGTGTTACTCTGCAATTATGTCAATTTGTGGCCGAGTGTGGGAAGGTTAGCTGATTAAAAGTATGACTATGTGATTGGAACGGTCGACGTAAATCTGGCGATAGGAACAAAAGTGACACTGTGACAGAGATCGGACACTTCCTCTCACAGACAGGGGACCCAGGTCTCCTGTCTGTGGGCGGAAGTGGGCCGTAATCCACCACGCGGGTCCAGTGCGGGCTGATAGATTTGACATGTCTTCAAATTATTGGTCCTAGGGCATGCCGGTTTCCTCGCGATGTTTTCCTTCACCGTTTTGAGAGCAGTGTTGATGAAATAAATGGGTTCTAACCCACGATCTACAATTCGGAAGTTAATCCAACGCTCTCGTCCGCGTTGGCGCTTAAAAAATATGTCTAGGTAGTGTCAAAACCGGTTGAGCGAGAGAAATAATTAACAAATTATGAGACCAACAGTTTTACAATGGTCATTATGAGCTGATCAATTAATTGATTTAAGATTATTTTACTGTTATTTTGAGGTATGTCACAAATGCTTTCCTACCTCACGTGCACACACATCGTGTAACAAAAAAGCTATAGCCTTATAAATATTTTGTGTCAGTATCCAACTTGCCATTTCTAGGAAAGAAAGAAAAAGAAAGAAAGAAAATGAAAGAAAGAAAAATGGTTTATTCTGCACAAACAAGACGCAGACTGCATAAAAAAAATCACACACTAATACAAAGGAGCCAAAAGCCTCGTATTCAAAACCTTAAAAGGTGACCTAGGCGATTGATGAAAAAAAAAACTGTCTAATAAATACTTTTTGCCGCACGGGTCGATCGATCAGGTTAAGCTATGCTTGCCGAGATTGTTCCGTGAATGGGTCACCATCTTTGCATAGGTACCCGTTGATCCCGGCTGTTATTCGTGCATCTTTGACAGTCGTTACGGGTCGTCAGAAGCCCGAAAGTCTGACACCAAGAGGTATCGTATTACCCAGTAACTGTGTTATGGAGGTCAGATAGGCAGTCGCTCCATGTAAAATATTAGTACTCAGCTGCATCCGGTTAGACTAGAAGCCGACCCCAACATAATTGGGAAAAAGCTAGGCAGATGATGATTAAAATTTTGAATGAAGTAAACCAATATTATAATAAACCATAAGCTTTTTATAGCAACAGAAAATACATGCTCCGTTTAACAGCACCTTAAACACACTGCGGTATCTGCGTCAATTTTAAACATTCACGAGACATTAAAACATTCAAGGAGGGGTGCAGTATTCATTATTTGTAGGCGCTCCGTGGTGTAAAGTGCTAATTAGTCTTAAGAGGCGATTATTACTTTATTTGCTGCAGAAACTACTCTTTTAGTGCGTAGAAATTGTTTTCATTACATTTGTAGGTATGTATTGTATTTATTATTACATGTGTTGTATTTATTTACCATGCAAAAATGTTCAACTAAATAATAACATACATAAATATCTTACATGCTCAAACTTAGTTTTATATGTCAAAAATCCACAGTAAATTGGCTTGCTGTAAACTTTTTTTAGATGTGTTTAAGATAGCAACTGGTAATAAACCCTATGTCACGCAAATTACAACAACGTAATTTCCCCCATTTCTCCCTCAGATAAATATCCGGAAAAAATATTCGCCAAACCACAAACGCCTTTTTAGGATAACAGGAAGAAATAACAGCAAAATAACACAAAACCGATTACCAGAAAAACGCCGCTAAATGTCTGGCGTACTGTACGGTACGCAAAGATCTCGCAGTTTTTGTCGTAGGAGGCCCTTGTAGGCCGTTACGTTCTCGAGGCCTTTCTCCGTGTCAGGAGCCCTTCACTAATGGACCCTTGCCTCTTTCTGCACTCCCCGTGCCCTTTTCAGAGGGAAAAAGTAGGGGAAAAGAGTTTGTGTTAGATACTGAAAGATATGTGAAGTTATGGGGATTTACTTATTGGTGTTGGAAGCAAAAAATATGGCTTATTATGCGAGATTGTGGCTTATTATAACAGAAAAGGTTCACTGCCTGGTATTCCAAGGCTTGAAGTTTCCAAAAATAAAATATGATGTTATAATATCCAATCCAATATCTTTTACGATTTGTTGAATAAGGTCATTTTCGCTTATGTTACTAATATTATAAATGCGAAAGTTTATATGGATGGATGGATGTTTGTTGCTCTTTCACACAAAAACTACTGAACGGATTTGAATGAAATTTGATACACGTGAAAGTTTATGACCAGGATTAACACATAGGATACTTTTATCCCGATATTCCCACGGAATCGAAACTTATGCGGGTGAAACCGCGGCGCGCGGGTAGTATCCCATATTTTCATTCATAATTAATATTTTATTTGCAAATGCCATTGGGCAGCATTCTACATGTTGCTCAATTCAATTATAAACAATGGATGCGGGACCTACTGTTCATAGTATAGGATATAGATTTTGTTTGCCATTTTCAAACATGAGTTTATTAGTTACTCTATTATTTTAGTGCTGCGTGATTTTTACTAACATCCTACTACCTAAGGATTAAAAATAATTCTACTCCATGTGAAGTACTAAAATAATTAATGAGTCCGAGTTTTGTCATTCCTTAATAATAAAAGTATTATATATTTGTGTATCTATGTATTATATTTGTGTATCTATTTTAGTGTATTGTATACCTACATAATATTTGTACCGACGACAGTCCTATTTTATGTAAAGGAAAATCACTGTCCATTCTAAGGTTGCCTGGAAGAGATCGCAGTAATGCGATAAGGCCGCCCATTGTATATTTTGTAGTGATTCATGTATTTTTTTTATGCTATGTATTTTTGTGGTGTTACAATAAAGTATATATGACGACACAGTTGGTGTAATGGCTGAGCGATCGACTGCTGCGCTGCGTGTCGCGGATTCGATTCCCGCACGGAACAAATATTTGTATTGCCTACAGGTAGTTGTTCCGGGTCTGGCTGTTTCTGTATGTGAGTTTAAATGTTTGTAAACGCACCCACGATACAGGAGTAATTCCTAGTGTGGGGCAACGGTTTATAAAAAAATAATAATACATATACAGGGTGGAATTTTGTAATGCCACCTGAAGGGAAAGTACTCTTAATACTGTAGATAGAAAATCTTACTCAAAGAAAACATTCCTTTATTTTTGAATAGAAAGAAAACTGCATTCAAAGATTTTCAAAAATTTGCTTGCCACACCCGGGAATCGAACCGACTAAAATCTGTAAAAATTACAACCTGTAGGTACTTTTATTGCATCGATCGTAAGGATCAATTATAAGGATGAAATCTGGACTTATAAATTTAATGAGTCAAGTTAAAGCTCTTTAACTCAAAGATCCATATGTCTGTTTACTTATGTTAATAATGATTAAAATGAATTCGTTAGAAGCATACATTTGTGTATCCAAGAAAACGGAGCCCATTTCGAGCAACTAATTAGCTAATTTACCATTTTTTGAAAATAATTTAAGATTTCATGGTTTTCCTATCATTTAATTTATCAAGTTTGTTAGAGAGATTTCATCCTTATAAATTGATCCTAACGATCAATGCCATAAAAGTACATTATGTAATTTTTACAGATTTTAGTCGGTTCGATTCCCGGGTGTGGCAAGCGAATTTACGAAAATATTTGAATGCAGTTTTCTTTCTATTCAAAAATAAAGGAATGTTTTCTTTGAGTAAAATTTTCTATCTACAGTATTAAGAGTACTTTCCCTTCAGGTGGCATTACAAAATTCCACCCTGTATATACAAATATAAATAAATAAAAGTATAAGAGATAGCCGTACTTTTGGTAATTATCGTCAGGAAGGCTTTGGTGGGTGTAGGGCACTCCTCTGGTGGGAATGGTGACGGTCTGCCCTCATGCGGCTGGCCAAATGACTATGTATCGCCGCTCAAAAACCAGAGGGCAATTCTCGTAATTTTAAGAACTTTCACAGTCAGAAGGCCAATTCCCTTAATTAAACACGTTTAAAATCTAGTCGCAATCTCATCTCAGCGACAATCAATGTCAAAAACTTCTTAAAAATGTAGGGAAATTAGAGGTATTTTTGACAGATCGAGACCGAGATCCGACTGTGAATGTTCTTAAAATTACGAAAATTGCCCTTTTGATCTTTGGAATTGGCAATCAGTTATGGATACAAAAAATGAACAATAACTAGGAAGGCTGATACTAGTACGGTACTATGATATGAGTAGTACCTGTGTGAACAGTATAAAAAACTGACGATATATAATTTATAATGGAAAAAAGAGGGTCCTCATTAATATTATAATATTTATAATATTAACGTGGTCGAGGTTGGTATTCTTTGGTCATTAAAGAAGAGCGCTATCTATTCTTAGCAAGAATAATAGCTACATCAAAACTAATTATAATAATGAATTAAGTCATACTCCTTCCTCAAAAGACTAACGGAACGTGAACTTAAATTAGTACTTTCTTCTTTGTCTAACTACGAGACAGGTGTAAAAGAAACTTGCAACAAAAGAGTCTTCAGCAAAGGGTGCAATTCAAAAAGACAACACCAAATAAAGTTTTAACAAAGTGAAATGACCTAATATATAGTATTACATAGCCTTTGCTACTGTGTCTACTTTTATACTGCCCCTACTAAGGGTTGAAGCTTGAATTTTTATGCTTTAGGGAAGAAAAAATAATTCTGAATCATCTTAAGAGGGTGCACACAGGTCCACTAGCGCCACTCCTTTAAAAAAATATTATCTCGTGACTGAGAAGGAATTATGAAAATCTGTTCAATCAGCGACCTCGGTAAATGTGTCTAGAATTTTCTAATACCTTTTATAAAATTTCATATTGAGACACGAAGCAACAAAATTCGATCTAAAGAAAAGCGGCCACATTCCTATATGTCGTATTTAGTTGCTTCGTGTCTCAATATGAAACTTAATAAAAGGTATTAGAAAATTCTAGACACACTTACCGAGGTCGATGATTGAGCAGATTTTCATAATTCCTTCTCAGTCACGGTATAATATTTTTTTAAAGGAGTGGCGCTAGTGGACCGTTGTACACGCTCTTAGGTACTCGACGACCTTGTGAAGGCCGTGAAAACCATTGGATGCGACAAGCACAAAACCGGCCGGTTTACTATGTGTAAATTATTTCATCACCACTGCTCTCCAATCGGCGAAGGAGCACATCGTGAGGAAACCGGCATGTCCTTGAAAAAATTGAAGACGCGGGCCCAGTGCTTAATGGTAGATGTGTCATACATCTACCATTAAGCACTGGGCCCGCGTGGTACATCACGGCCCACTTCCTGCGAATAAAGGAGGCCTGTGTCCCAGCAGTGGGAACAATAAAGGCTGATTATGCTAAGGAATATTTTGCGCTAGTTCGCTCTGACACTTTTTTTGATAATTTCTAATAGGGACAGCCCTTTTCAAAATTGGATGAGTGGTTTAAACTTTAGATAAAAGGAAACCCTGACACAGCCCACATAACTATACGGCTTGTATACAGTTGCCTACATCCATAATGTAGGATCAGGAGTGCGAGCGGTATATCGACAGGGTTTGGAGTTCCCATGTTATTGGGATAAACAAGACGGTATAAACAGTTACAGGGTTTTATTACAGTACACAAAAATACACTATACAAAAGGCACAATGGGTAAATATTAAAAAAACCCTTTAGGGTCACTGTACGTATAGCGGCCAAGCCACCCAACAAAAAGGTATCTATCTACTCACTAGTTAGCAAGTCAACACAGCTATGTAAATATACAGCAGCGCTGTACCAGGTAAACCGATAGTTTTGTCGGGAGCAGGTGCTCTATATTAAGTCGAATCCAAAGACCGACTTCCTAGAAAAACGAGTGCACGCTCTTTTATAGGATGATGCCACCTTGCAATCCCTCCACGACTACTCTATCCGATGACGCACGCCAAGTGTTACTTGATACAAAACACTAAAATATACTAAAACTAATAAGACTTACATTATAAAATAATAAAAGAATAATCATCTTGTTACCATAACACAAGCATTAGGTTGCTTAGCTTGGGACTAGATGGCGCTGTGTGAAATGTCCAGGGATATTATTATTATTATTATTATTAATTGTCATAAATAAACAATGGTGATTTCACAAAGTAAATCATTTTAAAAACAAAGTAACATGTCATCCGTTGAATAAAACCAACGGGTACAATTTATCGAAATAAGTTGCCAAAAATCAATTAGGGCGTACACCGAGTACTCAATAAATTATGTTTCGATTCATTAGACGGTAAATGATAGTAAAAATCACATAGGTAAATTAATAATAAACACAAATCATACCAAATTCTGTTGACTACTCACAATTGTAATTTGACAACCAACTCCGACATAATATTATAATTTAAACAAATAGTTTCACAGAATGTTTCACCACCCACCAGTAGACTTTATTATAAGATAACCTTTAATAAAGTTTATATAAAATAAACATAACTTTATAATATTAACTGAACATTTGCTACATATCAAATGTGAACTCCCACTTTTTCTTAGTAACCCCTGATTCAAATCTTTAACGTTTCGTTGCACATACCTATTTGACATTCGATTCACTCAGATGCTGGTTTAGGCGATACTTCGGCTTTTGCCCAGCAGTAGCCCTATATTGAAAATTCATTTATTTACGTTACACGCCCGTGTTTGGGTCACAGAAATTTTTCTGTACCAAATTTCGACTTAATCGGTCCAGTAGATTCGGAGCAAATTGTCTGTGACAGACGGACAGACAAACAGGCGGACACACTAGTGATCCTATAAGGGGTCCGTTTTCCCGTGCCGGACGGCGTGTACGTGTTCCACGCGCGCCTCAAAGAGATGTCAGCAAAAGCGACGGGGCCCCATAGGGCCGAAGCCTGCCAGGGTAGCGGGATCGTCCGAAAGGGTTACCGCTGCCCTGGAACATAAAGCTAAGGAAGGAACACGGGTGGGTTTTAGTCAGTAAGAGTCTGACACTCCCTTCTGCTCCACCCAGAGCGGGAGGGGTCATTTGATGATTTCCCATCCTCAAAAAAAAGAAAAAGAACGTACGGTAGAACAGGCTAGATGGAGCGACGATCTTCGCAGGGTGGCTTGTAATAGCTGGACTAGAGTTGCCGAGAATCGAGATGGTTGGCGTTATATTGGAGAGGACTATGTTCAGCAATATACTGCTATAATAATAATTCTCCAGACCGAATTTCGGCCATGGCGACCAATTTCAGAGACCAGCCTTAAGCGCGAGAGATATTATAGTGCAGAAGTGTCTGCGCAGATACAGGTACACACTCTCTCTTCCCTGACTCTTATAGTCCAATGGGCTGGTGTCGTAGTCGCAAGCGCGACTGTTGTGCGTGGGGTCCTGAGGTCGGACATAGTGTTTGTGGGTTTTTCCATTAGAAATTTCCTAATAACCCTGGAGTTTTAAAGTTGGCGGTGTGATACCTCCGCGCCTCAGAAAGTACGATAAGCTGTTGGCCCTGCGCCTGATATGACTGCTATAAACTGATGATTATGATGATGATACTTAAACAAACCATAAAAAAACGCAGCCCGTCTCGAAAGGAACTCGATCGAACACTGTTCGAAACATCAAAAATTTTAACAAGCAAAATCCAGTGGTACTGCCCCCGATATGTCCGCCCTCTACGTCGGTGTAAAGTTACTCCTCCGTCTCGGCTCACTTTGATCTTTGAGAGCAGTAATTAAATCGGCTTTTGTACGAACTTTCTAGTTTTTTCTGATAAACGTGTCTACAGGCGTTTTGGTTAAGTTCCTTGTATTTTTCTCGTAAAGCTTCCAAGTTTTAACGGAATGAAAGTTTGCTGTTAATTTTGTTAGAATTAATTTGATTTTATTTCTATGACAACTTTAAGAAGGTTCGATGTAGAAGATGAAAGTAGGTACTTACAAAATTGAGGGGCAATTCTTGTAATTTTAAGAACGTTCACTGTCTGATCGCAGTCTCAATCTGTCAAAAATACGTCTAATTTCCCTACATGTTGACAAATTTCTAACGTTTGTTTGTCGCCGAGATGAGACTGCGACTAGATTTTGAACGTTTTAAATTACGAGAATTGGCCTTCTATTGTCTGATTCGTTTATGTACTTTTTCTGTTGATAAGACAATTAATATCAGTACAATTTGAATGATTGGATCACGTAAGTTTGGTAGACTGTAGCCCACATGAGGTTTTTACCTACTAGGTACTGTGATGTAATTTGTTTGTGGGGGTATTACAGCATTATGTTTTATACGTTTATTCCAAGCGAAACGCGTTTACATCAAGATGTGCCTTTAATATCGCTGGTTCCAAACCAAAATTTTAAAGGTCTTTCTAAATTCGCTTGACTGTTCGAACGTAACCAGTTATTTTGTTGCCAGCCTGCACTACATAAGGTCGACTTTTGCAGAAAACCTTTACAGTACCGACATACACCTATATAAGTTGAAGGTGGGTTTTGTGGTGCTACTTAAAACGCCGGTATTGAAAAACCGATACTTATTACTTAAGGGTTTCTTTCAAGGTCTCCCACAATATCGTGATGAATCAAAATCGAACGTCATTTATTTTAATTATGCTGAATCTGTACTTTTTAACGTCAAAATTATATACGACAGTGTTGCCGCATTATTTTACTAATTTCACGTCAATACGATGTCTACGGCAAACCAAACGGAAATGACTAGTCCACCGCTGCGATTGTCCGTGCTGCGATGACGTGACGGCCGGTGGGCCAATCAGAGGACAACAAAAGTTTTTAGTGTGGACGCCATGACAGTGACGCTCACGAATTTATGAACTGAATGTTAGTCAGCGCAACAGAACGTGTTTCGTTCTAAAATTTTGTAAACTCTAAACCATACAATACACCAGCCGGTCTATTTTGTAAAATTCTCACCGTAAAAATATAGGTGAAGTATCTTGAAGTAAGCTGTCATTCCATCTGAAGCTAGGGATTGACACTATTGACAGCTCACTTCACCTTCACTTCACCTAAGTTTACACGGTGAGATGTTTATAAAATAGATCGGTAGTAATCTATCAAAAGCGTTTCAAGTTATTTCACTGGCCTTAATCTTCAAACAGTAGCGGCTACGGACTGTCCCCCAAAACGCTCGCCCTTCACTAATTCTTACTGCTTTAGCTGGGACAAAGGACTGGCGCAAGAAACTTCCCGGCGGAATAGAATACTTATTAATAGTATTATATTGTTACCTTTTTGACACCACTGAATTATGATATACCGAGTTGTTCGTCATGAATTTAACGGTATTAATACAAGCCAACTTATCTAGCGACCCTCCAAAAATATCTGATCGCTAACAAATAAAATATCGATGTCAAAGCTCCCGTGAAATATCAAATAAATTATTCTGTGTGATCAATTTTAGTATGACTGAAAGATTAAATAATTTCGTTTCAGATTATACGTGAAATATTACCTTTAGTAGGCTTCCATTTTTTTTTCGTAGGTAATATTTTACCAGTGGATGTGAGTTGAAATGGGATTGGGGAGGCCTTATAAACTGAAATGTGGGGATTTAATCATGATTGGAGCAATGGTAACCTAAGGGGGCTTGTGGCTAAGTAATAACAGCCGCACGGGTCGATCGATCAGGTTAAGCTGCGCTTGGTCCCTAGATGGGGATCTTTACATACCTACCAAAACCAGTGGCTGAGTGATCGACTGCTGCGCTGCGTGTCGCGGGTTTGATTCCCGCGCGGAACAAATATTTGTATTGTCTGGCTGTTTGTGTATGTGAGTTTAAATGTTTGTAAACCCACCCACGATACAGGAGTAATTCCATTCCTAATGTCGGGTAACGTTTGTAAAAAAAAAGCCCTCCATGCCTCGGAAAACACGTTAAGCAGGTGGTCCCGGCTGTCATTCATAAATCGGCAGGTGTACCATTTACATTTTATATTTTTAACTGACTTCTCAAAAAAGGGGGTTCTCACTTCGTCTGTATAATTATATTTTTATTTTTTTAGAAGAATATCATGTCCCCAAAATAACAAACTAGAATGCATTGACAAGTGATGTCTGCCAACCACCATCATTATAAATCATTTATATAAAATTCAAACAGTGAACTCATAAAAATAATATTGCATTTCAATAAGCCTGTTAACAAAGGCACCTAATAGACCGTGTAGCCAACACATTTTCAGACTTCCTTTCAATAATACATAATACTCTTGTTAGGGTCCCGTACGGTCTGCAAATAAAACTGCAAATGGTCCTATAGCAAAAATTATGAGGCACGCGCATTGCGCACGAATCTATAGGTACTAACATTAACTTCATCGATTTTATTTATTTATTTTATTATTTATGTACACACAGAAAAATACATATTGATATGACATAAACATAATATGAGTACAAAGGTACGATTAAGATAAGGTAAGACTTCGAGGTAAGATTTTCTAACATTCGGTATTTATTATTTTCTGTATGTACCTCAAATGTCCTCAACTCAACATCTGCCTAGCCTATTCTCAACTATGTTGGGGTCGGCTTCCAGTCTAACCGGATGCAACTGAATACCAGTATTTTATACCGAGCGACTACCTATCTAACCTCTACAACCCAGTTACTGGGTAATACGATACCCTTTGGTAAGACTGATTGTCAGACTTTCGGGGTTCTGGCGGCCTATAACGACTGTCAAAGATTCACGAATGACAGCCGGGACTAACGACTTAACGCGCTTGCCGAGACATGGAGGAGTATTGGCCTCTAAATATGGTCACCCATCCACGGGCCAACCGCGGCAAGCGTAGCTTAACCTGATCAATCGACCCGTGCGGTAGTTATTACTTTGCCACGAGCCCCTCAAAATGCAAATTTACATACCCATTGTTACTTAATTACAATAAATTTTGAAAGCACATATCGAAGTTATTTTCAATCTCTACACCTCAACGTGATGTGCAGTACTATTGCCAATTATTTTATATTATACAGGGTGGACTTTTGTAATGCCACTTGAAGGGAAAGTACTCTTAATATTGTAGATAGAAAATTTTACTCAAAGAAAACATTCCTTTATTTTTGAATAGAAAGAAAACTGCATTCAAAGTTTTTCAAAAATTTGCTTGCCACACCCGGGAATCGAACCGACTAAAATCTGTAAAAATTACAACCTGTAGGTACTTTTTTTGCATCGATCGTTAGAATCAATTATAAGGATGAAATCTGGACTTATAAATTCAATGAGTCAAGTTAAAGCTCTTTAACTCAAAGATCCATATGTCTGTTTACTTATGTTAATAATGATTAAAATGAATTCGTTAGAAGCATACATTTGTGTATCCAAGAAAATGGAGCCCATTTCGAGCAACTAATTAGCTAATTTACCATTTTTTGTAAATAATTAAAATAATTTAAGATTTCATGGTTTTCCTATCATTTAATTTATCAAGTTTGTTAGAGAGATTTCATCCTTATAAATTGATCCTAACGATCAATGCCATAAAAGTACATTATGTAATTTTTACAGATTTTAGTCGGTTCGATTCCCGGGTGTGGCAAGCGAATTTACGAAAATATTTGAATGCAGTTTTCTTTCTATTCAAAAATAAAGGAATGTTTTCTTTGAGTAAAATTTTCTATCTACAGTATTAAGAGTACTTTCCCTTCAGGTGGCATTACAAAATTCCACCCTGTATATCAGTTTAAATATCTATTCTCACTATTTTTTCACATTTTAGTACCATTGTTTTTGTTAACCCTCCTACTGACCGGCTATACAGGATATCGAATCCTACGAACCACAGTCACACGGTCGTATAAATTCACCCCTACACCCCATAGATAACCCTTCCGTGCTCATAAATTTAGGATAAATAATCTTAGTTAGGTATTAAGGGGCGCAGTGAGTTACTGGTTGTTGCTGTCAAAATACTGGGTAGGTAAATAGATTTTTTATTTGGTCTGAAAAACGTTCATGGGGGAAAAGTGGGAGATGCCAATTTTAAATGTCCGATGATGCCTTTAGTAAATCAAGTTCTTCTTCCGTTTTGGCAAAAGTTTGGTTTGAAGATTAACCCTTCGTATCGAACGAACGCGAAATACAATGGCTTTTTAATTAGGAGTTATTATTTTGCAAATATGGGTAATACATAAAAGGTGTTATAATTATATTAAAGCTCAGCCCTATTTAATTATTCGGTTATGCAACATTTATATTATAAACATTTATTTAAGTTTAACCAAAAGCCAGATCCATCACTCCAGAGCAATTCAGGCAATTCTTTTCTCTGACAAAAACTCAGTCACACTATGTGTGACTCAAGTCAAGGTGTGAATAGAGATGGGTATTAACTAACAGAAAATATCGATAACAAAAAATGCACGTTTTTTTTTTAAGAGTCCGTAAAAATTATATATTCCATGAGCTTAGATGGGTTTTAAAGTGTACGTAGTCTACTCTTAAACATCACTGTTGTAATAACGGCAGTCAACTGGTTAAGTATGAGAAAGTGGAAAGTACTTGCCAAGAATACGAATATCAAGATACCTTATCTTCAACTGCTATGTCAGATCACTTGGCCGATTGCCCATGTCATAGTGAAAAAATTAGGCAATATTGACCGCCTGTCTGTCGAAGGGATCTGTCACTGTAACTGAAGGGAAAGGGGATAACGCTACTCGAAATTGGCTGTAAAAAAAGAGTGAGGATTGGCGAATTCCGCCAAAGTTTTATACCTAGAATCCTGAGAATAAATTTGGAAGTTTTGTCAGATTATCCATAAAAAAAGCTGTCAGATGTCAATTTTATTCCACGGATAAAAGATAACTCAGACTTTGGTCAAATCGGTCCTTCGAAGAAGATTACTGGAAGATTCAAATATTATATAATAAAATATTATATTACTTATTATATTTATTTACATTACTTATTATTCTTTGATTTGTAAAGGATAAACAGAACAGACAACTTATTATGTTCTGAAATAAACAATACTCGAAATAATTATATTACTTTAATTTTCGTCGTGAATAAATAATATTGTTCTCGTTCCGTTTCTCTCTCAAACGAAAACTCTCAAATATACAACGCCAACATTAATATTATTAAACTTGTGCCAATATTATTCGTAAGAATCCAATAAATATAAGTCGGTAAACAAACATAATACACTTCAATATGTGAACGAACAAGACGTGAACTTATTGTAGGCACAGAGCAAATTGCTCACAATAATGTGTTGCGCCATTGGCCCTATCATTTTGTACTAGTGTTTGTACATATTTGGGTATGGTCACAGACGTACGCCTGGCTTTTTTGAACGAAACGCAAACCATTTTTTTTTTAAATCAAAGTGTCAATAGCTCGTTAATTATTGTGATTGGTTGACTTAATTCCCGAAAAGCCCGAAAGTCTGACAACCAGTCTCATCAAGGGATATCGTATTACCCAGTAGGTTTTGGAGGTCAGACAGGCAGTCGCTCTATGTAAAATACTAGTAAGTATTCAGCTCCATCCGGTTAGACTGGAAGCCGACCCCAACTTAGTTGGGAAAAGGGTAGGCAGATGATGATTGGTTGACTTAATTATCACCAGTTATTTGGGTCAATTAATTAACGTAGAATTTTGAAACGTCGATAAAACAGTGTAGCGGGACATCGACGCGCAAACTGTAACCATGAATTCAGCACTTGATTCCTAGACAAGGATATCTATGATTCTAGACCAACTGGCGTAGAAATTATTTAAGGATAATAAAAAAAAAGTTCTGTTTCATAGAAAAGTGTTTGCACTTTTCTATCCCAATATTTTTTTATAACCGCCGAAAAATTTCTACGCAGGAGGTTTAAAAATCATGTACCACAACCAGCCACCCAGTATGTGTTCCAGACATCGGGTATAAATTACTTTTTGTAATATATTTTTTAGGTTTAAGTTTGAAATGAATGTCATCATATTTATCATATTTTTTTTTTAACAGCTCAGTTTTATCAACGGACTACGTGGTTCACATTCAAACTATTTTTTTTTTTTTTTCTTTAATTGTTTAGATCTTGATATTCACAATATTATGAAACTCAGTAAAGGTATAATCTACATGAACGCATAGCTCTGAAAACATAAAAATATATCGAATCCTTGTTCCTACTTCAACATTTTTGTTAGCTTTTGTCGATTCACTGAAGGCTTAGGTCGATGTCAACATTCGTTATTTGCAGCTTTTGTCAAACTACAGCGAATGGCATAACGACAGTTTTATATTTTTTCTGCGCCAATCTTGGCCAAAATTAGTTTTTGCTCACATATTTTGAAGTTACGAGTACATACCAGCCACGTTATAGAAAAGATAAAAAAAGAAACATTCTTTCTTTCTTTTTTAAAAAAAAAACATTGCTTCACACTAGGAATTTCTCCTGTATCGTGGGTGCGTTTACAAACATTCACACACACAACAACAAACAACATACAACAACAGCAACATCAACATCCAACAACAACAACAAATACAATAACAACAATATCAACAACAACAACACAACAACATCAACATTCAACATCAACATTCTCTTTTTTTTTAATTGTTTTTTCCGTGTAAATAAAACGCACACTTAAACTACTGCTGCGCATGAGGGTTCGACTCCTAGGTTGGGCAAAACGTTATTGGGTTTTTCCATCGGAAATTTTTCAGCAGCAGTCAGGAGTACCCGGTTGATGGCAATAATAGTCTTGCCCACGATTACATGGGACTTGAGCATGGCCGGCGAAGGCAGAAAATGTGGCGGCTGGGTGTACACCTGTGCTTTACCCGGGGACTACAAGCGTGATGATGATAATGTCATTAAAATCATCATCATCATCATTTCAGCCCGGAATCACCCACTGCTGGGCTGGCCTTCCCTTTCTTCTGCCATACTTCCCGGTTCTCGTCTCTCATCCAGCTGTTTCCCGTGACTTTGACGATATCGTCAATCCAGCACGCTTTTAGAATCTCTGCGCCCTCACGCCCCTAGTCGCCGCAAGAGACGCCCTGGACGGAAGTCAACAGCCGACTCCTAGACACCGTAGGCGCGGGCTTGCGGGCGGCGAGCAATGGGCAGCTCGCCGCCCGGCAAAGACCAGGCCCGGGTCGACGGCGCGTTGTGTTCCACGCGCGCCTCAAAGAGATGTCAGCACGAACTGACGGGGTCCGCTAGGGTCGATGCCTGCCAGGGCCGCGGGTTATTCGAAAGAAATACCGTGGCCCGTGGCACAGGCAACTGAAGGAACACGGGTGACGGGTGGTCAGTAAAAGTCTGACACGCCCTTCCGCTCAGTCCAGAGCGGGAGAAGTCACATGATCATTTTCCACCCAATAAAAAATAATAAATGCGCGCTTTTGGACGACCCTCGTTCCTTTCTTTAATAAAATACACACACTAAGACCAATATCCAAAAGCCTTTTTTTTTTTTTTTTGAGGATGGGAAATCATCAAATGACTCCTCCCGCTCTGGGTGGAGCAGGAGGGAGTGTCAGACTCTTACTGACTAAAACCCACCCGTGTTCCTTCCTTAGCCCTTTATGTTCCAGGGCAGCGGTAACCCTTTCGGACAATCCCGCTACCCTGGCAGGCTACGGCCCCGTCACTCATGCTGACATCTCTTTGAGGCGCGCGTGGAACACAACACGCCGTCCGGCACGGGCCTGGTCCTGATCGGACGGTGAGTTACCCATTACTCACCGCCCGCAGGCCCGCGCCTACGGTGGCCGGGAGTCGTCACGCGGCTCCCGACGCCCGGAGCGTCTCCCGCGGCGGCTGAGGCGTGAGGTGCGCAAGGCGCGTTCTCTCGCCCACCCCGCCACCTCCTTCGCTAGCATGACTGCTTCGCAGAAGGAGGTGACTACCTCCCACTCCCTCTCGCCCCGGACCATGACCATACACACACTAAGACCAATATCCAAAAGCCTTGCCTATTTATTTACTCTGTGTCATTTCAGTAAATAGTGCCCAAATGTGTACGTCCTCCAACACGACACCAATGCTTGCCAAGTCCCACACATACACGGGCATAATTTCCGATAGAGCTTGCAAATCGACGTCGAACATTTTTTATTCGAACAGACAGTTTTGCCGTTTCGTGTCGGTTTCATTCTACTGAATGTATCCTTTATGAGAATTAAACTCATTTACCTACTTATGTTTTCGTTTTTCTTTTTGGGACGTTGGGATTTTAAAGGTTTTTTGTTGGTGTTATGGTAGTTGGGGGTACTTTAAATGTTGTCAGCAAAAGTTGACCTTATGTAGTGCAGGCTGGCAATAAAATAACTCTGGTTGGTTGCATTCAAACAGTCAAGCAAAGAATTTAGAATTAACTTTAAAATCTCTGTAGGGTTTTGTTTGGAAAAACGTTTGCGGTGATGTAAAGACGTTCGCTCAAAATAAAAATACAGTAAGCAAATATAACGCTGAATCATTTTAATACAATAATGCTACTTAAATTTCGAGTTAATCTATGTGTCGATATGGCTCTATCGACGGCGCCGGCTGTCACTGAAAACCAGCGCTGGGGCTCTGTCTTGCATAGGGTCGCAGTATAATGCTCAGTGATAGCCGTTTTGCGTGGATGTGACGCATGTTTCAACCATTTCTAATTGTTTTTTTTTTGTGTGTTATGTTCTTTTTTGCGTCATGTTTACGGCAAATAAACGTTTTTTCTTTCTTTCTTTTTTTATATATGGGTTGGTGATTTTGTTTCTATGAAGAACTCGAGGGTGAATATATTCTGCTTGAGTACATTAATATTTGATTTGTGCAATGGTGCATTCACGTTCAATTGAGCCGATCAAGTCAGTTCCAGAAACAGCCTCTAATAAATGAATGATTTCATCGCATTGCACGATTGATATTGGTAGGGTTCTGTAGTTGGGATGAATTAATCCCAAGAACAAACTTAACATTGTAGTTGAAAATCATGTTTGTCGTTCAGCTGCACAGAGCGGAGCTGTTTTGTAAAACAGCTAACGATTCGACAATTTATCTGAGATTATACATATACACCGTTAAATTTTGATCGTTTTAATCCTTGAAGGGGGTCATTGTACTCATCATTATGAACAACTTTTACTACGGGACCAACCCTAAAATCGTGAAAAAAAAATCAGTTGATCTATATACATTATGTCGAGTTATGCGCGCATAAATCTATGAAACAACTGATTTTATTTTTTCATCAATATTTAACGGTGTATAACTACAGTCATTTTCTTCATATATCCAAAAACTACTATAATGGGAGAGGCCTTGGCGGCTAAGGAGCCAGCAATGGGATCGCTAGCAAGGGTTTCGGGTAAGGAGATAGCGGCAGTTTTGAGAGGTATGAAGCGCGGGAAATCACCTGGGCACGGCTATCTGAGCATCGAGCATTTGCTAAATGCGGGTGTGCATATGCCCAGAGTGCTGGCTTTGTTTTTTAATTTATGTTTGTCACACACGTACTTACCACACGATCTAATGAAGACCTTGGTTGTGCCCATTATAAAAAATCGCACTGGGGACGCTTCGGACATAAACAACTATAGGCCCATATCGTGGGCTACGGTAATTGCAAAAGTGTTGGACAGTGTGCTGGACAAACAGTTAAATGTTCTGTCGCTACACGATGCCCAGTTTGGCTTCAGAACGGGTCTGTCAATTGAACATGCTGTACTCTGTCTCAAGCACACTGTTTATTTATTTATTTGGGACAAACAAACAGTAACACATTATATCTGCGCAAATAACCTAAACAAAAATATTATATAAATGTGAAATTCACACCGTTATCCACAGTATATACATGTTCGATACTATACGGACAGGAAAACCCCTGTGTATGCATGATTTCTTGATCTATCAAAAGCCTTCGATCTGGTATCCTATGGTGTTTTGTGGAAGAAATTTTATGAGGAGACGACGCTTCCGGGTGAGTTGGTTGAGTTGTTTAAATATTGGTACGGCCATCAAACCAGTATGGTGAAGTGGACAGGGTCACTATCCGATACGTACGGGCTGGAGTGTGGAATCAGGTAGGGGGGTCTGACTTCACCGAAACTCTTTTGTCTGTACGAGTATATGGATCGGCTGGTTCGTGAGCTCAGTGGTACTATGGTAGGTTGTTCAGTTGACGGAACAATTGTCAATAACATAAGTTACGCCGACAACATGTTGCTGCTGGCCCCATCAATCAGCGCCCTCAGGACAATGTTGTTGGTTTGTGAGCGATATGGCAGGGAGGCCCAGGATCTTAGATATAATGCATAAAAGAGCGAGTGCCTGATGTTTAAAGCAGGTACTACCTATGCAGTACCTATCACACTCGCGGGAACCGCTCTAGAGTGGGTGACATCCTTCAAATATCTGGGGCACTGGGTCACTGCTACACAGACCGATAACATTGACATGGAGAGGGAACGTAGGGCGCTGTCAGTCAGGAGCAATATGTTGATCCGTAGGTTTACGAAGTATTCAAGTGATGTAAAGGGTACTCTGTCTAGGGCATACTGCCAATCTTTTTATACTTGCAGCCTATGGGTCAACTACACGCAGCGGGCTTACAGCGCCTTGCGAGTCCAATACAATAACGTATACAGGGCACTCTTGAGGCTGCCGCGACACTGCAGCGCATAAGGGATGTTCATTGAGGCACGTATAGATGACTTATATGCTATTGCTCGAAAACGTATCGCATCCCTGATGTGGCGGGTGCGTGGCAGCGCTAAGAGCCTCTTGATGACCGTATCGGACAGGGCTGATGGCCCTATATGGAAACACTGGACGAGGACGGATAGTGTTGCCGTCAAACCGTGCCCAGGAGTAGTGTGTTATTGTGTATTGGTGTTATTATTATTATTAACGTCTCTGACATGTTTTAGAATTTATTAATTAATTGACAGAGGTATATGTACTAACACTAGTTTGTAAGTTGCTTATGTCATTACTACCATAAGTGGATTGTACTGATCTGACAAATAAAATTTATATTAAATAAATAACACTTTAAAACTTAATATTTCGCACACAGATCCCTAAATCTAAAAATGGGTTCCCCACACCTGCAATATTTTTTAACGGCCTATCCAACGTCACCCCAACAAGGAAAAGACAAGAAAAAAAAACATCCCCATTTTACGACTAGCGAAGATAACCAAAAAGCTTTTTTCAATATTTTATTTTACCACTGTGTGCCCGTGCTTAATCCGTTTACCCATGCCAAATTACTGTCACCCGTCAATGCGTACACAGTCTAAAGGGTCCTTAATTGTTGACTACGGAACCCTAAAAACGGGATGATGTTTATTATCTTCTAGGGAGGAAAAAAGTCTTTTTCGTTCGGGTCGATGGATTTGTATTAAATGAGTCGAGCCGAGTAGCTGGACACGTTAATCGCGGCATCAGTAGAGTTTTTTACGTCTTCAAAATTGCAGGTGTATGAAAGTTAAAAATCTTTTATTTTAGCAACCAATGTCGTAAGTCTGTTATATACTAGCTGCGCTCGCGGTTTCACCCGCATAAGTTTCGATCTCGTGGGAA
The DNA here is from genome assembly GCA_951799955.1 of Apamea anceps. Taxonomy (NCBI): domain Eukaryota; kingdom Metazoa; phylum Arthropoda; class Insecta; order Lepidoptera; family Noctuidae; genus Apamea; species Apamea anceps. The sequence goes on along the minus strand of OX637504.1, from coordinate 3,639,219 downwards.
TATACCATCTGTGTGCCAAATTTCATCGAAATCCGTTCAGTAGTTTTTGCGTGAAAGAGTAACTAACAAACATCCATCTATCCATACAAACTTCCACGTTTATAATATTAGTAGGACATAGGATAACTCAAATAAAAAAAAACAATAGTTACAAGTCAAGAAATGTTTTTATATCGACGGGAACTGTGTAGGTTACTTACAATATATAACCATCCACAAGTTCAATCTTAGCTTGGGTGCCAGAGGTTTAAACTCAGTGGTATTTTTTCAATTTTTAGGTTTATATAGTTTGTTCTACATAGTGCTATTTTTGTTAAATTGTAAACTTGGAAATAAAGCATTATTATTATTATCTCCTTTATTTCATTTAAATACTTACAAAATACATTTTTAAATATTTTTATAAACAAAAAGATAAAAAAACATTTTAAAATATAAAAAGTAGCAGCCCACCGGTATCGGAAACAGGGTCCAAGCTACCGGAGGTCAGAGCTCCAGAGAGAGGAACTTCCTGACAATGCGAGCCGTGTCCAGAAGTACCGCTTTCTGAATCAAGCCCTTGATCCAGCTGCCCAACGAGAGCCTCCTCAGGTGTTGGTCGAGGCTTTTGGCTATTAAGCCATTGGCTGTCACGACTATCGGCACAATGATCGCTGAGTCCACATCCCACATGTCGACAACCTCGCGAGGCAAGTCAAGATACTTGATTTGTTTATCTTTCTCGGCTTTCACGAGGTTCTCATCATGCGGGACGGTTATGTCAACAATCATTGCGCGCCGCTCTGATCGATCCACCACCACTATATCAGGCTTATTGGCAACAATAGTCCTGTCAGTGATGATGGATCGATCCCATTATTATTATTATTAATACATAGTCCCCCAGACTGTATGTCACCCATGGCAGCCAATCTCAACAGACACAGGTACACTCTCTCTTTCCTCACTCTCATAGTTCGATGGGACGGTAATCCGACACGACCGGAGAGAGATCAGGCGTGGGACCAACGGCTTTCCGAGGCAAGGGGGATAACACACCAACAAACTTCCAAACTCAGGGGCTGTAACTAAAAAATTCGCAATGGAAAAACCTAAAAACCGTTTGTCAGACCAGGGAATCGAACTCAGGACCCCCCACGCTCAGGGCAGTTTACTAAAAATACTAAGACTACCAATATATGCGTTTTTGGGAGACTGTCTCTTGTAACTCTGACGTTCGAAAAGTGCTGATTCTCAGCCTAATTTGAATAAATGACTTTTTATTTTGATTTTGATACGTAGTAGTATAAAAAGCAGCCCAACAAACAATGCCCCCAATCATTTCTCGCACAAACATAAAAATCGAATTACAAAACTATACATCGGTAAAATATCGAATAATCCGAAATCGAGTAACAAATCTTGTTAGGGACCACCGCAATCTAATACTTTCGACGAAATTTATGTTAACCGGATACCAATCACAGACATACCTTTGTAAAATATTAGATACCCGTGTCAAACTCAATGCGATCTTTTTATTAGCTAGTTTCGGAAATTGGCTCAACATGGCCGTGGGAAATGTAAGGAATAAGTAATTCCAAGTAATTTTATGTTAGAATCTGGTTGCGAAAGGAAAATAAAATTATCTTTCTAGATGGTTGTTAGTTTTTGTGAATTAAAGATTTTTGTGCCCAGCAATGGGACCATATAGGCAAAAAGAGGTTTTGAAGGGTCGCCGTCGTCTAGCAATAGGACAATATTGGCAAAAAGATGTTTTGAAGGTTCACCGTTGTCCAGCAATGGGACAATATAGGCAAAAAGATGTTTTGAAGGGTCGCCGTTGTCCAGTAACGGGACAATATAGGCAAAAAGATGTTTTAAAGTGTCGCCGTTGTCCAGCAACGGGACAATATAGGCAAAAATATGTTTTGAAGGGTCGCCGTTGTCCAGCAACGGGACAATATAGGCAAAAAGATGTTTTAAAGTGTCGCCGTTGTCCAGCAACGGGACAATATAGGCAAAAAGATGTTTTGAAGGGTCGCCGTTGTCCAGCAACGGGACAATATAGGCAAAAAGATGTTTTAAAGTGTCGCCGTTGTCCAGCAACGGGACAATATAGGCAAAAAGATGTTTTGAAGGGTCGCCGTTGTCCAGCAACGGGACAATATAGGCAAAAAGATGTTTTAAAGTGTCGCCGTTGTCCAGCAACGGGACAATATAGGCAAAAAGATGTTTTGAAGGGATGGCGTTGTCCAGCAATGGGACAATATAGGCAAAAAGAAGTTTAAGCCGTTGGTCCCGGCTGTCGTTCGTAGATCTTCGAAAGTCATTACGGGTAGTCAGAAGCCGCAGTCTGACAATCAGTCTTACCAAGGGGTCTCGTGTTACGTTACCGGGTTGCGGAGTTCAGATAGGCAGTCGCTCCATGTGAAATACTGGTATTCAGCTGTATCCGCTTAGACTGGAAGCCGACCCCAACGTAGTTGGGAAGAGGCTAGGCATATTGATTGAGGCAAGAAATTTGCATTGTGTAAATGAGTACTCACATGTGTTTCTTGCCGTGAAAAGCTACGGTTACTCGTAATTCGCCGTGTGTAGGCACGGTCGTCAGTGTTGTATGAGTCACTATGGAAGCTTGATGACAGACATGGTTTTTGTACGGCGCGGTTTATACGCCGCCGCCGTACCGTATAGAAACCGTGCCGGGCCTTATTCGCCCATTTTTTTATTTTTGGAACGAAGTTCCTTATCGCGCGTTGCAAAATGGGGGCTAGACGGAAAAAATTAAGACCAAAAGTTGGAACGACACTTTTTGCTATAGTTGTAAGCCGTGCGGCGTGCACGTGTTTGTCTGTCCCTCTCTCTCTCTCTTATAGAAAGCAAGCCAATTTTTTTTGTCTGTGTTTTTTTATTTGTTAATAATAAGAAAAATATTATTATAACTTAAAAAAATTAAATTTTATTACAATTCCTTCACTAATTAATCGAAAGGAACTTCGTTCCATCCGGGTGTCCCTTGACACCTCTCAAGTTTTTTTTATTGCTAAATGGGCCTGCTCTTGATCTCGAACACGACTGATAGGAAGCGGTGGATGAGGTCTATGATGGAATGAGCGTGCGCAAAAGATGCCTCTGTTCACTCTTGCTTTGAAGGCAGACGCTGGCAGAGAGTTCCACACTTTGTCTGTGCGCATAATAAATGTGCGTTGAGTATGACTAGTTCAGGTATTTTCTTTTTCATTCCATACATCACATCAATGGTCATCCAAATTCACCTCAAAAGAAACAAAACATTCAATATTTGCGTGCATGTTTTTCTTCAATTCTCTTTATTGGTAACATTGTAGTCCAACAAATTAGCATTCATATTGGAAGTGGTCCATTCTATAATTTATGCAATTACCCAATGAATATAACATGAATGAGCGTGCGTGATGGCCGCTGCTGTTTCAGAATGGACCATTGGGTAAAACTATTGGTATTTGTGCTCCTTAATTTAGTTAAAGGCGATCAGTTTGGGATGACGTTTAATGGGGAATTTGGTAACGATTTATGATTGTTTTTGTGCTGTGTAATCAATGAGAAGTTCGTGCATAATCTGCTGCCAGCCCTACTAATTTGCTATAGGTTGAAAATCGTCGAAATTCTGTCTGATAGGAATCGGCAACCATTTCCTTAAGCCTGATTTATTCGATACAATTTAATTGCACGGTGTAGAAGTTACATGGTTTAAACGGTGTTTGAAAATGTCAAGTTATTTGTTGGTTCAATCTTATTGTATGTGCTAGCGGGAGAGTGCACATGTGTCTTTGCACACACGTGTGCACTATAACATCTTCCACGCCCAAGGCTCGTCTTCACTAATATTGGTCGCCGTGGCCGAAATTAGGTCTGGTGGACTTTATTTTTACATGCTAGTTAACATATGGCAAACAATTTAATTGAATAATTTGCGTTTCGTAATGTTAACTACTTAATATTAGGATTTTGTTTAGAGAAGAGCGGACAAGAATCTCCACGGTCACTCTTTTAAATCAAAATAATATGGTTAAAAAAATATTGGTTACATTATTCATGTTGAAATTATGCAGAACGTTAAAAGCGTCTGAAATGAAAAGGTAAAATAAAAAAATAAATTAAATATTAAATTAAAATAAGTCGTGGCAGCTAAAAGATGACCAGTCCCTACTGACGGCGCCCGTTCACAAACAAGACTTTGTTTCGTTTCTTCGTTGTTAGTTTCGAAGAAGTACCGAAAGTACTATTACTAGAAACTGATTTCCAATCTTAAAAACTAAGTGGAAAAAGTTTCTTGTCCCTATAATTTCAGGCTCATGGCACAGAAAGCAGGTCGCGATTATTAAACTCGGGGATCTAGCTTCGTTAGGTTCACGAGAAAATAAGAAAGAGAGAGAGAGGCGGGAGATTAGGCTTGACCTTAATAACTACAAGCTGAGAAAAAATTAAGTCAGTCGAGAGGTTGCGCACTGATCTTCACTCGAGCTACCTCATAATTAGATCAGGACGATGCGACGTTCAATGTTAGTAATATAATAGTCTTTAAGTTTTTGATGACTAGCCGTAGCCTGCAGTTTCACTTGTACCTATCCTTAAGAAATATTTGATGCCATCATTCAACATTTACCTGCCCTCATCTCAATTTATTTGGGGTCGGCACAACATTATCTGTTTCTTCCATACTTCTCTATTAATCGTCATCTCGGCAGTCACCCCCTTCCATCATTCACCCAACCATATCATAATTCACACAATCCATCTAACGTTTCCTTAGTCTTCCCCTACTCTTATAACCATCGACATTCATACTCAAAACTTTCCTCACGACATTTTCCTACGTATCACATGCCCATACATGGCAGCCGATTTCCACACAACTTCTCAGTTACCAGTGCCAGTTTCAGACTTGATGTACCAGGATACCTATTCAACTCGCCTATATACTAACCCTGGACATTATAGTATTTCTGTGTGCTCATAGAAATCAGTGAAATAAAAGAGAGAAAGTAAAAATGATTATTTTGTCACAGAAACTCGAACATATAAAAAAGACAGTTTCTGCTCGAATACCTACTTACTGCACAGCGGTGCAGTTGTTTATGCTCCGTTGAGCAACAAACATAGAAATATCTTCACAAACTTTTCACATAATTTTATACTGTTCAACTACAATGTTTTGTCTGTTTATAATAAACGTTAACTGTGTCAGAATAAGATACACAACTTTTACAATAACCAACTCTATTTTTATTCAACTCCAAGATCAACAAGGGAATATGAACCATAAAACCTATTCAATACAAGAATAACATTTTAGAAATATTCAGCGCAGCTGCGGCGACGATCGAGTTCAAGATTTACATTTGAAACTTAAAATAAATAATGTTAACTCAAAGAGAACTTGCGAATGTCGGACTTAGTGAAAATTCACTAGAAACTGAAATATAGTGAGTTCCCACACTGTCCCAGTTCTGAGTATAAGCTTCTTGACTGCCTCCGCTGTTGGGAATATACGGGTAGTGGTTGGGACGGGTCTGTAGCAAGTCTTTATTCTCAAAAAGTGACTAATTATCATCTAGGTATACTGGCGCCGATTCCCTTGTTCACAAACTAAACAAAATTTAAGTTCAGTGCATCTTTTTCTTTCTATTTCATTAAGAAAAGGACCGAAGATAAATATTAGTTTAGTCCTGTCAAATTATGATACTCCATAGACAAGTTAGACGTGATTAAAAACATGGCTACTAAAAATACGTCAATTTACATCAGGGGCAGACTAATTTGACAGGACTAAACAATTTTTTTATTTTCTGTCCTTCTCTTAATGAAATAGAATGAAAAAGATGCCCTGAACTTAAATTTAGTTTAGTGTGTGAACAAGGGAATCGGCGCCAATAATAATAAGGCTGGTGAGTTTGAACTCGCTAATCTCTGGAACTATCAGTCGGATTGGAAAATTTCATTTTGCATTTGTTAGCTTATTTCTTGAAGAAGGTTCACGCTACGACCCTCAGAAGCCGAGCAAAGGGAAAAAAGGCAGAAAGCTAAAGGCTAAGCGAAGTACTAGCGCGGGCGAGTGCGGTGGGTCGGCAAAAAATGTTTCACATGGACGAAGTCGCGGGCAAAGGCTAGTTAACTTTATAAATCACTACTTATAATCAATCATCTTTAGTAAGCCCAGAGATATAAATAAAGCATTATAAAAAAATCCTATACAATGCTATACAAATGCAAAAATTTCTATACGCTCGCATACTCACTGACACTTACACACAATCACAGTCACACACACTCTTTCACAAAGATACACACACCCACAAACACATAACTCCATACAAACACACTAGAGACATACACAACACTTTCATTTAATGTTTTTTTTTTTCTTGTTCTGTTTTTTTTTTTTCTTTTATTTCTCTTAGATTTGTCCTAATGGATTATTGTGTATAATTTCTATAAGCACATCACTTTGAAGGGACACTGGCTTCTAAGATACAGGTACATAAACCTAGTTTGGAAGTCAGGGTTTTCACTCTGGAACACTAACTTAAGCCATTTTTAGACCAACATAATGTAAATGCATTTATTGAGAAAAAAAGATTTTACTTATTTATTTATTTAATGTATTAGATACCTAAGTAAACATAACCACGTCACACTCAGCCAAATGCCAGTTTGTTTTTAAGGCCCCGTGTCGCAATAAAAGGCTATTAAAGCACTATGTTCTAAATAATAATAATAATATCCCTGGACATTTCACACAGCGCCATCTAGTCCCAAGCTAAGCAACCTAATGCTTGTGTTATGGTAACAAGATGGCTGATAAACTACTTATATACTTTTTTTTTTGTAAATACATACATATTATAGATAGAAAAACACCCAGACTCGGAACAAATACATGTAGGTCATACAAATATTTGTTCCGTGCGGGAATCGAACCCGCGACACGCAGCGCAGCAGTCAATCGCTTAACCACTGCGCCAACCGTGCCGTCTAATGCGTGTATAATGTTTGAACTGTAAGATTTTATTGTTTTTTTTTTGTTACATAATTTAAGTTTATAAGCCAGTGAAACTGTCGTTTAACTTAATTATAATGGTTTTCCTCGTAGGAGTGAATAATTGTATCCTTTTTGAGCGAAATAAAAATTGTCTTAAACCATAATCAAGATTGATAGTGGGGTAGTAAAATGATCAGAGGGGTAATTCCCTTAATTTTAAGGATCTTCACAGTCTGAAGGGCAATACTCGTAATTTTAAGAACGTTTACAGTGTGTTGTCAGTCTGTCAAAAATACCTCGTGATTTCCCTACATATCTGACAAGTTTTTGACATTTGTGTCGCCGAAATGAGACTACGACTAGATTTTGAACGTTTTAAACTAAGAGAATTTTTTTTTTTTTAATTTCTGATCTCAGTCTCAATCTGTCAAAAATACCTCTAAAGTATCCTATGTGTTAATCCTAGTTATAAACTATCTCTGTGCCAAATTTCATCTAAATCCGTTCAGTAGTTTTTACTTGAAAGAGTAACAAACATCCATCCATCCACCCATACAAACTGTCACGTTAATAATATTAGTAGGATTTTTTTAATTTTTCTTTCTACATTATCAATGCCCATCACGTCTGCGGAGTTTTGCTCGCAAATTTAATTTGACCTGTATCAAATTTTTTTCACAGAAAAACCGTCGCTTAACCGCCCAGAGCCAGTATATTTTCTCACATATTCAAGGCTCGTGAGCTTGTTTGCTCGCATACTATAAGATATTTGCTCCACTACTTTTGTTACCCTGTATGAAGACGCGTCTATTGAACGTAATATCTTGTTTGCTATTTTTATTTGAAATACAAAATGCTCAACATTTATAGAATTTTTATTGCTGCTTCGGACTTGGGGTGGGCTTGTAATTGTGCTTCGAGTAGGGAATAGGTAGACAGGGGATTTGGTGATACAGGGAAGTCGTTTATTGCAAAACGTAGAAAATGACAAAAATTACGATGGGCTGACAAAGTAAAACCAATACATAGTCACCAAGGTCTTCGAAAAATGAAACAGGTCAAAGATCGTCACAAATGAAGGGAGATCGTCAAAAGAAAACGGGTTGCACTCCGGGAGTGTCGGCAGAAGTTAAAACTTGAGTATTAAAGTTGTGCATTTTTGATATTTTGGAATGCGGTCTACTCTCCCTCCGTCTTACGAATTTTCGATCAGGTCACGTGTCCTGACGCGAGCTCCGTCTTACGAATTTTCGATCAGGTCACGTGTCCTGACGCGAGTTTAACATTTTTTACCCATCAGAAAAAAATTCACAACGCCGCTAAAGAAGTTTTCACTTCAAAAACTGTTGGGCACATCACGACCCCCAGGATCAAACGGTTAAAGGAGGAGGAGGAACATTAGATTTGCAATTTGGCAGCTCTCTGCAGTAGAAGCTATAATAGCCAAACGGTTAGGATAAGAGACTGACTAACGAAAGACTGCAAGTCTACGCTTGACTTTACGGTTTAAAATATCATATGTTTCTCAAAGATTTACATAACCACTTAATAAGAAATAAAGTTTTTATAATAACATGCAGGTGATAATAGAGATAGTCCAGAGCACCAATTAACCACTTTATCTGAAAAATATTTAGCTAGATCAAAGATATATAATAAAGAAGCAATACAGTCGTAACTTGCTAAGGTTTTGGCAACGAAAAAAAAATACACTTGTATTGCTTGATATTCTATGGTTATTGCCATAATTTATTTTTAAACATGTCGGTTTAGAAGAAAGTGAAGGAAAGGGAAGAACGACTAACGACTCTTGTCAAGTTACGTGCCGGCGACTGTTATGCACATCAAGCTACTGCAATGTGTAAACTTTCTTTAATTGATTTTAAACTTTAGAACTAAAGCATTAAATCAAATCAAATCAAATCAAATCGTTTATTGCAATCCATAATGTACAAATACAGGTGGTAAATAAAAGAAAATAATAGAAACAATTATGGACCCTGTCGGGCACAGCAAATTTTAAATATGTTGAGAGAGGAAGAGCGCTTTATTAATTTTCTTTGTAGTTAGAATTAGAATTATATTGTATCCTATTAATTATTTCATACCTATATATTTATATTTCCATTCATTCACATAATTTTATATATATAATATTAATTAATAATATTATTTTTTCTTATTATATTAGGTTCAAGGTTGATTGGGAAAATTTAACAGTTTCGGGTACCTTGCTGTGCTGGCGTCTGTACTAGTGTGTATTTTAATGAAGTACTTACCTAGGTTATTTTATTCTTTACATTATGTAGTCGATTATTCTGGTGCATTCGGAAGCCTGTGTCCCAGTAGTGGGAACATTATACGCTGATTATGATTATTATGATTCTGGTGCATGCACGTTAAATTCCAATGAGTCTGTTTCGTTGGTGCCTCCTCATCGTGGCATCGTATTTAATTTTGACAATTCAAAAGTGCCTGAAATGGTATAATTGAAATAAATGATTTGAGTTTTTTTTTTTTGTGTAAAATTGTCTAAGGGGCTCTGAGAGTTGGCTCCGGCCTCTGAGACGCCTTCCAAAGGTCCGGCGCAAGACTTCTTCCATGCCTGTGTACAGAAGCCAGCAGGTCAAGCTACTCTAAACAACAACCAAACAAACAAATCAACCTTGAACCTTAATGCGTCAGTGATAAATGACAGATTGTAGTAAATTGATGTACTGGCGTCTGTGGTACCATACATAATCTGTGTTCGCGATTTAGTTGCCTAAAATATAAGCTAGTATGAGTTTATGGAAAAATAACTTTAATTTTTACATAATAAAGTTGAGCTTGCGCTACAACTTCAAACATTTTATAACTTTTTCAATAGTGCTATTTACTCTAAAATCAACTTAAAAACCATTAAAATAAAGTTGATATAATTTTGTTTAAATTGACATAACATCAATTTGAAACATACATTTGAATAGACCTTAGATACTTATTTATGTTTTTATATTTCTATGGTACAGACGCCAGCACATCAAGCTACTACAATCTGTCAAATTTCTTTAATAGATTTTCAACTTTATCACTAAAGAGTTAAGGTTCAAAGTTGATTGGGAAAATTTGACAGTTTCGGGTAGCTTGACCTGCTGGCGTCTGTACCTACCTGTGTTGTTAAGTGCGTTATCGGAGAGACGATAAAAATTATCTTCAGTATCGCAATACCGTGTGTAAACTGTAGTCAATTTCAGATCTAGCTATTCCCACGACGAGTCACCATCTATGTTCTCGTATTTATTTCAAAGATTTCTTTACACGTTTTCCATTTTGTATGTTCAAAATAACGCCATCTATGTTACATGCCATGAACTAACACTGTATGCATTGAGCTAGGTTTCCACATTTTGCAAGCACTACGGAGCATCAATTTCAAAGTTCAAGGTTTCATTCATGAATTCTAAGATATTTAGCTTGTAAAGTCTACACTTTACAAACTAACTGTCTAAAAAGCAATTATTTGTTATAAGCTATATTATTTATTTACAAATAGCGCATGTTTTGTTTCAATAACAATGATTCTATCAAAGAACAGAGAATGCAATCACGTCACTTATTAGTTCCGGATACGATTTATAATATCACAATAATAACAATAACTTCCCATACAATATATTTTATACAGTACTTTCGTACAAGTACAATACTCAATAATTTAGTTATTAAAATATAATATACTTAAGAGATGAAAGTCAATCCCAATCTCATGTTCAACAAAACGTTAGTAATTTGGTCTTTGCATTCCTTGGTTTACCTACGGGTGGTTACACAAACAAGCGGGCTTTCGGTTGTACTATTTATTCTGTGATTTCGGGCCCGACTATCAGTACAGATCAGACTCTATGTATTTTGATCTTCGGAAGGAAACGGTTACATGTTTTACCTGTTTCTTTGTGTGAGCGCATAAGTTAACACGGAACTATTTCACCTGTACCGACTTGCCTTTATTGGGGACCCGCTTCTTTATGCAAGCACCCTACTTCTACTTAAAAGTATACTAAACATGAATGGGTTTATTTATAAATGATGTTTAAATTTGAGAGACGTTTAAACGTCAAAAATGTATGTTTAAACAGTCGCTTAACTTTAAGCAACGTTTATGAATAAAGGGGAAATAACTCTAGCCCTCTTCTAAATAATGTAGCTACTGTAGGTGTATCTACCTACCTACTAAGTAGGCAAATCCGAAATCATTTTGCTCCTCTACTACTCTAACTAACTCTACAAATATTACACTAAATCTAAAAAGACTCAGTGCCACTGTTTATTCCAAAAGTGTGGGCTTCTAGGAGTTGTTTCGCTCCGAGTCTAATTAGTACACAAGTTAGCGTAGCGTGCATGAGTCAGCGAACTAAAACCAGGTCAGTTGCCGCGCGGCTACCGACGCGAGTGATCGTGTATTATTCCCCCGTCGCGCTCCCACGCAATCACCACGGAACAAAAACATACAAAAAATGTCGACGCCGAAAGAAAAACAAGTTATGTTCGAAATTTTAGAGATGTACAAAAACATGCCTTGTCTATGGGATAAGAACCACGCAGATTATAAGAATAAGTACAGAAGAACTACTGCGAAAGAAATACTGCTTGAGGTTTACAGGAAACTTGACGAAAGTGCTAACATGCAAACGTTCACTAAAAAAATTCTTAATTTACGGACTAATTACTACAAAGAGCGACGTAAGGTTTGTTTTGGTCATTTGTTTGTTGTCTATACCTTACCTCAAATACTTTAGTACTTTCTTTTAAATGTTGTTTTTTCATTTCAGGTCAAAGAGTCACAAGCAAATGATGCAGATGAGGGAGAAATATATGAACCCACATTGTGGTATTACAACAATTTAACTTTTCTTGGTGATAATACAAGTGAATGTTGCCAGTCTAAGGCGAAGGATCCTTTAAAAACTGAGGTGAGTTACTTTTGTGTTAGAGAAAAAACAATTTATCCAAACGAATAATATTGGGTGCATAACATGGCGTCAGTATTATGATGCTCTGTGCGTGGCGTTCACAGCGCGCATTGCTGTGCCGCCATTATCTTTGATCTCCCCTCTCGCTCACTCCTACATTCTCTCGGTCACTCATACAAGTCCACTTGCATGTCAGTTCACTAACGCAACTATCCCACCCGCCGACGATTTTATCGCTTGAACGTATACAATATTGAAGGTCTCGGGTAGGTAGAAGACATACATACATATAATTATGTATTAATAGTTAATCTCTGACTGTTCACACCGCCGGCGAGTACTCGTTTGTCTCAGTGACAAGAACTATCAAAGAGAGTATTCGCTCAGCGACACTCACTTAGTAGGCAGAACACTCGCCGAGGGCCTCACGCTTGGTACGCATATGCATACCAACGAGTGTTCGTTCGTCGCCGTCGCGTAGTCGCTGCTCGTTGCCCGCCAACTCGTTTTTAATTGCTAGATCTAAGTACTCGCTTCTCGTAAATCGCCGGCGGTGGGACAAGTGCCTAAAGCGCTTATTCCACTAGATTCATACGACTAAATTCAGTCAAGTGGAATAAACCCTTAAACAGAAGATCCTGATTCTCGACTGAACGCTAGACGGATTAAACATCATTCTATATGTCTGGGCCCACTTGTACAAACGCCAGTACATCAAGCTACTTTAATCTGTCAAATTTCTTTAATAGATTTTCAACTTTATCGCTAAAGCGTTAAGGTTCAAGGTTGATTGGGAAAATTTGACAGTTTCAGGTAGCTTGATTTGCTGGCATCTGTACCACAAAGATTTACCGCATGTTCAGTCGTTTTATGCGGACAGGTATAAAACGTTCTAAATTATTTGTCACTTACATACTTATTTAGTCATTAAGTCTTATTTGACCACCTAATTACTTGACAAACAAACAAAATATCAATTAACATAATGATCATCGATCCACGTGAATCTTGTTGGCGTTTATTGAACGCTGCAGTAACCGTTATAAAGGTTTTTTGCCGATTTCTTTGAACCATTACTAATACAAGAATCCGAAAGAATTCGAAGTTCCGTAATACAAGAAGGAGGTGAGCATATGCCCACCTCCTATAACGCGGAACTGAAACACAATTGGCAATATGTGGATGTATACATAGTTGGAGGATACAGGCTTGATGTTAGTTAATTTTAAAGTATGACTATTATTTTCCAATGTCATAAAACTCTTAAACATTGTTTCCAGACTATTTCACCCTCAACATCGGATGGAGAAGGAAGTTACCAAAACTCAGAGCCATACAGCTCACCACCAATCAAAAGGAGGAAATTCACAAACCCAATCGTTTACAAAAATACGAATGACGGGCTACAAACGGAAACATCTGCTGAGAAACCCCCATATATGAAAAATGAAGAGTGGGAGATATTCGGGAAGGCTATCGGCCTGCAGTTACGAGATTTGGAAAACAAACAGTTGACTATAGCACAGAAAATGATATCGGACGCAATTTATTACGCAAAGTTTGGTTTATTGTCTCAACAGTCTTATATTAATCTTGGGACTCCCCCGCCATGACCTAACGATTCATTTTTGTTTGTCAATAAAAAAGTGTTGGTATAAAAGTATATTTCTTATTTATTTGTGGCAGCAGTTGCTGTTCCAATATTACACCAGTCAAAACGCCGCGGGAGTATTATAGTATCCAGACATGGAATGTTACAACTTCGAATACATTTGCTCTAATTTCTCGTCTCAGTAGCCTTGATCGCGGCAGTGTGTTACAACGTATTGCAGTTTTTTATAATCGTGAAGATTGTAATTCAACGTGCCGCTACAATAGCGACATTCATTTAACACACACATATTCATATTTTAATTTAATTAAATGTTATTATTTCAATTTTCTAAAATAGCATCCCAAGATGCTATTTTAGAAAATTGAAAATCGGCCTGCAGTATATTATCATATAATATGCGATGGTGGACGCAGTGCGTTACGAAAATACGAGTTCGATATATCCGACATTTTTGTAACATGCGATACTCAATATCGAGCATTTACAGAAGCGAATTTCCTTCGGTCAGTACCTAAGTTTCGTTGAGCTGGCATGGATTTTGCATTACATGTGAATGCTCTTGTTGGGTATCCTGATGAGTACTCTTGGTGAGTATCCTGAAGAAATTTTGCTAATGATACAGCTGCAGATGTCTATGGAAAGATAAAAGTAATAAATATGCTTTGACAGTTTCAACTGTCAATAAAATCTACTTAACCCATAACAGTCCTCTGTTACACATTTAATGAGTCTCTCTCGCGTTGCTTCACTAGATCTGGATCTCCACCATTCGTATCCAGTCTGTCCCATTTGGACGTCCATTGACGTCAGTCCACCAAGCTGCAGTGTAATTGCGTGACACACTAACAACAGGAATAGCTTTCATTTTGACAGTTCAACAAGATTCATTGCGTTATTTACGCTGTTGAGTAGACAAAGTTTTTGACCATATGAAGTAATGGATTGGCAATGGAATGGATTGGATTGGAATGGATTGGATTATCTTTCAAAATGATTCAAATTATGATTGATAGCGTTTTACGCAATTAGGGTGTTGAAGTGTATCCCACACTACGCTAGCCAATCTACATATCATTGGAACAAACAAAAACGACTTACCTACTTGCAGGATCGTAGGTAATTAAAACATCAATATTGGGAAGTATAAGTTATATTATAATAAAAGTTTATATAATTAAATTACAGCGTAAATTTTTCAGTAGGTACATAATATCTAGCACAGTGTACGAAATACGTTTTTCACAATGTGAGCATATTTTTATCATGTTTAAGTACAATAGCTTACAGTAATTATCTTTCCATAGTGAATGATCCAGTATCGGCCATACGTCAATTCTTCCCCTTAATTGAAGTATTACCCATACATATTGATGAAGGTGATGTTATTTTTTTATTTATATATTTTTCCTATACATTTTTCTTATGCTTTTCGCGGTTGTACATAGTTTATCGCAGGACCACTAAATGTACTCACATTTTGTGCGCATTGCATAAAATTTGGTCTAAGCATCAGAGGTGCAATGAAGTAACCTATGAAATAGTTATTACTTTTATACTCTGTGTAAATTTCCCCGGTTTACACAGTGACAAGACTAATGATACTAAAGAACTCAGTAAGTAATGAAATCTTAACTTCGATTCACAACTCTCTCTCATAGAAATGGTTTAAAGAAAAGCTGTTATCGCTCTTACGCTAAAATTTAAAAGTCTTATAGTATAGAAAGCAGCATTGAAGCTTCCCACCATTTATTCAAAATATCCACCGTTCAAAATTCTGATCGCTCCCTTAAAGAGGATGGTCCCCGTAAATAAATATTTAGTTCTACGATGCTTATTTTGTAAGCTAACTTTATTTCTAAGGCAGGGAGTAGAATCTAGCATATGTACTTACATGGGATACAGAAAAGAAGAAACCATTACGTCTTATCTATTAATAATCGACAATTTAAAACTATCAAACTACAAAAATGTTTGCCAAAAAGCTTCCTTTTTTATTGCTAAAAAAGCTTTCGTAAGTAAACCTAATTCTTTTAATCTATGAATCGTTGAACTGTGCTCTACCTCTATTAAACGTGAATTATATTGGGTTGTGAATGTGTTAATAACTATTATTTTAACATTACTTACTAATTTTGTGTCATTATTTTATCTTATTATCAAAATTATAATCATGTGAGTCAAAACTTTATGTAATTTCTGAGGCACTTTCCAAGTGGCTGAATTTAACGTCAGATATAGTGCGTTTTATTGCTATAAAATGGATTAATATAAGCCTAAATACTTGTTGAACCATCGGTATAATATATCACAAATAATTTAAACGATGGACTGGTTTTTACAGTACTTTTATAATTTTCCTGTCACTCTCAAAAGGATGTTTAGCGTCATCACTTACATCATTCTTTAATATTACACGTAGAACTTTTCGATCTTTATCTTTTGTATCATCATTCTGTTCTTAAATATCAATTTAATGATTGTCATGTTCATTTTACACATCTGGTGCGCGAATCTCGACGGTGACTGATGTCGGTCCTGGGGTTGTGGGGGATCTAAGAGTAGCAGATCGCAGGGACGTGGCAGAGTGTCCACTGCTAGCTCTAGACCCACGCCGGGACCCTGGAAGCAAAATATAATCTGTAAAGTCAATTTTGGAAGCAACAATATTGAAGGCAAAGCATGCTTAGAGCATGATTTTGAAAAGGATCACATGCCGTGAAACATATCCTTATTTAATGGAGTATCATTATTATATGAGTGAGAAGCTATACTTGAATCAATTTGAAGTATTCTAATAGGACTTCTTGCTAGAATGTAGAACTAAAAATGTGTAAATTTGGACTATATTGTTTGGTTCGTCTTTTACTTTGGAATGTTAATAAATATTAGCAGAAATTCATGCAAGAATAACTTACATGTTTCTACATTTGAATGGTTTTCTAATGGAAATTAATTCTACATAACATTTTATTGAATTAAATTAATGACCTAGTTAATGATTTGATTAATGTTTTGTTTAAAAAGGCAACAGTAGCTTGGCCAAAGCAGTATTTAATTTTGTTAGTTATACTATGTAACAGCAATCCAATTTAACTGGGCTAAGAAAACTTTCTAAAGTTTAAATCAAATGAAAAAATTCCTACCTACCTAATAGAAACTACACTTTTAAATTTGGGCAGGATTTTTTGGAGCTATAAGACATACAATCTAAAAATGGGACAATAAAACTTAACTATTTAATTGTACATATAGATTCAAATGGTGTATTTGCTACATATTATTTTCTGGAGCCGCATTATACCCTGTTTGAGTCATCATTTTTCAATGCAAGAGAGAGACGGAGAGCTTCATCTCTTATAGACAAATATCACCGTCTCTTTTTTGCAACTAAAGAATGACAGCTTTAGTACTTCATAATACGGCCCCTGGTTGCTTAAATGCTAAAACAACACACAGAAACACAATATTGTGAGGTCACTATGTAGTTGGCGTGAGTATCATATATATATTATAGACTACGTTATTATAATTTGTATAGTGGAGGTGTGTGTCTAAGTTGTAAAAGTTTTCTAAATTGAATATAAATTCAATAATGGTACTCGTTTTATCATAATCAAATAACTAAGTATATACAGGACAAATACGATAAAGAAAGTGAATGTCACACACTAGATATTTTTAAAATAATCAAAATGGTCGTACAAAAAATTTAACCTACAAAATATATAGTAGATTTCAAGACAGTTAATCGAGTCAAATCTATTGATGTTATGTATTGTAACACAAGATTAACATAAAAATATGTACTAATACTACTCCTGACTATAGAGGGAGATTACGAAAAGAAATTGATGTCTTCTGGGTTTAGACCTCTCCGGATTTTCTTTAAAAAGACAACCCTATATTAAAAGAAGATAATATTATGAATACGTGCGGTATACCTACGTTATCTGAAACTAAAGGTAATATAGAGCATAACAAGCAAAATGATAGTCGTATGTAACCTGAGGGTTTTCGGTGTAGCTGATGACTTTGATGGTGGCGTGCTGCTGATATATGAAATAATCATGATTAGCATTGTCAGTGAGCAGAGGAACGGGCAATGGAAATTCAAAGAGGATATTATTGGACATTTCTAAATCATCGTAATTAATGCAAAATTTAAAAGATGTGATATTCCCAAAACGAGTAAATTCAGTTTTGTGCGATTTGATACTTGATCATTTTGTATGTCATCTAGATTTGGCTTTAGAAGAACGTAACGATATTGAAGTTAAGAGTTGTTAAATTGAATAATTATGAAAGTAAAGATTGTGGAGCCTACAGTGTAAGTTAACTATCGGGGGCTATTTTCAGATGAGATACCTATAAAAGGTTTTGTGTACAAAGCAAATAAAAAGAAACATTTGTAAAAGAATTTGCCCGTTCCCCTCAAATTGTGTATCAAAAGGAGTTTAGGAAAATACACCACATTTAGATAATCAAAAAACATTTATAATTGAAAATCTATCACATCGTATTTGGTGCAGTACATAAAATACAGTCTGCTGCAAAAATAAAAGGCGAGGCTGCTGTTGCAGAAAGTGCACTCAATAATATTATATTCAAGCCTCGATTTAGTTCTATTACTTCTGCAACTTACTGTAGATACTAATAACATTTCAAAATAAAATAACAATCATAATCATAGGAAAAATAAAAACATAGTTTTTATGGAACTACTCTTTATTCCAAGAAACGTTCCAAAAATATATCTTTATCACCATCTGAATTCTATCCTACTAATTTTATAAATGTGAAAGTGTGTTCATTGATTTGTTGGCTTGCCGTTCTCTAACACAACAACGATGTAACAGATTGACATGATTTTTTGCATAGAGATTGTGAATAGTATACCTAGTTTATGTCTCAGGCTATTTTTTTCCCCGGAAAGTTGGCACGGGAGTGAAGTCGCTGGCAAAAGCTTGTAAGAAAGGAATAAAAAGTAGTTCCTTCAAATACCACAAAAATAAAAACAATACACCTACATTCTAAGGATTCAATCATATGCATTGGTTGGGTTTAGTACCTGGACTTGGCGAGTGAGGTCTAAGCTCCTGCTGACTCGCCTGCCTCGAGGGGGGGCGAACACTGACGCGGGAGCCGCGGCGATCCTGGAAATTTGAAACAGAGATCATGGTCAGGTTTTTACAGGTATTCATAATTTGTTTCTTGAAGATAGATATAAGTATTATGATAAACCATTTAAATTTAATATGTTAAAATCGAACAATTAAAACAGTATCTTCGGCATAAGATTATTGGAAAGTATAATATTTATTTTGGAGTATATGTTAATTTTAGCAAAATACTTTATATTTCTTCATTATTATGTTCTAAGTTAGCTAATGGTTAGGCATAAATATTTTGAAGTAGTTCAGAGAAATAATATGTTTAGTGAGGCTCTAAACATATTATTTATATAATATTTACCTGTGAATGCAATAGCTTGGAGTCTCTCAGCAAGGAAACGTTCATCAGTCGAGGATTGGGCGTATTGAAGATCGTGCGGTTTTCCCTCCATCTCGCTCTGAAACATTAATTTTACGATTTAATTATATTGAATAATTGCGTATATAAATCTGTACAAGTACCTACGTAATTAGGTTTAACTAAAGCAAAATGGATCAGAAAGACGCAAAATGCGGCAGCAATTCGGTAAAAGCTAAAACATTTTCGAACCATTTGCCAATGTAGGTAGTGTAGGTACAATAACAGATACATATCCTTTGCTTGCTTTTGACGTGCGTGTCGTCGTGACTAAGAATAGTGAGGTATACCGTTGAAGGTCATCATAATTACCTGCTAAACAGCCGTAGGACGACGCAGATGATTACAAACATGAGCGCCATGCCGACCAGGACTCCAATCATCGCAGGATCCAGAGTCCTTGTCGACTCCTCGACCGGCTTCACCGCTGGAAACATTTATTAAAATCTTTTAATATATAAAACTGATAAAAAAAATGACTAAATATTGTATATGGTTCTTGGGCCAAGTTTTATTCCTTGGAGAACTCTTTTAATATAGCACATTGTTGATTATTAGTAATTACTACTAATGTAATAGATATTAGCTAATTAGCTATTAACATTATTTTATTATAATTAAGAAGATGCTCAACATTCTGTTTGTTTTAGTTAATCGAATGCAGATTTAAAAACACCAAATATCGTTTGATGAACCATTAAGGGAAATAGAAAACAATATGATGAAAACAAAGTGTTTTTATTATATTTTACATCTACCTCCTACAGAAAAGTATCAAACCATTTCTAAAGCCACGCTTTGTTCTATCACACGTAAATAGCAATAAAAGATGCTCAACCCCAACCGCAAAACTCATCTAAAATTCAAGAAACAAGCAAAATATAACGTGTCAGAACTCACAAGTGCAGATGACGGCGCCATCCACCGTCACCTCGGGAACCATCTCGAACTTGCAAGCACATCGCTCGTTTCTGCATTCTGTCTTGAAGTACACGTCTTCGCATTGTTCGTTAAACATGCATGTTTCGTTGATGCTGGCAGCTGGAACGAGAAAATGTGGGCAAATGTATTGGAAGGAACAATTTAGATAATGCACGATAGAGCTGATATGAACAGATGGGTACCACAATGCTGGATTATGAGCAAAGATACCCAAATGAATAAGAATTTACAAAGTCATGACTCCATATAAATGGGTAGCTGTTAATAATACTTAAGAGAGGTAGAAGGCAGGAAACAGCAAGTTATGTATAAGCCCAGGTTCGCATGGGCAATTTTTTCCCGCGGCGATTTTTTTTCGCAACACTTAATTTTCAACGCTCTGCTTAGCGCCGTCGAGAGTTGAAAATCCAACAGTGTTTTGCGACGCGCTAGGCTGCACTCTGTTAAATTCTCAACGCTACTGAAAAGTCACTGTTACTGACAAATTCAATGTCTTAGAAGATACAGTGGTAATTGGAAGGAAACCTACGATGCATAATACAGCTGTATTTATATAGCATATAATGTCTGCAGAGTAATAAAACAACATACTCGTACGTAACACTCACGTTTAATAATGAGCAACTAATTAACTAAGTCAGAAACACAAGTTTCAACTAAGTCACACCAATAAAGCTGCTTGGTACTGCGCGAACACTTAAGAACTCCTAAAGTTAGAGCTCAAACACCTCGCTCTAACTTAACCGCAAACTAGCTTACCAACCAGCTTTGTTGCTTAGTTAGCATAAATAGAGGGTGATGGGGCGCCTGCATTCCTCAAAAGCCTTTTGAAGAATGCAAGCATGATGTTATTGTTATATTAATTACCATTGAAATTTGGAAGCACATGGTAGATCAGAATTTAAAACGTTCAAAATCTAGTCGCAGTCTCATCTCAGCGACAAACAAATGTCAAAAATACAAAAATACTTTTAATTTTCCTACATTTTGACAAGAATGTAGGAAAATTAGAAGTATTTTTAGACAGATTGAAACTGAGATCAGACTGTGAATGGTCTTAAAATTACGAGAATTGCCCCTCTGATACACCGACATTAATCGGAACAACGATATGATCTTTTCTCTTAATGACCCACAATTCAAAACTGCTTATGAAGTACTTAAAGTTGGTTTATTTTCTCATCAAGTTTTCGTGAAGAAGGCCTAACGATTGTAATTAATTCTGCCGCATCTTCGTTCTACCGCACTCATTAACAAGCCTTATTATAGGCTTCGTATTTAAATTTAAATTTTGTACTTCGTCTTGACTTTCGTTTAATTTACAATTTTTACATAAAATTGTGCGCAACTGAATCAACATTGACTTCATTAACAAACACTGTGATTGCACCCAATCTATATAAACGGCATGCAAGTGCCTTATGCTAACACAGCCAAATACCTTGGCATAACTCTTGACGCCAAACTGCGTTGGAAAGCTCACGTCAAAAAGAAAAGACAGGAACTCGACATACGTTACAAAAGTACGTATTGGTTACTCGGAAGGAAATCCTGCCTATCAATACACAATAAAATTATAATATACAAGCATATTCTTATGCCAATTTGGACGTATTTGGAGGCATCCAACTTTGGGGCTGTACTAAACGAAGTAACGTTAAAATAATCCAACAATTCCAAAATAAAGTACTCAGGGATGCTGTAAATGCTCCATGGTACATAAGAAATGACGACCTCCACCGTGACCTTAAAATGGAACTCGTTACCACCATCATTCAAAAATTTGCTGAAGCCCAGGAACACAGACTTCACCGACATGTGAATGTCGAGGCAGTTCAGCTGCTAGACAACACGGACTTAGTGCGTAGACTAAACCATTTGAGTTAGTGTAGTATTTATATAGTGAATGAATAATAGTGCGGTGCTAATGGTGCTATACATGTAACACATGAACAAAGTGTTTTATCAATTATCAGACCCTAAGAAAGTGCTACGAAACTGTGTAAAAAACTGAATCAAGGAAGATTGTCTATTGTATTGACTATCGCTCTAAGTTAATATTGATCACGTACATATTCACAACATAACAGTCTCCCTTGACAGTAACTATTTTGAAACAAGACATAACTCCCGCCCGTCTTTAATTGACAAAACTTTCTAGCGTGTGCTCTGCCTAAGAATTTACTATTCGAACACGTAACATAACACCTAATCGACGTAACACTAACATCATTTTCGTGTAAAAGAAAATGATACGAAAAGTCCTATCCCAGTATCGGAGAATTTCTTGACCGAAATAAGTTTCGACGTTGAACGATTATTTCTTTGTTGAACCCATAATGGTGACATATTGTCTAGGGAGGGGACGGGACGCTGTGAAATTTCGACACTATTTTCATCAGCCCTCAGAAGCTGAAATGTAATTTTGTGTTGACATACCTAAGTCTCTTTTTGAGGCTGGAACGCTTTCATTTTTAACCCGATGAAAACATTATATGGGAGTCATTTCAAGAATTTAGGGAGCAAGTCAAGGTCTTCACTCAGTCGACGTGGGTTCAGTAACTGTGGCTTTATTGTTCATAATTTTAATGAGATAAGAAACAACCAGGGAATACGCATTTATAAAGCCAAATAGCTTTTTGGTTTCTTTTTCATTTCAAAGATTAAAAAGAAACAAAATGCTATTATATATTAACAAGCTTGTTTTGTTCAAAAAGCCTAATCTAAACTAATAATAAAGCTGAAAAATTTGTTTGAACGCCCTAATTTCTACAACTATATACTACACGGATTTGAAAAAATATTTTTGCATTTGATAGCTCAGTTTTTGAAGAAGGGTATATGTAGATTATTTAACATTATGCCGGGGCACTAAGGAAACAAGCAAATAGATAAAAAGAACGCTAAGTGTACACGAAGTAAAAGCTCGTGTGAGCGATGCGGTCGGGAGAATAAGAAATTTCAAGCGGACAAAAACGCGGGCAGAAGTTAGTTTAACATAAAAATTTTGATCACACATAATAACATCCCGCCAATTTTTCCGACATCAAACAAGAACTGACTGAAGTCATCTGTCGATCATAGAATCACCTAAGCATTACTTGGTATTAAAACATTCATCATTCAAAATTAAATCCTTCATATTCTAGCTATGATTCGATAAACCGTTGCTTAGGCAACTCTTATAAGCGACGCTTGAATATTTTACGATCAAATAAACCAGACGACTATTTGTGTTACGATCAAATGTATAATATTAGAGCCATTGTATATCGTGATCCTTTCATTTCATACGATAAAAGCGACCGTATTAAATTCAGCTGAATAGTTTGTTTCTGTGATAGCTGCTGATCCGATTATAGTGTGGTTTCCTTTGTGAGCTGACCGTATGACACAATCTGAGCTTGGTTTAACTATTTCATTTCAAATACATGCTCCCTCAAAATATATTTCAACCCAAAACGGATTATAAAGGTCGTATAATTTAATAAAAAGATAATAATTTCTTCTTTAAATGACAAAAGGTATATCTACCTTTTGTCATTTTCAAAGCCAAAGTTTCAAGATGGGCTATCGCCCATCTTGAAACTTTGGCTTCCAGTCTAACCGTATGCTGCGGAATACCATCACACATGGATCGACTACCTATCTGACATCCATAACCCTGTTACCTCCTGGGCAACACAATATTCTATAGTAAGACGTTGTGAGACTTTCGGGCTTCCGATTATTACTAAATTTACAAAGCTACTATACCATAATTAGTTCTAATTTTCCAAACAACTTTACTATTTCTATATATTCAAGGCCGTAATTTAATTAAGGTGCGGCGTTCAATCAATTTGTTCCAGAAATTCCTTCAATATTAGGTATTGGTTAGATAGCAGGGGTTATATTCTAAAGCGTACCCGAGGGTAAAACAGAAAAGGAATCGTTGGAGTTCCTCCTTCTTATAATGAATAAAAGATTCGCCCCATCAGCTAATGGAAACGTTATTCATAGACTGCTTCCTGGCGAGTCACAAGATTATTTCCAATAACATAAAAAAATTATCTATCGGCACCTCTTTTTTTTGGTTTCTTATGTCGAATAATCAGTCTATTATGTTCCCATTGATAGGAGACAGATCTCCTTTCAGCGAGAATAAGTGGGCCGTCGTTTTGTATAATCTATCACGTGAGCCCGGTGCGGGTTGGTGGATGTCAAAAGTCTTCGAATTTTTGACTCATTACTTTTTATTACGTACAATTTTGTTGTACATTCACACGGATTCTACGTATCTATCTAAATCGTTATTGAGAATAATTATTTTTCTATCATCAAATCCCTGTTCCATTTTAACTTTTATCATTATTTCAGTTTCTAAAACTAACAAAACATTTGCATTTATTACATTTCCCAGAACATTTCCTAGAACATCGTTTTGATTTGGACTTCAATTTTCATCAGCAGAATCTACCGTTGGGATCTGAATGGATAGAGGTTGCTATGTGGCATGAATATTAAATACTTTTCTTTTGTGTTGTTCCATTGGATACGTGATGAGCAGAATTGAAAAGCAGTGTTACCTTCACCGGTGCCGACAGTAATGGAAACAAGATTACTAGAGTTACTGGGAACGGACTCGTTACTAGTTGCAGTTTCAGTAAAAGATAAGTTGAGAGAGGGCAGGGAAACTTTATCTCACTAACTTAGTTGAAGTGAATAAAGTTGCGTAGTTCAGTTTTCACCTTTGTTTTCAACTTTGCTGCTGTCTGAACTATGACTTATTGGTATGTCGAGATTTCAAGGACTTAGTTTGTTGCTTGTGTTTGTATACTTTTCGATGGGCATGAACTAATTACAAAAACCGACTGTAGGTATCATTATGATACTTACAGTTGGTTTTTATAATTAATGTTTAAGAGTGCTCATGGCTAAATAATAACAGCCGCACAGGTCGATCGGTCAGGTTAAGCTACGCTTGCCGCGGTTGGTCTGTGAATGGGTGACCATCTTTACATACCGAGACCCCTCCGTGCCTCGGAAAGCACGTTAAGCCGTTGGTCCCGGCTGTCATTCGTGGATCTTTGACAGTCGTTACGGGTAGTCAGAAGCCCGAAAGTCTGACAACCAGTCTTACCAAGGGGTATCGTATTACCCAGTAACTGGGTTGTGGAGGTCAGATAGGCAGTCGCTCCATGTAAAATACTGGTATTCAGCTGCATCCGGTTAGACTGGAAGCCGACCCCAACATAGTTGGGAAAAGGCTAGGCAGATGATGATGGTTAAGAGTGCTAAAATGTCCTACTAATTTCCTACTTAAGATTACAAAAGCGAAAGTTTGTATATATGGATGTTTGTTACTCTTTCACGCTAAAACTAGTGAACGGATTTGGATGAAATTTGGCCCACAGATAGTTTATAACCAGGATTACCACATAAATGATTCTTTTTATCCCGATATTCCCACAGGATCGAAACTTATGCGGGTGACACCGCGGGGCGAAGCTAGTCTTGCAATATGTGAGGAAAAGCATGTCATATTAGTAATTATAGTAGTTTTATTTCCAAACTTCAGTACACGTTACCTTAAGGAGGTCTCGACCCCTGAATTAGGACATCCCGTTTGACAGGTCGGATATTATACCTACATATTTTAATTAACTATAAATAAATAAATATTTCACAGTGTTTACAACAAAATTGGTTCGGGAAGGACACTGACTGACAGAAAAATAGATTGCAGCTTTTTCAGAAATGACGAACCAGATCATAAGAACGGAAACAGCTACGTGTTGCAGAGGTATAACGCAAAAATAACACCGAAAATTAAAGCTCCACAAAGCCGCATCGTGACGTTTCCACCTAAAACTTTACAACCATCCCTCTCTATTCTTCATAAATTAAGCCCATATCCGGTTACCATGGTAACCTAACGTGGGCTTCGAAGAACGTGACGCGCCTCACTTGAATACGAATGACTCAGAAGCGTAACGTGGAAATTTCAATGCCGATCGATAGCCGTTAAATGCTTTTGCGTTTAATAATAATTTATGGTATTTTGTTCGTTGGAGATTTGGTAATATATAATATAGATTGTAATCCTATTACAGATTTTTCAGATAAAAAATTGAATTCTTCACAGAAGCACTTTTTTATGCTTGGGTTGCTATTAAGCCGTGCCAGTATTTAGAATTGTTTATCGCAGTCCCGTGCTGAATATTGTGTTTTTCAGATTTGTTGCCAAACTCAAATCTTTGGCTTTTGTACAGACGTCAGGCCATCAAGCTACTACAATCTATACATATAATAAAATCGTAGGAAAGTCAAAACTGTACATTGAATATTTTTTTAAAAGAATACTTGGGGCGTGATCTACAATCGATATCGAAGCCAAAAATATAGTTTTTAGAATTTTTGTCTGTTTGTCTGTTTATCTGTTTGTCTGTTTGTCTGTATGTATGTCCGGGATAAACTCAAAAAGTACTGCATGGATTTACTTCAAATTTTGCATGAATATTACTAAGAGGTCGGGTCAACATATAGGCTACATATTATCACGCTATCACCTACGGGGGAGGAGCTGTGAATCTTTATTTTTCTTACGCATTCTGTGACAGCGTGTAATCTAACGACGCATATTTAAATGTTGTTTTTGAGTAAGCCATGCTATTATTTAGCTTTAAACTATAAAAACTACGCCATTTAAGTAACTTGGGCAGAGAAACATATTTAAATGAATGTTAGTAGTATAAAGACAATTTGAAACAGCGCCATCTATGACATTTCATAAAAATCAAATCAAGTTACATGTTAATACTTTTTGGAAATTAATCATTTAAATTTGATCATGTTGGTGAGGTTAGTAGTTAGTTATTCTTAAAATTCATAGATGGCAATGTGCATTTTCTTCATAAAAGTTGTATCGTATAGTTCGTTTTGACAAATTCAAGTTCCAACAAAACCCTCAAAATCTTGAGCAGAGTTGAGAAAGACAATTAAAAAAAAAATGCGGTGTTAAGTATTACAAAAAAGTTATGTTCATTGATGATGATCATCTCTTCATTAATTTCATGTTGTTAGTACAAAATAAACATTGACTGTTAATACTTTTGTTCGCGTTGGGCAAAACCAGGGTAAAATGTTTTTCTTGGATGCTCCTGGTGGAACAGGAAACATATTTATTACCACTGGCATACTTGCAGAGGTCAGGATGCAAGGCAAAATTGCTATTGCTGTAGCGTCGTCGGGAATCGCTGCCACACTGCTTCCCGGTGGCAAGACAGCACATGCCATGTTTAAAATTCCCATCGATTTAGAGAGCGCCGAAACGCCTGTTTGTGGTGTGTCACGTAACAGCGATAAGGGACACGTGCTCAAGGATTGCTCTCTTATCGTATAGGATGAGTGTACGATGGCCAATAGGAAGGCAGTTGAGGCCGTGGACAGAACCCTGCAGGACATCCGCAGGAACGAAAATTTGATGGCTGGTGTCACAGTTCTGTTCAGTGGCGATTTCCGGCAAACGCTTCCCGTGGTGACGCGGGGATCGAAGGCTGACGAGGTGAATGCTTCGTTGAAATGATCTTCGTAGTGGTCACGAGTTCGTACGCTGCGCTTGACCATTAATATGAGAGCTCGGCTCGGCGGCAATGCACGTGCTCAAGAATTCTCCGATGTGCTTCTAAGTCTTGGCGAAGGCGACCAGAAGAGAGAGGTGGATAGGTGGTGCCTCCAGATTCTCTCGGTAGAGTGGTATCCAGCTTAGAAAAACTCATTCGCTGTGTGTACGGGGACATCAGTCGTATACCGCACCAGCAGAATTCTTGGGTGTGTGAGCGGGGCATTTTGACGCCCAAAAATGATCAGGCTGCAGCAATTAACGAATGCATTCTCTCGGAAATTGAGGGGAATCAAGTGGTCTACACCTCGATAAACACTGTTGTCGAGCAAGATGACGCCACACATTATCCCGTGGAATTTCTGAACTCCCTGTCAGCAAGTGGACTTCCAGCCCATGCCATCAAGCTGAAGGTCGGTGTCCCGATTATGCTTCTTCGGAACCTATCTCCTCCGAGGTTGTGTAACGGGACCCGCCTTAAAGTCATCTCGCTCCACAGGCACATCATTGCGGCGGAAATTCTTACGGGTTGTGGCGTCGGCGAGGCAGTATTTATACCACGCATTCCCTTATACCTCATAACTTCCCGTTCCAGTTCAAGCGCGTACAGTTCCCCGTGAGTGTTTGCTTCGCGATGACCATCAATAAGTCGCAGGGGCAGACACTGAGGGCAGCGGGTGTCGACCTCAGGACAAGTTGGTTCTCACACGGGCAACTGTACGTCGCTTGCTCCCGCGTCACCAGTCCTGACTCTCTTTACATTTTGGCTCTTGGCAGCATAACTACCAACGTAGTTTATAGGGAAGTGTTGTAAGGTATAATACCTTTGTAGGTATGTATTTTTACTCTTTTGTGTCCTGGAATGTATTCCTGCATTATTTTCTCTATTTCCTTCAGTCACATCTTATGACTGAACTCAGCAGGATTCCCATATAACTCTCTTCACTTGCTTCGCTTGCAAAAAAAACTTATATTTTAATGCTATTTTAAAAGTTGTTTACTTATAATGCTATAGCGACACTGGCATCTTACGTATTTTGGTGCTGTAGAGCCTTCACGCAGACGACGTCGCGGGCAGCAGCTAGTCTGTTATATAATAGATTTACAACTTTATCGCAAAAACATTAGGTTCGAGATTGATTGGGAAAATTTGACAGTTTCGGGTAGCTTTATATGCTGGCGTCTGTACTTGCACTGGAAAGCACTTGCGTGCTCTGATTGCATGATCTCGGTTTTATTTTGCAAGACTAACTAGCAAACCGCTACCAATTGAAATCTTTGACTCAAAATGTCACAAAGTAGAAACTCACATAAAATATTCATATCAATAATCTCCACACAGATCTATTTAAATATGCCAAGGAAACTTAAACTTTAAACCAAACATGCGAAGGACTAATCCTTTGTTAAAGCGTCCCATTAACTAAGCCAAGGACGTCAGACTACTGCATAATATTGGGAAGTGGACACGCGACGTACATTAGGACTGCATCATCGATCCGGGTTTTTCCTTTTATGACCCGTTTTAATAACGTTTTTGGTGATAAGACATCTTGCACGCGATACCAACCTTTATTTTGTGACAGTTGGAGAAAAAATTGTTTGTTAATTTATTTTTCAAAATCAGAGCGAGAGAGAAATATAATTTTCGCTGCGACTTCAGCTGCTATATTCTTATTTCTAGTAATATCTTCGATCGATCCATGCGGCTGTTATTATTTAGCCACGAGCCCATCTGCTCTCAGTATCTTTGATCATTTATCAAATACCCATACTCAAGGGTCTCCATAAATAACAAAAGCACCGGTTTTTGTGTATCAAAAAACACGAAAACAGATTATGTAAACGTATAATCCATTTTCATTATTATTCGTCAAACAAAAGAAGAACATGAATTTTCAAATGAAACAAACAATGAAGTCACAATTGAAGTAATAGGTACTTTATTGTTAACGAGATACGACGGTTTACTCTTTCATGAAATCTTATGTTTTGATGATTATTTATGAATTGCTTGTCATACAGAAGAATACTTTGAAACAATGGCACGATTCGAGAGACTAAGTGGAGTGAATCCTTTGCTAATGTTTTTTTTTTTAACGGATTTAATTTCTTAGGACTATAATATTTGTCCTCTTCAGTATTTTATATATAGTCATCTGCTTAGCCTGTTCCCTAAGGTCGGCTTCCAGTGTAACTGGATGCAGTTTAATAATAGTATTTTACATGGACTATCTGCCTTACTGAACTCCAAAGAAAAGAAAAAGAAAGAAAGAAAAATATTTTATTCTGCACAAACAAAACGCACAGTTACAAAATAACCATAACCCTGTTACTAAATTACGGAATAAAATTAGTAAGACTTGATTGCTTTTAAGCCTGGATGAGGCTGGCACAGGAGCGTTAGGATTGGCACAAGAAACGAAAGGCCTTTGCTGAGCAGTGGGTAAAGGCAGGCTGTGGATGATAATGATGATGAGAGTGATTTTCAGATTACATTAACACGTGCCTCGGAAAGCACGTTAAGCCGTTGGTCCCGGCTGTCATTCGTGGATCTTTGACAGTCGTTACGGGTAGTCAGAAGCCCGAAAGTCTGACAACCAGTCTTACCAAGGGGTATCGTATTACCCAGTAACTGGGTTGTGGAAGTCAGATAGGCAGTCGCTGCGTGTAAAATACTGGTATTCAGCTGCATCCGGTTAGACTAGAAGCCGACCCCAACATAGTTGGAAAAAGGCTAGGCAGATGATGATTAACACACAACCTATGATATATTATTTCGTGTTAGCGAAGAAAGGGGAAAACCTTATCGGCCCGGGGATATTTCAACTAGAGCGATAGGACGCTTAACGAGCCCCCCCCCCCCCCCCCCCCCGACCCTTGCTCGATGAAGCGCCAGCCTGCGCCGTAGCTGAACCTGTAACTTTAAGCCCCCGACTGTGACCTCTGAGTTTGTTTCGGCCTTTCTTCTCAGAGATAGTCCTAGGAAACGCCGTGCTCATCAAAGCATTCATTATAAAAATTCGAACCAGCCTCTCCCAGCGACGCCCTAAGCCGAGGTTCGTACCCCACAGAGGTGCCCTTAGCGTGCAGTCGCTTAGTTTTTAATTAGTTTTAAGCCCTGGCTGGAGGCTTCAGGTTTACTTAAAGCAACCACAGGATAGTCCGGTTAAGTAGTCACGACCTCTCTAGATCAAGTACGAGATGCCATTTACAAGAACAAAAAACAACGCTTGGCGAGCTGTGCGATTAACACACGTTTGCGTAAATCTTACGCTTGGGGTTTGCACAATTTGATCACGTCACACAGTAAATGTGTTTCTTTTGCAACTATAAAGGTCTGCTCATCATCATGCCGAGTGGAAGCTTTTTGACTCAGTCATGACGTGCAGCTGTCGACTATTTCTGTTTTATGCTTGTGATTATATGTACACCTATTTTGTTTTTATTTTTCTTTATTATTAGAGTTAATTATCTTTTTGTATGCACGTTTTTCTGTGACAAATAAACCTATTTTTCTTTCTTTCTGTTATATAAATGTCGATTAACTACAAGTAAAGTAGTAAGTACGAGTTGTAAGTATAGAGGGCTTCGGAAAAAAGAAATGTGATTTTAAAAACTCATTAGCAAAAGCTTCATTACCATAAAAGTAGCATTTGAAAGTGAATCATCGAGATTACTTCTTGAAAATTCAATTTACGTGCAAATTCTCAATGAATCATTTCAATGAAAGGGTTTTATTAATAGTTCTTAGAAAAGGTAGGTAATTTTTATGAAGACTTGTGACTTCATCGATCGTTTTATGAACCAACACGAATATGACTAATGAAGAAAGTGTTGATTTAATTTTAATGTTCAAGATTTGTAGAAGTAAAATGTCAATGATATGTATTTCTCTAAATTGGTTCAAAAATACACTTTTAAAATTTTACGTTTTTAAAACTAGATGAGTTCGGTGTTTCCTAACTGACTACTCTGAAAAATAAGACCGAAATAAACTCAAAAGTCTATTAATAATATTATATGAAGATCATGCAGGTTCATGTCTGGGATGGTCTGCTGAGGAAATAACTACTCAGATTGGAGTAGACCTGTCTAGTCAGTGAACGCATTTTTCAGGGGTGTGTCTCATATCATATAAGGTATATTTTCATTTCAATAACGTTCACAAGATATAATAAACGTGAGTACCAGCAGTACCAACTGTTGATATAATTTCTTTAGATATAACATTCATATACTCTAAAACTTATTTCGTATAATGTTATTGGATATAACGTTTATTTAATCGAAAATCATCCTTTAAAACATATAATATTGATACCATTTTTATGGTTAACACCCCGATTCAAAGAAATGCGACTCGGATGGGTTATATTAGGATAGAAGTTTAAGGCGGGAGCGGAGCGGAGTGCCAGGTCCCCTCTATGTTGGTGAATCATTTGGGTTAGGTTTGGTTAGAACAGTGACCATTAATGCGCGAAGGCGAACGAGTGAAGCGAGCGTGCTGCGGGAGCGGCGTGACAGAAACGAATCGCTGCAAAACCGACTCCACGAAGTCTTGTCTGCCCTACCTCTAGAGTGTTACTTAAAATCGCGGAGGGGCGAGGCGCCCCGCGAGCTGAGGACCAGATGGTGAGCGTGAAACACATCTGCGACGATAAGCTCGCATGGGACCGCCGGAGCCACGGAGCGCCGGAGCCGTGACAGAAACCATGCCTGCTGCATGTTGCATGCTTGCTGCATGCTTGCTTGCTTGCATGCTGCATGCTAGCTTGCATGCTGCATGTATGGTGTATGCTTGTTTGCATGCCTGCTGCATGCATAGTGTTTACTTGTTTGCATGCCTGCTGCATGCATGGTGTATGCTTGTTTGCATGTTTTTTACAGGGAAATAAAAACTACATATGGTCACAATCTTTGCGTTTTTTTTTTTTTATCACATTAGACTAAATAGGTTTTGTGTCTTTTGAGTGGTATATCAAACGATTTTATATTCAATGTACGTTATGCTTATAAAAATTAGTTACTTTAAAATTATATCAATCGTTTATTATATTAACTGGTCATTATATCAAATAAAATTATAGATTCAGTTGTTATATCTTGTAAACATTAGAGATTTTGTAATTATATCATATATTACTTACCCATTTGTCAGTAATCGTATAGATCAACCATGAATATTGTTTCAATATATACACTAGTTAAGTAATATCTAGTGTGACGTAGTATAACGTAGTTAACATAGTATAGTGTAGCGTAAGCCTGTAACTGATATTCTGTAGCTTCACAACAGAAATAAATATTGAGTGCTTACGAGGAACGAATTCAAAGAAAAAGGTTATGAATTGTAGAAAGTTTTCGAAATGTTTGATGTTTTAGCACCTTTATTAGAACCTTTCGAAGCAGAATATCAAAGAAAAATTTACCTTTAATCTTTGAGGAGTTACCTACTTCAAAAAGACGACTAGCGAATTTTATTTCAACTGCTGGAATACGAACCAATTTCGAGGGAAAATTAACTTAAACATCTTCTTATTCGAAAGAATGATAAATGTTTTTATTTGTACGAAGGTAAAACAAACACTTTTACACGTCAATCATATTTAAAAACTTTTTAACAAAACAATTAACCCGCCGAAAATCCTGAAAAGCAAAAAAGTAATAAACCTTTTTTATTTAACTTTAATAACTATATAAGTTCTTAAACTAATGTAAGTATACCTAAGTAATTTTGAGTCGGCGCCAAAGAATCAATAAACAAAGATCACAAAATTGCCAAACGACGCCGACTCAAAATTATGTAGGTATACTTACATTAGTTGAAGAACTTAGTTATTAAGGTTAAATAAAAAAGGTTTATTATTTTTTACTTTTCAGTTTTGTCGGCGGTTTTATTTTCTTGTTAAAAAGTTTTTATTTTATTTTTTTGTGGCTATAATCTACTAATTGTTTGCCAAAGGGCAGGCATATTTGGCACTGAATAGAGTAATAATACACAACTCAGTATTCAAATCTGTGAGTGAACAATAATACAACCCTATTTTCCCACCCTTAGGGTTGATTTCCTCCTCCTAAAACCTCCTACTCAAGGAGGCACAATCCCGTCCTTCTTCGGAAGGCAGCTCCACTGTATATGGGGGGGGCAACAGTAGCTCCGTAGGCCGGCAGACCACCGCCGACCTTCGTCAACAGCAACCTCCTGCGTCGCAAGAAAAGGAGCTCCGGGTTAGCCCGGAGCGCCTGTGCGACGCAGATGAACCGCATGCCGTCATGGACGGCAACAAGAGCCGAGGAGGCTCACGGAAGAGTGATGCGGGGTCGGAGTCCGACGTCGCATCCGGAGGAGCGAGCTCGGGAGGCTCAGGGAGCCCTTGCCGAGACGAGGAGATGGCCGCTGCAACAAAAAGAAAGGCACGAAGCAAGCGGCCAAGGTCATTGGACGGCCAGGGGTCGTCCTCTGACGGGGAGCTGGCCTCAGCTCGAAAAATCCCCACCAGTAGGCGGGGAGGAGCCCGAGAGCGAGGCAAAGGGAGGGGGCTCACAGACCGTGAGGCGGCGGAGCGAACGATCGCAAAGGAGGGGGGGACCGATCACGCGGTCGCTTCGGAGCCCTCCAGCGACGAGGCGAGTGAGGCCGGCGGTCCTGAGGCGGACCGCAAGAAGAGGTTTGCGGCGGTCGTGGAGGCCGCGATCCGGGACGTGTCCCTGAAGAAGTTACAAACTTCGAAAAACAGGGCCATAGTCTCGGCAAAGGCCTCCATCATGGCGGCAGCGGAGGAGGCCAACTGCACCGGTCCTTCGGCTGGCGAAGTGGCCGAATTGCGGGCGCAGGTCGCCCGCCTGACGGCGGCCACGGAGCGTCTCCAAGAGGAGAACCGGAGGCTCCGAGCAGACCTGGCCATCTTGAAGGTCCCCGACAAAGGGCGGGCGACACCAGAGGCCAGCCAGCCAGCCAGCCAGCCAGCAAGCGAGCCCGTGCCAGTGGAGAGCCAGGTTCTGAACCTGGTTCGGCAGGAACTGGCGGCCTTCCAGGCGCGGTTCACCGCCCTGGAGAGTATGGTCCTGCGCCCGCCCTTAGCTGGTGGGACGGCCCCAGGGCCGAAGGCGGCCTCGTACGCGGCCGCTGCCGCCCCTAAACCCGGGCCGTCCGGCCGGGCCCAGGCGCCGGCCAAACAGGCGTCGGCTGGAGGAGCCGCGGCGCCGGCAAAACCGGCGTCGGCTGGCGGAGCCGCCGCGCCGGCAAAACCGGTGCCTGCCAGCAAACCGGCGAAAAGGAGGAAGGGCAGAGCGGCTGGGGAGGCGAAGGCCCCAGAACCTACGCCTCCCCCAGAGAAATCTCCCACGACCAATGCCGAGTGGCAGGTGGTCGGGGAGAAGAAGAAGGCGGCCAAGGCGGCCAGGAAAAAGGCGCAGAGGAGGCGCCGCAAGGAGCGAGCCGTTGCGGCTAGGCTTCGCTCTCCTAAGACCGCGGCTGTAGTCATTACATTACAGCCAGAAGCGGTTAAAAGGGGGGTGACCTACCGTGACGTGCTCACCAAGGCGAGAGCGACGGTGGATCTCCAAGAGCTGGGGATCACCGGGGGCCTCCGGCATAGGGTGACCGCCACTGGTGCCCGCATGCTGGAGATCCCCGGTGCTACGAGTGGCCCCACCGCTGACGCCCTAGCTGAGAAGCTAAGGGCGTCCCTCAACGCGGACGAGGCTCGAGTCTCCAGGCCCGTCAAGTGCGCAGACATGCGCATTGTGGGCCTGGATGACTCCATAACGGAGAAGGAGGTGGTAGCCGCCTTCGTCAGGACGGGCGAGTGTCTGGCCGACCAGGTGAAGGCGGGCACCATACGTCCTGACTTCACGGGCATGCGAACCGTAACGGTAAGCTGCCCAGTGACGACGGCTAGAAAGATAGTGGAGGGCGGAAGGCTCCTGGTGGGCTGGGTGTCCGCGCAGGTCAAACTGCTGGAGCCCAGACCTCTGAGGTGCTATCGATGCCACGTGGGTCACCACGTGAGCGTCCAGTGCACCTCAGAGGACCGCAGCACTCTTTGCTTCCGCTGCGGCAAGCCCGGACATAAGGCCGGCTCGTGCAACGCCGCGCCGCACTGCGCTGCATGTGCGGCTGCTGGCAAGCCGGCCGATCACCGGGCGGGCAGCAAGTCCTGCGCCCCACCCGCCGAAGCCAGGAGGAGAGGCAGGCCCTCCGCCGCCGTCGCCACCACCACCACCGTCGCCGCCTCTGCCACCGCCGCCGCCGCCGCCGCCACCACTGCCGCCGCCGCCGCCGCCGCCGCTGCCGAGGGTCCCTCACAAGGGGCCCGGGAGGGGGCTGAAATGGAGGAGTAATGGCTCCGCCTTTACGCCTCCTCCAGGCGAACATCAACCACTGCGCCTGCGCTCAGGACCTATTGCTCCAGAGCATGGCGCAGTGGTCGATTAATATCGCCGTGGTCGCTGAGCCGTACTTTGTCCCGCCCAGGGATAACTGGGTGGAGGACCTTAACGGCTCAGTGGCCATAATTTCGTCGGCTGCCGCCGGTACCCCGTCCCTCGAAGGTGTCACGAAGGGACAGGGGTGCGTAGCAGCACGGTTCGGAGAGATTGTGGTAGCGGGAGTCTACTTCTCTCCGAGCCGAACTCTCGCCGAGTTCCAGAACTCTTTAACAGAGTTGAGTGTCGTCGTCGCCAGAAGCCATCCTTTCTCCGTGCTAGTGCTCGGGGACTTCAACGCCAAGAATGTGGCCTGGGGTTCCCGTTGCACGGATGTGCGGGGCAGGATGGTGGAGGACTGGGCTCTGGAAACAGGCCTGGTCGCCGTGAATCGGGGTTCTGTCCCTACGTGTGTGCGGATGCGGGGCGAGTCGGTAGTGGACATCACGTTCGCCAGCCCCGCTCTGTCACAGCGTGTCATTGACTGGCGCGTCATGGAGGAGGTGGAGACCTACTCCGACCATCGGTATATCCGATTTGATGTCTCCACCCAGACCTCTAGCGCGCTGGTCCGACAGGCCCCGAGTGGTCCGCGTTGGGCGCTGAAGCAGCTGGACCGGGAGCTCCTCCTGGAAGCCTCGATCGTGCAGGCCTGGGTGTCTTCACCGGACAGGCCTGCTGATATCGACGATGAGGCGGAGTGGTTCCGGGAGGCCATGTCCGAGATATGTGACGTGGCAATGCCCCGAGTCCGGCCAGGATGCGCCCGACGCCGGGTGTACTGGTGGTCGCAGGAGGTGGAGGCGTTGCGCAAGGCGTGCGTTGACGCGCGACACCGGTACACCAGGCACCGCAGGCTCCGCATCCGCCCTCCGGATGTGGAAGCCACAGAGGCGGAGCTGTACGAGGGGTACAGAGCGGCGAAGACCGCCCTCCGAGAGGCTGTCCAGCGGGCCAAGGATGCGGCCCGCGAGGAGATGCTGGAGACTCTGAACAGAGATCCATGGGGGCGCCCTTACAAAATGGTGCGGAATAAACTCCGCACCTGGGCCCCCCCGCTGACTCAGAGTCTCCGCCCACAGCTGGTGGAGGAGGTGGTGAGCGCTCTGTTCCCTTCGCGGGGGGAGCATACTCCCCCGCCTATGGCTCCGCCACTGGCGGTGCCCGAAGCGGACCACGCGGACGACGACGACGACACCCCTGAAGTGACCGGGGTAGATCTGAGAGCGGCGGTAGGCAGGCTGAAGGCCAAGAACACCGCCCCAGGACCCGACGGCTTGCCGGGTAAAGCCTGGGTCCTGGCCTCGACGGCTCTCGGGCCTCGACTGGAGGCGCTCTTAAGCGCATGCATGGAGAGAGGCCAGTTTCCGCTCCGTTGGAAGACGGGGAAGCTGGTCCTCATTCAGAAGCCAGGGCGCCCTGCGGACTCTCCGTCCGCATACCGGCCCATAGTGCTGCTCGACGAGGTCGGCAAGCTCTTCGAGAGAGTAATTGCGGGCCGCCTCGTCGGGCACCTGGTGGGGACTGGGCCGGATCTTGCGGATTGCCAGTTTGGCTTCCGCAAGGGGCGCTCGACGGTGGACGCCATCATGCGCGTGAGAGCCCTCACGACGGGGGACGCGGTGTCCCGGGGTGGGGTGGTCGTGGCGATGTCACTCGACATCGCCAACGCGTTCAACACCCTGCCCTGGAGCTGCATTGGGGAGGCACTCCGGTATCACCGGGTGCCGACCTACCTCCGTCGAGTAGTCGGGGCGTATCTGACGGACAGAGCCGTCATCTACCCCGGTCGCGACGGGAACTGGAACCGGCGAGAGATGTCGTGCGGTGTCCCACAGGGATCGGTTCTGGGGCCGCTCCTGTGGGACATCGGTTACGACTGGGTGCTGCGGGCCGACCTCCCTGAAGGCGTCAGCGTAGTTTGCTACGCTGACGACACGCTGGTCCTGGCGCAGGGGAGGTCGCATCAGGCGGCGGCCGACGCGATGACACGCGGGGTTGCGATAGTCGTGGAAAGGATCCGGCGGTTGGGTCTCGAGGTGGCATTGCACAAGTCCGAGGCCATGTCCTTTCATGGGCCTCGGTACGGGCCACCTCCAGGATCCCAACTAGTGGTAGGAGGGGTTCACATCGGCGTCGAGACCACGATGAGGTACCTGGGTCTCCTCCTCGACAGCCGATGGAACTTCGTGGAGCACTTCCGACGTTTGGCCCCCAAACTGGAACGGGCCGGGGCCGCCCTAAAGCGGCTCTTGCCCAACCTGAGGGGGCCAAACGCCTCCTGCCGGAGGCTTTACGCGGGGGTCGTGCGGTCCATGGCCCTATATGGGGCCCCGGTATGGGCGCGTTCACTGCGGCTGCGAGCCGCACACTACCTGAACGCGCCCCAAAAGGTGGTAGCCATAAGGCTAATCCGGGGCTACCGCACGATCTCGGGCGAGGCAGCAAGCCTCCTTGCCGGACTGCCGCCATGGGATCTGGAGGCGATAGTGCTCGCGCGCCTGTATGATTGGCGCGCGGAAGCACTACGCCGGGGGGAAACTCCGCATCCGCGGCAAACCGCGGCGGAGCGGACGAACCTCCGGCGCGATCTCATGGCGGCATGGAAGGAGCGACTATCGCAACCCAGCGCAGGGCACGCCACGATAGCGGCGGTAAGACCCCTCTTTGAGGAGTGGCTAGAGAGACGTCACGGCGTTCTCACCTACCGCCTGACGCAGGTCCTCTCCGGACACGGATGTTTCGGGAGGTTCCTGCACATAATCAGGCGGGAGGAGACGCCCGGGTGTCACCACTGTCAGGATCGCCCAGAGGACACGGTGGAGCACACGGTGGAGGTCTGCCCTGCTTGGGCAGAGCACCGCCGTGTCCTCGTAGAGGCGATCGGCAGCGGCGGCGACCTCTCGCGTCCGGCCCTGGTTCAAGCCATGGTCCGGGGCGAAAGGGAGTGGGAGGCAGTCACCTCCTTCTGCGAAGCAGTCATGCTAGCGAAGGAGGTGGCGGGGTGGGCGAGAGAACGCGCCTTGCGCACCTCACGCCTCAGCCGCCGCGGGAGACGCTCCGGGCGTCGGGAGCCGCGTGACGATTCCCGGCCACCGTAGGCGCGGGCCTGCGGGCGGTGAGTAATGGGTAACTCACCGTCCGATCAGGACCAGGCCCGTGCCGGACGGCGTGTTGTGTTCCACGCGCGCCTCAAAGAGATGTCAGCATGAGTGACGGGGCCCCATAGGGCCGTAGCCTGCCAGGGTAGCGGGATTGTCCGAAAGGGTTACCGCTGCCCTGGAACATAAAGGGCTAAGGAAGGAACACGGGTGGGTTTTAGTCAGTAAGAGTCTGACACTCCCTCCTGCTCCACCCAGAGCGGGAGGAGTCATTTGATGATTTCCCATCCTCAAAAAAAAAAAAAAAAAAAAAAAAAAAAAAAAAAAAAGGGTTGATTTTTTTTTTCCAAGTTTATATGGGACCGCAGTATCAGTCTCGGTCACAGTCTCTTTTAAAGTCCAGACATAATCTTGGTCGGATCATGTGGATCGATGTCTGAGATGGTCTTGGTCTGAATGGAGGGTTATATCGGACTTCAATTAACAGAAACCCCACGTTATTCCTCCTACTTTTATAGGATACGCTCGCATAGGACTGGAATGGGTCTCGCCAAGCTCTAGCTTGCCTATACACTATTTGTGAGGCCTACCTTGTGCTATACATTTTCCAAGAGAAACACAGACTCTGATTTGAGTTTTGAATAAGACCTTCTGGGTAATTTCTTAACACACTTACAAAGGCAATGCTTTTCATTTTGACAGTTCAACAACATTCATTACGTTATTTGCGTTGCCGAGCAGATGAATTTTTAAAACGTAAGAAGCATTGGATTAGCAATTTTCTTCAAAATTTTTCAGGTTTTGATTGAATATGTGTAACGTAATTCGGGTGTTTGTCTTCAAACCCTTACATTAAGTATCTTTCTTTAAAATTCAAGGCAAGAAGTTAAAAAAGCAAGAAAAATAATTAGTACTGTGCAGGCACCACTGCAGAAGTTTAAATTGACTTTTTGATCCAGCCATTAAAGTTTATTTGTCACAAACACATGGCTTGAATCACTCTGTTATCCGTAACGACTTTCAACAAACAAATTGTGATGCAAAAGTTTTTTACTCACGAAGGAGGAATGTGTGAAGTTTGTGTTATGCTGTTTTAGACTCTCAGCTCAGCGTCCTGTGATGTACATAGTGTACAGTGAGGGAGATCATTTCATTATTAAACTAGCGTGAAATTTCGGCCCCCGAACTACTGCGTCGCATCCCATCGCCCGCCCGCACTATTATTTCGTTTTCGCTTAGCGTTAGTTCTGACTTTTATTCTTTTTGCTTGGCTCCTTGGTCGTAGCTTGATGTTAAATAGCCCATAAAACCGTCCTTAAAACTTGAGCTATCAAATGTAAAAAGACCAGGGGGCAATTCTGGTAATTTTAAGACCGTTCACAGTCTGATCTCAGTCTCAATCTGTCAAAAAAAACTTCTAATTTCCCTACATTTTGACAAGTTTTTGACATTTGTTTGTCGCTGAAATGAGACTGCGACTAGATTTTGGACGCTTTAAATTACGAGAATTGGCCTTCAGTTCCAGAGATCAGTTTGTTCGAATAAACCAACAAACTTTTCAGATTTATTATTAGTAGAGTTTAGTATAGATTGACAGACTACGTCTAATTGACCATGTTAACACAATTTCATAATAATATAACTATTAAGAATGACAGTTAAATTGTGATGTAATGATTGTACGGACATTTTAAATTGGTAGTCAATTTGATATACAACTGACTTGACATAGTCACACACCGTCTGCAATTTATTAAATAAAACAAAAAACGACTAAATCTTTACAGTTTTTTATTATTATTTGTCTTGGAAAGATTGCTCTGAACCATATCAGAGCGGAGGGCTCTTAATTTTATTAATTCGAAATCTCTCGAAAATCTAATCGTTTCGAATCGAATCGAATCGTTTTTAACTATGCGAATTGGCCTTCAGATAACCGTAGCGCCTAGATATTATGATTGCAACTGCAAACATATTAGACTTGTTAAAAAAAAATACTTAAGCAATAGATTAAAATAAATCTTGACGGCAAAATGAATAAATAATACAGAGCAAGTTTTAAAATATTAAACACAAAAAAAGAGCTCATTTTGGAAGACAGCCACAAGCTGAAATACTGCTTTCTTTTTACACTGTCAAGACAGATACAAAAGCACGAAGCTTGGCAACGGAAAAACCACGAAGGTATGCATAATTTATTCAAAAGAAAATACTGAGCTTAGAATGTATTCCACGAAATGTTTCCCATTACAGAGGACAGGAAAAACAATTGTATGAGCCTCCTGGGGCTGAATACTGACTCAAAAATGTACACGTTCATACCTCTCGTATCGTTGGAAAATATGAGGTTCTCTATTATATCTATTATACAGATGTAATATACTTGAAAATGACATATTTATTTTTTGGATAAGTTAAAGTTTTGTTATACTACACTCGCGGATTTGTTCTGAATATTTTGTAGATAGGGTTGGCTATTTTTCGACTAAGAAATTGGTAGTTCCAGAGATTGGCGCGTTAAAACAAACTTCAGTTTTATTATTAGTATAGATATAACAGAATTAAGTATTTACGCTAGCTACCAAATTAAAAAACTTAATAGGGCTGATTTTTCAATTAACCGATAACTTTTATTCGTGGAATAAAATTGACATCTGACAGTTTTAGTATGGAAGAACTGTCAAAAATCCAATATTCTTCCTCAAATAAAGCTATTTGGCGTTGGAAAAATCAGCCCTAACTAAAATACAAAACATAAGCAAAAGGACACTCTTATGTGTTGAGGTTTTAAAACGTAAAGTTATGGCCATTTCCCGACCCGAAAATGTAACTGACCCACACAACGGTTTATCTACCTACCAACGCACGCACAGAGGTCAAATCGATGGAGCGGCCTTGTCTACCGCGTGCGGTCTCAATAGCAGAAACTTCAGACATCAGCTGTGATATTTACCCAGGATAATCAGCCTATACCGTTCCCACTACTGGGACACTGGCCTTCCCTCTGTAAGAGGGAGTGGGCTATAATCCACCACGCAGGCCCAGTGCGGGTTGATGGATGTCACATGTCTTCAAATATTTCCTTCGCCATTTTGAGAACAGTGGTGATGAAATAAATTACACAAAAAAGTGGTTTGAACCCACGACCTACGACACTAAGTACCTGTTTACTCAATGCTTATGTCTCTATTTCTATATCTATTTTACTATAAAATATCTAATAATATATAAATATATATATATATAATATCTATCTATTTTACATAAATAATAAAATATAACCAAAATAAGTTACCACTGCGCCACAACTGCTCACACCTCTTAGTTAATTATAATAACGTTAACGTTACTCACGTTTCCCACATTTGTCCTTGTAGTTGCTGATTGGCACGTCAGGGTGGCACTGGCACGTCTTCTGTACGTCGTCGCATACTGCCTCCTGGAAGTGGCAGTCCTCGACGGTGGAGCACAGGTCGCCGTACAAGCCCCGTCTTAATGGGTCTGGAAGGAAAAGGAAAATAATATATTAGAAGAGCCTAGTGTATATATTTTGATGTATGTTAGTACAGATGTTACCCGGTTCCGGAATAATAAACAAACAACCTTAGTAGGTTCTCGTGAGTTCCGCAAAAGGCAACAGAGGGATGATCAAGATAAAAAATAAACGATTCCATATTTTTCCTCAATTTTTATAACAAACAGAAAGATGTCTTGATAATGTAGACATGGCGAGGATATCATACTTGTAATGCTCCTTACGTACTGGTCTTTTACTCTGTGATCACTTTTGGAAAATGGATCTGTGATTGCAGTGCATCACTAGTGCACACCTTTAGAGGTACCCATGAATAAAGCTTGAATGAAGTCAGGCAAAAAACAAATGAGCATACCTAAACCATAATGACGAGTCATCATCATCGTCAAACCATTCAGTTCCTGAAGACTTTTAAGTAATTACAAGGTTTAATTAATGAACTAAAACGACAGCTACGACTCAATCGTTGGGCGGCCTACTAGGAAATAAGGCGTCAGTGTACACCGGCCTATTATTGAGGGCAATTGCGGTGCGTTCAGCGACTGCAGTGCGGTTCATTGCACCGCTATATTGATTACATGGTGCCATGCCATGGGAGCTAAATCGACTCAATTGTCATTAGCCAAGCAAATTATATCGTGATAATTTTTCATAAAAGAATTTTAATTAACTACATTTTTTACTTGAATAAATTAATTTGTTAGTTTTATTTATGCATTAATTTATTTTTTAGAAAATGTAGTGAGTTAGTTTATAAAGTTTTATAAGGTTTTGTGAAAAAAGTTTTTTTGTATATTTTTGGTTGGTCCTCTGAAAAACTAATTAAAATTCGTCTGGCACTGTTATAAAATGAAGTCATGATGTATGTAGTTAATTAGAAAGTTTGTCCGTAAAACTTAAACAAACATCTCACTTTTTTTCATGTTACGAGTATAGTTTGTAACAAAGCAACCATAACAATTCTAAATACTAACAATAAAAATGATAAATTTTGTTAGCATGTAATCGAAAAAAAGTAAATTATTTGATAAGAAAGTTACATTAATTATTGTAACTTTTTATCAAATAATTTAGTCAGTTCACGAACAGTTATTATGTAATACTAATTTGCAACAAAATATGAACAGAATCAACTTTTTTGTCACGTAAAATATAAATATGAATATTTTTCTCCGAAGCGGGAAAATTCAATGTCTATCTGTTGATAAGGACGCTGTTATTCCATTTTTCCTTTATGAATATTTAATTCAATCGAAGAAACGACAGAGTACTATGATACTATCATAATAAAGACGTCAAAGTCATAAAGGTTATACTTGCGTAACTCTCAATATTCTAATGAACTGAATAGTTTCATGAAGGGCCTGTTTCAAAGTATCCAGCCTTTTTTTTTAATAGAAAATATTTTGTATTAAATTATCCAGAGTTTTTCCGTAGGTGATAAAAGTGACCTTCTCGTCTAGCTAGCCCTATCCCAA
Source organism: Apamea anceps (assembly GCA_951799955.1). Classification (NCBI taxonomy): domain Eukaryota; kingdom Metazoa; phylum Arthropoda; class Insecta; order Lepidoptera; family Noctuidae; genus Apamea; species Apamea anceps. The sequence continues at coordinate 3,595,031 of OX637504.1, read as the reverse complement.
CTATGTTGGGGTCGGCTTCCAGTCTAACGGGATGCAGCTGAATACCAGTATTTTAGACGGAGCGACTGCCTACGTGACCTCCACAACCCAGTTACTGGGTGTCACGATACCCCTTTGGTAAGACTGGTTGTCGGACTTTCGGGCATCTGATGACCCGTAACGACTATCAAAGCCGGGACCAACGGCTTAACATGCTTTCTGAGGCATGGAGAGGTATGGTACGTAAAGATAGGTGCGTAGCTAAACCTAATCGATCGAAACGCGTGCTGTTATTGCACAAAAGTGACCATATGCAATTCGGAAAGTATCTTCGATGCTTTCTGAAAAGTGTGGCAATATTCTTTCGCAAACAATGGGATGGATTCTTGGGGAGAGACTGTGGTTGTTCATCAATTATCCACTTACAAATTTACCTTTCAATCAAAAAAAAAAACAAAATCAAAATCGCTTCATCCGTTCGGGAGCTACGATGCCACAGACAGACACCCCCCCTCCCACACATATACACCCCCCCCCATACACACATATACACACCCCCCCCCCACACACACACAGAGAGAGAGACACGCCAAACTTATAACAACCCCGTCGTTTTTGCGTCGGGGGTTAAAAATGGCAAAAAACATGGGTAAATCTTAAAGTCATGTAACTTAAAGTAACATGACTTCAAGATTTTCCCATGTTTTCTTATCAGCCTATATGGTTATCATCATTCTCCTGTCATCATCCCAATTTCTTTGGGTTCGGCGCAACATGCCTTTTTCTTCCATGCTTCTCTATTAGTTTTCATCTCTGTAGTCCCTTTCTAACTACATCATTATTCACACAGTCCATCCATCGTTTTTTTGGTCTTCCCCTACTCTTATAGCCATCGACATTTATACTCGAAACTTTCCTTACGACATTTTCGTCCTTCCTCCGTATCACATAATGTTATTAATGTTCCTACTGTTCCGCTATAAATTATTCTCTTCCTTCCTAAAAGGAATTATATAATAACGTGGTAGGGGTGAACCCTACGGACTCATTTGTCATAGGTATATTTAAGTCAAAATAACGACAAGATATTCTTCAACTCCTCAAATCGTTTTCTTATAAGCTTAAATATTATTGTTTTAAAGTATTCTAGTAGGCTCGGTAGTTAACGAAGCCTTAAAAAGATTCAAACGAAGTAGTGAGTGAGTCAATTCAAATTGAACTGCTTGTAGCAATGACTATAAAACGAATGACGAGTCTTTCGTTTTAGTGAAGACGAGGCTTTCGATTCAACTGTCAGACATTAAATCTAACTAAGATGATGATTGCTAGAAAATGCAAAATTAGATTTAAAAAAGGATCAGGCCGTTTGCATTGCCTTTCTAGAATGCGGGATTTAACGGTGACTTAGAATCTTGAAAAGTAGCGGCCTGTCAATGTAATTTGTTCAGTAATCTACCAGACTTACAAAACGATCAGTGCTTATCCTTCTAGAATAGGGGTTTACTAGCGAGTTAGTTATCTTGAAAAGGACCTATCTATGTTGTCTGTTAAGTTTCATAACGTATCTGTACCTAGAACTGAAAATTTGCCAAAAAAATCGCTGTGAGGTAACCTAGACTTATAAGTATTACTAGCTGACCCCGGCAAACGTTGTTTTGCCATATAAATTATTTCTAGCTGCCCGGCGCTACTTCGATCGCGTGGTGTCCTACCTCCTACCCTACTCCTAACCTACTCCTACACTACTCTCACCCTACTCCTACCCTACTCCTACACTACTCCTACCCTACTCCTACCCTAATTCTACCCTACTCCTAACCTACTCCTACCCTACTTCTACCCTACTCCTAACCTACTCCTACACAACTCCTAACCTACTCCTACCCTATTCCTAACCTACTCCTACACTATGATTTTCCCGCTTTTCTGTTGAATTTTTTCCTGAATTTTCTTTGCTATAAACCTCACTGAGCCCGAGACTTTTCCAACGAATGCAAAACCGTGGAAATCGGTTCGTGCGTTCTGGAGTTATAGCGTCAGGAAGGAAAACCCGACTTATTTTTATATAGTAGATTTAATCACCACTGTGCTAGTATGGTCGCTTTTATTAGATCAAAAAAGTGAACTTTTAACTGCAGTAGGACAGTTAACACGGCTTTATTACGGCAGATCATAAAAGCCACTCATTCAATGACAAACTACTGGTAGAACTCCAGTCACAAGTACTAAGTGACGTGACAAGTCTTTATTAATTATCACTTCAGTTTATGGTGGAGTAAGAAAACACTTTTTCGCAGTTTCTACTGCGAAAACAATGTTTTGTTACTGATCTCTATCGAAAATCGGTATCGTTGTCGATTTTGAAAAACCTATTTTTAGAACTTGGGTTTATTTTGTGTCGCATTGTTTAAGGAAGAGGATTTTGCCCTACACTATAACATAGCATGTGGTAAGTAGATACCAGATACAGATGTCCATAAAAAGAGCTCATTCAACTACTTACTGTTAGCACTTATTCTGTAACTTGTAGTAGTGATGTAACAGGTAATTCCGCATGATCAAAGCCCTTCAGTTTATGTTGGAGATGGCAATTTTTTTTTTCGCAAAAAGTTAACACTGTTGAAAATCGATTTAGTGGTCGACGCAGAAAAACATACCTTTACAACTTGCATTTTACTTTGTTATTTAAAAAAGAGGCTTTTGCTTATTCTTGACACCTGAAGGCCAATTCTCGTAATTTAAAACGTTCAAAATCTAGTCGAAGTCTCATCTCGGCAACAAAAAAATGTCAAAAACTTGTCAAAATGTAGGGAAATTAGAAGTAGGTATTTTTTTACAGATTGAGACTGAGATCAGACTGTGAACGTTCTTAAAATTACGAGAATTGCCCCTCTGGTTACTGCTATCCATAAAAAGACCTCATTCAATCACAAACTACTGTTACCACTTACTGAGTAACGAGGGATTAGTAAGTCGTAGTATCGTGACAACTCATCTTGTTTGATCGTAGCACTTCACTTTATGGTGGAGTTAGCAACGTGAGCCACTATCGTGATTAGATTCGATCAAATGAGCAACGAAGTTTGAAGTGTAGGAAATGTACTGCGCTACACATGTTTCCTCGATTAGGAATAAGCACTCGATTTATACGCGTATAGGGTTGGATGCAATATTAAAGATCTAGCAATCTATTATTCATGGCAACACCAAAGCTACGTAGAATTTCTCTTATCTTTGTTGAGGTCTACAGATGATTCGTAGATGAAGTCTGGTCCAAAAGTATCTGATAAAAGTGTAAACAAAGCTTGTTCGGATTGCATTCTTACGCAAATACTTACTAATGGTAATTAGTAACACATTCATCTTTATTTAGAAGGTTTTAACTTTATATTTCACCACGCTTTAAAACAATTATTGTGTGAATAATAGGTATTATTAAAATTTTAGAAAAATATTTTACGAAAATGAGTTTTAAGATTAAACTCAATTGTTAAATGAAAAACACCGATACTAAAATTAAAATTTCGGGTTTAATAATTCAAATACGCGAAAATATCCACTATAGCGCATTGGTCACCCTTACGACCAATACTTAGCATTAGCTGGCAGCGGATGAACACTGCACCCTAATTGCGCAACACACGATCAATCGGAATCGGTTTCATTTTGACAATTCAACAACATTCATTGCGTTATTTACGTGTCGAGCAGACAAATTTTTCGAACTTATGAAGCAATGTATTAGCAATTTGCTTCAAAATGATTCAGATTCCGATTGATCGTGTGTTACGCAATTAAGGTGCTGAACAGGCTTATAAAAACTCGTATTATGTAAGACCAACTAGAGCCCATTGCTAGAGATCAAGAATAACGAGGCAATACAAAAAACCTACAATCCTTTGTATCCTTTTTCTCAATTAACTGGCAATATTGAAATGCCGTAATATCGTTTACTTTTAATCTGTGACTTATTTAACGGATCTACAAACAATGAATAGAATAGAATAACGTTTATTGTCTCCAGTATTAAAGCACTGTATGTACTAATACTACTAGTGTTAGTACCAAAACTATAATACCGGAAGCAAAAGGTTCAAGCGTCAGCATTATGCTTAGGTTCCCTAGTGGGTTGCTAAGCGCTGGTTTTCAGCTTAAACCTTTGACTCCTATTTACAAAAAGGAAAAAAGAAAAAAAAAAACAGTACATTCTGCAAAAACGGTTTTAATTATAGTTATTTGAATGATCATACATCAACACTATGTAATTAGTTATAAGGTTTTTTTAGTCTGTGGACACGAACTGGTGATTTAAAAGGAAAGAAAAAAAAATGTAATACCTAATGAAGTCATTTTGAATTCTACCATAGAAAATAATACACCCTGCTGAATACCTTTCCTATTTTAAATGACATTGCACTGCCATCGTTTCGATATCGACATGTACGGAATCTTTCATTACTTCTCATACAGGAAAACGTATCGATGTATAAGGCGTGGAGGTGCAATGAATGAGATACCGAGGCTTAACACACGAATACTCACACTCGTGACTACTCTAAAATTCTGTATAATACGACATAATCCTCTCCAAAGTGTGATGCTGTCATTATGATCACCTGTCAGTCGCTTCACATATTGAAGAACATATTCAAAGTTATGTACGTCACGTCGATAACGATACCGTTTATAAAAATAATCTTACACAATCGCAATGTACCGTGTCTTTGAGAAATACACAGCTTTGAGGATGAAAGGTTGTCATGTTCACAAGATCCGAAACAAATGACAACCAACGCCTATTGACTATGTGTAAGCATGTCGGTTGATGTAGATTTGATTTCCTAGGAAAGCGGTCCCGTCATAATATAACGGGCGTCATGATAATGTATCATTTACACCTTACATTTGTATTTGACATTAAGTCAATCCCTGCTGCCCAAAGATTTCAATCGCTAGATTGGCTCTCACCGTTCTGAGTCATGCGAAAAAGTGTCTATACTGAGAAGAGTGAGCACACACAGCGTTTCCATGACCATCAAGTCAGTCACTCACTGTGTGTCGTTTTGACACACAGTGAGTGAATGACTTGATGGCAACAGAAACGCGACTATATTTTTACGCGGTAAGGCGAATCTAATGACTTAAATCTTTGCCGCTGTCATCATTTTTATGACAGCCATCACTACTGTTTCTTAGAGCGACCATCGCTTTTTTAGGAAACCGTAGCCGAACCATTAAAGAGGAGGCCAATATCCAGTAGTGGACGTCTGTCAGTTGAGTGACGATGATCAACTAACCGGTGGATGTAAGCTCAGCCGAGCCGAGCTGTGGCAAGCAGAGCGCTAGGAGCGTCGAGAGCGCGGCGAGCGAGGCCGCCGCCCGCTTCGAGCGCTCGCCTCGCATGCCGCTCACAGCACCCGCGTCACATGCCAATGAAGTGCCTGCGAACAAAACAAACGGTTTCATAAGTCCATGTACTGGAAGATTTTGTAACCGCTGAACGAAATGCTCAGGGATAGCTAGAGGTATTACGAAAGGATTACTACGAAGTCTGGTCTTTAAAAACTGGAAGTACAGACTGATCTACACGCGTTTACATTATGTATGTAGTGAAACTATTTTGTAACAAGATACACGTGGCTTTAAGCTCGTACTAAAGGATTTAGTAATACTTAAGTATTAAGTCTAGACATGGAATCGCATAGAAAGTTCAATAACCTGCATGGTTGTGCTGGTATTGTGTAATATTTTTCGCGTTTGTTATCGTTGGTATTTCTTTGATTTTCTTTGGCAAATTTTAGTTTCTGCAATTCATTTCAAAGCAAGGAAAAATATGTTACAAAAACTTAACATATCCACTTTGAAATGAAAAAACTATAAGCATTAAACAAGGATTTATTTTATTACTACTTCATGTTTCTTTACGAATTCAATAGACTCCGTATGAAAAGTCTTTATTGATTTAATAATGTATAAATCTGGTTACCCTATAGATTTTTCACGGATCCGGAAAAAATCTCATCTCTGCGCCAAAAAACATCACTTTTGAAGCAGCTTATCGTGGTCTTAACAACACGCACCCAAACAAGATAAGCCAAGCGGAGCCTTCAACCATCCGGAAAAAACGATAAGATAAAAATACACCTTATTTTGAGAGTCCTAAGACACCATTTTTTGTCCAAACAAATCCTCTGTATGATTTCTTTCAGTACAAAATGTTGCTAAACACAGCAAAATGAGGGAAAGGTTTCAAAAGGGTCCTACTGTCCTACATAATTGTATTGTCTCAGTGAAGTAAGGATAATACAGCCTCCTTTCATTTCTTATAAAATAAGAACGTTGGTATTTTGTGAGGGTTCATGAAAACTAATATTCTATCTTTGGGAGTCTGGGTTTGTTGGAATTTTTGTATCGTTATAGATGTTTACTTTTTGCTGTCTTATTATTAAAATGCAAGATGTGATATCTGTGTGACATCTACCAACCCGTGCTGGGCCCGCGTGGTAAATTATGGACCACTCCTCTCACCGAGAGAAGGCCTATGTCCCAGCAGTGGGCACATTATAGACCGATTATATACTTTTTCTGATATGGGACTATTACATAACTGGTTTGATGTGGGTCTAGAACCCGTGTCGGTGTCTATTGTATTTTTTTCGGGAAATAAAGCTGAACTGTTAAAGAAAAAAGATTCATCTACATTTATATATGTAATATTTATGGTGTACATAATAAAGAGTAATTCTATTCTATTCCACTTTTATTTGTCACAGAAACACGTGCATACAAAAAGCTTAGATATCTCGAATAAAAAACGTAAAAATAAATTATACTTATGAACACAGAATATAAATAGTCGGCAGCTGCACGCCGTGACTATGACAAAAAGGCTTCCACTCAGCATGATGCTGTGCTATGGGGGACGGCCCCACAGTACAGCGCTGATTTTCAGTGGGAAAACGACGAAATATTGAATTTATGTCGAATAAAAAGTCATTCGACATAATCATTAAGAGTAAGTTTATTAGGTTTAAAATTTATACCCAGTCGACTTCATAGATGATGTTACGTAAAATAAACGATTTACATTGGGCTAAAAAAGTTAATGCATTTTGGCAATTACGAAAACATTAAAAAGTTTACTTGTTTTTCAAATTCACTTTGACATGTATCTAAATAAATACCTGCGTTTTTTTATGATTTTTGCAGTGTGATTTGCTCATAAAAAAAAAGTTTAATACCGTACCTACATCCCACTGATAGTAAATTACCGGTAACTCATCTACAGCCGTCACATCGTGGAACCAAGTCTTCTGAAGGAAATAGATTGCAGAGAGCTGTCGCAAATGATTACTGCAATCTATCATCATAGAGCTAAGAGGCATCTGCGTCGTTCCTCTTTTGTCGAACGAGAAAATGGCGTTATTTATGAGAAAATTATGAGAGAATTGCGATGAGATGATAGATGTTTGTTTGGATGTGTCGTGCTATTCTGTCACGTTAAATTTTAAGATCACTCTAGTGATCGCACGATTATAAAGCAAATTAGGTATCATCTTTAGATTGGGAGTTATATGTTCGAGCCGTTTGGGGTTGAAACACTAGGGCCATGGGGTCCAAGTGTCCACTTGGTTTTTCAAAATATCGCCAAGCGGTTATTCGCCTCTACACGTGACCAAAGGGCTTGCCCGTTTCTTGACCAAAGAATAAGCATCTCCATACAACGTGGCAATGTTGCCAGCCTTTTGGGCACTGTTCCTGTTGACAGCGATGCGGACGAATTTTTTGATGCCCTATGATTATTATTATTATGCTTATTTTTTCACATGTACATAAGTATTATTATTTTAATTGTTAGCTTATACAGGTTTATTGGTAAAACATTAACAACCTCTCAGGAATTACTAACATCATAAACAACAACTTTTGTTCTATTATTTTTATGAATTCATCAGACTTTGATTCATCAGACTTTCAACAAACAAAAAAAAAAATTCAACAAATTGAAATATTCGATTTTCTGTTACGAACTCTACGCACAGTAAAAGAAAACTATAGTTAGGTAAACAAACTGCCGAGTCTAGTACAGACGCCAGCACATCAAGCTACTACAATCTGTCAAATTTCTTTAATAGATTTTCAACTTTTTCGGGTAGCTTGACCTGCTGGCGTCTGTACAAAATTCAGCGGAGGGGAGCGGGGGTTAATTAGAACAACGAAATCTTAAAGGTTTGTTTTTTGTAAAAAGTTATAGAACAAAATTTGTTGTTTACGATGTTAGTAATCCAGTCCTGCAAGGTTGTTAGTTTTTTACCAATAACCCTTTATAATGTAAAAAATATGTTGAAACAAAAAAAAAGGTATCATCGTGAATTCATAGCTGGACGCGATTTAAAATGACGATAGGAAAATAAATCTAGATCGACATTATGGTGTTGTGTGTCGTGACATATTGTTATGACAGATGCGTGACAAATAAAACTAATGACAGTTCTACGCTGTTCAATAATCGTATGTTATTTCATGAGCGTCACGTCAAATGCATATATTTTTTTACGACTGTCATAACTCACCACGCCATTTCAACATTTTATGACTAAAAACTATTGTTACTCAGCTAACTTTTAAGAACAGACCATTGACTTTTATTGGATAGTAACATTTGAATTGTTTAATGCTTATTGCCACGACAGACTAACATCTGTTTTGCTTCCCGGACCGTGTGCACCTACCCGAATCGTATGAAAGCGGCCATGTTGTAAGAAAATGAACCAGATTTATCCGGAACGTTATCAAATCGCGCAGAAAAAAAGTCGTCTAAACACAAATTATTACTGTAATTCATCATCATAGCTTTGCGTCATTTGAATTCGAACTATTTCCAACACCAAAACCTACATATATCTGACTATTTTGAAAACAAAATCCCGTGCACATGATGACCACAGCTGCGTCCGTAAGTAAAACCAAAGAGGATCCTTTTTCGGTCGACTAATAATATGCGCTGCAAGCAGGTATTCCTGCTTGCAGCGCATAAATCTGCGCGCGCGCGAAAATCTGTATCTGATGACAGTAAGGACTATTGTCCTTACTGTCATCAGATACAGATTTTCGCGATAGTACATGCTCTGCATGGTAAACAATTTTTATATACATTTTCAGGTGTTAACTGGAATGAAGAAAATTAATTTTCGACAAATAGAAACGAAAAGTTCCCTCGAAACTCGAATTCCGCCGGGCGCTGAGTTTAAAAATACTTCAGCTTATATAGGTATAAGCTGAAGTATTTTTAAACTCAGCGCACATGCATGGCACATGGATCGCACTGCGCATTCATTTATATGAATACTGTTATAAAATAATTGCATTACTAACTTCCCGAATCATTCCCGTTGATATTTAACACCCGCATCTGTATATTAATTAATTCCAAAATAAAGTACTCAGGGATGCTAGTAATTTGAATAATACAAGGTATATTAAAAATGACGACCTCCACCGTGACCTTAAAATGGAACTCGTCACCACTATCATTCAAAAATTTGCTGAAACCCACGAATACAGACTTCACCGACATGAGAATGTCGGGGCAATTCAGCTGCTAGACAACACGGACTTAGTGCGTAGGCTAAAGAGAACTAAACCATTTGAGTTAGGGCTGTTTTTTCGGACGCCACATAATTTTATCCGAGGAATAATTTTGAATTTTTGACAGTTCTTCTATACAAAATCTGTCAGACGTCAATTTCATTCCACGAATAAAAGTTACCCGTCGAGTGAAAAATCAGCCCTTTTATTTTTATTAGTATTTATATAGTGAATGAATAATAGTATGGTGCTATACATGTAACACACGAACAAAGTGTTTTATCAATTATTAGACCCTAAGAAAGTGATACGAAACTGTGTAAAAGTGCAAATTGACACTATTCTTAGTTAAAACATATATATCTCGTAAAATATTGCTTATTAGTCTAGTGAGAGTTAAATTGTTTATTAGTCTATTAGGCTAAATTGTAATCAATTACTAAGAACTTTAGTTCTTTTCAATAAAGAAAAAGAATCCATACATTTCTCGAGCAAGAAAATTTTACGAAAACCACTCGAGGAAAGATCAACATGTAAGAGTTCGCTTGACTCTTTATCGTTAGTATTCGAGCTAGCGAGTAGCTAAATACATTTACTTCTACAAGATAGGTTACATTGGATATCTAGTTGCCGCAAAAAAATAATATCCGTGCTTGCCTTCCGGGTCAAGCTCACACGATACGTGTCACCCAGCTAAAAGAAGTGATTAACTTCTGCTACGAGCTCTTGAAGGTAGAAGGAAAACGATTTAGATTTCACCGGAACGTGATAAATGGCAAATGTTATTCCATTTCCTTTTAGACACGTACACAAGTTAATGTTATGAAGTTGGTACCTTAAGCTGCTGGGTGACGCCTGTATTTCCGTGCTGGTTATCTCTAAGACAAATTGTCGACGGAAAAGTAATACAATATAATAATTTATTATTTTTTGGCCAAAGAATCAGCATTGCCATACAACGTGGCAATGCTGCCAGCCTTTTGGGCACGTTTCCTATTGACAGCGTAGCGGACGAATTTTTATGTATGGATGAATATAATGATGGATTCAGGATGTTGATGGGGCTTCCACGTTTCTGCAGCGCTTTGCAGATGTTCGCGAAAGTCCGTGTTGACGATTTTCATGGCATTGTGAGGAAGAGAACAGCATTAATAATGGGTAGGTTACGCGGAAGCTCCAACAGCATCCTGAAAACTTTATTAAACAAAATAGACAGTCCCTTTGTAAGGTACTGGGTACGGAGGCACGTGCCAACGTGTCTCGTCATTTTTATTTGTTTTAGCCTGTAAAAGTTTACTAAGATATTTTTTAAGACATTGTTACTAATATTGTATGGATTGTGACTACTTGTGTTCCGAAATAAAGATAATATCATTATTATAAAATTAGGTTGTCTACAGATTTACTAAATTTTTGACGATCGTTATAATCGCTGGAGGAACGACGTGCCGCATTACTTCTTTTTCAATTAACATTATTTCTGACTTTTTCTTCTTTTTGCTCGGCTTCTAAGTGTCGTAGCGTGGTGTTAAATAGCCTTCTATAAGAATTGCGTTATCAGATGTAAAATATTTTTTTTAATTCGACTACAACTTCCGAAGAACAAACAAACCTTTCAGCTTTATATTATTAAGTCTTAATATAAAATATATAATTCATCTGTACCTGTGTTTGTTACCTAACTCCTCCTAAGCGGCCCGACCGATTTGGATGAAATTTTGTGTATATATATTTCAATGGGTTCCTGGGTGGTTTGAAAACACAATTGGACCCAGTTGGGCAGGACGACATGTGCCGGGTCCCTGCGTCCGACGTGTTTTGACGATCAATAAAATTAGTCTTCTTACAGATTACCTCGATTGTTACTGCCGCTTAATAACGATCGATAAATGTCAAGGTTAGAAACGAGCATAACATTTGTTGAATTCCACAGTGGCGATCGAAAAAAATAACGACGTAAATTATCTGTTGCTATACAGATAAAATTTTCACAAAAAAATAACGTAAGTCTCCTAAGAGCGTTTTCCTGTAGCTACGAGTACAGTGACTACCCTTACTGCTCCATCTCAAAAACCCACCCTGTATTTCCTCAATTTTGTTTGATCACACCTGTCGCTTGGCAAAAATAGGGTAAATCTGAAGGGACCTTTAGAGATTTATTTTAGAATGCCGACGCCATTGTAGAGTTTATTATATGAGTCTTATAGTGTAAATGATCTTCTGAGCTTCCCTTTCAAGGCGAAAACCATAATAGTATTACAATCCATGATTCCAAACTTCCACTGAAAAGATTTAATGGATTAAGGCAAGTAATAGCACCTAAGTAATATCTATGGTCTTTATTCCTGACCAAACATTTAACTTCATGGCCAAAACCGCATGCAGAGTATGCAATCCATTACCCAATTACACTTTCATTCAACGAGGTACTATACCAAATTGCATGGTCGTTTAGCGACGTAATTCTGGGCAGTTATCTGAGCGCTAAAACCACTAATTAAAAACAATTTAAGCCACCCTTTTGTTTAATAACTGTGTGTTTACTGTAATTGAAGAATAGTTGTTTGACTTTTGCTAAATGAAAAACTTAGTGTTTAATTAAAGGTTTTTAGTTACATACTAGCTTTTTCCTGCAGCTTCACCCGCTTATAAACTATCTGTGTGCCAAATTTCATCCCATTCTGCTTTTTGTGCCAATCCGGAACAAAGAAACAGACAACCGGACAACAATTCTAAAAACTACATGTTCGGCATCAGATACGAGTCTGATATTATTTCTATAATACAAACTAACAATTCAATAAAAAATCTATTCTTCTATAATTTTTACTTTGTTCCTATTTCGAACGTTTTAGTTTTTACGTTATTTTAATATTGTAGCATAATTTATTAATTTCCATAAACGGGTGAAGACACTGACTCCTGTAACACAGGTACCACCTAGCACAGGAGTCAGGGCTTCAAACTAAAATGTAACACCTTTATTTATGTCAATAAAACTTTATTATTATTAGGCACGATAAATATAAACTACTTAGGTACTTTATATGTATATTAATTTATTGGCCCGTCTCTGGGATAACTTAATGTAGGTAACTTAAATATGTTATAAGATTTCGACGTAACTTAGATAAAAAAAATAAAAAAATAATAAAAATGTTTATTGCAATTACATACAAATGAAAAACACATCGGTTGGAGATCATCTTTTAAGCAGGAAGATGCTTGTGTTAGGTAACCTCCGCTCTTCCACTTATCATGTTAATAAGTATGCAATTGTTAGATAGGCTTAGAAATATATTATTATTTAGGCTTTGTGAAGAAACGTAAATTTTATTACACAATGGAAAGTATTAAATGGATAGAAGAACCAAGTAGGTACAGATCGAGCTCTGTTATAGAGGTATGAGGAACAGGGTATAAAGTTCACTTATCCCCTATAGAAAAGAGAGAATCCCTTGAGCAGACGAGTTTTGTGTCTAGTGGGATACTACTGCCAGACCATTGATGTTATAATATTTACAAAGTCCCAACATCAAATACCTACGCTAGTTATGCGGTAAACTCTGCTTGCACGATGCAGGATTTGGCGTGACGTCACTATAATCCCTAGTGCGTAAGTAGCGATGTAGATCATGCACATCTTATTCTCATTTCTCTTTTTTTTGTCGATTCCCGTCTCGTAACATTTACTCTCAAACGGTCCGTAAAATGATGAAACCATTTCTAAGTTCAGAAGGCTTTCATTACCACAAGCTGCTTAAGTAGCAGCGAAAGCATGTTTGACCGAAATAAAAACTTTTACCTTAATCCTGCTTAAGGCCAAGTGCTCTATTAAGCCTGTCAAAGCGAGCAGCGGTCACCGTTTTAATAGTGTGGGTTCAGTTAGTGGCACAGATAAAGATCGGTTGAGGTTTTATATGCTATACTACTCAATAATAGAAATGGAAACAGAAAATCCACTCCTTATTATTTTTTTCTATTCAAGAGGACTTTAAGTTATTTTCTTTAAGGTATTTATTTATTAAGGGCCAGGAAATAATAACAGATTATCTGACCAAGATTATATCTGGACTTTAAAAGAGACTGTGACGTTTGAGTTTGTTTCGGCCTTTCTTCTCAGACTAGTCAGATAGGAAACGCCGACCTCATCTAGTTTTAAAATATGATTGACGTGTAAAAGTGTTTGTACAAACCTACTTACAAAATAAAATCATTTATCATTATTTATTTTATCGCATAAAAGAACAAAGACGATACGATGGATGGACTGTGTGAATGATAATATGGTTAGAAAGGGTACTACCGAGATGACGACTAATAGAGAAGTATGGAAGAAAAAGACATGTTGCGCCGAGCGCGAATAAATTGGGATAAGGGGAAGGTGAATGATGATGATGAGAATGGTAAAGACTACTTCTGCATAGAGAATAGGCAAGAGCATTGAGGATTACGCTTGGCCCTGGATTAACTAGCATTATGCCAGTGTAGTAAAATACCGTACAATTTAAAATTATTAAAAATATTATTATTACATTATGTAACCAAAAATTTACGGTTTTCGCCATTTTTCCTTTATTTGTGCTATAAGACGTTGCTTCGTACCAAATTTCAAGATTCTGAGTCCACGGGAAGTACCCTGTAGGTTTTGATTCCCTTGAGAGTGTCGAAAATTTGCGGAAATTTGCGGCATAAACGGTTGTATCTTTTGATTGGGTTGGCTTAGAAGTGATTTGGATCCAAGGGTCAGTAGACCTGAGTATTTGATATAAATTTCAGCTTGATAACTCTACGCGTTCCTGGGAAAAAGGGTTTGATCCTATAAGGGTTCCGTTTTTTCCTTTCGAGACACGGAACCCTAAAAACGCTATTAGAAAGCCCAGTATCTACTGTAATTATCATGTACTGCAGGGTAATTGCGTAATACACTATCAGCAGCAATGGGTTTCATTTTGACAGTTCAACAATATTCATTGCGTTATTTGCGTTGTTAAGCATACACATTTTTCGAATATATGGAGCAATGGATATAATGCTTCAAAATGATTCAAATTAATAGTAACAGTGTGTTACGTAATTAGGGTGCTGATCTCTGAATACTTATAACTTCCCTACATTTTTGACAACTTTTTTGACATTGATTGTCGCTGTGACGATATTGCGACTAGATTTTGAGCGGGAAGAACGGGAATTGGACTTCTGACTTGGGATTGTCACAGGATTAGCATTTGAAAAAATATCACACATTTACGTAATTTGTGAGATTCGAACGAGGGTTTTAGGGCATGAGGTTCAAATGAGTTAATTTTATAAATTTAAGTACCAATATTTTTCGCATACACGCATTATCGTAATTGAAAGATCTAATTTTTTTTTTCAGAATACTGAAATTGATAACCGAGATGAAGAATAACATGATGGAGCATAGAACGTATGTAACGATACAACTGTTCATTTTGCTAATACATTAAGAAAGGAGCCCACGATATATCAATGAAGTGACGCATAATCAGTCTATAATTTTCCCACTGCTGGGAATCAGGCCACCTCTCTGTGAGAGAGAGTGGACCGTAATCCACCGCGCGGGCCCAGTACAGGTTGGTAGAAGAAAGAAGTGACGATAGCAGACGATAACTCAGACTGAAGATTTTTAGCAATACCATTAGCGTAAAGTACCATAAATAAATAAACGAATTCCTTTCCCATGCATTCCCTGCACCATAAGTGCTATAAAACACTCGAATCACGTACACATACATACAAAAAATGCTCAACAACCGTGTGCCATAAATTTTATTCTGTTACGTGAATTGAGCCCAAGTTTTCATCTGAAATAAGCGTGCCCAAGTTTTTGCTCTATTTATTTCGTACAATTTAGGACGCGGTTCAAATGTACTTTTAATTTATTGATTTTCGTTTTGTAATAAAAATACACACTATAATAAGAATAATAATAATTTATTTATTTATTCAGAGAACCATTATCACTATCAACCAGCCCAGAGGCAGGGATGAGATCTACGGTGGAACGAGCTTGCCTAGAAGAAGCCTATTCACTCTAGCCCTGAAAAGATTCGGGTTGTATGAACTCGAGAATGCAGACGCAGGCAGACAATTCCACTCCTTAGCTGTGCGCATCAGAAAAGATGATGAGAAGCGCTTAGTGCGTATATATAGTATATTAACCAAATATGTGTGGTATCCCGCAGTGCGTCTTGGACTCTTGATGGTAAAAAGGTGAAGGCGGGATGAGCTCATGTAGCTTGTGAGTTCGAAAAATGTGTCTGCTCAACAACGTAAATAACGCAATGTATGTTGTTGAACTGTCAAAATGAAATCCATTGCTACTACTTATGTGAAATGTCCATGGATATTATTATTATTATGTGTTACGCAATTACTCCGCAGATTGGTTCAATATCTACACTACGCCTAGATTTGCACTTAAAATAATTTGTTTTCATTGGTTGGGTTTGTTATATTATAACATTAGTCACTAACTTCTGCACGCAACTTCGTCTGCGTGAAATGACCTCATCGCATCGCATCGCCTGCCCATGTTATTACTTACTTCGTTTTCTCTCAGCATTATTTCTGACTTTTTTGTTTTTGCTCGGTTCTTAAGGGTACTAGCGTGATGTGAAGCCTATCAGCCAGCCAGCTTCCTGCAGCTTATTGCAGGGAGAATGGATGTGGATTGTTCATTCATGGAGCTTTTTTTTTTTGAGGATGGGAAATCATCAAATGACCCCTCCCGCTCTGGGTGGAGCAGAAGAGAGTGTCAGACTCTTACTGACTAAAACCCACCCGTGTTCCTTCCTTAGCCCTTTATGTTCCAGGGCAGCGGTAACCCTTTTAGACGATCCCGCTACCTATTCACGGAGCATTGGGCAAAACTCCATGTACGAGTAGAGCGGTCCTGATCCAATATTTCTATTGTATAGTTTGTAAAAGTTTACTAACATTGTTTTTAAGTCATTGTCACTAACATTATACTCGTATGAATTATGTGTACTTGTATGTGTAGTCCGAAATAAATAACATTATAATTATTTTTATTATTATAACCTTTCTCAAATATTGGGCTATCACATGCGACAATATTTTTTTAAATCCGACTCTTACTTTCAGAGCTCAGCACGTTCAAATAAACATAAAACTCTTCAGCTTTATTATTAGTAAAGATAGATGATCAAAAATTAAAAAGTACAAATTTATTAATCGTTTGTTATACTTACCACAGTAAACCAAATTAAATTTTCTGATAAAAAAAATTGTTGCTTTTTAAATTAATCCATAAACTGGGCTTTGCCTGTACCTACATATACTTACATACTTACAACATAAATACTTTCTCATTTCATAAATACCTGTAGATCAAAAACACAGGTACACAAAATAGGCACCTAATTTCTCAACATTGACGCTTACATCGCTTGACGTTAATTTCACAATAAAGACTTCATCCCGAACTGACAGGCAATTGCCATGGCGCTTGCGTAGGCACCCCAATCAGCATAAATCACCCCTAAGGCCTGGTGCACACTGGCAGAATATATAATGCTTCCATGAAACTTGGGAGGTATTTCTAGGATATTCGCAACACGTCCTATGTACCACATAACTGTGTAACTTGTTACAAACCCTATGAACTATCCTGTCTGAAACAAAAAAAATATATTCAATTCTATAATACTGGTACTGGTGTTTAGTTGGACGATGTTGTGTTGCAGGGATCAATGACATTTTTCAGATAGGTACGTATTTGAATATATATATATAAGTATGGTTATAAGGGGTCCGTGGCTAAATATTAACAGCCGCACGGGTCGATCGATGAGGTTAAACTACGATTGCCGCGGTTGGTCTGTGGATGGGTGACCTTCTTTACATACCGAGACCCCTCCGTGCCTCGGAAAGCAAGTTAAGCCGTTGGTCCCGGCTGTCATTCGTGGATCTTCGACAGTTACGGGTAGTCAGAAGCCCGAAAGTTTGACAACCAGTCTTACCAAGCGTAGGTATTACTCAGTAACTGCGTTGTGGAGATGAGATAGGCAGTCGCTCCATGTAAAATACTGGTATTCAGCTGTATCCGCTTAGACTGGAAGCCGACCCCAACATAGTTGGGAAAAGGCTAGGCAGATGATGATATGGTTATAAGGATATTTAATAAACCACCAAAATCGTATAGGGAACAGCCAATCAATCGATTTAAAACAGCATTATTCAAATGCTTTAGAGAAAAGTCATTCTATTTTATGAATGAGTATTTAGACTTTAAAAGGCTCACACTGACATGATACTATTACAATTTGATAAATACTTGACATTTAAATTTAATAACTATGATTTATGTATCAATTTTATTAGCTTCATTTATTTAATTCATGTAAATAATAATTTTGCATGCTAGTTTTAGCGAATAGTTTCAGAAACTATTAAAAAAACACCTGACCATCTGTATTGAATTACAATTCTTGCAAATAAATTTCATTTCATTTCATTGACATTTTATAATTTTGACTTTTCTCATGGATATTACAAGTTTAGAAGAAAAAAGTGGAGCCTTCCCGCCTCTAACAGTAAGAATAAGTTATTCAAACTGTTTTTCAAGCAGTACTCAGTTTAAGAGCAGTGGTGACCCAGTGGTAACGGCGACGACTTACAAGTTGTGGGTCGTAGATTCGAACCCCCATAGGCGCTTCTTTTTACTCCCTACTCCACCTCTTTCCCCTCTTTCTGTCCAGAGAGATAGGCGCTATACTTAAGGTAAATTATTTCATCACCACTGCTCTCAAAACAGGGAAGGAAAACATTATGAGGAAACCGGCATGTATTAGAATAAAAAAATCGAAGACATGTGACATCTACCAAGCTGCACTGTGCCCGCGAGGTAGAATACGGCCCACTCCCTCTCAATAACAAGAGGCCTGTGACCCAGCAGTGGGAATATTATAGATTGATTATGTTACGCAGTTTAAGCCTTTGAAAGTTTGACACAAGGCAGTGACCTTAGAGAGACTTTTAATTGTCTAACTCAATACTTCGAAATTGTAACAGTAACATCAGACGCATTACGTAACTTTTGGCGTCATTGTGCTTTAGGGGACCTGACCGCTTCTCCTTAACATAGGTTTCCATAAACTAGCTAGGAGAGCACTGCTCACCCACATGTTTGTAGAAATAGTAGATACTTATTTTGTAAAACTGTATTTTTAAAGTGTACTAAAATCCTTTGTATTTGATAATTTTTTTTTTTTTTGTTCTATGTTTTTGTTTGTGGTATCTATTTCGAACCTAAAAGACAACCACTACATTAATCTCAGCTTAAGACAGCGAATAAGTCACCTAACTCGAGTCCTCAGTCACCGTAAACAGTTCTTTGTACGGGTATTAATTGTACTGCGCCACTGGTAACCCAGTCAGCAGTGTCACCGCATAGCTATAATTTCAATGCCAACTACACTGGCCACATGCCAAGTGACGTCACCAAGTCTAGACGTGTACTACCATAACGTGAGGAAACTCCCTGGAGGAACTGCCTTGGCCTATTTCTGGCTGAAAAATACTATATAAATAAAAAAATAAAACAAATCAATAGTTACAGGCTAAATAGTTACAGCCAGTCTCTTCTGTAAACTCCGTGAAAGCTTAGGTGAAGTGAGCTGTCATACTACCTATGGGCTGACACTATTGACAGCTCACTTAAAGCTTACTTCATTTTAATTTTCACGTGGAGATTTTTACAGAATGGATTGGCAGAGCTCTTTGCAGTTACCGAAAGCCAACGGAGACAAACGTCAATTAAGGGTAATTATCATTACTTAGGGCTAACCTGAACGCCAATTACTGTAATTGAAAAAGGTTCAAAATCTAGTAGCAATCTCATCTCAGTGACAATCAATGTCAAAAATGTAGGGAAATTAGAGGTATTTTTGACGGATTAAGACTGAGATCAGCGGGGTAATTCTCGTAATTTTAAGAACGATCACAGTCTGATCTCAGTCTCAATCTGTCAAAAATACGTCTAATTTCCCTACATTTTGACAAGTTTTTGACATTTGTTTGTCGCCGAGATGAGACTGCGACTAGATTTTGAACGTTTTAAATTACGGGAATACGGGCCCAGATTGTAAACGTTCTTAAAATTATGAGAATTGCCCCTTAGATGTCTTGTTGCCTACGCAGCATGTAAATAAATTAAACATTTACAAAGACAGGACATTTAGGGATTTATTAAAAAACGGGTAACAATTTTTACAACGGTTATTAAGCTCTGTTGAAAAAAATTAACGGGCAGTACCTAATTAAATTTTTGGGCGGTTGGTAAATTAGTGTGACATTAAAACAGGAATGGAAGCCGTCGGTTTAATCCTACAACGTCAGTATAAAAAATACTCAAGTAGTGTAATAAACGAATGAGCAATAAAAATGTTTAAATGGTCAGTTAGATAAATAGTTCGGCAGTTCATAGGTCAGGTTGACTGTGAGCAAAACGCGCGCGCCGAATTGGTCGCAGTAACTAAGCCAGGGCACCCCGACCAACTGGGTTACGATAGGTGAGAACTGTGATCACCCAATTACGATTTGTTAACTGCCCGTTCAGTCACTTTGCTGCATAATTATTTATTTACCCATTTAAATATTTGTTATGACTCATTTTTATTTAGTTTGTGTCTGTTAAAAAACAAGCATTTTATAGTTTTCAAAACTACAATGACCAACTGCCGCCTTAATAAACTTTGCTTTTTTTTCTTTTTAAAAAACGTTGGCCCACACTAGGAATTTCTCTTGTATCGTGGGTGCGTTTACAAACATTTAAACTCACATACACAAACAGCCAGACCCGGAACAATTACCTGTAGACAATACAAATATATGTTCTGTGCGGGAATCGAACCGCAGCAGTCGATCGCTCAGCCACTGCGCCAACCGTGTCGTCAAAAAATTAAGTAATTATTAACGTCTGTTTAACATTAAGTAATAGGCTAGCTTTCTAAAAAAAACTAATTAGTCCGTCAGTTAGATTATCAAGAAATATTGGACCCGTATTTTTTCTTTTGTCAATTATATAAACAATGATGAAGATATCGCTCGTTAAAGTTCCGCGTGACGTCGCCCCACGCCAAAATTTTGACGCGCTTTATCTTTGTCAATTTTTGTTTGATTGACGAAAGAAAAAATACGTGTCCATTATTTTTCAATAATCTAACTGACGGACTAAATATAATCATTATTTTTTTTTACCCAAGAAACTACCCTATTATTAACGTCAGCTTAACCTTATATATTTTTGACTTTTAAAAGTCTCCTTAACTTTAAGCGACTTTAATAAATAAAACCCTTAACTTAAGACAGTAATCTTTTTATCTTGACGCCCGCCAAGATAAAACAATACTCGGGTTAAAAATGTACTATGATTGAGATAATATTTTTGTAATATTGCCATTAATTCGATCTAACTGCATAATTAGAATTCCCGCCTTAAACTACAATTCAGTGTTTTAATGGCATCCCAAAGTGGCCATTACCGAGTCAATGCACTAAAGGTTAATATCACCAATGAAACTGAGCACGATCAACACGCAACGCTCTGTTAACAAAAATAAATCGGTTTGCTCACCAGGACTCCTTTTATAAAGATTGGTCCTTGGCAGCTCTGGACAGAGAGCCATGGAAAGAGAGAGCCCAGCAGTGGGACATTATTGACTCATCATCATCATCATCTGCCTAGCCTTTTCCCAACTATGTTGGGGTCGGTTTCCAGTCTAACCGGATGCAGCTGAATACCAGTATTTTACATGGAGTGGCTGCCTATCTGACCTCCACAACCCAGTTACTGGGTAATACGATACCCCTTGGTAAAACTGGTTGTCAGACTTTCGGGCGTCCGACTACCCGTAACGACTGTCAAAGATCCACGAATGACAGCCGGGACCAACGGCTTAACGTGCTTTCCGAGGCACGGAGGGGTCTCGGTATGTAAAGATGGTCACCCATCCACAGACCAACCGCGGCAAGCGTAGCTTAACCTGACCGATCGACCTGTCCGGCTGTTATTATTTAGCCTCGGGCCCCTCTGGGACATTTAATAATAATAATAATTTGCTCACCAATGGAAGCATTTTTTAGCCAAACTGGGCATACGAATACATTCATACGCTAATTTTACCTGTGATAGCTTCTTCCATATAGCTTTGCATAGTATTCCCCCCGGTCTATAATGCAAAGCTATGAGGTCTTTATTATTGATAGCTTTTGCCCGTAATTTCGTCCGCGTGAAGCAACTTTCTTATTTTTTTTTTTTCCGTAAGAACCTTCTACAAAGTATTAGACAACTTAAAAAAAAAGATAGATGAAATCGGTAAAGTCGTTCTCAAGTTATGACGTGACCGACCTCTCGCATCCGGCCCTGGTTCAAGCCATGGTCCGGGGCGAGAGGGAGTGGGAGGCAGTCACCTCCTTCTGCGAAGCAGTCATGCTAGCGAAGGAGGTGGCGGGATAGATGAGGCAGAGAACCTCACGCCTCAGCCGCCGCGGGAGACGCTCCGGGCGTCGGGAGCCGCGTGACGACTCCCGGCCACCGTAGGCGCGGGCCTGCGGGCGGTGAGTAATGGGTAACTCACCGTCCAATCAGAACCAGGCCCGTGCCGGACAGCGCGTATGTATTCCACGCGCGCCTCAAAGAGATGTCAGCATAAGTGACGGGGTCCGATAGGGCCGAAGCCTGCCAGGGTAGCGGGATCGTCCGAAAGGGTTACCGCTGCCCTGGAACATAAAGGGCTAAGGAAGGAACACGGGTGGGTTTTAGTCAGAAAGAGTCTGACACTCCCTTCTGTTCCACCCAGAGCGGGAGGGGTCATTTGATGATTTCCCATTCAAAAAAAAAAAAAGTTATGACGTAACCACGGGAAATAGGGATTCATTTTTATATACATATAGATAAACATACAAGAGTCATAATTTTAACCAATAACAGTCCGTAAATTACAGGAATCAGCTATAAATGGCGTTTAAGAGCAATCCGAGTCAATAGTCCTACTAGTAATGATGACACTGAAAGCTCTTGAACGCGGTAGGATATGCTGATTGCGTACAGTTTTATTGGTGAAATTAAGCCTTAAGCACGTGCAATATTTTCTCTCGATGATGTTTTTCCAAGCACTGAATTTTCAACTCACTGCTTAGCGCCGAGAGTTGAAAATCTAGCAGTGTGTTTTTTTGACGCACTGTGGTGCGCTTTGTTGGATTCTTAATGCTCGGTTCAACACCGAGAGTTGAAAATCCAGTAGGCGTTAAAATCCCGCCGCGGTATTTTTACGCCTGTGCGAACTTGGGCTAAATCGTGTAAAGCCAAAACCTCCCAACAAACCACAGCCTAAAAACCGCAGCCTTAAACTTAGCATACTGTAATTCCCGTTTTATAGCTTCGAATTGTATTTATACAAAAATCGATCGTGACCTATATCTAAGCTTCCCGCGGTTCAGAAAATAGATACAAGGTGTTTATTTGAACTCAAAGAAACTTTAACCATTTTGAGTGTAACACGATAAACAAGAATACCTTACCATTGAAGTTAAGACTGCTTTGTTGGTCTAGTTGTTACAAGCGCTACTGCTGAGCAGGTTCTGGGTTTGATTCCCGGGTCGGGCAAAGGGTTATTGGGATTTTTTTACTGGAATTTCTCAGTAGCAGCCCGGAGTCTGGAATTTCGCCCAGTTGATGCCAATAGGCTCGCCTCTATTACAAAGGGTACTTAAACATAACTGGCGAAATGTGGGTGTACTATTCTTACATCTCTGCCTTATCCTTCGCGGAATACGGGCGTGATGTTATGGTATAAAAAGTTTCTTAATCTAGACTCAAAGTTTTATTAAAAGAGGATTTCAAAGAGCCTTAGGACTAACTTTTGCAATTAAAAACATTGTTTGGAATAAATTAAAAACCTTTTCAAGAGAGCAACACTGGCTTATAGGATTCCAGACGCTGTAGCTTAATATCAAAGTAGCATTATGCTGGTCCTTGGCAGTTCTGGACAGAGAGAGGTGGAAAGAGACTAGGCAGGCCTTTGCCCAGCAGTGGGAAATTAAGGGCAAAAAAAAATGTCGATACAAAAAAAAAAAATGTTTTAAATATTCCTTTTTTACTGTTTGAACTTCCTGTGTGTGTCCCAAATGGAATATTTTAGATAGGTACGTGAAATAATTAAAACTTTCTTAATATACACCGTTAAATTTTGATCGTTTTAATCCTTCAAAGGGGTCATTGTATTCATCATTATGATCAACTTTTACTACGGGACCAACCATGAAATCGGGAAAAAAAATCAGTTGATCCATATGTTTTATGTTCGCATAACTGGACATACCTAATGTAGGTATGGACCAAATGATTTTTTTTTCCCGATTTCAGTGTTGGTCCCGTAGTAAAAGTTGATCATAATGATGAGTACAATGACCCCTTTGGATTAAAACGATAAAAAATTAACGGTGTATAAGTAATGGTATTAGGCATAAAGAAAGAAAGAAAAAGTATTTTGGGACTTGTACAGGAAGATCACAAACACCATGCATACTTTTTGTAATTTTTTTTTTTTGCCCGGAACATTCAATCTTTAATCCCTTTTTGATATATCGCATGACATGAAGACACACAAAACTACTCGTATATTTGCAAGCCCCGAAATCTAATGGAATTATGGGTAACCCTTACTGACAAAGACCGGCTACCGACTGTCAATTGTCTCCGTCCGATCCAATATTATACGGTTGAACGAAGTTGAAAGGCAGAGAAATCGAGGGTCGACACTGAATGATTCACTCTTAAGTTCACTGGATTCAATTGTTTGCATCATCCAAAAAAGACAAAAATGAACCATGTCATTCCGTCGTTAGATTACATTTTAATTCAACCTGTATACTGGATAAACTTGTACTAAATAAAGTATTATAAATTCTTTTATATAACTAATCTTTCCCTTCTATTTAATGTGCTCTTTTCCCTTTCCACCCCTCTCTATCTCAAGAAACGTTTTCAGTTTCTTTGCGACTCCCACACGAAATTGTTAAGGTCATCAAATAACTTGAAGCTCAAAATGGCTATGCATTCTACAACTTTCTTCGATAAATCCTTTATTGTCCAGGCCGCTCGTTTGTGGAATGCATTGCCAATTGAAATAAAACACGCGTAGTCGTTACAGGTGTTCAAAAGATTTGTAAAGGAGCACTAATTGTCGTTGTGATCTTGTTGTCCTAACTGCAATCATCTACAGTCTTCTTTCATTTTTTGTTGCTTGTATACATAGTATGTATGTATTTATGTATCTATAATTTTGGATATGTATATATTTGTGTATCTATTGTAGTGTATTGTATACATAATATCTAAAATCACTGTCCATTCTAAGGTTGCCTGGAAGAGATCGCAGTAATGCGACAAGGCCGCCCATTGTATATTTTGTAGTGTGTCACGTATTTTATAAGCTATGTATTTTTGTGGTGTACAATAAACTATATACTATAAATAAAACTATTAAAATAAAAATATAATTTATGTATACTAAAATCGATCTGCCTAACCTTCTCCCAACTATGTTGGGGTCGGCTTCCAGTCTAACCGGATGCAGTTGAATACCAGTATTTTACATGGAGCAACTGCCTATCTGACCTTCACAAACCAGTTATTGGGTAATAAAATACCCTTTGGTAAGACTGGTTGTCAGACTTTCGGGCGACTCGTAACGACTACCAAAGATCTACAAACGGCTTTCCGAGTCACGGGGGTCTTGGTATGTAAAGGTCACCCATCCACGGACCAACCGCGGCAAGCGTAGCTTAACTTGATCGATCGACCCGTGTACTTAGCCACAAGCCCCTTCGTAATTTATGTATACTAACGTAACTAAAACTATTAATAAACTAAAATATGGCGCCTAAAAATTCGCGTCGCTGTCGACGGGTAATGTACCCAAGAGACTGGCGGCATTGTATAAATGCATTTGTATAAATTACTAGCTGCGCCCCGCCGTTTCACCCCCATAAGTTTCGACCTCGTGGGAATATCGGTATAAAAAGTATCCTGTATGTTAATTCTGGTTATAAACCATCTTTGTGCCAAATTTCATCCAAATCCGTTAGTAGTTTTTGCGTGAAAGAGTAACAAATATCCATCCCTCCATTCATACAAACTTTCACGTTTATAATATTAATAGGAAGTAGGATTTTCTGAACTAAAAGTCAACAAGGAAATGTCATAAGTTCATAACAGTCACTGGCAGATGCGAATTACAAGCTATTGTCTCTGTTTTAATTTATTTTCATTATCAAAGAGTATATCTTGCTTTTATTATAAACTTTAGTTTGTTATGAAAAATTGGTGTTAGTGACTGTTTTAACTTTAGCTGTAATAACTTATTAAATTGCCTTTTGGTATTACCCGAAAACGGAAAGTTTGTTTTCAATACCCTGAGTATTGAAAACAAACTTTCCCTTTTCTGGATTAGGATAAAATCTACACACATTATGATAAAGACGGTGTATTTTTCGACTTTCAAAAGTTAGCTCATTACGGTCACGACATTTATCTAAAAGATGATACTAAGGTACCGCGAGCATTTGTTTTTTGAACATTCGGTGTGTGATGTGCGGTGTGCGGTGTTCGGTGTGGTGTGTGTTCGGTGTTCGGTATGTATTTGTGTACCTAGTTTTAAGAGTTTTTTTATTATTTTTGTCCCTTTCAACTAAAGCACCTGACACCTAATCTCTTCACCACCCTTGGTTGACTGATAGAGAATGCCTGAGGCATTAAGTCCGCCTTTGTACCTTTTTGTGCGAAAAGTTTAAATAATTAAATAACGCTAGTTACGCAACGAAAACTCATTCGCGAAACAAACAGTTTGGTGAGTACGTATTTATTATTCAAGACTATTACTGATCTTTTTGTATGAACTTGTTTCTATGAGAAATAAACCAATTTTTCTTTCAAAACCAATTCTGGCTGCTGGCAAAGGAATGTTTATTTTGTGAATGAATGTTCGTTGCGTAAAGGCTCGCGCAGCAAATATTTGCAAAACGAATTTTTGAAGAGAATGCTCATGTTGGGTTACTTTGTTGTTCCAGAGTAGTCATAATATTTTTATTCTGTAATCTACACACATACATACATAATTATACTATATACAAAAAGGTTACATAACATAAGATCTAGCCTGTATTAGTCGAAGGGTTAGGCAGAGGTATACCTATAATACACCCACACTTTGCTAGATATGTTCAATATGGGTGCAATTGCTATATATATATATATATTTTCTTTTTGCTTTGCCTAGCTCGGATGCAGAACTCAGGACCCTCACGATCAGCAGTAGCGAGAAAAACGTAGCAATAAAATTGAAAATGGCATAAGATTTAGAAGGCTATACTTAAGGCTAGGCTATATTTTGATGTACCATCAAAAGCGTCAGAATGACATCACTACGATAGCGTGTGTGTTATATTATACAATTTCTTTCACCTGCATTATACTTCAGACATGAAAAGAGCAATCCAAGTAGAACTCATAGTCACGACGATTGTTTATTTTTACTGAATAAAAAGTTCACTCTGCACTGGAGTTATACGATTATAATATTCGTAAAAGCACAATTAAAAAGTTATTTTATGTCAGTTCAACAACAACAAACGTAAACTGTTAATTTCCATGGTTAAATTCTGTGAAGCGACAAGTCACAAACAGCAAACGCGTTTTACGTTATTATGCGAATCGTATCTGTCCTGTGCGCAGAAAACGATGAAATAATGTTTATAAATAAACACAGCCAGTACAACATAAAATGATAATAATTTTGTACATAATATCTAACCAAGTAGCTAATATCTAAATAACTAACTAGTGTGTTACGCAATTAGTGTGCTGGTTGACGTTAGTGAATGGTGCCTCTAGACCATGTTAATATATGTATTTTTTGTCTACTATTTATTATATCTCGATGTATACCTTGAAAGTATTTAAAGTAAGTAGGTCACTCTCATGACAATCCACAACTTTCAATTATGAACCATTTATAACGTTCGCGACATGAAATTTTCTTAAAGCGATAAGAAAAATCACGCGATACTTTCTTGCATACCTATTTAAAAGCCTTATTATTTATATTATATCTGATTGCACATACATTGCATATAAAATAGAACTCAATGGCACACTTGTTGCTTATTAATAACATCAGCTTGTAATTGTTTTATTTTTGTTGTTTTATTAGTACGTATAGTTTTTATTATATTTGTTGGATATTGGCGTGGCTAGCTGACATAATATGGCAAATAATTTAAGCTTCTTGTAATGTTCATTACTGAACATACATGCAACTATATTCTAACTAAACAGACAGCTGTGCTGCTGGGGAGTTTGTTCCGCCACTTCTTCTTCCCAGCGATAGCACTAGGAAGTGGCGAAGGGCTGGCGTTTTTGGGGGACTGTCTTTTGTAATTTTGACGTTCGAAAAGTGCTGATTCTCAGCCTAATTTGAATAAATGACTTTTGATTTTGATTATAGGGCAAAGGCCTCTTCTCAATGCTGTACTTTGTAACCTCACTTTTTCTGATGAGTAATTATATTAAATAAATTAATTAGTAAATTGTTCTACTAGAGTCGCATCGCACCTGTTTGTGGTCACAATACGTTTACTTTACTCTGTTTCTTTTTTGATTTTCATGTAGTCTGTTTCAAACGCTGTTAATTTATTTTATTGTGTCTGGTATTTAATACATAATAAATAGCGCAAGGAACTTCGTTCCACATCTCTCCGCTTGTTTATTTAAATGAATGAATCTTGAAGTTGAATTGGAAAAAAACACTCGATCACTAAGTTTTCTCACTGTCTGGCCCAAGGCATATTTATATTATAAGCTAGGCTCCCGAAACCAGGCCAATAATAAATATAAAACCTGGATGAAGACGCCACCATCTCAAGAAAAGCCATGCCATCTTACCATTGGGCGCAGATTCAAGAAATGATTGAGGGATTACTGACTTAATGGCCACACACGAATCGAATGGATCTTGGACACTGGCCAACGTTGTTCTAGACTCTAGAGTACAAAAGGCATTACGACTTTCGTCTGCTGGTCCAGCGAAATATTTCTTGGCACCAAAATTATATCAAATACTGCTTAGGTTGCATAACGCCACACATAGTCATTTGGAATATTTGATGACATGTAAGACGGGTAATTTTTTTAGTCAAGAAATTGTCCACATAAGAAACCGGGAATTCTTTTAAGCCAAAATCATAAAGAAATCTATAATTTATGAAGTAATGTCATCAGCATTGCCATCTTTGTTTCACCCAAGGCTGAGTAAAGGCCTCTCCCCATTTGTGCCATGCTTCCTTGGTTATTCCGAGTCCCATCCAGCGGGGTAATTACAATATTTTACGTAGGTGCTGTTCGGGAACTGAATAACGATAAACTGTTCCTCCGAACCGCACGATACGAAATTTTGTTTCGAAGTGCGGTTAATGGAAGTGCTCATGTGCTGTTCGCGGAAGTGCTGTTCAAATCTGTGCTCTAAGTGGAATACCTCGCATAACACACTTACAGTAGCAATGGCTTTCATTTTGACAGTACAACAACATTCATTGCGTTATTTACGTAGTTGAGCAGACAAATTTTTCGAACATATGAAGTAATGGATTAGCAATATCCATCAAAATGATTCAAATTGTACTTGATAGTATGTTACTCAATTTTTTAAAAATATAAAAACGTTGCCCCACACTAGGAATTTCTCCTGTATCGTGGGTGCGTTTACAAACATTTAAACTCACATACACAAACAGCCAGGCAACTACTTGTAGGCCATACAAATATTTGTTCCGTGCGGGAATCGAACCCGCGACACGCAGCGCAGCAGTCAATCGCTTAACCACTGCGCCAACCGTGCCGTCAGAATTAGGGTACAGCAGTGCGATTCTGTAACCATCTCACCGTGAAATCTTGAAGTGAAATCGTGAAGTGAGCGTAGAGTGAGCTATCATTCCAAATAATGCTAGGGATTGACACTATTGACAGCTCACTCTAAGCTCACTTCACCTAACTTTTGACGGTGAGATTTTTACAGAATCGATCGGCAGGTCTTCCCCGCGATCCTTTGCAGGTGAACTAATGTAGGCACAAGATTTTCTCATTTCAAACTGGATTAAACCTCATCTTAAAAAGTATTGCTTGTGGTTTTGTGCTTTAATCAATAAATAAACGAAGGCTTTAGTATCTGTAGCAATCAAAACAAGAAACTTAATAGAAACGTGATAAATAACAAAGCTACTGTTTCAATTTTAAATCCCGTTATAAAATCTCAGAATTAAATAAACAATGATTGAAAATTAATTGAAAGTCGTTTCAGTTACCAATTAAAAGTGCCTACTGGTTATGTCTGAGTAAATTAATTATTATTATTATGAACCAATGCCGAAGCAAAACAATAAAATAAGGTTTAATTTAATTAATAAAGTTATTAATAAGCAAGACGTCGTCATCCAATTTTGGAATGAATTTTAAATTGAACCTTAAGCCTACTTCTAGTTTGGTAGGTTAGATGCCAGCATATCAAGCTACTACAATCTGTCAAATTTCTTTAATTGTTTTTAAACCTTACCTGTAAAGTATTAGTTTCAAAGTTGATTGGGTAAATTTGACAGTTTCGGGTAGCTTGATGTGCTGGTGTCTGTACGCATTGTAACGTCTGTAGTGTGTTTAAGAAAGGACAAGTCACTAAAATGTTCCCTTTAAGTTATTTACGAGTCCCTAATATTGGGAAGTTTGGAATTTAGCTTGACTTTTCTAAATGGCTAAATTTCATTGCTGATAATTATTGCCTTAGTATTTGAATTATTTTGTAATTTTCTACTAGGTACAGTCCGGTCGTTGATAGAATGCGTTCCTGGCACCAGTCAGTGCGACAATAATTGTAGTGACTAATAAAGATCAAATTCGCAAAACACGTATTCTATGAAACTTACGGGTGTCAAGAATGCATTCTCTCGACCGACTGTATTTGATCCCTTAATAACTTATTAAAAACCTAGTCCTTACAACTGGGTTAGAGTTTTTAAATTTAGGATTAGGTACTAAGTCATACAGCAAGGCGCAGTGATGACAGCTGGAGTAAGGCTGTGACAGACTGGCGTCCAAGGACTGGAGACGAAATGTTGATAATCCGGAGGCGAGAGGGGCAGACGACATTGATGCCATCGTGGGCAAAACCTGGATAAGGCTAGCAGAAACGTGGGGATTGGCACATGAAAAGAGAGGCCCATGCCCGGGCTATAGACCTCTCTTTTCTTGTCATACATTATTTCAACGATACTCTTCACAGTCTCGTACACAGTGATGAAGTAACTGTAGATTTATATTCAAATAGACTCAAAAGGGATTACTGATGTGAATGGTATACATATGTTACCAAACCAACAACCCAATTACACTTCGCAGGATTTGAATAGTCAACCGAAGAATTTAGGGTCACGGGTTGACAAATTTATCTGACACGAATATTTATAAAATACCTCAGCTTAAGTGAGGCATATCAGTCCCTTTAGAATTGTAAGGAGACATTTATATATTCGATAAATTGGAGGTATTTAAAGACGTATCCTGCTACATTTTCAATCAATCAAACAGTTTATTTGTGAAACATAGGTGCGCTATGTTTTGTCATATTATTAAGACATACAAAATAAGTGACACATTAGGTGTCATTACATTATGTGACTCAGATTTTTTTTTTTTTAATTAATTAAATACATAAACAGAAAAGAGAAAAAAAAACATCTAATACAATAAAATCAATAAATACTCATAGTACTTATTATCAAAGGGTAAATGCATTATTATAATAATTGGTCGTTCAAAAATTAGTCTACAGTATAATAACATTTGTCAATTAATAATTTAGTAAGAGCTTTTTTTAAACTTATATACACATAATGTTTTTATGTCATCAGGAATTTTATTTAACACTTTAGGCGCCATACCAAAAATACTTTTCCGCATCAATGCGTTCTTACATTTTTGATGACATAGTTTATTTACATATTAGGCACGTATAGGAGTTTATCTAGTGGAAGTATTTTTTTCAAATAATTGTGTGTTTCTTTTCACAAACAACGCAGTTTCCAAAATGTATAATGCTGGTATGCAGCACACACTACAGCTATCCGTTGTTTTTATATTACACATTGCTCTAACACATCATTTCTGCATCCTAAATTTAAGCTCACGGTCAGTCGACTGCCCCCAAAAGATTACGCCATTTCGCAACACAGAAGCTACAAGTCCATGGTATGCTACCAGTAGCGTATACCCCGCGCTTATTAATCTTTTTGGATAACTGAAAGAGTACATAAGCAGATTTACTGAGGCGTCTATAAAGTTTGTCTATCATGGGTTTCCAAGTAATACATATTTTATGGTTATTATAAGTTTCACCAACATTTGGATGTGGTTGCCATAGATGAAAGTGCAGTGCAAGATGCACTACACTTTCAAGTGCAGTGCACCTTGAGACGAGTCCTTGTCAAGAGTTTTATTTAGATTAATTATTACGACATTAGTAATATTCATCTGTCATCATCATCAATGGATGATATTCAGAAGGGATTTATGAATATCATTTTGATAAGTTGTCACATTATTACATTTTATAACAGCTGTGCTATCATCGGCAAATAGGATCATTTTGTGTCGTATTAATTACGGCAGATCATTTATATATGTCAGAAATTTTAGCTGGCAGATCATTTATACAGGGTGGCAGGGACATCGACGTGCAAACTGTAACCATGGATTCAGCACATGATACTAGATCCCATAGCGTCGAAATTATTCGTCGGTTACAAAAAAAAATCTTCTGTTTCATAGAAAAGTGCAATACCTACGCGGTCAAAATGTATGGAATAGCAATATTTTTTTTAATAACCGACCAAAAATTTCGACGCTATGGGGTCTAAACTCATGTGGTGAATCCATGGTTATAGTTTGCGCGTCGATGTCCCTGCCACCCTGTATACCTATGTCAGAAATTTTGGAAATTATGTTCGAGAATTTCCCTTGGGAATAATGAGTCGAATCAGGACAGTCTTTGTATCGACGCCCCCAAGCAATAAGTGGGCAATGTGCTGCTATTATGGACTTTTTATTGTTATGTTACTCGTAAATTCGGCACCTATGGGTTGGAGTACATCACAGTAATTTTTTTCACATTTTACGTAGTGATCATGTAAAATACTTTTACTTTAGGAAAACTCAAAGTTACTCTGTAGACAGTGATTATGACGAGAAAATTATGAGGAGAGCAAAAATAAATTGAGCATTTAATTTTGGTAAGTAGCTATTACTTACCGACTTATTGGCGAAAATGAATTTCGTGCAGTTCTTTGGTAAACGCTAGCACGTTGTCGTTGTCGAATAATTTTGAGTAAGCCCAAACGGTAATGGGTAGTAACAAAGATTTTAAAGTAAATAATTTGACGTTTATACGCGTATGAATACGTTACTTAATTAGGTACGTTGGTTTTTGTTAAGTCTGTAAATGTAAATATTATCTTGTTCGTACTCTGTTATGAAAGTAAAACCCATCTCACATCTTGTCTATGTAGCCTGACGCCTGCACCCAAAAGGAACTGATGCACTCTGACGTAAGCACTATCCTTGTGGCGGTATGCTGAGCTAATAACATATTAAACATGCCAACGACACGACAGAAGGAGAAAAAATTGGACTGTTAGGGGTTTATTTATAAACGTTACTTCAAGTTATGGTATGATTAGCTACTGTTTAACCATATATTTTTGGCGTTTAAACGGTTCTTAACTTTAAGCAAAGATCCAAGACCAAGTCTGAGCTCCATCTATAGTATAGATGGTGCTCAGACCGAGGCGAGAAGTCCAAACTCAAGGTTTGCTAAAGAGCAATGGAGCATAGCATCTTAAAAATTAAACACACTGACTGTAGCGGTATCTACAACGCCACATGCGAACAACGCGTCATACTGACGTCACGCAAATCCTGCATCTCGCAAGCAGAGTTTACCGCGATCTCACGGGAACTACTGGTATCAAAGTATCATATGTCCTAACCCAAGTCATGGTCTATTCGTGCACAATTTCATCCAAATCCGTTCAACCGTTAGGCGTGAAAAGGTAAAAGACAGACAGAGTTACTTTCCACGGCGTTGTCAGTGGCAACGCAGAGGTCACTTTGACTGCATGTTTTGGGACACAGGGGACAGGATAGGAGGTGGAGCATGGTTTACATCTTCCAAATGTGTCCAGAGATGGTTTTGTGCCAAAAAAATCCAAAATACAGTCGTGCCAGTGACGCGAAGACGAAGAGTTAGTTTCGCATTTATAAAATTTGTATGGATTCATAACAACGAATATCTACACCATTACGTAGCAATCTATCATTGCTTTCCGCATCCTCATCACAGTCGGACCCCGAAATATAAAATCTAAGTGAATTTCCTGAAGATTTATGACCAGTTAACTACAGTACTGTCAGTGTTATTATTAAATATTAATCAGATTCAGGGCCGCTGCCTAACGTAGGGTGAAATGATTTATTGAAAAGAAGCTACGGGTGATTGAGTTTTTTCCGTAACAACATTTTTACTAATGTATTCAGAGAGAAAATACTACTCATCCTGCAAACATCGCTGTTGCTTTTCTTATAAAGCTTTGACCACACTAAGGTTTATCCCACAGACGACGTGTAACTTGACTGGGCGTGTCGATTGTTTAAATGATCAGGAAATCATCAATAACGCCAGAGACACACCTCCGTATAAGTAAGTGCTCATATACACGAGCGACACGCGTCAACGGCAGAGGTATTTTCTTTTTATTTAAAAATGGCATCTCGCAGTTCAACCTATGAGGTTGTCGTTTGCTTTACCGGGCTTGCCTGTGGATGCCTCAATAAATTATGTGACTAAACACTAAGGACCCTGTGGGGTATGGACCTGGGCTTAGGGCGTCGCTGGGAGGGGGTAGCAAGGGACAGGCTAGATACGAATTATGCCGCTCGCGTATTGGGCACCGAAACCAAATACACCAGCGGCACGTTGTGGATGGCTAAACTTGCCTCTACTGTTGACGCGTGTCGCTCGTGAGTATGCACACTAAGGGCCGACATACACGGAAAGTTGCGACTGCATAGTGAACTACAGTCTTCTACGTACACACATACACGAAACCGCTCGAGCAGTTGCAACTGCTTCGGGCGGTCATGCGGTCAAGCAGTCGCCAGGCATACACTGACTGCTCGAGCTGTCCACTGCTGTCGCGCAGTAACCTCTTCCTCAAAATCCATGTTGCTACTGATTTGAATGACGAGCAGTTGGTATCAACTGCTCCAGCAGTTATCAATGGCAGCTTCAAGCGGTTGACTATGACTGCAAGAGCGGTCCGTCTATGTTGATCAATCGCTAACTGCTAGAGCAGTCTGTGTATGTCGGCCCTAAGTTGACACAACCGGGGTACGAGCGATTTTTGTTCATTATCCAGGATTCATTTGTTTTAACCAGAGCTATACTCGCACGTCCTAATAAAGAAAAGTGAAGTAGCTACACTGAAAACTGTAGTATAATCAGTCTATAATGGTCCCACTGCTGGGACACAGGCCTCCGAGTGGGCTATAAATCCACCACGCGGGCCCAGTGCGGATTGGTGGATGTCACATGTCTTCGAATTTTTGGTTCTAGGACATGCCGGTTTCCTCACGATGTTTTCTTTCACCGTTTTGAGAGCAGTGGTGTTGGAATTACTTTCACAAAGTAAAGTGCCTGCCTGGAAGTCGAAATCACGACCTACAATTCGTAAGTCAGGGCCGCTACCGCAGAGATGTCAGCATGAGTGACGGGGCCCCATAGGGCCGAAGCCTGCCAGGGTAGCGGGATTGTCCGAAAGGGTTACCGCTGCCCTGGAACATAAAGGGCTAAGGAAGGAACACGGGTGGGTTTTAGTCAGTAAGAGTCTGACACTCCCTCCTGCTCCACCCAGAGCGGGAGGAGTCATTTGATGATTTCCCATCCTCAAAAAAAAAAAAAAAGGGCCGCTACCGCTGAAAACTGTATTGTTTAAATATTCTGTGAAATCTTTAAGTAGAGCATGAATATTGTATAGCCATTACTTTTCCAGATAAAACTAGCTCTAAAAAATAAACCCAGAGAGGGTTTCTTAAAAAGATTTTTATAGCTCATAAATTCGATTTTCTTAAAAATCTTGAGGATACGGTTTTAATTTCTGCTAACGAACGAAAATTAAAGCGAACAGTTTCATAAAATAACAAGTGAAGGACTTGTTATTTTATGAAACTGTTCGCTTTAATTTAAACCCGTGATAAGTAGATAGTTTCAGTTATCAGCTTTATTTTATAAGTGCTACCTACTAGCAACCTTATTCAGTAGCACACTATAAATCTCAATCTGATTTTTTTTATGAATATTACTAATTCATTGCTTCATATGTTCGAAAAAATTGTCCACTCAACACCAATACATAACGCAATGAATGTTGTTGAACTGTCAAAATAAAGACATTACTACTGATAGTGTGTTACGCAATTACCTACCACGCAGGATCTTTTGTCGCTTGAATGACATGGGGAGCAACGTTCGTAAACATTTTTAACCGACTTATAAAAAAGGAGGAGGTTCTCAATTCGGATGTTTGTATTTTTTATGTTTGTTCGTGCGTATCTCTGTCGCTTGCCAACCGATTTGAAAAATTCTTTTTTGTTGGAAAGGGTATACTTTCCAAATGGTCCCATAGAAATTTCATCAAAAACGGTTCAGTAGTTTGGTTTTTAAACCAAAATTACTGGTAAAAATTACAACTTAAAAGTGAAAAATAAAAACTTTTTTGCAAAAAAGAAGTCGGTTGTTTTTTTTTGCAAAAAAGTTTTTTTTTATGTTTGTTCGCGCATAACTCTGTCGCTTGCCAACCGATTTGAAAAATTGTTTTTTGTTGGAAAGGGTATACTTTCCAAATGGTCCCATTGAAATTTCAACAAGATCTGATGATGAGTTTCGGAGACAGACTACCGAACTCTTCAATAAATTCCAGCAAATCAACGGCTATTGCTGCTATCGCTTATATGAAATCGTTTCGTGATACTGTATTGAAAATACGTCTACAACTTATACCTATCTAATAGCAATTCGCCATCAAATCAGAGGGTGTTATTATTCGAATACTTTGTGGTATAATAATGGTTCATACTCGTATACCTATCATAAACTGAAAAACAAAATTACTACGAAAAGGAATCATTAATCATGAAAATAAATGAGAGGTTATGTAAGGACAAATTTCTATGAAATTTAGAGGTGAAGAAGGTTATTCCTTTACATAATTATGAGTGAGTAACTCGTCTACAGTCAAGTGCTGAAGTAACGGCTAGCTATAGTCCATTTACAATAGCATTAGAAAGAAGTTAAAAAAGGTTATTTTTAATGCACACTTTGTAACAAAAATACAATAAACATTGTTACATTATGATAGACGCCGAATTTATTATGATCTATTTTTACAGCAGCTGTCACACTTAATTGTAACCATTTTAACTATTTATATTATGAAATTATGTGGCTTTCATTTATTTATATTATATAACTCCAATTTAAAATTACAGTGTCAATGCTAAAAACCTAAAAGAAGCAGGGATGAACAATACTTCGAACGTTATTCGTTTCACTATAATTCTACCGAATTTTATTTTAATTAAGGTGGATGCGCTGCAGTAGCCCGCGAAATCAGACGAATTCGGAGCAATTCTAATTTAAAGTGATGTATTGATGATTTTTAAGGTTAAAATTGTATTATTGCCTACATATTTCTTATTGTTGCGCATCATATTATTTTTATTAAGATACAACCTTACACTGACCTGCAAATTGCAAAAAACGCAAGAAAATTAGAATTTAAGCATCTCCCTTAAAATTGTTTTATCATAACTTTGAAATAAAATGTTTTGCATTCCTGCTTCTACGAGCCTCTTTTTTCTAAAGCTATTATAAATGGACTATAGAATCGAATTATTGATACGTGTAGTACAATGATTGCTAGACTGGGATATCACCTAAAATGACAGAGAAAGAAACAAAGAAAATAATGATTTATTTGTCACAAATATACGTACGTATATATAAAATACTGGTATTCAGCTGCATCCGGCTAAACTGGAAGCTTACCCCAACCTAGTTGGGAAAAGGCTAGGCAGATGGTGAAATATACGTATGTATAAAAATAGTTCTTTTCTTTCTCAGAGAATTATTTATTTTACTATGCTCTAAGCTTGAAAGTACAAGCTCAATTTACGAGCGATTTTTATACACTGTCCCAATGCTAAGCAAAAGCATTTCGAAAATCATTCCACCACCACTCGATACGCTTCCGTACCATATGGAACATCAATCAATGTTATCGTAGGAGTCCTCTGAACGCTGTTCGCAAGTCCCAACCCAAAAATGTTGTCATTTTAAATCAAACAGATGACCTCTATTCTTCCTACATCTGTTTGCTGTCGGGGGCAAGGTAAATCAAGATATTGAAATGTGTCATTTCAATACGATAGCTTGTCGGATGGTTATGAATAGCTATGCTGGCATCCTTTTTCAGAGCTACCACGATCCATCCCTTGCGGTACGCCTCTAGGCCGGACTGTTGCCCAGCTGTCTCTGGCCATTCGGCTGACATGACCCGCCCAATCCCATTTCAACCTGGCAGTCTTTTTGCCTACGTCTAAGATCCCCGTTTTGGAGTGATATGAGTCTAAAATATTATATATTTCATAGCTGTAGAGCTATAACTATACTATAGGATGTATAACTGCTGAAATGTTAATTTCAGCAGTTATACATACAATTGAAATAATTGTGTTTCAGACCAGTAATTTTACGAAAGCAGCAGTAATATACAAAGTTTTGATAAGGAGAATCACTAGAACATCTCACGTTTCCAGAAATACCTTTCATAAAAAGTAATGTTCTATCTTATAAAAGATTAAAAAGGTTGTTCGGAATTTACTACATTTCGCGCGACCTGATATCCAACAGCCATTAACTAAAACGATTTCGTCGAGTTTTTACCAGTACAAGTCTGCGAAAGGCAAGTACATTTTGGTACTGTAATAACGGTAAGCGAATTTTAATGGGACCCTGCGGTAATCATGTATGTAATGTTTTTTTTCTTGGGAAAAGATTACCCAGTAATGGGGGATCAAACTTTTAACCCTCGCTTTACTATTCCAGGAAAGTTCGTGTTATTTTTAAAAACAAAATAAAAAAAATAAAAAACAAAAAAAAATATTAAAGTTCTGCACAAATAAAACGCACATTATATACTAAAGCCAAAAGCCTAGTATTGTTCAGTGCAGAACTTTTGGCTAGAGTTAGATTTTGCGTCAGGTCTCAGTTTTAGATTATGTAAAGACGTCAGCATATCAAGCTACTACAATCTGTCTTAATTTCTTTAATAGATTTCAACTTTATCGCTAAAGTATTATGTTCAAAGTTGATTGGGGAAATTTGACAGTTTCGGGTATCTTGATGTGCTGGCATCTGTACATTTTTAAAGTTTCATAGCGTGGATCCAGCCAGACGTTTGGAACTAATAAAACTTAAGCCATTTTATAGACACCACGTTCGGACTAGCTCAAATGAACGTAAAACGTCGAAAAACTTTTAATTTAACGCAACAAGGGATGATCTGTGCTCAGGGGTCCTAGCAGGAATGCGCGTTAAAGTAATGTATCTAAATACGAACGATTTTTGAACCAGTCATCCTCTATAGCATTTTGTTTTAATTCCAAGTAGTATCATCCAAAGACATGAATGAAGTTTTAAATCTACGGTTTTATTATATGGGCAAATACTCCGTGTATTTGCAATTTTAAAATCTTTAAATTTTACGTTACGTTTAGACCGCGCGTTCGTGCTAGGCCCACAGTTTTAGATTAGGTATGTACATATTTTATAAACTTTTTATATTCCCAAAAAGTTTTTAAAGCTTCATAGCGTGGTCAGACGTTTGGAATACCAAAACTTAAACCATTTTACTGGTCTACATGTTTTGCTCGAATGACCGTAAAAACGTCGAGCAAGCTAGTACATGGAGACTAACGATAAATTATGGATTCCATCTGTGTCAGGAACCGACGACGAAACGCTGAACAAAATAATAACGAATGGTAAAACATTAAAACTCAAAAACAAAATAATGACTCGTCCGATACTCGCCAAAAGTTCTTGACAAGTTGTTTTTTCCTGCGAAACAAATTAAAATATAAATCGACCAGCTACCAAAAGTACAAGCAATAGGAACGAAGCCCACCGCCTAAACTTCGGGCTTCCTTGTCAAATATGATTAACATAAAGGCCTCGTCTTTAGTGAGAAGCTTAAGCGGGTGCTAAGGCGGCAATTCACGTAAATAAAAACGTTAAAAATCGTGTCACAATCTCCTCTCAGCAATAATCAATGTCAAAAACACTTCACATTTTTGATAGATTGTAAAAGAGGGGCTTGTGGCTAAGTAATAACAGCTGCACTGTTCGATCGATTAGGTTAAGCTATGCTTGCCGCGGTTGGTCCATGGGTGACAATCTTTTTTATCTTATTTATATAAGTAACCTTTTACATAACAGCCCTTTTAAATAACAAACCTTTTACGAATACATACCATGACCATGCCCTCTTCTCCTCCTCATACATGCAACGGCTTAACGTGCTTTCCGAATGAAAAGCACGTTAAGCAGTTGATCCCGGCTGTCATTCGTAGATCTTTGACAGTCGTTAAGGGTCGTCAGAAGCCCGAAAGCCTAACATCCAGTGTTACCAAGGGGTATCGTATTACCCAATAACTGGGTTAGATAGGCAGTCCATGTAGTCTGATATTCATCTGCATTCGGTTAGACTGGAAGTTGAACCTAATGTAGTTGGGAAAAGGTTAGGGTAAGTGATGATGATTAGAATGCCAAAGAAACTTAAAGATGCGGGAATTGGTCCTCTGATCGCGCCCGCTTCTTTTGGTCACCCTGGACGAGGTCAAACATCACCGCGTCAACTACAAACATTGCATTGATTCAACATTTCGTAGTTCCGTAGTCTGTGCGTGCCTCACGCACAAAATAATTATAATTTCTAAGACCATTTATTGCGTACGTTGGCACACGAATAAAATTAGACCTTTATTTTGTGGGGTAGTGTTTAGTTTATAATGTGGCGGTTCCGGGTCTCGTTTGCATTTGTGTACGTAATTTTGGGAGCTTAGTTGTGACTTTAATAAGAGCTCCGAGTGTATTATAATTCGTATTATGCTTTTACCCAAAGTGCGAGTTTGAGCAAATTCCACTTCAATGTAATGAGTGTAAGATATGTGTATATAATTTACATGTTACTTTATTTTATCTTGTGCCATGAAGAGCTATACGCATATAGCTTAACTGTGAAAGATTAGCCCTTATCCTGAGTGGAAGCTCATTGAATGTAAAAGCTGGTATAATTTATTTCATAATGAATAGTTCCACAGTTTCCTTTTTATTAAAATACTAGCTTCTGCACTTCATCTGCGTTAAATTATGGCCCCCGATCCACTGCGTCGCATCGCATCGCCTGCCCGCGCTATTACGTTTTCGCTTAGCGTTCATTCTTACTACTCGAGTCCTCTAAGTTCTAGCGTAATGTTAAGTAACCTACAGCCTTTCTCAAGAATTGGGCTGTCAAATGCAAAAACAAATTTTCAAATCCGACTGGCAGTTTCAAATATTAGCGCGTTCAAACAAACAAAAAACAAACAAGCTGTTCAGCTTTATTATTACTATAGATAATATGCAAATCACTAATAGGATAAAAATGTATTAAATTAATACGGAAGACGAAAAATGTTGTAAAGGCATTTTACGAAATTCTTTTCATTTTTGGATTCATTACCTACGTTAAAACGCTTTCAGCACTTACTACATTCTTATTCCGTGGAAGGGTTGTCTTCCGTCGCACGTTGCGGGATTAATAAGCATATTTTTATTTCACAAATCTGGGGTTCTGTGCAAAGATGCGTGGGTGATTTTTTTTATGCGCGTTTTTAAATAATTGTAAAAACGACCTCCTAAATACATAGGTCAGTCTAGTCTGGGACCTCTCTCTATCTAACTGGGATAAACCGGGCAGACAGGAGTAAGCTCCTGTCTGCCCGGCTTACCCCAGTTAGATAAGCTTTATAACTTGTCTTAGCTGGAAGTGTTATAGTCTATGTGAGACAGACATATATCTAGAGCTTACTCTAGATATATATCTATGATGTCCCAGCTGTATATAAGTTAAGTAGGTGTGAGCGAGAAAGATGGCTGCAATTTTTCAAACTAAGTTCCTGTTTAAATGCATGTCACTTTGTATTCAAGGCTTTTCAACAGATCATTTACTTACGTTCAACAAACTTAATCATTACTTGGTAAGCCACGATATGTATGTTTTGATAATAATAGTTTTCTTTAAGTTAATTAATGTGTCGTGAAAAAGCAAATTTATATAGAGAAAAGTTGACAAAACCGGTAAGGGTAGGGTAGGTAATACGCACATATTGGGTATTTATTTTAGTATTTCATTCATTACAATACAACACACACACACACATACATGTATGCCACGACATTTTATTTAATTTTGCACGAGCTTTTCTATAATTTCTAGCATTTAAAAATTAAAAAAAAAAATTAAATGAATTCTCTTAATTTATTATAACGGACACACACTTCCCTATGTGTTTGTTATTCCAGCGTATGGCACTCGTGGGTTGCAGCTGAAAATCAGCTTCAGGTGATACACTTGTGTTGTCATTGTACATTATGCTGAGCTGAGACCCTTTTGGCATTATAATCTTTGTTTTCTGTTTTTATAGTTTTAAGGTGTATTTATTTTGTGTAATGCCAATAAACGCATTTTTCATTCTTTCTTTCTTTCAACTACTCACTAATCACTGTTGGAAGGAGAGTAGGGAGGCCTTTGCCCACCATTGGGATATTAACAGCTAATAAAAAAGACATAACTCTAACATTTACTCCTCCATGTACAGACGCCAGCAGGTCAAGCTACCCGAAACTGTCAAATTTTCTTAATTAACCTTGAACCTTAATGCTTTAGCGATAAAGTTGAAAATCTATTAAAGAAATTTGACAGATTGTAGTAGCTTGATGTGCTGGCGTCTGTACATATTTTTGGGTGACTGTATCTAGTAGCACTTTAGTGGTAAAACGTTTACTTTTATGTAAAACAGTTTTCCAGAGAAAAGGCGCAGCCTTGTAATAACGTTTTA
The DNA here is from genome assembly GCA_951799955.1 of Apamea anceps. Taxonomy (NCBI): domain Eukaryota; kingdom Metazoa; phylum Arthropoda; class Insecta; order Lepidoptera; family Noctuidae; genus Apamea; species Apamea anceps. Next base: position 3,552,100 of record OX637504.1, on the reverse strand, counting down.
ATATACCCACCTACTGCGTTTGTGCCATAAAAACGAGGCTACGCATGAATATGTAACAGTTTTCAGGGAAATAAAGTTGTATTACAAAATAATAATAAAAAATGGATTTATTAAAAATGTATTACAATTTTATAAGGCTCGTGCATATTTTGTTATTGTTAGTATCTAGTCTTTTATTTATTAACTTGATGACATTATAAAATATTCAAAGTCTGATTAGTAAAGTCACCACACACACGGTACGGTTTCTTTACGGTACGGCGTATAAACCGCGCCGTAGAAAAAAACGTGTATGTCAACAAAACCACGCCGTAGAAAAGAAGTGTCTGTCAACAAGACTCCATAGTCATCCATACAACGTCGACGGCCGTGCCGACACAAAACGTAGGTATAAACCACGCTGTAGCAAAAACGTGTTTATCAACAAGCTTCCATAGTGATTTCATACATCACTGACGACTGTGCCGACATACGGCGTATAAACCGCGCCGTACAAAAAACGTATCTGTAAACAAGCTTTCCTAATAATTCATACAACAATGACGAACCGTGCCTACACACGGCGTATAAACCGCACCTTAGAAGAAAAGTGTCTGTAAACAAGCTTCTATAGTGATACATAAAACACTGACGGCCGTGCCGACACAAGGCGTATAAACGTGTCTGTCAACAAGATTCCATAAACAAAAGATTCCAAAGCCGTAGTTTTTCACGGCAAGAAAAACGTGCGTGTACAAAGGATCTAAGGGCCGCATAGTTAAGCCGAACATTAATGGTAACAAGAACATTATAAGCTGGCCTTATAAGCCTGATGTCACAATGTCATAGTTGAAGCAACAATAAAAGTTGCACCGTCTAAATAAAACATGTCATCATCATAGTAATATTTTTATCATCGTTTCAGCCGAAAGACCTCCACTACTGAACATAGGCCTCCCCCAAGCACCTTCACTTCGACCAGTTCTATGCATCTCGCATCCAACGAGTTCCTGCGGGCTTAAAAAGGTCGTCGGTCCACCTTGTGGATCTTCCAACGCTACATCTTCCGGTACATGGTCGCCACTCCAGAACCTTTCAGCCCCATCGGCCATCTTTTCTACGAGCAATGTGCCCTGCCCACTGTCATTTAAGTTTGGCAATTCTTCGGGCTATGTCAGTTACCTTGGTTCTCCTGCGGATCTCTTCATTTCTGATTCAATCACGTAGTGAAACTCCAAGCATAGCCCTCTCAGAGCCATTTTTTGCATGAAAGAAACTTTGTGAATAGGGCTTAATTCTATTAAAACTACGTATTACACTAGGCTAGATCAAGATCAACGTGCGTTATCACCGACGCTAAGTGCAGTGACTGTAAGTTAAGTAAGGGTTATTGCCATCAAATCCTTCGCAACTTGGTTGTGTAAGGTCATCTGACTTTCCGGCCTTTGACCTCCCGCAGCGACTGAACTTAGCCACTATTACTGAGAATTACATTTATTAATGAGTTAATAAACCACGGAAACCCTTCATGTATCAAATTAAATTGACTTGCGAAACTTCACGGACGTGATGGTTGAAAGGTAGGTAGAAGTAGGTACATTATGTCTTATACACAATACTTAGCTGTTCCCCTTTTTATATACTTGTACATAATATTATATAAATATGTCAGTGTTCGCTTGTTTAATATATAGCTACGTATGTTTAAATGTGATAAAACAAAACAAAAAATATATTTCCAAACATATATTTTTTGTTTTGTTGTGCATTTTCAAGCTTCTATAAATAATCACCTGTAGTTACTTGAACTTATGGTGTTAGTATAGATATCAATACCCACTACGCCTGTAAAGTTTCACTATTTAGTTAAATAAGCCTGTAATGTTTCCCTAGTTAATTAAATTCGACCATGTATAGCTTAGAGGCACCAATGCACACACAAAACTAATACCTTTACGTCCACACAGCATTTGATTAAAATTAAAGCCTGCAAACCACTTTTCAGTAAACAAAAACAAAATTTAACACGTACAACAATTTCAAACGTGCTATATCCATGCTTTCAATCCATTATATTCTATCCCATTAAACAAACACCGACAGACAAAGTAAAGCCAGCTTGATTGAATTGTTCCAGCTATGTCAATATTGACACGGAACTGCATACAAGGAGTATCTTTATTTTACTGTGATACCTACATAGAATATTTACTTACATAGTGCACAAGTGAATAGGTCACAATGTTATATTCGTATTTAGTTTGATGAACCGCGAGGGAAACACCTCTTCACATGACCTGACCAAGATTATGTCTGGACTTTTAAACAGGCACCTCTGCGTTTGTTTCGATGTTTCTTCTTCGTATAAATTCGAAAAAAAAAACAATCGTTCAAAATCGAATTTCGAATTCGAATTTATACCGTAAGAGTGTTTGCTAAACCTATTTATAAAATAAATATTATTAGAAAATGGCTAAATAGAGAATGATCTGTAAGGTTTTTCTTCTATCGGCTTGGTACTAACTGTAGACAAAAGCTCACAGGTACGGTAGTTAAAAAATAGAAACTAGTCAGCAAGGTAGAGCAGAGCGGGTAGCCTAATGAATTGTTATGTAAATTGACACCCTTCGTCAATTTGCTGAATATTGCCCTTTCATACCACTTTCACAGAACGACATTTTGATTTGATTTACATGAACAATTTAAGTCAGGAGTCAATTTACTTAAAATTAAATTCTCTGATTTCACATATAGCTACATATACTTCATTTATTATACGAAGTAAATATATGAAGTATATGTAGCTATTTAAAATACATTAGAAAAATAACAGTTATCACCCTTTCGTTATTTCCATATAAATAGATAATAAACTCCGTTATTTCACGATAAAAACAAAGCAATATATAATGAATTTACCATTTACATAAAAAATAACTCTAAAGTGCAGTAATTCCAATAAGATTACGCAATAACTGTCGTTATTTAACTGTTATATTTCTAATGCTCTATAGGTTTTATGCTGGATGTGTTTATGTTGAAGACAGGGTGTTGTGGCGCAGCCTGGGAGAGGCCTATGTCCAGCAGTGGACTGCGATAGGCTGGGTTGATTGATTGGTATGTTTCACCACCCGCGGCTAAAATAGCTAAACCCGCATTGAAATAGCCTGGACAGCTGTTTAAATGTGAGTTTAGCTATTTTCAGTTTTGATTTAACTTTCCTTGCTGTGGTCAAACAATACGTGACCATTATTTTCCTCTCCATGCCCCAGAGAGCACGTTCCGTCTGCCCCGGTTGTCATACGAATATCTATGACAGTCGTTACGAGTTATCAAATCGAAAGCTTGAATATCCGAGCCGATTGATATTTATATCCCTAAGTATTGGATTGAAAAACTCGATGGCGCGCTGATTAAAAATGTTTTAATATTCACCCGAATTTCATTGTCGTCTGAAAACCGATTCCAAAATGTTTGGGATTATGCTACGATGATGATTAAAACCTCAATTAAGAAAGAAGTCATTATTACAAACCTCTAATACGTTGATTCCCGAATGCGGACCCCTACTACGCTCATCGTAAAAACATGTCATAATCAAAGCCCGACGGATTAACAAGGTCAAATTAAGGCATAAATTATGCTGTTTACATGTCCACATAATCCTTTAGGTATTCCTCGACGAAAAGAAAAACCACAGGAATGATGAAGGGTTGCTAACAACACATTCTAAACAATTCTCTTGCACGTCTTTTCAAGGATATGAAGGTACACACAACCTCCCCACGTAATCAAATAACTAATGAACGCCGTGTTTTAATGAGAACGCCAACAATTGAATTACCCTGATGAGGGTGACAATTAGCAGTTCCAAACAATGGCTTTAATATTTTTTGTTGCTCGTTAATTACTACAAATAATTTTTTTCCGCTTGCAGGAAATAATTAACGAACTTACTGAGCCTTAAATACCTTCGTTACAGGATTAAACAGGTTTTCTCTTGGTGTTTTGTTTATGGAAAGAAACAAAGGAATCACTAATCATCCCTTTCAAAGAGAATCACTAAGTATTCTCGCGAATACGAAGTAAAGGCCTGGCTTCTGGCTCGGATGCGGGGCGAAATCTGCCTGGGATTCGCTTCTGTATGGCCTGAGCTTTAATCATCGTCACGGGATTACAGATAGGCCCGGTTTTCTCTCGATGTTAAGTTTAAAAGGAAATAAAAGAATCGCGAATCACTTGCAAAGGAAATCACGAGGTACTCCACGGAGTAAAGCTTTGGCCAAACTAGGGCGAATCCCGCTCGTGATTACTATCTGCCCTGCCTAGCCTTTTCCCAACTATGTTGGGGTCGGCTTCCAGTTTAACTAGATGCAGCTGGGTACTGACTGCTTATCTGACCTCCACATCCCAGTTATTGCAGGGTAATACGAAACCCCTAGGTAAGACGGGTTCTCAGACTTTCGGGGTTCTGATGACCCGTAACGACTGTCAAAGATCTGGGACCAAGTGCTTTCCAAGGTACGGAGGGGTTCACGGACCAACCACGGCAAGCATAGTAACCTGATCAATCGATCCGTGCGGCTGTTATTACTTAGCCACAAGCCCCTCTAATCCCGCCCGAGATGCGGAAGGAAATTCGCTCGAGCCAATTCTATCAACAAACTTGTCGTAGGTTTTCAAACTGTAAAAGTCGCGTGGCTTTTTAGCCATTGAAATATTCGACACATCGGTTGTGCTGCCGCGTGCTGCATCCCGCCCGGGATTCGCATTTTTTGCCCGGGTTTAGACAGAGCTTTTTTAAATATACCTTCGTAACGGGATTAGATTTGTCCGATTTCTCTCAATGTTATATAAAGAAAACAAAGGACTCTCTGATCAATTCCAAAGGGAATTATTTCTGTGGCCTTACCGAGAATTAATTAACGACGGACCGCCGAAGATGGTAATAATAGTGATAGATGTGGGTATGTATGTTATAGCCTTCGTGTATTAATTTGTTACAGGGAATAGTGATAATCTCTGATAAATAATGGTTGTATGATTTGGTAGGGTTAAGCATGGGTTTCCTAGTAAAGCGGTTTCGTCTCAAATCAGAACGGCTGTCGCGAAAATCTGACATTTTCACCAGTATTTGACACTAAGTGTGATAACCCCTGAAAATAATGGTTGTATGATGTCCGATTTCTCTCAATGTTTTATTTATCAAATGGAAACAAAGGATTCACTAATTACTTCCAAAGGGAATCAATAGTGATTCCCTTCACGGGAATAGTCCCGTGACCTTACGGGCAATAAATTAACGATGGACTGCCACAGAGAATGAATAATGTGGGTATGTACAGACACCAGCAGGTCAAGCTACCCGAAACTGTCAAATTTTCCCAATCAACCTTGAACCTTAATGCTAAAGCGACAAAGTTGAAAATCTTTTAAAGAAATTTGACAGATTGTAGTAGCTTGATGTGCTGGCGTCTGTACATAATATATTATAGCCTCCTTGTATCTTTTTGTTATAGGAAAAAGTGATACTTCTTGTGGTTTTCTAGGAAAGCGATTCCGTCATAAACTATACCTGTCGTCATGAAAATCTGACATTTTCTCTAATATTTGACATAGGCCCTGATTCCCTTGTTCACAAACTAAACTGAATTTAAGTTCTGTGCATCTTTTTCTTTCTATTTCATTAAGAAAAGGACAGAAGATAAAATATTAGTTTACTCCTGTCAAATTAAGATACTCCATAGACAGATTAGACGTGATTAAAAACATGCCTGCTAAAAATACGTCAATTTACGTCAGGCGCTGACTAGTTTGACAGGACTAAACTAATATTTATCTTCTGTCCTTTTCTAAATTAAATAGAAAGAAAAAGATGCACTGAACTTAAATTTAGTTTAGTTTGTGAACAAGGGAATCAGGGCCATAAGGTGTCCTAAAAACACTGTATTTGGAAAGTCGAAAACCAAAGCTTTAATTATTAAAACAATCGACACGTGCTGCGCCCCACCTGCCGCATCCCGCCTTAGCTTTAGCTTCAAATACCTTCGTCTAGGCATTAGATATGCCTGATTTTTTCTCAATTTTAGGAAATAAAGGAATCATTAATACTTCCAAAGGGAATCACTATTACCGTGAGCTACGGTCACTTAATTAACGATGTTTTTTTTTTGGGAATGGCGTCTCGCAATTCAATCTATGAGGTTGTCGTCTGCCTGCGGATGCCTCAATAAATTAAGGAGGAGGCCTTAATTTATCGAGACATCCTTCACTTCAGCAGTCCATCGTTAATTTCTTAGCTAACGATGAACGAAATTAACGATGGACTGCTGAAGTTAATAAATAGTGTGGGAATGTACATTACAGCTTCCTTGTATCTATTCCTTTCGATATTATATGCAGCTTCAACGTAACTCGCGAAATCTGGGTGTGCTCTAGGAACACCTCTGCCAAATCCTTCAGAGATAGAGACTATGTTATGTTATATTATATTGTATCTATTTGTCATAGGGAATAGTGATAACCCAGTAAAATAATGGTGGTATAATTTGCGTTGTTGGATCGACGACCTTGTGAAGGCCGCAAGAACCCGCTGGAGGCGAGAAGCATAGAACCGGTTGAAGTGGATGTGCTTCGGGGAGGCCTATGTCCAGCAGTGGACGTCTTTCGGCTGAAGTGACGATGATGATGATTTGGCAGAGTAAGTGGAAAAGATCGGCCATTTTTTGGGATGAAATAAAAATTCACAACTACTTATCTTTGCCATATTTGGTCGTCCCTGTCTTCGTAGTAAGTAAAGGGTGTATTTTTTAGAGGTATACAAATTCAAAATGAAATAAAGCTCCTGAAAATTAATTTTATTATCATGGTATTGGTTTTATTTAAAAGATATTCGCCATTAGTGCTTAAAAATGATTTCGGGCATATGGCCGCCACGGCTAAATCGAATGAAGCGTAATCGGGAAGTCCAATTTTCGACCACTTTTTCGAGCAACTGGGGCCGTATATCGGCAATAACCCGGCAAATGATTCAAAGTTTCGGAATTAAGACGAAAATGACTTGAAACTTGGTTTGCCTTGTAGGTAATGTTAGTTCAATGATATTGATATTATACATTACTAGCTGCTGCCCGCGACGTCGTCTGCGTGAAGGCTCTACAGCACCAAAATACGTAAGATGCCAGTGTCGCTATAGCATTATAAGTAAACAACTTTTAAAATAGCATTAAAATATAAGTTTTTTTTGCAAGCGAAGCAAGTGAAGAGAGTTATATGGGAATCCTGCTGAGTTCAGTCATAAGATGTGACTGAAGGAAATAGAGAAAATAATGCAGGAATACATTCCAGGACACAAAAGGGTAAAAATACATACCTACAAAGGTATTATACCTTACAACACTTCCCTATAAACTACGTTGGTAGTTATGCTGCCAGGAGCCAAAATGTAAAGAGAGTCAGGACTGGTGACGCGGGAGCAAGCGACGTACAGTTGCCCGTGTGAGAAGCAACTCGTCCTGAGGTCGACACCCGCTGCCCTCAGTGTCTGCCCCTGCGACTTATTGATGGTCATCGCGAAGCAAACACTCACGGGGAACTGTACGCGCTTGAACTGGAACGGGAAGTTATGAGGTATAAGGGAATGCGTGGTATAAATACTGCCTCGCCGACGCCACAACCCGTAAGAATTTCCGCCGCAATGATGTGCCTGTGGAGCGAGATGACTTTAAGGCGGGTCCCGTTACACAACCTCGGAGGAGATAGGTTCCGAAGAAGCATAATCGGGACACCGACCTTCAGCTTGATGGCATGGGCTGGAAGTCCACTTGCTGACAGGGAGTTCAGAAATTCCACGGGATAATGTGTGGCGTCATCTTGCTCGACAACAGTGTTTATCGAGGTGTAGACCACTTGATTCCCCTCAATTTCCGAGAGAATGCATTCGTTAATTGCTGCAGCCTGATCATTTTTGGGCGTCAAAATGCCCCGCTCACACACCCAAGAATTCTGCTGGTGCGGTATACGACTGATGTCCCCGTACACACAGCGAATGAGTTTTTCTAAGCTGGATACCACTCTACCGAGAGAATCTGGAAGCACCACCTTTCCACCTCTCTCTTCTGGTCGCCTTCGCCAAGACTTAGAAGCACATCGGAGAATTCTTGAGCACGTGCATTGCCGCCGAGCCGAGCTCTCATATTAATGGTCAAGCGCAGCGTACGAACTCGTGACCACTACGAAGATCATTTCAACGAAGCATTCACCTCGTCAGCCCTCGATCCCCGCGTCACCACGGGAAGCGTTTGCCGGAAATCGCCACTGAACAGAACTGTGACACCAGCCATCAAATTTTCGTTCCTGCGGATGTCCTGCAGGGTTCTGTCCACGGCCTCAACTGCCTTCCTATTGGCCATCGTACACTCATCCTATACGATAAGAGAGCAATCCTTGAGCACGTGTCCCTTATCGCTGTTACGTGACACACCACAAACAGGCATTTCGGCGCTCTCTAAATCGATGGGAATTTTAAACATGGCATGTGCTGTCTTGCCACCGGGAAGCAGTGTGGCAGCGATTCCCGACGACGCTACAGCAATAGCAATTTTGCCTTGCATCCTGACCTCTGCAAGTATGCCAGTGGTAACAAATATGTTTCCTGTTCCACCAGGAGCATCCAAGAAAAACATTTTACCCTGGTTTTGCCCAACGCGAACAAAAGTATTAACAGTCAATGTTTATTTTGTACTAACAACATGAAATTAATGAAGAGATGATCATCATCAATGAACATAACTTTTTTGTAATACTTAACACCGCATTTTTTTTTTAATTGTCTTTCTCAACTCTGCTCAAGATTTTGAGGGTTTTGTTGGAACTTGAATTTGTCAAAACGAACTATACGATACAACTTTTATGAAGAAAATGCACATTGCCATCTATGAATTTTAAGAATAACTAACTACTAACCTCACCAACATGATCAAATTTAAATGATTAATTTCCAAAAAGTATTAGCATGTAACTTGATTTGATTTTTATGAAATGTCATAGATGGCGCTGTTTCAAATTGTCTTTATACTACTAACATTCATTTAAATATGTTTCTCTGCCCAAGTTACTTAAATGGCGTAGTTTTTATAGTTTAAAGCTAAATAATAGCATGGCTTACTCAAAAACAACATTTAAATATGCGTCGTTAGATTACACGCTGTCACAGAATGCGTAAGAAAAATAAAGATTCACAGCTCCTCCCCCATAGGTGATAGCGTGATAATATGTAGCCTATATGTTGACCCGACCTCTTAGTAATATTCATGCAAAATTTGAAGTAAATCCATGCAGTACTTTTTGAGTTTATCCCGGACATACATACAGACAAACAGACAAACAGATAAACAGACAAACAGACAAAAATTCTAAAAACTATATTTTTGGCTTCGATATCGATTGTAGATCACGCCCCAAGTATTCTTTGAAAAAAATATTCAATGTACAGTTTTGACTTTCCTACGATTTTATTATATGTATAGATAATAAATTATGGTATTCCATTAGCAATTGACACGGAATTTCCATCATAATATATTTCTACGTTATAATTATGTATTCATATCCAGTCACGAATATGAATATAGTATGAAAACATAATATCACGCCTGTATTGACTGAAGGGTGTATCTACCACACATTACTGTGTCGTGTTGTGTCGTGACTTGGGATACGCCAATCAAATGAATCTGTTCAGGACTATGTCATATATACCACACAGCACAGCACTAGATATACTAATAAAAGACGTAAAGATATAGTTGTCCACAAGATTCTAAAAAACATGCTTTTATAGTCAAATTTTACCAGTACCTCGGACCTCTCCTATATAATAGACTAAACTCGAAAGCAAACATTTTATTGTCTGAATTATACAAATTGTAAGAGAATTCTCAAGGAGGCTCTCCAAAGTATGTCTTACGAAGAAACAGATAATTTACTAGCTGTGTTAAAGTAAATATAGGTATACAAATATTTATCAAATTTAGAAACTAGGAATTATGCGACTCAACATATAATTATTTTTCTATTGACAACTTTTGATTATTTATTAATTTTAAAAGACTATTTTAGCTCTTCTCGCCTGAAACATAGGATTACCTAGTTCAGGCGCGTAAGTCTTAGGAATATAATTTACATTTAAGCAAAATTGGTTTAATTTTCATGCCTTATATTATTTTATGGATAAATATATTATTAATATCTCCTTTATTTAAATATATACATTATTATTATATCACAATGAGTTTTGATTGGCTAACACTGTGTGAGAAGGCGTCACGACACGTCACAACACATTAATATGAACCCGGCTTTATATTTAAGTCCCATGAGCCTGTGCCTGTGTGAGCCTGTTGCTATCAACCGGGTACACATTTAGACTCAGGGCTGCTACTGAAAAATTTCTATATAACACTTTGCCTGACCTGGGAATCGAGCTCAGGACCTCATGCTCAGCAGTAGCCCTTGCGATCACTAGACCAATGAATCAGTTTAATATTGATATTAGATAGATTATAATAAAGAACACATTCACAGTGAATTTCCAGCAATATTCTATGTATTCATATTCAGTCACGGATATGGACTTTGTATAAAAATATGGTGCGTCATTGTGCACATACCCGCTGCGTTTGAAGGAAAGCAACGTTTCCGCGGTAGAATAAATATGCTGGACTTTTATTGAATTACTGTTCATTCTGTCGGTTTATTGAATAGCCGGTAAAGCTTTCGGTGTTAAAATTGATTCGATGGTGATTCATGCTGGAAAACTTGTAGCTAATAGGTAAATGTACCACCTGGGTTTTTGATGCTTCCTAGTTCATAATTTTTAAAATGTGTAGCTAGATTTTTGGATTTAATTAATACGATTAAAATATATACACTAGATAAACTTCTAAGTCGACGGCTACCTCACGGGATAAGCAAGCTGAAGTGGCAATGGGCCGGCCATATTAGCTGTAGAACCGATGAGGTAGACGTGTTCTTGATTTTTGACCGCGAATCGGTAAACGAAAGGTAGGACACCTTCAGGTAGCTGGATGGCGTGCAATAGGCTGGTGATGATGAAACTTCTAACTACCACTGCGGCCGGCCCAGGAAGAGGTGACGAGACGATCAATACACGGACCACAAGGGTTGGATCGAGGTGGTTTTTTAGAGCCACCTAGGATGCCTAAAAGGGTTTGGGGAGGTCTTTGCTCAGCAGTGGGACAGTGTAAACTAACTTAAAACAGTACTTCATAGTTACATGAATACTGGAAATTTAATTAAAATAATCCAAAGGCCCATTGTTATGCAAATTGAGTTACAAGCCTATGTAAACACAGAGGCTATAATCCTTATCGTTTTATGACTTCCGCAATAAAGACAGCAGTTAATTTACTTTATATTGTTTGTGGCTCGAATACTCATCCAATGAACAGTCAAGAAAGACGCCAAAATTGCTTATCAGAAACGTGACAAAAAACGTTTAAAAGTGTAGTTTTACCTTAAAATGTTAATAACTTAACATCATGCCTGAGTTCCCCAAAGGGTTTGGCAGGGGTGTATAGTATAATTTAATAGGGGGCGAGCCTATTGCCACAAATCTAGATTCGGGACTGCTACTGCTGAAAAATTCCTGATGGAAAAACCTAATAACACTTTGACGACCAGGGCGACGAACCCAGGACCTCATGCTCGGTAGTAGCGGTTACGACGACTAGAACAATGAAGTAGTCAAAATGATAATACAAGTTCTTAAAATAAGTAGGTACCTAATTGTAGTTACAAGCAAAAGTTATTTTTAAACTGAACGAGATTGACATAAAACCTTCATTTAATAAAAAAAGCGCAGCAGTCACTGTCCGAAAATCGTACCGTATCATTACACCTAGCGAAACACGAAAGAAACAATCAGAGGAGCCATTCTCGTAATATTAAGAACGTTCACAGTCTCAATCTGTCAAAAAACTTTTAATTTCCCTTGATAAGTTTTTGACATTTGCTTGTGGCTGAGATGAGACTGCGACTAGATTTTTAACGTTTTAAATTACGAGAATTGGCCTTCAGTTTATAAATCTTTAAAACATTTAACAGTAACTGATTTAATACCACAATTTTCTAGCTATCGTGGGAAAGCTAATTACGGCATGAATTAGCGATGACTTCTACCAACGTGACATACACCTATATCATAATCAGTCTATAACGTTCCCACTACTGGGACACAGGCCTCCTGTCGGCGAGAGGGAGTGAGCCGTAATCTACCACACGGGAGCAGTGGGAGTTGGCACATGTCACATGTTTTCGAATTTTTGGTTCTAGGACATGCCGGTTTACTCACGATGTTTTCTCTCACCGTATGAAAACGTCAAAGGAAATAATCACCGTTTCAAAACGTTGAGCAGTAGTGATGACATAAATACATACATGCTGTCATTATTTCTATGCATACACCGAATCGATAACAAAAACTTGACTATGTTCAGATAGTCACTTTATCCAATACTACCTTCTGCCCATGAAATTGCGAGTGATTTTTTTTTGTATTAACATAAAATATTCCCTTTGACACTCAACAATACCTATTGTAGCTTCCCATAAGTGAAAGAATTCCCTATACATCGTCAAATTTTGATCATTATAATCCTTAAAAGGGGACATTGTACTCATCACTATGAACAACTTTTACTACGGGACCAACCCTGAAAACGTGACAAAAAAAATCTGTTGATCTATACAGTATGTCGAGTTATGCGAACAAAAATCTATGGATCAACTGATTTTTTTTTTCACGATTTCAGGGTAGGTCCCGTAGTAAAAGTTGTCCATAATGATGAGTACAATGACCCCTTTTAAAGATTAATGTGTATAAAAACTCGTAATTGTTTACCTCTTCATTATATTTTATCCAATAAAACCAAGCCGTAACGCATAAGACGTTCTGCCAAATTCATCATCTGCCTAGCCTTTTCCCACTATGTTGGGGTCGGCTTCCAGTCTAACCGGATGCAGCTGAATACCAGTATTTTACATGGAGCGACTGCCTATCTGACCTCCACAACCCAGTTACTGGGTAATACGATACCCCTCGGTAAGACTGGTTGTCAGACTTTCGGGCTTCTGACTACCCGTAACGACTGTCAAAGATCCACGAATGACAGCCGGGACCAACGGCTTAACGTGCTTTCCGAGGCACGGAGGGGTCTCGGTATATAAAGATGGTCACCCATCCACAGACCAACCGCGGCAAGCGTAGCTTAACCTGACCGATCGACCTGTGCGGCTGTTATTATTTAGCCATACTGCCAAATATCGGTGTCAATACGTCTCACTCAACAATTTCCAAATGAAACCGGATTGCATCTCACGGCAACGATGTGACCGACCTATATCTTTGGTAGAAGCCACACGGTGACCTATATTCATCCGCATGCAGCATTGTCCTTTCACTAAAACCATTATTAGTGAACTTGCCACAGTGTATTAAAGCTCTGTAATAATAATAATAATATAATAAAAATCTTTATTTATCTCCACAAATTACATATCAACGTGAACGTGAGTCACAATTAGACACAGACATTTTGGCAAAGTGTGTAATTTGTGGGAGATCTGGAGTCTAAACTAAGCCTAGGCCTGTATTTTAGACCTCCAGGCCCCCCATTAAATTATATTGCTCAGACTATCGACGTCGTGGGTAAGCAGATATGTGAGTGGATGAATGAACTGAATGTGCAAGCTTGCGCACATGTGTGCTTATGCGTGTGTATGTGCATGAGTGTACGTGTATGTGTGTGTGTGTCTATACGTGTGTGTATGTACGTGTGTCAGTTTGAAATACATCACCACATTATACTCATATATATATAAATGTATGTTTGTATGTAAATTCAACTTCTAAAATGCAAAAATCAAGAAATCATCTCAATCAGTTTTTCGGTGTCAGTGTAGCTTAATTCAAGTAACCTTTTTTTAAGTTTATTCTTGCATTCAGTTTTGCGACAGTCAGATATGTCAACTGTGGACCCGAATGAAATCAAGATCGTATACAAAAGAAAATAATTGGCCTCATTAGTTCCAAGGCATACCTCTAACTACCCTATCGTTAGCTTTCCATATACGCTGCGTGAAATCACACTTTTTTCAATCACCTCTTATTCTTCGGAATTTCTACGCTGAAATTCTCCACGCAACAACTCAAAATAAACTTTAGCGCAATAAAAATAAAGTTGTTTCTGTCTTGAAAGCTCCACGCATGCGTAGTTTTGTTACCGCAGTGCGCGGCGCCTGTAAGACCCGTCGGCTGAGCGTGTGGACTCCCCATTACCTACGGCAAAAAAAAATAGTCCAACCATGTTTGCACATATATTTGTTCAAATGTATGGTTAATCGGAAACAGTTTAAGTATTTGGGCCAATGTTTGTCACGAAGTTTGACGTGTCGAAGTGTCATTGGACTCGACTGCAGTGTTTAGTGAAGTTATTTCTGAATTATGTGCTAGGGTATTTTCGTAATGGAACTATTAGAAAATACTTACAATTAATTTTATAATGTTTTATTGTCACTTTGTAAGGTTTTATTTAACTTACCTTGTTAAAAAGTTACCATGTACTTAAATAACTAAGTACCAAACTGACGTTTGCTACATTAATTGAGAGGTCACAAGGAAGATGTTGGGTTCAAAACCGGGTCGGGAAAAGTATTGTAACTTTGGCTCACTTTGTTAATTGCCAATTAGAAACTGTGTTTGAGAATTAATTGAAGGAGCCCCAATTCCAATTTCATGTGGAATCTTTCATCATGATCTTTTTTCTTACAATATTATTTTAACATTTCCATAGTAACTAACTCACATTTGAAAGAAAGAAAAAGTATTTACCTCGTATAGGAAGATCACAAACTAAATTAAACACAGTAAAAAAAGTCGGATTTGCGGATCTATTTTTAAATTCTCATATATACATAAATATACCCATACCTTCTTTCCATGGGTTTTGGCAAAAACTACAGAACGCTGCCTACTACGATCCTTACATACTCCTTTTGCGTCGTTTAGTTTAATTTATTCGTTTACGTTCAAATTGTCAGTATTCGGATAGTAACCCTAAAATTAATAAAAGCCTTAGGAGGGCGAAGCAAAGTAATCAAATTCATAATTGGAAACTAAATATTGAAACACCGAGCGCGCAGTTTAATTGGTTCAATGAAAAAGACATACCATTTTTTGACACAAAATAAACCGTAACAAGATACTAAAGAAACTCTACAAAAATAAAGATAGATTTCATAAATTAATACGGGTTGAACGCAATCTAAAAACGAAATTGTAATCCTTAGTGATGATAATTTCCTTTTTGCATTGAACACGCAGTTTGATTGGTTCAACGAAAAATAAAATACCATTTTTTGTAGCAAAGTAAACTGTAACAAGATACTAAGAATACGCTTAAAAATAAAGACAGCTTTTCATAAATATATTGCTCAATTCAGAAAGGAAATTATAACCACGAAGGCGTTTAGTATTCAAAAAGCTGCTGAAGAAATCTAAAAATAAACTCAATCTACTTTTACTTCCGATCTCGACACTAATCTGTTAGGGGTGGGACATACAAATGTTCTGGTCGGCACATACAGTTCTTGTTTAACAAAGCAAGATTTGCGATTGCACGCATATTTTCCCCCAATTTGTTCTTTTTGTGTTTTTTCTCGCAAATAAACGTTTTTTCTTTCTTTCTACTTTCCCTATTTTGCTTTCATTCGGCGCGTGCCGATCGGCAAACTTCATTTGGAATTTACCCTGGCTTTAATCATGTTCGAGTCGGCTCGGCACAATTAAAGCTAAGCCGAGCGGCTTTTGCCCAAACATATATCTAAGGTCAAATGTATGTTTCCAATTGAGGTTATTTCAAGTTAAACAAATATCAACTTTATTTTAGTGGAATACATATGAACATACATATATGTATGTTCATATGTATTCATATGTGTGTTGTGTTTATATGTATTGTATGTTCATGTTATGTGTCATATGTGTATGTTTGGGAACTAAATCGCGAACGCAGATTACACATAATACACATATTCAATTTTGCCGCCCAGCTGTGCCGAATCATGGCGAGCCGAACATGCACGAACATCGTTGAAATAAGCTGACGTAATAATGAAGTCCGGAAATAATTGAAAGCGCTTTCGTTCAGCGCTTTTATCGCTTAAATATCAAGTGCAAAGACTTGTTATTGTTCTAAAGATGCTAATGATATTCTTGTGTATTTAGGCAGAACATGTATTTGACAGGCGTTTAGCAATCTAGAAGCTGAAACCAAATTGCGAAAAATGAAAAGTATGCTGGTTTGATATGTAACATTGTATGTATGAGGCAGAGCAGGGGTGGCTAAGTGACTTACGAGTTGTAGGTCGTAGGTTCGAACCCTGACCGAGGCCCTTTACGTTGTGTAAATTATTTCATCAGCTCAAAACGGTGAAGGAAAACATGGTGAGGAAACCGGCAAGTCCTCGAACCGAAAAAATCGAAGACATGTGAGATCCACCAATCCGCACTGGGCCCGCGTGGTGGATTACGGCCCAGTCCCTCTCACCGAGAGGAGGGCTGTGTCCAAGCAGTGGAAACATTATAGGCTGATAATGCTATGTATGAGGCGTTACGTTAA
The DNA here is from genome assembly GCA_951799955.1 of Apamea anceps. Classification (NCBI taxonomy): domain Eukaryota; kingdom Metazoa; phylum Arthropoda; class Insecta; order Lepidoptera; family Noctuidae; genus Apamea; species Apamea anceps. The sequence continues at coordinate 3,535,421 of OX637504.1, read as the reverse complement.
CTAAGATCACGTATGATTTATTTATTTATGTACAGACGCCAGCACATCAAGCTACTACAATCTGCAAAATTTCTTTAATAGATTTTCAACTTTACTTTTCGCTAAAGCATTAAGGTTCAAGTTTGATGGGGAAAATTTGACAGTTTCGGGTAGCTTGACCTGCTGGCGTCTGTACTGTCTGCGCCCCCAGGTTTCACCCGCATAAGTTACGATACCGTAGGAAAATCGGGATAAAAAGTATCCTAAATAATTTTGTGTTGGCGCCGTTTGATTTTTAGTGGCAAGGTGAAGGCAATTTAGTGATCTTTGTTTATTGATTGTTTGGCGCCGACTCAAAATTACTCTTGTTGAGACTCAAAATTATTTAGGTATACTTACATTAGTTTAAGAACTTAGTTATTAGGGTTAAATAAAAAAGGTTTATTATTTTTTGCTTTTCAATTTTTTCGGTGGTTTAATTTTTTTTGTTAAAAAGTTTTTATTTATAATTTTTTGTGGCTATAATCTACTAATTGTCTGCCAAAGGGCAGGCATAATATGTGGCACTGAGTAGAGTAATCATTAATCACGTCTGAACCGTCTATGGACTATCTTAATTTGACAGGACTAAACTAATATACTGAAAAAAAAAATATCTTCTGCCCTTTTCTTAATGAAACAGAAAGAAAAAGATGCACTGAACTTAAATTTAGTTTCGTTTGTGAACAAAGGAATCGACGCCAATATTTATTTCGTTTACAACCCCTTATTTCCATTATTATCAACATGTGTTCTGCGTCTGCCTAACCCATAGGGAAAAACAGGTGTGATGTCGTGTTTATGAATCTTAGTTTGGTTCCCAGGACGGGCAAATTGTTATTGGAAATTGCCATTTGATTCCAGTAGGAATTTCTTAGTAACAGCCCGGAGTTTGAATGTTGGGGGTGCGATACCTCAGAAAGCACCCTTTGCAGAAGGGCTGGTAGCAGCTGGATGGGAGTTGCCGAGAATTGAGCTAATTGGCGTACAGTTGGAGAGCCCTATGTCGAGCAGTGGACTGCTGTAGGCTGATGATGATGAACGAACGTCAGAGTGAAAGTGTCAGAGTGAATGACAGAGAAGTCAATACACCATCTAAATCACGTGAACCCACAAATTGAATTATAATTGCAATATACATGACGATTAATCTTACTAAAATAATACAAGTCCTTAATAATACCAAAATTGGTATAATTATCACTTGGCAACAAGGGTTGTTAAGCTTTTCTGCCAACATCAACTTAGACCCTTCTCCTCATTTGTAGATACCCTCATTAGTGAAGATCGAGAACTCCTGATAGAGACGATGTCCTGTCACTTATCAGTAATGAGTTTACTTGGTATTTCACGACTTGTATCGGCTTATTAGTCGATTCGCACGAATTTACTCGCCCAAAACGGGCGAATCGTCACTTTTAATTTTTTTTTTTTTTTATAGGCGACTCGAGTGAGCAACGGTGGGCCAGTGGTAACGGCCGCGACTTACGAGTTGTAGGTCGTAGGTTCGAACCCAGACAGGCGCTTTACTTTGTGTAAATTATTTCATCACCACTTCTCTCAAAACGGTGAAGGAAAACATCGTGAGGAAACATTGAATTTGAATTTGACAATATAGGCTGACTATGGTGATGATGACAGGCGACTCACACGAAGTTAATTTATTTGTGGACTCGCCCACAAATAAATTATATTTATGCGAGGCGCCTTTAAAAAAAATATTATCTAATAGTGCCGATTCACCCGTTTCGGGCGAGTAAATTCCTGCGAATCCCTTGTATCGGGCAATCTTATTTCAGGATTGATCTACTTGATTCCTTTTGTACGATTCCTAATATCTTACCTAAGGGATCTTTTATCCTTTACAGATGTACCTACAAGTAAAATACTGACGGGACCTTTTCAAAGAACTTAGCATATCAAAATGGTACGATCGACAAAAAAAAAATCGTTTTCTTAACATTCGGAACCGGGTATAAGATCAGTGTTTCTTGTAACTCAAAAGAGGCTTTGTGTATGGCGAGAATTTTTAGGTATGAGCTTTGACAGGGCATTCAACTCAGCCTATCGTAGTCCACTGCTGGACATAGGCCTCTCCCAGACTACGCCACAACGCTCTGTCCTCCGCCTTCTGCATCCAGTCTACCCCAGGCACCTTAACTTTATGTCGTCCGTCTATGTAGCTAGCGTCCCACACTACGCTTGCCGATACGCGGTTAGGTAAAAGTTGAAAACTGTCTGACCCGTCGAACTTCGTACCGCCATTACATAACATAATCAGCCGATAACGTTCCCACTGCTGGGACACAAGCCTCCTCTCCGTTAGAGACAGTGTGCCGTAATCCACCACGCAGGAAATCAGTCAATCCGTTCTCGAAATATCATAAAAAAAACCGTTCCATACCAAATGTACTCGTATGAGAAAGTTAATTATATTTTTTTTCGTGAATTTTTGTCATGTTTTAATAGTTATTTTGCTTTTCGACAATCCAACAACGACAAGCCTAGCCAGGCCAGGCCTTGAGTTATAAATAGTGTATCTAACCAGACTTTATTTTATTTATAATATGTATACAAAAAATTTAAATTGTTATTATTGTTTTTGTTGTTGTTATTTGTTTTTAAAATTGGATCTGGACAAATTGCAGGTTGGAATCATGAATTTTTTACTTTCAAACCCTAACAGTGAAGGAGCTTGTGTTTTGTTTAAACTATTATAATCTTAAGTTAAGCTAATGATGTATAATAAACTATAGTCCATTTATAATAGCATTAGAAAAAAGAGGCTCGTAGAAGCAGGAATGCAAAACATTTTATTTCAAAGTTATGATAAAACAATTTTAAGGGAGATGCTTAAATTCTAATTTTCTTGCGTTTTTTGCAATTTGCAGGTCAGTGTAAGGTTGTATCTTAATAAAAATAATATGATGCGCAACAATAAGAAATATGCAGGCAATAATACAATTTTAACCTTAAAAATCATCAATACATCCCTTTAAATTAGAATTGCTCCGAATTCGTCTGATTTCGCGGGCTACTGCAGCGCATCCACCTTAATTAAAATAAAATTCGGTAGAATTATAGTGAAACGAATAACGTTCCAAGTATTGTTCATCCCTGCTTCTTTTAGGTTTTTAGCATTGACACTGTAATTTTAAATTGGAGTTATATAATATAAATAAATTAAAGCCACATAATTTCATAAGATAAATAGTTAAAATGGTTACAATTAAGTGTGACAGCTGCTGTAAAAATAGATCATAATAAATTCGGCGTCTATCATAATGTAACAATGTTTATTGTATTTTTGTTACAAAGTGTGCATTAAAAATAACCTTTTTTAACTTCTTTCTAATGCTATTGTAAATGGACTATAGTGAATAAGATTAATCGGACTGACATATACATGAGGTATAAAAGTCCAAAAACAACAGAGTAAAAAAAAATAAAAAAATGTACGTATGTACAAGGAGGGATCAAAAAGTAGTGAGAACGACATACTCCTTGGTAAGAAAAAAAATAAATACTGGCAGGCAAAGCTCAGATACATATTTGTAATATTAATAAAGAAAAAAATCTTCGATTCTCTTTTGTCTTTTTTCTGAATGTAGTCATTTGTTTGCTTCGTGTCGGAACGTGTTCTCGAAAATGGAGAAAAACGAAGTGCGAGCCGTTATTAAATACCTCTGTTTAAAAAAGTTAACGACGCAAGAGATTCATTGCGATTTGGAGGCAAGGCAGTCTGTTCCGCCGTATTCCACTGTCGCAAGGTGGGCTTCTCAATTTCGAGTATGGAGAACGAGCACGGAAGACGAACATCGTTGTGGCCGTCCATCGACGTCAGTCACCCAAGAAAATGTTGCGAAAGTCGAGAACATTGTATTGAGCGATCGAAGAATTATCATCCAATACTTAATTCAAAAAACGGGCATTTCATATGGAAGTATTCAATCCATATTGAAACAATCTTTGAATATGAGAAAAGTCTCCGCAAGATGGGTGCCGAGAATGTTAACCGACAGTCAGAAACAAAATCGACTTGATAGTTCGAAGATATTGTTGGACAAGTTTCAAGTAGATTCTGAAAACTTTTTGTCTCGTTTCGTAATAATGGACGAAACATGGGTCCATCATTTTAATCCCGAGACAAAACAGCAATCTTCGCAATGGAAACGGCCATCATCACCGACCCCGAAGAAGTTTCGTGCCGTGGCATCGGCTGGCAAGGTTATGGCCTCAATATTTTGGGACTCAGAAGGGATATTGTTGATTGATTACCTGGAGCGTGGAACCACTGTTACAGGCTAATATTATGCAGCTTTAATTCCCAAGTTGAGGAATGTCATCAAAGAGAAAAGGAGAGGGCTACTTCGAAGGGGCGTGCTGTTTCATCACGACAACGCACCCGCGCACAGATCAGCAGTTGCGATGGCTGCCATTCAGCAAGCTGGCTTCGAATTGGTTGACCACCACCTTATTCACCAGATCTGGCACCTAGTGATTTTTATCTGTTCCCCAAATTGAAAGAATACTTAAGGGGAAACAGGTACGAAGACGATAACGAGGTGATGGATGCAGTGGAGAGCTTTTTGCAAGACCAAGACAAAACTTTTTTTTGAAAGGGATTGATGTCTTGGAAAAGCGCTGGACTCGGTGTGTAGAGAGACTCGGAGACTATGTAGAAAAATAAATTATTAAGTTATCAATAGTCATTATATTCTATCTCATTCTCACTAATTTTTGATCCCTCCTCGTATAGCAGTTTCTTTCATAATAATAAACGCATCCACATTGTTAATAGTAAATGCCAAGATAAAGTTTTAAGTAAGTAAGCAGAAAAAACATCTATCGACCTTCCTACTAATTGTATGTACTGTCGTAATTGCTTTACAACGTTTGATAACATTCCCACACTTGAAACTTCACCACAGTTGAAATTATCTAACTTTCCCATAGAAAAATAGACCTTGGCGTTCGCAAGCGCGTTATTATCGGTCGATAATATCAGATGCATTATTGCGATATCTGTTCTCAGTACATTTTGTATTAGGACGACCACGAAGTCACATATTGCGATAATAACGACGCAATAGAAGTAGAACTCTTGCGTTCCTCTGTCCTGTGATATTCCGATATGAGTTCTTAGAACATTTTGTATTAGGACGCATAATATGATTTTACACACACCTGAGATAATAATGTTGTTACGTGTAGTCCGGGTGGGGGCCTGTAGTCTAAGTTACACGCACACGTTCGAAATATTGGACGATAAAATCGGAGCTGTGTGGCAGGGAATCGGGACGCATTATCGCAATAACGCGTTCGATATTAACGACTGATAATAACGCGCCTGTGGGGAAGAGCCTTTATGATGTGCAAGTGATATTCAATCTAGGGTTATAAATCAATTACATCATCAACTACATAATAGTTAATTTTAATGAACAAAAATCTATAGGTAAATCACTGAGAGAAACCAAATAACATTTTATTTACAACCCAATAAAACACAATCTTAAACCGTCAAAAACAGGAAAGCACCAATTACAATCCTAAACGAAGTTCGATTAATAACTAATTGAATCGGAATTCGGTAAAAATAGAGGAGGTTTTCAATAGAATGGTTCGTATCGATTCGGTCAATCAATTGCGATTCGTGTGCCCTAGACAAGGTCAGTGATAGTGATACTTTAGTGTATTTAGGCAATCAGACACGAAAGTACAGTAAATTTATTATAGTTTGACGCTCAAACCATAAGGAAACAAGTTATTTCCACACTAGTGTTTTTTATATTTAACTTGTATATTTTTGGCAAACATGTGTCACCTAGTACAATAACGCATGCGTCAAATTGAGGGTACCTACTCACTACGACTTAGTATGCTGATTCAGCGAAAGAAAGCTGACTTTTCCAGTGAGGCACGCGTTAGTCGCAAGATGAATTTATTAAATTGAAGACGAGAGTGTGGACTACAGACGCCAGCACATTAAGCTACCTGAAACTGTCAAATTTTCCAAATTAACCTTGAACCTATTGTTTTAGCGATAAAGTTTGAAAATCTATTAAAGGAATGTGACAGATTGTAGTAGCGTAGTCTTTTAGTCTGCGCTGAATAAATGTATTTTCTTTCTTTCTTGAGCTTGATGTGCTTTATCACATCTATGTCTATACGGGATTGGAAGGCAAAGGTCTATTTATTATTTAGCATAATTACGTAAGCACCTGCCACTATAACAATTTTGGAATGTTCTTTTATTGCACTTGTTATCTCGTTCTACCGTTTTGAATGTTAAATATCAATAAATTGTACTGTTTATTTTTTAATTTAAATTTCAATCTTAATGTTTTAATTTTGATTCTAATGATAATTCTGATTTTAATTTTTGATTCTAATTTCGATTATTATTTTATGTCTTACTTAATGTTTTGTTTTTTGTTTCTAATTAAGTTTTCTATCTTCACTACGAGTAAAAAACTCTTGTTAAAACGTAATATTTAAGAAGCTATTTTTATGTAAGTGCTGTGTACGCCTGTAAATGACTAATTCACCATAACTCAATGCTTATGTTATTTTTTATTATGTTAAGGTTTCTAGTGGGTCGTTGGTGTACCTAACAAATAAAATAAAATAAAATAATTATTGGGGGAAGCATTTTCCCATAGTAGGACATATAGGCTAGCAAAAAAATAAAAATAAATATAGTACACTCACATTTCGCCTATTTATTAGATTTGTAAGACCTATCAATAGGCTGGCATATTGCCATCAGCCGTGAACAAATTCAGGCTCCGAACCGCTAGCACAAAATTATATCCTTTTGGGAAACCCTAATAATCTTTAGCTCGACCCGGGAATCCGACCCAGAGCCCGACCCTAGGCAGTCGAGTCGTGTCATCGAGATCAATAACGATATGTGAGACAATTCTTCCTTTATTTCGTTTTCCTATAGTACGCAGGTATAGAAAATCCTATTTGGTCGGCGCCATCTTTTGTGGGCCCAATCCGAACTAAATTCATGGTGTAATATTGCTATAATGAATGGTTCACGGGTGAGAATATAATATAGGTAGGTACGTATTATACAAAAAAAATAAAACAAACAGGGTCGCCCATTTATAGTAGTCCAAATTTTTTATTGTGCCGATGACCTCTTTGGATTTACATAAACGCAACATAATTTATATTCCACAAAAATCAGTAGATTTATAGACTTTAAACTAGAGACTGATAAGAAAGTATATTTGATTCGATTTAGTGCAATAACTTTCAATCTCTCCAGGTTCGAATCAAAGGTGAGTCAGTAACTAAAAACTAATGAGATTTTTTTTTCCAATGGTACTGAGATTTTATAAAAATAAATGAAAAAAAAAATCATAATTTCTAAACTACTGATTTTCGCGTAATATATTATGTGTCGATGAGTCACTGAGATGTCCAAGAACAAAAAAAAAATTGGATCACTATATAATTATAGCAAAAGCTATATATTGGCGAAAGAAGAAAAGGTAATGATGGACAGTAAGCTTACATAAGACACAAGTTTCTATATCATAATGTTTTGGTTTAACCTTTGACCCCCAAACTAAGCAGGGCTTGTCTTGGGGGGCGTAGGATTGGGCAGAAAGAAATATGTCGGTGTACGTCACGAGCACCAATATGTCAACACTTGGCAACTTTCAATTGTGATTTTTTCGTGAAATAACGAATGCAACGTTGAAATACGACTCATTACATAAACCTATGGGTTCGAAAATGCTAAGTTTGTAATAATATAAAATTTCATTAAAAAATAAAGGAGTAAATCACTTTTGAATAAAGCCGAGTGTATACATACTTTTGTTCGTGACTGTACGTGGCTAGTTCAGTAAAACGTATATATTATGTATTGTCTGTGTGTTTGACCGTGTCTGCAAGGGTAAAAGTTTGCGAGAGGGATGTTTTTTGCTAGCACTTTGACTTGTCAACAAATATTAGAGTAAATATTCGGTTTCGGATTATGTTAGTTCAGAAGTCATTTTTTTAGTCGGAGTTACAATAAGAAACTAGTTGCGCAAACTTAGATATTCATTGCCTGTTTCACGTGTAAACAAGTTATTTGATTTATTTGATTTTTATTTGTTGCTATCTGATGTATTGTGTCTTTTAGTCTGGGCTAAATAAATTCCTTTATCTTTATTGTATGTATAGATAAGTAATTATTTATATTTGGTACTAAATTAAATGACTAACCAACTAACTATACAAATAAAAACAAAAGGACACTTAGGCATCAAATTACTCGTCCGCATCCCTGTCACCGGGAAACGTGATAGATATTTATAAAGATGGGAAACTATCAATTAATAACTAAGTTTTAGTACACTTTTAAGCAAGCGAGCGGATAAGTCCATATCCCTAATAAATAAAAAAATGTCTGATAATCAATATGTTTTTTTTATTATTAGAACAAGGGTCTGCCTCTATTTTAAGGTGCCATTTACGACCCAAACGAGAAGTGAAAGGTTAGACCCATTATGTAACAAATTGTGTAGGATAGGTCAGCATTTTTTACGTTATGTGACAGTCATCATTCCAGCCGAAAAACGTCCACTGCTGGACATAGGCCTCCCCCAAGCACAGACCTCCACTGCGACCGGTTCTGTGCTTTTTGTATCCAACGGGTCCCTGCGACAAACTAGTAGTGAACAGTACTACTAATGTAGTACATATAAATGGAAATTCTATGACCATAGTTTGCGTTATGATTTTCCTGTAACTAGCTTTTAGTAACACAATGCCAAACAGTTACTGTTACACGCCACAACATATAATTAAATCAAATAGCAACCCATTAGGGTCTGATTACAACGTAAACATAACCTATGGTTAACCCACAATATTGGATGGAATCACTGTTATGTTACGATATCGCTTTCAAGCCAATTAGACTCGTCCTGTTTTCCTGTGGAAAATTCTAGCTGATTCGATAATATTTTTTTATTTAACCATTAATTGTAGCAGTCCATGGAAAGGGGCGTAATCAGCAGTGGAGTGTTAATCTTTTTTTTTTGATGAAGTTACTTAATGTAATTTCCCGAAATAGGAGAAGACCGAGAAAAGTGGCAATCGGGAAAGGACACCTTTGTCCTTTCCCAATTACTACTTTGACCTTTGTGCAGTGGGACGGCGTAGGGTCATAATAGTTACATAATTATGTTATTTATTTGTAGACACTTTACTATACTTCTGGAATTACATAGCATAATCAGCGCCTATAATGTTACCACTGCTGGGACCTCTCACCTGGACATGAGTTACCTTGGGTAACCTAAAACTCTTTAATCAGACTCCGAACCCAGGTTGGCCAAAGCAAGGAAAACCAGCGCTGGGGCTCTGTCGCGCATAGGGTCTTAGCATTATGCTGAGCGATGGCCGTTTTGCGTAAATGTGACGCATGTTTATCCCCAACTTATGATTTTTTTTGTGTATTTATGTTCTTTTCTATGCGTCATGTTTGCCGCAAATAAATATATTTTCTTTCTTCTTTACTTCTGTTCAGGTGGAGATTCATAGACGACTCCGCCTTGGAGTGTAAGTGTGGTGTTGTTCCACAAACGAAGGGATACTGAATATCGTGTCCTGCGTGTCCTGTCAGCTGCACGTTACAGGAACTGATGGACGCTGGTGATGGCGCCAAACAAGCAGCCGTATTCTGGGCCGAGTTCATTTAGATTGCTATCGACATGCTAAGAAGAGATCAGCGCCTATACTGCTGACACATAAGCTTTCTCTCGGTGAGATGGAATTCACCACACGGGTCCGGTACGGGTTGGAAGATGTCACATGTCTTTGAAGTTTTGGCTCTAGGACATGTCGGTTTCCTCACGATGTCTTCCTTTACCGCTTTTTCAGAGCAGTGGTGACAAAATAATTTACACCAAGTAAAGCGCCTCCTGGGTTCCAACCTACGACATACAACTTGTAAGTCGCGGTCGTTACTGGACTTCCAGTGCCCACTTGAATTACATATTGGCGCCGATTCACTTGTTCACAAACTAAACTAAATTTAAGTTCAGTGCATCTTTTTCTTTCTATTTCATCAAGAAAAGGAAAGAAGATAAATATTAGTTTAGTCCTGTCAAATTAAGATATTCCATAGACAGTCTAGACATGATTAAAAACATGGCTACTAAAAATACGTCAATTTACGTCAGGCGCTGACTAATTTGACAGGACTAATCTATTATTTATCTTCTGTGCTTTTCTTAAGGCTGATTTTTCCTACGCCGAGGAATAATTTTGAATTTTTGACAGTTCTTCCGCACAAAATCTGTCAGACTTCAATTTTATTCCACGATTAAAAATTATCTGTAGATTGAGAAATCAAATCAGCCTAATATAAATCAGCATAATATAAAAAGAAAAAGATTAGTTTATGAACAAGGGAATCGGCGCCAATATAATGTACAGACGCCAGCAGGTCAAGCTACCCCAAACTGTCAACTTTTCCCAATCTACTTTAAACCTTAATGCTTTAGCGATAAAGTTGAAAATCTATTAAAGAAATTTCACAGATTGTAGTAGCTTGATGTGCTGGCGTCTGTACATCAAGACGGAAAGTTTTGGCTCAGTTATATCTGAGTAATCGTTATCTTTGAGAATTCAGTCATAGTCGTCTAAAGTTTCTGATTGCCAGCTGACAGCTGTTGGAAGAGTTCATCAAAGTACGGACGGCACATCAAGCTACTACAATCTGTCAAATGTCTTTAATAGATTTTCAACTTTATCCCTGTAGTAATAAGGTTCAAGGTTGTTTGGGAAAATTGACAGTTTCGGGTAGGTTGACCGGCTGGCGTCTGTACCTGCTCAGTGGTTTAAAAGTTCTACAAGTTTTAAATGATAAATTTTACGGTCAAGGACCAAGGTGTTTGACTAAAACTTTGCACGTTTTCAGGTAATCCTTCGTGTGATACAAGAGATACATCTACTTTTAAAAATATATTAGCCCAGGTAGGTACGCACAGGTGATTTATTCCCGCGGTGATTCTTTACAACGCTTTGGATTCTCAATGCTCAGCAGAACACCGACAGTTGAAAATCCAGTGCGCGATAAAATCCTGCCGCGATATTTTTACGTCTGTGGTAAGGTAGGCGTACTGCCTCGTAAGAACATCATCATCTGCCTAGCCTTTTCCCAACTATGTTGAGGTCAGCTTCCAGTTTAACCGGATACAGCTGAATACCCGTATTTTACTGCCTCAACCCAGTTACTGGGAAATACGAAACCCCTTGGTAAAACTGGTTGTCAGACTTTCACTTTTATCCAAGAATGACAGCCGGGACCAACAGCTGAACGTGCTTTCCGAGCCATGGGGTCTTAGTATGTAGACATGGTCACCCATCCACGGACCAACCGCGGAAAGCGTAGCTTAACCTGATCGATCGAATCGTGTGGCTGTTTGTACTTAGCAACAAGCCCCTCTTGTCTCATAGGAACATAGTGTAATGCAAACAAACAGACCATTTGAAAATATTTTAATATTCAATCAACTATGCCATCCGTACCCACGATATTATGAGAAAATTCCAACCACCATGTTTTGCAAATACCTAAACCTTTTTGGTTGTATTCTTTTAAGGTGTTAAGCCGATGAAGACATCCATTAGGTTTAAAAAATATTGCTGATAAATAAGTCAGTCACCCTGCGTAACGTCATAAATTCGGCATAGGTATTGCTGATAAATTAAGCACCTTTTGACCTGCGTAAACTCGTAAAGCCTCACTCTCGTAAATTACTTGATTAAAGCCTTTTCCAGTAAGCAAACGTTATCATAAACAATATTAATATAATCTATACAGAATCAGAGATCTTTAATAGCAGTAATAAACCCAAAAACTTCGGGGTCGAGGACATTCGATGACCTGGCTTCGTGCCAAAATATACGACCAAAGTGTCGCCCTCTTAAGATATGTTTTAAAAGGTCTGGTCTTAAATCTGTACAGTGGTCTAGATATGAACGAAGAACATAAGTACCTATAAAATTAGTTATATTTGATGTAGACTTTTAGAAATAGTAGTCTTACTCTCCATGTAAAGTACTGGTAGAAAGCTGCGGCCTGTTATACTGGAAGCCGACCAACATAGTTGAGAAAAGGCTAGGCGCATGAATGGCTTCATTCTTCTTTCTTTTCTTTTCTTTAAACAATAGGTATAAAATAAGTCGCTTTTTCGTGTCTGTTTATCTGCTTAGTTCTTCTAAACTACGCACAGCGGATTTTGATGCGTTTTCCAACCATTTAGAGCATGAATTCTGGAAGATTTATGTGTACATTATTATTTTACTTCGACGAAGACACAAAAATTTCCATGATTTGAAATGACGTCACCACATCATCTGGACCGATTCAGGTTTGATGGTCATCGACCCGCTAAGAAGGAGAATTAATATACCAAAGAGTAAGCTGCCCTTACCATAAGGGCAATTAAATTAGAGTTTGAGAGAGTTTTACCTAATAATTAAATAGGCAGCAATGACTTACTCGTACATTACATGAGACACACATACAAAGTCTTGTAAGTTACTTCCTAAGCATTTGTTTCCGCTATAAGCCTTCTTTTTATCGTAAAGTCCTAATTCCCAGTAGAATCCTACTTCCTACTAATATTATAAACGCGACAGTTTATATGGATGGATGGATGTATGTTTGTTACTCTTTCACGCAAAAACTACTGAACGGATTTGAATGTTTGGCACATTAAGATTAACACATACGAGATACTTTTTATCCCAATTTTTGCACGGGATCGAAACTTATGCGGGTGAAACCACGGGTGGCGCAGCTAGTCTATATACGTATATCCTACTAATATTATAAACGTGAAAGTTTGTATGGATGGATGGATGGATGTTTGTTACTCTTTCACGCAAAACCTACTAAACGGATTTGGATGAAATTTGGCACACAAATGGTTTATAACCAGGATTAACATACAGGATATTTTCCTCCCAATATTCCCACGGAATTGAAAGTTATGCGGGTGAAACCGCGGGCGCAGCTAGTAGATAAATAAATGCAAAAACAGCCAATGGAAAAACCATTTAGTAATTCAGAAAACTAGAATGTAACAAGATAAAAATAAAGTGTTGTAACCCTTTTCACTCGCTGAGTGGCAACACTTGAACGCGACAAAGGTTAAGGGGGTAGTTTGCGCTGTCTACCTGAGAAATTCATTCATCAAAAGTTCGGACAAACGGATGGGTAGCCTTACCTACTTAATTCACAGCTACCAAAACACTCAGATGACATTTTCTGCAAAATTGTTGTCCCGGAAAATTAAGTGCTGCATTTTAAGCATTTAGGAGACCGGAGCAGTGAGGTCCTCTGTAACTATCGCAACTTTACCGACCGAGCTGTAGGTCGTGGGTTCATAAAAGTTTTTTTTTAAAGACCTCCCTCTCAGGCCCTTTACTTTCTGTAAATTATTTCAGAATTTCATCACTACTGCTCTGAAAACGGTGAAAGAAAACATCGTGAGGAATCTGACATGTCCTGGAACCAAAAATTCGAAGATATAATATGACATCTACCAACCCGCACTTGGCTCACTTGGAGATACTCCCTCTCGAAGAGAGAAGGCCTATGTAAAGACGCCAGCACATCAAGCTACTACAATATGTCAAATTTCTTTAATAGATTTTCAACTTTATCGCTAAAGCATTAAGGCTCAAGATTGATTGGGAAAGTTTGACAGTTTCGGGTAGGTTGACCTGCTGGCGTCTGTACCAGCAGTGGAAACATTATAGGCTGATTTTGCTAGGAGACTTTTACAATTGAACAAATTACGAACATACTTCGCTGTAATCAAGCATGGATGTTACTTTCTCTGTATGAAAATTTATAACAACAAAAAAATAAAATTAAGTTTTAAAATGATAGGGGGTACCTATACAAGAAACGTGTTTTATTTTTGTTAATATAATAGTGTTAAATATTGTACGGTGGTATGGAACCCTTCGTATGCCAGTCCGAGTCGCACTTTGCCGGTTGCAGGTGGTTTAACTAAACAACATAAAACACAAAAAGTTTCCTATTTCGTATAAACGTTCTACCCAATTACATTCCAGCAGCTATTTAGACCATTAATAATTCAATCGATAACTAGTTACTAATCGGGTAGGTAGCCGTCAACCGTATCCGGTGCGAGATAACGTAATATCCGCTAGCTATCCATCACTTCCGGTAAGCAAACACCCAGTAAATGACCGGTCATTTGGCGGAATATTTCGAGTGTGATTGTGGCTGGATTTAACTAAACGATTTGTAACGATGATTATAGGTATTTTGTGAAAAAAGCGCAAGAGTCTGAGTTTCCCTATACAAATTTACCATGGAGTTTTCCATGATAAATTCGTATCGGGAAACTCAAACACGTCCAGTTTTGAATTTAAATACCACTTCAAGGAAAGCGAGTACCACCGTCGACCAGAGACCTAAAGTAAGTATAAAGAGGAAATAAAAAAGGACACTTCAGTTTTATTCGTAAAACTGAAGTGTCCTTTTTATCTTCCCTAGTCACAGTTCATTTTAATATTCAACGGCGCAGCAACTGGTGCCGCTTGTTTTTGTTACGATGTTACTGGAATCCCCGAAAAGGTCGGATAAGAGTGACACTGGCTGGTGACAGTCACTCTAGCAGAACGTCGCATCGATGGTTGTGTGGCGGCTGTCTCCTGATGACAGTCTGGGAAGCCACACAATCGTTCCACGTCCTTGAAGAACTGCTATATTTCAGTAAAATCCTGATGATATTCAAGCTGCTGAACCACTAATACGATGACCAATAATTGGGGTAATTGCGTAACACAGTAACAAAAGCAATGGCTTTCATTTTGACAGTTCAACAACATTCATTGCGTTATTTACGTTGCTGAGCAAATACATTTTTCCAACATATGAAGCAATGGATCAGCAACATCCTTCAAAATAATTATGATTCTGATTGATAGTGTGTTACGCAACGTTAAGGGTTCTGGTAAAATCTATCCTGCATCGTTGTATTTATAATTTACTAACCGCTGTTTTTTTCGCATCCTAAGGAAACCATTTCACGTATCCAGATAATAAGTATACATTAAGTCATGGTTCACAAACTTTCACATTTATGTATAATTTAAGTGCAATCGATCGGAAAGCCGATCTGAAATAGACTAACTCAAATGCTATTGAATAGATAGACTCAATATCATTGAATTTCCATCCCAGATTTTATTGATTTAGTATAGAATAGTATCAGTTCTAGTTTCCATTTTATGAGATTAATTTTTGCAAATCATTCGAGAGTGGCTCTTCTCTGAGCTTGGTTTTCAAATATTTGCATAAGGCATTACAAAATTGAACAAAAGCCCTTCAAATTTCATTATGTACTGACTGAACTCGCGTTTACAGATACGATGGAGCTTTGAATTTTTTAATGCACTTAAAAGCTTAACTGTTACGAGCAATCAGCTTGTACAAACCATTAGAATATAAGGAATGAAATGTAAGATTTGTGGAAGACCTGTTACCTTTTTGGCGCAGCCGTGAGGCACACACTATTGTTGTCTGAAACATTATTATTTATTTTTATTAATTTTGTATTTCACGAACTGTGTCCAAATAAACTTTTTTTCTTTCTTTCTTTCTACATCACTTATCGATTGATTGTGTTCGTTATGAGTCTGATACAAAATATTCCCCTTTTCTCTTCCCATTGATTCCCATCATAAACTCTGCTTAAAGTTAAGTAGTGATTCATCATCAGCAGTCCACTGCTGAACATAGGCCTCACCTATTACACGCCATTCAACCCGATTTTCGACAACTCTCATCCAGCTGCTACCAGCCATCCTGCGAAGATCGTCACTCCACCTAGGCTGAGGGCGGACCTTACGTTTACCGATTCGCGGTCTCCACTCAAGAACACGTCTACCCCAACGGGTATTGGTTCTACAGCTAATATGGCCGGCCCATTGCCACTTCAGCTTGCTTATTCTGTGATCTATGTTGACAGCTTCGGTTCTCTGCCGGGTCACCTCGTTGCGGATTCGATCCCTCAGAGAGACTGCGAGCATAGCCCGTTCCATAGCTCGCTAGTAGTGATTAGCGACTGTTTAACTATATTTTTTGACGTTTGAACTTCACTTAACTTTAATCATCGTTTATAAATAAACCCCGATACGTGTGGTAATGACGTTACACCGCCATGATTTAGGCCCATTTCATAGAATTCTGTCTCAACCAAATGGTCATAATGCGAAGAGTCTATTCAGGTTCATGTTCCAAATGTAATCCATAGCACCGTGTATTTTATTATTATTTATTTAGGGTATGATGGGACAGAAATACGCATTGCGGAGATAAAAGTCCATAATCAAAAAAAAAAAAACCAACGTAAATAAATTCTAACAATGATCGTGGGAATAATTTATGGCTTCATTAACACCATACATAGGTAAACAATTACACTCCTTTTTCCCATGGGCTGAAACTACAGTACGCCACCTACTACGATAATACAATAAATACATAGATGTTTAGCGAAACTATCGATCGTAATTATTAGGTACGTATAATCTCTAAGGAGAGAACCATACTCGAGCATGAATTTCAACTGAAAACTGTCAGATTTCACACTAATCTCGTAGATTCATGCTTGAACATCATAAATCAATCACCTACCTACTAAAATATTTATAGAAAAGGAGCGGGTAAAATATTTGACGTGAGCCGCTAATACAGTAAAAGTTATACTTAATTATTTACAATATACAATATGTAACATAATTAACGCAAGACCTTATACACCCCAATTACAGTATTGAGTTAAAAGCATAATAAAATGACCAATACTATTTTTATTAAGAAAATAGTGTTGAGTCTTATTACCTTGAAATAAGATTTACTTTTCTTTGGCACAATCGGCGAGCAGTATGGCAAAATACATTTTTTTTTTTTAAAGATATCTATGGGATAAGTGCCCAAAAGAATGGCAGCATCATAATTATGAAATTATTTGAAACTTCCTATCATTATTAAAACATTACTCATTTTCGGATTAATTGGGTCTATAACCTCGAACTTCAATACATCATTATTAAATTTTACCTGTAGAACATTAAGAGATGACAAATCGCTAATGACCTTTCACAAAGGGCACTCCAACATATCCCGTTTATCCCATATTAAGGTAAATGGAATTCCATAAATATTCACAATAAAATTCTATTTCGTTTGTTTCGTGATTATATGTCCTTTTACGGAGGGTTATTACGGAGGGTTACGGACTCTTATTTCAGGACCCGTTCTGAAATAAGAGTCGATTCCGGTTTCTGCGAGTAATCAGATACGCAGATAGCATTTTGGTCGAAACAACCGCAGCAAAAATCGAAAGAGCCTTACTGAACGAACCGACGACGACGTCTTATTTCCACTGCGCATTCGGTTGCAAAACTTTATTTCTAGCTTTGTAATTACTTAAACTTTTAGGTATCGCTACACCAAAAAGTTTAGGTAATTACAAAGCTACTTACTACTTACTGACGCTTCAGTGATTGAGACTGGGTAAGCACTAGAGTGTTCTAGACAAAACTAAAGATAAAAGACAAAATTTAAACTTATAATTTTCCAATTGACGACTATTTAGACCCGCACCCTAATTGCGTAACGCACGATCAATCGAAATCGGTTTCATTTTGACAGTTCAACAACATTCATTGCATTATTTACGTGTTGAGCAGACAAATTTTTCGAACTTATGAAGCAATGGATTAGCAATTTGCTTCAAAATGATTCAGATTCCGATTGATCGTGTGTTACGCAATTAGGGTGCTGTACGGTCTAAATAGTCGTAAAAATGGCGTCAAAACAAAATACTAGCTACACCGCACCCAAAGGGCAAATGTACTGAAAGTGGGGGGCTAGATAACTGGGGAGAGAAGGAGAGTCAAGAAATTAAAACAAGGTGACAGCGCTCTATGTTGGCGTATGGGCAACCACTTTGGGAGCAACATGGTCATATTTACGCAAATTGAAAAGGAATCGAATGCAGTTATTGAGAAGACGGTCAAGTTACGACGTTATCGCTGGTAGTGATTTAATGTCAGTTTACCTAACCCTTTTTTTTTTTTTGAGGATGGGAAATCATCAAATAATCCCTCCCGCTCTGGGTGCAGCAGGAGGGAGTGTCAGACTAAAACCCACCCGTGTTCCTTCCATAGCCCTTTATGTTCCAGGGCAGCGGTAACCCTTTCGGACGATCCCGCTACCCTGGCAGGCTTCGGCCCTATCGGGCCCCGTCACTCATGCTGACATCTCTTTGAGGCGCGCGTGGAACACATACACGCCGTCCGGCACGGGCCTAGTCCTGATCGGATGGAGAGCTACCCATTACTCTCCGCCCGTTACCTAACCCCTGAGGTGGCTATGGATGGCTAATTATTTATAAGCTATCACTGTGATAGTCTTTTGATACGTATTTTGAGCAGTAGATTTATCAACATGATAACATCGATATATCTATCGATAATAAGCATATTCAGCCTGTAATGTTCCCACGGCTGGGACACAGACCTCTTCTCTGTGAGAGGGAGTGAGCCGTAATTCACCATTCTTTTCAGTTTTTATAGAACTCATTTCATTGATTAAGCTATGCAAATATCATACCGGCATCATACACGCATCACTACACTTCCACGATGATAATATATTCATAGAAGCCCGAATAAACAGAAATTCAATTCGAATAAAAATAATGAACACGTTTTTCCCAGTTCGGGAAGTTTTGTGAGCACATACTCGTGGGCTCTAATTTTCATGCAAATACTATTAAAATAAATTTTTCAGAGCTGTATGTTTTCAGCGCTGAATGTTATGAAAAGAGAAAATTATCTCGAATTGTAATGGGTCAGAGATATTACGGAAACCATTTTTCATTCCTTTTTTTCTTTGGAATTTTCCTCTTCATGTTCTGGTCATTTAATCTTATATTCATACAATTCTTTCACCATTATGTAGGTAATTCTGAAGCGTCTGATCACAATAGATTTGTCTATTTCTTTGTCTTATTTTCTACGTTGTTGTCATTTTATTTTGTTTCTCCCTTTAATAATCATTCTTTAAATATCATAAGTAAAATCGCTTTTTGTGTACGCAACGGAGTTTGTTGCTCATTATCATTTAGAGAATTTATTCCAAATATAATAAATATTAAATTAACATAGTTAAGAAATCTCGAAGTTTTGGTTCGCTGATAAAGGCTATATACACCGTTAAATTTTGATCGTTTTAATCCTTAAAAGGGGTCATTGTAATCATCATTATGAACAACTTTTACTAAGGGACGAACCCTGAAATCGTGCAAAAAAATCAGTTGATACATAGATTTATGTTCGCATAACTCGACATAATGTATGGATCAACAGATTTTTTTTCACGATTTCAGGGTTGGGCCCGTGAAACGATCAAAGTTTAACGGTGTATACATGAACATATTATAATTCTGAATAAACGAAATTGCACCAAATCGGTCCAACCGAATGGATTCTCATACACGAAACCATCCCACCAGGGCGTTGTCGCTCCAGCCCTCATAAGAACGTACATTTTGAGGCCGTAACAACCACACACGGTACGGATTTTGATGAGGTCAGACCATGTACATGTCATTTTACATGGAAGCTTTCTGTAATGTATTAAAATACACCCCACCTCGTTGGTATAAAGGTCGTTAGCGCTTCTGTTGAGCATGAGAACCTGGGTTAGGTTCCTGGGTCGGGCTAAGTGTTATTAGGTTTTTCCATTTGTAATTTCTTAGTAGCAGCCTAGCATGGCCATAGCCCCTATTACACGGGACTATGTGTCCCGGTCCTGGTTGATGGCAACAGTCTGGCCCCGTCTTACGTGAGACTTGAACATAACTGGCAACATGTCGATATACTTATAGGTGCACCTCTGCCCAACTCTTCGGGGGATACAGGTGTGATGTGTATTAAAATAAAAATCAGCTGTTTCATTCATTTTAATTTTACCGAGTAGGTATTGCTTTGTATGAAACAGCAGATTTATTTCCAGAAACAAAAAATTCTATTGCATACGCCCTCGTTATTGTTTACACCCTACATATGTGTATATAAAGATTCAGTTTTACAAACTTCATAAGAACTATAACGGCCCTCATTTACGTGCTTTAAACATGACGTCATAAATTTTAAGAACAATAGAGACTTTGTACTCGACAGTCACTACACTAAAACCATTAATTTAAGCATTCATTAATGAAAAACATATCCACCTAACTTTGGACGGTGAAGGTGGTACAAGGCAGTCCTTGGTACAGGATTGTGACATGAAATACAATAAATATCTGCTAATATTAATAGCCCGAAGTTTAAACGTGCGCTGGAGAAACTTGGTCGATCAGAACTCGTAGTTACTAAAGAACGTAAAAATCGGAGAAACTTCTTGGTACATGATTAGAATAAGAATCTATACATATAATAAAATCGTAGGAAAGTCAAAACTGTACATTGAATACTTTTTAAAAAGAATACTTGGGGCGTGATCTACAATCGATATCGAAGCCAAAAATATAGTTTTTAGAATTTTTGTCTGTTTGTCTGTTTGTCTGTATGTATGTCCGGGATAAACTCAAAAAGTACTGCATGGATTTACTTCAAATTTTGCATGAATATTACTAAGAGGTCGGGTCAACATATAGGCTACATATTATCACGCTATCACCTACGGGGGAGGAGCTGTGAATCTTTATTTTTCTTACGCATTCTGTGACAGCGTGTAATCTAACGACGCATATTTAAATGTTGTTTTTGAGTAAGCCATGCTATTATCAAGCTTTACACTATAAAAACTACGCCATTTAAGTAACTTGGGCAGAGAAACATAGTTTAATGAATGTTAGTAGTATAAATACAACTTTAAGGCAGCGCCATCTATGAGATTTCATAAAAATCAAATCAAGTTACATGTTGACACTTTTTGGAAATTAATTTAAATTTGATCATGTTGGCGAGGTTAGTAGTTAGTTATTCTTAAAATTCATAGATGGCAATGTGCATTTTCTTCATAAACATTGCATCGTTTAGTTCATTTTGACAAATTCAAGTTCCAACAAAACCCTCAAAATCTTGAGCAGAGTAGAGGAAGACAATTTAAAAAAATGCGGTGTTAAGTAGTTCATTGATGATGATCATTTCTTCATCAATTTCATGTTGTTAGTACAAAATAAACATTGACTATTAATACTTTTGTTCGCGTTGGGCAAAACCAGGGTTTTTCTTGGATGCTCCTGGTGGAACAGGAAAAACATTTGTAACCACTGGCATACTTGCAGAGGTCAGGATGCAAGGCAAAATTGCTATTGCTGTAGCGTCGTCGGGAATCGCTGCCACACTGCTTCCGGGTGGCCAGACAGCACATGCCATGTTTAAAATTCCCATTGATTTAGAGAGCGCCGAAACGCCTGTTTGTGGTGTGTCACGTAACAGCGATAAGGAACACGTGCTCAAGGATTGCTCTCTGATCGAATGGGATGAGTGTACGATGGCCAATAGGAAGGCAGTTGAGGCCGTGGACAGAACCCTGCAGGACATTCGCAGGAACGAACATTTGATGGGTGGTGTCACAGTTCTGTTCAGTGGCGATTTCCGGCAAACGCTTCCCGTGGTGACGCGGGGATCGAGGGCTGACGAGGTGAATGCTTCGTTGAAATGATCTTCGTAGTGGTCACGAGTTCGTACGCTGCGCTTGACCATTAATATGAGAGCTCGGCTCGGCGGCAATGCACGTGCTCAAGAATTCTCCGATGTGCTTCTAAGTCTTGGCGAAGGCGACCAGAAGAGAGAGGTGGATAGGTGGTGCTTCCAGATTCTCTCGGTAGAGTGGTATCCAGCTTAGAAAAACTCATTCGCTGTGTGTACGGGGACATCAGTCGTATACCGCACCAGCAGAATTCTTGGGTGTGTGAGCGGGGCATTTTGACGCCCAAAAATGATCAGGCTGCAGCAATTAACGAATGCATTCTCTCGGAAATTGAGGGGAATCAAGTCGTCTACACCTCGATAAACACTGTTGTCGAGCAAGATGATGCCACACATTATCCCGTGGAATTTCTGAACTCCCTGTCAGCAAGTGGACTTCCAGCCCATGCCATCAAGCTGAAGGTCGGTGTCCCGATTATGCTTCTTCGGAACCTATCTCCTCCGAGGTTGTGTAACGGGACCCGCCTTAAAGTCATCTCGCTCCACAGGCACATCATTGCGGCGGAAATTCTTACGGGTTGTGGCGTCGGCGAGGCAGTATTTATACCACGCATTCCCTTATACCTCATAACTTCCCGTTCCAGTTCAAGCGCGTACAGTTCCCCGTGAGTGTTTGCTTCGCGATGACCATCAATAAGTCGCAGGGGCAGACACTGAGGGCAGCGGGTGTCGACCTCAGGACGAGTTGCTTTTCACACGGGCAACTGTACGTCGCTTGCTCCCGCGTCACCAGTCCTGACTCTCTTTACATTTTGGCTCCTGGCAGCATAACTACCAACGTAGTTTATAGGGAAGTGTTGTAAGGTATAATACCTTTGTAGGTATGTATTTTTACTCTTTTGTGTCCTGGAATGTATTCCTGCATTATTTTCTCTATTTCCTTCAGTCACATCTTATGACTGAACTCAGTAGGATTCCCATTTAACTCTCTTCACTTGCTTCGCTTGCAAAAAAACTTATATTTTAATGCTATTTTAAAAGTTGTTTACTTATAATGCTATAGCGACACTGGCATCTTACGTATTTTGGTGCTGTAGAGCCTTCACGCAGACGACGTCGCGGGCAGCAGCTAGTGCAAAATAAAAGAAAATAGAAATGTCTAAAGGAAGTCTAGAATGGAAGAAATATGACTCTTTGACTGGCTATTTCAATGAATAGAAGAATTCTGCTGCTGCTGTATTCTGAACGAATACTGAAGAATTCTAGACATTCCAGTAGATAACTGTGTTCGAACGTGATGTCTGTGTCGCAAAATGATTTTTTTTTCTCAGAGAAAACCATTTGTTTAGGTAACACAGTATGTACGAGTATCAAATCAAATCAAATCAAATCAAATCAATTTATTTGCTGTAAGCGTTGGTACAATTTAGGTCTTAACATATACAGGATAATTTTTTATTCAGTGCGTAAATTTTCACAGGGTGTTCTACCCATGAATATGAACAACTTTCACTATGGGACCATCTCTGAAATCACAAAAAAAAAATCAGCTGTTTCTTATAAAAGTTCAATACCTACTCGACCAAAATGTATGAATCTGCTGATTTTTTTTTCGTGATTTCAGAGATGGTCCCATAGTGAATGTTGTTCATATTCATGGGTAGAACACCCTGTAAAAATTTACGCACTGAATAAAAAATTATCCTGTATAATACAGATCCATAACACTTAGTCATAATAATGTGACATGCAAATATTTGTGTTTAAAATTATCAGTAGGAGTAATTTAAAAATAATAATATAATTCAATTCATTAGTAGTAACGTATATATTAAATACATTCTCACCATAAAAGAAAAAAGATAAGACCAGAATTGAACAATACTATTCTGAATGTCAGAGGGTTGACTGTTATTATTTCTTCTTCAACCTTTTATCAAATAAGTCATTAACTGAGTAGAAGTTGTTTTCCCTTAACCATACTTTAAGACACCTTGTAAATTTATTAAATGGTAAGACTTGAATACTATTAGGTATAGCATTAAATATGCGACAACACATTACATAGCTATTCTTGCTATACAATGCGGTCCTAGGAATTATGGGCAAAACTATTCTATTCCTGTGCCTATTACTTTTTGGAAATATTTCATGAGCTTTTTTAAATAACTCCGGGTGTATTTTAACAAATTTGGCGCATTCAAAGATATACAGACTTGGAAGGGGTAGTATCTTGAACTTTTTGAAGAAGGGTTTGCAGGATTCCCACGGGCGTATTCCCGCTATTGCGCGGATGCATTTTTTTTGTGCTATGAACGCTCTCTGCCTTTCTGTTGAGTAACCCCATGTGATTAGACCATATCTCAGCACAGAATCAACGTACCCATAGTATGCAGATAATACGGTTTCTAGTGCTGACGTTTTTGCGAGTTCGTATAGAACGTACACGAATTTATTTATTTTATTGCATACTTTATTGACGTGAGCCTTCCAATTGCAGTGTTTATCAATTGTTATACCGAGAAATGTCGTTTCGTTTACTTCTTTTACTTTAATTCCTCTATAGTTGATGTCTAAAGTTTTATTTTCTCGTCCATATGTACTAAATTGAATAAAATTCGTTTTTGATAAGTTTACACGTAAATTATTTTCGTCAAGCCATGTTATTATCGATTCAATTGTATTATTTATGTCAGTTATATATTTATCAATGTCAGTATTATTTGATGTCATTATTAACGAAATGTCATCAGCGAACAGAAAGCAGGGGTTATTGGTAGCTTCGGGAAGGTCATTTATATACAGTAAAAACAATAGGGAACTCAGCACACCCCCTTGAGGCACACCAGCTTTGTTATGTTTGTACTTTGATCTGTATGACTTTAGTTCTCGTTTACTGTCAATTTTTTCGATTACTACACATTGCATTCTGTTATTTAAATAACTTTGTATCCATTGCAGTGCTGGGCCCCGTATCCCATACTTTTCTAGCTTGACTAATAGCAGTTTGTGTGATACAAAATCGAAGGCTTTCGACATGTCAAAAAATATGCCTGTTGTCTCAATTCGCTTATCTAAATTAGTAACTATTCTGTGAATTAGGTTAAAACAGGCTAAAGTTGTGGACTTCCCCTTTTGGAAACCGTATTGTTCCTCCCTTAGGATAGCATGTTTCTCGATGAATTGAGTCAGGCGTTTGTGCATGGCATTTTCAAATATTTTTGACATTATAGGTATGAGAGTTACCGGTCTGTAGTTATCTAGATCCTCTTTGTTACCTTTTTTGTGGAGAGGTTTTACCACTGATTGTTTGAGTAGGTTAGGAAAACATCCAGATTCAAAAGAAAGATTTACCAGAAATGTTATGACTGGTGATATTTCCACTGAGCAAATTTTTAGAATTCTTGTCGCTAATTCATCATACCCTACTGAGTTTGTGTTGTTCAAAGATAAAATAATTTTATGTGTCTCTTCACATCCATATGGTTTTAGGAATATACTATCACTTACAGACTGTTTAAGACTAACACGAGTATTTTCAAGGGTATCATTAGTTAGATTGATCCAATAGTCATTAAATGTTTCAGCAATTTTATTCGGGCTATTAACTACGCCATCTTTGCTCCTCACTCTTTCTATAGCTTGTTTACTCTTAGTACCGATGGACTCCTTTTTTATCAGTTGCCATGCTGCTTTGCATTTGTTTTTCGAGTTGCTGATAAATTGATGATTAACTATTTTAATCGACCCATGTATGCAGTGGCGTAGGAGTTTAGAGTAGTTTTTGAACTTTGATTTATTTTCCATAGTTTTGTTAGCGTAGTAATTGTTTCGCAATGTTCTTTTGGTTCTGCAACTTGCTCTAATACCTTTAGATATCCATTTTAGGGGCCTATCCCTGTTTGACAACTTTATCCTTCTGATAGGGAAACATAATTTATAAATTAGATATATTAGCTCGTAGAACTTTTCGTAAGCTACGTCAATATTGGATTCTTCAAATACCTCCGAAAACGATAGTGCGGATATACATTCTTTAAACTTAGCAATGTGATGTTTACTATAGTCTCTTTTGTACGTTGAGTATTCTATTAAAGCTGTTTCTTTGTTTCTCACGGGTATACTTAATAACTGCGCAGTGTTGTGATCAGAAAGACCCAAGTGTAGAAGTTCACCTTTAGCAGATTTGATGTTGCTGATTATGTGATCTATACAAGAGTTTTGTCGTGTTGGTTCTTGAATATGGAGTAGTAGATCATAATTTTGAACAATTTCGATTAACGCCTTGGATTTATTATTTAATTGTAGCGTATTGATGTTCAGGTCACCTGCTATAACTATTTTTTTCTTAAATTTACGAGTTATAAATTGAAGCACCGTTTCAAGTTTTTCGAGAAACTTGTCAATATTAGAAATTGGGGTTCTATATACACATAAGATGAATATATTTTGATTCATGATCTCAATGCCACAACACTCAAAGATATTGTCAATACAGTGGTGATTTAGGAATGATATTTCTTTAAATGTAGTCCCGTTTTTTACGAGGATAGAAACTCCACCACGCTTTTGTTTCTTTGTCCTGCAGTAACAGGTCGCTAAACTATAACCAGAGATTTTTATGAGACTTTCATTACCACGTTCTATAAACGTTTCTGACAGACATATAATATCTGGACTCATTTTGAGATCCGCAAGCTCTGATAAATGTATTTCAATCAAATGAATTTTGCTTAGTAACCCGGCGATGTTTTGGTGAACTACTCTTAAGAAATTAGTCTCGAAAAAACGTCTGTGTACCCGCGACACAGAGGTCATCCTTTTCGGAATTACATGACCGTTTACCGTTAGAGGTACTGGGTATAGCCTCCTCGATGGAGAACACATGGCTTGTTTGAGTACTAGCGTCTTTCAGGGTAGGTTTTGACTCCGAAAGGAGTCTTTGTGTAAATAAATTAGTGACTGGGGCAGGGGGATTTTTTTTGAGCTGTAATAATCGCTTTGTATGTTCAGAGTTTTTATAAAAATGTAAAAATTTTGAGTCGTAGTCAATTTGATCTAGAGTCGAATTAATTCTGCCACATAACCCAGAAGTATTTGAAACGTTAACTTTACCATTATAGTCAACAAATGTACAGTCAAACGCTCGTTTACTAAGTAGTCTTAAAGTATCATTTACTTTGTTGACATTTAGGTGCTCAGTTTTAGAGACTTTTAGCACTAGACAAGGACATTTTATGCATTTCAAAAATACACATAGTTCAGTCATAATTTTAAAAGGGTCAGTGTCATGTTCGCCAACACATAGTATAACCCGGTCCTCAGCAGAAATCTCGAACATTTTTGCGCTATTTAGTATGTCCTCTGTATTAGCGTTAGGTTTTATTATTGAGATAAATTGGTATCTATTGTAACGGTTGCACTGTCTTGATTCTATCATATTTTGAGCTAGTCCCGTGCATTGATTACTACCAAAGATAAATGCTCTTTTGTGATTCATTTGCTTTCTGTTATTGGGCTGAGGTTCAATGGGCGTTTCTTCTTGCTTTTGCAGCGATACTTGACGTTTGAGTTTAGGTAATGGGTTTGGTGTAGGTCCGGATTTTTTTTCTGTTTCTATTACGGGTTGACTAGTATGTCCTGTTTCCTTCTCAGGCTTTGGTGGTGATTTTCTCTTATCTATGTTCGTCAGAGAGTCGTCCCGTTTTATTAATGTCGAAGTCATCGGACTGTTGAAACTGTTTGTAAAACTCTCAGCGAGGCGCCGTTTTGCACTTTTTTTTGAACTGGAAGACATGTTTTTCCGTAGTGATGAGATTGGACTAGAACATAACTGTTTTAGTAAGGTCATCTCTTGAGTCAAGTTCTTTATTTGCTTTTTTAGATCAGAATTTTCTAGAATAATATTATCCAGCTCATTTTGCGTACTTTCTAAACTTGATTTTAGCTGTTTTAATTCTTTTCTCATTTCTTCTGTGCAGTAGTTTTGTACGTTGGATGACAGATCTAGACTTCTGCCCAACATGTCTTCAGATAATGTAGAATCCATAGAATTATTGTTTAACATGTTCATTGACTTGTGTCTCCGCAGTGTGACATTTCTATTTGCACTATCCATTGTTATTCTTGTGATGAGTACAGCTCTGTCGAACGAGGCGTGATGTTATTTTATAACCAATTGCGTCTTGATCGGGTGAAGATCCAAAATGTAACAAATGCGACTTTTTGTCAGTGTTTCTGGCGAGATTTGAACCTGCGGCACTCAGCGCAGTGGACCTGATAGCAGTCCATTAGACCACGCGCACCGTTACGTAGTGATGCAAAATTTTTAATCGCTTGCGTCGAGAGAGTATGGTTTTTTTTGAGTAGCCAATAGATGTCGTTGTTTTCAAGAAGTTGACTATTTAACGTATGGTAGCACTGTTTCGGCTTTGGCAACACAGTGTGATCGGTATGATACAAATTCGAAATTTTGCCTGTCATCTACAAATGCAGTGTAAACAAATCGTTTGAGTCACTATTTTAATTAGTTTTGTTGTTATTGTTATTTTATTTGCACTTTTTGGGTATTGTCACAAACACGTTCTACAATATCACTGCACCAGAGATGTTGTTAAATGTTTTCGCTATCTTTTTATTGCACTTTTGCGATGTTTTGTTCACTGTTAAGTTTTCGGGATATATCTCACAATATAATCATATAATCAATCAATCATATAATCTATGTCCTTCCCCAGGATACCATTTATCTCCTTGCCAAATTTGATCGAAATCTGTTCAGCGGTTCAGGCATGAAAAGGTAATATACAGACAGAGTTACTTTCGAATTTATAATATTTGTGTGGATCTACCTACTATCCATTATCTAACTCATCAGACAGGTGTGGTCATATTTGAGGGTGTGATACAGACCATCAAACTGAACAACTTTCTCCATGTGTCCAACATCGTAATTGCGAAAAAAGACATACAAGATGTAACAAGTAAACGCAAGTACTACTGAATCGATTTCTGTAACTTATAAAAAATTACGTAATTTGCCATACTGACTGCCGATTGATCTAAAGAAAATTAAGTCTTATTTCAAAACAATAAGACTTATTTAAATGCATAAAGTAATGCTAGGGTCAACACGATTTTTTTAATAGTAATATCGACGGTCCCTACGTATAATCCACTAAGTGGTAGATACGTGATTTGTGTTTTTTTGTTCCGTGACATTCAGACAAACCTAAACTATCGTCCAGTTTAATAAAAAAATAATAAAATAGGCAAATTGACCTTTAAATACACACACGACATTTCCCATAACTACGAAATTGACTTAAACTTCCGACGTAGAACAACAATACTGGTAATCCAGTCGTTTTACGTGGGACAATCCAATGTAACCACGCGCGCCCTCCCCCTCAACTGCCACTTGCGAGACATAAGCGTTAATCCTTAGAAATAAAATGTAATGCAAATAATTTGTATTTCTTGTGATGAACTGTTGTGTTGAGTGAGTCAAACACTTTCTACTTTTTATAACAGTTTTTGTACCACGTAAACCTTCCTAAATGGCAATTGTGACTTTGGTTAATTAAAAACCTCCGGCGTAAAACTCAATAAGTACCACTTACATTAATTACCACAGGGATGAATCCGCTGTATAAGTAAGTGACAAATAATACGCTTGAAAGGCCTTTTAGAAGTTGTAGCTATTTTTTTTATAAAAAATATCAAATATGAAACCTGTATCCCGAATTTCATAACTTTCTGTTAAGTAGAACATGAACTACATGTGTTTAAAACTTTAAAGTACTCTCCTGTAAAGTTTGTCATTTGTAGTTAAGGGATTGTACGTAGGGACCGTCGATATGTAGTATGCGTTAAAAAATGTAAGTTTTGGTGATTTTATTGCGCATTTAATATACAATACTCTAATTGGAGTATAAGAGGTCTTGCGTGAATTACATAATAATTATTATCTACTGCCCGATACAAAATCTCAATACCAATAATTCGACCCAATAAATGGGACGACTGATTATTTCTTGACGATTACGTTGTCGGTCACATGGTGAAAGTTTTTTAGTTTGATGGTCTCTGCCACACTCTCATACATGTAATAGAGCTTAATCAGGACTGATAGTGTAAAACAGTAGAATGAATGATGAGAGCAATCGAAACGATCTCATGCACTGAGTCATCAATAACCTAACCAAACGTTTTCCAAATATATGGGAGTCCACTTCGAATCTAAATCGAGATACGGCTGAATATATCAAGGCGCGGTTCAATGCACTGGCCAGTACCAGCATATTAAAGAGAGCGAATGCGAGCTGACCGAATATATCGTACCTAATTCGTGTGGAAGTAGAGAACATAGAAGACAAATGTAAGCATTAAGTCCGTGATGCGATAGGTGGAACGTCTCACGATTTATCGAGCCCATTTAGAAGCCCAAAGCCAGAATATTGAGTCTTTAACATTGCGCGAGTCTCTTGGAATAATTACTGTAATAAAAACGATCGTAGGCGGAATTAGTTACAGCCAGTGCACTTTTAAGCGAGTCTATCAGATGGAACTTTAGATAATTGGTTAAAAAAGAATTAAAAGAAAAGATAGAGAGAAGTTTTGCATTCAGAAAGCTTAATTTTGATAATATAAAGATGAAAGGGAAGTTTTACAATGAGCAAATTTTATATTCATAAAAAATATTTTTATAAATCAGGAATGAAATGATGCGGAAAAGAACCGGAGTTACTGACATAGCTTGCAGAGTAAGCAAACTGAAGTGGCAGTGAGCTGGCCATGTTTGTCGAAGTATCAATGGCCGGTGGAGCAGACGACCTAATGAAGGTGGCTGGGACAGACTGGATGCGGAAGGCGGAGGACAAGGTGCTGTGGCGCAGCCTGGGAGAGGCCTATGTCCAGCAGTGGACTGCGGTAGGCTGAGTTGATTGAAGCTTTATATTTGAAAAATTCGAAGCTGAAATGACAAAAAGTGGTTAGGGCTGTGGTTGTGCAAAATTAGTGTATAATTATGTATGTTTATGTTATCGAAATTGGTTTCCGCACTTAATCCTTCAAGTGGACCATTGCGAGTGATTATGTAATGCACTAAAGCAATCAGTAATAAATAGTGGATAATTGCTGCTCACAAATAACACATTAACTTGTCACAACATGGTTGAAATTTACAACTCACGTGCAGTTGCTTTCAATAAACACCATTGCACATTTAGTTGGTTCAGAATATCTTCAGATCCGTGTAGGTACATTATGTATGTTACCTACACACATAAACTCACGCCGTCGTCCCATGGGGGCAGGCAGAAACTACAGAACGCCACGTACTACGATCCTTACATAATCCTTTTGCCTCGTTTACGTTCATATAAATATCTGGTCATATGTACACGCACAGCGGTTGCCAGGACTACGCACCTGAATTTTCTGTAGAACAGGTATGTAGGTGTTGTAATAAAATTTCAATGAATTTTAATTATAATAAAGATACATCATTGATCAGTACATGATGTGGAAAAAAGGAAGCCATTACTCATCAATTTGATAGTTTTAATTTTATTTGGTTAGAGAATATGAGCTAAATAAATAAATAAATTTTAATAAATCAAATTCAATAATAAAGATGTTACTATAGTAGTTGATTCAATACTTTTAAGTAAAGAAACAAATCTGTCCACAAATGAATGAATGAATGAACTCTATACACTGTGAAATCCATATTGAAAATAATATTGAAGCACTCAATAATAATATAGGTGCCATCAAAACGTTATTAGGAAACAGAAGAGGAAATAAAAAAGATAAACATAATAATGGAAGATACACAAAACATTTTCCGTGAAATATGATATCACGAAGATTGACAATATCTAAAGAGAAATGACAAACAAAACAGCAACCAGAGAGTAGTTTTGCTAAATAAACAAAGTTTTTGGAACTTTAATGAATTTTGACTAAGAAGATCTGGGGATGTTGTTGAACTAGCTAACGACTTACTTAAACATTAACTGACTCCTGCCAGCTGATACGAGTAAGAGAATTTTTTTTTGTAACTATCAAGATTTGGTTCAGCTCAGATAAAATGAAATAATAACGACTGTGTAATCTGTTCTGTCCTTTAGTTGACAGATAATATTATGTAGATATGTAAAAAGAAAGTATTCTGCGTTTCATTGATACAATCGATATATATCATAATTATTTTCAAAAAATATTGTAATACTCACCGTGAACGGAAAAATTTACTTTTTTAATTTTGTATAAGTACTTAAATAGGTAATACGGGCTGGTGTCCGCAACTCCACCTCACAGCGCGCATTTTACGTACAAAAGGGGGACACCAAAGGAAAGGCCGTTCTAAGGATTTCTATAATACGTTTACTATCCTTTTATTTATATATTGGAAGGTGTGTTTACTAATATTACGTGAGACGTGTGATCCCATAAAAGAGTAGTACAGTCACTATGAAGAAGTAAGAATTTCGATCGAGTGGTAAGGGCGGGCTCGGATAGTAAAAAAATAATATTTATGAGTTAGAAAGAGAAAGACGATAGTATTGAAGTAGGATCGATATGTATTTGCTATACTCCAAGACGAAGCAGATTTGTATACATACTTAATTGAGATTTAGGTTTTTCTATTCTGAATTTCGGTTTCTCCGAAGACGCTGTTATCTCTTATAGTCGTTAATATCCTTGTAAGGTTACAAAGATTGAAATATAGGAGATATCAAACAAATCCATAGAACATAAAAATGAAGGTTCGTTGGTAGTGAAAGTTTTGAATGGAACGAGAGACGTGATACATCCAAGATGGCAAAGAAACTGCAATTACGACTTTTTGAATAGTAGTCTCCTTGCTACGAACTTTAACCATTACATCATAACATATTTGTCTATGTCAGTTGGTCCAATCTTGTTAATAACCTTACTTATAGTTTCGCTACTAAGTCCTGTCCTGCAACTTTTCCGAACTATCAACACGAAAAAACTTTTTGTACTTTTCTACACCTGGCCTCGGTGCCAATCAGATTGCCTTATCTGCCGTGGTTTCTAAAGAAAGTAGCGCTCGCTAACCATGTGATCCGCATCTTAATGGAGAAACCCTGTTACGTTCGTTAAAGGTAGTGATGCGAAAAATTGTGTTTATCGTGAAAATAAATGTCCCACAAAAATAAATATTTTCATTTTGGTGCAAAAACTCTTCGACCTTATATTCATCGAAAAAATACAAAGCCGAACATTGATTAAAATATGAAAAATAACACGTTATCCAAATAAACTACTTGAAATTCAACCCCGTTCCCGTAACAATAAAAAATAACTCGTCAGCGAAACATTTTTTATTTCACTCCTGTTCCTAGTACTTTCGAAATAAGCAGTAAAAATAAAAGAGTACATAAGTACTTCAACTGGCTCACTCCATGTAACATTTAAATGTAAGGAATCAAAAAACAGGTCGAAAACTACGTGCCAAGAATTCAGTAGCCGGAAAACCGTGACGTTTATATTGTAAAAACTCTAAAGTTTTTCTTCTTTTTCAGCTGGTCCTTCGAGGCGCGATCAGTTGGCAAACGTGACTGGAGTCCGTTTTACTGACTAACAATAGATACATTTTCCTTATGGTGTCCTGGAACATTTTACGATATATTTTTGAGTGGCTTTGTGGATAATAACTGCAAAGGAAGGGTGAATTTGGGCCGAATTGCAATTCGGGTTGAATGGGGAGTTTCAATTTGACATATGGAAATAACGATTTATAAGGGTAACTGTAATGTGCGTCTGGAATATGTTTTATGAGTATTATGAAAAAGTGTTTCCTTTTCGGGACGTGTGACGTTACTACCGTATTTAACTTATTACTTCAAAAAATCCTCTACTTCTCATAAATTGAGATTGATTCTTTATGGAACAATTTGGCTCAACTCGACACTATTCTGACACCATTCCATTATTAGAACTGAACAGACCACAGTTATTCTCTAAGTTATCTACGTCAAGAGATTTCAAATTTTATTACATACCTCATAACATACATAGCCTATAATGTTCCCACTGTTTGGACACAGGCCTCCTCTCAGTGAGAGGGAGTGAGCCATAATCAACCAAGCGGGCCCAGTTCGGGTTGGTAGATGTCACATGTCTTCGAATTTTTGGTTCTAGGACATGCCGGTTTTCTCACGATGTTTTAATTTATTTATTATTTATTTATTTAAACTTTTCGCACAAAAATGTACAAAGGCGGACTTAATGCCTTAGGCATTTGTTTTTCTTAATTCACCGCTATGAGAGCAGTGGCAATGAAATAATTTTCACAGATTTATAATAATTTTCACAACTCGTGAGTCGCGGCCGGTACTGGGTCACCATAGTCCTAACTTTATTGCCTGCTTCAAAACATCTGAAATTATCTACTAGTATTCCTATAATTTTAACACCAAAGCAGGAGCAAAGTCTAAGCCTAAGAAACAAACTACGTAGTAAGTTCCTTTAGCAATCCCCTTAGGGCAGAAATAGGTTACACTTGTTCTCAAAGGCGATGGCCCGATACTGTCAATACTTGAGCACTATTGTAATCATTCAGCACAAGATACAATAGTACGACGCTTCAGTACTTATCTCCCTTGAGGCGAACTTGAACAGAGCAAAGTGTCGGATACAGTAGATAGTAAAAAAAGACAATAAAGAATTCCTTTTGGTCATTCTTCTTGATTCTGAGTCTACAATTAAAAACAATGCTGTCACATAAAAGAGATGTATATTTTTCGCGGCGAAAATATTGTAAGACGACAATGACGAAGATTTTAGGATAGAATTACGAAATGTGTTGACAAATATTTGCAAGAGAAGATTATTTTTCTGTACATACAACAACGACAGTTTTCAACCAAAAAGAAAGCAGGTCTTACATCAGCTGCTTAAAGCCCCGTGCAAGTTTTATGAGACTTAGAACTAATGGTACTTCTCGGCAACAAGCTGCAAATGTACAGTTATTTTGAACTGTACTTTTTAAAATTAATTATAAGTAGAGAAATGAGATTTCCAGCTGAAATATTACTGCAGCGCGGGTTATTAAGTAGTGCTCACTTGGGGAATGAATCTTCGCATACAATTGTAGCAGGCAAAATATTTGATGAGAGTAAAAACAAGCAGAAAATTTGAACCGTTTATTGCAATCAAAAATTAAAATTCCACAACAAGCGAATTCGATAAAAAACAAATGAATGTGAAGCTCAAAAAGAACAATCAAACAATTTGGTTCGCATCGAGTGAGTTTTCAGACGCAATTATCAGGCAAGTGGCTGAAATTGGGTAATTTTCTGATATACAATTATGAATTGCAAATTAATTTTATCCAAATATATTCGATGAGCCGTCGATCCAGATTTAATTAATTCACCTGGGGCATTAATTAACAACTTACGGTGGTATTTGGAATAATTTAATTAACTTCTGAAATAATTTTCGATACCTATGCTGAGATTTCAAATGTATTTAGGTTAATTTTGAGTCAAGAAAAATTATTTTGTAAACGATGCAAAAGGAGCATGGAAGGCTCCTAGCAGGTGGCGTTCTGTTTTTT
This sequence comes from Apamea anceps, assembly GCA_951799955.1. Classification (NCBI taxonomy): domain Eukaryota; kingdom Metazoa; phylum Arthropoda; class Insecta; order Lepidoptera; family Noctuidae; genus Apamea; species Apamea anceps. The sequence continues at coordinate 3,500,068 of OX637504.1, read as the reverse complement.
TACTGTGTTTGTGTTTTTTTTTATGCGTCATGTTTCCAGCAAATAAATGGATTTTCATTCTTTCTTTTCTTGTTTCTGGCAACCTTCATGCTAAGAAGGCGTGAGTTTATGTATATATGTAATAATGATCATGAGATAACTTGAAGCTTAAAATGCTTATGTATTCCACAACTTTCCTTGATAAATCATTTACTGTCCAGGCCGCTCGTTTGTGGAATGCATTGCCAGTTGATATAAAACGCGCGCAGTCGTTACAGGTGTTCAAAAGACTTGTAAAGGAGCACTACTTGTCGTTGTGATCTGGTTGTCCTAACTGCAATCATCTACAGTCTTCTTTTATTTTTCGTTGCTTGTATACATAGTATGTATGTATTTATGTATCTATAATTTTCGATATGTATATATTTGTGTATCTATTTTAGTGTATTGTATACATAATATTTGCACCAAAGACAGTCCCATTAGAATGATCAGTGATTTTCCTGGACATAAAGTCCAGGAAAATCACTGATCATTGTAAGGTTGCCTGGAAGAAATCGCAGTAATGCGATAAGGGCCGCCCATTGTATGTTTTGTGTGTTTCATGTATTTTTATGCTATGTATTTTTATGGTGTACAATAAAGTATATATATTTAAATAAATAAAATGATTTGTTAACGATTTATCAGCCGAGGTATCATGGCATCATCATCACCATTTCAGCCGAAAAATGTCCACTGCTGGAAATAGGCCTCCCCCAAGCACCGCCACTTCGACCGGTTCTGTGTTTCTCGCATCTCTATATTTCATATAGCTAAATCCAAAAGTCAAACGTAAAAAGAAACAAACAAAACAACTAACAAGACCCAATAACACCCAATTGCAATTTATTAAACAAAACATAAACAAGATTTTTTGTTGTTTTCGAATAAAGGAAATGTTGTTAACATTGGCGGAAAATCTAATTTGCACGAATTTACAAAGAACGTTAAACTAAGCTCATTTTCGCACAAATCTACCACCTGGCTTCAATATAACAAACTCCTTACGACACAAAATGTAGATCATATTTTCTTGGAAAGAAACCGTCGTCAGTTTTTTTTTTCCTTACATTCGGATCAAAATACATCTTCAAAGGGAAAAAAGTCATCTAATGTGAAAGAATTTCAAGACACTTGATAAGGGTATACATGATTTTTAAATAAGCTGTCACAGACATCGACCTGTGCGTAAGGTGGCGGTTTTCCCTGAGACATCATTTCGTTGGCAAATATTTACCTACACAGTCGAATACAGCCGACAAAGAATATACGAACGGGAGACGTTAATGTATTATGTTACTTTTAAGTTGAAATGTAGGGGAAAAGGCAGTATTATCACGCTTTTAACAGAAGGCGGAATAATTAATTCAGAGAAAACCTTTGTTGAGATGGGTAATTCCCTTTTCACAATGTAATCTATTGCGTTGTTAAAGTTTTAGGGAAGAAAGAAATCCTATTCTGCTTTTGAATATTTGATGTTTTGTGTTTTAATTTTAGCATCATCACCTTTATTAGTAACATCAGCACAGTCATATTACGGAGCACCACATAGAGAAAACCTTTGTTGAATGGGTTGCTTCTTACAATGTAAGCTAAAGCATTGTTAAAGTTCTAAGGAAGAAAGAAATAGTATTCTTTTTTTGAATAATTGAAGTCAGGTGTTTTCATTTTAGCATCATCACTGTTATTCAAAACATCAGTACTATCATATTGAATGCCTTAGAATGGAGTGCCATATAAAAATTCCACAGCTTCTGTGCCGCTTAGTGAGTACTAATGGTGATGACAGAGACAGCACAGAAGTTGTGGAATTTTCGAACAAAGTAAGAAAGAAGAAAAAAGAAGAAGAAGTGAAGAAGTTGTGGAATTTTTTATTTTTTTTATTTTCGAAGTTGGGTGGTTTAATTTTAGTATCATCACCATTATTCGTAACATTAGCAGTATCCTATTAACTGCATTTAAACGGAGCACCACATAGAACCTCCACAATTTCTGTGACGTTGTCTGTGTCATCACTTTTAGTCTAAAACCTATCCTTAAACTAATCCTTTTTCATTCTGTCTAACTTTTACCGCCAAATCACTCAGCCGCAGCGCTAAATTACACAAGTTTTGCTTTCGACATTTCTATTGCGGATGTAAGGCGTGGCATTTGGCAATTCGTTTCCCTGACTCCCCTATGCTTCGACACTTTCTTGTCATGGATAAATGGCGGCGCTTAAAGTCACATCTGCCGTTGTACACTGATAAAAAGTTTTTCTGTAACTATGTTCTGTGGATTCTTTAAATCATTTATGTCGTTGGGTGTCGCTGTACATGAAAAAAATAATAAAGAAGAATTTTTGTCCGTTTGTCTGTTTGTCTAAATGTATGTTCTGGTTTGGCGCGGTTGAACGGATTTTTGATGAAATTTCGCACACAGGTCGTTTATAACCTGGACTAACACATACTTTTAATCCCGGTAGTACGTTCCCGTGGGTCATTTTCCGAAATCCACGCGGGTGAAGCCACGGGCAAAAAAAAGTACCGTATAAGTAGTATTCATCAACCTTCATTTTCTTTTCTTTTCATTCTTACTTTTCTCTTCATCTTTGCATAGTAAATGTTAGTTACTTATCAAGCTCTTAATGGCTTACCATTAATTAAATTTATTACTCTCTCATAACGTTCGTAGTGCATGAAATTCACGAAATTTTCATTTTGTTCTATAAAAATAAACGAATAAATTACCTGACGTCCTGACACGTCGTTGTACCGACGGAGTTTCGAACATTCACGTCTAAAAAGACGTGAAATAAGTTATTAACCTTCCGTGCAATCTCGCATGCATTGATTTTACATCCTCTACGTAAAACTGGGCGCATAGCTACCCAATTGTGAACGAGGTAATGTATTGAAAAATCCTTTAACAAACTCGAGAAGCCAATCCTTCGCAGACAATGAAAAACAGCCCTTATGCTCATAAAATAGAGAGGAATTAAATCCAATTATTCATTGCAGTGGTGGCATAATGTTAAAGGCCCCGACTTACGAGTTATGAGAACCAGGCAGGAGCTTTACTTTGTGTAAATAATTTCATCACCACTGCTCTCAAAACGGTGAAGTAAAACATCGTGAGGAAACCGGCATATTCTAGAACCAAAAATTCTAAGACATGTGACATCTACCAACCCGTGGTAGGTTAAAGCCTACTCCCTCTCGAAGACAGGAGGCCTTTATCCCAGTAGAGAGAACATTATACGCTGATTGTTATTGCGAAAGTAGGTCAAGTGTATGTTACAATAATAGGTTCATTTTATGCTGCTTTATCCTGCCATTTACTATGCAAAGCCTGAGGGAAAAGAAATCTCGTGCAAAAAAAGAAAAGCTTTAAGTTAAATTACTCATTGTACAGTAAAAGTGAGGTTGACTGAGTACTTAAAGGTGACTCCTTACCTCGTAGATAATGGACTTACGAGTTGTCATTATTTAGTTAGAAACTATAGCGATATACAACCACTTTATGGAGTTTCAGTTGCACATTTTCTATGAATTCTGCTAAAGAAGTTTCTAACTTAGGTACTACTTTACCGAATGCGCAATACGTACTGCGACAAAACAAACTTTCTTCAAATGTGTTACAAAAGTACAGTTTCGTAGTATGAGAAATATAATGTCGTAAGTTATTCGTCAGCTATTAATTTACTTTCCACTTCTCTCTATTAAAGCTGCTACGGACCAGTTCTTGTGGAAGGAGTCCAGCTCATCCCGTCATCTCCGTCTGGGCCTGCCGCGACGCTTACCATGGAAAGAGAATAAGGAGGCCCTTTTTTTTCAGGATGGGAAATCATCAAATGACTCCTCCCGCTCTGGGTGGAGCAGAAGGGAGTGTCAGACTCTTACTGACTAAAACCCACCCGTGTTCCTTCCTTAGCCATAGGTAGGCCTTTGCTCTGCAGTGGAACAGACTTTTAATAATAATAATAATAATAATTATTAAATGTTTTTTTATCCTTTTGTTTATAAAATTATTTAAAAATGTATTTTGTAAGTATTTAAATGAAATAAAGGAGATAATAATAATATATTACATCTATCGAAGCTCTCGTTAGGCAGTTGGATCTAGGACCTGGTTCAAAAGGCAGTACTCCTTTATACGGCTCGCATTGTGAGTAGGTTCCTTCCTGTATCTGGAGACCTAACTACCGGTAGCTTGGACCCTGCTCCCGACATCGTTGGATCACTATTTTTTCATATTTACAAATGTTTTTTCTATTATTTTTTTTTTATTAAATTTTTAAAAATAAGGTAACTTAATAAATAAACGAAATGATATATTAATTTACTTATCAGTAACTTAATTCCTACGAATAATAATAATAACCCAGCACCTTCTCCCATGAGCGTTAGGCAGAAAGAACAGAACGCTACATAAATAAGGAGTACCTGCCAACCAACTCCCTAATTTACCACAAGATTCCCTTCTTGCCCCACAAAGAAAAACCCGACCAACAAGGCAGTGCTCGCCAACCCCAATAACACCAACATTTTATTTTTCCCCACGGAATTACCCGGCCCTTCATTATACCAAGCAATTACGTATTAGGCGTTTATTAAAAATCCGTACAATTTACTACTATGGTAACGTTTAGTCGTTATTCTTTTAATCCGTGAACAATGGCCTGGTTTCATGGTATGGTGGTTGGCAACATGCCAGGGAAAACGCATAATGTTACACGTTGTGCTGTGGATACAAGGGTGGGTATAGTGGGCGGTGACGCGGTGCCGCCATGATTTTGCAGAGGCTTTAATGTTTTATGTCAGTGTAAAATATTCGGAAGCATTAAATATTTGCTGCTGTTTACATTTTTTGTTTATTGGTCTAAAGGAATATTATTTTGGAGATGGTTTTTAATGTACATTTTCATGTAGGTATTATCATACAATAAACGTTGGACGCTTTCCTCAAATCCAGAAGAAAAGCAAGTAGATTGTGACTCATGCAAATATCACAAGGAGATCAAGTTAATCGTGAACGACGTACGTTGACAAACATTTATGTATTTTATTTCTTTCAAGCTGCAATATTCTGTTTCCAATTCGTAGGTACCTCTTCGTAAATGAATTGAAAAGTAGAAAACTAAGTTTAGCATTAGAATAAATACAACAATAAAATTGCAACTTAAATTATCCGTATATTCAAATTATTACTGCTATTCTTTGACAGTTGTTTGAACTGGCTATAACATGGCAAATTGTCGTAGTGTGTCAATTTGATAAACAGTTAAATTCAGTAACCGTACATGGCAGAACTGTTTTTCTATACATACCTTTTCCCTCTCTAGCTATCGTTATAACATAGACATACGGGCAATGCTTTCACCCAATTGGATATTCCACGATCCACGAGAATTCAAATCATAAGAATTTCATAAATCAAAGCAGGCGCGCACTGAAAATTTAGATCTGTATGTTTCCAAAAGCTGCACGGGGATGTCACCGCTAAAGAGTTATTGTTTTGAGTTTTTATTTTTTATTTTACAGTCGCCATTGAACTCGTCACACTCATTATTTCAGGACATTGCACCGTCAATAGGACGAACTAATTAAAAAATAAGCTTTTAATGAGGTACTTAAAGGTGGGTTCTGAATTCACGAATGAAGTAAGATAGTATGATGCAATCTATTGAATCACGTGATAAGAGGCTTGGCAATGGTTCAGAACTATAACTATAGAGGTCAATGACATGGCTAGGTTATAGTTAGGTAAATTTATAATTTATTTAAATAATATAGTAAATCAGCCACTATATATTGGTTAAATAACCTTAGGTTTGACATAGCAAAACTCAGAATGTATGCCAAAAAAATCATAGTAAAAACTTTTGTAGTAAAAAGTCCATAGGTTTAGGTAAAAGTGTAAACTTATGAACTAAGTGCAAATAACCTCTAACTTCTCGAAATAGACCACCAACAAAAAAAAAACCGTAAAGCTGAAAAACCCCACACGTTTCGCCACAGAAAACCTCATTTTAACACACATAATATACCTGGAGCGTATTAAAATTAGACACAGAAACTCACCGTGTCATTCCGGCGCACAAAGGGCTGTTTTTCACTGAGCTATCCAGGCTTGTGCCAAGCTGTATTGAATCTTATTCCCCTCTGCCACATGTGTCAAAATCGCTCACACTTTTGCTCGAAACACTTGCCAAGGACGCGTCACTTGCAATTTTTTGGTAATTGCATATTAGGTTCGGTATTGGTGAGCAATGGGGGAGTGCAATGCGGAATATTTAAGGGGGGACGTGGAAGCGGGCGCGGCCACTACCGTACGGCCGCGAACTACCCGCTCGACTGAAATAGGGATGGGCTACAGACGCTTGTCGGTAAAATATCGGTAGTAAATTATCGGTAAGTTAGAGGCGGTAAGTTTTGGTTATGATGTTGACTTTATGAAGGTTCAAACAGTCGTTTTGCCGTTGTTTATGGGAATTGCGGAACACAAAAGTTCGGGCTGAAAGTCAATTCGAAAAATTTACTTTCTTTATGTAAATAATAGAAAACTTTAAAATCACACTAGGTAAGTATTTTATTCTTAACGTTATGTATATAGTTCTGTTAGTATTTTCCTTATTAGTAACTTTCTATTTATTATCAAAGAACAAAGCAAATAACTGAAATGGCTAAAACACCTTCAGGTTTTTATTATTCCGTTAAGTACAGTCGCCAAAGGAGAGCAGGGTCGTCGGATACAGTTGAAGTTTAGTAAGAAACCGATAGATTTTTTGTAATTGAATTTAATTTGATGAACTGTCTGGTTTATTTTAATTAAACTAAATTTTATTCGAAAACATCTATCGGTTTCTTACAAAACTTCAACTATATCCGACGGCCATGGTTACTTATCTCCTTTGCTGACCGTACCTACGCAAAATTTTTCGGTTCTGTAACTACAAGATCAAAAATGACACCGTCATGAATCTTAAAGCAGGCTAACTTTTTATAAATATACAATTCTTTCTGAATTTTATTTTCTCAGCAAGAATTACCGACGTTTACTGCGTCAAAGTTTTACCGTCCGCGTGCCATGTCCCATCCCTATAAACGTTCTACACATGCGCAGTCGGCACAGACAGACAGACCCCAAAGCTTGTGGTAAATAATACATGTCAGTCAACTGTGGCACCACACTGCTACGCAAAGCTATGTTTTTCTTTAAACTTTGTAGACATAGCCTTTTTTTAAAGTTAGGTCAGGTTTTAGGTCGGTACAGCGAATTTGAAGCGTGAGGCTATTTTAAGATCTAATGTTTTTTTTTTTTGAATAATATGTGCCTCACCTGGGTAATTTTTTTTTTTCTTTTAATTATCTAAGATATTTTTTCGATGCCACTTTAGTAGTTCAAATTACTTAGGGGTAAAAGAAACATATCTTTGACACTATCATTTTAAATTATCAGGAAAAGGAATCTCAAGAAATTACCACAATATATCAAAAAAAACCTTGTGGACTGCGTGACTATTCATTCTAATAGTAAAATCCCAACTTTTCTAAACGGAAATCGGGAATTCGGAACAGATAGAAAAAGGTTTTTCCTACGTCAATCTTACAAAAAACTGTGTTCGAAATCACAACTCCTCGTCTGTCACCCGTTGGGCTATTTTCTGCTTATTGAAATTGCTAGGGAATTTGTAGATCCACCGGTTCTTCAAGCTAAAACTGTAAATTTCATAAGACAGCTTCTTCGAAAAGCCCGCCTCTTTTCGATGAAGTGTCTTATGAAATTTGATGTTCAAAAAGTGCTAATTGTTAGCCCAATTTAAATTAAAAAAAAATGATTTTATGTTCAGGGTGGGAGCGGACATCAAAGCGCAACGCAAGCTGTTATTATGGATTCAGTACATGATTCTGAACACGGGGTTCGGAATAATGTACTGAAGCCATGATATTTGTAAGCTTTTGAGATGTTTTGTCTGTTAACAAAAAAAAAATTGCTGTTCCATAGAATTTGACCGCGTAGGTAATAATTTCACTTTTGTTTTTTGATAACCGATAAAACTTTGCTACGCTAGAAGGGTCTAGAATCGTGTGCTGAATTCATGGTTACAATTTGCGCGTCGATGTACCAGCCACCCTGTATTATATCAAAATCAAAAATTTGAGGTTATAAAGGAATATAAATAGAATAGTTAATAAAACTGTTAATAAGGCTTTACTGGTCTAACTAAATTTTCTATTATTACAAAAGTTACTGATAAAATATGCCCCTAATACTTATATCCCTATCTACATAATATATGCCCGTATGTACCTATGTGATAATAAGCAGAACGTAATGTAGACACCAATATGAAGATAACAAACAGAACAGATTCCGGATGTAATTATGCCAAATACACGACTGTACTCTTGACACGCTTGTTCTTGGTGTTCTCGCTTCCAAAGTTTGAGAGCGGCAAACATGTTCGCTGCCAGACTCAGATCTAAACGTTATCAATAGTTGAAGTATTGGATGTACAGGATGAATTTCGAACATTTAAATTATTGGGTACCTACTGATACCGGTTGTAAAGTTTCAAGTAAGTTAGGTAGGTACTTCAGTCAAATTCAAGTCCGTATCATGAAGTTCAAATGTTAGGCATTAAAGGTTACATTTGATTCCATAAAATGTCTTCTCGCTAACTTTATCATCTTAGTGGTGAAAGTTTCGTGACTTGGAAGGTGTCGTTACATTATTTTCACTTATATTATTAAATTTTGGATAAACGAGACTTTTCGAGTTCTAAACGTAATTATGTAGTTTATTCTGTAGACAGTATGTGTTTTTGAGGCGGGGTCGCGACAGACCACGTAGGAGCTGGCGGGACGAGCTGGGGCTACAGCCTCGACATTCATAGCGATCGCTTTACGACCGAATTCGGTCGCAAAGTCCTGTCACTCCATACATTACACCTGTCAATCCGGGACTTTGCGACCGAATTCGGTCGTAAAGCGATCGCTATGAATGTCGAGACTACAGCCCTTGGACAGGTTCCATCAAAACTGGAAGGAGGACGCGCGGGCTTGCGAAAGATGGAATGGATGGCGGGAAGCCCACATGGGGCGCTGTCCCAAGAGTGGGACAGCATAGGGTAGTAAAAATAAATTGTTTTATTGAAAAAATTGTGATTTGAGTATGAAGTATAGTCCAACAAGCTTTTTGGTAAATTCTACTGTACGCCGTTAAGGCAAAACATGACTGTGATATAATTTTATTGAAACATCTGCCATACTCATGTTTTGGACAAAAAATTATTTTTATTTTTAACTTTTTTTTATCTTTACCTACTTTTAAAAATGTTGTAAGCGTGCTGAGTAGTCAATTCTTCTACATTATTCTCAGTATGCCATACGCTTAAAATATAACCCTTCCTTTTGGATTTGTCGTAAACTGCCAATATTCATTTTTATTTTGAGCTTAATAACTTTTTTACCGTTTACCATATACCTGCCTGTATACCATATAGCTTGAAGTTTGTTTGACTGCACATACAATGATAGTAATCGATAAGCCTGTTTCTACTATAAATAATACTGTATCTGCTCACTGGCTTCACAACACGCGTTTATGCAAATCATTTCGCTCCATCAAACATTTGCTCAAGGCAGTGTGTCACAACCACATTATGCAAGCAGGCATTCCCTAACATCGGCCAACAGCTAAACTTATAACAGGACTCTTATTTCCAAAGTTTGGACTTTGTTAAGGAACCTAATATTATTACAAAGATATTAATATCTAGTTTCAGGGCCTAGAAAAGTTGAGGTAGTTTAGGATTTTTTTTTATTAAGAAATTTATATAATAGATAGGCTAGACATATTATGTAATCAGTGGTTGATTTAGCTTTCGCAGTCAGGATATCATCTTCTCCTGGGTGACTACCAAGACACGCGGTTATTTGTATCTCTTACAATATTTTTTTACTTACATACATAAACCAACGCCTTTTCCCAAGGGGGAAGGCAAAAACTACAGAATCTCACCTCCTACTGTATCCTGACATACTCCTTTTGCTTCGTTTACGTCCATACATCAGTACCTTAATTGCGTAACACACTATCAATAAAAATTTGAATCATTTTGAAGGATATTGAACCCATTGCTTCATATGTTCGAAAAAATTGTCTGCGCAAGAACGTAAATAACAAATAGTTGTTGAACTGTCAAAATGAAAGTCATTCCTACTATGAGTGCGCAATTACACGCAAGTCGGTTGCAAGTACTACGCACCTGGAGGCCTACTCCGAAGTGCAAAGTGCGAATGTTCGGATCGGACCGACACATGGCCGAACCGAATATTATTGAAAAATGCGAAAAAAGTACGGATCGACTCAGTTGGCTCGGGACCATAGTCAATATTCGAAAGAGTATAGGAGTGTAGGATCGGAACCGACTGAACCAAATAGTAACTTCGTAGCAGGAAACGGCCGAACATTCGGCCGATACTACTTCGGAGTAGACCCCCTGTCCTCTCAGAAGAACATCAGGACACAAGGCTTTTTATCAGTTTAACTTCATAACAATATTGTACCTACGTAGAGAATGGTCTAAGGATTTCTTCACAACGACGTTGACCTTCAAAAACTTTTTTTTTACTTAATTATAATAGACAGAAAATTCATAACTTGTAAGAAAGGGAGATTGCCATCAACCGGGCCCAGATCCAGATTGGGCTGTTACTGAAAATTTCCAGAATTAGGTACTAATTGTATCTCCAGCCAAGGTTACCGAAAAACCCATTTGTTTGTAACTCTCTATACCCTAACTACTCTCTTCTTTCTATACCTAAACAAGCCCAACAATAATGTTTTAGAGTTGCATTGGTATCTGTTGACACCTAGTTGTATGATGTTACCTCTTTAGAACTTTGGTCCATCAGGCTTGAATGGAAAACACGCAATGTTTCTCTTCGGCTCTTCTTGCGGTTTTTCTCAAGAAAATATTACAGGCATCAGTCCTTCTGCAGACATGTTAGAGAGAACCGCTCGTTGAGCTGCGTGGTCACCAAATGTAAAGTCACCTTTGTTTTTCACAAATATAATAGAGTACTCTTTATTATGTACACCATATGAATTACAGACGTAAAAGTAGAAGTTTGACACATTGGGCGATCTTATCGCTAATACAGATCTTATAAAGGCAACCTTAGGATAGTTTTTGGGTCACCAACATACAGGCTGTGTCTAGTTTGGGACCCGCTGTTAAATCTGTTAAAAGTTTTCTCTTCGTTACTATTTTGTTTTCTTTGGTTAAGAATTGTGTGAAAGTTAATCAAATAAATTGAAAGGGAGAGGCTTCGGCGGCCTATTATTTCTTTGGCGTGAAGCCGTGAACGCGGCCTTAAAGTATTTATAGTCCATTTCGCGCTACACAAATATTTCTTACTGCGCTTTTTTTCGTATTAAAACAACATCGTCTGTATGTCGCCTTAAGGTGGGTATCAGATGTTGACCAACTGACGCAGATCTTTAATCAAATAAGATTGGATTACTTTGATGTCGACACATACACCAAACTATATTGAAGAAACAACATTGTCGCAAGGTGATCAGTCATAGTTTGGTACAAAATGTATCACAACAAAGTCGTTGACACGTCGTCGTGTCGTTGTTCGTTGACACCCAAAAGTTGGGAGCAAAAATACAAAAACATTATGTTTTTCCGATATTAATGTAGCTATAATTTTTCGATATGTTGGACACGTACCAAGCATTTTTCTCTCTCAATAATGATGTCAGGAGACTGTTATTTCTTAACACGTTTATTTTTACGCCACATTAAGTTAGTAACAAAGAGATTGCGTGTGTTAAAGTTAAGAGCATTTTTCAAGTAGTAATTAAGTTTTCCTGATAGACAGTATTTCGAATTAGGTCAGGATTTCTTACTGTTCAACTTTATATAACGTGAGATTGAGGAATATCGGCACCAGGTGAAGAGCAGCACCACTCTCTCTCTCTCTTCTACTCATCTAATCATGGCTCTAAAGTTCGATTGTGACCCAGTACCGAAGAGATATTTTAAAATGGCTAGCTAAACTCCATAGACGCGAAGGGTATGATATCTAAAAACGATGTCATTTCAAGTTACTACAAGCACTGCAGTCGATGACCACACAAAAAAAAAAACCATCAAATTAATATGTGTTTGATTTTATCATCTTTCAATAATTATCGATACCCATCACGGCAGCGGAGTTTACCTAGCTAATTTAATTTAATCCTGTAGGCAGATTGCCTAATTTTATATCATCCCAATCATATGCATAATCAGCTTATAATGTGGGTACATAATGTTGGGACACAGGCCTCCTCTCGGTGAGAGGGAGCGGGCCCAGTGGGGGTTGGTAGATGTCACAAATGTCTTCGAATTTTTGGTTATCACATACTCTAAACCAATCGGATAACCTCTTAACAATGTCTCTGAACTTATTTATTATTATTATTTATTTATTTATTTATTCACACCAATAAGTACAACATCTTACAGTATTCCAAGACGATGTTATACACACTAGCCAAGCGGTTAGTCGACTCTTCACGTGACCAGAGGGCTGGCCTGTTTCTTGGCCAAAGAATTAGCATTGCCATACAACGTGGCAATGCTGCCAGCCTTTTGGGCACTGTTCCTGTTGACAGCGATGCGGACGAATTTTTTGATGCCCTATGATTCTTTTTTTTTTTTTTTTTTTCACTTGTACATATGTATTATTATTTTAGACTTAATTTGATTCTTATGAGAATAAAGTTGTTTATACACACTTAATAAACTATCTATAAACTATACAAACATAAAATTCAACAATAAAAATAAAATGATAAAAATGACAATATCCTACCCTCCCCCCTCCTCCTCCCTCCCTCCCTCCTCCTATCCTCCTATCCTATCCTTATATTTACTTCTTCGGCTTACTTAAAACAGTCTGAAAATTCATAACCTTTAAAAAAGGGCCTGCAAAAAAGGAGAACCCATTCCTTTTTACAACTTAATTACCTGTAATTTAAGAAATTATACCTCCAGGGTTACCCTCATTAACTTGTAAGTGCTAAAGGAACGTTACATTAAACTTTGTAAGATTTTTGCCACGCTTTATCAAGACAGATGGTGAGCGATCTTTGCCCATATTTTCACGTTGTCTTTTTTAGGGTTCCGTAGCCAAATGGCAACGGAACCCTTATGGATTCGCCATGTCTGTCTGTCTGTCTGTCTGTCTGTCTGTCTGTCTGTCTGTCTGTCTGTCCGTCCGTATGTCACAGCCGCTTTTTTCCGAAACTATAAGAGCTATACTGTTGAAACTTGGTAAGTAGATGTATTCTGTGAACCGCATTAAGATTTTCACACAAAAATAGAAAAAAAAACAATAAATTTTGGGGGTCCCCATACTTAGAACTGAAACTCAAATTTTTTTTTTTCATCAAACCCATACGTGTGGGGTATCTATGGATAGGTCTTCAAAAATGATATTGAGGTTTCTAATATCATTTTTTTCTAAACTGAATAGTTTGCGCGAGAGACACTTCCAAAGTGGTAAAATGTGTGTCCCCCCCCCCTGTAACTTCTAAAATAAGAGAATGATAAAACTAAAAAAAATATATGATGTACATTACCATATAAACTTCCACCGAAAATTGGTTTGAACGAGATCTAGTGAGTAGTTTTTTTTTAATACGTCATAAATCGTAACGTAACGGAACCCTTCATGGGCGAGTCCGACTCGCACTTGGCCGGTTTTAATAACGAGGAATGATGGATCAAACATAATTGGCGTACAAGGTTCACTTCTGCCTAACTCTTTGGTAAAAAGAGGCGTGTTGTTATGATATGTTGACAATAACATAGATACGCACTAATTTCTGCCCGCGGCTTCGGTCGCGTGGTATGTCGATAAAAAGTAGCCTAGTAGCCAGGGTTTTAAGTATCCCCATACTAAATGTCATTAAAAAGCTGTCCAGCCGTTTCGGAGATTAGCCGAAAGACAGATAAAAACATTAAAAATTGCTTTTATTAATATTAATTGCTTAAAATTAATATTATAAGTACCGTATATACTTTCATAATTAAGGATTTAGTAAAAAGTTTGTAAAAGTTTGACATTATAAATAGACACTACAATTTTATTTATTTGTATAGATGTACAATATACAATGTACATCAGTCGTCACCAGTTAAAATTATGTCCTATCATCATCGTCTCATGTAATAGTGAACGTTACCATTATTGCCGATTAGAGGAACGAAACCCGAATCCAGGCTGCGACGTCGAATTTCCTAATGGACAAACTCGACAAAACTTTGTCCGACACCTTGTCCGGCCCCAGTTGGACAAACTATTGACCCCACTAGGAGTATCAGCAGTGGCGACTTATCAAAGTACGTGCTACTTTGATAAGTCGCCAAAACAAATTTCTATAACATAATCAGACATAATAATATTCAAATCGAATGTCACTCGGCCCAAAAAAATGGAACATAATATTTTACGACAGCTGATTTATCGATAACGAAAGAACTGCAAAAAGTTTGAATTCGATGGTAAACAACCCACAATTTTGGGCCAAAATTAAGAAGAAGATTCTTATGACTACATTATTCTTGGTATGTAAAAGTGGATGGGTGACCATCTTTACAAGCACGTTAAGCCGTTGGTCCCGGCTGTCATTCGTGGATCTTTGACAGTCGTTACGAGTCGTCAGAAGCTTGAAAGTCTGACAACCAGACTTACCAAGGGGTTTCGTATTACCCAGTAACTGGATCGTGAAGGTCAAAAGGCAGTCGTTATAATAATAATAATTATTTATTTATTTCAGACCATTGATCCATATAGTGTTAGTAAAATCTTAACCTATTCTTAGTACATAATAACATAAGTAATAAAAAGCTTAAATTAATTGGCGACATGTACGCCAGTACGCACATGCCTAGCTGCCCAGTGCCTAATGAAAGGCCCATCAATTTTGTCTGAAAGTGTAGCCAGTATGTTGTTGGGGCTACCCCTGAATCGCTTCAGCACACTCGCACAGCGCTTGCGCATAACGGCAAAAAATCATCTAACCTCGTTATATGTAAGATACTGGTACTCAGCCGCATCCAGTTAGACTGGAAACCGAGCCCAACATAGTTGAGGAAAGTAACCTTTCCTTTAACCTTGCCGTTAGGCAGATGGTGACTATTAAAGTAGGATCTCAGCTAGGAAGGATCGCTAAGTAATGTTTACATACGGAATGTGTATAAAAGCTTATACCCTTTGCTCTGGGTTTCAATGTTTATGTATGTGATTGCTAATGTAATCGTGACCCTACACTGTGTATTTGTATAACAACTACTTATCTACTGTTACATTAGGAGATAGAGAATCACCATTAGTACCGAATTATTTGTGTAGACCATTGGGTAAGATTTTATAGAAGTGCCCCAAACGCATTCATTTGATTACTAGCGACTGGCCCCTGCTGCTGCTTACGACTGAACAAAAGATCGAGAATTGTTTATAATAATGTAAACTTTGATCGTATTTAGAAAGAAAAGAAAGAACAAAGAAAAAAAGTTTATTTGGACACAGTTCGTGAAACACAAAATACAAAATTAATAAAAATAAATAATAATGTTTCAGACAACAATAGTGTGGCTGTTTGTTACTCTTTCACACAAAAACTACTGAACGGATTTGAATGAAATTCGGCACACAAATAGTTTATAACCAGGATTAACACGTAGGATACTTTTTATCCCGATATTCTCACGAGATCGAAACTTATGTGGGTGAAACCGCAGGGCGCAGCTAGTATAGATATATTTTACATATAAACCATTCGGAATAAATTCTGTAAATGATGGTGAAAACCACATCAAAATTCGTTGCGTAGTTTCGGAGAACAACGCGGTCACACAGATAGTTTTTAAAAGGTATATTAGCACTTTCAGGGCATGAGAAATGTTCAATACAGTAGAAATATACCTTCGCTTGAGCTTCCAAACTTTCAACTTTCAAGACTTTATCGAAAATACTGTTTTAATCGTAAGGAAACCGAAATGTCCTAAGACCAAAACCTCGAAGACATGGAGCTTGAGTCATAGCAGGCTGGTTAGAAGTTTAGATTATTTCAGCGGCATCAACGCACATGAAAATTACATGAGTGTCACTTCTAAACAACCTTATTCTGTGGTCTGGACTTAGCAATAACAACCTAGGCATGTAGGCTTCCAGCCAACAGACAAATGGCGCGAAGCTGGTGTCAACGTGACACCAACATGACACGATCTGTCGTCGAACATGTCGCCACCCCGTCTAGTTGTAGTCTTATCACGTGTATCCGTATTTTTCATCAGTCTTTTTTAGAGTTCCGTACCCAAAGGGTAAAAACGGGACCCTATTGCTAAGACTCTGTCTGTCCGTCCGTCTGTCTCTCACCAGGCTGTATCTCAAGAACCGCGATAGCTAGACAGTCAAATACAAAATTTTCACAAATTATGTATTTCTGTTGTCACTATAATAACTAATACTAAAAACAAAATAAAATAAATATTTAAGGGGAGCTCCCATACCACAATCGCGATTTTTTTGCCCTTTTTTGCTCGGTATCAATAATGGCAACAGGCAGGCAGTTGAAATATTCACAAAAATACTCAGTTGTATTTTTACTTTAATAATAAATAATAAAATTAAAATAAAATAAATATTTAAGGGGGGCCCCCATACAACAGACGTGATTTTTATAGATAATGGTACGGAACCCTTCGAGCGCGAGTCCGACTCGCACTTGGCCAGTTTTTTGTTATTTATTCTAAGTCACGTTCACGTCATTTTAACGTCACATCTAGAAAAAAAGATTTCTTTGGCAAAATCAGCCCTAGGAAGACTTTCCTAGGGCTGATTATTTCCTTCCTTTTCCTTGGGCTAGGGGAGATATTTTATCCGTGGAATGAAATTGACGTTTGACAGTTTTGGTATGGAAAAAATGTCAAAAATTCAAAATTTATTTTCAAGATAAGACTTACTGTAGGTATAAAAGTTTGGTGGAATCGCCCTTTGTAAAATATGTGTATACTACTTTTGCCTGAAGACCCTGGCACAGTTTTACAATTTTTGTACCTGGTCTGTACTATCTCGAAATTTTCTCCCTTAATACTTCAAAAGTTGCTGGATCATTCACGTTACAAGGATAGTCAAAAAAATAGATAGAAATCATTATTTTGTGAAAAAAAGCATTATAAAAATAATTATTTTGTGCTTATAAAAACACAATTTGAAACCAACTATTTGTGAGTTTAGAAAATATTTTGAAGGAATTTAAGGATTTAGGGGTAGAAACATTATTAGGAGGCTGATATATGACTGAAATTGTGTGGACTGAAGTGATAGAAAACAGGAGTTAGAGAGAGACAGAGAGAGAGAGAAGACGCTTGAAGGGACAGAGAGAAGGCATATCACTCAAAATTCCGCATTTCCTTTAGAACAACCCGGACCTCCTTCTGGCTTCCTAGTGTGCCTCCATAGCCAAATAAACTTATTGATTGTCTGCGTTTGGCAGGCTATCAAGTCCTATCACCACAATTCAATATGAACTTTAAACGTTGAATGATAAAGTTTAATTCTGATTGAAGATAACTTTCTCAGCTATTAAGATCTTTCCTTTATAAAGAAGTAAACACAGCCTTAGAGATTAAAGGGGATGGTAAAGTATGGGCTTGTTAAATTTTATTGGATCGGCCAATGATAGTTAAGTATAGCTTATCATTGCAGATCGGGTGGCGTACCATTAATAGAATCGGTAGTTTTCTTGGTATAAAAAGTGGTTTTGTGTTATCAGTTCGATTTACGAGACATGAAAATTGTGAAAACTTTATTTTTGTACATTTGAAAACATGATGCATACGCCTTATATAAGGGCGTATAAATAATTGTAAGTAATACCTACAAGAAAGACGATGATCAGTTTATAGAAGTAATCGTCTCTTAAATAATTTTTGATTTTCATTTTGAATTTTGTTCCTGACGGGGGTCCGACCGAACCCACACGTTTTTTTTTTTTTTTACGTGTAAGCAATTTGTATCTCAGTTTACATGAACTTTTATCTTGTTTTTATAAGAAATAAATTCTCTTAAAACCGTATAATTGTCGTGGCGAACAGCTGTGCATTTTAAGTTAGTTTCACAAAGAAAACACCAACTAGGGACGGAAATTCAATTTTTAGAATTTCCGGGTTTGCTTGTTGCTTGTTCAAGGATTTGAAGCAAGGAGTGCAGCTGACATAAAACTTTAACTAATCTAAGTTTTGTGACCAGAACTTGGTATTTGAATTTTTATATCTTCGCGTTGTTTTTACGAAATTCAAAGCAGCGTCATTTAAAGGATAGCTGTTGTAAATGCGGGTGAAATTATGTGTATGAACTTTACTACTAATAATAATAAAGCTAAAGAGTTTGTTTGTTTGAATGCTCTAATCTCTGGAACTACCAGTCAGGTTTGAAATATTTTTTTGCATTTGTTAGCCTAATTTTTGAGGAGGGCTATAGACTATTTAACATCACGCTAGCACTTTTGGAGCCGAGCAAAAATAATAAAGTCAGAAAGCACTCTAAACAAAAATGAAGCAATGGCGCAGGTAGAGACGATGCGATGCGCAGGAGTGGGTCGGAGGAACAAGAATTTCACGCGGACGGTATCACAAGTCTGCCTGTCTGGAATATTAGATAGAACATCAAGCCAGGGAACCGTGGCTAAATAATAACAGCCGCGCAGGTCAATCGGTCAGGTTAAGCTACGCTTACCGCGGTTGGTCTGTAGATGGGTGACCATCTTTACATACCGAGACCCCTCCGTGCCTCGGAAAGCACATTAAGCCGTTGGTCCCGGCTGTCATTCGTGGATCTTTGACAGTCGTTACTGGTAGTGAGAAGCCCGAAAGTCTGACAACCAGTCTTACCAAGGAATATCGTATTACCCAGTAACTGGGTTGTGGAGGTCTGATAGGCAGTCGCTCCATGTATTCAGCTGCATCCGGTTAGACTGGAAGCCGACCCCAACATAGTTGGGAAAAGGCTAGGCAGATGATGACCAAGCCTGCATCCCCAAATGTGTGTGCGGGGGTGTAAAATACTACAGGAAACGAACCCTGAATGCTTAACAAGTTAGTCTCTTGCAATATCTAGACCCCACGAGACTGTGAGTTCATTTTCGTAAAACACGCATAAGAAGCACAATTTATCTATACATATAATAAAACAGTAACGAAAGAAAAACTGTACATTGAGAATTTTCGAGAAAAAATAAGTGGCTTTTGTTAGAAAAACGTAACTGATAACAAAAAGTGACTTTTTAGAGTTTTTGTCTGTTTATCTGTTTGTCTGTTTGTCTGTGTGTATGGTACGGCTTCACGCCAAAACCACTGAATAGATTGAATTGAAATTCAGCATAAATGTTCTTTGTAAACCAAGGAAGGCTTTAGGCTACATATTATCACGCCGTATGTTACGGGAGGTAAGCAATATTGATTTTAAAAGGTTTTTGTTCGTAATTGAATGCACAAAATAATTGAATGCACAAAATGACATGTTATTTATTTAGTTAATAATAATTTAACTCTGGGAACATAATAATCACGCTATTTTTATAAAGGAGCGGGGCAGTAATATTATAAATTGCAAGGGAACAGCTATTTCAACAATATGTCAACGGGGAATTTAGCGGTAAGGTCAGGCGACCGTTTACCGCACTAAATGGTGCAAGTTCAAATCTCATACTAACGTTTTAAAAAATCGTAAAATTCTTTTTTTTTAGTTTTTGCATTTTTTATGTGCATTAGGAACGATACTGTTATGAAATCTGAGAATTTTACATGTTTTATCTAATTGTATGGAGAGTTTCACACCAATATTACTAAACAGATTGATTGGTGGTACAACAAGCTACACTATCATGAAGTCAAGTCAAACTTTTGGTTCTAAGTTATATCTTACCAAGCACATTTGCTGTAGGTAATTGCTGAACTGCTGGAACTGCTGTGTCCTTAGTTAGACGTTTCTATGTTTGTAAAAATGTAAGCGCTTCTACGATCATCGCAAAGATTTTATTATTGTATCGTTTTCTTTCCTAACGCGTATTTATTATTACTTATATATGCTCTGGACAACGCTGTTGATTGCATAATTGTTAAGTAGCTCTTAAGTTTGTTTATTTGTATTCTAGATTATGTAATTGTTTGTTGTTCCAAATAAAATAAAATAAAATAAAATTGATTTAAGTATGTAATTCTTAGTTTTGTTCCTTGCTGCTGTTACCATATTTTTTTAATGCAAAAATAATGTAGTTGTCTGTTAGATTAACAAAAATTTAGTTTTATTCATAATTTAATTAATTTGGGTAAATGATATTATGGTAGTTTCCGTTTTCTAACTATATGGCGTTGGCGTCGAGTTAGATCGCGCTATGAGTTCGTTCCCAAAAAGTGATGTTATAGGTGCCAATGTGCCGCTCTCATCCAATAGAAACTGGGGTTACCTTTGTTATCTCTGTGTTGGTTGATGTGTTTAATTTTCCTGCGAATAATTATTATTTTTCTACTAACTAGCAATTCTTACGTACTTATTTGATTATTTTTCATTGATTTGAAGATCGTTAGTATCAGATTAAGAAGGAATTTTAGCTATGCCTTTTAGAAAAATATCAAATCTGTCTCTAAACTCAAGGGTTTCTAAGATGCGCAGGTTAGTTCGATCTCTCGAAACCGACGCAGAGCGTGAACAACGGCTAGGTGCTAACCGTGAGCGTAATGCACTAAGTTTGTCCGCAGAAACTAGCACGCAGCGCCAATTACGACTAGAATTTAAACGAGTCCGCACTAATGCTTCTCGATCTCAGGAAAGTGTGGAACAACGAGAAATGCGTTGAGCTATCGACCGGGACCGTCATTCTTGGTCTCACGCATCCGAAACGGTTACACAGAGGGATCAGAGGTTGAGTCTTCAGAATATCCGCTCTGAGACTGCTCGATCACTTGAGAGCAGTCAGGAGCGTGAGATACGACTTGCGCGTGACCGAGAGCGTCATTCTTTATCTCGCGTCTCCGTAACGGATACAGAGAGAGAGCAGAGATTAAGTCTTCAGCTTTTCCGCACTGAGACTGCTCGGTCGCTCGAGAACAGTCAGGAGCGCGATACACGCCAAGCAAGCGATCGCGAGCGCCACGCAGTATCTCGCGCTTCGGAGACTCACACGCAGAGAGACTCGCGTTTAAGCTCGCAGCGTATTCGCACTGCCACATCTCGATCACTTGAGAATCCTGAAGAGCATGAGACGCGCCTTAGTGCAGACCGCTCACAGCATGCTCTAGCTCGGTCTTTGGAGACAGAGCAGCGCGAGCAACGCAACGCACTTGCTCGGCAAAGAAATCACGACATGCGTGTTGAGGTGTCTGTTCATTCCACACAAGAAAAAAATGCATCTAGATCGTATACGTCGCAATCTTCGCAATTCATCCTCATCTGATACTGAGTCTATGGTTTATGATCCTGAAGAGCAACCGTGGTTCAATAAAAAAAGGAGCGCGTTTTCCTATAACCCATTTATTAATAACATCGAACACGGAGACATTGGCACCATGTCTGAGGTGTGTGCACACTGTCACGCGCGTAAGTGGAAGGGAGAGACCAAGAGAATGTGTTGTGCGTCTGGAAAGTTACGACTAAACTCTATGCAAGAGCTACCGGAGATCTTACGAGTTCTTTTGAATGGCGAGCATCTCAAGTCCAACCATTTCTTAAGCAATATTCGAGCCTACAACAGTGCTTTTCAGATGACTTCATTTGGAGCTCATCAAGTCACTAAATCTGGATTCATGCCGAATTTTTACAAAAATGAAAGATCTGGAACGCCTCGAGTCGTCTCGGGCATCACGCTGTTTTCCCGTCCCCGGGCTCTTAGAATTCGACATCAGACGTTTCAGTCTTTGATTTTGACGACCTCGTTGTCGCTGGCATAAGCAACAGGATCCGCGTACGAAGTCGCGGGCAGAAGCTAGTCTTAGATAAGCTCAGTGGATTCCATTACTCGTGTGTTAGTACTGGGAATTGTGTTCAGAAAGGAATTTAACACATCCCTCTTAGCATTCTCATCTCAGCTGCATGCACAAAAATTGAGGAATAAATATGACTATATTATACTAATAACACTATAATAATACTATGATAATACTATGATAATACTATTATTATTATTACTCTATTTTATTTTTATTGTATTATTTGCGTTTACGGAATAGCAATGTTTAGACCTTACAAGTTATTGCTGAGACACATTTGAAGTAATTATTTAGGTTTTCGTGACTAACAATGATAATTATGTCGGTATACAACTCTGCATGAGTGGAGTACTCACGCAGAGTTGTATTCCGATATAAAGTGTGTGGCTAAGTAATAACAG
The DNA here is from genome assembly GCA_951799955.1 of Apamea anceps. NCBI lineage: Eukaryota > Metazoa > Arthropoda > Insecta > Lepidoptera > Noctuidae > Apamea > Apamea anceps. Next base: position 3,477,610 of record OX637504.1, on the reverse strand, counting down.
CCGTATAAGTCGATCGATCAGGTTAAACAACGCTTGCCGCGGTTGGTTCGTGGATGGGTCTTTACATATCAAGACCTCCCCATGTCTCGGAAAGCACGTTAAGCCGTTGGTCCCAGCTGTTAATCATGGATCTTTGGCAGTCGTTGCGGGTCGTCAAAAGCCCGAAAGTCTGACAGAACCAGTCTTACCAAGGGGTACCGTATTACCCAGTAACTGGGTTGTGGAGGTCAGATAGGTAGTCGCTCCATGTAAAATACTGGTATTCAGCTGCATCCGGTTAGACTGGAAGCTGACCTCAACATAGTTGGGAAAAAAGGATAGGCAGATGATGAATACAATGTGGTTCACAGTAAAAAAATGAATTAAAATTTTATGCAATTACGAAACAGCAGAACTGAAATTATTTTATGTTCTGACACTAACCACGGATTGGAATTAAAGTTTTGATGCGTTTTATGAAACATAGCATACTTAGGTACAAAATATTCGCTCAGTGAATTGTTGATATTGTCTAGTCCTGTTTTTGGGCCAACACAATAGCTGTGGCGATAAATTGGCGTTGTGTGCCAAATAAGTTCTGGAAAAATCTAGCACAGCTAGTGAGGCAGATTTGTATGCTTATATCTGTTATTTATATTTATTTCACTACGCTACGATTGCTTGCTATTTAATTGGGAATAGACGGAACTGGTATGTATTTAACTGTAGGTTTTATCTGTTTACTAGATTTTGCTGGTGGCTTCACTCGTGTTAATTTAGAATTTGACAATCAATTCGGGCTTTTTAATAATTCAATCATGATTCGAAAGACACGTGGCGCCATCTATTATCATAATAAAGTTATTGTTGTTTTCCTCGGGAATAGCACTTTTTTTGGGGATGAAAGGTACCCTATGTCCGTTTATGTACACCTGACAACGTATATGCAACATTTCAGGATGATCGGATCAGTGGTTTAGGCGTGAGGATACTAAAAAAACTGAAAAGTTTGTTTGTTTGTACACACTAATCACAGAAACTACCAGTCGGAATTGAAAAGATATTTTTGCATTTGATAGCCAAATTCTTGAGGAAGGTTATAGGCTATTGAACATCAACCTACGGCTGTAAAGAGCCGAGTACAAAGAAATAAAGTCAGAAAGATCTCTAAGCAAAAATGAAGTAATAACGCGGGCGATGGGATGCGAGTCCGGAGCCGAAATTTCACGCAGACAAAGTCGCAGGCAGAAACTGGTTATAGATGTATAATGTTGAAGGCAACTTGGATCATGAAGTATCAAAATTATGTTCATTAGCATAGACAGCAAAAGTTTATTCAAACTAATGTTTCAAATTGATGTTATTTCGAGTTAAACAAATAACAACTTTATTTTAATGGAAATTAAGTTGATTTCAGAGTGACTAGCACTATTGAAAAAGTTATAAAAATGTTTGAAGTTGTAGTATAAACTGAACTTTATTGTGTACTTATTAAAGTTATTTTTCCATAAACTCACACATTTGTTTACATTTTTGGCAAATAAGTCGCGATTAGACCTTACTTGTTTTGACCTTACTTGTCTGTCTGATCTGATTATGTAGATTTGGCAAATAGGTAAAGAACGAATTGACTGAAAACTTTATGATATGAAAAGTTTTCCACCAGTTGGCACATTGGCTGGTGGATAATAAACTGTATATTTATGCAGAAAATTATAATTATGAAAGCTTACTTGTGGTGCGACAATCTTCGCAGGATGGCTGGCAGCAGCTGGATGAGAGTTGCCGAAAATCAAGTTGAATGGCGTGCAATAGGAGAAGACTATGTCCAGCAGTAGACTGCTGTAGGTTGACGATGATGAAAACTTCTGATGCGAGATTTAACACATATTCACGAGTTTCCCAACATTAAAACTAGCTCAATTTACCAAAGTTTTCCCTTTTTCCAATACCGTGAAATCAGCGAAAATGTGAAATTATACCTCCAACCCAATATTATTACGTATTCCTCGAGGAAATCCTTCGAAGCGGCAGCCCTTGTAAATTGAATATTCCTTCAATATTCCGGGTTCCGTCATATTAGAAAATATCTTCACTTTCATCCCTCTCGCATTGTTTTGGGGTGCGATTAGAATAAGAAGTGAGTTAGTAGGTAATAAATTATTATATAAGTACCATTATTATATTTATTTGCTGTGTCATCAACGTTCATCATCATTCTCCTTTCCTTATCCCAATTTATTCGTGGTCGATGCAACATGTCTTTTTCTTCCATACTTCTCTATTAGTCGTCATCTCGGTAATCACCCCCTTTTATAACAATATCCAATTCCATCCATTATGTTTGGTTGATGGCAATAGGCTTGCCCCCTTTTTTTTGGGTGGGAAATCATCAAATGACCTCTCCCGCTCTGGGCTGAGCAGAAGGGCGTGTCAGACTTTTACTGACTAAAACCCACCCGTGTTCCTTCAGTTGCCTGTGGCAGGGGTCACGGTATCTCTTTCGAACAACCCGCGGCCTTGGCAGGTAGGCTTGCCCCCTGTTATTTATTTATTTATTTCTATAAACTTTATTGCACACCACAAAAATACATAACAAAAAAATTTTATCGAACACTGAACTATTTCTAGATTTATTTATTTTTATTTTTTTGTGTAGATAATACGCACATATTGGGTAGGTATTTATTTTAGTTTTTCATTAATTACAATACAACACCTACACACACACATACATGTATGTCACTACATTTTATTTGATTTTGTATGAGCTTTTCTATAATTTCTAGCATTTAAATAAATTCTCTCAATTTATTATTAACGGACACACACTTCCTATGTGTTAGCCTTTGTTTTCTGTTTTTATAGTTTTAAGGTGTATTCATTTTGTGTAATGCCAATAAACGCATTTTTCTTTCTTTCTTTTCTTTCTAAACACGGGGGACATGTTACATGGGCTTTAAGCACAACTGGCGAAATTCGGATGTACAGGCGCCAGCAGGTCAAGCTACCCGAAACTGTCAAATTTTGCCAATCAATCTTGAATCTTAATACTTTAACGATAAAGTTGAAAATCTATTAAAGAAATTTGACAGATTGTAGTAGCTTGATGTGCTGGCGACTGTACTAAAGATACACCTTTGCCTTATCTCTTGGAAAATACACGGGCGTGATGTTTTCTTACATTTGAATAATAGAATTAAAAAAACAAAAAAAAAAAATTAAAAATCTTCCTGCCTAGCCTCTTCCCTACTATATTAGGGTCGGCTTCCAGTCTAACCGGGTGCAACTGAACACCATTATTTTACATGAAGCGACTTGGTGGGGCTGGTTGTCACACTTTCGGGCTTCTGACTACTCATAACAACTCTCAGAGATCCACGAAAGACAGCCGGGATCAACGGCTTTTTTTTTTTTTGGGTGTGATATCATCAAATGACCTCTCCCGCTCTGGGCTGAGCGGAAGGGCATGTCAGACTTTTACTGACTAAACCCCACCCGTGTTCCGTCAGTTGTCTGTGCCAGGGGTCACGGTATCTCTTTCGAACAACCCGCGGCCCTGGCAGGCATCGGCCCTAGCGGACCCGTCTGTTCGTGCTGCCATCTCTTTGAGGCGCGCGTGGGACACAACGCGCCGTCGACCGGGCCTGGTCCTTACCGGGCGGCGAGCTGCCCATTGCACGCCGCCCGCAAGCCCGCGCCTACGGTGGCCGGGAGTCGGCTGTTGACTCCTGTCCAGGGCGTCTCCTGCGGCGACTAGGAGCATGAGTATATTTGTTGCAGTAAAGGTCCTACAAGTGCTAATAGTGATCATGCTAGAAACATAAAAACTAAATAGTCCCATTACAGCAATACGTCTGCTGCTTAAATGTTTTCTGATTTTGGTAAATAGTTTTCAAATGTTTGATGGCGAGCATATAAAACGATTTAGCCCCATTTCACACACTCCAGCTGCCGTTGTCTGATCCCGATCGTGTGTAAAGAGCCTTCCTTATATTCATAAATCAAGCAACTCCGCCTATCGCAGTGTTTTTGCAGTGGTTGAAGACGGTTAGTCTTCCAGAGCTGAAGATCCTTAGATGTGCATTGGTCTCGGCATGACGTGAATTGTACATGACTTTCGTCTTGTCATTGTTGTTTGAATATTCATAATACTGATTCATAATACTTTTAAAGGTAGTAATCTATAACGATTACTACCGTTGGCAAAAAAACTACATAACATAAAAAATTGAAATCCCATTAAAGTTCAAAGCAGTTTTTTGTTCGCAATAAAGTGCATGCTGCCAGGCTACCACGAACAGGCATTTTAAATAATTAATGCTGCATTCAGGAGTTTCCCTGTGGGAACCGACCGGCCCGTGGCCAGTGGCTGGCGAATCAATTGTTAATGAACGGAAGGTGACAGAAGGCTGTGTTGTGCTTTGCATTCGTTATTGTTTAATTTGTAAGGTTTTGTTTTAAGATACAGTGTCGAAGTTAATGTTAAGAAAGTTTACCAGTTTGGAGCGGTATCTACAAACGTCAATTCGAACTACGCGCAAGCAGAGTTTACCGCGCAACTAGCACAGATACAACGGCCCGACATGAATCATCGGGCAGTTGACCACCAGACACAACACCCGTCTGGTCGGAGGATCCTCCCTTTTCTATGGACGATGAGTGAACTTTACACAATATTCCTCATACCTCTATAAGTTTACAATTACTGTCGAAATGCGGGTTTACTATATATCCTAAACCTTCGGCAAATACAAGCGGGATGATAAGTTATGATGATCGAGTTAACAAGATGGCTGCACATAGCAGCCATTTTGGAAAACTCGACAGACACGAAGCTTATGTTATTGTAGCAAACTACTTAAAAAACAAAACTATTTGTCGTATTACAAGCAACAGATAAATAGAGTTATATTGCAATATTCTAGATGTTGGAGCGTGTGAAACTGGAGTCAGCCGTGGCACTACTCTGACGACTGTTATGGCTGACGCCGCCTGCTTGGCCCTCTGCCGCCATCGTAGGCGTACCGTACAGAAATCCTTCTATATGGGTATTCATTTGTTTTAAGTAAATATTGTTATATTATATTTAGTATTATATTATTATAGTATTCATTTCTTTTAAATAGTCCCAAACTGCGATAGTTAGCGTACTTTATCTTTGGTAAATATGCTGATGAATATCTGAATTAGGGTTGCAAAGGAACCTTCTTCCTCCGCCTACGCAAATGCGAAACTTACGCATGAAATGGTACCTCCGCATCCGTATTTGCCTCCGCAAGTTTTTACGGGGTTGTTTGCGTTTGTGCTTTATTTTGTGTAAATTATTTCATCACCACTGCTCTCAAAACGGTGAATGAAAACATCGTGCGGAAATCGGCATGTCCTAGAACCAAATATTTGAAGACATGTGACATCTACCAACCTGCACTGGGCTCGCGTGGTGGATTAGGGCCTGTTCGCGCCAACACTACGCGACCAGAGTTTCGTTCGCCTGCGCCGAGGTTTCTATTACCTACTATAGCAACCAACGCGCCTGCCCTCACACCCCGCAACGCGTCTGCGTCGAGCGAGATTCACTAGGGCATTGCCGCAGAATTGTTTCTGCTTCAGCAATCAATTCTATAAACTTAGAGCCCGTTATCACTTCGAGTAAACATCGAGCGCGTCGTGACGGCGCGGCGGTGCCGCCGCCCTACGTGTTAGATTTATCAGTATTATACTGGAAGTATATGTACCTATATATTACCCAAATAACAAGCTATGAATATCAGAATGGTTACTAGTTAGTTATTTGTCGTGTATGAAGGTCATTATTGAATAGGGTTTGTAGGATAAGGGTTTTATGAAGTAAAGCACAGATAGACAAGGCTAAACATTTATTTAAATTTAGGCTTGTCAGTAATTAATCAGAAAACTAGTCGTCCGTTCCTAAAACTAGGTCATCATGGAGAAGAAGGACAAGAAACTCCATGGAAACCGTATTAAAGTATTCTGTCAATACATTTCTTACGTTGTCATAAATTATCGTTATCTTTAAAAACAATTGATATAGAATCGCACTGCTGGTCGATCTATTCCACATAACAACGGCACTAGAACTAACCAACTGAACATCTCACAAGCAACTGCCTTGATAACGTTGTTACCAACGTCTTTTACGTCAAACATCTACCGCCATTTTGAACCAATCACAGATCATCATATATTTTGACTTAACATCTTCTAACACAGGTAAAAAATAATAAACAAAGCTTATGTAGTGAAACCGTTTTAGAACATTATAAGTTAATTAATCAATTTAATAAGAGTTGATTCTTAATTCTTAGATATCATCAAAAAGTATATCAACATCAACTGACAGTATTGTGCCAATCATTTGAAACAGCCTATTATATTAAAATAGTAATATAAAATCTAAGATATACTACAAGTATAATCAAGTATTACTTAATCATTTATAGTAATCACATTTAAGTGTTTTTTACAAGTTAAGACTGTGGTTTTTTGTAAACACAATATCTAGTCAAATTAGGTACAGACGCCAGCAGGTCAAGCTACCCGAAACTGTCAAAATTTTCCGATCAACCTTGAACCTTAATGCTTAAGCGATAAAGTTGAAAATCTATTAAAGAAATTTGACAGATTGTAGTAGCTTGATGTGCTGGCGTCTGTACTTCTACGTTGGTCCCAAGCTTCGTAAATGTGGGTGGGAAAGTATAGTGGGAGAGTGGGAGAGTACAGTGGGAGAGTATAGGCTAATAAAAAAAAAGCTAAGCGTGCCAGTATCCGTGGTAAGCTAACTAAATTTGAAAAATTACTTCAACTAAATCAAGACAGTACCCATATCTGAATAAAAAAAATCACAAATAAATGAGCTTAAAATAAAACTAGCGATGATCAGAGATTTATTTAAAAACTTTGTTGTGCTAAAAGATTAAATCGATGAGCTTTCCGTAGAAACTATATCTATTGAAATTGATGAGAGGATGGATGGAGGAGGGATGCTGCGGACTCTAAGTTTATAGAATTGATTGCTGAAGCAGAAACAATTCTGTGAATCTCAACAACTTCCATCCCATCATCATTCTCAGAATCAGCATTAAGCAAAAGTAATAGTTGTTCAACTGAATGTTTTACTTCGAACGAACTACTTGTGTAAATCGTGAAACCCACGCGCTTACACTGCCCACTCCCTCTGTCCCACCAGTGTCCCACCAGTGGGAACATTAAAGGCTGATTATGCTATTATACTATTCACCTCCTAACTAGGATGGCCTTCGTTGCATCCTAGTTCGAAAAATACACACTACGCTGTGAACTTTTCTCATACAGAGAAAGAATGAGGATTCTTCAACAAACTGTGCACTGTGCAGGCTAGCGATTGCGATCAGCTCAGCCGGTCTATTTTGAAAAATTTAATCGATCGATCGATCGTTAAAACTTAGGTGAAGTAAGCATGGAGTGGGCTGTCAAGGGCATATCCATATGTAATGACAGCTCACTTCACAACAGTTTTCAGGGCTAGATGTTTACTGAATAGATCTACTGGTTTTGTAACGATCATTTCTTACAAAAGCAGATAAAAATGTCTACCATTGCCTTTAATTACTTTACATACCTAGTATTGTATACAATCAAGTATTTTCTAACTGAATAGACAGCTGTGCTGCTGGGAAGTTTGTTGCGCCACCTCGTCCCAGCGAAAGCACTAGGAAGTGGTGAAGGGCGGGCGTTTTGGGGGACTGTCTATTGTAATTTTGAAGTTCGAAAAGTGCTCATTCTCAGCGTAATTTGAACAAATGACTTTTGATTTTGCCTAATTAAAAAGTAAAACATTATTATACTGTAAAAGTAAGAGTGCCTACCTAAACGAACATGTTGAAAATTAGTTTAAATAATTAAAGGATACCAAATTACAAATGATTTTAAGTAACAATTACCGACTCAGAGGACAAATGTCACACAATATAAAGCGTGCAAATGAAGGATAATTTGGATTAAAATAAATTAACTTTCCCAGAACTAGGCCGATGGAATTGGGTTACAATTATTATTTCGCCCGCCTGAAATTCCAAACCCACATTATTAACTTGTCAAGTTTTAAATTTTACTGACAACTTAATAAACCAATTATTAATATTTTATATTATGTAAATTGAGAATATGAAAGGATAGCCGTTTTTTGTCTATCTAGATAGTCTGAGCTGAAAGTACCTATAGCAGGAAGTTTATTTTTATTGTTAGTAACCCATAGTGCCTGCAATTGTAAGTGAAACTAGCTAAGATTTTATAAGAGCTAAATCTGTTCCTTATCCCTTTTGTAAAACACATACAGTGTGTACAGTCACGAGCACCAATATGTCAACACTTGGCAACTTTCATATGCGATTTTTTCGTAAAATAACGAATGCAACGTTGAAATATGACACATTACATGAACCTATGGGTTCGAAAATGTTATCTTTGTAACAACATAAAATTTCATCCAAAAATAAGGGAGTAAATCGCTTTTGAATAAAGCCGAGTGTATACATACTTTTGCTCGTGACTGTACATCCCTCAAATATGGCAGCACAGGATGTAACGTACGCAACACATTGTGTTTATGGGAGCAAGCAATGGTACAGTTATTTAGAGTTAATTTATATCATGCACACTTACCTGCCAATTTATTACATCGGTATTTATACTTTCTATTTGTTTTTTTTATTAGTTGCTATCTGATGTATGTATCTGGTGTATTGTGTGTCTTTTAGTCTGTGCTAAATAAATGTTTTTTCTTTCTAAAACTTATTTTCGTCAAAAAAAGTTGAAACTTTGTATCGCAATATCACCGTAACCCAGAAGGCCAATTTTCGTAATTTAAAACGTTCAAAATCTAGTCGCAGTCTCATCTCGGCGACAAACAAATGTCAAAAACTTGTCAAAATATGGGTAATTACAGGTATTTTTGACAGGTTGAGACTGAGATCAGACTGTGAACGTTCTTAAAATTACGAGAATTGCCCGTCAGAAGTTTTCCGACAGGACAGTGAGTGACAGGAAGTGTAAGTTACTATTGGCTTCGATAAGCGTCTTCTTACACCCACTATGTTATAACTGTGAACCTGAGTAACTGTGTATTTGAATGCACTATCAATAAATCCAATACCGGCGCATTCTTATCCAAACATAAACTAACCACAAGTTACTGTATCAAACGCTACGCTTAGAAGGCTTCTTAGTTACTCCTGAACAACAACCCATAAACATAGAATAATACAGAAGGTCGGTTCTATATAACAAGCAAAAACAGACACATGCACACAGAGACACCTACGTATGGCAATTTCGGTCGAAGTCCAGACGCGAGTGCGCTGGCACTCACTGTAGGTGAAGCGTGTCTATGTGTGCGTGTATTACCGTTTATCCTATGGAGTATGCTTTCTGTACCCATCTGTTTTGTGTACTACGCCTGAACAACAACCCACACACATAGAATAGTACAGAAGACCGGTTCAATACAACGAGCAAAAACAGACACATGCACACAGAGACACCTACGTCCGGCAATTTCGGTCGAAGTCCAGACGCGAGTGCGCTTGCACTCACTGTAGGTGAAGCATGTATATGTGTGCGTGCTTCACCGCTTATTTGTTGGAGCTGGCTTTCTGTACCGGCCTGTTTTGTATCATCATCATTATTCCATAGCCTATGTCCTGGCTTATATCAGTGGACTGCTATAGGCATCAGCCTATAGCAGTCCACTGCTGGACATAGGCCTCCATGGACCAGCCATCCTGCGAAGATCGTCGCTCCACCTAGCCTGAGCGCGTCCCACCTTACGTTTACGGATTCGCGGTCTCCACTCAAGAATAATGTCTACCCCAACGGTCATCGGTATACGGCTAATATGACCGGCCCATTGCCAATTCAGCTTGTTTATTCTGTGAGCCATGTCGACAACTTTGGTTTTCTATTTTGTGTGCTACGCCTGAACAACAACCCACAAAGGTTTCGTGTCAATTTATCACAGTTGACCGCCGATCACTCGGGTCACGTGTTCGATCCCCGCTCCAGTACACAACGCCTATTTATGTAGTGCAGGGAACGGGTTTATTTTAACTTAGTTTACCCTAGTTCATGCTTTTGTGATTGATGTCTTTTCTAGCATGCGTAACTTATCACAGGGAAACTATTTACGTAAAGTGTTTTATTTTTACGAAAGTACCGAGGAAGAATTATTTGCTTAGTGAAAGAGCACAACAAGGGCTATCGACTTACAAATGATCTCACCTACAAAAAAAAAACTGGCCAAATGCGTATCGGAGCACGAACACCTTTCGTAGTTGAGATAAATTCAAAATCAAAGTCAAAAGTCATTTATTCAAATTAGGGTGAGAATCAGCACTTTTCGAACGTCAAAATTACAAAAGACAGTCCCCCAAAAACGCCCGCCCTTCACCACTTCCTAGTGCTATTGCTGGGAAGAAGTGGCGCAACAAACTCCGCAGTAGCACAGCTGTCTGTTCAGTTAGAATATAGTTGCATGTATACAATACTAGGAACCTATGAATTAACCTAGGAATTGAAAAATATGTTCTCTCATACATCGATATAGAAAATAGAAATAGAAAATCTACTCCACTCCACAATCCACTCCTGCTTACTGTCCAGGAAATACAGTAAGCAGGTTCTACGACTACATGAGTGGCTTAAAATATTACCTACAGCTAGGTTACAATATAGTATTTGCTAGTGAGCCCCTAACTAGACAGTTAGTCTGTATCTTGTATTCTCCAACGGCAAATGTAAGTTTGTATGACACTTTGGAACTTAAGATTTCCGGATTTTTTCATTTACTTGTGCTACATGTCATTGCTTCTTGCCAAATTTCATGATTCTAGTTCAACGGGAAGTACCCTAAAGGTTTTGATTCCCTTGCGCATCTTCCCGTATCTTTTAATTGCGTTGACTTAGTAGTTTGATTTTTTTCACTATATCAAGGGATTGCAGCCCTAAATGTTTAATATTAATTTCAACTTGATAATTCCACGCGTTACTGAGAAAAGAGTCTTGACAGATGGACAGACAGACGAACAACGAAGTGATCTTATAAGGGTTCCGTTTTTCCTTTTGAGGCACGAAACCCTAAAAATAAAATCATTTACAGGGCGACGTTATCGCTCAGCGATAAAAACCGTAAAGAAAAGAAAAAAAACTATGAAAATCTACTGTACCTAGTTGTACTCATTTGTGGGTCTACCACATCATTATAATAATCAGCATGAAACTAATAACAACTAACTACTTAATAAAAGTTTTGCACGCTTTTAGTAAAGATAAAATAATATACATACATATGTGTCAAAGGGCAGGAAACCCAATTTCTAAGTTTCACTGTAATAATGAACTTTATTTTATTATTATTGTTTTACGATTGTTTTTTTTTCAACTTATTGTTTCTTTCTTTCAATGCTGAATATAGGGTGATTATTTACAGTGGTCAACCACGCAGGTTGCTGCGTGGTTGACCACGATTACGTCTCAGGTAATCGTGCGTGTAAAGTGCTGACTTTACACGCACGATTACCTGAGACGTACTACGTCATGCAAATACATAGCTTTCTTCTTTTTTGAGGCGAGTGCTTACTCTTACTTAATACCTAGAAACTAAACTCAAATCATATAGTCGACTTCCAGTCTAACCGGATGCAGCTGAATACCAGTATTTTACACGAAGCGACTGCCTATCTGACCTCCACAACTCAGTTACTGGGTAGCACGACACCCCTTGGTAAGACCGGCTGTCAAACTTTCGGTGACCCCTAACAACTTTCAAAGATCCTAGAATGACAGCCGGGATCAACGACTTAGCTTAATCTGGGCCATAAATCACTATGACCACTGATTCCTAACTTCGAAGCCACGTCAATTCCTTGATTAATCACGACATCTGCTATTTACATATTCTTTATGACACAATGAACGAAACCGCGGTAAATGAACACGAAGTTCGCATTGTTTGAACTGTCAAAATACATGTCCGTACGGTTGACATTTCGATTCCTTGCTGTTACAGGGTTTGTAAAAGACACGATATTGACGTGGTTTGCACGTGGTAAGATTAGGTACGCGGGGAATAAAAATTATTATACAGAACTAGCTGACCCGGCAAACGTTGTTTTGCCATATAAATAATTTCCTAATATTTTTTTTTATCTTATTTAGGGGGATGAAAAATAGATGTTGGCCGATTCTCATAGATACCGGATAAGCACAAAAAATTTCATCAAAATCGGTCAAGCCGTTTCGGAGGAGTATGGCAACGAAAACTGTGACACGAGAATTTTATATATTAGAAGATAAGGGCCCGGATCGACCAACCCGTACCTACGTGGCTATTAATAAAATTATAGGTGAATTATAGGGGCTTATTATAAGGTTAAGTATTAACCTTCATTATCGAACCTACAGGCCGCGTCCTAACCAAAAACGATTCCGAACGACCTTTTGTTCAGAAAGCCGGAAAGCGCCCTCTGTCGGCGTTCCAGTTCACCGCTTTTCCCTACCCTGCCATCTATTATGCAAATGGAGAACTTACCTACTTACTTAATAATTGGTAGCTACAGGCTATAGATGGCAGCACAACCATCGTGTATTGCATTGTCAGTACTTCGTTTAGCGCGGTAGAATGAAACGTCGTACCACAAAAGTTGTGTAGATGGCACTATGAGGCTACAAAATAAAGAAAAGTTTTGATCGATCTCTTTTAAAATAACTGTCCGCTTGTAAAATAACTACCTAATATTATAAAAGCGAAAGTACAGACGCCAGCACATCAAGCTACTACAATCTGTCAAATTTCTTTAATAGATTTTCAACTTTATCTCTAAAGCATTAAGGTTCAAAGTTGATTGGAAAAATTTGACAGTTTCGGGTAGCTTGACCTACTGGCGTCTGTCTTTCTGTCTCTTACCTTTTAACTCCTTAAAGGCTGAATGAATTTCAATGTTTGGCACTTGAACTCAAACTCAAAAGTATTTATTTAAATTGAACCAGTTACAGGCACTTTTGAAGTTACAAGGATTTGGTCTGCCAGACTCAGAAAAAGGCAGGGCTAGTTGGTTCTTATGGAGTAGAACGGGTAAGAAACTCCATGGACACTCTTTTAAATTAAAATCTTATAAGTGACCAGTTATGTAGACCATGACCAATAGTTTTTTAATTAAATTTTCCCTACAGTGGGACTAAATAATTAAATGATCTGCTTATGAAAATAATGTACTTAGCAACAAAAATGGATTTGTTATCAGGTATTTTTAACCGACTTCTAAAAAAGGAGGAGGTTCTCAATTCGGTTAGTTTTTTTTTTATGTTTGTTCGCGCATAACTCCGTCGCTTGCCAACCGATTTCAAAAATTCTTTTTTTGTTGGAAAGGGTACACTTCCCAAATGGTCCCATAGAAATTTCATCAAAAACGGTTCAGTAGTTTGGTTTTTAAACCAAAATTACTGGTAAAAATTACAACTTAAAAGTGAAAAAAAAACTATTTTGCAAAAAAAAAAAACAACCGACTTCCAAAAACGACACTACAAAGTGAAAAATATAAATAATTTCGGAAGTCGGTGGCAAACAACGAAAATGCGAACCCAACGACACCGACTTCCGATATTTAACTTATTTTTCACTTTGTAGTGTCGTTTTTGGAAGTCGGTTGTTTTTTTTGCAAAAAAGTTTTTTTAATACTTTACGTATCGCGACACCATGGAATCAGAATCAGAATCAGATCTGATTCTGATTCTGACACCATGGACTATGGGTTGGACATGGGTTTCATTTTGTCATTTCAACAACATTCAGTGCACCTGTGTTTACGCACATACTTGTGCACTATAATATCTCCTGCTTACAGTCACGAGAAAAAGTATGCATACACTCGGCTTTATTCAAAAGCGATTTACTCCTGTATTTTTGAATGAAATTTTATGTTGTTACGAACATAGCATTTTTGAACCCATAGGTTTATGTATAGTGTCGTATTTCAACGTTGCATTCGTTATTTCACGAAAAAACTGCAATTGAAAGTTGCCAAGTGTTGACATATTGGTGCTCGTGACTGTACCTGGCTAATCTCCGTTAAGATTAGCCACTGTGACCGAAATCGGTTGAGTGGCTACCTATTAATATATTAAGAGACACAAGAATGAGTTTTGAAAACAGCAAAAAATCTTCCCAAGCACGTGGCTTACCACGATTTTAATTCACACAAATGTAAGCAAATGCTTCTATTTTTTACTATAAAATTTAGGTAGGATCAAATTAATTTTAGAAAAAAGTCTAGGTAAGGTGCCAATTGGCATTCCATTTTAACGATGGCATTCATTTGAACCGTTGGACAGGTAAAATAAAAAACGTGTAGCTACGAGTATAATACCCAATTTATACCCGATATTAATTTTTTGCTTCTCTCAAAATAACTTACGAATTAGGAATTAAGTTTTTTGGTATATCTAAAGTCGTGCCACGTGTTCTTCATTAAGATTTCATAGCAAGGACATGGTAACTCACTTAGGTGTTTTGATAGCGGAGTCTCGAGCCTGATCCTTTTTAACCCCCGACGCAAAAACGACGGGGTGTTTATAAGTTTGACGTGTCTCTCTGTGTGTGCGATTTTAATTTTGTTTTTTTTTTTGTTTGATAGGCGAATTTGTCGGGTGTGTTCTTAGCTATGTTTGACGAAAATCGGTCCAAGATGGCCGCCGCGACAAAATGGCGGAATACATATTTTTTCACAACTCCCTCAATATGGGTATCAAATGAAAGGGCTTGACTAGTAGAATACTATACACTATGACACCAAGATGGCCACCACCACAAAATGGCGAATTACAAAAAACCTGATTAAATACCAAATTACTTCAATCTTAAAATAAAGGAAAAGAAATTATAAGGAGTCCCTACAAAAAGCATGAAATAAAAAATTAAATTAAAAATTTAAAAAACCCCCGACAACGTGAAACCCTGTACAAAGAAAAAAATAACCTTGAAATTATGACCCTACGTAAGTACGTATAAAATTTTTTGATTAAATATTGTCTCTCGCTCTAATTGGCAACGTTCTGTTAAAGTTTAAAATAGTAGCGGATAGATTTTTGTAGATAGATTTTTCAATAGTTTTTTTAAAATTGTTTTAGGCTTTTTACATTCGTACTATTTTTATTATTATTTTGTGTCGCGGGTTTTTTAAATTTTTTACAAAACCCGACTTTACAGTTGGTTCAGACCTATGAAGACTTTAGCAAAATTACGGCTTACCTAAAATAATATAGCCTCTTTCAGTTCCAACCAAATAAAACAATAACTACTTATTCCCAGTTCCCCAGTCGGGTAAAGTGTAATTGAGTTTGTCCATCAGATATTTCTCAGTAGCAACCCAGAGTCTTAATTTTGCCAGTTTGACTCAAACATCATCATCTGCCCACTTCTGCCACATTTTCCCAACTATGTTGGGGTCGGTTTCCAGTCTAACCGGATGCAGCTGAATACCAGTATTTTACATGGAGTGACTGATCTGACCTCCACAACCCAGTTACTGGGTAATACGATACCCTTTGGTAAGACTGGCTGTCCGACTACTATACAACTACTTCTCTCTGCCTAACCGTAACTATTGTCAAAGATCCACGAATGACAGCCGGGACCAACGGCTTAACGTGCTTTCCGAGGTACGGAGAGGTCTCGGTATACGTATAAAGATGGTCACCCATACACAGACCAACCAAACAAAACTGGCGGTTTGCTCAAACATAACTGGCCAAATATGCTACAGGTAAGTACCTACACCTCTGCCTCACCCTTCGGGGATTTTACGGGCGTGATGTTGTGTTCTGTTATCAACTGCGATTAGGTCCTTAGATAGACTTTTTACATCTATCTAAGCCGTATCAATATAATCATTGTAAAAGACACAACGATTAACAAGTAATTAGATTTAAAAAACCTGTTTTCTTACCAAGCTCGTTAACTTTTGAGAAATAAATAGAGCAATCGACTTAATTGACTATTAAGGGATATTTGCATAATATTATATTATATTTCATCATTCTATATGATAAAAACATACTGTAATTTTCCCTAGATTAATTTTACGACTATTTTGGGTAGCTGTTTGGACATTCGGTAGTCGAGCTAGTGGTTGTTTGAGCCTTCTGGCCTCGTATAGGACTTTCTGTTTCATTTGTCTTTTTGTAACTTTTTTTTTTTTTTTTTTTGTGTTTAGATTTATGATCTTCCTGTACTTGTCGCAATAAATACTTTTTCTTTCTTCCTTTCTTTATAACTTATTTTTTAAAACGACAAGAACGTTATTAGTAAGCTATGGTTTCATAAGAAGAAATAAAAATATTTCTCAGTAGCAATAGTTAGCAGGGAGGTAAGGCTCGCCCCCTTTTTTATGGATTTTAAGTAGTCAGTAACCTCCCGGTTACTGGTTACGGGTCTGGATTGTGCCCGGTTGGGGGGAATAGGCTCACCCTCTATTAAACATTACTGGTGAAGAGTAGATTTACTATAGGTACACCGCTGCTTAATTCTTTGAGGATTACGGGCGTGATCTTATGTCAAAACAATTTCCAGTTTTTCTGTTGGACGTAGCAAAAGTTTGAATAATACAGACGTTCATAAATATAGGTAATATATTTTTAGTTGCAATTGAACAAAAGCAAAACAAATGAAGAAAGCACGTTTCTAAATTATTCCATTAATTAGAAACTAATTAAAAGAAATTACATTTAGTTACACCATATATTGTATTCTTAAAGCATCCATATTATTTCACAAGTTGCAATTCGTATCTGTAAATTACTTAATTGATCAAATAATTAAGGTACTCATTAGAACGAAGCGATTTGTTTAGGTGAATGAACTTTAGTAACAAAAGAGTTACGCAAAGGAAGAAGAATCATCTGCCTAGCCTTTTCTCAACTATGTTGGGATCGGTTTCCAGTCTAACCGGATGCAGCTGAATACCAGTATTTTAACAACAACAACTCCAACTTTAGCAACTAACTTAACTTAACTTTAGTTTTAGCAACTGCCTACCTGACCTCCACAACTCAGTTACTGGGTAATACGATATCACTTGGTAAGGACTGGTTGTCAGACTTTCGGGCTTCTGACTACCCGTAACGACTGTCAAAGACCCGTGAATGACAGCCGGGACCAACGGCTTAAGGCGTGCTTTCCGAGCCACGGAGGGTTCTCGATATGTAAATGTCACCCAACCACAAACCAACCGTGGCAAACGTAGTTTAACCTGATCGATCGACCTGTACCACGGGCCTCTCCAAAAGATGAAGAATGAGGAACAAAATTTTAATACTGGGGATTGCATGTAAAACACAACACATCTACATAGGTAGGTAAAACAAAATGTGAAATTAATACTACTAAAAAGCCAGATAAGAGGGGCAATTTTCGTAATTTTAAGAACGTTCACAGTTTGATCTCAGTCTCAATCTGTCAAAAATGTCTCTAATTTCCCTACATTTTTGACTAGTTTTTGACATCTGTTGTCAGGCCATAAGGTGCCATTATAGTACCTCATCATAGCTTTTGCTACGGTTTTTCTTTTTGTTATGATACAGGTGTAAATACCTAAAATTATTCATAGCTTACTAAATCCAAAAAGCGTCGAGGTTCTATATGAGATCTTAAAGTAGAAATGTGATCAATTTTAATGAATTCAGCATATTTAGACTTATTGGAACTACACTTACAACTCTCATGAGAGCGATTTAATACATGCGGTAGACTTCGGAGCTTAGCAATAGCATTCCTTAGGTACTGGGACACATTTCCATGAGGAATAAACTGGGGTCTTTTCATTTTCAGTCCATTCTTCTTTGGAATGCGCTTCCTCTTGATATCAGGACGGCCACCAGTCGGTATGTATTTAAGCGGAAATGCAGAGTAATTTTCAAAACAAAGTAAAAAAAAATAGCGTAGAGTCATCTCAACACATCTCTTCCTTGATTTTGTATATATATATATATATATTAAAAGTATATATTATAGTAATAATATGTATGTGTATATAACCTATTTATGTATTTGTGTACCTAGTTTTAAGAGTTTTTTTTATTATTATTGTCCCTCTCAACCAAAGCACCTGCCATCTAATCTCTTCACCACCCTTGGTTGACTGATAGAGAATGCCTTAGGCATTAAGTCCGCCTTTGTACCTTTTTGTGCGAAAAGTTTAAATAAATAAACTACGTATACCTACAAAAAAGACAGCAGTTGTCTAAGAACAACAATTCCAGCGAAACCAGTAGATAATTCATCATCATCATCAAATGCGGAACGAGGTGATCCCGCAGAGAATCAAAGTTGTCCCATGGGAATAGAAAGAAAATGTAGCTACGATCCTTCTCTATTCTTATTTCTAGTTAATTATCGCATAATTAATCTGTTCATTATATAACACGCTATACAGTTTGGCAGCAACCTATAACCATGGGATTCAGCAATGATACTGAAATTCCTATGTAGAAAATTTTTGTCGGTTATTCAAAATCAAAAATGCTGTTCCTTCATTTTGTCCGCGCGCTTTTTTCTATGAAACAGCAGTTTTTTTTTTAAATGTCTGCTCTATGGGGTCTAAAACCATGGTGCTGAATTCATGATTACAGTTTGCGCGGCGATATACCTGCCACCCTGAATGAGCACTAAAAAATTAACTCACATAGCATCACCTCTCAATACATTACATGAGCCCCTTAAATCCTCGAGGGCTGATACTCGTATTTTTACAAAAAATATTCTTTCAATCAGCTGGAACATATCTCCACTGATTACGGGCTAGCAATGCTTTTAACTAAATTAGATGAAATAGAATTACATTGAGAATGTAATATAAACACATTTTGAATAGACTCATTTTGTTAAAAGCATCGTAAACATAAAAAAAAAAATACTTATTGAAAATAGTGAAGAAATGACTAAAACCCAGACTTGCACACTATTAGAATACGGGGTAGCACGAAATGCGTTTATTTCGTTGTTTAAGTGCATTTAAAGAGCACTTCAATAGATTGCAGAAATGTAGGTAGGTAACAAATGTTTAGATAAGAAAACCACGTTTTACACACACAACATCACTCCTGTATATCTTGAAGGGTTAGGCAGAAGTGGACTCCAGCTGCTACTGAAAAATTCCACATGGAAATATCCAATAACACATTACCCGACCCGGGAGTCGAACCCAGGAACTCATGCTCAGCAGTAGCACTTGTGATGACTAAACCAACAAGGCAGTCGAATAGAATTATATGCCCATGAAATATTTCATAACAAGTTTAAAAAAAATTACCAATACAAAACCTCCACCCTACTAGTTCCTCTCCGTTCCTTGACTTAGAGAACGGAGAGGACCTTTTGTAAATAAGGCATTACCTACATACCCGAATAACCAACCAAAGTAAGTAACGGTGAGGTTAGTAGGCTGTGAAGGGTCGTAACAGGCTATTTCTGGTTGACCGTTTTACTGAGGGTCCCTTAACATTTCGATTGGAATGAAAAAAAAAACAGTTGACTGAATAGGGTTGATTGAAGTGGACCGTGTTCTTAAGTAATGGCGTGTTAGGTTTATAGGAAATGCTGAGAAATGGTGGTTTATTAGAGTGGAGGGAATCGTGAAAGAAAGCTTCTTTTTAACCGACTTCTAAAAAAGGAGGAGGTTCTCAATTCGGATGTGTGTATTTTTTTTTTATGTTTGTTCGCGCCTAACTCAGTCGCTTGTCAACCGATTTGAAAAATTCTTTTTTTGTTGAAAAGGGTATACTTTCCAAATAGTCTCATAGAAATTTCATCAAAAACGGTTCAGTAGTTTGGTTTTTAAACCAAAATTACTGGTAAAAATTACAAAAAAGTTTTTATTTTTCACTTTTTAGTTGTAATTTTTTTTTTTGGTTAGTGTTTAAGCAATTTACTAACGTATTTAAAACACTTCGAGATTTTCCAATTCGTGTGGCGTACAGTCACAAGAATAAAATACTAAAAATAGAATAGTTGGTCGCCCTAATTTAACGCAAGACAATGTTTATGTTCTTTCTCCAGGATTAGCTTACTGACAGTTTATTGTAATTAACTTATTTATTTATTTTACTTCGATGGTCTTAGTTTATCATTTGTGACTTCAAGTGACAGCTATATGAACAGAACCCAGCAATGCATAAATATGTAAGCTGTCACGCCCTTTATGCCTGGAGGCTTTTATTTGGGTAGTAAGTTTTTATTTACATTTTAATTTTAATTAATTATTTTTAGCTTGAGTACGTATAGTTTTTATTATATTTGTTGGTATATTGGCTAGCTGACATATGGCAAATAATTTAATTTTAAGTTCTGGTCTTGTAATGTTAATTACTGAACAAAGGTACCTAGTATTGTATACAATCAAGTGTTTTCTAACTGAACAGACAGCTGTGCTGCTGGGGAGTTTGTTGCGCCACTTCCCAGCGATAGCACTAGGAAGTGGTGAAAGGCGGGAGTTTTTGGGTGACTGTTTTTTGTAATTTTGACGTTCGAAAAGTGCTGATGCCTAATTTGAATAAATGACTTTTGATTTTGATTTTGACTCATGCAAGATTTAAATGTGTATTATCGAATTCATAGGTATTTTCTCGCTTTTTTGTAACGCTTGTATATTTTTGACTATACCTCCTTATGTTCTGTCTCGGGTAGTAGTCGTAGTAGTTTGTGGCAGTCACAGGTTGCCAAGCGCCAGAAGTCACTTGGTGAACTTTATAAAATCAACTTTTTTAACTATAACTTTTTTTTTGTATGCCATTAATGGCTGGTTGTACAGACGCCAGCAGGTCAACCTACCCAAACTGTCAAATTTTCCCAATCCACCTTGAACCTTAATGCTTTATCGATAAAGTTGAAAATTTATTAAAGAAATTTGACAGTTTGTAGTAGCTTGAAGTGCTGGCGTCTGTACATACCATTTTAAATCTATTGTACCTATAACTTACAAATAAATATTTCTGATTTCTGATCCATAGGTACTGCCTAGCAACCAAAGTTACTCAACCCTAAAATAATGCTGACCTCTATGGTCAGCTTTATTTTTAGGGGTGAGCAGACAAGACAAGTAATTGTTCTTGAAAGAGACTTACGATCAAAAGAAAAACTGAGGTTGGAGGACCCTTTGCCAATTAAAAGAACGCTAATGAGGCAAAAACTACTAAACTAATTGGACCATTAATATCTCATTACCGTTATCCTTCTAAACTCGAAGAAAAATCTAGAAGCTCTTTCACATCAATGACGTCACTATTAGAGAGGGCAAAGTGAGCTGATTGACTGAACTCGCATCGTTAGGTCTTTTATGTAATCGGTTTAACGACTTTTAGCTTCGGGAGCTTTCGGTCAGGTTCGGATTTATTCGGGATAATGAATGCGTTTGCGTATTTTCCGGCATAACTATTTTTTTTTCTAAATTTAATGGCGGAAATTCCTTATGGGCACCGAGTCGACGAAGTTGATAGGTATGAAAAATATAAATGTTTGATTAATAAAAATTCGTCGTATAGTTTGTTGCTGGTGTCATTTTAGATGAGATTTGCACAGGAGTTTGTAAATTGGCATAAGCAGAGAGAGACTGATGCCCATTATTGGATAAAGTCGGGCTGTGAAAGATTATTTTGATTAAGCTATTATTTTAATCTATACATATAATAAAACAGTAACGAAAGAAAAACTGTACATTGAGAATTTTCGAGAAAAAATAAGTGGCTTTTGTTAGAAAAACGTAACTGATGACAAAAAGTGACTTTTTAGAATTTTTGTCTGTTTATCTGTTTGTCTGTTTGTCTGTGTGTATGGTACGGCTTCACGCCAAAACTACTGGATAGATTGAATTGAAATTCAGCAAAAATGTTCTTTGTAAACCAAGGAAGGCTTTAGGCTACATATTATCACGCCGTATGTTACGGGAGGTAAGCAATATTGATTTTAAAAGGTTTTTGTTCATAATTGAATGCACAAAATAATTTAATGCACAAAATGACGTTATTTATTTAGTTAATAATAATTTAACTCTGGAAACATAATAATCACGCTATTTTTATAAAGGAGCGGGGCAGTAATATTATAAATTGCAAGGGAACAGCTATTTCAACAATATGTCAACGGGGAATTTAGCGGTAGGGCCAGGCGACCGTTTACCACACTAAACGGTGCGAGTTCAAATCCCATAATATTGTTTTAAAAAATCGTAATATTCTTTTTTTTTACTTTTTGCATTTTTTATGTGCATTAGGAACGATACTGTTATGAAATTGAGAACTTTACATGTCCTATCTAATTGTATGGAGAGTTTCACACCAATATTACTAAACAGATTGATTGGTGGTACAACAAGCTACACTATCATGAAGTCAAGTCAAACTTTTGGTTCTAAGTTATATCTTACCAAGCGCATTTGTTGTAGGTAATTGATTTAAGTATGTAATTCTAAGTTTTGTTCCTTGCTGCTGTTACCATATTTTTTTTTAATGCAAAAATAAAGTAGTTGTCTGTTAAATTAACGTCAATTTAGTTTTATTCATAATTTAATTAATTTGGGTAAATGATATTATGGTAGTTTCCGTTTTTAACCGACTTCTAAAAAAGGAGGAGGTTCTCAATTCGGATGTTTGTATTTTTTTTTTTTTTTTTTTTTTATGTTTGTTCGCGCATAACTCCGTCGCTTGCCAACCGATTTGAAAAATTCTTTTTTTGTTGGAAAGGGTATACTTCCCAAATGGTCCCATAGAAATTTCATCAAAAACGGTTCAGTAGTTTGGTTTTTAAACCAAAATTACTGGTAAAAATTAAAAACTTTTTTGCAAAAAAATACAACCGACTTCCAAAAACGACACTACAAAGTGAAAAATAACTTTAATTTCGGAAGTCGGTGGCAAACAACGAATATGCGAACTCAACGACACCGACTTCCGAAATTAAAGTTATTTTTCACTTTGTAGTGTCGTTTTTGGAAGTCGGTTGTATTTTTTTTCTAACTATATGGCGTTGGCGTCGAGTTAGATCGCGCTATGGTTTCGTTCCCAAAAAGTGATGTTATATGTGCCAATGTGCCGCTCTCATCCTATAGAAACGGGGGTTACCTTTGTTGTCTGTGTTGGTTGATGTGTTTAATTTTCCTGCGAATAATTATTATTTTTCTACTAACTAGCAATTCTTACGTACTTATTTTTCATTGATTTGAATATCGTTAGTATCGGATTAAGAAGGAATTTTAGCTATGCCTTTTAGAAAAATATCAGATCTGTCTCTAAACTCAAGAGTTTCTAAGATGCGCTGGTTAGTTCGATCTCTCGAAACCGACGCAGAGCGTGAACAACGGCTAGGTGCTAACCGTGAGCGTAATGCACTAAGTTTGTCCGCAGAAACTAGCACGCAGCGCCAATTATGACTAGAATTTAAACGAGTCCGCACTACTGCTTCTCGATCTCAGGAAGTGTGGAACAACGAGAAATGCGTTTAGCTATCGACCGGGATCGTCATTCTTTGTCTCACGCATCCGAGATGGTTACACAGAGGGATCAGAGGTTGAGTCTTCAGAGTATCCGCTCTGAGACTGCTCGATCACTTGAGAGCAGTCAGGAGCGTGAGATACGACTTGCGCGTGACCGAGAGCGTCATTTTTTATCTCGCGCTTCCGAAACGGATACAGAGAGAGAGAGAGAGCAGAGATTAAGTCTTCAGCTTTTCCGCACTGAGACTGCTCGGTCGCTCGAGAACAGTTCGCGTTTAAGCTCCCAGCGTATTCGCACTGATCGTAGCTCGCAGCGTATTCCATCTCGATCACTTGAGAATCCTGAAAAGCATGAGACGCGCCTTAGTGCAGACCGCAAACAACATGCTCTAGCTCGGTCTTTGGAGACAGACGAGCAGCGCGAGCAACGCAACGCACTTGCTCGGCAAAGAAATTACGACATGCGTGTTGAGGTGTCTGTTCATTCCACGCAAGAACGTGAGCGGATTCAGGAAATTCGGGCAAGTCAGTCGAACAGCGTGTGGCCCAAATGGATCTAGACCGTATACGTCGCAATCTTCGCAATTCATTCTCATCTGATACTGAGTCTATGGTTTATGATCCTGAAGAGCAACCGTGGTTGAATAAAGAAAGGAGCGCGTTTTCCTATAACCCATTTATTAATTACATCGAACACGGATGCATTGGCACCATGTCTGAGGTGTGTGCACACTGTCACGCGCGTAAGTGGAAGAGAGAGACCAAGGGAATGTGTTGTGCGTCTGGAAAGTTACGACTAAACTCTATGCAAGAGCTACCGGAGATCTTACGAGTTCTTTGGAATGGCCAGCATCCCAAGTCCAACCATTTCTTAAGCAATATTCGAGCCTACAACAGTGCTTTTCAGATGACTTCATTTGGAGCTCATCAAGTCACTAAATCTGGATTCATGCCGACTTTTTACAAACATGAAAGATCTGGAACGTCTCGAATCGTCTCGCGCATCACGCTGTTTTCCCGTCCCCGGGCACTTAGAATTCGACATCAGACGTTTCAGATCTTCGATTTTGACGACCTCGTTGTCGCTGGCACAAGCAACAGGATTCGCGTACGAAGTCGCGGGCAGGAGCTAGTAGACTAATAACTTCACAAATATGTATTAGGTACCAGTGTCAATCAATTGATCTCACGAGTAATTTTAAAATACTAAAAAAAATTAAGAAAATAACTAAGGTGAATAGACATTATACCTACGTGTATTTTTTAATATTTTTATTCAATATTTTACATCGCCATATAATAGTAAATATTCAACGCCAAAAAAGCAATTAAAAGTACTTAAAAACGAAAATAATTCATACCATTGACAACGGACTGGATCGCAAACACTCCTAATAGAACACATCGACATTTATTGTTGTCATAGGCTGTTACATCACTTTCGCTCTGACTAATGGCGTCGCTTTTCAAATATTTGAATTTCCCACAGTTTTATTGCATTTTTTTAAATTAATTTTTTGCTTAAAAAGAAATTATAATCAAAAATATTGATGGAGGTATAATTCTGAAGTAAAACAGTTTATTAAAATAAAATGATTTGGCCCTTATTTGAATCACATGCATATCTGTTGCAATACAGCGATTCAGTTATTTGTTGTTTATTTTCAGATCATTGCGCAAAAAGGACATGTTCTTCCTGATATATTAAATTCCTACACGAATATCCATTTCAAATGGAATCTTTTAATATAATCGTTGGGAAATACTGCTGAAATTGAAGCTGAAAATGCCGAAAAAAAGAATCAATTAATTTTCTAGAAGTTCTCTATATTTTTTTATAAGATGATTTTATAAATGATTTTATTTTTGTAAGTAGGTTTGTAAAACCTCAATCATATTTTTAAAAACTAGATGTAGTCGATGTTTCCTATCCGACTACTCTGAGAGGAAAGGCCGAAACAAAATCAGACATAATCTTGGTCAGATCATGTGAAGACCACGTAGATTGGTGTCTGAAATGGTCCTTTGAGGAAAGAACCACCCTACCACCACCTATACCGCTACACACCACATCTACTATAGTAACTACCACATCTCTGACTTGCTAATATTTTTATCAAGCCATTAGCTATTCTCATGCTATAGTCCGGCCGTCGAGAGAATGCGTTCCTGACACCTGTCAGTGCGATAATTCTGGCAAGTATAGTTTGACCGAAACTGCTGTGCCGCGCATTAGGAATGCGCGGCGAGGCGGGGGGCGCGACGCCGGGAGCGATGACGAATGAGTGGCCTGCACTGCCTCCCCGTTTAGCCGCGCACATACCGAAGAAGGCGCGGTACAGCGGTTTTGGTCAAACTATAATAAAGATTTCAAAACACGTATTCGTTTTTATGAAACTGACATGTGTTAAGAACGCATTCTTTCATTATTTCACTAGGCTATAGTATAGTTCATAGCGATACTTAAGATAAATACACCGACCACATCGTCAGTGCCAAGTCCTACTGCTATGGGTGACATCTAAGTAATTTACCATGCGATTCTAACCTTAAAAAAGACTAAAAGACTAAAGTCTAATTATATTAAACTAACGACTTATAATAGAGGTATGAGAAACAGGGTGTAAAGTACGCTCATCCTCCATAGAAAAGGGAGGATCTTCCGACCAGATGGGTGATGTGTCTGACGGGCAACTGACCGATGATTTATGTCAGGCCGTTGTATATATTATGCTAGTTGCGCGGTAAACTCTGCTTGCGAGATGCAGAATTTTGCGTGACGTCAGTATGACACGTAGTTCACATGTGGCGTTGTAGATAACGCTACAGATTCTATACTTAAAATCGAAGCACAACCGTAATGCTTGGCGAAAGGCATAAAAGTAGTTTTTGTGTGGTCAAAATATCTCAACAGAGAGATTCTTCAGGCCCACAAAATCCCGTATTCTATACAAGTATTTAAAGCCTGATGAATACGAATGTCACCATAGCAATCCGTTTGAGGGAATTACTGATGCACTTTGCACAAGTTGTGACGTCTCTCGAGGGAATATACAGTGAAAAATTAATGCAGTCTCACAGTGCTCGAGTCTCGCAGGAGGGTATAGGATAAATTCATAACAGCATAAATAGTCAGTGGGGTTAGACTACCGAGGGCTGAGAGGAAAAGCAACTCATTCGTAAGTGAAGATACTTATAAATGCACGCTCAGAATGCTTAGATAAAGTGACATTCTATCAAAAGACCCCGTAATTTGACGATTGGTCATTTCGCGTATTTATGACGGTAACCATCATTGGCCATAATGCGAATTAGTCAATATGCTACGTAATGTTAAAAACGTTTAAAATCTTGTCGCAATCTCATCTCAATGACAATCAATGTCAAAAACTTGTTAAAAATGTACGAAAATTAGAGGTATTTTTTGACAAATTTAAACTTAGAGCAGACATACACGGACTACTTGAAGCAGTCAGGATGGACTGTTTCAAGCTGCGACTTCAAAGTGAACTACAGTCTTCTACGTACACACATACACGAAACCCCTCGAGCAGTTGCAACTGCTTCGGGCGGTCGTGCGGTCAAGCAGTCGCCAGGCATACACTGACTGCTCGAGCTGTCGACTGCTCTCGTGCAGTTACCTGATTTGAATGACGAGCAGTTGGTGTCAATAGCTCCAGCAGTTATCAATGGCAGCTTCAAGCTGTTGACTATGACTGCAAGATCGGTCCGTCTATGTTGATCAATCGCTAACTGCTCGAGCAGACTGTGAACATTCTTAAAATTACGGGAATTACCCTTCAGCGATAACGACGATGGAAAAGTCAAAAATTAATGACTGTCATAAGACTGTAGACTGACATAAGCTAACGAAAACCTTATATCAATCCTGCTGAAATTCGTTGTGGAAATATGAAATGCTTTGAAAGCGATTGGCACTTGTCTAAAGATCTATCTACACACGGGGATGGACGAGTTTCCGTCAGAGGCTAAAAAAAAAATCGATATGTACAGTCAAGAAAAGAGATAAGTATGCAGGGTCGTCGGGTATAGTTGAAGTTTAGTAAGAAACGGATTGGTGTTTTCGGATAAAATTTTATTTAATTAATAGAATTTCCAAACCAATTATCAAACTAAATTTCATTCGAAAACATCCATTGGTTCCATACTAAACTTCAACTATATCCGACGACCCTTATGCTTATCTCTTTTGTTGACTGTACATTTTTCACAAATTTTTTAGTCCGGGCCGACGACGGAGCTTCCGACGGAGCGTGTGTGCCTTAGCCCTGACATGTGTGTATTTATTATGTACACCATAATATTTTATGGACTTGGGGAGGCCTTTGGCCAGCAGTTGGACTATACAGGATAAAAAAAAATATATACATCTATACAAATAAATAAAATTGAAGTCTGAAGATGCAGATTTAATGCATATGAAAGTATATACCTACGCTACTTATAACAATATATTGTTTTATGTCTGTCCGTCTGTCTGTTTGTTGCGGCTAATCTCCGAAATGGCTGGACCGATTATGATGGGACTTTCACTGGCAAATAACTGATGTTATGGAGTTATTTGTCCCGGTAGCACGTTTTCGTGGAAAAATTTTCGACATCCATGCGAGCGAAGCCACGGTCAGAAGCTAGTTACAGATATAATTGTAGAAATAGACCAACGACCTACTCCTTTTTTTCTTTCACGCAAAAACTACTGAACGAATTTTGATGAAACTACAGTATAGCTTATACTTACATCAGAATAACACATAAGATACTTTTTATCCCGATATTCCCACGGGATCGACACCTATGCGGGTGAGACCGCGGGACTCTGCTAGTCTAAAATAAACATTTAATTTAAAATAAATACTATATTAGTTAATAAAGCTGAAAATCAAAATGGCGGCAGTTGAGACGATAATTAATCGTTTCTCGGAACCGAGCCAGCTCCGTCATTCTGTTTGTTTGAAACCAAACTAATTACTCCAAAATATTATCTGCCTAGCCTCTCCAACTATTTTGGGGTCGGCTTCCACTCTAACCGGATGCAGCTGAGGCATGAGGTGACCGCCTATCTGACCTCCACAACCCCACGATACCCCTTGGTAAGACTAGTTATAAAACTTTTGGGCTTCTCACTACCCGTAACGATTGTTAAAGATCTACCGAAGACCGCTTTTGGAGGCACGCAGGGGTCACGATATGTAGTAATGGATAATCACCCATCCACGGAACGATTGCGGTAAGCGTAGCCTAAGCTTTGATTGACCCGTGCGGCTATTATTTAGCCACGAGCCCCAAACTACTATTTATAAAAATTATTATTAAAAGGCTGTGATGTCCCACTACTGGGCAAAAAACTCCCTACTCTCTTTCTTCTCTCTGTTTAAAGCTGCTAAGGACCAGTTCTTGTTGAAGGAGTCCAGCTCATCCCGTCATCTCCGTCTGGGCCTGTCGCGATGTCGCTTGCCATTAAAAGGGGCCCCTTGGGTCGTAAGTGTGGCCCATTGGTCGTCTGACTTGCAGCAAATGTGGCCAGCTCAATTCCATTTTAGCGTGGCAGCTTTCCAAGTGACATTAGTTGTTTTTGTTATGGGACGGATGGTCGTATTCCTAACAGGCACCCTAATTGCGTAACACACAATCAATCGGAATCAGAATTTTTTTGAAGCAAATTGCTAATCCATTGCTTCATAAGTTCGAAAAATTTGTCTGCTCAACACGTAAATAACGCAATGAATGTTGTTGAACTGTCAAAATGAAACCGATTCCGATTGATCGTGTGTTACGCAATTAGGGTGCTGGTCTGTTAGTTTGATCCCCAGAATACTCCGTTCCATACTCTGGCAAACAATTTATTATGATAATTAATAAGTAGATTCGATAAGTAGACTTAGAAGCAAAATCTAGGCCTAAATTGAGGTTATGTTTTCGGGAGTTATTTTCATAAGTAGATTAGGGTGAAGAGGTATTAATAAATTTGCCTAAGCCACGTGGCCTGTATCAGTATTCCTAAATAGATTAAGCTGACGATTTCCAGTTGCTGGTTATGTTTATGATTAGCGTAGGAGGAGGTTCTCAATTCGGATGTTTGTATTTTTTTTTTTTATGTTTGTTTCGCGCAAAACTCCGTCGCTTGTTAACCGACTTGAAAAATTCTTTTTTTTTGTTGGAAAGGGTATACTTCCCAAATGGTCCTATAGAAATTGCATCCATCATTACTGGTAAAAATTACAACTTAAAAGACGTGAAAAATAAAAACTTTTTTGAAAAAAAAAAAAAAAAAACAGCCGACTTCCAAAAACGACACTACAAAGTGAAAAATAACTTTAATTTCGGAAGTCGGTGGCAAACAACGAAAATGCGAACCCAACGACACCGACTTCCGAAATTAATGAAATTTTTCACTTTGTAGTGTCGTTTTTGGAAATCGGTTTTTTCTTCAAAAAATTTTTTTTTTTTCAAATAATATTTGCTATTGACATGATTGGAAGAAAAATAGGTTCAGATAATTAATTATTTTCACAACCAAACCAACGTGAACTTGAAACATTTCTACTAGGTATATTTATACTAATATTATAAACGCGAAAGTTTGTATAGATGGATGGATGTTTGTTTTATACTCTTTCACGCAAAAACTACTGAACGGATTTTGATGAAACTTTACAGTAATATGGACTCCTTTCATAAAGATTGGGCCTTGGCAGCTTAAAAACAGAGAGAGGTGGAAAGAGAGTGGGATGGCTTTGCCCAGCTGTGGGACATTAACAAATAAATACAAATTTACAGTAATATAGTTTATCACGTTAAACGCCGTGGGGGACAACATATGGGCCTCACTTATTTAGTAAAAGGAGCCAGGTTAAAAATGCCCGATTGTTAAATTAAAAAGCTAAAGGGGCTAGAAAATGTGCCAAATCACATGAAATAAATCGAAGAAAAGTAATTTGTGACTTTATTTTACCAAAATACTACTGTCACTCAACAGTTGCCCCCCATGGCCCACGCGGAAATAAATCGCGTTTTTTGTTGGCTGGGGCCGCGGGGGTCGGGGTGTCGGTCATCCCCGCTCTTGTCCTGCCGGCCACCGGCCGTCTCGATACGCGATTCCCGGGCGCCCGCGCAGTGACTGTTTGGACTAATTAGCTACCTACATTGATTACGTATCGATTCGAGAATTTTCTGTTTATTTGTTTACGTAAATACGAAAAAAGTTGTAACTTTTTGTGAAACCTGCCCTAACAAACCATTTCTTTGTTTTGATTTTTTCCATGAAATTCATTAAAATAATAGGTGTAGTAACGTTGATATTGATCTCAATCTAAAGTCTGATTAAATTTAGTTTCATTTAAAAACTGTAATAAAAAAATATTATATTTCTGATTTACAAACATGTACTTTAATTCATCAAACTATCCCCGAAAAATTAAACCCTAACAGCTATGTAGTACAACTTTAACCAAATTTTAACTACGTAAGTAAATAGTAATAGTATCCAGTATTTCACAACACATTATAAATAGTAACTTTATGGAAAAATATAAAGTAACCCATTATCATACACACTTTTTCCTTTAGAACTTTCAAACAAGTCGTGTCCCGAAATTATTTGTCATATTTTTCCAAGTCATATTTTTTACTAAAAACCAAATACAATCTATTTGTCTGCAGGGCCGTGGGGGTCACGTCAAATACATATTAGCTTCATATCTGTGCCCGACGGCCCAATAGAGACGCTTCAAATCGCCTCTGACTCGCGGTCATATGTTGTCCCCCGCGGCCCCAACGGAACTATTGTATGTCGACCACACGGTGTCCCCCATGGCCCAAACAGAAAGACTGAAAAATTAAAGCGGCGTTCAACGTGTTATACATTAGAATAACACATAGGATACTTTTTATCCCGATATTCTCACGGGATCCGCACTTATGCGGGTGAAACTGCGGGGCGCTGCTAGTGTTAATATAAAACGATTGTAGTTTGTAAGTAACGCCCTTCAACAGCACATTATTTACTTAAGTATAAGTGTTCAGGCTTAAGGACTTGATTCAGATCTTAGAAACAGAGGGTGAAGTATACAAGACGTGGGTGTATCCTGACAATAAAAAAAAAGCAAGGTAAGAGGAGGAGGATTTTCCTCTCAAAGGGCACTCAGTAGAATGTAGGTGTATTTGATAAAGACTCGCGCAGGAATTCTTAATAGAGTCTTATTAATCGTTTTAAAATATTTAATCAACGTCTTTAGGAAAGCGTAGGAAACTGGATGTAGGTTTAATTAAAATACTCCTACGGAAAATCTAAGAACAGGGTTTATAGTAATTATCTTCTCTCTTCAATAATTTCTTTTCAATATATTCCTTACTTTATGTAGATACTAGCTGCGTCTCGCGATTTCACCACAAAGTTTCGTTTCCGTGGGAATATCGGGATAAAAAGTATCCTATAATTATGTTAATCCTGGTTATAAACCATCTGTGAGCCAAATCCGTTCAGTAGTTTTTGCGTGAAAGAGTAACAAACCAACATCCATCCATCCATCCATACAATCATTCACGTTTACAATATTAGTAGGAAGTAGGATAGGATTGCATGGTTATAGAAAATACACTGCGAATTTAAAGTCGGAGAAGGTAAGCAATTGTTTATCAAATTGACTACCAACTTAAATTGTCCGTATGAAAAAAATAAAGAAAGAAAATTAATCTATTTGACCCAGGTTGAGGCACACAATATAGACACAAATAAAATCTGAAAGAACTATGAAACAGTATTGTGTGCCTCACGTCTGCGTCAAATAAGCCCAGATCAGCTTAAAAGTCAGGCCTTTAGTGTCTGGTTTTTAACTGGATCTTACATATCATTATGTTATAAATAAATAAATGAATAAATAATTTATTTTGAACCAAATACTTGTACACATTTCATAAACCTGCCAAACTGCGTGACAGTTTGACGGCAGGATTAGCGCTCGTCTTAAAACATTAGATATACACAATCAGAAGGCCAATTCTCGTAATTCAAAACGATCAAAATCTAGTCGCAGTCTCATCTCGACAAACAAATGTCAAGAACTTGTGAAAATGTAGGGAAATTAGACGTATTTTTGACAGATTGAGACTGAGATCTGACTGTGAATGAAAATTACGAGAATTGCCCCTCTGATCAAACATCTAAGTAGGACATCACACACACATCTATGAGGACGTCTTGTGGATGTATGATATGTCTACAACACATTAAATTGACGCAGGGTGTCAATTTGCTTAACAATTAATTTCCCTGACTGTACCTATCTCTTCCGCGAAAGTTTCATTTACTTACGGTATTAAGTAGTTTTGATGTCTAAACAAAGATCTAAGTAAATGATCGATGACTAAAGTTTTACTTACTCAAAGTTTGGGGCCCAACAAGAACAAAGTAAAGTGTTGAATAATATTTGGAGTCCAAGATATGAATATTTTGAGTAATAACTAAGGAAAGTTGGAGGATCAGTTTGTAACTTTTGAACGAAATCTTTGATTGTTTGAACCCTTGTCAAACGCGAAGTTTCAGACTAATTAAGTTGTAGTCAAATGTTATTGGGTGTAAATAGAAAGAAATAAAGAAAATACGTTTATTTGTGGTTAATATGATGCAGGTAAAGAACAAAAAAGTAACATGTTGGGGAAAAATATGTGTCACATCCACGCAAAACGGCCATTGCTCAGCATAATGCTACGACCATATGCGAGCCAGAGCCTCAGCGCTACTTTGCGCTAGTTTCCAAT
The DNA here is from genome assembly GCA_951799955.1 of Apamea anceps. Classification (NCBI taxonomy): domain Eukaryota; kingdom Metazoa; phylum Arthropoda; class Insecta; order Lepidoptera; family Noctuidae; genus Apamea; species Apamea anceps. Next base: position 3,444,323 of record OX637504.1, on the reverse strand, counting down.
CATGCTGGAAACCTCTATGATAACAAATATGTATTTAGGGCATCGCAGGCACGTTGCCATCCCAGACAATATAATTAGATTACCATGTTCATACATGTCGGTAATAGTGCGTGCTGTCTGTGCTTCTTTGGTGCCCCGACGGAACTCGTATTCGAAAATAGCGCACAATTTTGATTTTTCCGTGGTTTAAAAAACAGCGATTTAAAAAAAACAATCGAACTGCGGGAAAACAAATGTACAACTGATTTTGAAAAACACAATGTCATACTATATTAGAACATTAATTTGAGTTTGGAATAGGGTAGATTCCTGAGTAAAAAAAATAATTATTATATTTAGTCCGTCAGTTAGATTATCGAAAAATAATGAACACGTATTTTTTCTTTTGTTATTCAAATAAAAAGTGACAAAGATAAAGCGCGTCCAAATTTGGTAGTGGGGGGTCGTAACGTCACGCCATGCTAAAAAGTGTAGCAAGGCGTGACGTCACGCGGAACTTTAATGGGCTATATCTTCATCATTTTTTATATAATTGACAAAAGAAAAAATACGGGTCCAATATTTTTTGATAATCTAACTGACGGACTAATTAGAATTTTTTAGGAAGCTAGCCTATTCTAAAAATAATGAAAGATATAGATCTTCACAATAGCCAGTATCAAAAATCGTTAATTTTATAAGTTAGGACCTAATATAAAGTTGAAATGTCTCATATCCCTGTAACTGGGTAGTGTACTTAGACTGTTATATCTAGACACCCTTCCCTTCAAACAAGGATACGCTGCAAAAAAATCTTCAATAAAGTTATCTCATCATCTGCCTAGCTTTTCCCAACTGGGTTGACTACCAGTCTAACCGGATGTAGTTGAATACACGTTATATTTTACATGGAGCGACTATCGACTATCTGTTCTCCGCAACGCAGTTAATACGATAACCATACTAGTTAAGTTATATTTGTTGGTATATTGGCGTGGCTAGCTGACATAATATGGCAAATAATTTAATTTTATGTTCTGGTCTTGTGATGTTAATTACTGAACATAGGTACCTAGTATTGTATACAATCAAGTATTTTCTAACTGAACAGACAGCTGTGCTACTGGGGAGTTTGTTGCGCCACTTCTTCTTCCCAGCGATAGCAATAGGAAGTGGTGAAGGTCGGGCGTTTTTGGGGGACTGTCTTTTGACGTTCGAAAATGAATATTAATTTTAATAAATGATTTTTTATTTTAAATTTGGTCAAAGACTAATTGTTGGACTTTCGGTTTTTGACTACCCGTAACAACTGTCAAAGATCTATAAATAACAGCCGGGACTAAACGGCCTAACGTGGTTTTCAAGGCAGGAAGTGGTCTGAATATGTAATAGATGCTCCCACCTACGGACCGGCCTTGGCAAGCGTTGCTTAACATTCGATCGACCTGTGTGCCTGTTATTACTTAGCCACGAGCTTTTCAATAAAGTTCACTATAGTATGCTATTTCCAAAATATTATCTCCGTTTAAAAGAACTGTAGAAATTTTAATGCAAAAAAAGATCTCACCAACTAAAGATTTCCACAATTTATTTTTCCGCATCACTAGCGAGATAAAAATAAACTGAATTTAATATTCCTGAAAGTAATTTTTATACTTCCAGTGTTGAAGATTGTTTTGATCTCAGTAAAGTTTCTCATTGTGCTGAAATACGGTGTTAATTAAATGAGCTTGGATGCTGGATGTTGTGGTAATAACACATAGATAAAGTTATGCAAACTTCCTTGATAATATTTCCTTTGAAAGTAATAGCGGAGTTATTATGGTTCAGGCATTTTATGAAAGACAAAGCTTGTTTTATTGGTCATACCTGAAACAAGCTTGTACAGTAAAGAATATAATAAGTGATAAAAACGTGTTTTTTAGTTTTTTTTTTAAACTACATAATTTATATTTTTAACCAATTTAAGTACGAAAAAAAATATCATTTACCTAGTTCAAGGATCGAGTCCTCACTGCTGTAAAGTGTCCAAGCATCGTGCTGAGATAGGAGCCTTGTGGCCTCGTATAGGACTTTCTGTTCCATTTTTCCTTGTGTCACTTTTTTTCTTTTTATATAATTTGTTTTATTTTTATTTTTAACTGTGATTAGTTTAGTTTTTGATCCTGTACGAGTCGCGATAAATAGTTTTTCTTTCTTTCTTTACTGAAGTTTTGGAAATAAATTACTATTACTAAGGTCAGGCACTGTTATTAGGTACATCTGGAATTTCTCATTGGCAGCCCGGAGCCGGTATTTATGACCTATTACATGGAACTTGAACATAACTGGTGAAATGTGGGTGTAACCCGTCGGGGCATGCTGGCGTGATGTTATGTTAATTTATGTTCACTATTACTATTTATCACCATAATTTATCATAATTCGTCTGCGTCGCCTTACAGGCAATTTCAATAAGTTTTTCTCTAACTTGGATCTATTTGCTTTATCCGTTGGAAAATTTAGAAACATATTACTGAGACAATCAAAATACTATGAGAATAATATTGAATCTCTAGTGTTCTTTAGTAGCTGTAATTTACGTGTATCTTATTTCATGTACTTAACTATTCTGTCCGAGTTTAACTTTATCAACATAGTTTTTGTCTTTTTGTGTATCTGTGGAGAACGTTGTTGGTTGCACATTTGTACAACACCTTATTTTTTCTTTACGTTTTTAGCGGTATCTACAACGCCACATGCGATCAACGCGTCATACTGACATCATGCAAATCCTGCATCTCGCAAGCAGAGTTTACAGCGCAATTAGCATATATACAAACTTCCCAACATTAGTCGTTGGGCAATTGCTCCCCAAACACAACACCCGTCTGGTCGGAGGATCCTCCCCTTTCTATAGAAGATGACTGGACTTTACACCCCGTTCCTCAGACCTCTATACTTTTAATACATAATGTGTAATTGTAAGTATGTTCTTCCGAAAAAAAAAATAAAAAATGTAAATTATAACGCTTTTCTTCATCTGTAGATATTATACAAATTAAATACAAGAACTTCCTTCATTACTTTCGTCGTCAACAAACAAAACCGATTAAGCCACATACAACAACAAGAAGCAATACAAAAACCATACAAAACTTCTAACTACACAAGTTATGAACACCGTAACGTTTAAGAGCAGCAACAAAATGATAAATGTACTAACTTGTATACCAAGTGGCTTTGTTTGCTGGTTTTAAGACCGAGTTATGAGTAATCTTTGTTCTTAGACTTCTGAGTGACGAAACTATAGTAATGGGTGCATGGATGCAATATTTTATCATTCTCATATGGATATCCAACTAATATTATAAACGTGAAAGATTGTATGTATGGATGGATGTTTGTTACTCTTTCACGCAAAAACTACTGAACAGAGTTGGATGAAATTTGGCATACAGATAGTCTATAACCAGGACTATCACATAGGATATTTTGAAACCGCGGGGCGTAGCTAGGATTTAGATATATCCAAGAAAATGTTAAAATATTAGACCGCTGTAACCATAGTAACAGTGACCATATTGAAAAAAATTTTTTTACATCTTTGACATTTCTCGGGACCTTTGAAAGGCTTACGAGGGGCCAAAACCAATTCGCAGAGGCCCGATAGGCGCTTGTTACCAACGGACGAATATCCCTGAACTTATCATGCAGCTGCACCCAAGGACAAGCCGTGGTTGGTTATTGCAGGATATGGAAACAAAGATACGGAATTTGGTGGCAATAGTGAACTATGGCTCCTGCATGATAAATGTTTTATAAGTATAAACACTTATTATTGTAATCTGTAAGTGGTTTTTTTATTTGGCTGAGAGCTGTCCGTATTTGCATGCTACAAAGGTTTTCAATGGTTTTACATAAATGTAATAAAATTAATTTGGTAATTACCTATAGTTACCGGCACGTAAGTTGGCAAGAAATTTTATAGTGGGGAAGTTCGCGCTTGTAAAAATATATGAAATTGTGCGTGCGCAAACTTCCCCCACTACAAAATCTCTTGCCAACTTACGTGCCGATAACTATACTTACCTATTAACCCCCCCTCCCCCTTATCTATTTTCCTAATGCAGAGTATGAGACTCTGGATCCGACTCCCAGGTCGGCCATAGTGTTATTAGGGTTTTTGATCAGGAATTTCTCTGTAGCAATCAGAAGGCCAATTCTCGTAATTTAAAATGTTCAAAATCTAGTCGCAGTCTCATCTCGGCGACAACGAAATGTCAAAAACTCGTCAAAATGTAGGAAAATTAGAGGTATTTTTGATAGATTGAGACTGAGATCAGACTGTAAACGTTTTTATAATTACGAGAATTGCTCCTCTGGAGTCTGTATTTGTGTCCAGTTAATGGCATTAGCTTCGCCTACTATTACATGCGACTCAAACATAACTGGCAAAATGTGGGTATACTAAAGGTACAGTCACGAGCACCAATATGTCAACACTTCGCAACTTTCAATTACGATTTTTTCTTGAAATAACGAATGCGACGTTGAAATACGACACATTACATAAACCTTTGGGTTCGAAAATGCTATGTTCGTAACAGCTTAATATTTCCTTCAAAAACAAAGGAGTAAATCGCTTATGAAAAAGCCGAGTGTATACATACTTTTGCTCGTGACTGTACACATCTGCCTAATCCTTTAGAGAGAACAGGCGTGATGTTATGTTATGTGAATCGAACCAAGTACCCCAAGATCCCAAACCTCGCTACCAACTACTACAGTACCCGATAAAAAATTCTAATCACCACTAAACGAACAATCAAATTACCATTTTAACAACTTGACTAACTGCCCGCTAATTAATTCAACAACCTTCCATAAGATTATGATGCAACATCTCAGTTCGTTGCTCTATCTTCAATTTATAAACAAATCGTAAATCAAACAAACATAATTAGATACAGTTTGTATTGTTAGCATTTACATTGCTGTTTAGGGTTCTTCTGGGGGAAATGGAAGAATTATGCGATGGACCGTTTTGTGGAGGGTTATCTTCAAATTATTCATGTTTGTTCTCCATTTAGATGCAAATCGAAGGCTTCTCTAGGGGTAATAGACGGCACTAATAGGATCTTGGCAGATATGCTTCTTTAGCACTTACGGAGTACCTTAAGAATCTTTTATTGAACCAGTATTGGCCTCTAGTGCACCCCAACAAACACTTTTCTCAGCTCCTGTTGGGGAGTCCAAAAATACGTAATATTTAATTGCCCTCTTTAGTAACCGTCAAGAAAAGTAGGAAACTCAGCGAATCAGAAAAGAGGCTATACACTGAGAAGGCAACATTTCAAAAGTAAAAAAAAAACTTCACGCAGCAGTGGATCAGTGGTCGCTCAAAGCTAATTGTAGGTTGTACATAGTTTCTAACCCAGACAGGCGCTTTACTTTCTGTAACTTATTTCATCACCACGGCTCTCAAAATGGTGAAAGAAAACATCGTGAGGAAACCGGCATGTCCTAGAATAAATAATTCGAAGACACGTGACATCTACCAACCGGCATTGGGTCCGCGTGGCGGATTACAGCCAACTCCCTCGCACCAAGGAGGCCAGCAGTAGGAACATTATAGGCTGATTATGTATTCGCACTTCACCAAAGAATAATACGCGAGTTTCCTTAATTATGTCATTAGAGGACATTATTGCTGCTGGCTACAACAGGATAAAATTAATAATTGATTTTTGAAAAAGTGAATTGGTCTAACAGTAATTCGACGTCAATCTGGAATTCAATGGTAATTTACAATTTTTTTTTAATATAAGGTAAACACTTTGAATGTCCAAGTTTTCTAGTTACGAAAGTTTGAAGGATTTTTGCGTAATGTCTCTCTGCTCGCATCTCTTGTGGTTGCCTAATAATACTGACTGATTGTAAGGTAATAGCTATGGTCATTGTGGTTTAATAAAGATTATGAAACGAGTAACCCCTCCCTTGGACATGAAATTTATTTAAAGTTTTCGCACAAAAAGGTACAAAGGCGGCTTAAAGCCTTAGGCATTCTTTACCAGTTCACCAAGGGTGGTGAAGAGATTAAATGGCAGGTGCTTTGATTGAGAGGGACAATAATAAAAAAAATTAAAAAAATCTCTTAAGACTATGTACATAAATAGGTTATATACACATACATACTATTACTATAATATATACTTATAATATTGACAGAAAAACAAAAAAATTGACAGAAGCAAAGCGTGGACTGTATCAAGCAGCGGGTGAACTTGAATGATGATGATATAATATACTTAGATAGTGTATAATCTATACATATAATAAAACAGTAACGAAAGAAAAACTGTACATTGAGAATTTTCGAGAAAAAATAGGTGGCTTTTGTTAGAAAAACGTAACTGATGACAAAAAGTGACTTTTTAGAATTTTTGTCTGTTTATCTGTTTGTCTGTGTGTATGGTACGGCTTCACGCCAAAACTACTGGATAGATTGAATTGAAATTCAGCAAAAATGTTCTTTGTAAACCAAGGAAGGCTTTAGGCTACATATTATTACGCCGTATGTTACGGGAGGTAAGCAATATTGATTTTAAAAAGTTTTTGTTCGTAATTGAATGCAAAATAATTTAATGCACAAAATGACATGTTATTTATTTAGTTAATAATAATTTAACTCTGGGAACATAATAATTACGCTATTTTTATAAAGGAGCGGGGCAGTAATATTATAAATTGCAATGGAACAGCTATTTCAACAATATGTCAACGGGGAATTTAGCGGTAAGGTCAGGCGACCGTTTACCGCACTAAATGGTGCGAGTTCAAATTCCATACAATTTTTTTTTATTTTGCCATCATGTTTTAAAAAATCGTAATATTCTTTTTTTTTAGTTTTTGCATATTTATATGTGCATTGGGAACGATACTGTTATAAAATCTGAGAACTTTACATGTCCTATCTAATTGTATGGAGAGTTTCACACCAATAATACTAAACAGATTGATTGGTGGTACAACAAGCTACACTATCATGAAGTCAAGTCAAATTTTTGGTTCTAAGTTATATCTTACCAAGCACATTTGTTGTAGGTAATTGATTTAAGTATGTAATTCTTAGTTTTGTTCCTTGCTGCTGTTACCATATTTTTTTTAATGCAAAAATAATGTAGTTGTCTGTTAAATTAACCACAATTTAGTTTTATTCATAATTTAATTAATTTGGGTAAATGATATTATGGTAGTTTCCGTTTTCTAACTGTATGGCGTTGGCGTCGAGTTAGATCGCGCTATGGTTTCGTTCCCAAAAGGTGATGTTAAAGGTGCCAATGTGCCGCTCTCATCCTATAGAAACGGGGGTTACCTTTGTTGCCTGTGTTGGTTGATGTGTTTATTTTCCTGCGAATAATAATTATTTTTACTAACTAGCAATTCTTACGTACTTATTCGATTATTTTTCATTGATTTGAATATCGTTAGTATCGGATTAAGAAGGAATTTTAGCTATGCCTTTTAGAAAAATGTCAAATCTGTCTCTAAACTCAAGGGTTTCTAAGATGCGCAGGTTAGTTCGATCTCTCGAAACCGACGCTGAGCGTGAACAACGGCTAGATGCTAACCGTGAGCGTAATGCAATAAGTTTGTCCGCAGAAACTAGCACGCAGCGCCAATTACGACTAGAATTTAAACGAGTCCGCAGTACTGCTTCTCGATCTCAGGAAAGTGTGGAACAACGAGAAATGCGTTTAGCTATCGACCGGGATTGTCATTCTTTATCTCGCGCTTCCGAAAGGGATACACAGAGAGAGAGAGCAGAGATTAAGTCTTCAGCTTTTCCGCACTGAGACTGCTCGGTCGCTCGAGAACAGTCAGGAGCGCGATACACGTCAAGCAAGCGATCGCGAGCGCCACGCAGTATCTCGCGCTTCGGAGACTTACACGTAGAGTGACTCGCATTTAAGCTCCCAGCGTATTCGCACTGCCACATCTCGATCATTTAAGAATCCTGAAGAGCATAAGATGCGCCTTAGTGCAGACCGCTCACAGCATGCTCTAGCTCGGTCTTTGGAGACAGACGAGCAGCGCGAGCAACGCAACGCACTTGCTCGGCAAAGAAATCACGACATGGGTGGTCGTGGCGGTGTCACTCGACATCGCCAACGCGTTCAACACCCTGCCCTGGAGCTGCATTGGGGAGGCACTCCGGTATCACCGGGTGCCGACCTACCTCCGTCGAGTAGTCGGGGCGTATTTGACGGACAGAGCCGTCATCTACCCCGGTCGCGACGGGAACTGGAACCGGCGAGAGATGTCGTGCGGTGTCCCACAGGGATCGGTTCTGGGGCCGCTTCTGTGGGACATCGGTTACGACTGGGTGCTGCGGGCCGACCTCCCTGAAGGCGTCAGCGTAGTTTGCTACGCTGACGACACGCTGGTCCTGGCGCAGGGGAGGTCGCATCAGGCGGCGGCTGACGCGATGACACGCGGGGTTGCGATAGTCGTGGAAAGGATCCGGCGGTTGGGTCTCGAGGTGGCATTGCACAAGTCCGAGGCCATGTCCTTTCATGGGCCTCGGTACGGGCCACCTCCAGGATCCCAACTAGTGGTAGGAGGGGTTCACATCGGCGTCGAGACCACGATGAGGTACCTGGGTCTCGTCCTCGACAGCCGATGGAACTTCGTCGAGCACTTCCGACGTTTGGCCCCCAAACTGGAACGGGCCGGGGCCGCCCTAAAGCGGCTCTTGCCCAACCTGAGGGGGCCAAACGCCTCCTGCCGGAGGCTTTACGCGGGGGTCGTGCGGTCCATGGCCCTATATGGGGCCCCGGTATGGGCGCGTTCACTGCGGCTACGAGCCGCACACTACCTGAACGCGCCCCAAAAGGTGGTAGCCATAAGGCTAATCCGGGGCTACCGCACGATCTCGGGCGAGGCAGCAAGCCTCCTTGCCGGACTGCCGCCTTGGGATCTGGAGGCGATAGTGCTCGCGCGCCTGTATGATTGGCGCGCGGAGGCACTACGCCGGGGGGAAACTCCACATCCGCGGCAGACTGCGGCGGAGCGGACGAACCTCCGGCGCGATCTCATGGCGGCATGGAAGGAGCGACTATCGCAACCCAGCGCAGGGCACGTCACGATAGCGGCGGTAAGACCCCTCTTTGAGGAGTGGCTAGAGAGACGTCACGGCGTTCTCACCTACCGCCTGACGCAGGTCCTCTCCGGACACGGATGTTTCGGGAGGTTCCTGCACATAATCAGGCGGGAGGAGACGCCCGGGTGTCACCACTGTCAGGATCGCCCAGAGGACACGGTGGAGCATACGGTGGAGGTCTGCCCTGCTTGGGCAGAGCACCGCCGTGTCCTCGTAGAGGCGATCGGCAGCGGCGGCGACCTCTCGCGTCCGGCCCTGGTTCAAGCCATGGTCCGGGGCGAGAGGGAGTGGGAGGCAGTCACCTCCTTCTGCGAAGCAATCATGCTAGCGAAGGAGGTGGCGGGGTGGGCGAGGGAACGCACCTCACGCCTCAGCCGCCGCGGGAGACGCTCCGGGCGTCGGGAGCCGCGTGACGACTCCCGGCCACCGTAGGCGCGGGCCTGCGGGCGGTGAGTAATGGGTAACTCACCGTCCGATCAGGACCAGGCCCGTGCCGGACGGCGTGTTGTGTTCCACGCGCGCCTCAAAGAGATGTCAGCATGAGAGACGGGGCCCCATAGGGCCGTAGCCTGCCAGGGTAGCGGGATTGTCCGAAAGGGTTACCGCTGCCCTGGAACATAAAGGGCTAAGGAAGGAACACGGGTGGGTTTTAGTCAGTAAGAGTCTGACACTCCCTCCTGCTCCACCCAGAGCGGGAGGAGTCATTTGATGATTTCCCATCCTCAAAAAAAAAAAAAAAACCATGTCTGAGGTGTATGCACACTGTCACGCGCGTAAGTGAAAGGGAGAGACCAAGGGAATGTGTTGTGCGTCTGGAAAGTTACGACTAAACTCTATGCAAGAGCTACCGGAGGTCTTACGAGTTCTTTTGAATGGCGAGCATCCCAAGTCCAACCATTTCTTAAGCAATATTCGAGCCTACAACAGTGCTTTTCAGATGACTTCATTTGGAGCTCATCAAGTCGCTAAATCTGGATTCATGCTGACTTTTTACAAAAATGAAAGATCTGGAACGTCTCGAATCGTCTCGCGCATCACGCTATTTTCCCGTCCCCGGGCTCTTAGAATTCGACATCAGACGTTTCAGATCTTTGATTTTGACGACCTCGTAGTCGCTTTCATAAGCAACAGGATCCGCGTACGAAGTCGCGGGCAGAAGCTAGTACACTATATAACACAATCTGGAATGGTTTTGAAGTATATTGCTCCACTTGCTCCACTTGAGTGTCCACTCAACAACGTAAATAACGCAATGAATATCATTGAACTATCAAAATGAAAGCCATTTGTACTTATAGTGTGTTACGCAATCATCCCGTGGGGCTGTAACGGACGCCTCCGTCCCCGCAAATGCGGAACTTTCACAAGAAACCTCCACAACCGCAAGTTTTTAACGAAGGGCTAATAAATAAAACTGCAAACTGTAACCATAAAATTCAGGACATGATTCTAGACCCCTTTGTGTAGAAATTATAAGTTGGTTATAAAAAAAATAGCTGTTTTATAGAATAGTGCAAAACCTTCGCATACAAAATGTATCGAACAGCAATTTTCTTTTTAGTAACCGACTTAAAATTTCAACGCTTTTCAGCAGGGTTCAGAATTCTGTACTGAATCCATGGTTACAAGTTGCGCGTGGATGTCCCTGCCACCCTGTATAAACCATTCACTCAAACGTGAAATGAAAGGAAATACGGTGTATATTATTGACACGCTTTTGCTTCGTTGCCATCCAAGTCCTTAAAGCGTTATCAACTAGCGGGATCGTCCGAAAGGGTTACCACTGCCCTGGAACATAAAGGGCTAAGGAAGGAACACGGGTGGGTTTTAGTCAGTAAGAGTCTGACACTCCCTTCCGCTCCACCCAGAGCGGGAGGGGTCATTTGATGATATCCCATCCTCATAAAAAAAAAACTACTAGTTTGCGTAGAAATAATACAGGGTAGCAGGGATGCCCTCTGTTTTATTTTTTATACAGAACCATTCTAACATCCTTATAATAATGCGGTTATCACATGTTGCATATGCATTGAATCCTAGACGTCATGTTGACAAATATAATTAATTATATCAATATAAATTACCATGATTACTTAATCGCTTTGTACCTATACTAAGTTGTATATTATACATTATCATTAATCTAGATATAACACGAGTAAGTACGTATGTATAATAAAATTGTTTGTTTGTATTTTCTAAGAAACTGCATCTCGGTATGCTGGATCAATCTTGCTCAGTTTTATTGAGGTTAAGTGGCGCTTAGATCTTAATTTAGATATAACACGAGTAAGTATGTACCTATATATAATAAAATTGTTTGTTTGTATTTTCTAAGAAGCTGCATCTCGTTATGCTGGATCAATCTTGCTCAGTTTTATTGAGGTTAAGTGGCGCTTAGATCTATTTGTTATGATTAGTGATACTCTCATATAAATGGGATGCATAACGTTTCAAAAAAAAATGGCTGCTCCAGACTTTCATCTGCGCCTTTACTTATCAAAATGTAGGGAATAAAAGGTTTCTTTTTCAATTTTTAGGGCATTTCTATGTAAAAGTTGTTCAGAAGGATACGAGTAAGTACAATGACCCCAGATTTTCAGTTTTTTTTTTAATAATAGCTTGTAAACAGTCCTGCAAGCATGCAATGCTTTGCATTCTATGCAAGCATGGGCATGTCATTACAGTACGGTAGGAGGTGACAGAACCTTTAAACGAAAAGCCACACATTTTCACATTTTCGGAAACTATTGTTTATAGTTTCTGAAAATAAAAGCTACAGAAATACCCAGAATGCGTACCTAAGTATACGAAATTACTTATTCATAAACTAGTTGTACCCGCGACTTCGTCTGCCTGCATGTCGCAAAACAAATTGGATATCATGCGTTTTAATTTTTTGTGTATGTTTAGTTTTTGTGCTAATTAATTACAACCGCACGACTCGATCGATCTGGTTAAGTGATGCTTGCCGCGGCTGGTCTATGGATGGGTAACCATCTTTACATATCAAGACCCCTCCGTGGCTCGGAAAGCACGTTAAGCCGTAGGTCACGGCTGTGATTCGTGGATCTTTGGCAGTCGCTACGGGTCGTCAGAAGCCCGAAATTCTGACAAACAGTCTTAGCAAGGGATAATTATCGTATTACCCAGTTACTGGCTTGTGGAGGTCAGATAGGTAGTCGCTTCATGTAAACATTGGTATTCAGCTGTATTCGATGAGACTGGAAGCTGACCCCAACATAGTTGGGAAAATGCTAGGCAGATGGGCTTTAATTTTTTTGCGCTGAACGGTATTTTTTTTCTAAGCCTAAGTTATTCCTTATAACATCAGCTATATCCCAGTGAAACGCTCATCAAAATCAGTCAAGCCATTTCGGATATTAGCTGGAACAAACAGACAGGCAGACAAGAACTGTTTTATTGTTATAAGTACCACATATTCTTTCATACGCATTTATTAAAAAGCTGTTATTTTGACATTACAAACAAACACTTCAATTTAATTTATTTGTATGTAAGTATGTATGTATTATGTATGTATAGATAACTAATCATAAACATATCACCATGAGAATTATTGTCTAATCACACTTAACATAACACGTTGTCTTATGAAAGTAACTTAGATATTGCGTCATGTCCTATTAGTTCATTAACATGGAGAACTTATTTTTAACTCCGTAGTGACATTATAATGTTACCGTTCCTTATGTTGTGGTCGTTAAAATGCAGATTAGTGCTCATTTTTTTTGAGATTGGTGATTTATAACGAACTAATGACGTCTATCTTTCCTGGCAAACAAAGCTTTGATTGAACCTCCAGTAAAATGCGTCATCATGATCACTAGTGTAACCTTTTGAAGCACAATCAGCCTATATAGCCGTTCCCACTGCTGGGACACAGTCTTCTCTATGTGAGAGAGAATGGGCCGTAGTCATCCCGCAGGCATCCAGTGCGGCTTGGTAGATGTCACATGTCTTCGAATTAAGGTCCGCAAGGAGTTTAAAAGCAGTGGTAATGAAATAATTTACACAAAGTAAAGTCACGGTAATAATAAATAATATTACCGTGGTAAAGTGCCTGCCTGAGTTTTTACAGTCACGAGCAAAATTATGTATACACTCGGCTTTATTCGAAAGCGATTTACTCCTTCATTTTTTAATGAAATTTTATGTTGTTACGAACATAGCATTTTCGAACCTATAGGTTTATGTAATGTATTTCAACAAAAATCGAAAAGAAAAGCGAAAAAATCGCAATTGAAAGTTGACAAGTCTTGACATATTGGTGCTCGTGACTGTACCTACGACCTACAACTCGTTGGTGGTTACTGCTCTTATTGCCATTACTTTTGACGGCATGGTTGGCGCAGTGGTTAAGCGATTGACTGCTGCGCTGCATGTCGCGGGTTCGGTTCCTGCACGGAACAAATATTTGTATAGCCTACAAGTAGTTGTTCCGGGTCTGACTGTTTGTGTATGTAAGTTTAAATGTTTGTAAACGCACCCACGATACAGGAGAAATTCCTCGCGTCGGGTAAAGTTTTATAAAAAAAAAAAAAAATTGCACCTTTCGAAGAGTGCTTGCATAAAGAAGCGGGTTCCCAATAAAGACAAGTTGGTACCGATCGGTGCGGGTGAAATAGTCCCACATTAACTTATGCGCTCACTCATAAAGAAACAGCTAAAACATGTAACGTTTCCTTCCGAAAACCAACCTACAGAGATCTGGCTCTAAATCATGATCAGAGGGGCAATTCTGGTAATTTTAAGAACGATCACAGTCTGATCTCAGTCTCAATCTGTCAAAAATACGTCTAATTTCCATTCAACTCGATTTTCGGCAACTCTCATCAAAATACATCCTATCCTACTAATCCTACTAATATTATAAACATGAAAGGTTGTATCCATAGATGGATGGATGGATGGATGCAAAAACTCCTGAACGGATTTGGATGAAATTTGGCACACGGGTGATTTATAACCAGGATTAACATATAGGATACTTTTTATCCCGATATTCCCACGGGATCGAAACTTATGCGGGTGAAACCGCGGGGCGCAGCTAGTATTATAATAAAATAGTAACGAAGTCAAAACTGTAATTTGAATATTTTTGAAAATAGTAATTGCTATGAGGTGTGGGAACGAATCAGAGGCCGAAAATATAGTTTTTAATTTTTGCCCCTTTGTCTGGATGTATATTCGGGATTGGCGCAAAAACGGCTGAATGTATTTGGACCTGGATTAATAAATATGGAACGTTCCGAGATATTTTCCAACATGTATACGGGCGAAGCCACTGGAAAAAGCTAGTCTATAATATGGGTAGCTGTTCTGGATACAAGCGCTTAAGCTCCAGAATGTTTGAGAGTAGGTTCGCGATTGCTTCCTTCAACACGAACCTCGCATACAAATATCCGAACATACAAATCTCATGATTACAATAAACGTTATTTTACAGGGGAAGATAAAAGTGTGGAACTCTCTGCCAACGTCTGTGTTCCCATAGCTAGGGAACAGGCATCTTCTGTGCACGCTCGGTCCATCATAGACCTCATTCATCGCTTTCGTCGTAGGCGTAATCGACGTCAAGAGCAGGCTCATTCAACAATTTAAAAACTCGATGGGTCACAGAAAAACTGGTGTTTTTGGATATGGATTTTAGATTTTTGAGCATCCACTTAGAGAAAGAAAGAAAAATGCGTTTATTGGCATCACAGCAAAAAAAATACACCTTAAAATTATAAAAAACTGAAAACACATGTCAAGAGAATGCAAAGTTGATAATTTTTTAAATTAAAAATTATGACTTGCGCAGACGTCATACTAAATAAATTATTGAGGATTAACAAAATTGTCGAACACGCTATGCTGCCACTAATTACACTCGAGAGCAATGAATCCGGGTCACTTGAAGAATCCTAAAAATCTCGGAAACTAAAAACGCTAGGTTAATGCAATAAATTGTATTTAATAGACAATGTAATACTCCTTAAGTGGAGGTATTAAAACTTCTTAGTTATTGTAAAGTTATATCATAAAAAAATCAAATTTGAAAAAGGGCCACTTTCGAAGATGGAACTACGAAATTACAGCATTTGGTTTTGCTTTTGTTTGTAATCTGTCATTTATGTGGGTACATAAACCATGTTGATAGTGCTCTATATTCATTATTCAAGCTGAAATTATGTCGCTTACGCCTGAAGAATGCACCAGAATACTTACAATGCTGGAAACCGGCCGGAGTCAGCGCGATACAGCCAGGACTGTCGGTGTGTCGCTGTCAACAGTACAAAGAGTTCTCCGACGTTACGAAGAAACTGGTTCTAACCTACGCAGACCAGGAACGGGCAGAACCAGGTCTACCTCAGCACGAGAAGACCGATACTTGGTGAACACCATGCTTCAAAATCGCTTTCTCACAGGAACTGAACTCACAAATCAGTTTCGACGCCTCGGAGGAAGTAACCCAAGTGCATGGACAGTAAGACGTCGGCTTGCTGAATCTAACTTAAAACCCCTTAGACCTGCAAACGGCCCTAAACTGGAGCGTGAGCATCGTATTTCAAGACTAAGATATGCCCAGAGCCACGTAAATTGGAGTATTGAAGATTGGTCAAAAGTTATGTTCTCCGACGAATCAAAATTTATGCTCTACAAGCACGATGGAAGACACAGAGTGTATCGAAGACCAGGGGAAAGATTCAAGCAAGCATGCATCGAAGAAAAAGTAGCCTACGGTGGTGGGTCTGTACTTGTGTGGGCCGGAATTTCTTCTGAAAGTCGCACAGAGCTGGTGATCATAGAAAACGGCTCTTTAACTAGCGTAAGATATGTGGAAGAAATCCTCAATGATCACGTTGGTCCATTTATGGTCAATTTAGGTGAGGATGCTATATTTATGCATGACAATGCCCGACCTCATACAGGTAGGATTGTGAATGACTACCTTCAAGAGATGAACATTACTCGTATGGAGTGGCCAGCGCGCAGCCCGGATATCAACCCGATCGAGCATGCTTGGGACGAGCTAGGCAGATGCGTAAAACAACGAAACCCTCCCCCAATCACGCTTCGTGAGCTCAAAATTGCTCTCACAGAGGAATGGGAGAATATTCCCCAAAATCGTATAAGGAACTTGGTGTACAGCATGCCAAACCGCGTAAACGCAGTAATGGAAGCACGAGGAGGCAATACGAAGTATTAAAATTCAAGAAAATCGTAATAAAGTTCAAAAATTTCATGTTTCCTATTTTTGTTTTAAGGAGAGATCAGCAGTTTTTTTCTTTATGTAATTTTGTGTTAATAAAATGTATGGTGACTCATATTTTTTTTACTTTCATTTAAGGAGTATTACATTGTCTATTAAATACAATTTATTGCATTAACCTATCATTTTTAGTTTCCGAGATTTTTAACATTCTTTAAGTGACCCGGATTCATTGCTCTCGAGTGTAGTTATGATTAATTAGTAATTACTTACATAAAAAACAAAGAACTTCTGAACCATGACTCATTATAATTGCCAAGCAAATGATTTGTTCAATAATTTAAATAGAAAAAAAATTGTCTAGACTTGTTGTGTTCAAATCACAATAAATAATCAGAATGGCTAAACAAAGGACATACTTACTCAAGGAAATGATAATGTGATTGATCATGCTCATGTGACGACAAAAAAGAAATAAAAAAAACAGAAATTGGCGCCGATTCCCTTGTTCGCAAACTAAACTAAATTTAAGTTCAGTGCATCTTTTTCTTTCTATTTCATTAAGAAAAGGACAGAAGATAAATATTAGTTTAGTCCTGTCAAATGAAGATACTCCATAGACAGTTTAGATGTGATTAAAAACATAGCTACTAAAAATACGTCAATTTACGTCAGGTGCTGACTAATTTGACAGGACTAAACTAATATTTATCTTCTGTCCTTTTCTTAATGAAATAGAAAGAAAAAGATGCGCTAAACTTAAATTTACTTTAGTTTGTGAACAAGGGAATCGGCGCCATTCTGAAATATTGTCATCACTTGCGCATTCTTAGCCCAGTTTGAAGTAAGTGTCTATAGAGGGAGAATGTAAAACACATCACTCCCTGTTTATGCCTGCAATGGTAATGTATTTATTCCGCATAATAGTAAAGTCAGGGATATTATTTTATTTATTTATTAAAATCTCCCTTACAACTATCATTACAGGTATATATGTACCCAATGCGACAGTGTGGTAATTTTACAAATCTATTCTACATAACTTATCATTTACAATTATTGTTGGCATATCGTGTCAATGGGTATAAATAGCCTGATTAACTGTGACGAATGTTTACGGCAACGCTTGGTAATTTCTTGTATATGGTAATTAATGTAATTCAGTAATTCATTCACGTTTTACTTTGTGTAAATTATTTCATCATCACCTTGTTCTCAAAACGGTGAAGGAAAACATCGTGAGGAAACCGACATGTCCTAGAACCAAAAGTTCTAAGACACGTGACACTGACTCTGCGTGGTAGATTATAGCCCATTCCCTCTCAAAGAAAGGAGGCCTGTGTCCCAGCAGTGGAAACATTATAGGCTGATTATGCATGGAATGGGAATTTGACAAAAAAACGGTGAAGTTTATTGTCAATCTTTCCCCGTAGGTATTGGTTAATTGTAATCATGCGCCTACCTTGTGACGTTACATAAGGACCCATGTAGATTCAACATCATCATTTCAGTCCGGAATCACCGAGGCAATCACTCCGCCCTCACGCCCCTAGTCGCCGCAGGAGACGTCCTGGACGGGAGTCAACAGCCGACTCCCGGCCACCGTAGGCGCAGGCTTGCAGCTCGCCGCCCGGTAAGGACCAGGCCCGGGTCGACGGCGCGTTGTGTTCCACGCGCGCCTCAAAGAGATGTCAGCACGAACTGACGGGGTCCACTAGGGCTGATGCCGCAAGAGCGGCGGGTTTTTTGAAAGAGATACCGTGGCCCCTGGCATAGGCAACTGAAGGAACACGGGTGGGTTTTAGTCAGTAAAAGACTGACACGCCCTTCCGCTCAGCCCAGAGCGGGAGAGGTCATTTGATGATTTTCCACCCAAAAAAAAGCCCGGAATCACCCAATACTGGGTATACGTTTCCCCTTTCTTCTGCCATACCCTGTACTGTGATTATTTTTTTAAAATCGAATATTGAATTTCCTTCAATACTTACGAGTATATTGTCCCTCGTTTTACCAGTCACTCTGTATCTTAAAAATGCACGCTTCATGCGACATCACGACATAGAAACTACGCACTCGTAATGTTGTTTGTAAACAACTAAGTACTAATGCATTTTTTATTTAATGTATGACTAAACGAACCTTTAAAACAAGTTCAGAATACACGGAAGCCTAAAACTAGGCCAATAGTGTAATATACACACGGTCATGGCGAACGGGGTGCTTAAAATTAAAAACAAAATAATGATTTCCGCGATACGATACAGAACGGTCTAGAAGAAAATCGCGATATAAAGAATAAAATTATCATAAAGATAAACGCCGTCTTGCTGTAGTTACCTAAATAAGAAAACCGTGATGTCAAGGAAATAGTATCTTTACATATTATAAATTAAAGCTGCTTTTTGTGTCTTACTGTGTGACCGCGTTGATCTTCTAAACTACGCAACAGATTTTGATGCGGATTTAATCATTATCTAGAAAATTCGGTTTCGGAAGGTTTATGTGTATATTACTTTAATATTTAACCCCTAAATAATAAAGAAATCTCAATGTTTTGTCAAGTCATAAAAACTATATGATAATCTACTTCATAGCATGGCTGAACTCTGCAACAGAGGTACCTAGGATAAATAACAAAAGAAATACTTTCCCCCTTGGGATTAAATAACAAAGATCAGCGACGTATCTGCGTAACAGATTGACAATGTGTTTAATTTTGAAACAATCAACAACATTCATTGTATCGTTTAGGTACGTTGTAGGGCAGACAAGTTTTCTAAACATGTGAAGCAATGGATGAAGATTTTTTTTCAAAGTGTTTTAATGTCTATTAGTGGAACGTACAACAAGTTTACAATTTATGGTCCGCATTTCTAATATAATACATTTTACAGAAGACCTACTCCGCGATCACAGGATGCTGCTAGAATTAACTTTCATCTGTTTGAAGTAATTTAGATCTTAAGGTCTAATATTCCTTTCAAGTTTGTAGGTTTAATCCTATGAAAACCAATTCATTTCCTTCACGGAATTCCGTTGATTTACAAAGGCTTCATTATCAATCAAATTGGCTTCCTATTCAAACTTCATTACGATTAATAACCACCCCTGTTTTTTTTCGAAGCGTGTTATTGCAGTGATTTCTCGGAAAGAAAATTAAGCCGCTGGTCCCGTCCCATCCAGTCCTTTTTGATCGTCGTTACAGGCAGTCAGAAGCCCAAAAGTCGGACAACCAGTCTTACCAGGGGTATCGTGCCACCTAGTGACTGGGTTGTGGAGGTCAGATAGGCAGTCGCTCCGCAACCTCGACATAGTAGTTGAACATTTTTGTTCAGTGATAAAGTGTTGAAACCATGGCATAATAGGAGTAGGGTATTATATTAGTAATAAAATAATAATATTATTATTATTATATTATTAGTAGCACTTTCCGTAATATAAATTGATAGATTATAGTTGTTGCATTTCACGAGATTACAATAATTTAATAAACAATGGGCAGACTATTAATAATGTACGTTATGTACACTATGTGCTGGGTTGGTGGACACAATTAAATACTGGCAGAGTTTTAAAGATATATTGGCACACTTACATAGTTGGTTATACAGGAACATCGAGCGATTGAAACGTGGTAATTTTCAAATCAACCTATATTAATACCCCAGTTACGTAGGCACACGTAGTGGGTACCCCTATCATATTTTACAAGTTTTCACTTATAGAATCGTTTATTTTACTTTACATTTCCGACAGGTTTGGACTTGTCTGAACCTGCTCGGAGGCAGGATCCCGAGCTGTGATTGCATCCAATCACAGCTCTGATAAATAGCTAGTGTTACATCTAGACTTTATACAATCATCATAATAATACGTACGTTATTTACTGATCCTTATAGTAACACATAGACTGTATACAAACATAACAATAGACTTTATACAAACATAACGATATTCATGCTATTTACTACTTATAATCACACATGGACTCTATCTAACAAGTTATTTACTGATTCACTGTTTTACATTCATTCTCATTTACTGAGTCATTGTATTGTCCCGCACATCACTCCCGCCGTGCGACCGTGTCGCATCTGTAGCCGGTGCGGGTTCGTCTTCTTTTTGTAGAGGCAGGAGTACCAGCTTTCTCACCGGCCGTCGCAGCACGCCTCCCTTGGTGCGCACGTCCACCGTGCGTACGATGTCGTCGGGACCTGGATATGTTGCGATGACTCTGCCACGCGCCCATGTGTTGCGGGGCAGGTTGGCGTCAACGATCTGTACGAGGTCATTGACCTGTATTCTTGGCCCTTTTCCGTGCGGCTCCTGCCGGTGTTGCAGCTCCGGAAGATACTCCTGGACCCAGCGCTTCCAGAAGAGGTCAGCGAGCCTTTGTGCTGCTCGCCAGCTGGATCTTGATATGGTGTCTTCCTCCTTGAATGTGCCTGGCTGGGGTACTCGCCCTGTTCCTCCCAACAGGAAGTGATTTGGGGTCAGGGCTTCTGGATCCCCTTCGCTGACTGACACGTGCGTCAGCGGGCGGCTGTTGACTGTGTACTCTACCTCAGCTAGCAAGGTGGTGAGTACTTCCTCTGTGGGGTGGCGTTCATGCAGTGTTGCGGCGAGTGCTGTCTTGACTGATCGGACCATGCGTTCCCAGGCTCCGCCCATGAATGGAGCCCCTGGTGGTATGTAGCGCCACGCAATGGTTCGTTTCGCGGCTTCTTCAGCCGTCGCCTCGTCTATTGCTTGTCGAAGTTCCTTGTCGGCTGCCTTCAAGTTGGTCCCATTGTCCGACCATATCTCTGTCGGACATCCCCGTCGCGCTATCATTCTTCTGACGGCCATTACTGCAGAGTCGGCGGAGAGTGAGCCGGCTACCTCTAGGTGTATGGCACGTGTGGTGAGGCACGTGAATAGCGCTACGTATCGCTTGTGACGAGCGCGTCCGACAGTCACCGACAGAGGTCCGAAGTAGTCGACCCCCGTGTATGTGAAGGGTCGTTCGTGATGAGCCAGACGGCAGGCTGGTAGGTCACCTGTTCGTGGGTGTGGCGGCGCCTGTGTTCTCATTCTGCAGAACAGGCATCTTCGTAGTAACGCTCGTGTAGTAGGGCGTAGTCGTAGCACCCAGTACTGCTGCTTGCACTCGTTTACGGTGGCCTCTACACCGGAGTGATGTAATCTCCGGTGAATGGACTGTATCCACAGTTTGATTGTGGGATGGTCACCGTCGAGTACTAACGGTGTCTTAAATTCTTCTGTCATATCGCGGACAGCTTGAATTCGGCTTCGGAGTCTTATGGCATTATTGATGTACTCGACGCTCAGCTGATACAGACGACTTTCTTTGCTGACGGTCTTATGTTTCTTTAGATCTTCTATTTCGTCTGTGAAGCTGTCTTCTTGTGAGGAGCGCATGAGAAGGTCTTCTGCTGACCTGAGAAGCTCGGCTGAGACAGGCATCAGCTTCTTTACCTTAGGTGGGGCTATCTTCTGTGTCGCTGTTGTTCGCTGGGCCACTGGCTTCTTTACCTTTGACCAACTTGGGTCTGCCTCTGCGTTCTTCTTTGTCTTTCTGTAGTTGACGCTCTGTTTTATGGGTTTGCAGAGGTCAATAAATTGAAGAACTCGTGCTGCTGTGTATCGAAGGCGATCCCAGTTGGAGAATCTGGTGGGGTCAGGTAAACCTTCTGTTAACTTCAATTCCTTCTTGTTGCTTACATGGCATATCTTCTCTTCTCCAGAAGATTCTGTTGCAGGTGCAGAGGTATCGGTGGGCCAGGAGTCTTCCATTTCATAGAGGAAGTCGGGGCCTCTATACCAGCGATGGTCCTTGTTGAAGGTTGGTGGGACGTCTCTCGTCGCGTCGTCTGCCACGTTCAGTTTTGTCGGGACCCATCGCCAGTCGTTGACTCTGGAACTTTCTTCGATTGCTGCTAGACGATGAGCCACGTAAGGTTTGTATGAACGTGACCCTGTCTTTATCCAGGTGAGTACTGTTCTGCTGTCTGTCCAGAACACCTTGCGGTCGGGCTTTCTTTCGTGTTCCTCGACCACTGTTTCTGCGAGCCTGGTTCCCATGACTGCTGCTTGTAGCTCCATCCTCGGTATCGACGTCAGCTTTAACGGTGCCACCTTTGCTTTGGCTATTACGAGTGACAGGGCGACTTCGTTGTTTGCTGTTACCGTCCTCCAGTATAGGACTGCAGAGTAGGCGGACTCGCTGGCATCGGTGAAGACATGGAGTTGGAGTGAGATGGCTTCACTGTAATGGAGGTAACGTCTTGGTATCGTTACGTTGCAGAGACTCTTTAGGTGAGTCATCCAGCCCTCCCAATGTTCTGCTAGGTCTTCATCGATCTCGTCGTCCCAGGCTGTTCCTCTGCGCCAGACTTCTTGCAGGAGCTGCTTTGCTCTTATGGTGACGGGTGAGGCGAAACCAAGCGGGTCGAACAGCGACATGACTATTCGCAGAGCTTCTCTTTTTGTGGGTTTCTTCCCTTCTATTAGTGTCGATGGGATTCTCGCTAAGTTGAGATTGAACGTGAACTCGTCTGAGTTTACTTTCCAGATCACGCCCAGTACTCGTTCTGTTTTTTCTTCTGTGTTGTAGAGTTCCATGTCATCTACTTCTTCCTTCTCACCGAGTATTTCTAGTAGTGTCGGCGAGTTGGACTTCCATTGCTTTAGTTCAAAGCTGGCTTTCTTGTGTACTTCTCGTACACCTTTTGTGACGCGCTCTGCATCTTCGATACTTCGAAAGCTGTCGAGGTAGTCGTCTACGTAGTGCTTCTTTACTATCGCTGCTGCGGCTTCTGGGTGGGTTTTCTCATGTTGCTTGGCGTTCAAGTTCTTTACGTATATTGCTGTCGACGGTGAACTTGAGGCGCCGAATATTAGAGACGTCATTCTGTACTCCGTCGGAGGTTGGCTGTCTCGTCGATCCCCACGCCATAGATAGCGTAGTGCGTCTCGGTCTTCTGTTCGTAGCTTGACTTGCATGAACATTTCTTTGATGTCTGCTGTGACCGCGATCATGTGTTGTCGGAACCTCATGACGACGCCTGGTAGTGACTGTAGGAGATCAGGCCCTTTAAGTAGCATGTCGGTGAGAGCCACTCCCCTTGTCTTGGCCGCTGCGTCGTGGACTACTCGTAGCTTATCTGGTTTCATTGGATTGACTACAGCGAAGTGCGGTAGGTACCAGGTCTTGTTCTGAGTCTTCTGTGTCGGAGCTGGCTCAGCGTAACCCTTTACGATGAGAGCTTCCATCTGTTCTGTATACTTCTGTTTCAGGTCTGGATCACGATCGATCTTCTTCTCTATGTTGAAGAGTCGTTTCAGCGAGCTGTCATAGTTGTCAGGAAATGTGACATCTTCTTTGCGCCAGAGAAGACTAGTTTGGAATCTTCCTTCCTCTGTTCTGGTGGTAGTCTTCTCCAGTATTCGGAGTGCTCGCTCTTCTGGATCGGTGTTTGGTCTCTTAGGGTTGATGCAGAGCGCGTCCATCTCGAAGTATTGCTTCACTAGTACTTCTAGATTATCTTCTGGGTCTTCTGTGATATGAGACACGAAGTCGATATTATGTCCGACGGTTCGTGTTTGGCTGCCGTGGAGTACCCAACCCAGTGGCGTGAGGGATGCCACTGGTTGGTTCTTGTTCCCTCTTCTGACTTCTGTTGTCAACAGAAGATGCCAGTTGTCTTGCCCAATTAATACTTGCGGCTTTGCATTTGCATATGTGAGGTGGTTGCGGATGTCTGTTAGGTGTTTGCATCCTTCCACCGTTTCTGTCGGTACCCGTTGAGACGAAACATGCAAGTTCTTTACTGTGCGTGCTTGTACTTGCTCTTCATGATCGTTGAACCCTTTCAACTTGATGCTGACTCGACGTGAAGTTGATTCGGATGCCTTCAACTCATTGATAGTTTCTATTTTCAATGGGTCTGTGGGGCCCGTTGCTCCGATGCTGTTTGCCACGTTGTCGTCGACCAGCGTGACTGTTGACCCGTCGTCCATCAATGCGAAAGTGTCGACTGTACCCTTTGGACCCTTGACTTGTATTGGTAGGATCTTTAGGTATGACTGCTTCTTTTTCACAGTCCAGGCTGAGTTGATGACTTCTGTAGCTTCTTTTGATTCTTCTTCTTTAGTCTCTGCCTTCTCTTTCTTTTTATTGTAGTGTAACAGCTTATGATGTGAGTATTTGCAGCTGTTGACACCACACTGACGAGGTCGGCAGCTATGAGTCTTGTTTCTGTATCGAAGACATCTGAAGCATAGGCGTTTGGACTTGGCTGTGTCCCACCTGCTGTTTTCATCTAACTTCTTGAACTGTTCACAGTCCGCTGTGTTGTGACCCGTTTCTTCACATACAGGACACTTTGATGTACTTGCTTTTTCTATCACGTTGTGGACCTTCTGTGTTTTCTTCTGTTGAGTGGCCGCTGTACCTGATGTTAGTTGCTCAGGTAAAGCGTATGGCCCGCATAGGTTCGCTTCTCTCATAAGGAACCTGTCTAACTTCACTAAGTCTGGATCTTCTCTCGGTTGTATAGATGAGAAATCGTAGTATCTGTAGCGAAGTGTAGGCGTAAGCTTATCTATGACTGTCTTTGAGACTTCTGGGTTATATAGATAATGTATGCAGTTGAGTGTCTTCAATGTTGCTACGATGTTAGATACTTTCGTAGCGAATATACAGATGTCACGCGGTGATTCAGTAAGGCGTGGCAGGGCGCGAAGCGTCTCCATTTCCACCATGGCGATGGACTCTGGTCTTCCAAATCTTGACTCTAGGGTCTTCATGATATCTGCTGGATGTGTGTTGGTAATCAGCAGACCTTCAACTGCTTCCTTTGCTTTACCCTTTAATGTTCTTCGTAGTCTGTTTGTATTCTCAATTATCGTATGCATGCTTTCAGTTTCATAATAAGCAGCACGAAAGGGTAACCACTCTTGATGTGATCCACTGAATATGGGTAGTTCAACAAACCTCGGTCGTTGACCTGCGTTGACGGCGCGTGTGATTGCTTCGGCGAGCGCAGCGAGGTCGGATTGGCCTCCCGCTGATAACTGTTGCGGTTGTTGCACTTGATATTGTTTATCACTGATCACTGGATTGTTATTGTCTATAGCGAACGGCGTGAGGTTATGTTGGCCTCCCGCCGGTAACTGTTGCACTTGATAATGTCTATCACTGATCACTGGATTGTTATTGTTTATAGCGAACGGGGTGAGGTTATGTTGGCCTCCCGCCGGTAACTGTTGCACTTGATGACGTTTATCACTGGTCACTGGATTGTTATTGTCTATGCGCGTAATCACTGGCACTTCTGTAGGACGATTCTGTTGATCGGCGATCGCGAGCGTAGGTCTGTTCTGTTGGTTTTCCAGCCAGTTATCAACTCTTCGGTTTGTTTCTTCCTTGGAGTAGATGGAGACGTCATCTTCTTCATCTTCGGAATCTTCATATTCCAAAGTAGCTAAGCGTGCTGTGGCTAGCTCTATCTGTAGGCGTAGCAAATCTTCTTTAGCCTTTGCTAATTTGTAGGCTTTCAGTTTGCTATGTGTAGATCCCCCCCCTCCCCCCTTCTTGCTAGGGGAACGAGGTTCATGTGGTCCGCTCGGCAGTGGCAGACCAGCTGTATTCTTGACCCGCTTAACTGTAGATGTTTCTGTTGCGGGTCGTGTTCCTTTACTATTATTTCCAACAGCTGTAGGTGGGTTCATTGGTAGCTTCGTTGTCGCGTCGATAGGTAGCGTCGTAGCAGTCGAAGGCGTCACGGACAGAGGTTTAGTGGCGGCGGCGAGGGCGGCGATGACAGCGGGGGGCGACACGGTGGGCGGGGCGGCGGCGGCGGGCATTGATACGGCGGACGTTAACGTAGCTGACGAGGTACCAGTATATTCCGTGGTACCTGTCTCGGCGGTGTGCCCCGTAGTCGTGGTTCCTGTAGCGGCCGTCCCGGTAGTAGCTGTCCCGGTATCCGTGCTTGTACCCGATGCTGACGTGGTGGCAGGTTCTTCTGTTGAAGGCTGTGCCCTAGCCGGCCTGCGCCCTTTTCCCTCTGACCGTGTGACTGGCATGATGCGAACCGATGATCAACGATATTATTTACGATGATCTTCAAACTGCAGGCAGCTATTTCCACTTTATCCGGTGCGAAGGACCATTTAATGTACGTTATGTACACTATGTGCTGGGTTGGTGGACACAATTAAATACTGGCAGAGTTTTAAAGATATATTGGCACACTTACATAGTTGGTTATACAGGAACATCGAGCGATTGAAACGTGGTAATTTTCAAATCAACCTATATTAATACCCCAGTTACGTAGGCACACGTAGTGGGTACCCCTATCATATTTTACAAGTTTTCACTTATAGAATCGTTTATTTTACTTTACATTTCCGACAGGTTTGGACTTGTCTGAACCTGCTCGGAGGCAGGATCCCGAGCTGTGATTGCATCCAATCACAGCTCTGATAAATAGCTAGTGTTACATCTAGACTTTATACAATCATCATAATAATACGTACGTTATTTACTGATCCTTATAGTAACACATAGACTGTATACAAACATAACAATAGACTTTATACAAACATAACGATATTCATGCTATTTACTACTTATAATCACACATGGACTCTATCTAACAAGTTATTTACTGATTCACTGTTTTACATTCATTCTCATTTACTGAGTCATTGTATTGTCCCGCACAAATAATTTAAATAATATAACAACACGCCTGTAAACCGCATGGTTAGGCAGAGATTTGCCCATAGTTCATTTTCTTATTTATTCTAATGA
Organism: Apamea anceps; assembly: GCA_951799955.1. NCBI lineage: Eukaryota > Metazoa > Arthropoda > Insecta > Lepidoptera > Noctuidae > Apamea > Apamea anceps. The sequence goes on along the minus strand of OX637504.1, from coordinate 3,417,155 downwards.
ATTGATTCTTTCTAATGATTTCTAGAGATATAATTTGAAAAGACGCATATCACATATTTAAATGTAATATTATTTATTGTAGTTTCATAAAAAAAGAATTAATGACAACAATACTCTAATTCCTATTTACCTTATTTATAATGAATCATGCCAGGGTACCAGGGTCCATGTGAACTTTATAACTATTGATAAGACCTTGCAAACACGTGTTATGCAATAAAAATATGAATTTCGCCTGTTAAATCCCATGTAATAGGGAATGAGCCCATTGCCATGCCAGGCTGCCACTGAGAAGTTTCTGATGGAAAAACCCAATAACACACACTTTTCCCGATCTGCGAATCGAACCTAAGCACTCTTGCTCAGCAGTAGCGCTTGTCACCGCTAGACCAACGAGCAAGTAAAAAAAAATATGAGTATAGATTGTGACAGAAACAATAGTTTATTACATAATCAGCCTATAATGTTCCCACTGCTGGGACACAGGCCTCCTCTCAGTGAGAGGGAGTAGGCGATATCCACCACGCAGGCCCAGTGCGGGTAATAGTTTATTACCCACACCTATTAATAAAAAGACTATTCATTTTGCTAACGCAAACTGCTTACCAAATAGAACGAGTGTGTGTCACATTACTACAAACAAAGCACTATCCAAGTTCATGGTTGGATAGTATCGATAACAAATAAGTAGTTTACATCCAAGGTCATTAGGTAAGTTGTTTCACAAAATAACTACTAGCTGTGCCCCGCAGGGTTCACCCGCTTATTTATAAATTATTTCGTGTTTGCCAAGTCTAGTTCTTCCCAGCTTTTTTTTTTCTCTTAAGTGTCGTAATGTGATTTAAAATAGCCTATAACCTTTCTCAAGAATCAGCATTGCCATCCAACGTAGCAATGCTGCCAGCCTTTTGGGCACTTGTCCCATTGACAGCGATGCGGACGAATTTTTTATGTTCAAGCTCTCTTCTCTTTAAATTATATTGTTGTGCATAATATAATTATATATTTTAGTATTAGCTTGTAGTTATATTGCAATTAAGGGTTATCAAAAGTTAATGGGTAAAATCATTGAATTGAGCTATCAAGTGCAGAATTTTTCAAATCCGAATGGTTTCTCCAGAGATCAGCGAATTCAAACAAAAAAACAAACTCTTCAGCAGGTATATCGGGTATAAAAAGACACTTAACGACATCGCCCGTCATTTTTATGACCATACCTGGGAACCTTCTGGTTACGGAGTAGGAAAATATCCAACTTTTATTGGCGTGGTTTTACGAAAACCAGTTTTTAATGTTTTACGAGTATAACACAACTTTAAACACGACGCCTTTACCGTTGCATGCACACATAAGCAAAAAAATTGCGATTTGTGGTAATGCGCAATGTAACACCATTGCGCATTACCGCAAATCGCAAATTTACACCCAAAAAATAAAAGTCGTATCCCAGTAAATAAATTTATTTATAGATATTAAATTTATCTTATCTCTATAGTAATATATCTTTTATATGGCTGATTTTTCCAACGCTAGATAAATTTATCGGAGGAATAATTTTAAATTTTTGACAGTTCTTCCATACAAAATCTGTCAGACGTCAATTTTATTCTACGAATGAAAAATATTTGTCGACTAGCTTCTGCCCGTGACTTCGTCGGCGTAAAGCAACTTTCTTATTTTTTTTTTTCGTAAGAACCTTCTACAAAGTATTAGAAAACTTAAAAAAAAAGTGAATGAAATCGGTAAAGTCGTTCTCAAGTTATGGCGTGACCAAGGGAAATAGGGATTTATTTTTATATATATTATATAGATTGGAAAATCAGCCCTTAGTTTGACACACAGAATGCGTAGTTGACGGCTATGTGATGGGTCTTTTTACACCCTATATTAGCCCCTCGTATCGGGTATCGTATTACCCAGTAATTGGGTTGTGGAGGTCAGATAGGCAGTCGCTCCATGTAAAATACTGGTATTCAGCTGCATCCGGTTAGACTGGAAGCCGACCCCAACATAGTTGGGAAAAGGCTAGGCAGATGATGATTAGCCCTTCGTATGTTACGCAGACTTATTAAGTTCGGTAACAATAGAAAAAGTAATTGTTTCTCATAAGTGACAGTTGATTTCTTAGTATAGATATTATTATATGTCAAACACAGTTGCACAATGCGCTGTTGAGCATGCATCGAACACCTATAAGTTAATGTATGACACAGCATATATTTTGTTGACATGACAACAGGGAGATTTTCAACACACTTATCATTAGATTCACTTTTTAATAAGTTTTTTTCTATGTATTACATCTAACTTATTGTCGGGGTTGACAGCCCTAGGTGCACTGAACATGACTTGTTTTGTGCAACTTTGCTTCTGGAAACTGTAATACTAATAATACCATGCAAGGTTGTCGACATGTGGCATGTGGACTCAGCAATAATTATGCCGATAGTTGTGACAGCCAATGGGTTAACAGCCAAGAGCCTCGACCAACACCTGAGGAGGCTCTCGTTGGGCAGCTGGAGCAAGAGCTTGATTCAGAAAGCGGTACTTCTGGACACGGCTCGCATTGTCAGGAGGTTCCCCTCTCTGGAGCCCTGACCGCCGGTAGCTTGGACCCTGTTCCCGATACCGGTGCATAAAACCCGGTCTATAAAATTAATAAATTGTACATTTATTAATTTTATGGATAAAAGAAACTACGCTTGCTGCGGTTGGTCCGTGTATGGGTGACCATCTTTACATATCAAAACCTCTCCGTCTCTCGGTGTCCTTTTTTTTATGCGTCATGTTTGCCGCAAATAAATGCTTTTTCTTTCTTTCTTTCTTTCACGTTAAGCCGTTGGTCCTGGCTGTCATTTGTGGATCTTTGACAGTCGTTCCAGGCCGTCAAAAACCCGAAAGTCTGACACCCAGTCTTTCTAACGGGTATTTTATTACCCAGCCAGTTAGGTTGTGGAGGTCAGGTAGGCAGTGGCTCCATGTAAAATTCTATATAAATAGTCAAACCGGGTACAGCGGTTTGACTGGAAGCCGACTCCAACATAGTTGGCAAAAGGCTAGGTAGATGATGATGACAAACAAATATAGAATTAATGACATCATTTTTGCATTAAAAATAATAATCATTATTGAGAATTATTATAATTAGCCCAGTAAAATTCTGTATATTTTGAAAGTTCAGAAATACGAGTATTTTATTATGACACTGACAAAGCAGAAACACTATTGGAAGTATTTTGATAACTTACAAAAAAAGTAAACTAACTTTTGCCCGTGGCATTAATAATAACAGTTAGCATTAGTTTATTTCGGACCAAAGAATCCATAGAGTGTTAGTAAAATAATATTAAAACAACTTATTATCTAGTGTTAGTACCAATTACCCTCTGCACAAACTGCTTTACAATTGGAGAGCCAAAACTGTCCGCTACAGTTCTCAGGATGCTGTTGTCTCTCACACTCCTCAGGAGAGACGCTGTTTTTTTGCATTAACCGCGAGGAACGTTCTACTGGGATAAAAAGCATCCTGTATTTCCAGGTCATGGCCTATCTCCATTGAGGTGGTCCAGTGATAACGACCCCGAGTTACGAGTTAGGTCGTGGGGTCGAACCCAGACAGGCGCTTTACTTAGTGTAAATAATTTCAAGACCACTGCTTTCAAAACGGTGAAGGAGAACATCGTGAGGAAACCGGCATGTCCTAGAACCAAAACTTCGAGGACATGTGACATGTAACAACCCGCACTGGGCCCGCGTGGCAGATTACAGTCCACTCCATTTCGAAGAGAGGAGGCCTGTGTCCCAGCCGTAGGAGCATTAAAGGCTGATTATGTATGGTCTGTCTGTGTGGCCATCCAAATCCCTTCAGCCATGAACGCGTGAAAATGTTACAGACAGGTTGAAAATGTCACTTTCGAATTTTAATATAAGTACAGGGTGACAGGGAATCTCGACGTATTCCTTGAAAGGCAACAAATTTAGTCTAGTTACCTAGGGTTCAAAACTGGATGGTTACCGAGCTGTGCCGGTTCTTCAATTTTTTTTTGAAGTTTTCTGATTTGTTACCAAAAACAATTTATTATAAGAAAAAACTACTCCACTCCAAACATTTAATTGATACTTTTCTGAAAGTTGAAAAAATGAGTGATCATTTAAAAAAAATGCTTCCAGAACTTACATAATCTCAGAAATAAAAGTTCTTTAATAGCAATTTTTTTATTTTTTAACCGTCCAGTTTTGACTCCTAGTTGATTGGACTAAATTTGTTGCTAATGACCTCTAGTATAATCCATTTCAATACGTCGAGTTTCCCTGTCACCCTGTAAACTCGTATCAGTAGGTAGGTATGTCTGCAGTTGGCTATATTTATAATATTATAAGCTATCATAGTCTATAATAGAAGAAGCAAGTGTAGGCCATATCTATAAGTAGGTTGTGAATGAGTTAATGTATCAATCTATTTTGGAAAAATTAAGATATTATTGACTAATAATAAATGATAAGTACCTGTTTGTGATTTTTTATGTTTTAAGTTTTTATAATTCCATTAATTTTGTTTATCTGCTATGATCTCTTCTGGTGGTCCAAGGCTTCCCATTCATTAGATATAACCGTAAGCAAGCGTGTTTTTCGTGTATTAAACCTACATTTCGGCATACCATACATAAAAAACTTTAAATATGCCAATTTAATCGTTTTTCACATTACAGGTCATTTCTTACCAAAAAATAAGTATTTTCTTATTGAAAATATTAACTTGATTATTTTTTACTATTACATCGAAAGTCTACAATCCCCACGGCTGCTATTTGAGATTGAAAATGAAAGAAAGAAATAAAAGAAGGAAGACGTATTTATTGCGACTCGTACCGGATCATAAACTAAATTAAACAGAGTTAAAAAAAAAACTAAGTATAAAAAAGTAACAAAAGGAAAAATGAAACAGAAAGTCCTATACGAAGCCAAAAGGCTAAAAATCATATTTTTATAACAAGTGTATTAAGCATAACATTCAAACTTTTAATTGAATTTAACAATACATCTCAAACATTGGGGATTGATCTATTTTGTATTAGTTAAAACATAACTAATATAAAATAGATCAATCCCCCTGGTTGCTAATTGAGTTTGAAAGTACCATAAAACACTTGAAGACACAAACAGCTAGGAAAATTGTACTTTTTTTCGGGACTTTAATTTTTGGGTACTATAATAATAATATATGAAATACGTCATTAGTTTTTCCCCTACACGTATATTCAAATTTTATTTGTTTCAAATTGACGTTATTTCAAGTTAAACAAATATCAACTTTATTTTAATGTTTATTAAGTTGATTTCAGAGTGACTACTACAAAGTGAGCACTATTGAAAAAGTTATAAAAGTGTTTGAAATTGTAGCGTAAACTGAACTTTATAGTGTAGGAATTAAAGTTATTTTTCCATAAACTCATATTTGTTTACATTTTTGGCAAATATGTCGCGATATTAGATTAAAAATAATCATCTGCCTAGTCTTTTCCTAACTATGTTGGGGTCGGCTTCCAGTCTAACCGGATGCAGCTGAATACCAATATTCTACATGGAGCAACAGCCTATCTGACCTCTACAATTCAGTTACTGGGTAATACTATACCCCTTGGTAAGACTGATTGTCAGACTTACGGGCTTCTGAAGATCCGTAACAACTGTCGAAGATCCACGAATGACAGCCGGGACCAACGGCTTAACCGCGGCAAGCGTAGCTTAATCTGAATTACCGACCCATGCGGCTGTTGTTACTTAGCCATAAACCCCTCTACATCTATATAAAATGTCAGGTATTATTTATCAACGGCTGGGTGACCATCTAGGTATTACTGATCGAGACCCCTCCGTACATCGGAAAGCATTTATTTTGTAGATCTTTGGCAGTCGTTACGGGTAGTCAGAAGCCCAACTCTGACAACCAGCCTTACCAAGAAGTATTTATTGTGTTACCCAGTAACTGGATCGTGGAGCCAAAATATATTATGCAGTTACTTCGTGTAAAATGCTGGTATTCAGCTGCATCCAGTTAGACTGAAAGCTGACTCCAATATATATAGTTGCGAAAAAGCTAGGCAGGTTGATAGATTTGTCAGCTTGTATGGTCATAAAAAATGCAATAACAGTACACTACTACAATCGATTTATTCCGGTCTGATCCCTGAACTTCAATGATGCGGACGATGACGTTTGACTAGAACAAATAAACAGAATGACTATTTCCAGAATCGTGACGAAACATTGACCAGACACAGTAAATTATATCAAACTCAAACCATTTATTTCAATTAAACCATTTCAGGCACTTTTGAATTGTCAACATTTTAAATAGTCGGTCAGTTAGTCAGAAAGTGAAGCTAGTTACCCATTCCAAAACGTAGATCTCTTTGGAGAAGAACGGGCAAGAAACTCCAAGGACACTCTTTTAAATCAAGATATTATTACAAAATCCTGGGTATATTATTCTTATTGCTTCTATATTTGAGAACAATGAAAAAAAAAACAATTTAAAATATAAAATTAAAAATAAGCCCTGGCAGTTAAGAGATGACCAGTCTAAACCGACGACGCCGCCCGTTCACGAACATGACGCGTGGATCAGCACCACCCAGCTCAACCATTTTGTAGGGAACCGAATGATCCAACACACGCGCCACCACCAGTGAGACATTTAAGTGAGCATGACACACTCTCAACTGCCATGCTCTTTCAAGTCAACATCAAAATATCATAAAAACGGATCCATGGTTCTTAAATTACATTAACAAAATTTAAAAAATGCTTCTAAATTATACAAAACTATAGGAATAATCAGGAAGAGGTATTTAATATTCAAGTATTAAGAATTAAATCTTGATTAAATAAAATAAACATTACGTTCGTAATGTCAGAAACAAAAAAAAAATCATGCTTGTCAATCAGGTAAACAGTAAGAGGTCATGTCTCTCGAACTATCTATGTATGTAACTACTAAGTAAGATTACACAATTAAAAAATAAACCAAAGTCAAAACATTGTTAGATACCTACCGTTAGATAATGAATTGTACAAGACCGTATTTAGTTGTGAAATAGTTAATTTGTTACATAACAATTTTATTTGTACTGTTTCTAATATTGTTGTTGTAAAAACTAGCTTATCAGAAGGCCAATTTTCGTAATTTAAAACGTTCAAAATCTAGTCGCAGTCTCATCTCAGCGACAAACTAATGTCAAAAACTTGTCAAAATGTAGGAAAATTAGAAGTATTATTTGACAGATTGAGACTGAGATCAAACCGTGAACGGTCTTAAAATTACGGAACTGACCTATGATCATAGGTCAGTTCCGAAATCGAGCCTTGTGGCTTAATTGCGTGACACAATAAAGTTATCAAAAAATAAAAGGCCCGTTTTGACATTGACAGTTGTAGTAGTTAATAAAGATCAAATTCGCAAAACACGTATTCATTTGTATGAAACTGACAGGTGTCAAGAACGCATTCTCAAATCAAATCTCAAAACGGGCCTTTTATTTTTTGACAACTTTAACAATGCCCAGTGACGATGACCTTGTGAAGGCCACAGGAACCCGTTGGATGCGAAAAGCACGGAACCGGTCGAAGTGGAGGTGCTTGGGGGAGGCCTATGTCCAGCAGTGGACGTCTTTCGGCTGAAATGATGATAACAATGGCAATGCCATTTATTTTGTCAATTTTCATGGCAATTTCAAACATAATTATGAAGCGACGGATCAGGTATTTCCTATAAAAACTTTGTCGTCAACACTGTTGACGATCGGAAAAGAAGTTCCATTCGTTTACGGTTTGGACAAACAGGACTTGTTTTACTATATTTCGATTATTCCCAATCAGTGTGGTGGAGCAGAGTGGTGACCCAATGGTAACGGCCGCAACTTACGTGTTGTAGTTCGTAGGTTCGAGCCCAAGCAGGCACTTTACTTTGTGTAAATTATATCATCACCACTGCTCTCAAAACGGTGAAGGAAAACATCGTGAGGAAACCGGCATATCCTAGAACCAAAAATTCGAAGAACTATTACATCTACCAACCTGCACTGGGCCCGCAAGGTGGATTACGGCCCATTCCCTCTTACTGAGAGGTAGGCTGTGTCCCAGGAGTGGGAACAGTATAGGCTGATTGCGTGGCTCAGTAACACCTTGTCGTCAATACTGTCGACGATCGAGAAAAAAAGTTTAATTCGTTCGGTGTGGACAAACGGGACGTCATTTGCTTTTATTCGATTATTCCCGATCAATTTGTCGTTCAGTGTTGACGAACGAATCTGTTTTTTCCCAATCGTACATATGGTTAGTTCAAGAGCCAGTTGGGAATATTCGGTTGAAAGTGTGTTACGCAATTGAATTGCATTGTTAACATACTAGCTCACTGATGACAATAATACTTAACACACTCAGCTAACTAATTAAACTTAGAAACAGCACTTTCTAAAAGCATTTTCTACTGATTTAATACAATATTATTAGTTGATAAGGTTTTGATGATGCCCACAATGCATTACTGATAACTTAGTCAATATATTTTCCATCATCATCTTCTGTCCAGCCTTTTCCAACTATGTTGGTGTCGCCTTTCACTCTAACCGGATGCAGCTGAATAATTCCCGTAATTTTAAAAGTTTCCACAGTCTGATCTGTCTCAATCTGTCAAAAATACCTCTAGTTTCCCTACATTTTTGACATTTATTGTCGCTGAGATGAGATTGCGACTAGATTTTGAACGTTTTTAATTACGAGAAATTGGTCTTCTTGAATTTCATATTAGCAGCACGAAACCTGGAATTGTACAGACGCCAGCAGGTCAAGCTACCCGAAACTGTCAAATTTTCTCAATTAACCTTGAACCTTAATGCTTTAAAGATAAAGTTGAAAATCTATTAAAGAAATTTGACAGATTGTAGTAGCTTGATGTGCTGGCGTCTGTACCTGATTGATGGCAATAGAATCGCCCCTTATTACATGGCACTTATACATAACTGGCAAAATGTGCGTGTACCACACCTCTGTTTACACTCTTCTGGCATTACAGGCGTGATGTTATGTTATGTAGTAAATGTATCGCGTCAATCGGTTCGTAATCTTTATCTAAACCGTGAAATCTTACCAATAAAATTAACACAGTTTACCACTTCAGCGGAATAATTGCATACAAAAGTTGCCTTTATTGCGTTTATCGCTGTCTCTCTATGTATTTAAATTGGCCTTTTGCATGCAAAAGCAGCAATGGATATATTTTGCGATAGATTTTCCTGCATTTGAGAGCAAATGCGTGAATTACTTAAAATCATGACTGTTTAATTTTGAACAAATATAATCGTCTTAGCTGAGATAAATATCAACAGGGCATAATCGTGATAATACTAAAGGATGTGGTTGCGATAAGGAAAATAATAGCACTAAAGATTCTTAAGAAATCTAACTTCGGTTAGTAATCCCGAGAAATAGGTTTGTGGTTCATCAGTGCAAAAAGTAAGATAACCACGACTTATAAGTTATCTTATTTTTGCACTGATGAACTACGGTGGCAAAGATAACAAAGATTGTACACATAAGTATAACTTTGGCTCTGTTAGTGTGCTTATAAATAGATAATTATGCAAGAACCACCAAGGTATAGTCAGGGAAATTAATTGTTAAAAAATCGGCACCCTACGTCACTTTGCCGTGTTATGGCCATTTCATACACTCTCGACAAATGCCAGTTGTGATTTGAATATACGGACAATTTAAGTTGGTAGGCCATATGCTTAGCAATTTATTTCCCTGACTGCTGGTACCTAAATTCGATTTGATTATATTATGTATTCTGTCTGGGCTTCATATAAAATTAGAAGCAATAGAAGGATAAGATTGCATGGTCATCTCTTACGTTACGTGCTTTCAAACTATGGTGAGTCGCAGTATAGTTTTGTCGCACAAGCGTTAATCGCACATCCATTTGTCGAGCTCACGTAGTAGACTCTTACATTTCCTAGAGGGGATACGACTGCACATCTGTATGTAACGTTCAAATGTTTCAAGAAAGATGAAGGACCAAAAATCATGATTGATTTATGTTTTCTACTGACCTTATTTTCCACTCTGAAATGTTGATAACGCGAATCTAATTAAATTTATGGAAATATAGGTAATTAAGTAATTAATGCGTAATTTGCTTAAACGGGTGTAAATATTCGTAATAAAACAGCCGTGGTAGGTACGGTCAAAGATCTATAACGTCAAGCAATTTTCGAACAAAGTATTTTCTCACACAGCGGGTGCATATCATCTCTTCGAACCGTAATTTTCATTCAAAATTCAAAAACGACATTGCCAACGCAGTGTCGTAAACGGCAAATAATAAGGTACCAGCCACAACCATTCGCTACGGCTCCGTACCGAATCGAACATCAATCAATGTTTTCATAGGAGTCCTCTTAACGCTGTTCCCAAGTCCAAAACTCGAAAAAAAAATCCGTTTAATTCAAATCGACGCCCGCTATTCTTCCGACAGCTGTTTCCTGTCGGCGGCAAGGGAACTCAGGTTATCGATATGTGTCATTTTCGATACGATAACCTGTGAAATGATTGTGAATAGCTATGCAGTAAAAATTAACCAGAGGGCCGACATACACGGACTGCTTGAAGCAGTCAGGATGGACTGCTTCAAGCTGCGACTGCATAGTGAACTACAGTCTTCTACTTACACACATACACGAACCGCTCGAGCAGTTGCAACTGCTGTCGAAAGGCATACACTGACTGCTCGAGCTGTCGACTGCTCTTGCGCTGTTACCTGATTTGATTGACGAACAGTTGGTATCAACTGCTCCAGCAGTTATCAATGGCAGCTTCAAGCTGTTGGCTATGACTGCAAGAGCGGTCCGTCTATGTTGATCAATCGCTAACTGCTCGAGCAGTCTGTGTATGTCGGCCCTTTGGGTGCCTTAAGGTGGTGGTGTGTATTGTGAGCAAAATTCTATGCATATTTCGTTATTTTAAGATTGATGGTAAATAATTTCTCAGTAGCTGCCTGGCGACTGGATCTGTGTCCAGCCAGTAAAGGCAATAAGCTTACCACCATGGAACCTAAACCAAGAAGCATAGAGGGAAAGATAATAGGGTAGTTTCCTGGGTAAATAAATAATTATTATGTTTATTTAGTCCGTCAGTTAGATTATCGAAAAATAATGGACATGTATTATTTTTCGAAAATTAAAAATTACAAAGATAAAGCGTATCAAAATTTGGGTGCTGGCGGTCGTGACGTCACGCCATTCTAAAAAGTGTAGCAAGGCGTGACGTCACGCGGAACTTTAACGGGCGATACCTTCATCATTTTTTATATAATTGACAAAAGAAAAAATACGGTTCCAATATTTTTTGATGATCTAACTGACGGACTGTCTAAGCCCTGGCTGGAGGCCTAAATTTATCTCACACACCCACAGGCAAACCCGGTTTAGCAGCCGAAAACTTTCTAGGTTGACCTGGGATAAGACAATTATAAAATTTAAAAAAAAAAATTAGCGGACTGCTTCAGTAGGTTCATAAGAGTTTTTTTTTTTCATTGCAAAAAACACTTCATGCTGGGGGCCTACCACCACCTCATCATCTGCCTAGCCTTTTCCCAACTATGTTAGGGTAATACGATACCCCTTGGTAACACTGGTTGTCCGACTTTCGGGCTTCTGACGACATAACGACTGTCAAAGATCCAGTAATGACAGCCGAATTCAACGGCTTTACGTGTTTTCCGAGGCACGGAGAGGTCTTGCTATGTACAGATGATCACCCATCTGCGGATAAACCGCGGCAAGCGTCTTGTAGCAATATTATTTTAATCTTACTTCAGTATAGGAAAAGATGGAGCTATATGTCTTGTATGTAAGAGATGGCAACGAATCCCGGGTGGTACGCCCCTGCACCCTAATTGCGTAACACACAATTAATCGGAATCGGTTTCATTTTGACCGTTCAACAACATTCATTGCGTTATTTACGTGTTGAGCAGACAAATTTTTCGAACTTATGAAGCAATGGATTAGCAATTTGCTTCAAAATGATTCAAATTACTATTGATTGTGTGTTACGCAATTCGGGTGCTGGTCATTATCGCACGGCAGATCGTATTTATATTAAACTTGAAAACATTTTTGAAAAAATATTTATTTTGTTCGATCAATATATTTTTATCTGCAGCAGCATCATTGGCATTCATAAATTAAAATTTTCTGTGAATGCGTGATTAAATGAATAATAAAAAAAAAAAAACAATAAATAAAGTAAAATGTGGCTGCACAGGTTTATTGAGTCTGAGTGCAACGTGATATCTTGACATTAGTGTTAAAATAACGTTTATCGTATACAATCCGTACCTCTATTTTATTTTTATAATAAGGTGGGTGTGTTTTTTATACTTAAGAAAAAACTTAAATCAATGTCCAAAAACATGAATAATCATCTGCCTGGCCTTTTCCGAACGATGTTGGGGTCGGCTTCCAGACTAACCGGATGCAGCTGAGCACCTAGTATTTTACATGGAGCGACTGCCTATCTGACCTCCACAGCCCAGCTACTGGGTAATACGATAATACCCCTTGGCCAAAACTGGTTATCAAGCTTTCAGGCTTCAGACGACCCGTAACGACTGTCAAAGATCCACGAATGACAGCCAGGACCAACGGATTCCGAATACTAATTCCTATAAAATTTAATCAACCTATTGCCGACAAATTATTATAAGCGTAATGTTTTTATGAAGGCAGTTTCTAAAATAAGATTTTATAATAAACAGTCATCACATAGATATTTTTTTAAAATAAATAACGCACCAAGGTTTTACAAATACTGATTGCAATAACAACAATCTAAGTGGGTACACGTTGTTACTGTTCCGTACTATTTATTTATTGTTTTGTAATAACAATATTATTATTATAATTGGACAACATAAACGACTTTAGTTGGTTAACTTATACATATATAAGGTAACTATACAACTTTTTATTTTGAATATAATAAAATCTGCATGTAAAGTCTATTCAAATTTGTTTCAGATTGATGTTATTTCGAGTTAAACAAATATGAACTTTATTTTGTTTGAAATAAAGTTGATTTTAGAGTGACTGGTACTATTGAAAAAACTATTAAAAAAAATTAAGATGTAAGTTCTTTCAATAGGAGTCAAGTTCGTCTCTCCATCTTCACCTTGGTCTGCCGCGATGTTCATGATATTATGTGTATAAATAAATACTTAAATAATAAATAAAGGTCGCCTAGCATTTAATGGCACCCAATCAGTGGTTCTTTTAGCCCACAGCTCATCAGAGGGCCAATTCTTGTAATATAAAACGTTTAAAATCTAGTCGCAGTCTCATCTCGGCGACAAACAAATGTCAAACACTTGTCAAAATGTAGTGAAATTAGACGTGTTTTTGACAGATTGAGACTGAGATCAGACTGTGAACGTTCTTAAAATTACAGAATTGCCTCTCTGCTATGCGGTATGTTAAGTACCTACTTAAAATTATAAAAAACAAAAGAAGTCTGCAATTTTTTTAAAGATCACACAACTTCCATTAATAACCAAAACAAGATTTACTCAAGTGTAACTAAAATAAACAGAATAAAACCACATAGTCCGAGATAAAAGTTACATAACAGACAGGATCAGTATTATTTTATTGTAGTATTATCGGAAAGTAAACACGACGTGTGATATATTCACATACCTACCGGTGCGGTGTTATTAATACTTTACGCTTAAGCCTACCGTGAGGGTCGCGGTCGAAAAGACCTGGAAGGTATTTTAGTAATTTTTTTTTAGTTAAATTCATAACATATACATACACGCATTTCAGGGTTCCGTACCCAAAGGGTAAGAACGGGACCCTATTAGTAAGACTTCGCTCTCTGTCCGTCCGCCTGTCCGTCCGTCTGTCTGTCACCAGGCTGTATCTCTAGAACCGCGATAGCTAGACAGTTGAAATTTTCACAAATTATGTATTTCTGTTACCGCTATAACAACAAATACTAAAAATAAAATAAAATAGATATTTAAGGGGAGCTCCTATACAATAAACGCGATTTTTTTGCCGTTTTTTGCTCAATATCAATAATGGCAACAGGTAGGCACTTGAAATATTCACAAAATACTCAGTTGTATTTTTATTTTAATAATAACATTAAAACCAAATAAATATTTAAGGGGGGCTCCCATACAGACATGATTTTTATAGATAATGGTACGGAACCCTTCGAGCGCGAGTCCGACTCGCACTTGGCTGGTTTTTTATTACTGAATGGGCCTGATCTTGACCTCGATCACGCCTGATGGAAAGCGATGGATGTGGTCTATGATAGAACGAGCGTGCCCAGAAGATGCCTGTTCACTCTTGCTTTGAAGGCAGATTCTTGTTTCCTCAAAAGGTTGGGTAGAGGTGTAGTACAGACGCCAGCAGGTCAAGCTACCCGAAACTGTCAAATTTTCCCAATCAACCTTGAACCTTAATGCTATAAACATAAAGTTGAAAATCAATTAAAGAAATTTGACAGATTGTAGTAGCTTGATGTGCTGGCGTCTGTACACTCACATTTCAACAGTTTTGTCTAATGTAATAGAGGGCGAGCCTATTACCCACAAATACAGCTATATTTGCCCTATTTGAAAAACTCAATTACACTCTTTTTGGGTTTACATAACACAGCAAAACTATGTAGTTAATGTTTTGTTAAAGAAAAGAGACTAAGAGATCTCATAGTAGGACAAATAATCCTTTGGACCAGCACCTTAATGCGCAATCCACTATCCGCAGTAATCCATTGCTTTATATGTTCGTAAAAATCGACTGCCGGACAACGTAAATAACACAATGAATGTCAAAATGAAACATGTTACGCAATTATCCGGCTGAATGAATGAATCTGGGTTGTATTTGCCGAAATGGTAAAAACAATAAAAAAACGTTGATTATCTTTTTTTGTTTGACATCATAATCATTGTTTAATAAAGTAACATCGACAGATAAATTGCTATTACGTATAAAATTATTTGAGCTACTAACATACGTTGTTCTCAAAGTTATGCTTTGCAAGTCCTTCAAATACCCAACAATGGAACTTTATAGGGATAGCAAAGTATTGTCAGTGAGAGGACTATATGTGTTACATTGTGTACTAAGAAGACATCGACTGCCATTTCAAATAAGTACCAAACGTCGTGCAGATATTGTTATCCCACCAGTAAGACATAAGACCGCCTTCGCAAAACGTCAATTTACCTACCTCAGTTATAGTTTATATAACCAGCTTAATAAATTTCTCCAGGTGCACAAATTGAATTATCGTCAATGTAAAGATACGGTGAAGGTGTGGTTGATGAAACAATCTTATGATGAAATAGAAAAATTGCTTCTCACCCAATCCTAAGCAACTTGAGGCACATCTAGAAGCCACATATCCTCACACCCACTCACACACACCCCCACAGACACACACATACAACACACCCTCATGCACACACACACACGCACACACAAACATTTCTCTTCTCTTATACCTACTACTTTTCTTAATAATGCTTTTGTAAATTAGTAAATAAGTAAACATAACATAAGAAGTCTAATGGTGTATTTCATGCACTTTATCTAAGCATAAGTTGTGGAATCACTGACTCCCAAGTCACAGGCTATAAACCTAGTTTGGGAGCCAGGAGATAAATTAGTCTCACATCTCTGTACTTACCAAATTATTGTGAAATTTTTTGTCACCATGTTATAGATACTTAATAAATTATTATTATTATTATTGTACTTCACAATAATGCGTTAAATTACTAGTCATATTATTATTAAAATATAGGTAGGTCAATATTGAAACACAGATAAAATGATAACCATTTATATTATCTCTTATTATCTTTTTGCCCTCTCAAATCATACTTAAGAAAACAAAATTACTCACAGTGAAGGCAATGAACGAAATTATCAAAATACAAGCAAATGTAATTAAATGAAATTTATTATAGTAAGTAGGTACCTAATTAATTAAAAATTTAATTAGAATATTTGTACGCCGCGCGCCGTTGACGGCAAGACAAAGCGTTCATTTTTATTAATATTCATTGCATTCATTCATTAAGTAACATCTGTACCTACTATTTGTTTTGTTACCTGTTTTATGAAACAAAATCGAATTAAAAAATACGTGTGTAGTCAGCAGCCGCCATCTTGGATTTTAATTTTGACCTCACTATCGGCTTTAGCATGAAAACGACACCCATGTTGAAAATTTAAAAAGAAAATTGCAGCCGCCATCTTTGTTTTTCATTTCGACCTAATTATCGGCTTTTCCTCTATACCAAGCCACGTTAAAGAACTTCGTTCCGAAAACACAAAAAAATAATATCCGTTTGGTCTAAAAGACCAACTCAAAGCCACAGTGTTAAAGTACTTAGCATCGCGGTGGCTATTAATACAAATGCGACCTACTCCGACTGACTGTTTGCATTCGATTCTTACCGCGAGTGCACGCTCGATCGATATATCGCTCGATCACAATTCGTAACATTTTCAATTCGGGGCAATATTGGATAGTGCCGCTGTATAGGGTTGGGACTTATAAGGTAGTGCGGGTCACAGTGCCTTGTGTTAGTGGTTGATAAATAATTCAGTGAAGACGTCGCGTTTAATTTTTATTGTAAGTTTTATTTTATTTATATTTTTGTATTTTTTTTTTTTTGTATTCGGGTTTTTAGGCCTGAACGGTGTTTTTTTTAATAGTAAGCCAACAAATCTAAGATGGGACATGTGCAGATAGTGCAGTATTATAATTTTTGTGCCTTTATCCCACTTTATGTGGGGTAGGTACGCAAATTGTCTTTTTCTTCCATGCTTCTCTGTAAGTCGACATCTCGGTAGTCACTCCCTTTCTAGCCATACCTACCTATCATCTTCCACACAGTGCATGTCGAAATTTTCTTTATCAAATTACCTATTATTGTAATTGAGTAACTGGAGCGCACAGTATTACGTGTACCACAGTAATGTAACCTAATATTTTTCTAATAAAACTGAACATTGTATTGAACTATCTTTATCCATGGGCACTTTGAATTATAATGGCTCGTCAAATTAAATTAGTGCTATTTATAATTTTTTAATGATGTCGTTGACTCTAAATTTATTGTTTGCAAGATCGGACTCGTTGATGAAATGAGTTTACAACAAGTCCGATCCGATTAGGGTTACCAGATGGAAAATTGAAAAGTCCTGACAAAAAGCCTGATTTCCATAGCAAAGTCCTGAGATTTTGTCGCATACGAATTCAAAACTTTGTGGAAAAATTAGTAATTGGTTTTGTGCACGTATGTTGATTCTAACTCTAAAGATATGTTGATGTTAATTACGCTGATTTGTGAATATATCCAAAGAAGAAACAATTATATGTTTTTCTATAAGTTGTTTCTTTCTAATTAAAAATCTACTGTATTTTATTGAAAATCGATAAATCCTGAGATTTCCAAAATCCGCCCGCAATCCTGTTAGCAGCCTAAAAATCCTGAAATCTCAGGACAAATCCTGAGATATGGTAACCCTAGATCCGATCCCATATTAACGTTTAAAAAAGCATTTCATTTACTGAATGTAATGTCTAAGATAGGGACCTAGAGTGTGTTAAGGCGAACTTACTTAATCCCAATGGTTAACAAATAAAGTGGTTAATGTGTTATTAATCTGATATTTATTTTAAACATAATCGTAGGTACTCCGATATTCATTGCGACTTTTAACATGGTAGGTATACATAAAAATATACAAAAAAAGACCAACTTTTAAATTATTGCTAAAAAGATCATAGCATAACATCAATCCTTGTTTCCACGAAGGGTTAGGCAGAGTACCCATAGAACAGCAACATTTCACAAGTTAGAAGAAGAAAAAATAATAAATAAGGTCATCTCGACGTAAAAAATGTTATCAAAAGACAAGGGGTGAATTTTTTCAATAATTAGAATTCACTCATTCAACATGACTGATAAAGAACTGGCCAGTCTGAGGCAACTACGAACCGGACGTGGCACAATTATTACAAAAAACTCATTATAATTATAAACTATAAATTCACTGATCCACCCTTCGCAACTTTTTTTTTCCTTGCCCATGTCATATTATTATAATATTTTTTATAGTACTGTGTGAACTAATAGACTACTAAGTAGTCACGCGTATCGTATACTATTTGATCGCTCGTGTGGCCTAAACCCGCACTTAAGTCACGCGTTTCTGTGGCGTTTAATAATAGACTACTTAAGTTAAGCGTATCGTAATGTACAGACGCCAGCACATCAAGCTACTAAAATCTGTCAAATTTATTTAATAGATTTTTAACTTTATCGCTAAAGCATTAGGTTCAAAGTTGATTGGGAAAATTTGACAGTTTCGGGTAGCTTGATGTGCTGGCGTCTGTACTAGGTATATTGTTGGACGTGGACATAATTGAGTAGACTAAAACTAAAAATAAATTAAGCTACAAGGCATAAATAGAAATGAACCAAAAAAAGGCGGTCAAACCAGATGCTTGGTATAAAAAGCGGTATTTTTAGTCTGAGGTATAAAACTATTTGGAATTTTAATGTAATTTATTGTATCTGTTATAGGTTGCCAAATACATAAACTTTGTTACTGTTATCTACAAGAAAATAGTGGTTGTATTGAATGTCATAACAAAGTATGTATTAAAAAAAACATCTTGTTATTTTAGGAGCAAAATAATACTGCGAAACACGAGATAAACCTGTTAGATAAGATCATAATCTTGTCTGTTTTGATTCATTCATTTTTTTTTTAAATAATTCTAAAAATGATTATTTAATTTAAAAAAAAAACATTCCAGTCACCCACAGGTGTATGACTGTACTGTCACCTACCTAATATAATGTTGTTTTTTAAACATCCTTCTTAGCAAATACATCACGCTGTATTTAACCGCTTTGATGTAAAAAGGGTCACCGTTTGGGCGTTTGATACAGCGTCCTGCCGTTTCGTGCCTATAGTACAGTCATGGAAATAAATCGTCAGTTGTGATTTGTATATCTAGAGACAATTATTTAAGTTGACACAATTTGATAAAAAAAATATATTTTCCTGAGTGAGTTTTACCAAACACTTTTTATCTAAAAATCTGGGCAACTAGAACACTGAAAAACCGACCCGCTAATTGAACCTTGAACTTCACGCCCTGAAACGCCGCTAGCATTAGCCATGTTTTTTAACTCTTCCATTTTAAATTGGTGTCATTAAAAACAAATGACATATTGTGCTGGTCCAGTTTAAATTGATCGCAGTTTTTAATTGACTCAACAATGATAGCAAAAAACAAATTAATTCAATAAGCATTTTCATACGAGTCTTGAATCATTCACGAATAGTAAAAAGTGAATACAAAGCGTATGTTTTGTTATTATTGTAAATGGTATTCAGTGCATGTGTAGTAGCGGAATGTAAGGATACAGTTTTTTTTTTATTGAGTGTAACTTTGAAATGTCACATTTTTGGACTGTTTACGTTTGTGATGTTGGTAGTAAGTCAAAGTCAATGTCAAATTAAAACCGTTAAAATTTCCAAAAAATAGAATTGATTCTATCAAATGGTAGTTTCGTATGCAGAAGAATGGGCTAGAACCTCCACCGTAAGTGTGTTACTATCCAGTTATGGATGTAAACATTGATCTTAACGTGGTTAACAATTTCAATCTTTAACTATTAACACGGATAATAACTATAGATCAATTGATTTGCCTAGTCTTTTACTAACTATTAGTTTATTGTTAGGTTACTAAATTTGTTTCGTTTACAAAAAAAAAAAAATTGTGGTCGACTTTCAGTCTAACCAGATGCAGCTGAATACCTGTATTTTACATAGAGCGACTGCCTATCTGACCTCCAAAACCCAGTTACTGGATAACACGATACCCCTTGGTAAGATTGGTTGTCAGACTGTTGGCTTCTGACTATCCGTAACGACTGTCAAAGATCTACGAATGACAACCGGGACTAACGATTTAACGTGCTTTCCGAAGCATGGATAGGTCTATGTTATGAATGGTCACCCATCCACAAACCAACCGCGGTAAGCGTAGCTTAACCCGTCAGTGCATCCGTGTGGCTGTTATTATTTAGCCACAAGCCCCTCTCCTCCCCCTCGACTATTAATAGAGATGCTTAAGAATATTATTTGTCAGGCAATGCCTGCGACCTTTACAAAAATAGAAAAGCATATGAATGATCAATTTCGTAGTATCGTGGAAAAATATTTGTTGATAGATAAATTATGTTGTTTGGCTACAAAACATGCAAATTAACCCTGCCGATGAATGATAAAAAAATGAAAAAAAAAACGTAACTAATCGACAACATATTGTCGATTAGTTACGTTTTTTAGGTATACGTGTTTTATAGGTAGTCTAATGAATGTTTTAACCACCTGTCATTAGGTATTTTATAAAACGATAAAACTCTCTCGTGACATAAAAAAATAAAAAATTAATATGAACATCATTTATTTATCAAGTTACGGGCATTTCCTACTCCGTGTCACTTACGGACATTATTAAGACGTTCGAGGCCCGAATTAAGAATGAATGACAACACGATTTGACAGTTGTCCCTACTCTCGATACGTATTTGCCCGTCCGAAAAAAATAATTTGACACTTGTTTTGACGGTTCAACTACTTTCGGTCGGGCCGATATTCATTTTTTTTATTTGTATATACTTTATTGGCTTCGTCCCTACTCTCACCGATCCCGTGTACACCAGAAAATACAAAACAAAAAAAAACAATCTGACCAACCAAACATTATCTATATCCACTATCTTCATTGACGGGCTTAGAGTAGACCCCCAGCACCGTTGATACTCGAGCACATTTGAGAGGTCAATGTCCGGCAAAGTACGTTAGGCTAATATTATTGATATGGGACCGAACTTATTACATAACGATTTCGCCACAATTTCGTCAAAGCACGCTTATTGTTATGTGACATTAAGTTATCAGCCCACAAAAAATAGTTATCAATAAGAACGATGTTACAACAAACTAATGTAAAGTAAAATTATCACTGAGTCCATTAAAAATCATTTACTTTTGATCTCGTACCGAAGGCTGAGATTTTGATCTAACAGAACTGTTTAGTTAGGTACTTGTTTTGTAATATTTATGTTAAGGTTACACTAGTTAGGGCAAATTCCAGCAACCTTTTATACCTAGAATAAGTCTTACCCTGAGAATAAATTTGGAATTTTTGACAGTTTTCCCATACTAGAACTGTCAGGTGTCAATTTTATTCCACGGATAAAAGATACTGGCTTTGGTAAAATCGGCCCTAGTAGGTCATTGATCCATAAACGTCGCATGGAGTTTACTCCACTGTTTGTCAGCGTACATTAAATAAATAAATTTATTACATCTACTGTTGACGACGTCATTATTTTGCCCTATACTGTACGGACACAGAATTAAAAAAATATAATATCCTTTGCATCACTGTCGACTGGTAATGTACCCAAGACGCTGCAGGCGGCATGGCCACGTTGTATGAGAATACTTAGCCTCTTGCCAAATCTCTCTGCTAATCCATTGCTTCTAATGTTCGAAAAATTCGTCAGAACAACAACGTAAATAACGCCATGAATGTTGTTGAACTGTCAAAATGAAAACCTTTGCTACTGTTGGTGTGTTACACAATTACCCCGCTAGCCTTGGCTTGTGAAAAGCACTGCAAATATCAAAGATAAGTTTTACCCACAAACACGGCCATAAAGCAATAGTATATATAGTTATACTAACTAACAATACACAATTAAATATCGTATCAAGGATCAGCTCTTAATTGAAATGATAATAAAACAATCAAAGTTTGTTTACGTTGCGTTATGACTTATGATAAATACAAGGTTTTATTACTTAGTAAATCATAAAATACACACAAGAAGGTAGGTTTACCTACTTTTGCTGTTTGAGGCCGCTTTCGTTTTTTGAGTTCAGTACCTAAAGGGTGCTGACACAAACACATTACTAAGGCTCCACTGTCCGTCTGTCCGTTCGACTGTCACTGGAACCGTTGTAATCGAACCCTTGAAATTTTCACAGAATGTGTAAAACTATAACAAAGTTCAATAAAAATTAAATAAAGTTAAAAATTAAATGAGGTTTCCATACAAGTAACGTGTTTTTCGGCGTTTTTTGCCTTGTGGTACGGACCCCTTTGTGTGCGAGTCCTCCGCAAAACGGCCATAGCTCAGCATAATGCTAAGACCCTATGCGAGACAGAGCCCCAGCGCTGGTTTTCAGTGACAGCCGGCGTAAACGTGATGACGTCAACCAGTGCAACATACGATACGACGTACCACTAGTTAGACTAACGACATGGCAGTATTTCTACCTATTTTTTGCTACTCCAATGTTACTTTCGTTGCCGGCTATAAAAGTTCTTTCTTATAACGGTTTATAATAAAAGGTTGAGTAATGTTCAATTAACTATAATCAAGGTCAAAGAGTGTCCATAGTCTATCGGCACAGTATTACGGAGCTCGTTAATTAAGCCAATTGTTTTGTTCTATTTACGTCAGATTTATTAGGAGCAGTGGACTGGTATTGTACTCTTGAGCATGTACCACATATGAAGTGTGCACGACCCCTAATTTGATGAAAGTATAATTTTATTTTTATCATTATAACTAGCTGCTGCCCGCGACGTCGTCTGCGTGAAGGCTCTACAGCACCAAAAATACCTAAGATGCCAGTGTCGCTATAGCATTATAAGTAAACAACTTTTAAAATAGCATTAAAATATAAGTTTTTTTTTGCAAGCGAAGCAAGTGAAAAGAGTTATATGGGAATCCTGCTCAGTTCAGTCATAAGATGTGACTGAAGGAAATAGAGAAAATAATGCAGGAATACATTCCAGGATACAAAAGAGTAAAAATACGTACCTATAAAGGTAATATACCTTACAACACTTCCCTATAAACTACGTTGGTAGTTATGCTGCCAGGAGCCAAAATGTAAACTGAGTCAGGACTGGTGACGCGGGAGCAAGCGACGTACAGTTGCCCGTATGAGAAGCAACTTGTCCTGAGGTCGACACCCGCTGCCCTCAGTGTCTGCCCCTGCGACTTATTGATGGTCATCGCGAAGCAAACACTCACGGGGAACTGTACGCACTTGAACTGGAATGGGAAGTTCTGAGGTATGAGGGGAATGCGTGGTATAAATACTGCTTCGCCGATGCCACAACCCGTAAGAATTTCCGTCTCAATGGTGTGTCTGTGGAGCGAGATGACTTTAAGGCGGGTCCCGTTACACAACTTCGGAGGAGATAGATTCCGAAGAAGCATAATCGGGACACCGACCTTCAGCTTGATGGTATGCGCTGGAAGTCCAGTTGCTGACAAGGAGTTCAGAAATTCCACGGGATAATGTGTGGCGTCATCTTGCTCGACATCATCTACGAATGATAGCCGGGACCAACGGCTTAACGCACTTATTAAGGCACGGAGGGGTCTTGGTATATGAAGATAGTGACCCATCCACGTACCTACCGCGCCAAACATAGCTTAAGGCCCGGTATTATGCCGTTCACCTTGCTCAAATGGGCGTTACCGCTGAAAATGCCCGGCGCGCCCCTCATCGTAAGTACTTACGCGCGAAGCGGTCACGAAGTTTCTATTTTGTAGGGCTAGCTGCCATAGTGTCAGACGCGCGACGCTCACATATAGGTAGCTAACAGCATTTATTGCAGAGCAGTGGTGTATATTTATATTTTTTTTACAAACAAAGAACTCGTAATATTAATAAAATAGAAAATATTATCAATGTAACCGGGCAGCAGAATTTAGACAGTTATTATTAAATTAGCTTTTCCCTACGATTTCGCTTACAAATAAAAGTGAATAAGTTAGTACCTACTTACTTTTTTTTTTAACGCAGAATAGATCGACTGGAAATTCTGAGCAATATACATATCTGCCGGCCATATCGGTACCGTTTGCACGAAGATCAAATGCCATATTGGGTTCATGGAGCCCATGAACCACAATGCGCCCTATATCGATACCTCGGGGCTCAAAGGATCAACACGACTTTTCACGAAATCCAATAAATCGATAGAGAAAAAAAAACTGAACAAGATGGTGTAAATAACTCTAATTGGCCAAAATGTGCTATATATACGCCCTTTGAGCCCCGATGTATGGAATTATGGTTTGTGGGACCCGTGTATAACCCGTGACCCCCAATTTAATTTATTATCCAGAAGTTTATCTAGAAGCCACAAGCGGTCGTGGGCTCGAAACTTTTTAGTTCCATAAGGCCGGCCACATACGGACGGAATTCCGTTTGAAAATATTGATTCGGCATTTTCGAAGGCAAAGAATTCATACAAAATCAAGGAACTACCTCACACGTACTTACAGTAGTTCTCTATTCGAAATTTTCTGCCTTCGAATTTATTTTGTATGCATTTGCTGCCTTCGAAAATCCGAATCGATATTTCCGAACGGAATTTCGATTTTGCCAGCCGAGTAAAGATTATACAGGGTCCAATGTTTAGTTTGTAATGAAAAAAAAAGATAAAGAGAGCGAGAGTGAGAGAAGTGAAAAAAATTGTGAAAGTGAGAAAGAAAAAAAATCAAAATCAAAAGTCATTTATTCAAATTAGTCTGAGAATCAGCACTTTTCGAATGCCAAAATTACAAAAGACAGTCCCCCAAAAACGCCCGCCCTTCACCACTTGCTAGTGCTATCGCTGGGAAGAAGAAGTGGCGCAACAAACTCTGCTGGGGAGTTTGTTGCGCCACTTCTTCACGCACAGCTATCTGTTCAGTTAAAAAATACTTGATTGTATACAATAATAGGTATGTTAAATAAATTAACATTACAAGATACAGAACATTAAATTAAATTGTTTGCCACATGTCAGTTAGCCACGCCAATATACCATCAAAGATACTAAAAATTATACTAAGATTGATGTAGGGATTAATGTTGTTCAGGTAAGCGAACATTGGCGCCGATTCCCGATTCGAATTTAGTCATCAACCTGACAAACGTGCAGATACGATTTCAATTGACTTTAAGCCGCAGTCTAAAGGTCCGTCCTTGATATTTCTTGGAGTGATTTAAAAAAATTACTGATGTTTACTTTACGTCTACTAATCGATAATTTTTCAGTTTCCCTAAAACAAAGTAAAATATAAAATTCAGTTGAAATACTGACGGCTTTTAAATATACATAATATTCAAACAGGCAGGTTTTGATCAAACAAAATCCACAATGTTGAAAACTACCTTTCAGCGTCATAGGTCGTTTGATCTAGCTCTTCGTGTAAATGAGATGGCTAAATAGAAGTATGGACGACTTTTCAGCAATGAATAAACATGGTACCTAGCAATATGTAATTCTGAATAGCTGGATAATAGTATTTCATATAAAAAAAGTTTCAGGAACTTTTAATATCTTTATAATCCTGAAAATGAAATCGTGTAACTCCTACGTCAATAGGTATACAAAAACTGCAAATAAAAGACATTGCTATGAACTTTTACCTAGGCATTTAGATGTATCTGCGATAATATTGATAATTGTATTTTTGCCTAACGACCCACCCCGATTTCGCACGGTGGTACTTGAGTAAATATCTACAAAAGGGTAATTGCACCAAAAACCGTAATACAACGAGCATTCTACAATCCACGCAAAAATCACTCCCCGCCCGCGTGTATTTAAGTATTAAGCTCTTATAAATCCTAAACTACTTATTCAAATGAGTTGAAATAAAGACAGTTTTCACAGACAATATAAGTAGTGGTTGAAATTATGAAAGTATTTGAAAATAAGGATTAATATTAACTGAAAATAAATGGACTCGAGAGGCGGATTCTGGGCGCTGATTGGGGCAACGCGCGCAAGAATAACACTCAGGCGGCAGGATTTTTCTGACTTGAATTACATTGGTCAATACAACCTACACGAATGTGTAACTAAACCTTCCGGAAGAACCAATCTACCTACTAGTGACAACCCCATCAAAATCTGTTTGTCAATACATCTGTACAGACAGACTGACAAACAAATGCACCTGGGGGACTTAGTTTAATTAGTATGTGGTGATTGTTAAATCCTGGGAGGACATAAAAGATATTGAAATAAAACAACAAAAATACGATTTATTTATTTATTCTGTGAATCTTATAAGAACATTATCTAAAAAAGTTAGTTTAGGTTATCTGTCCGTTTGATCAAATCATTCTGATTGGATGCTAGCCCATTAACACAACCAGAGAGAGAGAGATCAGGGACAGTAGTTCTGACGATTTATAGGCTGAGAAACTGAATATCTGAAAAGGAAGATGATCCATGCTACCGAATGGGCATGTAAATATAAAAGAACACACTGTGTTTAAAAAACAATTTATTTACTTGATGGAAAGCTGGATGTGACGTTGGTAAATTCTGTAACATTGAATCGTTTCTTTCCACTGCATTGTATACTTCTCACAGAACGACGACAAGTTATGCGCACCATTGTATGGCCAAATAAACGTACATCACTAGTTGCTTCTGAATTCAGCAGTTCATAACAAGGATAGCAAATGTTGGCATTCCTTGGAACCTAGAACAAACTTAATTACCTTAGTACCCACATGAATTATTTATAATAAATAAAGCAACCAGTCTGCAAGCAACCACTTCTTAGTTTCAGAAAATAAATCGTTATGATACCTACATCAAACATAAAAAATATTTATTGACATAAAACAATTTGTACACCTGTTATCAAAAATCGATATAAGTATAGTTTTGATTTGACATTCTAGAAAAGCGACATGACCCGTCCCTAGTTTGTAGTAGTGTATTATTATTCTCCATGAACTTGTCATGTCAATCAAAAAAAGCAACTAAGATACTTTTTTATGTCTAACAATTCACGAAAGTTCTAGGAAATTATTAAACGCTTCATAATTCATGAACGAATATTTAAATATTACGAGTTAATGTGAGGTTACTATTCATGCTTGGGGCAGTCATTTAGCCATGTCCTTTACATCGAAATCAAAATCACAATCAAAAGTCATTTATTCAAATTAGGCTGAGAATCAGCACTTTTCGAACGTCAAAATTACAAAAGACAGTCCCCCAAAAACGCCCGCCCTTCACCACTTCCTACTCCTAGTACTATCGCTGGGAAGAAGAAGTGGCGCAACAAACCCCCAGCAGCACAGCTATCTGTTCAGTTAGAAAATACTTGATACTTGATTGTATACAATACGGGTGTTAAGTAATTAACATTATAAGGCACAGAACATAAAATTAAATTATTTGCCATATGTCAGCTAGCCATGCCAATATACCAACAAATATAATAAAAACTATACATAGGTACTCATAAAATAATTAATTAAAATTAAAATGTAAATAAAAACTTACTACCTAAATAAAAGCCTGCAGGTATAAAGGGCGTGACTGCTTACATATTTACGCATTACTGGGTTCTGGTCACATAGCTGTCACTTGAAGTCACAGATGATAAACTAGGACCATCGAAGTAAAATAAATAAATAAGTTAATACTAATAACAAAAACCTGTCAGTAAGCTAATTCTGGAGAAAGAACATGAACATTGTCTTGAGTTAATTAGGGCGACCAACTATTCTTATTGTGTAAGTAGTCGTTGATGGAATAGTAAGCCTTTGAACAAAGGTTGAATTTTACTTGATGAACACTTTGCTTGATGATGACATCGAATTCAATAAATGATGATGGCTTTTCAGTAGCAGGACTGCAAAAAAACAACAATTATTTTTGAAAATAATACAATGTATTCTATGATAGGTGTGTTTATATCTATTATTTTATAATTCATTATTTCAGAATACATTGACATAATATGGGCGATATTATGTCAATCTATTCTGAAACTTTGTCATTTGTTGTCGGATACTAAGTTCAGATTTTATTCAATAGATTGATCACTAAATATTTCATTAAACCCTATAATGTCTTAATCAAGATGTTGTAGTGATAGATCACTAAATCCCACAGGACTAGAAGAATAATACGAAATTCGAAAAATTCCCTGTCTTCTTGAAATGCCTTTTGATTTGCTTGAATATTGTGAACAATAGATGATGATGGCTTTTTAATAGTAGAACTGGAAAAATACAATATTGATTTAATATACACTAGCTTATGCCCGCGAATTCATCCACGTGAACGTATAAAAGGTATACGTAGGTAAGTAAAAAAAAAAATCAATTCCGAACCGATATTTCGAAACGGATTTCCGTAACGGGATTCCGACTGTATGTGGCCGGCCTAATATTATTACCCCGTATTTAACAGTCTGGTAGTTATGAGTAATAAAACAATAATACAGAGTGAAATTAAATTAGCTAGCGAAACTATATATATTTCAACACGATAAAACAGATTTTATCAACTTACACTTCAAGTAACAACAATAACAGCGGTCATTGACCCCAAACAAAACATTTTTTTTTTGTCGTGTTTAGTAGATATCGATACCCATCATGTCTTGAGACAAAATAAAAAATTATGATTTTTTTGGGGTCATTGACCCCACTGAGCTGAGACCGCTGTTATTGTTGTTACTTGAAGTGTAAGTTGATAAAATCTGTTTTATCGTGTTGAGATATCGATACCCGTCTGTTAAGTATACAAAAAAAATAAAAAATTAACGGATATTTTAATTGACTACACTACCGACGGTGGATGACCCCAAAAAAGTCCTAGCCCAACTAGAAACAACACCTAAAGTTGTTATTCCCCGTGGGAATCGAACCCGCGATCGAGAAGATATCCCTTTCACCACTAAACCAAGGAAGCATTCTATTGTAATGAGTAGGTAGGACGTACTTACTCAACATCCAATCGAGAAGCAGTATCATCCAGTTCTTGAGTAGCAATTTGCTTGTTCGCCAATCTAAAATAATAAAATCATTGAAATACAATTGGAAGCACAGCTGACCCTACTGTAGGTACTTACTCTGTGGCCTTCGGTGAGCCTCAGGTCACTCAGGTGATTATTATATGATTCGGAAAATCAATTTCAACTTAGTAACAATGCCTATAATAGAGTGTACTCTATATCTATAGGCATTATTAATTACTAAGTTAGAAGTATTAATTCACGAGAAATATATTTATTTTTATCATTCTTTATTTAGGTAGGCACTTATAATAAAGTTTCTTACCGTCTTCGTGCTATATTCTGCACACTCTGGAGTAAACGCTTTCGACGAGCAGCTTTCCATCTCTTCCCACTATTATATTTATTTCCCATTTTTATTTTCACGGTACAAAACGTAAAAATTCCACTGCGGAGCGAAAAGCGACACAGATCCGTTCTCAACAACGTTCCAAGGAACACTGGCGCGGTGCAGGCAGCAAGGAATGAGCAAGCGTATGTCGTAAAAACGTTCATAAAATCGTATAAAATTAGATATTATTATTAACTTTTTATTAAAAACTAATGGATCACTGGATGCAGTTTGGCATTAGAAATTTTATGGTATATTTTTTATTAAAATTATTGTTGATAATAAAGAGATAAACTGCTTTTAAAAACAAAGAAGAGGTTTGTTTGAAGATTTTTTTGATGCATTAATGTATGTTTAATTATGATTTGGGCTGGATCACTGTATTAAAATAAGACTTGAAAATATCATACTTTTTTTTTAGATCCTAATTATTTACGGTTTAAGAGATATACTGCTTTAAAAAACAACTTTTTGACCGTTTTCGTGAAATCTCCGCCTTAACCTAATCGATTGACCCCTGCGGCTGTTATTACTTAGCCATAAGCTTCTTAGACTTTTAATATGAATACTATCATCCTAATATGCCTGGAAAATATTATACATGGATCGCATCGAATGGCTTTACCCTTCTTATCTAAATATCTATCCCTGAAATGATACTTCTTTGATCTTTTTAGTATCCGTAAATGTACTAATTACTCTAAAGTGCACGTTATCAGGGTGAAAATAATTGGTTCAAGGAAATTACCGAGAGATAAATAAATATTTTCTTTACATGCCTGGAATTCTCACAAAGATAACTTATCAAACTATGTTTTGAATCGTTATCTAATCTTTACTATTCTACCTTGTTACTTGCTTCGACTTATTTTGATTACTTTCTTTTGTTTTAAACACTACAATAATAAACTTTTTTATCTTACGTCAATGTAGGTAAACAAACTCGGAAATTGAGAGTACGTTTATGAAACAAATAATATTGACAGCTCATTTCAAACAATTCAATGTTTACATTACTGAACATAATTTATTATTTGGTTTGAGGGGCCCGTGGCTAAATAATAACAGCCGCACAGGTCGACCAGTCAGGTTAAGCTACGCTTGCCGCGGTTGATCTGTGGATGGGTGACCATCTTTGCATACCGAGACCCCTCCGTGCCTCGGAAAGCACGTTAAGCCGTTGGTCCTGGCTGTCATTCGTGGATCTTTGACAGTCGTTACGGGTAGTGAGAAGCCCGAAAGTCTGATAACCAGTCTTACCAAGGGGTATCGTATTACCCAGTAACTGGGTTGTGGAGGTCAGATAGGCAGTCGCTCCATGTAAAATACTGGTATTCAGCTGCATCCGGTTAGACTGGAAGCCGACCCCAACATAGTTGGGAAAAGGCTAGGCAGATGATGAATTTATTATTTGGTTTTCCGTGTATTTTTGCTAGAAAGAAAAAGGTCTACTATAGTCATTTTTACATAGAAGGCGGACGGACAATCAAGAAATGTAAATATGTAGTAAGCAACCTACGGAAACATTTTTACCGACTTCCCTAGGGAGGGTGATATTTTTACTTGTCCCTTTTAATTTTTCCAACAACGTATTATGACGACAGTTTAAAAAGGTGACATTAGGTGCATGTCACCTTTTTATCTATCGTATGTGGAGAACAGTGGGAACGTGTTTGCAAATTGCTTAACATTTTAGTTTCTTAAAGAATTATTCATAATTATTATAAAATGGTATTGTAAGATGAACTTCAAGCAGATTGAATGCAAAAAAAAACATGCTTAGAAACTATAAATAAACCAAGACTATACTATGTCTTGGCATGACTATGTCTTGGCATGAGATCAACGGAATTACATATGGGCGTGCGTCGTAGTGCTGAATTTCAGCAGTAGGTGTACATATTTATGTCAGGATCAGATGTGCTTGCATAGAATATTAATACTACGTTACCTAAATAAACTACCTTTTATATTTTATTTGGATAACATGTGTACCACCACTTCATTCGCACAATAATTTCGACCTTCCGTTTTACCCGGTTAGAGTTGAAAATTATCTTTTCGTAGTGATATATTATTTAATACTGGTTATTACCCGCGACTTCGTCTGCCGTCTGGGATGGAAAACTATGGTCTATATATATAGGCCATGGCTTGTTATCCCAGACCGGATAAGCCGGGCCGGGCCGTGAAAGTGTATCAAACAAATATATAAAAAATCAAATCTTTTCTCTTTATTTATTTATTTTATAATTATAAACATTATTAGTAAAGATTGTAAGTATTTTCCCCTTAATTTTACCTTAACAGTAAGATGAGGTGAGAAAACCAGGTAGGATAGTTTTCATATGTGAACATTGTACGTATTAGGTAAATTTACAGCTAGTGTGCATACACACGGTCGACAGTGTGTCCTCGTGTGTGTGAGTACGGTGCTCAAATACACAAGCATGCCGCTTGTGTTGTGGACGGCAGCCGTCGACAGTCGTCGACGGCTGCAGTTCCCTCTGCCATTGACACGTGTCGCTCGTGTGTATGAATACATAATGTTTTTTTTTGACGTCACGGTTGGCGCAGTGGTTAAGCGATTGACTGCTGCGCTGCGTGTCGCGGGTTCGATTCCCGCACGGAACAAATATTTGTATGACCTACAAGTGGTAGTCCCGGGTCTGGCTGATTGTGTATGTGAGTTTAAATGTTTGTTAACGCAACCACGATACAGGAGAAATTCCTAGTGTGGGGCAACATTAAAAATATATATATATATATTATTTCTATAACGTAATGTAAAACATCCCCTCAACAGTGTTTCAGGGCTGATGAAAAGTAGGAATTAAATTTCAAAAATCACTTTATTCTATTATTTAAACTTGCATGCATCAACAATTTAGAATAAAAAGTGTTTTGGCTACACGTGTGTGTGTGACTAGTCAATTAAGGAAATTCAATTTATGTTTTTGCGTTGCATTTCCATCGTTTTTTTTTTTTTTTAAATATAAAAACAGTAAATAATTAATTCCAGCTCTTAAATTATTATCTAAGCGGTTAATGATTACTTAGATTATTTATTACATGTATTGATAACATACCTCTTGTAACGGAATTTTAGAGACTTGAACCTTAAAATCAAGGGTTATCTGCACCTATGTATTTTTATGTAAAACAGTAACAAATGTAACGTTTAATACAACAAACCACTGTTTGAACTGTATCAATGCAATTTTATAATAATTTCTTGGTCGATTGAAGGTTCAGCTATGTTTGCCGCGTTCGGTTCGCGGACGGGTGACCAACTGACCAACCATTACATATCGAGACCCCTTCGTGCCTTGTTAAGCCGTTGGTCCCGGCATTCATTTTTAGATAATTGAGAATCGTTTTGGGTAGTCAGAAGCCTAATAGCTTGACAACCAGTCTTACCAAGGCCTATTACCCAGCCGCCAGGGCTGCGGGTTGTTCGAAAGAGATATCGTGGCCCTTGGCACAGGCAACTGAAGGAACACGGGTGGGTTTTAGTCAGTAAAAGTGTGACACTCCCTTCCGCTCCGCCCAGAGCGGGAGGGGTCATTTGATGATTTCTCACCCACAAAAAAAAGCAGCCGCTCTATGTAAAATAGTAGTATTCAGCTGCATACGTTTATACTGAAAGCCGACGCCAACATAGTTGGGAACAGGCTGAAGAGATTGAAAAATAATGGATACATGGCCGAAGATACTTATATAAATTATCATGAAGCAACCTAGTTAAAGTGCGATTCTAGTCTAAGGTTCTAAATTCACAATTTACTAACATTATTTAGAAAAATAACAAAACCAAGTCCAGTATATTTTAATAGAGAAATCCAGACAAAAATACGGTGGATTTTTGAGTTTCATTGCATAATAATTGAGGGTCATCGAATCTTCATTTATCACATATTTTAACCGTGTTCACGGTATCATAATTTAGGAACATTCACACAAAAAAATGTTTATACTTGGTAGTTTATATTGTTTACGTAACCTATTTAAGTGCGATAACTCATGTTTGTTTTTATATAAGTAAGCATTAAACCTTCTGTAGCACTAGGTATGCTGGTAAAAACCTGAAACCACTTTATGCAGCCTAAAATAAAATAGTAAAATATGTATTGAAATGTAATGGATAGCAAAGAATAGTCATTCTGAGACCATTCATTACCATCCAAAGTCGAAGTCCTACGTGTCTTAATTTCTCAAATTCTCAGTCAAATCAATTCAAAATCAAAATTCATTTATTCAAACTAGGCTGAGAATCAGCACTTCTCCAGCGTCAACATTACATAAGACAGTCACCCAAAATGCCCTTCATTTGTCTTATGGATAAACAAATGACGATCGCTTTACATATTAGGTACTTGAAGCTCGATGATGTTTTATGCCAATATGTCACCGGTGACATGTCATGGTTGAAAAAAATGGTCGAACCAAAGCTGTTTGTGCATCTCTCGCCCAGTTTAAGGCTAGCAGGCAGGCGCGATTCGATTTTTGTAGAACAATTTCCATGAAGTTAACTTAAAAATTGTTCTACTAGAGTCATATCGCGCCTACTCGTATCTGCAGGAGCCTTTAAGCCTATAAATGTCAATATTTTTACCTTTAGCTTCCTTAACGTACACTATCTTACGTAGGTATAATATTATCGTATCTATATGGCTATGTACGCACTTCTTTATGTTATTACACCTATCTATGTTTATGCGGATATGGAGCTAATAATATCTTCATTGTCGGCCTTACTTCCGTGTGTACGATATATGTCTGCTTACTAGAGCAAAAGTTATAAGTATTGTTTACAAAAGATGTTCAGAATGCACTTCTCTTGGGATGAGTTATCGATTCAGTTTAAATTAAATTAGTAAATTCACTAAGTACCTATCTATATCGTGCAATCTTCAAACGTTCCTTAAATTGACTTAATTAATTCATTGAGTGTACCTAATACTGGGTTCAAAAGTGATTAGAACCGTCTGAACAGACTTTCAATCGATGGATAGAGCTATCTCTATCCGCGCAAATATTTGTGCAGTATAATATCTTCACGTCGATTGCTAGTCGGCGCAGAGATTAGCTGACATGGTTAAAACTCGGTCTGGAGGACTAATATTACGAAAAAGTTATTATGTACTTAATATAATAATTTCTTAGTCAAAATCTTTATGAGACTACGTAATATCTATGCGTCTATCACCATCTTGGATTCTTCTAATTTCTATGTACTAAATATAATTTAAAAAATCGTAACAATTGTATTTAGATATTGGGTTTACTTAATACATTAGGTATATCTAATCAGAATAGGTCAAAATTGTAGATACCCGGTCAAACGTGCGTTACGTGCGTGATTTAGCGTGGAATTTTTATTTTTACTTCACACACACTTCCGAGTATTTATTTAATTTAGTGATAATTATTAATTATCACCAAATTTTTTCAATATTTTATTTACATAATAATAACCTCTTTTACATTGAGGAATCACGTACGTTGGACAATGTGGAATAAAATAATAGAGAAATGTCACTGTGACAAATAATTTATTAAGTTACCAAATTGGTTACTTTATCTTAAAGGATATCGACGGGGACAATTAGTAAATACACGTCATCAACCTATCAAGCTATGATTAATGAGACATCATTTAATTAACTATTGTTGCGCGACCCCATGGGGGACCCACTAATATTAATACGTGCATGTAAAATATGATAGTATATACAAGTCTTTTACTTCCATACTTCTCTTTTAGTCGTCGTCTCGGTACTCACCCCTTTCTAGCCATGTCATCTTTTGTGCAGTCAATTCATCGTTTCTCTTGTATTTCCCTCCACATTCATGTTCAAAACTTATCTCACGAAGTTTTGCTGCGAATGCGATGGTGCTAGTGAAAAGTTGTGGGTGCAAATCGGTTGTCACGGTATGAACCGTGACAACCGATTTGCACTTTTCAGTCAATGGTGCCACTTTCAGACTTGCTCATATGTACCTACTTATTTCTTATTCTATCCATTCGAGTAACACCACAAATCCCTCTTAGCTTTCTCATCTCATTTGTACTTCATCCCTTTTGGGGTCCAACACTCTGATCCTGAATTATTATTTATAAATTTTCCCCTCTCTCTTTAAAAAACAGTTGCACGTCGTATTAAAAGATTGGTAAGAGATTATTTAATCGATTTATTTTAAATAATAGGTTGACCACAATATAAACAAGATTAAGGATATTATTAGTAGATAGGTACCTATAGTTATTAAGTAAGCAAAGTATTTAAATGACTATTCATGTTTTGCGGTTTGACCTATGTGTTCATTGATTTGTGTTTTCCCAACTATTTTAGAAGTCGTACGATGTCTAAACCGCAAAAAATTAATTATAAACAAAACTGCCTGACAAGGGAGCTATTAAAACCAAATATTCTAAGTCAAATATTTTTAGAACTTTTTAATGATACCAAGCAGGATATAATTATGTTAATGAAACCTTTTGTTTTGTCTCCTAAGATCGAAGTGACCTCTAAACTATGATTGGCGATCTCTGTGCGCATCGCCAACACGTAGACATTATACAAAATTCAAATTCCTACGTTGCATAGATCTCGAATAAAACCACTGTGACAGACAGCTAAAAAAAACCGGTCGAGTGCGAGTCGGACTCGCGCACGAAGGGTTCCGTATCATTATCTATAAAAATCACGTCTGTTGTATGGGAGCCCCCCTTAAATATTTATTTTATCTTGTTTTGTTTTTAGTATTTGTTGTTATAGCGGTAACAGAAATACATAATTTGTGAAAATTTCAACTGTCTAGCTGTCGCAGTTCTTGAGATACAGCCTGGTGACAGACAGACGGACGGACAAACAGCGAAGTCTTAGTAATAGGGTCCCGTTTTTACCCTTTGGGTACGGAACCCTAAAAAGTACCTTACTACCACAAAACAGTGTTTATCAGTTGTTTAGGTTAAACACCTTTTAAACACAGCATAGTCGTAATTATATGGACCTTGACATAAAACTTACATTAGACTCACGTTGAACAAGTGTTGTAAGTTTTAGTCACCTGCACCCTTGACAATCTGAACAATGCTTCTGACGCCACAATATTTTTTATTTATTTTTTTATCCTTTATTAAAAAGAACCAGGTTCTTAATAATTAATTACAATCTAGCCTATAAGACTAATAAGCAATTTTAATCTAACTTAATATAATACGTGATAATTATTTAAAACTTAGAATAGTGTTTATTGTACAGACGCCAGGGTCAAGCTACCCGAAACTGTCAAAATTTTCCAATCAACCTTGAACCTTAAAGCTTCAGAGATAAAATTGAAAATCTATTAAAGAAATTTGACAGATTGTAGTCGCTTGATGTGCTGGCGTCTGTACTTTACACAAGTCCGTTCCACTTTCTTAGAGTCTGATATGATGATATAAGCACTTTGTTCATGTGTTATTATATGTGTCATTGGCACTATTATTTCTACAGTTTTTACACTACACTAACTCAAAAGGTTTTGTCCGTTTTAGTCTTCGCACTATATTTGTTTGGTCTAACAGCTGAATTGCCTCGATGTTCACATGTCGGTGGAGTCGGTGTTCATGGGCCTCAGCAAATTTTTGGATTGTTTCGGTGACGGGTTCCATTTTTAAGCCACAATAAATGTGACCGCCCACTGGGCTCAAACAGTATAAAAAACTTAGATGTACCTACCGTCGTAACGAAAAACATATTAAAAATAAAAAATAAAAAAACCGAGTTCCAAAAATTCGAAAACATGTGATATCTAACAATTGGGCCCGCATATCGTATTACTTATTGAGATTAGGTTAATAAACAAGACTTCTTTGAACTTATTAAACGTTTTAATATCTGCACAGTAAAAGTTTTACACATTAGACATGGCCGGCGACAGACGCATACCAAGTGGCGCCATCTCGCGTTACAACATAAAAGTAAACAGGCAAACAACAAGTAGCATACAGCCTAGAATTAAACTACTTATAAAATTATATCCAATATTACTTACGGCCGGAGTGGGCCCTCATCGAGAGAAGGCCTGTGGGAACATTAAAGGCTAGGAATATGCTTATGCTATTTTTTTTTTCAGATAGTTTTTGTACAAGATGGCGGACTTTTCCTTCGCCAACGCAACAGAGGAGAATGGGCTCTCTGACATGGTCAGTGACCATTTGAAGGGGATAGGACGAATGTTCTACCTTCACTCACCAAAGGAAACAATGTTTGAAAGAAAGGAGGATGTACCAAATTTTTTTAGACAGGTAAGATTTTTAGCATTTTTTTTTTCGTTTTTTCTTTGGTCTTCTTAGGTAACTTCTTATGAAAGCTGAATGAGAAACCATAGATTGATACTGCAGTGAATTTATGCTAATATTTTAAATTCGAAAGTAACTCTGCCTGTATGTTACTTTTTCACGCCTAAACCACTAAATGGATTTCGATAAAATTTGGCAAGGAGATATATGGCATCCTAGGGAAGGATATAGGCTACTTTTTGTTCCGGTAGCACGTTCCCGTGGGATAATTCCCGACATCCACGCAAGGCAGAAAAAGCTAGTAAAAAATACGACAAAGGTTGTATAAAACCCATACCTTCATAACCAATACACAGTTTTTTTTCTTTTGGTAATCTAGTGACAAATAACCTGTCCATTAAAAGGAACGAACCAAGTAAAAACGAAAAGTAAGTAGTTTAAGTAGCGTTTTTACTATAAAAAAAATTTGACATACCAATTCAAAAGGTCATTGACCAACTTATCAGTACACAATTTTAATAGCTTCAACCACCTTGACTCCGTTATTGCCATTCAAAAATAACCTCTAAATCAAACCACGCATGGTCTACAAAACCTAATAACTATTGCAAAATTTTCATCCGAAATATTCATGACACAATATCATTAAGGCAATGTTTGTTAATATTTGATTTGTATGATTATTCTATTTTCGTTGAATGTACTTGACATGTTGACATTAATTTGTGGCTTTCGCTATCGAGGTTAGACTTCTGTGTAGTGTCACCTTGTCATCATATTGTCCAAATATAGCCGTATTTTAAACGCTGCGAAGTTGCCAGGTTGTTAATATTTAGTTTAGACATCACTTTACATCTTCTTTTATTATGGAAATTCAATTTTTTTTAACGTTTTTCTTACATATTGATGATTCTAATGATTATAATTCTGTAAATACATACTTGTTACGCTTGTGAATCATAGTTTGTTTAACATACAACCTGAATCTGGCCTGCAAATGGCAAAAAAATAAGAAAATTTTAATTTCGCGGGCTACCGTGGTGCTTCCTCATTAATCCATGGCATTTTTTTTCTTCTTCGCTTCGCTCTTGACGGAGCGGTCATAGTCACGAGCTGTGTCCAATCGTAGGTGTAGTCAGTGTCCGTTTTACGATCTCTCTCGCCTGTCTGGGTTCGAACCTACGACTTACAACTCGTAAATCGCGGCCACCACCACTGGGCCACCATTGCTCGACTGCTCAAAAGGTACAAAGTATTAAAAATCAAGCAATGACATATACAAAATTCTCTTCAGGCAATATAAGGTGATTTGAAATACATGACATCTGTTCAAAGTTATTTTACAAAAGAAACATTCTTCCCCTTATTTTACAATACAAACGTGATAAAACTAAATATTCGTTGGATTCGTTTCTTTCAAAGCGAATGCCTTCAAATCCTCGTCTTTTATTGTTGAAGAACAATTACTTAAACGCGCTTCGAATAAATTTAATCCTATTGGGGCCATAAAGGTAATATATTTCTGGTTTATCAATCTGTATTTTTTGTGTACAGCATTTCAATAAGATATAGTTACGAGTACCTAAATGAGTATATTATTATCATCAAATAGCTCCATTCAATGAGCTCGTGGCTACAGTAATAACAGCCGCACGGATAGACCGATGAGGTTATGTTACGCTTGCCGCGGTTAGTCCGTGGATGGGTGACCATCTTTACATATCGAGACCCCTCAGTACCTCAGAAAGGACGATAAGTTGTTGATCCCGGTTGTCATTCGTGGTTCTTTGGGAGTCGTTACGGGTCGTCAGTAGCCCGAAAGCCTGACAACTAATCTTACCAAGGGGTAACGTTAATACGTTCCGACGATCGTACGACCTCCACAACCCAGTAAGTTACTGAGCTGTGGAAGTTAGATAAGCAGTTGCTTCATGCTAAATACTGGTATTCAGCTACATCTGCATCCTAATTGCGTAACACACAATCAATCGGAATCTGAATCATTTTGAAGCAAATCGCTAATCCATTGCTGCATAAGTTCGAAAAATTTGTCTGCTCAACACGTAAATAACGCAATGAATATTGTTGAACTGTCAAAATGAAACCGATTTCGATTGATCGTGTATTACGCAATTAGGGTGCCGGTTTGACTGGAAAACAATCCTAACATAATTGGGAAAATGGCTAGGCTAGTGAGTTACACTTTATTTTTGTTCCACGCCATGGTAAAGCATGCTTCCAAAGTCAATATAAACATGTAGAGAAGGATAATAAAGATGTACATATGTCAGTGATACTGTTACAGAAAGGCACCTACTGCAATCGGTGTTTGAACAAAACTTTTGCAATCCCAAATCCAAACCGTCTGCCGCATGTCAGACGATCAATGGGCCAAACATACTCGTACGAGCCAGTGGGTCCCACTTAATGGCACACGACATCGCGGCAGGCCCAGTCGGAGATGGCGGGATGAGCTGGACTCCTTTCATAAGGATTGGTTCTTGGCAGCTCTGGACAGACAGAGGTGGAAAGAGAGTGGGGAGGCCTTTGCCCAACAGTGGGACATTAAGGGCTAATAAAAAAAAAACCAATCACATATTTACTACATTTAATGATAAAAAAAAAAACTAAAAATAAATATGATACTGTCATTAATGCTAAAACGAAACTATCATTAACACTAATACAAGTATTAATGTATTACTAAGTTCTTGCAAACACCAAACTAATAACAGAAAATGATCATAAACTTAATAAGTTAATACACATGATATTTCTCAACGATTCTGGCTGTCGCAATAGTTACAAAACCGATGGAACACGATATATCAACATTCACTACGTCTTGTGAATCGAATAAGTAAAATGATACATAGGCTTACACAGGTGTGGATAACGATATTACGTTACCTTACCTATAGATTTTTGTGTGGTTACTAACTAACGCCGGAATTAGACGGTTCGCTTTGGTCTTTCAATTTGGTTGAATCAACCAAGTTGAGTAACTAAGGTGGCTGGGACAGACTGGATGCGAAAAGAGGAGGACTGGGTGTTCTGGCGCAGAATGGGTGAGGCCTATGTCCAGAAGTGGACAGCGTTAGCCTGAGTTGATTGACTTTTGTTGATTAGACCAAGTTGAAAGCATTGTGACGATAAGGGCCCCGACTTAGGAGTTGTAAGTCGTGGCTCTGAATCCAGGCAGGCATGCTCTTTACTTTGCGTTATAAAATTTATGTATTACCACTGTTCTTAAGACGGCGATAAAAAACATCGTCCGGAAACCGAAATGTGCTAGAACAAAAAAATAATAATGACGTGTGAAAAGTATCTTTTGGCTACTTATGCGCATTCCTTCGTAGACCTCTGCCAACGCTTTCCACAGCGTTGTGATAATGACCCATACCCTCTCACGAAGATGAAGCCCTGAGCCCTGTAATGGGTCATAAAATACAGGCTGATAATGACGTTGTCTTGGATGAAGCAATCAAATTTAATGGTATAAACGTAAAAGAGAATCATTGAAATTTAATTCCGCGCCTTTCAATTCAAGTGAATCAATTTGGTTGAACCGTGTAACATTGCCATAAGATAACTAGATGGAAAGGTGTAGCTTTCTATTTGGACTAAGGGATTGGTCTCAGGCAATCAATGTTTTATATCTTTCGTCTGAAGGTTTTTATACTCCAGCTAAGGTTGTATACTTACAAAGGAGGAACAACTTACTGAAATAAACCAATACTTACTTATCTGGATGAAATTCCCAGTTACTAGAAATTCTTAGTCTATCTTCGATCAATATGTATTTAAAACTAACATTTTCTTTTGTTTGCAGTCATGGCCATATTTCTTCATCTTTATGATCCTGGAACACATAGTCCTTAGGCTAAAGGGCAAGCCAGGCATCAGACTGAACGATGGTATCACCAGTATATCACATGGAATCCTCCAGGAGTGTGGAAGGTAAGGACACGAATAAGCACGTTAAGCCGTTGGTCTTAGCTGTCATTCTATAACTTCATGTCAGTCAGAAGCCCAAAAGTCTGTCAACCAAGGGGTATCGTGTTACCCAGTTACTAGGTTTTGAAGGTCAGATAGGCAGTCGCTCCATACAAAATACTAGTATTCAGCATCCGGTTAGATTTGAAGCCGACCCCAAAAAATGGAAAAGTCTTACTGTAACTCTAACAGCTAAACAGCGTGATAAGAATGCCATTGTGTAAGTTTAACAAAAATAATAATAAGATCCCTGTCTAGCTTAGAATCATTCCTAAACACAGGCAGTTAAAAGATCAAAGACATTACGACGGCACGGTTGGCGCAGTGGTTAAGCGATTGACTGCTGCGCTGCGTGTCGCGGGTTCGATTCCCGCACGGAACAAATATTTGTACGACCTACATGTATTTGTTCCGAGTCTGGGTGCTTTTCTATCTATAATATGTATGTATTTACAAAAAAAAAATGTATATAAGTAGTTTATCAGCCATCTTGTTACCATAACACAAGCATTAGGTTGCTTAGCTTGGGACTAGATGGCGCTGTGTGAAATGTCCAGGGATATTATTATTATCTCCTTTATTTCATTTAAATACTTACAAAATACATTTTTAAATATTTTTATAAACAAAAGGATAAAAAAACATTTAAAAATATAAAAAGTAGTAGCCCACCGGTATCGGGAACAGGGTCCAAGCTACCGGTGGTCAGAGCTCCAGAGAGAGGAACTTCCTGACAATGCGAGCCGTGTCCAGAAGTACCGCTTTCTGAATCAAGCCCTTGATCCAGCTGCCTAACGAGAGCCTCCTCAGGTGTTGGTCGAGGCTTTTGGCTATTAAGCCATTGGCTGTCACGACTATCGGCACAATGATTGCTGAGTCCACATCCCACATGTCGACAACCTCGCGAGCCAAGTCAAGATACTTGATATTATTATTATTATTACATCGCTACTAATGTGTCCCTTTCATCGTTATTATTACTCGTATATTTTATCAATTTGTCGAACATAAATGTAGTGGAACTGCAAAAGCTTTTGAATTTATACGGGTCTATAAGTATCGGATTTAGCAAACCGCAACTAAGCATCTCTTGCTGGCGACGTGCCATAGTACCTATTGTATGTAGATTTCTCTAGGATTATCTTTATTGCAACATTAGGATTATTACAGCACCCTATTATCCTGAATAGCAACATTATAATTAATTGTATAGCTATTGTTACTGGCATTTAGTCGCTAGGGAAAAGGTCAGAGGTTTTTAACCGTTGGAAAATGTAAAATGGTTTTTTTTCTGTCGCACCATTTTGAACGTTTTTCCAAAATGGCAACTATCATACATCTATGCAACAAAATCTATGCAACAAGATCAAAAAAAATGGATGACATGAATGTTAATATCTCGGAAACATGACACTTTACGGGGTTTGGTCTTATTATTGTTTCTGTTTGCATTGATGTCAGCTATCGATTTATGAAGAAACAAAGAGTGGTCGCCATTTTGAAAAAAAAAAAATGGCGGACAGGTAGGTATGCCACGGATCTTCAAACCCCTTACAGTTAGCAACAACACTTTTCTAATTCTATCCAAAGACAATTTCCCTAATAATTTTGTTCTAAAATATTCATATTAACATTTGAGAATTTTTTGTCAACCTTTATTATTGCTCAACAAATTATATCAAAGTTACTGAAAAAGCCTGTAATTTCCCTAGAGATTTACCATTTGTTTTCAGTAATTTACATTATTATTTATTTTATTATTTTCAGGTTACTATGGCGTGGAGCGGAGTCATTCTTATATACGTGGATATACGCCAACTATAGGCTAGTTGAGTTGCCTTGGGACAGTACTGTGACGTGGTATGCCGCTGCATTAGGAGTCGACTTCTGTTACTATTGGATGCACAGAGCTTGTCACGGTAAGCACTACTTTATTACCACCATAGTTTCTTGATCATCATCATCTGCGTAGCCTTTTCCCAACTATGTTGAGGTCGGCTTCCAGTCTAACCGGATGCAGCTGAATACCAGTATTTTACATGGAGCGACTGCCTATCTGACCTCCACAACCCAGTTACTGGATAATACGATACCCCTTGGTAAGACTGGTTGTCAGACTTTCCGTCTTCCGACTACCCGTAACGACTGTCAAAGATCCACGAATGACAGCCGGGACCAACGGCTTAACGTGCTTACCGAGGCACGGAGGGGTCTCGGTATGTAAAGATGGTCATCCATCCACAGACCAACCGCGGCAAGCGTAGCTTAACCTGACCGATCGACCTGTGCGGCTGTTATTATTTAGCCACGGGCCCCTCCATAGTTTCTTGATATAATCTGGAAAACGTTTGTCACGTCTTTGCCAACAATAACTTTACCAACCTATGAAAAAGTCTTACCATACTTTGACAGCAAAACATAATATACGGCTTGTTTCACCAACTCTGGAAATTTGGCATTCAACTTATCTAGCAAACAATTTCAGACCGAGTATCTGGTAGTTACTTAGTTAGTGCATAATACAGAGACTGTGATACATGAGTGAAACAAATTCCTGAACCTAACAT
This sequence comes from Apamea anceps, assembly GCA_951799955.1. Taxonomy (NCBI): domain Eukaryota; kingdom Metazoa; phylum Arthropoda; class Insecta; order Lepidoptera; family Noctuidae; genus Apamea; species Apamea anceps. Next base: position 3,372,936 of record OX637504.1, on the reverse strand, counting down.
TGTATATACTGGTCAACTTTGAAATAATGCCGACACGGCGACACGGTTGGTGCAGAGGCTGAGCGATCGACTGCTGCGCTGCGTGTCGCGGGTTCAATTCCCGCACGGAACAAATATTTGTATTGCCTGCAGGTAATTGTTCCGGGTCTGGCTGTTTGTGTATTTGAGTTTAAATGTTTGTAAACGCACCCAAAATACAGGAGCAATTCCTAGCATGGGGCATCGTTTAAAAAAAAATGCAGCAATATAACAAATTCCATAATTAATGAATATTTGTTTCTTCAACAGAGGTTCACATTCTATGGGCACAGCATCAAGTACATCACACGTCAGAAGACTTCAACATGGGTGTCGGAATACGACAGTCTGTACTACAAGGATGGTGTGGATTTGTGAGTAACTTACTGTCTTATCTTTTTAAGCTGAAGTGGGGCTGGACTGGCCAATTCTGCCATATGCCCAATAAGCTGTGGGCCAAAATAACCACCAGGTGGAGGACTGACACAGCTTGAAGGCATCGCGGCAGACCCGGTAGAAGATAGTGGAACGAGCTGGACAAAACAAACGACCAGTGTACTACTTTAGCCCTGGATCGAAAGAGCTAGAAATCATGGGGAGAGACCTTTGCCCAGCACTGCTGGGCAAAGGTGATGATGCAGGCTAACAGTAACAGTATTGTCTTATCTATTTCTAATTTACATACATACATAAACTCACTCGCTCTCACTCTCTTCTCTCACTCAAGTTTAGTTTGGGGAAAACACACCTAATGAATAAAGTATAACTTGATTTGGAACATCAAAGTTGGAAATAATTACAGGTAGTTAGAAACAAAACGAAAACAATTGTTCCTATATCAGTTATTTTGTTAATGAAATAATGATGACCACAACTAATCTATCAACATTATTTAACTATCTAGGTATACCCGTACCCTTCCATTTTTAGTGTAAGGCACCTTTTGGGTTCTATATCACCGTTCTGATGTATTTTGGCGTAATTTCTTCTTCATCTTAGCGTGTTGATAGCACTGCAATCTAAATGGACTCAGCCCAGAATTGCTACTTGTTTGGCGCCAACACCAGCGTCCATCAGTTCTTGTAACGCGCAGATGACAGGACACGCAGGACACGATATTAAGTGTCCCATCGTTTGTGGAACAGCACCACATTTACATCCAAGGCGGAGTCGTCTATGAATCTCCAAGTAATTACTGAAAGTCCGTTTTGAAAACCAAACATAATAGCTTTATTTGATATTCAGGTTGTCCATGCAGCTGGTTCTTGCTTCCTTTCTTTGTCTTTAAAATCGTCACGACAAATCGTGTCCTCAGACAAAGAATCGTAAGCTTTTAGCGTTTTGCTTCCTCCGTACATATTCCATATTTATAAACCTCTGAAACTTGATCATTCTGTTTTATATTTTCTTATGGTTCCCGTCATTTGGTCATAAATAATACATAAGGAAAGTCGATGGCACTGAAACTTGGTGGAGGATCGTGACTGTGAATATATTAAGGCTTCGTCGTATTAACACTTTGTGGGTACTTATGCTTTATAGGCAGATGTTTTTTATCGGCATGTGTGGTGCTGTTTGATATTATATGTAGGTTTAAAGGGCAGGTATACAGCGTGCCACTTTAATGCCGACATTAATTTGACACACGTATACGAGTTTCGAGTATCCGTTTTATGAACATATTTTAATTTCATGAAACGTTATAGTTTATTTAAAATTTTCAAAAATATCATCTTTTAGCTACAGGTACTTAAAGAACTGTAGCGCAGGGGTTATTTGTGGCTAGCGGGATCGTCCGAAAGGGTTACCGCTGCTCTGGAACTTAAAGGGCTAAGTGGGTTTTAGTCAGTAAGAGTCTGACACTCCCTCCTGCTCCACCCAGAGCGGGAGGAGTCATTTGATGATTTCCCATCCTCAAAAAAAAAAAAAGGCGGTATTTGTCGGGTTCGTGGATCATAACATCGCATCAATTAAATTAAAACGAATAACGTGCAATGAGTAGGCGAATTGAAGGAAAGAGAGAGAGCCCTATGTCGGCGAGCGGCGCAGACGGTAGTTTTCAAATTACGAATTATTTTACGTTGTTATAATTTTTATGATTACTGGCCACTAGCCCTACCCTTGTGTTAGATTATTGTGACGTATGGGGTAGGTATATAAGGTTAATGACTTGAACACATATTGTAACTTTCTCTATGGTATAACTAGACGAGGAAACGAACGAGTTATGGCTGATTTTTCAATCATCTGATAACTTTATTCGAAAAAAATTTTTTAAATTTAAGTTACTTCATAAGTACAAAAACTGTCAAACGTCAATTTTATTCGTCAAATAAAAGTTATCTGGCGATGGAAAAATCAGCCCTAAGACGAAGAAGTTTTACTAAATAATTTAAAAAGACGAACCTAAAGTAGCAAATATTACAATAAATCGCAGACTATTTTAGTACAACATTATTTTTTATTTTTACACAATAATTTTAAGCATAAAAGTCACGCCATTTCCCAAAGAGGCCTGCCTCCCTCTTGCATGAGTTTTATGCTTTTTATAACAGCAACTTTTGAACGATAACAATTTTGAACAAATAATATTGTAAAGATAACATCCCACGTCATATATATAAAATAGACCATTACAAGATCTTGACATACTTCTACTGTATGCGTTCTTTCTTTTAAAGACAACACACAAAGGCATTTAGAAAAGGAATGAGCTTGGAATTATTTAACAATCTCATCCCCCCACTGAGCGGGATAGGGGCGATGGAGTGCTGCTAGAGCTCATATAACGCGAGCTACGGAATAAAGCTCTAGTATAGTGGAATAAAGTTACAGTGGCTTTATACAAACGTATAATATGTACAAAGAAAGAAAGAAAATGACGCTTAAAAAGAACACAAACACAAAAAAAAAATAACAAGTTGGGAGAAAACATGCGTCACATCCACGCAAAATGGCATCGCTCAGCATAATGCTAAGACCCTATACGAGACAAAGCCTGGCACAACTTCAGAATCCCAGAACCATGATTTACTCGTATCCTAATGTAGTACTGACGCCAGCATATCAAGCTACTATAATCTGTCAAATTTCTTTAATAGATTTTCAACTTTATTGCTAAAGCATTAGGTTCATGATGGATAGCACTAGCTTCTGCCTGCGACTTCGTCCGCGTGAAATTTCTTGTATCCCAGACCCACCCCATTGCATCGCTATCAGTTCGTTCTCACTTAGCGGTCTTTGTGATACACAGTGCAACCTCGATATAACAAATCGGAAAGGAACAATTAGTAAATATTCGTAATATCAAGTAATTCGTTAAACTGAGGTTTGTTATATTGAGGTTAGGTTGGTCTAAAATTTGTTATAAAGAGGTAAAAAAGAGTCGAAACCTGTCGCGACTGAATCAGATATTATTGGGAACGTTATATAAAGGTTTTGGGTTGACAAAATTCGTTAACAATTGGTTTACACTTTTTTTTTTGATAGTTGAAAATTCGTTTTAAAGAGGTTGTTCGCAAAAAATCTTCGCAATGTAAAGGTATATTTTACATTGACTCTTAGGGACAATTCAAGGGGATTACGAAGAATTCGTTAAATCGAGGAATTCGTTATATTGAGGTACGTTATATTAAGGTTGCACTGTATTTTTCTTTTGCTCGATTCCTAAGGGTCAAAGTTTGATGTTAAAATATAGCCTGTAGCGTTCCTCGAGAATTGTGCTATCAAATGGAAAAATATTTCTTCAAATCCGACTTAGAGATTAGCGCGTTCAAACAAATAAAATCTACAGCTTTATTGTTAGTGTAAGATTACACCATCTAAAAAGACTACGTACATTTTCACCATAGCTATTTCTGCAACAGCATAGTTATATGAAAATACTGGCACAACCACTTTAACTTTACCTTCTGGGCAAGCTCGTTCCACCGTAGATCTCATCCCTGCCTCTGGGCTGGATTGAGGTCAAGAGTGAGCCCGTGGTCAATAAAAAAAAAAATTAGGGAATTAAAAAAAAAATGGCTTACTGTAAGTAACCCATTCTTTCGCTGTCTATACTTGTGGACAGCACAGACCTGCAGGTTTAAATATTTATAATACGCAGATTTATTTTGCAAGGCATTGTAAAAGTTTAAGTAAAAGTCTAGATGGCCAATTGCTTGATCCATCAATGGCTTACTCAACAAAAAAATCTTGTTTCATTCTACCACTCACTCATAACCTATTTCTCTTTCTCTCTTCAGGCCTTCTACCTACCTCTGGCGCTGGTGATCCCTCCAGCTCAATTTGTGATGCACCACCAGTTCAGCTACCTGTACATGTTCTGGATCCACACGGAGGCTATCAAGAGTCTTGGACCGTTGGAGTACATCCTCAATACTCCGAGCCATCACAGAGTTCACCACGGTTAGTCAAGATAAAGTTTAATTTTATGTAAGAAACGGCAAGAAAGGCTACTGCTAGCACTATATTGTAAATGGTCGCCAGCGGGATAAATTATGGAAAAAAAAAATGTTGTATGGGCACAGGCAAATATTTCACACGTCTGACAAAAGCATACTCCTCTTAAATAATTTTGAGACGTAAATTATGGACTCCTTCAAATGACTTTAGTCTAGCAGCAGTTCAATGCTTCAAGCACACAATACTTCTCCATGTACGTAACTTACTTCATCTTTGGCACCTCAAACGAAGATCTAAAAGCAGACATTGTTTCTTTAATTATCTAATGCAATTTTTAATCTGTTTCTTTCTATTCTCTCTATAGGCAGCAACAAATACTGCTTGGACGTGAACTACGGCGGTGTGCTCATCGTTTGGGACCGTCTGTTCGGCACCTTCAGACCGGAGACTGACAAGATCGAGATCGTCTACGGTCTCATCTATAACCAGCCTTCTTTCAACCCTCTGTACTTGCAGGTATTTATTTTTACGTAATTATTTATACGTATTGTTTCACGGTAAGACCTGGTTGAGACTTGCTCATACCAGGGTAGCGTGGCCCAAAAGGGAGGAGCCTTAGTACCCAGCAGTTGGTAGAACAAGGCTGCCAATGATGATGATGACGACGTTTGATTATCAGAAGTTGTAACAGCTTTACTGTCAATCTAGAGAGTTTTTCTTAGAGCACGAAAAAATCGAAGACAGGTGACATTTACCAACCCGCACTGGGCGTGTTTGGTTGATTACGACCCGCTCCTTCTCACCAGAGAAGAGACCTGTGTTCCAGCAGTAGGGACTTTATAGGATGATTGTGGTTATCCTATGGCATTTTCTCTCATACCTACATCACAGTAGTTTTGAAACATGGATTCGTTTTGACCTGATAATATTACACCAAACAATATACCTATAGTTAATATTTTCCTTAGTGCTATTATTGCTCGCCAATTTCCTACAGGCGCAAATATAGCGTTGTCAGAACACGTCTTTATATCTGAACACGCCTTAATGAGTGTACGTAAACCTTGTACCAATATAAAGGTTTTGTCGTAATCTCGCTTGTTCTATTATAATTCATAAAGGTTGGGACATGTTGTATTTTCATATTAGGCTGGTATGATTAAACATATCTGAAGTTTTATGAGAAAGTTTTATAATACGTACGTTTGCTGCCTAAGTGTGCCTACACACGAGCGACACGCGTTGACGACAGAGGCAACTGCAATCGTCGGCGCGTCGGCGTGAGCACCGTAGTCTTTATACACGAGCGATACGTATCGACAGCTGCGTGTCGCTCGTGTATATGCACACAAAGCAGATTTTTTACAATTTCATAGTACTTACAATAACCGCGTGTGTTACGGTCTATCTATCTAGACTGTAGTGTAGGGAAAAAGCCTCCCTTTCCCTTTTCCTTTTCCAAACAATTTTGTTTTCTTTTAATGCATGATCGTCCTTTTGGGAGTCACGCTGGTCCCGCCATTTTACCTTTTTTCTCATTCTTTGATATTTAATTGTTAATAACCTCACCCATTATTTCCAGACATTCTACAACAACTACGTAGTCGAGAAGTTCCGTAAACTGGACACCTGGGAGAACAAGCTGAAGGCCATCTTCTGGGGACCCAGCTGGGAACCAGGAACTGCTAGACTGGGCGACGAAGACATGAAAATAGATGTAAGTATTTCTTGAGGGCCGTTTGCATGGCTTTTCAGTTGAATTATTTTAATACTCAATAATTATATTTATTGCATTTCGCAATCTGAACTTAGATGGTAGGTTTACCAAGGCATGATCATTTTAGACCCTGTCGGGCACAGAAAAGTAGGACAGATAGAGAGGGCAAGTTTCCAGAGGAAGAAAGAATGTTTAAGTTGTTTCCAACTACGTTGGGGTCGGTTTCCAGTCTAACTGAATGCAACTGAATGCCAGCGTTTTTCCTGGAGCGACTGCCTTTCGGACCTCCAAAACTCAGATAGGCAACAAGATATCCGTTTGGCAATACTGGTTGTCAGTACCTACCTTGCTGACTGGCTTATAATTATGTTGATGACATATATATATATATTTTTGAAACGTTGTCCCACATTAGGAATTTCTCCTGTATCGTGGGTGCGTTTACAAACATTTAAACTCACATACACAAACAGCCAGACCCGGAACAACTACTAGTAGGCCATACAAATATTTTTTTTTCGCGACACGCAGCGCAGCAGTCAACCGCCAACCGTGCCGTCAAATGCTTCGTTGACATATTCTTCACCTTACGAGGGGACAATTTCTAGAAGTTACTAAGATGTTCATTTGTTTGCAGGTAGAGAACAGAGATAAATACGACGTGCAGCTACCTGCCTGGTGCAACTTCTACCTTGTGGCACATTACACTATTGTGCTGTATGGATTCTTCGAACTGGCCTCTAGGCATATGGTGAGTTTTTATTGTGTTATTAGCTACATAATTAATTAGAGCTTCGTTAGTCTAATGGTCACCAGCATTCAACCTATTATTATGGATCTTATAACTGATAAAATGTCGGTGAGTTGTACAGTCAAGAAATGAAAAAAAAAAAACTATCATAAGATTTATTTAACTTGCACCTTAGTAGTATTTCCGTCTACGTAATTACGTAGCATGCGAGTGATATGTGGGAGAGGTGTGTTTGAAAATTGCTTGCTTGACATTTTCACTCCTTGTTCCTACATCCGACTACCTACCCCAGTAAGGAATACAAGCTTGATGTTATAAGTTTGTATTCAACTGCTAGTTGCTATGAGGCGGGCTTGGATAAGCTTCGTGTGACTGCATCCTAGTCTACACAGTACACAGTAGCATTTCCACACGATCAGTTTGCAATCTCATCTACACTACACGACACGTCTTGATTATATGACACAAACACAACGCTGGAATCTTGTTGCAATCTGTAAGATGAATATAGTATCTAAGTAAATATCTATATACGCTGCGATTTCGAATCAAATGCGCTGATTACTTTTGAATCATAAAAAATGAATAAAAAATTATACTAGGTACTTCGCTTTAATTAAGTTTTTTTCCGGTCATCTATTTTCTTGGTGTCATGTAAAGCAAAATTTATGAAGTTTTGAATGCGGGATTTTTTATAAAAAGGCGGGGAACAGTTACACAATAAAGCCGCTATCCAGAGCATTTTTAACACCATAATGTCAAATTCTGGTATAAATAACAGATTTTCATGAAGGCAGTTAAAATATGTCGGAACTGTTTTTTTACCACAGCGATTTACTACGCGGGAATATTTAATTCAGTATCATTACGAGAATCACGTTCCCCGTAATCACGATGCTTTCTTGAAGATGGCTCACGATCACGTGTCGCTGACTTTCTACGAAACATGTCACTTAGCTTCGTCCTTTGAGTTGCGTCAAAAATATCAACTATTTGCCTCTATTGCTTTGTAGACAGAAAACATTCCGATTGAAAGTTTCTGCAGATATATCTTTAGTAGAATTATCATTTATTTCATATCTCAATTCGCCTACTTGGGTTTCACCGTTGAAAGTTCTGAGGTGCATATCATCTGCGTTTCGGCCCATAACTGTTACCTGTGTTGTCTAATTCTCAAGTCAATGTACTATTCGTGTGACTGTTTTTATTAACAATATTTTTTTTCTCTTCCAGGGTATGACTCCAATCTCAGTGCTGATCTGCGTCCTCTACGTCATCGCTTCACTCTCCATCATCGGAATGGCGTTCGACAACTCCAAACACGCCCCGCTCCTGGAGGTCATCCGATGCTCTGCCCTAGCTTTCCTCACCAGAAGTGTCACCATCGCCAGTCCAGCGTTTGCCACGGCATTACAAACCTTCTTCGTGGCCTCTGCCATGTTCTGGTGCCTCAATATCTTGAAGTTCTTGGAGATCAAGAAGACGAGAAAGGTGGATTAAAGGCTGATGCTCACGACTGATTTTTTGGGTTTGTTTGTTAAAATGACTTATGCGATGTAGATAGAAGATGTTGGTAAACAGGAACTACGCTTTTGAACAGAAAACTTATGGTATTTTTTATCAAGTTTAGATTAAACTTTGAAACATAGTTTTCTTAGACTAGACGGTGGATCTGTTAAGTAGGATCCAAAGGCAAGCAAGAGAGTTACTTTTGATTTTATAATTTTAAAGTTCGTGATTTTTATTGCTTTTTAAACTAGTTCCTGTTTATTTTTCATCAAGTTGTGAATGCCTGTGACCTAGGAAATGTTACATAAGTGCCTATAAATGTATAAATAATGCAATAAAATAAGCCAAGTTATGCCTTAACAATGAGATAATGATGAAACACTTTTTAAATAAACTTTACAATGTTGCAAATTCCACTGTTTCACAAAAATTCGATAGTGCGGTCATTCAGTGAAAACAACAGTTAATGCATATCAAATAATCCAAGGCAATTCGAACGATGGAGTACCTAACTAATAATTAATTTGTTTATGTTTCTATCCATTACTTGTCATTTAAATTAAAATTGGTAACTGCTTAAGTAATTGAAACTATTATTGAATACTCTGTATCAAATGAAATCATTTCCATTACTTATTGGTTTTCTGGAAAATCATAGCAACAAAATTATATGTCTTCCAACATTTTTATATAAGGATATTTGATAAACCAATAATTTGTTTTGTAAATATGTAATTTTCATAACTTAGCAGCTATGTATTTTATAATATTGTATCAAGGTTTTGAAAAATCATGCTGAAAAGCAACTTCGTCGCTGTAGCTACAACCTTCTTAACTTTTCTGACTTATTTTGTACATCGCACCATGTTTGGTCAATTGAACGTCAAATAAACAATACTTTATACTAGGTATAGTTTGACCAAAACCGCTGTACCGCGCCTTCGGTATGTGCGCGGCGAGACGGGGGAGCAGTGCAGGCCGCTCATTCGTCATCGCTCACGGCGCCCCCCCCCCCCCCCCCCCCTCTCCGCGCATTCCTAAGGCGCGGTACAGCAGTTTCGGTCAAACTATAGCTTCAAAACTAGCACGCCGAACACGTACAAAATCGTGCTATTGCCATACGGTTGTCAGGCCGTATACGATTTTTGAACCAGTCACGATTGTACTGTGTGCAATGTTGGCAGGTTAGCCACGGCAAATAGTGCGGTTTTGAACGTGTACGAAACGTTCAACATTATACCTAATATTTTTATACGTATATACAATTTCACTGTCGCTTCCTATATTTGTACTCTGAACAAAGTCGCTTTTTGAACAGTAACTTATAAATGGAAAATGTGAAAATAAAACTTGGCGTGTTCCCCTGTTGTGCTAGCCGCAAATGAATATTTTATTCTTAAAATAGTATATATATTATAATTTAAAAAGTGGCTGTAGACGCCAGTACCAAATGTACTGGCGCCTACAGTCGCAAAACGTATGCTTTCAAATTGTAAGCCAGAACAAATATTTTAACGTAGGTACCTATGTGAATGTAAACAAAACAACGACTATAGTAATGTATTTGTTAATGTTAATATTATAATGTTATAATCTTTTATAGTCATATTTTGTACAATAATCATAATTAATTATAATAAAAAAGAAACACTTTCTATATTGTTACGAGAAAACACCAAATAATTAGAATTCATAAGATAATTATACCTTACTTAAGTTAATCATAATTTCTGGAGTGTACAGATGATTTGTTTGTGAATAATTATTTCATAATTAATTATTCGAAGTCGCCTTAGCATTTTAATAGTTTATAAATAATTGATATGTTGTATAAAGTAACTATTGATAACTTATTTGTTACGAATTTATTGAATACAATTTTTCAGCTATATGCGTTTTTGATTTGCGTATCCCTTAATTAATAAATCCAAGTAACACCACATTTCAACTATTGGCCAAGGAAGGAATGTTGCTATTTTAGGCTTTTGTCAATTTATCCCCTTTTATGAGATCCATCATTGTGGGAAAACTAAGTACTAATCTTTACACAAGCATAGTGTGATCAGTCTATAATGTTCCCAATGCTGGGACACAGGCCTTTTGCTCACCCGAAAATCCCCTGCCTGTGTGTGTCAGTGGCCTGGATCACAGCCACTCTGGCTGTAATCTACCACACAGGCCCAATGGGGATTGCTGCATGTCACATATTTTCGATGTAACGACTTTTCATGTGGTGTCTTGGTTTAGGTTAGATATGTACACTAAATAACTGTCTGCCAATATTACTGCGTTAGGCGTGCTGTCGCTACGGCTGCTCGGATAAGACTGCGAGTGCGGCGCATCGCCCCGCACTGCCTACGCCGCGCATATCCTATTAATTTATCAAACGTCACACATATCTTCTTTAGAAAATATTGTAAAGAAATAAAAAAATATATATAATGATTTGCTTTTAACAATAAATCTTTTTTTTTTTATTCTCTGGCAATTTTTTGCTAAATGGGCCTGCTCTTGACCTCGCGCCTGATGGAAAGCGGACGAGGTCTGTGATGGAACGAGCGTGCCCATATATTAACATGGTAAAGGGTTTTAGTTGAAATGAGCATTGTTGAGCATTTGATTAAGCACTACCTTTACAAACAGTTTGCTGAAAACTGGCAACATGACTACAGAATTATAATTATTGGTGTTTTTACTGTCCCCGAATTTTAAAAGTGGTGTTACGTATTACGTACCTTACTGTTTCTCATTAAATCCGGGAAGACTTCATGATCCGCACAAATTAAATATTAAAAGGCTACGTAAGGACGCTGTAGCCTCAATTATGGAGGAACAGATTTTAATGGACATTTCCCAAAGATCTTCGGTCAATTTGATCTTGATTCCCTAAAAGCTTTCATAACTACTAATGGTTTAATACACTTAAAAGTTAAATTCAACCCGGCAGGCTACAACGTTCGCTCTTACTAAGGGCTTGTTTTTCCAAAGAAAGATCATTTTATCGGAGGAATAATTTTGAATTTTTGACAATTATTTCATATAAAAACTGTCAGAAGTCAATTTTGTTTCACGAAAGAAAGAAAAGAAAGAAAAAACGTTTATTTGCGATAAACATGACGCAAAAAAGAACATGAAAACAAAATAAAGAAAAAACAATAAGAAATGGTTGACATGCGTCACATCCACGCAAAACGGCTATCGCTCAGCATTATGCCGCGACCCTATACAAACAAGGCCCCAGCAAATTATCTGTCTGTCTGTTTGTTGGACTCAAATATTACGGTTTGACCGCTGCAGCGCTGTGATCAGAAGTGAGATAATTCACCAGGGCTTTATATAAATAAATAGTCATAGCAATAAAAAAACATGTTCAATACACGTAGCAGTAGTCGTAGTAATTCGGTTTGGTTCTATAAACACATTTTTCAAATTGAATGATTTACATTATGTATCTGGAATTTAATTAATTGAGTCATTATCAAAACGTTTCCTTTTTGTTACAATTTTGTGATTCCGGTTTGAGTTTATTTAAAACATCTCATTTTAAATTATTTTGTTAATTTTTTTAGGTATAAAACGATCAATAGCCGATACAACACAGTGGGCCCAAAAAAATCTACATCCTTTAACAGTCTACTGTTGGTATTCAAAGGTACTTTCAGAATAGGTAACCCTTGCACTGGTTCTACAAGAGACGATATGATAACTAAAATCCACTTTGTATTCAAAACCCTGTTTTGTACCTTCTTAAAAATAACAGTCATAAACAGCTCATTATGACGACTTTAAAATCGCCACGACAAATCGTGTCGTCTGACAAAACATTGTAACTCAGCTTTTAGCGTTTTCCTTCTTACGTATTCGATATTTCAAAACCTCTCAAACTTGGTAGACCCGATCGTTTTTTAATATTTTCCTAAGGCTTCCGTCATTTGGTCATAAATAATACATATAAGGAAAGTCGTTGGCACTGATACTTGGTGGAGGATCGTGACTGTGAATATATTAAGGCTTTAACGTATTAACACTTTGTGGGTACTAGGCTTTATAAGCAGACGTTTTTATCGGCATGTGTGGTGAGAGCTGTTTGATACTCGTAATAGCATTTTGTTTTATGCGCGCATCTTCTATGGTATAAATAGATGAGGATACGGACTCTAGACAAACAAGGCTGGAAAGCAGGGTGCTGCACTCCAGCAACGCAAAGGTTTGTATGGATGGATGGATGGATATCTATCCATCCATCCATACAAACCTTCGCGTTTGTTATGCTTCGGATGTTTGTTATGCTTTCACGCCATAACTACTGAACGGATTTGGATTAAATTTGGCACACAGATAGTATATAACTAGGATTAATACATAGGATACTTTTTATCCCGACATTCGCACGGGATCGAACTTATGCGGGTGAAACCGCGGGGCGCAGCTAGTGCATTATTACAGCTATGAATAGCGTTTCATTCCTATGTAAGCAATTACAAAATAAATCAAGATATTTCAATGGGAATTTAAGATTTTATTAGTACGCAACTTGACTAGTAATAGTAATTTAGTCCGATAAAACATGATACCGTAGGTATTTAAATATACTTGAATCCAAATACAAAACATAAGTTAATAATATAATAAATAGTTACCATTTTATATAAATTTTAAACGTCCGTCTATTGACTTCAAATTCGCGCGCTTTGCCCCACTTTTGTAACGTGGACGTGGAGTTGTTAAGTAAAATCGAATACGGTTTTACGGTGAGTCTTAAATATACTGCCCAACAAACCGTATTCAAGACTATCGAGCGGTATATACTAAGACGACTAAATGTAAGACTGTCTGTGTATGGCGGGGTGGATGAGGGACAGGACCTCACGCCTCAGCCGCTGCGGGAGACGCTCCGGGCGTCGGGAGCCGAGTGACGACTCCCGGCCACCGAAGGCGCGGGCCTGCGGGCGGAGAGTAATGGGTAGCTCACCGTCCGATCAGGACCAGTGTTCCACGCGCGCCTCAAAGAGATGTCAGCACGAGTGACGGGGCCCGATAGGGCCGAAGCCTGCCAGGGTAGCGGGATCGTCCGAAAGGGTTACCGCTGCCCTGGAACATAAAGGGCTAAGGAAGGAACACGGGTGGGTTTTAGTCAGTAAGAGTCTGACACTCCCTTCCGCTCCACCCAGAGCGGGAGGGGTCATTTGATGATTTCCCATCCACAAAAAAAAAAGACTGTCTGTGTATCTGACTACGTGTATATAGTGTTCATGATTAAAAGGATTTACCACAGTAGAAGACTTTTCTTTCACCTATAACAGCAAATCATTCATCTATCTAATATCATCATCATCTGCCTAGCCTTTTCCCAACCTTGGGGTCAGCTTCCAGTCTAACCGGATGCAGCTGAATACCAATATTTTGCATGGAGCGACTGCCTATCTGACCTCCACAACTCAGTTACTGGGTAATACGATATCCCTTGGTAAGACTAGTTGTCAGCCTTTTGGGCTTCTGACGACCCGTAACGACTGTCAAAGGGTTCCCTATCCATTTGCATAAAATTTTAAGACCTAATATAACTTGACATACTTTTGTTTGTCCTAATTATATTTTCGCATAAACTGTTTACGCATAACAGCTTACGCTTAATTTTTTTTACGCATAATTTTTCTAATCATAATAATGATTAAGCATAAAATTCTAAAGCATACATTTTTTAAGCATAACATTCTAAAGCATAACTTTATTAAGCATAACATTCTAAAGCATAACTTTATTAAGCATAACAATAATAAAAAGGCATAGTCGGGGCCCCTATTTCTGTCTGCAGGGTTTAAAGGAACCTAACACGAAGGGGATGACGGGGGCTCGTTCGCTCGCTCCACTCGCTCACTTGAGCCCCCGTCATCCCCTTCGAACCTAACCTGTCCGAGTCGGGGTGCCCCAATTCCCGAGCTCGCTTCGCTCGCTCTTGCATCCTAAGTTCTCATTGCCTTTTTACTAAATCGAGATAGACCCCGACTCTTGGAAAAAGTGATTCAGAATCGAGTGAAAAAAATACGTAAAAATAACTCAAATTTGTTCCCGTTATTTCTATTAATTGTAGTTATGCCTAAATATTATTATGCTAATAATCATTAGGCCTAGTAACGTTATGCGAAATAAATTTATGCCAAAACAAATTAGCCTTCAAGATAATTATGCCAACATAAACTGTATGCCAAAAAAAAATATGGCAAAGTGTTATTATGGCAAAACAAATTATGCCAAAATCTTTATGCCAAAGTATATTAGGACAACGAATATTATGCGAAAAGAAGGGATCCCCTGTCAAAGATGTACGAATGACAGCCGGAACCAACGGCTTTACGTACTTTCCAAGACACGGAGGGGTCTTGGTATGTAAAGATGCGCAAACTGTAACCACGAATTCAGCACAAGAGTTTAGACCCCATAGCGTCGAAATTTTTGTCGGTTTATTAAGAAAAAATATTGCTGTTCCACACATTTTGACCGCGTAGGTATTGCACTTTTCTATGAAACAGAAGATTTTTTTTTTTTTATAACCGACGAAAATTTCTACACTATGGGGTCTAAACTCGTGTGCTGAATCCATGGTTACAGTTTGCGCAGTCCCTGCCACCCTGTATAATATTATTATTATACGTCCGTCTTGAAAAGCTTTCAATAGGACACACTTCACCATCATAATGGAAAACTCCAACGAAAAACTTATAATAGCAATTTATTATCGAAGTAAGCGACACTTCACAAAAAGGGATTTACCATAAGAGATAATACTTGACGCTAAATTAGGACAAACGATCACTTTGAATAATCCTTTAGCCAATCTACATGAACCGAGCTAGCCTATAAATCTTGCTGGGATACAAAAGGTCGATAGCATCTACCTAACCTAATATGCAAATGGCAAAATATTTAGGTACCTAAATACATCAAATATTTAATCCTATATTAGGTACTGAACAAAACACAGTCGGTGTTTTGTAACAAACATTAATATTAAATTTTGAACATGCTAACATCTGGTAGGGTAAACAAAACCACGGGAAATGGAGCAAAGCCAGCAAAAAGTTAAACTTTACAAGGGATTATATAGATGTGGTTATACCGGGAGATGTTTATTCCTTTGTAGCAGGCCAAACAATATGGACGCTGATGTTTAAAGAGGTAGTTTGCAGACTGAAATCTTTTCGTGGCCAATAAGCTACGTTGTTTCTTATATATATCTATCTAACTGTGTATTATCCCACAGCCTGCTGTGGGATAATACAGGCCAGTTATCGATCGATTATTGATAGGCCTTTGCCCTGGCAAAGGCCTATCGATCCCTTTTCCAAACAATTGTGTCTTTCGCGAGTTCCGGCCAGTCCTTTCGGTAGGAGTCGAGCTGGTCCCGCCATCTTCGTCTTGGCGTGCCGCGATGGAGTCGTGCGTTTAGTTGGACCCAATTGGTGGTTATTTCAGCCCAATTGTCATCTGACATGCATAGACGAACTTTGTGACAATGTTGTCAGACATTGTTTCGTGTAGAAACTTATAATCTTTTTCTGGTGCATATGCTAACTCGTTTCCTATAGGAGGTAAACTAAAAGTATATTTCGTTTCAAGAGGCTTTTTAAAACAATATTATTTTCATTCGTTCTAAATTATTAGACAGCGATTTTTAAATATTTGGGATTTTTTCTCACATTAAGTACAGTAGTTTTGCTTCATGGATACGTTTTGACGCTGATAGGATTACTTTAATACTAGCTTTTACCCGAGACTTTGTTCGAGGTCAGAAATTATCCCTCGGGAAACTACTACTAGGAAAAAAGTATTCTACTTATGTTAATTCAGGATATAAACTATCTGTGTGCCAAAATTCACCCGTTCAACCGTTCAACCGTTTTTGCGTAATTGAGTAACAAACACAAACTTTCACATTTATAATACCGAGTGACAAGGGCATCGACGAGCAACCTGTAACCATGAACTCAGCACATGATTTTAGAACCCTCAGCGTAGAAATTTTTTTTCGGTTATCAAAAAAAATATCTGCTGTTTCATAGGAAAATGCAAAACGTACGTGGTCAAAATGTATAGAGCAGCTAACTTTTTTTTTTAATAACCGATGAAATCTATCGACGTGAGGGTGTTTAGAATCATGTGCTGAATCCATGGTAACAGGTTCCGCGTCGATGTCCCTGACACCTAGCTTCAACGTTCTGACTAACTGACCGACTATTTAATTTTGACAATTCAGAAGTGCCTGTAAATGGTTTAATTGAAATAAATGATTTGAGTTTTTTTTTTTTTTTTTTTTTTTTTTTTTTTTTTTTTTTTTATTATTTTTTTATTATTTTTTTTTTTTTTGTATCCTGCAGATGGTTGTATCTCGTGCGGATTGCCCTATCCAGAATAAATGGATGCATATTGTGATGGGTGTTGACTAACATAGTGCATAAGAAGATTTAACTAACACAATGTATTTGTAATGTAATGATTATTGATAATGATAATGACATAATTGTGATGATTTATTTTTCTGTTTATATATTAGTTCTGTTATTATTTATATATTTTTTCTGTAAGTATTTATAGTTTGAAATTGTATGGATTGATTTTATCTGAAATAAATTGATTAATAATAATAAAATATAAAATTCAAAATAAGCACTGGCAATTAAGAGATGACCAGTCTCAACCGACGGCGCCCGTTCACGAACATGACGCGTGGATTAGCACCATCCAGCTCAACCATTTCGTAGGGAATCGAATGATCCAAATTATTGTTAATAACCTCGTCCATTATTTCCAGGCATTCTACAACAACTACGTAGTTGAGAAGTGCGGTAAGCTGGACACCTAGGAAAACAAGCAAAGCATCTTCTGGGTAGCTGGAAACTGGGAGACGAAGACTCGAAGGCCTTTGCATGACTTTTCAGTTGAATTGTTTAAGTACTCAATGATTTTATATATTACATTTCACAATGTAAATTTAGATAGTAAATTTACAAAGGCATGGACATTGTGGACCCTGTCGGGCACAGAAAAGTAGCAGAGATGGATGTATCAGGGGAAGAGAAAATGATATTTTTTTATAGTATAATGGCTTTGCCGCTATCGTTAGGAAAAGATATGCCTCCCTACTCGCTCGCGTTCGTGGCAGTACCAACATTATACTGGGTGTTTTTACCGACCGGTGGGAGTCCCCCATGCTGCAAAGGTGGGTGCGGCTTCATGTAATAATATAATTTTGTTGTTAATACTAACATTAGTTTTTTAAGTAGGTACATTGTTACTAATAAATTATGGACTTGGTCTAAATTAAATGTTTATTACTATTATTATATATTATTATATAATTCTTAACGGCAAAAGCCCGCGGCTTACATGATAGATTAACAAGCAAAATCTTACGACTTTGAACAAGGATTATTGCATGAATGAGGTGAACCCACTCACACAGCTCACATACACAGACATTAACTTGTAATGGAAGACTATACTGCCAGTATTATTAACAAAAAAAAAAAACATAGTATTCGTTAAACAAAAACCAATCATATTAATTATCTTTTTAGATGTAAGACAATTTGGGTCGGGGGGCTTTTGGGACCGGGACCGCGGTCCCGGATTCCCCCTATGAATATAATAATTATATTGAGTTGTATTTTCTAATGGCAAAGACATCAATCTCGAAATAGAAAGTGAATGACTCTTTCACGGTTACCGTTTCCTTCTTTAAAGTCTTTTTCAACGGAATTGAGGCCATCAAATGTTCAAGTACCTATTCTGAATGAACCTAATTGTTGTCCATATTCCTGAAACTCCTCGGAATATCTGAAAAAATTTCTTTATCTTCGGGACTGACATTTTGTCGACGGGGAGCTAAAGTGAAACATGTTGGATTTAGTCAGTGGCGTGCATTGCATAAAGGCATATAAGCAGTGCCTACCTCGATAAATTACCATAAGCCTGTCAATTACATTTTAGTATGTGTGCCCCACAATTAAGAAACTCACTAAATTATCATACCTAACAAAAAACAAAATCTTCACACAAACACGCGCGGCAGTTGGCAGTCGCCAGACGGTCTACTCTGCTCCCGTACTATTCGCATATTGTCATTGGTCTTTACTCGTTCAAGTTAATATTTACATGAAATTAAATTCCTGCCTACCTAATTTGAAAACCAATGTACGCCACTGGATACAGTTCAAAGAAAATCCTTTTGGTATATTGTCACGAAATTGAAGGAGATTTATGTAGATACCTACATTGTTCATATGACGTCGATACTAGATAAACAGGATTACCCAGTACATAAGCCCCTAAGTACTTATCAGTTTAAGTGTGTGTTGATACTAGTTTGATGTCTATGAACTAAGTGTCAAAGATTATTCTTAGACTGAAAATCATCTTAGTAGACTTCAGAACTAAAATGTATAATTAATTTCTGTTAATAGAATATAGAAATCACTAAGTTAGATGGAGTGAAGCTAGAAGGGCGAAAGACGTTCTGATGTATGTAATATCTTGAAACAATTGGATAAAAGAAGGAACTGGACATGGGAAATAATATAGCTTTAAATATACAAAATTGTTAAATGAGTATTATTTCCAGTTCTTCATATAATCACCATTTAATTGGAATTTTATGATTTGTTACACACAATAGTATGTAGTAGTAGTTTTGCGTGGATGTGACGCATGTTTTCCCCCAACTTATTATTTTTTTTGTGTTTGTGTTCTTTTTATGCGTCATGTTTACTGAAAATAAACGTATTTTCTTTCTTTTTTTCTTTAATAGATACATTTAAAAGATCAGAACAAGTGATTTTTTATTTATTCAACAAAGATACATTTATAATTATATATACCCTCTAGCCTCTCTATACGGCAGTAAATACCATCCCAAGAGAATGCTAGAGTAATTTTATCGAACTGCGAGAACGTCGATAAGTAGGGACTAACATTTAAAATTTAGATTCAGCCTCCAAGAAAATTTAAATATAAATCGAATCATTTCTATTCAATGGATTGCATGCAATACTAAAAGAAAATAAAAGCCTAATATAAACTTATGTTACCAAATTTTCTATTGAAATGAAAATAAAAAGCAAAAAGCATTCATTTCGTACCCAAAAATAAAAGTAGGCAGCTAAAAAAGCTGCTTCCTATGGGTGATGACCTCTTGAGCATTTTTAACCGGCTTCAAAAAAGGAGGTTCTCAATTCGGATGTTTTTTACTATAACTACGAAACTCTACAATTAACCCCCGGCTGCTATTTGAGATTGAAAATGTCAAAGATCATATTTCTAAAACAAGGTTATACCTAGTTAAGTCATAGTAAAAATAATAAAAATGTGGTAATAGTAAAAAATGCTCAAAATGTTATTTCCAACCTTCATCTTCTTAACGTGTCGATAGCAATCTAAATGGACTCAGCCCAGAATTCTTGTTTGGCGCCATCACCAGCGTCCATCAGTTCCTGTAACGTGCAGCTGACAGGACACGTAGGACACGATATTAAGTGTCCCATCGTTTGTGGAACAGCACCACATTTACACTCCAAGGCGTAGTCGTCTGTGAATCTCCACCTGAACAGGTTTTCCTTGCTTCGGCCAACCTGGGTCCGGAGTCTATTTAAAGACTCCCAGGTTACCCAAGGTAACTCATGTCCAGGTGGGAGGTCTTCAGAAATTTCCCATTAAAAAATAGTACATTTTTCTGGTTTTAATTTTTGAGTATAAAATATTCGACACTTGAATGGTGTGTTTTTTATAATTAAAAACGCCTTCATATCTATCTTGGGCCCGACCCTTAATTTTGCCCTAACTACTCAAAATATCAGATTATTTAAATACAATACAACATTAAGAAATTACTTTTCTTGTAAGAAAACTTAAAATGCCAGAGTAATAATAATAATAATAATAATAATAATATCCCTGGACATTTCACACAGCGCCATCTAGTCCCAAGCTAAGCAACCTAATGCTTGTGTTATGGTAACAAGATGGCTGATAAACTACTTATATACATTTTTTTTTTTTGTAAATACATACATATTATAGATAGAAAAACACCCAGACTCGGAACAAATACATGTAGGTCATACAAATATTTGTTCCGTGCGGGAATCGAACCCGCGACACGCAGCGCAGCAGTCAATCGCTTAACCACTGCGCCAACCGTGCCGTCAATTAATTTAAATATCATTAAATATGTATGTGAAAATTTTTATTTTTGTTTAGAAAAATTTTGAAAGTCTTCAAACTTAGGTACTTAAATCGTAAGAGGTTGAACTCCCTGAACGCCCACTATTTTATATTATTACTCCAATATTATAAGCATAAAAGAAACAATAAATACAAAAAAAATAATCATGAAAATCCTTTCAAGGCACTAATTAAAAAGTTGTTTCTACAGCACGGTTGATGCACGGGCTCATAAGCTTAATACAGAATCGCTAAATACCAAATTCGCAAATTACCAAACTCGCAAAACACCGGCTTTGGTTCCATGGCAAAAAAATCGATAATAGTATTTGTGAGTTCTACTCCTACAATAAGCCAAAACTTAGTTTTCATAAGGAATGTCGAAACAAAAATACAAAACTCAGCTATGAAATATTCGTTTATTAATTTGCTATAAGGAAAGGATACCCAAAAGGAGTCTTGAGTCCAATAAATATTGATGCCTTCGTCACTGCTCCTCGCCGCAAATTATTTCGGGCATAAACAACCAATTTCAATTTGAATGAAGCTCTTGATCTATTTTAGACATGACAAGGCCACCGAACTCAATGCTCTAAATATCTAAAATTAGTTGTAGAAGCATTCCGGGAGGCATTTAAAATAGCCACCACGAGTCATTATCTGTCTCACCTTAAAAAACCGTAAAATACTGGAATCCCCCAAGTTGAGAAACTTGGGGGATTCCAGTATTTTACATGGAGTGACTGTCTATATGACCTCCACAAACCAGTTGCTAGGTAACACGATACCCCTTTTGAAAGACTGGTTGCCAGACATTCGGGTTGGGGTTAAATATAATGACCACCATAAAATGATTTGATACCCTTAGTTCTTGCAGTTCAAATTGTATTCGAACACCAAATGTAGTAAATGATCACTAAATCTTAGCGAGCAAATTAATGCGCTATTTCTGCCTAAATAAACCACTATGATTGCCATAAAATTTAGGTTTTATTACCATATAAAGTATTATGATGCCATATTAAGTTATTTCTCCGGCTTGCTGCAAACTAGATAGACGAGGTTCATCATTCATCATCATTCTCCTGCCCTTATCCCTATTTATTTGGGGTCGGCGCAATACGTGTGTGTGTATAGACGAGGGTAATTTAAAAAAAATGGTAAGGTTAGGTTAGGTTAAAACTGTGACCGCCTACGCACGAGCCGAGCGAGCGAAGCGAGCGGAGCCGCGGCAATTAACTCGAAACTCGATACTAATACTTAAAACAAAAAGTATGTGTTTTAAGGGTTTTCCAAAAAGGTTTAGTATGTGTTTTAAAGGTTTTTCAAAAAGGGTTAGGGTTTTCGTCTCTTACCGGGGTGGAAAATAGCAGGGTGGAAAATAGCATTAAAGTTTAAGGGATGGATTTTACTGCTTGCTTCCATTAACTCTAAATGGGTATAAATAATATTTAAGTCATACAATGGGAACATATCAAACCTTTTTTTTAAAACAAAGCCTATGTCGTGGTAAAAGGGGACGACAAGGTTTATTTCAAAAATCTTATTCATTTGATCTGTAAACTTTAAAATTGAACCGAATTAAATAAATAAATGATCGTAAACATAAATCTTCGAAATTTTTAGTGTAAAGTACGATAAAATTGCCTGCCAGCAGATGCCAAAGAGATAGTTATCCTGGGGAAGGACATACTTCTTATCCTTACCGACATCCACGCGGGTGAAGCCGCGGGCAGAAGCTAGTATTATAACATAAATCACTATCCATTCTAAGGTTGCCTGGAAGAGATCGCAGTAATGCGATAAGGCCGCCCATTGTATATTTTGTAGTGTGCCATGTATTTTTTATGCTATGTATTTTGGTGGTATACAATAAAGTATACATAAATAAATAAATATTATAATATGTTTGGTGTATAATGAAGTTTTTTGTTATAGCTGTCTCGTTTTAACATAGTATTAGCAGTCACTGCCTTTTCCCTACTATATTTCTTTGAAAACTAAACAATAAACTATGCATAGTTGTTCTTTATTGATAAACTTTGCAGGTCACGATAGATATTGATTCAGGACGTTAATGGACTTCTTGGATTGGAGTTTTTTAACTATAACATGCTAGAAAATGTAGCCGGGTCAATGACCAGTATTACCATGATAAAACTATAGCGTCATCTATTTTTTCCGGTCAGGTAACGCAATATGTATGAAGTCTTAAGCTGCTGGTATATTTAAGCGCACTTGTCACTTTCCCCGTTAGTGCCATGCATTCTTGTAAGCACTTACGTACCACGATCGCGTGTCGCTAACTATGAAACATCTCACTTCGCTTTGCGCTGACATTTTCTGACGTCCTTTGAGTTGCGTTAAAAATATCAACTCATCATCTGCCTAGCCTTTTCCCAACTATGTTGGGGTTGGCTTGCAGTCTAACCGGACGCAGCTGAATACCAGCATTTAACATGGAGCGACTGTCTATTCACCTGCACTACCCAGTTACTGGGTAATACAATACCCCTTGGTATGATTCGTTGTCAGACTTTCGGGCTTCTGACAACCTGTAACGACTGTCAACGTCCACGAATGACAACCGAGACCAACGGCTTAACGTGCTTTCCGAGGCACAGAGGGGTCTGGGTATGTAAAGATGGTCACCCATCCACAGACCAACCGCAGCAAGCGTAGCTTAACCTGATCTATCGACCTGTGCGGCTGTTATTAATAAGCCACGGGCCACTCCGAAAGTCTCAACTATTTGTCACTATTGATTTGAAGACAGAAAACATTCCGATGAAAAGGTTCTGCAAAAGCATTAGTTAAATATCTTTTCCACCTCAAGTAGTAATCATGCTAAAGAAATGAGAAAGTACATTAGTGCTGCTTACAAAAGACATTCAACAATAATTTTGCTTTATATTAAATTCAAAATCAGTCAAACCATAATGTGCCAAAGTTACCGGCCTGCTAATCTTATACAAACAGGACCCTGGAGTAACAATATAACAGATTAATATACCCACCCCTAGTCACAAATTAATGACTATCAAGTTTCTACTACAAAATAAATGGTTACAGAAGACTGGTCACATACAACGTGAGAAAACACACGCACACACAGACACGCGGCTACGTACCACACGCGACTAGGGTTACTATTTCCACATCCTACCAAAACCAAGCCAAGCCAAGCCATCTTGTTACCATAACACAGGCATTAGGTTGCTTAGCTTGGGGCTAGATGGCGCTGTGTGAAATGTCCAGGGATATTATTATTATTATTAATAAGGACGTTTTTCTGCTAACTCGTTTTTATCTATCTTTTTTTACTAATCATAATAGGCACTCCTTTTTTATAAAAAAAAATCCCATTAACTCAAAATCGCACTGCCATTTGTTTGAAATAGTTTAATGCCTCTGTACATTCTGTACCTACCTATTTTGTGCTTCTGTTCGACACACACTAAATCTTTCTCACAACATTGTGAAATTGGAGCGCAGTCGTTAACAAATATTAGTATTTACCACCCTTGTAACATGGTATGTTTATGTAGGGAGGGATGTGTATTCCACCTTGACTTGCTGTTATTAAAAACATTACTAAATGTAATTATAATGAGCTGTGCCCAAGACACAAGCTTTGAACAAACGCGCAGAGTAAAATCGAGCGATTTTAAAATTGAAAATACTTTCTTTTTTTTCGTATATTATGTGCGAAAAGAGGAATGTTACACGAATGGATAGAATAAGAAATGTCTTGTATGGATCAGAATGTTGGGCCACAAAAGGGATGAATGAAAGGCAATTGCATGCAGCTGAGATGAGAATGCTAAGAGGGATGTGTGGTGTTACACGA
Organism: Apamea anceps; assembly: GCA_951799955.1. Lineage (NCBI taxonomy): Eukaryota > Metazoa > Arthropoda > Insecta > Lepidoptera > Noctuidae > Apamea > Apamea anceps. Next base: position 3,348,471 of record OX637504.1, on the reverse strand, counting down.
ATGGATAGAACAAGAAATGAGTACATAAGAGGAACTCTGAAAGTGGCACCGGTAACTGAAAAGTTGTGTGGAAATCGGTTGTCATGGTATGGGCATGTGTTACGGAGAAATGAGGAAAATGTCGTGAGGAGAGTTTTGAGTATGAATGTCAATGGCTATAAAAGTAGGGGAAGACCAAAGAAACGATGGATGGAATGTGTGAATGATGATATGGTTAGAAAGGGGGTGACTGTCGAGATGGCGGCTAATAGAGAAGTATGGAAGAAAAAGACATGTTGCGCCGACCCCAAATAAATTGGGATAGGGGCAGGAGAATGATGATGATGATGTGCGAAAAGAGGAAGTATTTTACTTAGTTTTCGAGTCCAGAGATATATTTTAAAAGATATTAGTTGTGTTCTTCAGAAAAATTTTAACCAAAATGTTATAGGGATGCTATAGAATGTATGGTAGGTGGCCCGGGGTGTGGATTTGTGCCCGGTTTATGGCAATAAGCTCACTCCCTGCTCCTCCCTAAGCTAGTCAACTCGTACAACTCGTACGTCGACTTCGAATTTTTGGTCCCAGGACATGCCGATTTCCTCTCAATGTTTTCCTTCACCGTTTTGAGAGCAGCGGTGATAAAATAGTTTACACAAAGTAAAGCGCCTGTCTGAGTTTGAACCTACGACCTACACGCGTAAGTCGTGTCCATTACTACTGGGCCACCCCTCCTCCTCCCTGCTCCTCCCTGGACCAGGGTGCGAGCCTATTGCCATCAACCCAGCTCAAATTCAGACCCCGGGACCCACCATACCTTCTCAGAAAAAAATGGTTTATTTTTTCTTCTATTCAAAACGGTTATTAACTTTTGTAACGAATTGTTACTGCATATTCAACAAGTTAAATCCTACTGCCTACTTAATATTATAAACGTGAAAGTTTGTATGGATGGATGGATAGATGGATGGATGCGTAGCGGTATCTACAACGCCATATGCGAACAACGCGTCATACTGACGTCACGCAAATCCTGCATCTCGCAAGCAGAGTTTACCGCGCAATTAGCATAGATACAATTTCCCAACATCAATCGTTGGGCAATTTCCCGCCAGACACAACACCCGTCTGGTCGGAGGATCCTTCCTTTTCTATGGAGGATGACTGAACTTTACACCCTGTTCCTCATGCCTCTTAAGATGTTTGTTACTCTTTCATGCAAAAACTACTGAACGGATTTGGATGAAAGTAAGTCACCAAAATCTGCCCAAACGAAGTACCGAGGTACACTTTAGTGACATTAAATACACTACATTTCACTGAATAATATTGCATTTATATATTTCTCTTATGATTACCCGGGGACGAGAATAAAATAACTTTTTACGTAATAAAAAGCTCGCCATTTTGGGCACAATTATACTACCTTGGTCCATTACATTACCTACTAAACCGCGGGGCGCAGATAGTCTATAATAAAGACATTAAATAAATAAGCATTTACGGAAATTTTCACGTAGCTCTACTGTGTTAAATAATTTTCACATAATAAATCCGGACACTTTCGCATCATATTAGCATTAATCCAAATTGCTGAAGGCGAGGCAACTTTCCATCTCCACATAATAACAACAAAGCAGGAACATTTTTTCCAGATGACGTCCCTTTTCATGATAACACTTCAGAGATAAGCGAGCATAAGAGAAACTGCGTTCAAGAAAAGTTAAATGGAATTTTTAAGCCACTTTTTAGAAAAGCGCTGATTTTGCAGATGCGAAATACGGCGGCTTTAAAAATTCAAAAAGCATCCACTTCATGTAAAACTAAAACTACATGCACACTTATTTTATATAACAGAGTTGAGAGCGCACAACAAAAAGGAAAAACTAAATCCTACTAATATTATAAACGCGAAAGTTTGTGAGGATGGGTCGATGGATGTTTGTTACTCTTTCACGCAAAAACTATTGAACGGATTTGAATGAAAATTGGCACACAGATTATAATCAGGGTTAATACGTTTTACCCCGATATTCCCATGGGATCGAGATTTATGCGGGTGAAACCGCGGAGCGCAGCTAGTAATAGAAAAACCTTTTGTGATAATGAACTCAGTTAATTCTCTTAATTATTATTGTTTGTGCTGATACGAAAAAAGACCGAGCTCTAGTAATTAGTCTAGAAATTTTCGAGAAAACTGTTAATGAACATATTATTAGGACCTTAAAATTGGTCAATCATGTAAAATTAATATGTCATGTAAGATCTTTCCTGTAGAGCTATTCTGTAAGTATCTCACTGAAAACTTAAGTGGAGTGACCTTGAAGTGAACTGTCATCCCATCTGATGCTGCGGATTGATCCCTTCAAGCTTATGTCACCCAAGTTTTCAATGTAAGAAAGAATAGAAGAGAAAATACATTTGATTGCGGCCAACATGTCGCATAAAAAGAACACATCATCATCATAATCAGCCAGTAAGGTTCCCACTGCTGGGACACAGGCCTCCTCTCGGTGAGAAAATACAAAAAAAAAAAAAAGTAGGGGTAAAACATGGATCACATCCACGCAAAACGGCCATGCCTCAGCATAATGCTAAGACCTAGACGAGACAGAGTCCCAGTTCACAGCACTACTGATAACCCGTTTTAAAAATAAAAGAAGAATAACAAATCAATACGTCTTGTTCATAAGCATGACATGAATCTTGATCTTCCCAGTCCGTTAATTACTTAAGCTGATAATGTTACTTCAATAGGTACTAAGAAGATTATGAAGGGATTGAGAGCTACTGAGAAATGAGAGATATTAAATAAATAAGTCAGCTTTTCCTTCCTACGGGATTTCATTTAATCTAGGGATTATGCATTCAAAGCCGATCTAATCAAAGAACTATTTTTATCCGGCTTTACTCGGCTGATTAAATATCAATGGGGCACGTCCAGCGTATTCTGTTGTGTGCACGCTACGACCTTTCCAGATAGGGCGAATTCGCTGCGAATCGTTTCGCGCGAATTCATACGCGCGTTGACGAGGTACTGGTCACCAATACATTGTGTCCACAAGCATCGCACGAATTTAAAATACGTGCGCAAATCGTATCACGTGCACTTCGCCAGATTCTCGACTCGCACGTGATACCCTCGCTCTAGATACTAGAGATTCTTTGTTGCGTTCAGTTTACGCGCGAACTTTAACGCAAGTGTTGATATCAAGAGAAATGGAGCGGAAAACATCGTCCCCCAATGCAACGCTCGCACGCTCTTTCTGGGCGCAACGTAATACGCGCAAGGGATTCGCTGTGAATTCGCCCTTTTCGGGACAAGGCCTTAAGGAGCTGATGGATGCCACTGAACGTGCCAAGCTCGTACCCAAATTCTGGGTTGAATTTATTTAGATTGCCTTCGACACGCTAAGAAGAGTATCAATGTTTTATAGATAGTAAGCCTTCCTCATTTTTTTAACAATACCATCGCGTTGCTTATATGTTGTCTGTTTTGTTTAGATAACAAAACACAGCTATAAATAACATGATCATTGATTTGTGAAATAAACATAGATGGTTGCGGAAATGAAAACTTTCTTGTGTATAACCCATGTTTATTTACGAATTGTTATCTAATCAAACCCATACTTTGCAAAGTCTCTGAACCATTCAAATTTCGGCAAAATTCTCTACAAAATTATTTTATGTTCCGTCATAATATTATTTTGTAAATCCTTTTGTATTTTGGAGGCATGAGGAACAGGGTGTAAAGTTCACTCAACCTCCATAGAAAAGGGAGGATCCTCCGACCAGACGGGTGTTGTGTGTGGCGGGCAATTGCCCAATGATTGATGTTGGGAAATTGTATCTATGCTAAGTGCGCGGTAAACTCTGCTTGCGAAATGCAGGATTTGCGTGACGTCAGTATGACAGGTTGTTCGCATGTGGCGTTGTAGATACCACTACAGTATTATTGACGTGGGAATAGGCTATCCTAAAATGTTCAATGGTCCTTAACACTTTAAATTTTCTTCAAGTCAAAATTTTACCGCCTACGATCGTCAAGTTTAAATTTCAAAATCTAAACTTGACGATCGTAGGCGATAAAATTTCCACAACTCATCAACTGAGTGAAAGAGTTTTGTTGAAGTTTATTGAAAGCTTTACACATAAGGAGATCGGACATTTTTGTATGGGCTCTGGCCCAAGTGGCGTCAGAGCATGAGGCTTATTTCATTTGAAAGTTCACTAGCTAAGCTTACTTTTTTTGTATGGGTAAAAAAAAATCCATCCTGGGAGAAAAATGTTACTGCGTATAATTACATAAACTTAATATATTGGCGTATTTTGAACTATTTACCACTTAAATCTATTTATTTTAACCCGATATGGTATTTTTGATGTTGCCCAACACTTAAATGATGACTCAGATGCGTGGTATTTTTTGCGCCAACATGAGAAAGAGACAAAATATACACGTGGTATGTTTGCGTTACCTAACCTAACCTAACCTAAACCTAACCTGACCTAACCTAAACCTAAGCCTAACCTAACTTAAACCTAACCTTTTTTTTTTCGGGGTGGAAAATCCTCATGGACGTCCGCCTCCTCGGGTCAGGGGGGGAGTGAGGTGTTAGATTCCCCCCGCGACGTCTAAGAGGGGCGCGCGTGGAACTACGCACCGCCACCTCGGGGCCTGATGTGTGGGGGGCAACAGACGTCCCCGAGTCCGTTGCCCGTGGACCCATTTAGGGGGGCTGGAAGAGGGCGTTGTCCGCCCTCCACCGACGCCCGGTGCGCCTGCTGCGGGCCGGGTGAGTGGACGAGATCTCCCTCTCCCTTTCCGCAGCCTCCTTTTGCGAGACGATCGTTTCGCAGAAGAAAACTACCGCGTCCCAAGACTCTTCGCTGCTGATCATCGACTCAAACACGGCCGGCAGCGACAGGTCACTGCCTACTTCTGAGATGAGGGCACGGCGCGGCTCCTCCCAGGCGGCACACTCTGCCAGCGTATGCCGCGCCGTGTCCTCCCGGTAGTCGACGCAGTGGTGACACTGGGCGTCCGGCTCCCTGTTTATGTGACACAGGTATTTCCCGAAGCAATCATACCCCAAGAGCACCTGCGTCACCCGAAACGACAGGGAGCTGTGCTCCCTCCCGAGCCAACGCTCGAGCACCGACCGGACCGCCTCAATAGTGACGAAGCCGGGCGTGTAAGCCTGTCCCGCCATTCCGCCACCAGGACCTCGCGAACCTGAGACCGACGCAGCTCCATGTGTCGCTGCATCGGTCGCTCACCCCGCGCCCTCGCTTCCTCGTGCCACCGATACAATGACGTGAGTACTCTCGCCTTGAGGTCCCAGGGCGGGGATCCAGCCAGTACGCTGGCCGCCTCGTAGGAGATCGTGCGATATCCCCCGATAACTCTGACGGCCATCGCTCTCTGCGGTTTCCGTAATATTGCGATACTGCCGGCCGTCAGGTCAGAGGCCCACACCGGGGCCCCATACAGGGCCATCGATCGCACGATCTTCACATAGAGCCGCCTACAGGCGGCGCTCGGGCCCCCCAGATTGGAAAGCAGCGTTGATAGCGCCCCAGCCGCGCCCAACAACTTGGGCGCCAGCCGGTAGTGGGGGCCGAGGTCCCACCGGCTGTCGAGCGCCAATCCCAGGTATTTCATGGTAGACTCAACTGCGATCCGAGCCCCCCCCCCCCCCCCTCCCCCCGACCACGATGTGTGAGCCGGGTGGCGGCGCCCGCCGGGGGCCATGAAATAAAAACCTAACCTAACCTAACCTCATTTAAAAGAGACAAAAATGTTATGGCATGAATGACAGTGACTGCCACTGTCATTAGTAGTCATTGGCAGGAATGGCTGTCAATGACAGTGATAGTCACTGTCATTGGCAGGAATGACTGACAGTGACAGTCACTGTCATTGGCAGTTGTCATTGGCAGGAATGACAGTGACTGTTACTGTCTTTGGCAGTCATTCTCTCCGCTTGCTGCTGTTTGATGCGATACGTTTGTGTTTGAACTGCGTTACCTATTCTGTTATTTGTCTACTGTTTACCGGCTGTGTTTAATATTGATGTGTTTGATTGATATTATACATATATAATGTATAAGGAGGAAGAAGGACTACAGGGCATTCAAAATTATTACTGTAGTTGTATCATAGGGAAAAGGACAGTCGGATGTTGCGCGCACATTATGAGCGTAGTGTGGTATCTCGGGTGGGCTCGTTACGAGAACATAGAACATCCTGCAGCATGTATATTGTTAGTTTAGTTCAGTTTTCAGTTAAAATACTTTTTTTTTTGTTACCCTATATTGTCCCACTGCTGGGCAAAGGGCTCCCCCAAATCCTTCCAGGAACTCAATACTTAATTAAAGTACTTACGATGAAATATATTGTATAGTAGGTTATTTTATGTTTTCTTCTTCAATGATTGCATTTTTTATTCCTTTCTCAGAAACAGTTTTCTTCAAACACTTTTAAATACTATTTCAAAAACAGAGTATTATTCAAACAATTAAGTTAAAAGAAATAGATTTAATTGAATAAATAGTTTAAAATAGCTCGATATAACTATGAGTATTTTAATTTTAATACACCCTGTAACTTTTTCCTCCCAGGTTAATTTTTTTTGTACCCATACAAAAAAAGTTAGCTTAGTTAATGAACTTTCAAACAAACTAAGCGTCATGCTTAGACGCCACTTGGGCCACACCCGTCCGATCTCCTTTATAGTTCAACAACTGTATTCTTCAAAGTATTTTTTTGTTTCCACTATAATAATATTTTGAAAATGAAGATTTGAATGGAATAGAATACATAATGACTAACCTAAGAATAGACTCATTAAAAAAAATATCATTGCGCGAAAACTGAGAATCATTATAGTTCAGACTTCATTATAATTCCAGCAGAAGACATTTGCATTGGTATAGTTATAGCCAAAAGCTTTACAGCCATAAAACAAAATGGTCCCAAACTCCCAAGTTTCCAAACCGACAATCTTACTTTATATGTCCTGATATGTCAAACGTCGTAAAATTTTAGATGGGGTCTTTTACTCTGTGAAATTCTATTCAAATAGCTATGAACCGTAGTATCTTATCTTACGAAATATTAAGTTAAATCTGTAGACGTTTAAGTTGAAACAAAGATGATTGTAGCTGTTAGGGTCTCACAGAAACACTTAAACGCTAATTGCTTATGAACAATTTCAATCTCTGTAATCGACACGCTGGTACATAAACATGGCTTTCTAGATTACTCTCCAGTTTATTACAAATTAGATGTAGATTTAACTCTTGATCTTCGTCGATTACGGGAAACCATTAAAACAAGAGATAACCTCAGCCATTCTTACTTTCATCTTCAAGAATTAGATCTTTTTTATTTATTTTTTCTTCTTTTTTCTTTCTTTTTGTTCTGTAATTTGTATGGTGTACAATAAAGAGTATTCTATTCTATTCTATTCTTTAGAAGTATTATCTTTTATCTCATATCTGAATTCGTCTAGCAGACCGTTGGGTTTGAACATTGAAAATTTCGAGGTGCATATTATAGTTATCTGCGTTTCGGTCCATAGCTCGTTACCTTTGTTCTCTAGTTCTCACGTCAATGTACCGTTTTTCTTAACATTTTTTTTTTTGTTCTCTCCCACTATATGACTCCAATCTCAGTGCTGACCTGCGTCCTCTACTCCATCGCTTCACTCTCAATCATTGAGATGGCCTTTGACAACTCCAAACACGCCCCTCTCTTGGGGGTCATCCGGTGCTCTAACCTCGCTTTCCTCACCAGAAGTGTCACCATCGCCAGTCCAGAATTTGCCACGGCATTACAAACCTATCCATGTTCTGGTGCCTGGTCATCTTGAAGTTCTTGGAGATCAAGAAGACTAACGACTGATTTTTCGGGTTTGTTTGTTAGAATTACTTATGCGATGCGACTTATGAAATAATTTAATTTAATGTTCTGTGTCTCATAATGTCAATTACTTTGCATACCTAATTTTGTATAGAAGCAAGTTTTCTTAACTGAACAGGCAGCTGTGTTGCTGGGGAGTTTGTTGCGCTACTTCTTCTTCCCAACGAAAGCACTAGGAAGTGCTGAAGGGCGCATTTTGGGGCTGTCATATGTAATTTTGACGTTCGAAAAGTGTTGATTCTCAGCATAATTTGAATAAATGACTTTTTATTTTGATGTAGATGATGATGTAGGTACAGGAACTACACCTTTGAATAGAAAACTTATGGTATTTTATCAAGTTTAGATTAAACTTTGAATTAAAGTGACTATGAAAATAATGATAAGACATTTCACGTGAACTTTTTTACAATGTTGTGAATCTCCAATCTTGCACAGAAATTCGATAGTGTTGTCATTCAGTGAAAACAACTATTAATGCATATTGAATTATACCTGTTGTTTCGATTTCGCTAATGACAGAATCAGTCGAGTTACTAATTATTCATTGGTTTGTGTTTCTATGCATGACTTGTCATTTCAATTAAAATTGATAACTAATTGAAACTAGGAATTGAATACTCTATTTCGAATGAAATAATTTCCATTACTGGTTTTGTGGAAAATTATAGCAACAAAATTACATGGCTATCAAATCATTTAGACTAAGGTTATTTGGCTAACCAATGTTTTGTTCTGTAAACCTGTTTCATAAAACTTCAGCAATTTAGGTATGAATAATTTTGTATTGAGTTTTAAAGTAATCGAGTTGAAAAGCAATTTTGTCGGTTATAGCTACTGCTATCTTAACTTTTCTGAACTATATTTTACATCGAGCCACGTATGGTCAACTACACGCCTTATGTCAAATTATTACCGGACGTGCGATGTTCTCTGTGCGACTTAAGTTCGAAGTATATTTAGAGATTTCCAAGTCGGCCACGGTAACGCGTGCCTAGGCGGAAGGCTCTCAGATGGCTCGATAAAATTGTCAGGGGGCTTATACAGCTCCCGCCATAGATAAACATCTTGCTGTGGAGGCGTTACTATTGACTGGACTGAAACACCCAAGAAAAATTTTTCAGCCCACTTGCCATCCTGCGCCGCATGCCCTGTCACCTATGCACTTGATTATCATATGAGTGCGTCAGTGAGCAGAGTTTGCGCAGCTGAATTTTGGGCACATAATATTTTTACTTTTTGCCATAGATACGCTAAGAAGAAGATTATTTATTTATCTTTGCGTGTACCTACTTCGAACAATGTGTTTTATGCACTTGAAAAATACTGTGAAAATGTATGAACTGAATAATAAAACTGGGCTCGTTCCCCTGTTGTACTCGTAAAATAGATGCAAATTAATATTTCATTCGTCAAAGTACTCGCGCCTACAGCTACTTTTTTTAATTATGAAAATGTATGCGTTCACCTGTGAGCCTGAACAAATATTTTTGCGGATATGAATGTGAATAAAACAACGAACATAGTACTATATTTTTGGTAATGTTAATATAGTAATGTTATAAACATTAATAGTCATATTCTGTACAATAATCATTATTAATACTAATAATAAATAAAAAAACAATTTTTATAGTATTGTTACAAGGAAACACCACATAATTAGAATTCATAAGATAATTATAACTTACTTATAAGTTAATCTGTTAAGCTGTCTTGCGTATAGCTGATTTTTTGAGAATAATTAATTCATAATTTTTATTATTTGAAGTCGCTCTACCATTTAAATAGTTTACGAATTATTAATAATGTTGTTGCCGTTTATAAATTATTTGTTGCGATTTATTATACTTTATTTATGCATTATGCGTTTTTGGTTTTTTAGCCCTTTTTAACTTCTAAAACATTTACTGCTGAACAAAGAAAATTTTATAACAACTGCGGACAACGAATATCTACAGTGCCAGCATCTTTTTCAGAAGGATTTGTGATCGAAGTTTGTCGAAGTGAATAATCTCCTTCTATGAGATCCATCAATAAAAAGAAACTACTGACATTTTTCACATTATCTATCCAATAAGAAACGATTACTATTCACATTCGCAAACCTTGACTACATAAAAAAAGAAATTCACATAAGTGGATGATATTGTCACGCGATCTCGAACACTGTCTACAGTAACCCACCTCGCACACTATGCGACATACGACTGCGATAGCTCAGCATATGACTGTCATCGGGTGTGCACTTGCACTGTGCGTCTAGACACTGCCACAAATAGCTAGAGCGTATAACTACCCTTGCCTGTCGTTGTGATTCGTTCGTGCGGAGCTTTGCACAAAATTTATGTGAAAATTCTCAGCCGCAGGCTGCCGCAGTTGCATGTCGCATAGCGCGCTGCCTATGGCAAGGTGGATTGTTCAAGACGCTACTCAAAAGTAACGTGTTACAAACTTAAATCACTTATCGATAGCCAGAACGTCACATCACTAATAATTCAATAGTGTTCCATACACGACGCGACTTACTAACGTGTTATTAACTAGTTTGTGATTGGTTGCGTCGTGTACGGACCACCATTGAAATCTTCTGGCTTGTCTTTGGTTGTTTGTCACAGCGAAGACATCGCGGACGCGTGGCAAATTCGCAACGTTTTCGTCGCGTGTTTATACGTACAATACACTCAGTCATAGACTAATATTGCACTCAGTAACAAAATGGATTCCGACGAGGAGACATTGCTGTTGGCTTTTTTACTTCGAAGACGAAAACGAAAGCATCGAATTCGTTACCGTCCACAACGAATTCGCTGCGCATGCGCAGCATGTCCGTTGCGCACCCGTAACGTATTCGTTGCGCGCCCGCTCCGCTTTAAGGACGCTTGCAATCCGCTAGTATGATAAGGCCCTTTCACTATCTGTTGGCTCCCATGTAGATAATATCAAAAGACGATAAAAATAATCTAGGCTCACAGGCAGCAAAAGCTAGGCTTAAAGGTAAAGACGATTTCATAGTAGAACAGAGATATAAAATAAGAATCGCTTTTCTGAGAGCGTAGATGGAAAGAAATGTAACACTTCTGAGAAGAAATATGATGTTGATATTGATTAAATTCGCGTACGTGTGTAACATTAAAAGCAAATGATGAATATATATCTATCTACGAGAATATCTTAATATAAATTGAAGTCGCTTTTCGTGTCTGTCTACGTGACCATGTCGTTATTTTATACTTCACAACGGATTTTAATCTAGGTATTATTATAATATTCATTCGTCTTCACAACTATCACCTTACTATTGCTAGACAAAAGTTTAACCTTTCGAAATTGCTTCACGAAGGTACAGCCATTATTTCGTTTTTTTTTTTAATCTTTTTTATTTATTATGTTTATTTGATTATGACATATACGAGTTAGTATTGAGTACAAAGGTACCGTTTATATCATAAGAAATGTCTACCAATAAGAAGAAATCTATTCTATACTTATAATAAATCTGTAGAAGTGAAAATTCTGTACATTGAAAATATCAAAAAAATAAATGGCAGGGGGTGTTACTAGACCGACACCGAACCCAAAAATGTGATTAAAAAAATTTTTGTCTGTCTGTCTGTCGGTCTGTCTGTCTGTCTGTCTGTCTGTCTGTCTGTCTGTTTGTTCAGGCATCACGCAAAAACTACCGGTTCGATTACGTTGAAACTTGGTATAATTATTCTTTAATATCCTGGGCACCACACTGGGTACTTTTTATCCCGGAAAAGTACATACAATAAAAAACAAACTTAATTTTGCGGTCCGATCCCTAGACCCGATTACTGCACCAACCGCAAATAATAAGTTTGTCGTAGGTTAAGTCACCCGCAATGGAGTTCATTTTTATTCCTTTTAGTTTTTAGAGTTATTTAGGTTTATTTTTATGTAAGTTGTAGGTATAGATTTTAATTTTAAAGTATAGGTAGTATATTTGATAGTGTACGTAGTGACCGTAGGTTATTTTATAATACTGTTAGGTAGGATTAGTCATTCGTATAGATATTAGTTTTTAGGGATTTTGCTTATTTATTGAGTTTAGATTAGTTATCATCAGAAATAGGTTTATTTAGGTAGATAGGTATTTAATTTTCTGTTATTGAGTTTTTTTTTAAATTAGGTAGGTACTTAGGTAAAGATATCATATAGGTACCCTCTTAATCACCACTAATGAGACACAATTGGTTTTCTATTGTAATTAGCCACAAAGGGCCCGCGAGATAGATGGCATTCTGGGGAAGCACATAGGTACATTTTATCCTGTTAACACGTTCCCGTGGGATAATTTTCGACATCCACGCGGGCGAAGCCGCGGGCAGAAGCTAGTTAAAAATAAATGTTTTTAGAATTTGACTTTGTGACGTCTTAACTAAAATATTAAACACCTATACCTATTAAATATATTTAAAATATAATGCAAATACATGTTAAGATATTTTTTTAAATAAAAACATTAAAAAACATAAAAAATAGAGGTTCGCCGGTGTCGGGAGCAGAGTCCAAGCTAACCAATATAATTACACTGGGCCGCAAAGAAAGCGGGTTGGTAACAAAAACTTCAATAACATCCAAAATATTGGAGCTAACTTTATGAAATAAAGACTGTTTTATAGTGCCTAAATCGGTGTCATTAAAGTTTAATATTATGTAGTTTATTTTGAATAAGAGTAAGTTAATGAATGACCATTTTTTGAGTTTTGGACCATTTTGCACTTCAACAGTCGTTTGAAATTTCTCAACATTGTTGACACCATATATCGATCTCCCACGCTGTCGTGCACATTGTTCGGCCTGTTCTTGGTCTGCAAATATTTGATTCAGTCTATTTATATCGCTGGAGCACTCTTTGAATGGTTGATTTGACACACCAACAGTTCTCGCCGTATAATGCTGACTGCGCCCGTCTTCAAGCATTGTCAAAATGGTGGTACACTCTTCAGGGGTAAGTGCCACGTTTTTAATTGAATTTGATCAGAATAATTAATTTATTCACAAGAATGCCATATTTATACATAACAGAAACAAAAATATAAAATGTTTTAAAAGTTGTTAAAATTTTAAATAGGTATCGTCTTTATTTTTGATTTTAAGACGATCACCTAAACGCAATAAAAGATTTTACTTCTTCCTATATTTGTAATGAAATAAACTTTAATTTAGTTTTTATTTTAAAAGAATCGCTTAAATATTTCAAAAGTTATCGCATTTTTTATAACCGCCCCGCTTTCTTTATAATAATAATAATAAATCATTTATTTGCATAAAACATGGTATAAAAATGGTGTTAAATAAAATAAAAAGTACAAACATGTTTTGCTAGTTATAGCATGCAAAAATTTTGGCAAATAATCTTTAACAATAAAGAAACTTATCAACATTTACTATCCATAAACTCTTTCAAATTATAATAACTACGTTCACTTAACCACTTATATAATTTAAGCTTTAACAACCTTATACCTAGAGACTTAAAGTGGCTTGGCATGTGGTTATAAATACGCACACACATTACTAGGCAGTTTCTATTGTACTTGGTTATTCTTGGCAACTTCTTGGTACTTGGTTATTTTTGCGGCCCAGTATATTATATAAATCTATTGAATGTCCAATTCTTCCGAACAAATTAACGCCACCATTTTTCTCAGTTAAAAAGTCGTCTGCACCAACAACATTCATTCTACAACAGGCAGACTTACTTACTACCTTAATATGTAAATTCAAAATAAATAGCTTGTTCAGATTTAACGTTCAATAAAATGGCCAGGACAAACGGCTAGCTTATTTAACTCTAAATCGTTCGCACCATTGCTCTGTAAAAACATAGGCAGACACAGTCTGCTTTTTTAGAGAGAACGAAAATATTCAGGGATGAAAAGCTCAACTTGTTGAAAAAACACAATGAATCTACGTTTTACTTACGAACGTTTTTTAAACAAGAATGGTTTTTCTGTATTGAACGAATTCTGTGACAGACAGTCTTATACAACATGTGCCAGAGATTATAACATAATATTCTAATTGGGGTGTCTGGTGGTGTGCACCACCCTTTAATTTTTGAGTTTCTTTTATTTTTTTACTAGCTCAGCCCCGCGGTTTCACCCGCATAAGTTTCGATCCCGTGAGAATATTGGGATAAAAAGATCCTATGTGTTAATCCTGGTTATAAACTATCTGTGTGCCAAATTTCATCAAGATTCGTTCAATAGTTTTGGCGTGAAAGAGTAACAAACATCCATCATCCATCAACCATCTTTACAAACTTTCGCGTTTATAATATTAGTAGGATTTATTGTTATAGTCGTTAGTAATACATACTGTGTGAAAATTTTAAGTGTCTACCTTTTACGATTCAAAAGACAGCCCTCTGAAAAAGGACGCACAAACGGATAGCAACGGACAGCGGAGCTTAGTAATAGGGTTCCGTTGAGCACCCTTTGGGTATGGGACCCTAAAAATATTTTGTAACTCTGGCTGCATTGAAAACTATTGCCTAATCAAATTGAAAATGTAGTTGGAAGAATTAAATACTTTCAAACAATTTCACTAATTGCTGATTCGGAATTTGTAGCTGGATTCATAATTGATGCCAAATAATTGAATTTGTGTGAATGTACACCCGCCATACCAGAACCGATAAAAACGGAATTCATAAATCCGTATTCATGTATGAAATTGTAAACCAATAGAAACTTCAAACAATCAGTTTTTTTTTTTTTTATATCTTTATTTTTTTTTAATTTAAAAGGGGTTTTTGTCCAATAAGGATATGTCAACCCCATCATACCTTATAACAATGTAAATATACTTAGATATAATACACGAGCAGAAACAAATCAAAATTAAATTATAGTAATACTAAAATGCTGCAGCTCACTGCTGAACGACTAATACTAAATTACATAATTTTTTGGCTGCTTCCGATTTAGGGTTTGCCAAAATACTTTGAATCAGACAAACAATCAGTTATTCTGTAAATTGAATCAGCCAATTTCTTGTTTCGATGAATGAATCTGTTGATTGTAGCAGTAAATCGGTTGATTGAAGTGTTAATGGTGGATCGATTTAACCCAATAACATCGATAACATGACAAAATTTTCAAGAAAAATTATGTAATTGTGCAGAATCTTCATGTGAATGATCTAACGTAAAGCAGCATTGCTGTGTTTCAGTAACGGTTACCAGTTATATTCATGATAAAGTCCTACACGGTAATTGCATAACACAAGTAGCAATGGGTTTCATTTTGACTGTTCAACAACATTCATTGCGTTATTTACGTTGTTGCGCAGACACTTTTCGAACATATGAAGCAATGGATTAGCAATATCCTTCAAAATTATACAGATTGAGATTCATAATGTGCTACGCAATTAAGGTGCAGGTTTCCTTCATGTCCTCACGATGTTTTATTTCACCACAAAAGTAATAGAAGATAACGATCTGTCATTGTGTACGAGATTACCAATTCCAATGAAGTGCCAATGGCACGCCATCGGAAATTCATAATGGCGAGTTTCAATTAGGATATTACCAAAATTGGCAGAGTCTACAATTATGGTGCTAATGGCAGCCATTGGTGCTAACGCAATTTTGTCGGTGTCGCTTACACACATTATGTACAGTGACCTCCAAAAGTTATTTGACATTTTTCCATTTAAAAAGAAAGAAAATGTATTTATTGCGACTCGTGCAGGAAGATCACAAAATAAACTGAACATGGTCATAAATAAAAAAACAAATTATATAAAAAAGTGACACAAAAGTTACTAGACATTTTTCCACTTCAGCTGTGACACTAACCACATTATGATATAATTCCAAATGTTTGAACTATATAGTTTTTAACGACTTATTCAACCTAGAACTTATCATAAAAAATAATCAAGTAATCCCTCGTGACAACCTGATTATTTTTTTATTTTAAATCACAATGTAGCATTACAGCTGAAGTAGAAAAATGTCAACTAACTTTTGGAGGCCACTGTATATTTCATGTTTGTATGTAAAGGTGACACACCAGCCATCATTTTCCTTGACGTAGCAGCAGGCATCTAAAGAGACGGTCACAACCATCGACCTGCACCCTAATTGCGTAACACACAATAAGTTCGAATAATTTGTCTGCTCAATGCGTAAATAACGCAATGAATGTTGTTGAACTGTCAAATGAAACCGATTCCGATTGATCGTGTGTTATGCAATTAGGGTGCTTTTTGTGGACGGAAGTGATGGAGTATCACTCTGCCTTTTTGGCCCCGCACAGGTCCCCTTTTTTGGTTTTGTTTTTTCGTTATTTTGTTAGTTTAAATCTTAGATAAACTTAAAAGTTGTTTTTTTTTTATATTTTTCTAGCAGCGCCCCGCGGTTTTACCCGCATAAGTGTCGATCCCGTGGGAATATCGCTATAAAAAGTATCCTATGTGCTATTCTGATGTATAAGCTATATTACTATTCAGTTTCATTAAAAACCATTCAATAGTTTTTACGTGAAAGAGCAACAAACATCCATCCATCCATCCATCCTCACAAACTTTCGCGTTTATAGTAGGAAGAAGGACTAGTAGGCAATAGGATAGGATTGTTTTCATGATTTTGTTAGATGTAATATCCCAAATAAAATATTTTTCTTTCTTTCTTTACAGGATGTATAGCTCCATCTCCTACTGAAGTAAAGAAAAAAACAGACGCGAGGTGTCGTGGGATACCCTTCGCTTTTGCACCTTCCCGACACCTTTGTTACGTAACGAAAGTGTCGTCAAAATGTCACTTTTTCCGGTCAGGCTCTCATTCGCCAAGTCTGCAGAGTACGCGATAAGGAACTTCATTCTAATAAAATAATACTGCTGCCAATAAGAGGTGGTGGTAGGCCCCCTCATCATCTTCCTAGCCTTTTCCCAACTAAGTTGGGGTCGGCTTCCAATCTAACCGGATGCAGCTGCAGCTGGTATCTCTTTCTGCTGAAATTTTAGCTGGCTGGCAATATTAAGATATAGTTATAGACATCTACCTAATTTGTTAATGATAAGGTTAGATTTAAGGCTTTAGATTTATTTTTATAAATATACGGTGTTTGAGATTGTTTGTTGTTTCCTTATGTATCAATACCAAACCGCCTGTCCTTTGGGCTTTTTTTTTTTTTTGAGGATGGGAAATCATCAAATGACTCCTCCCGCTCTGGGTGGAGCAGAAGGGAGTGTCAGACTCTTACTGCCTAAAACCCACCCGTGTTCCTTCCTTAGCCCTTTATGTTCCAGGGCAGCGGTAACCCTTTTGGACGATCCCGCTACCCTGGCATCCTTTGGGCTTATGTCAGCTTGCCGTAATAGGCCACAAATTTATAATTACACCAATTAACCAGTATTATACATGGAGCGACTGCCTATCTGACCTCCACAACCCAGTTACTTTACTAGACTTCACAATGCCAACATTATTTCGTTCAAGAACTTTCGCAAACAAGGTTTGATAAACACCTTAACATAGACCTTTAGGACAACAAGAATTAACGTTCTGAATATTTTGAACCAGACAATGTCAACAGGCTCTATTCTTTAGATAATGAACGAAACTTAATTGAATGTTAAATTTAATTATATACACACATAAATTCAGAAGAGTTTAAATGATCCCGTAACTTTGTTTTTTTTTTTTTTTTGTTAATTTCCAGTTGTATTAATTTAATTAAGGAACCTTGTAACGTGAACTTAGTGTTCTGGCTTTTCACTGTAAAGATAAATGTCTAACAATGGGGAATTAAGGGTATCTCACAAGGAGATCAGTGAGAGTAATGGTGGCCCACTTGGATCGGCCCCGACTTATGAGTTGTAGGTCGTGAGTTCGAACCCCGGCAGGCACTTTACTTTGTGCATTTAATTTCATCGCTACAGGGGGCCTAAAAAGGCCACTTTGGCAGAATCATAATAGGATAACAATATGAATCATATTAAAAATCGTAAAATGGTCACAAACTGACCATTCATAATATTATCTGTGTGCAATTTATATTACAATGAAATAACATTTAAACTGTAGAAATAAAAAACCAATTTGTTTAACAAAAACTGTAATGAAAAATTTACCGATAAAATTACAGTTTTTATTTTTTTCATGGGGCAATGTTGTCACCAAATATGAAATGAAATTTTACGAAAAAAAAAAGGAATTGCTAATGATCTGCTGGGACTGCAGGAAATGAAAAGGTTTTAAAGGTATTGGTTAAAATGGGCTTTTTAGGCTCCCATACATTACATTGGCGCCAATTCATTTCATCAGAAATTAACTGTCAAGCCTGTTTGTGCCTTGACAGTAAATTTCCTCACTCATACAAGTGTACACCTACCTTATGAAACGCAAATACAATTTACTTTGCGTACACTGGCGTACAAATCTCAGTAAATAAATAAACAATCATACTTCCAGAAGCGACGCTGTTTGCGTATGTACGCACCAATTTATTAAAATGAGGGAGCTTGGTGGTTTGTTTTGTTTGAGGGTGGGGTTCCAACGTAACTTGGCATGATTTGCGTCACCCAAAATGAGTAGTGGAATTTACAGGCGTGTAGCATACGATCAGATTTTGCTTCGAGTATGGCGTAAAACGATGCGACTTATGGTCGTGGGTTCGTACCCAGACAGGCGCTTTACTTTGTGTAAATTATTTCATCATCACTTATCTCAAAACTAAAAATGTATGTTTTGGCGGCTCACTTTGAGTGGCGCACATTACGCAGTGTCTACTTTTCTCTGGCCCTTCAATAACTATTATGTTTTCAAAAAAACCAAAGGAAATCATTTCATACAAAATATAAATACCTAATATTATATATATATAGATACATTGATAAAAATATATTTTATAATTCATTGTAGATAAATAATTTAAAACAATATTAAAGCAAACATAATACCTAACAATAATATCATAAATTCATAACACAAATAAAAGTTAAAGTTAACTTTTACTAAAACATACTCGTATGTACTTTTAGGAACGACCTGTATCAATTCAAAAACCCTCCACCACTTTTGTTTTAAGGATGGACGGCCGGATTGGTCACTGATGTGCGCTGCTTAGTATTAGATAATAGTATTTCGCTTATACCCGTTGTAATTTTATGTTGTTGTTGTTACTTGTTACTTTTTACCTAAGTACCTACTTAACACTTTGAGCGGAGCAACGTTATCATACGTAAAATTTGATAAACGCTATTTGACACAACGTTTAATCACGTCAGCAAAGAATATGTCTTTCTTAAAAGAACGTGTATAAACGCTACGTCATCGCGCCGTATCACTTTAAATTTTTGGACTGCTAGCGCCACTCCACGTTAGTTTTTTTGTACACTTTATAAGGCTGCTCACACACATACATTCTAATAGTGCGCCGCGCAACAAACATTTGAAAACCCAGATGCTCAGCTGAAAGTGTTAAGTGGTTAAATTCGCTAAATTATGTAGTCGATGTTTTTGGTGCACGATAAAACTGTAATGAGTTTATGTTGGCACCAACTTCAATGTATATAACGTATGTGTACTACTGAATAAATAAATAAATAAGAACAGTTTTCGTTTGACAAAGAAACTATAGAAGATCAACAAAGTTTTATTGGTCTTCTCCAGTTTCTTTGTTCGCTATTAGTTAATAGCGTAGATTCATTTCGACACCTCTCTCTCTTACATTATTATTATTTCTGTTCCATATTTTTTTAATAGTTTTTTTTTATCATTGTGACTCTCAACCAAAGCACTTGCCATCTAATCTCTTCACTGCCCTTGGTTGACTGGAACAGAATACGTAAAGCATTAATATATACTTATAATATATATATATATATATATATATTATAAGTATATGTATAAAGTATATATATATATATATATTATAAGTATATATTATAGTAATAATATGTATGTGTATGTAACCTATTTATGTATTTGTGTACCTAGTTTTAAGAGTTTTTTTTTTAAATTATTATTGTCTCTCTCAACCAGAGCACCTGCCATCTAATCTCTTCACCACCCTTGGTTGACTGGTAGAGAATGCCTAAGGCATTAAGTCCGCCTTTGTACCATTTTGTGCGAAAAGTTTAAATAAATAAATAAATAAGCCCGCCATTGTACAGACGCCAGCACATCAAGCTACTACAATCTATCAAATTTATTTAATAGATTTTCAACTTTATCGCTAAAGTGTTAAGGTTCAGGGTTGATCGGGAAAATTTGACAGTTTTGGGTAGCTTGACATGTTGGCGTCTGTACCTTTTTTGTATGCGAAAAGTTTAAACAAATAAATAAAACTAGCAGTAGGTAACTAAACCAACTTTTATCTAGAAATAGCAGTGAAGATAAACAATGTTTCAAATGTCGTTACAATTATTTGTGTTTTCTTCACATAATAAAGTCTAGATTGGCACTATAGGCACATGGTCCAGGTGGTACCCATGAGAACCTAGTCATAAATTTTAGGTAGATAGGTAACTTAAAATGTAATGACTAAGTTCTCACAGGTCCCACTTAAAGATACCACCTGAAGGTCAATAATAAAAAACGTTCAAAATCTAGTCGCAATGTCATCTCAATGACAATCAATGTCAAAAATATTTCAAAAATGTAGGGAAATTAGAGGTATTTTTGACAGATTGAGACTGAGGTCAGACTGTAAACGTTCTTAAAATTGCAAGAATTGCCTCTCGGGTCCGTAGTTTACAACCGTTTTAAGAAAGACACTACTTTTTTCTGAAATATGGATAGTTTATCTTCAATCTTACAAAGCCCTAGAAAATCCGATAAACGTGATTACCATCTCATCAGAAAAGCTAATCTCAGTTTAACAATACAATAAATTTCTTTTACAGATACAAAAGACTCGAAAACTAAAAAAAAATAATTTCGATAGTGCCTTTCCAAAAATAAAAACATTTTTTTCTCGTACAACAATAGTAAATCAAATTAAAAGAATAACATTTTTCTTAAAAGTAAATTCAACTTTAAAACATCTACTAACAAATCTTAATGAAAATAATAAAATGAAAATTGCCACCGAAGAAAAATATTTCTTTAAAAGCCATTTTCTTTTACATTTTATTAATTTCGGTTTTCTTTTTTGTTCAGAAATACATTATTTGGACATTAGAATCAATGAATAATACAATCTTTAGGTATTGTTTAACTTAATATTGAGTGATTATTATAACAATAATAAATATTGTTCTAGCTCATCATCTGCCTAGCTTTTTTTCAAATATGTTGGGGTCGGCTTCCAGATTATTCTAATCCTAATACAATAAAAAACTTTTTTCAAAAAAAAAAAACACCCGACTTCCAAAAAAGACACTACAAAATGAAAAATAATTTTAATTTCGGAAGTCGATGTCGTTGGGTTCGCATTTTCGTTGTTTGCCACCGACTTCCGAAATTAAAGTTATTTTTTACTTTATAGTGTCTTTTTTGGAAGTCGGCTGTTTTTTTTTTTTTTTTGCAAAAAAGTTTTTATTTTTATTCACTTTTAAGTTGTAATTTCTACCAGTAATTTTGGTTTAAAACCCAAACTACTGAACCTTTTTTGATGGCATTTCTATGGTACCGATCTGAAATGGTATATCCTTACAAATAAAAAACGAATTTGGCAAATCGGCTTATTAATAACGGAGTTCAGAGGTAACAAACATTTTAAAAAAATGCAGTCGAATTGAGAGCCTCCCTCTTTTTTAAAGTTGGTTAAAAAATATATAGATAGTCATAGTTAATTAACCTGGTGGATTTTTGAGACGTTGCGGTAAGGGTTAGTGTCTTAACCGTTGTAGAAACAGAAAAAAGGTCTTAGGAGACTGTTTTTAACTTTTTTGAGAAATTTTGATCTGTATTTACAGATTTCAATTAGCAATGAAATTTCGATGATAAAAAAATAACCTGGAGTCTCATTTCCCACGAAATGTATCGAAAAAGTTATTAGCAACTGCTGACTTTTATAGTAGGTACTTAAACCTTAGTTGGTATGCAACAGAGTTTTTTGATCCTTATAAAAATTGGATTGGCATCAAAAAAGGTTTTCGTGAAAATTACCCATTTTCTTGCTGACAGTATTTTTTTTTAAATCATTGAATTCAAATCAAAATTTATCAAAAAGTTAAGGACAATCTCATAATAAGATCATTCTCCTGTAGCTACAACGGATAAGGTACCTACCCTTACTGCCCTGCCACAAAAATCTACCCTGTAAACCTTCAGGCCGAAGTTTACCCTCAGTAGCTCGAGAGCCTCCGAACTTACACCACGCGACGCGTCGTCGGTTGTCGGCTCGTTTCGTCGGTTGAGCTTTCGTACTTATTATTCGAAATTCAAAAGAAGTGTTTAATTACTTTTCCTGTAATAAATGTGAGTGTCAGTTGAATTTTGAATTCTGAATAATAGTGTTTTGTTTGTGAAGTTTTGTGTGTGTGCTGGGAATTAATAAATGAGGTAAGTTTCAGATTTAATTCAGTTTTATTTTAAAGTTATTTGCCTAAAGATTACGGTATTTTTTTAAATGTTCTTAGTCAGAACTAAGCACAATTTATTATCATTATTTACCTATTTTCCTACTTACTAAAAAGAAATTCCCAGTTTTCTGGTAAGGTAAATGAGACATTTTCTAAACTTGTTATGAAAATCAAAAGTTATTGTCAATTGAATCAAACACAATAGCACCATAAAGGACGCTGACTTATACGTCGTTTATGGTGTTATTGTGTTTGATTCAATTCACAATAACTTTTGATTTTAATTTATATTTTTACCCTGTTAGGTCAAGCCTTTTCATTACAAGTTTACATGTCTAATTTTCCTTAAGAGAAAACCGGGGATTTATTTTTTAGAATTTAAATTTTTAAAATAGGTAAATAATAGCATAAATTAATAACTTTATTTTAGCTTATTTACGACTGTAAAAACGAAAGAAAAATTATTTATTCTGCACAAACAAAATGCACATTTCAAAACAAAAATTACATAAAATACACACATACAAAGTAACCAAAAGCCTCGTACTCAAACAATAAAAGCTTGACAATCGTTTGGCTATACGATGCAAGATTCCAATCAAATACCGCGATAAATTAATGGACGAACCATCTGTGGTATACCGCTATCTGCGGCTTACCACTAACGACCATAGATATGCAAGTTCTGGTTATCGATGTGAGTTTGTATGACAAAGCTATGTATGTTTCCTGATACTTATAATAAGAGTCAACTTATCTGAATGGCGACCTCATTAAGGCAAGTTACCGAAGCACGAAACCGACTGTTTTTGATCACCTTTGTTCATTGTTTGTGAGAAAGGGAAACAGAATTTGTTCAACATGGTTAGTGATTTGAAAAGTTAAGAGAAAAGTTCTTAGTTTTACAGGCTTAAATTAATATTTCAAGTAAATTGAGTACTCATGGAATACCACTAATAATCGCAGCAAGTTTTCCGAAAAATTACGCGAGACGGACCTTTGATCTTCGCATCCTTTTACAAGAAACTAGTTTTGATTTTGAACATTAAAACATATCGTCAACATCATTATGGTCAACTTGCAGCTAGCCGGACCAGTTTTTTTTCAACTTTAATACAATATATATCAGAAAAATAATGTTAAAAAAAAACATAAAGACAAAAAACACTGTCCATAATGTATTTTTTCCTATTATTTAGGAAAACTTTTTAGAAATTAAAAAAACATGCTTAAGCTTTCAGCAATCTTTGAAATAAAAAAATCTTTTTATTTTATTTATTTATTTTCATTATTTCAAGCTTTCTCACAATTAAATAAGAAATTGACATCAGAGCGTTTTTTTTTTTCGTACATGGTCCCTTAAATAGCTTTCTCCAAGGCAAGTTTTCAGAATTGACGACTACATCCAGTCACTTAACTAAAACTTTACGTGAAAAATTGTACGATCGCGAGCCTTAACTTCAAAACTTTGTTGGTACTAACTTAGCTCTTATTATTATTATTATAAGCTTGTGTTGTCCCACTGAGCAGGGCCCATGGCTAAATAATAACAGCCGCACAGATCGATCGGTCAGGTTAAGCTACGCTTGCCGCGGTTGGTCTATGGATGGGTGACCATCTTTACATATCGAGACCCCTCCGTGCCTCGGAAAGCACGTTAAGCCTTTGGTCCCGGCTGTCATTCGTGGATCTTTGACAGTCGTTACGGGTAGTCAGAAGCCCGAAAGTTTGACAACCAGTCTTAATAAGGGGTATCGTATTACCCAGTAACTGGGTTGTGGAGGTCAGATTGGCAGTCGCTCCATGTAAAATACTGGTATTCAGCTGCATCCGGTTAGACTGGAAGCCGACCCCAACGTAGTTGGGAAAAGGCTGGCAGATGATGATGATGTTTTTCAGATCTCCCTACAAGGATTCTTTCATATTATTGTAACCATCTTATTGTAAATACCTACATTCTGAGCAAATAAATGAATATTATATTCTATTCTATTCATGTTAGCGAAAATCAATGTCAAAAACTTGTCAAAAATTTAGAGAAATTAGTGACAGATTGAGACTAAGATCAGACTGTGAATGTTCTTAAAATTATGAGAATTGTCCCTCTTATGTCTTAGCAATATGTTTTTAAATACATTAATTTATTTACCAATAAGTTTAACCCTCGTATTCACTGTGAAACAAAGTTGCTTTTTGTTTGCAGGGAACATGTTGCTGTCAACGTAGACTGTTGCAGTGGTGCTGGCAACTTGTTTATTCCGTATTACAAAACAATGTTACGCTACTGTTTTTCAACTTTATTTCCAACAATTACGTGGCATTAACAACAAAAATGTTGATAAGGTTCCTGAAGTTTGCATTTATTAGATTTTTATTTTAGGATTGTGTAGGTGTGTAATAAGTGGATTGGTTATAAAACATTTTCGAGTTGCTATAAAATAATTTTAGCCAACCGCCACCTTATTCAATACCTAGAAACTGTAGAAACTCTCTCACTCCTCCTTCTTCGATTTTACGAATTGACAAAACATCGATATTTTTTTATTACTTTGACATCAACAAACCCGCACTGGGCCCGCGTGGTAGATTACAGCCCACTCCATTTCGAAGACAGGAAGCATGTGTCCGAGCAGTGGGTACATTATAAGCTGATTATGTGAATGTACTTCCAGAATAAATTATCTAAATAATGGTAAATCTAAATATGGTAAGTGGAAAAAAAAACACCAAAATCCGTTACGTAGTTCAGAATAACAACGCAGTCATACAGACAGACACGAGAAGTGAGTTTTCTTAACAAAACAACATTTCCACGAAAAATACAAAAGATCAACAACAGAACAGAAAAGCCTCTGAAAATTACCATTTCTCTATTTACCACTGGCATGAAATACAAAAATAACAACAAACATTATTGCTTCTAAAAAAAATATCGAAACAGTGTTCCCAATAGTAACTAATACCCAATAAGAACGTCTTATGTCGGTATGAAGTTCTGATACCAAAAAAATGAGGAGCTCAAATATAAATCAAAATGAAAGAAACAGCTCTTTGTGTCCATTTATTTTTAAATATAAAAATAACTGGTTTGATCTTATAAGGTCAACGAAATATTTTTTTTGCTAAGCAACAATAATAGGTATATTTTTTATGTTAACTACCTATGTTAACTTCGTTAATTGCTAATTCGTCACTAAATATGTAGTTAACTTCTTTGAAGTTAAAGCATTACATTTCGGAAGATTTTGTGATAGAAATTGCATTTTATATGTCGTTGTGTTAGTGATTTACTTATAAAAAATTGTTGGTATGGGCTATGGAAGTTTAAGCTGCACATGAAAAATTAATAAAAGAAGGGTGTATCATTAGAGTTTGTAATGTTAATTATTTAGAGATTGTCAGAACGTGTTTTTCGCGGCACGGCACGGTTCGCGCGGTATACGTTAGGCAAATAGTAGATTCTTAATTAACGATTAACGGACTTATGGAAAGTTAATGGGAGTTAATGAGTCCGTTATTTTTTTTTTAATGTTAACTTAAATATGAATACGTTACTCCAAATGATAACTTCGTTAATTAACGGTTTTGTGCCGAGCTTTGCCTACTGCAATCACATTGTTGCCTCGTTAGTCTAATAGTAGCAAACGCTACCGCTGAGCATGAGGTCGCGGGTTCGATTCTTGGATCGGGCAAAGTATTATTGCCCGGTTGTTGACAATAAGCTCGCTCTCTATTACATGGGACTCAAACATAACTGATGACATGTGGGTGTACAAAGATGCATCTCTGCCGCACCCGTCGGAGATACCAGGCGTGATGTTATGTTTATGCTTACACATTGCGCCAAGCTTGGTGATCATAAATAGATTTCAGACCAAGTGATTGATGAGGTGCTTAGTACCCGTCACCGATGTGTGTACGAGTATGACAAGATGTATAAACGTAAATGAAAGCAAACGGAGTACCTATGTTAGGATCGTACCAGGTGGCATTCTGCAGGGTTCCCATGGGAATAAAAGATGAGTTTCTGTATGAATTATGAGAATTTCCGCATGAAAAATAAACCATTCCAATACGAGCTTTCCACCAAAGCTTCTCGTTCAAACATCACTGCAATAAGTCCGTTCTTTGTAGCATCTTGCCAAATGTGTTTCAGTTTTCTTTTCTTGAAAAATTGGCATTCTTTCATAAAAAGAGGGTACTGACTCTTTCATGTAAGCAGTAGTCTATTGTCCAATTACCCAAATGCGATTGCTATCATTCATTCCGAATGAATTCACTAAAATAAACCAACACTTCACATGTGAGCTCATAATCTTTTATCACTCCATAGTCTGGACTAGCGTTTGCCAGTTTTAATAATAAACAGCTGCGGGTGTTTGCATACATGACGTCACAAATGAAATGTACACGGTCTACTGCGTTTTAGAAGTCAGTGTTAGTGGAGAGATTGTGGTGCATTTATTTTGCACTTTCATAATTGCATTAAACGCTCGATTTCAGGAGTTAGGTAAACTTTTTAGGTACGCAGTGCCTGCTTCAATATTTTTATTAATGTTTTTTTGGGGCTTGCTTGAATTCTTTGGAAGCTTTTCCTCTCTGAAGCATACCTTACCTTACCTTATATTGCACCTGCTTTTTATTCTTTTAAATAGGTACCTAGCTATGTGTGTTTTAGATAAAAATACATGGTTCAACGGTCGGTTTTCCTTTGGAATGATTTTAGGATTGGATGCAACTTCTTTTTTTTTTTGCAAAAATAAAATACGCTTTAAATTAGAGGGTTTCTTTCTCAACAACAACCACAGTTAGCTATCTACAATTCCTACAATACATAGAAAGAAAGAAAAGAAAAGAAAGAAAATGCATTTATGCATAGGACCCCGCACAAAGTGTTAGGAAAAAGCCGTTCGGTGAATTTGGCTGAGATTTTGATACAATATACCCTATAACACGCTGATTGAAAGTATAAGGACGCAAAAAAAAAAAAACAAAATCGGTCAGACCACTTGTCTACTACGTAAAATGTGTATAATATGATATCTCTGCCTACCTTTAGGATGTATAAACAAAGCGTTTATATGAATTGGAACTTGTTGTGATCGATGTAATTGATTTTTGTTTCTATTTTAGCAATAACTATAACATAATATCACCTTCCTGACTTCAACATAAAAAAACAACCGACTTCCAAAAACGACACTACAAAGTGAAAAATAACTTTAATTTCGGAAGTCGGTGTCGTTGGGTTCGCATTTTCGTTGTTTGCCACCGACTTTCGAAATTAAAGTTATTTTCCACTTTGTAGTGTCGTTTTTGGAAGTCGGTTGTTTTTTTTTTTTTCAAAAAAGTTTTTATTTTTCACTTTTAAGTTGTAATATTTAGCAGTCATTTTGGTTTAAAAACCAAACTACTTAACCGTTTTTGATGAAATTTCTATGGGACCATTTGGAAAGTATACCCTTTCCAACAAAAAAAGAATTTTTGAAATCGGTTGGCAAGCGACGGAGTTATGCGCGAACAAACATAGAAAAAAAAAAATACAAACATCCGAATTGAGAACCTCCTACTTTTTCAGAAGTCGGTTAAAAATGGCTATATCTCTAAAAGTGGCCATTATTTTTGCCTCCCTATAGATTTTCAATCAGCATGTTACAGGCTACATTGTCCCAAAATGTCAGCGAAATTGAATGAATGGCTTTATCCTAAAATATTTTACCTTTAGCATCTGACAATACGTCAATTACAATTCTCAATGGATAAGATGAAAGTTTTTTCTTTGATTTCTACAGTTTCTAGGTATTGAATAAGGTGGCGGTTGGCTAAAATTATTTTATAGCAATTCGAAAATGTTTTATAACCAATCCATCTTATTACACACCTACACAATCCTAAAATAAAAATCTAATAAATGCAAACTTCAGGAACCTTATCAACATTTTTGTTGTTAATGCCACGTAATTTTTGGAAATAAAGTTGTAAAACAGTAATAATAATAATAATAATATAATAATAATAGCTTGGACCCTGTTCCCGATACCGGTGGGCTACTATTTTTTATATTTTTAAATGTTTTTATACTTTTTATATTCTAATATTTAAAAATATAATTTATATGATTACAATGAAATAAAGGAGATAATAATAATAATATCCCTGGACATTTCACACAGCGCCATCTAGTCCCAAGCTAAGCAACCTAATGCTTGTGTTATGGTAACAAGATGGCTGATAAACTACTTATATACATTTTTTTTTTTCGTAAATACATACATATTATAGATAGAAAAACACCCAGACTCGGAACAAATACATGTAGGTCATACAAATATTTGTTCCGTGCGGGAATCGAACCCGCGACACGCAGCGCAGCAGTCAATCGCAACAGCATAGTAGCGTAACATTGTTTTGTAATACGGAATAAGCAAGTTGCCAGCACCACTGCAACAGTCTACGTTGACAGCAACATGTTCCCTGCAAACAAAAAGCAACTTTGTTTCACAGTGAATACGAGGGTTAAACTTATTGGTAAATAAATTAATGTATTTGAAAACATGTTGCTAAGACATAAGAGGGGCAATTCTCATAATTTTAAGAACGTTCACAGTCTGATCTTAGTCTCAATCTGTCACCAATTTCACAAAAATTTTGACAGCGATTTTCGCTGACGTGAATAGAATAGAATAGAATATTCATTTATTTGCTCAGAATGTAGGTAGGTATTGACAATAAGGTGGTTACAACAATATGAAAGAATCCTTGTTCATTCTACCATTTTGGCATGCAAACATTGATGCAGTTCATCAATAAATATACAGACATTGATACAGCTAAAATTTTTCAGCTAGAAAGTCCGATACGGAGTAGTAACATTTATTCAACAGAAGTGCAGTTAGTTTCTTATTAAAAGTTGTTACTGGTTCGTCTTTGAGAACATGAGATTGCGACTAGATTTTTAACGTTTTTAATGACGGAAATTGGGCTTCTTCTTCCTATTATGGCACACTAAAAATTTTTCAAGCAGAAATAGTCACGTTCGCAGCTAGTATTTAATCGGAGGACACGGTGGAGCATACGGTGGCGGTCTGCCCGGCTTGGGCGGAGCACCGCCGTGTCCTCGTGGCGGCGATCGGCGGCAGCGATTTCTCGCGTCCGGCCCTGGTCCAGGCCATGGTACGGAGCGAGAGTGAATGGGAGGCCGTCACCTCCGTCTGCGAAGCAGTAATGCTCGCAAAGGAGGAGGCGGAGCGCGTGAGGGAGAGGCAATCGCTGCGCCCTCACGCCCCTAGCCGCCGTAGGAGACGCCCTGGACGGGAGTCAACAGCCGACTCCCAGCCACCGTAGGCGCGGGCTTGCGGGCGGCGAGCAATGGGCAGCTCGCCGCCCGGTAAGGGCCAGGACGGGTCGACGGCGCGTTGTGTTCCACGCGCGCCTCAAAGAGATGATGTGAAGAGCACGAACTGACGGGGCCCGCTAGGGCCGATGCCGCCAGGGCTGCGGGTTGTTCAAAAGAGATACCGTGGCCCTTGGCACAGGCAACTGAAGGAACACGGGTGGGTTTTAGTCAGTAAAAGTCTGACACTCCCTTCCGCTCCGCTCAGAGCGGGAGGGGTCATTTGATGATTTCCCACCCAAAAAAAAAAAAGCTAGTATTAAATACATACTCAAACTTACTCACACTGAGTGATCATCTGTGTAGCCTTTTCCCAAGTATGTTGGGGTCGGCTTCCAGTCTAACCGGATGCAACTGAATACCAGTATTTTACATGGAGCGACTGCCTCCACAACTCAGTTACTGGGTAATACGATACCCCTTGGTAAGACTGGCAACGGCTTTCCAGCAGAGGCAACGTGGTTTTCAAGGCATGGAGTGGTATTGGTATGTAAAGATGGTCACCCATCCACTGACCGACCGTGGTAACCTGATGGATCGATCCGTGCGGCTGTTATTACTTAGCCACAAGCCCCTCTACGTACTTACACTGAGTAACGAAGACAAAGATTCCGAACATACGTTTGCTTTGCTCTCTGTGAAACGCAAACAAACTGATGGTAAACCACATTACTGAGACTCAGTTTAAAATCATAATATATGCAGATGGAAATAGAAATGTACTGTTATCTTATACTGAATACATAAAAGATGAAAACCAAGGTTTTCAAGTTTGGACTTTAATAACAGATAGGGAAGACTCAGCCATCAAAAGCAGTATGTTTACCTGTGTCTATGCAAACTGGACTATGAAGCGTAGATGATTACCATTTAACAATTTAAAAAATATACGAACTCTAGAGAAAAACACGAGACAAAAAAAATAACTTAATGTGAAAACATTGTAAAAGCCAATTATTTTTAAAAGAGTAACCGTGGAGTTTCTTGCCAGCTCTTCTCCATAGGGAACGACCAATTGGAACCGTGCACCTAGCTTTTGACGTTACGTAAGTGCCCATGTAGGTTTATGTGAAATAAAATATTTTTGATTTTGATTTTTAATGCTTGCACCATGAGTTTTACGGAGTCTTACGCAGGCGCTAAGGCAAACTCGATGGATCGTGACGTGTCTTAAGTTTTGTTTGTTTCTTTCTCAGTAATAAGAAGAGAGAACATTATAATTATATGCTCAAAATGGTAGCATGTTATGACAGTTAATAATCCGACTAAATACAAAGTTTAGCGGTTAGTGAACTACTAAGGAATAAAAATTCAACCGCCACTAAACTACCTTATAGTTTGGTGGCGGTTGAATTTTTATTCCTTATGTATATTACTGTTATGTCATCGAGTAACGTTAGAGACTATCGAATAGGTTACGTTAGGTTTATTACTTATCGAAATCTATAGTGCTCATGGTACGAATTTTAATTCTTTCTGTTACCGCTAGGGGCGCTGTACAGTATTTCATATATAATTATTATTTACGGAGACGCTAGCGAGTTGATTGAATGAAATATAATAAAGTTCATAACAGGAAACGTCCGAATATTCGGCCGATACTGCGGGTTTATCAATACGGAGTAGACCCCTTGAAACGTAGAGTAAAGTAACTTTTGATTTTTACGTAGAAAGCAAAACGGTTTTCAAAATACATCATCTGACCTGTATGCATACAACGCTGACTAAACAGACACTCAGACTTATGCCGCACGTGGTGTATTTGTTAGTCAATTCAACGGTTTACTTTCACGAATTCTATGAAACCCTAATACGGACAAGTCTGTACGTATTAGGGTAGTGAATAGTTTCTACTCTGAGACATAGAGGACCATTGAAGAGAAAAAGCTTCACGAATTAAGGCCAAATTGTTAAAAGCGAATTTACTTAGGTATACTCGTGTACTTAAAACAAACTGTTTATTATCCAAATGAACACTTCCCTAAACCATCACAATAATGGCTCATAATGTTTTAATCTCTCAGGGATATTAAACTGCGGATGTTAGTACCGGACATGAAAGTATTGCAAGTTCGCTACATAATTATTATCTCATACTTCATCATCACCGTATAAAATTAGAATTGACGGACAAGGAAGCCGTAAAAGTGTCTTCGCACTACGAATTTCTCAAGCGTAGGCATCGCGTAGCGGCGTAGCATAGCGTAGCTGTGCACAGCGTAGCAGTCGCGTAGAGGCATCGTTGGTGACTCGAAAACCTTCGGTTAGAGCGGTTTCACACTACGTCTAATTCGAATCCGAATTCAATCCGAACTGCGAATGTTCTAAATTCGGACGGTTTTTTTTTTTTCTTTAGGATGGGAAAGGGAGTTTCAGACTCTTACTGACTGAAACCCATCCATGTTCCTTCCTTAGCCCTTTATGTACCAGGGCAGCGGTAACCCTTTCGGACGATCCCGCTACCCCTCATACAAATATTACGATGGCTACTCGGACCGTCATTTCTCGGATTCGGATGATTCGGATTGGACGTGGTGCGACACCGCTCTTAGGTGTTGCTTTGATAAATCGTGGAAATTTCGAAGGCGTTACAAAGTTGTGCGTAGATGCCACACTGTACACTTACCGTTCTCCGTATTATGTCGGACCAAAACCTAAGCCAGCATAGCGACCAACGAAAAACGTATCTAATCATCTCTATCGGTAAAGCCCTTAACAACTATCCTTGTTATTACACCCTTGTTTCATTAACCCCTTATGACAACGTAAGAGACAAACATGTCATAATATATAGGAAATTACCTAAGTAAATATGGCTCAGTAATAAGTAGCTCTGAAGATACCTTCATATAAAATATTAAGGGGCCGCATCTTCAGGGTTTATGGGGTATAAAAGTTAAGTAAACGGTTGAGCCAGCTTTTAGTTGGGCAGTCGGGTATTATGGGTGGGAACGCATAAAATTGAGTATCCCTCATGAAATAGGTAATGTTATTGAGATCTTCTTCAGCAATTCTTTGGCGTATTAACAGTTTATTAGTTTTTAGGGTTCCGTAGTCAACAAGGAACTCTTATAGTTTCGCCATGTCGTCTGTCTGTCTGTCTGTCTGTCTGTCTGTCCGCGGTTTAGCTAAAAAATTGGTACTAGAAAGTTGTAATTTGGCATGAGTATACACGTTAATGACGCCGAAAAAGTGGTAAAATAAAATTTTGAAAAAAATAATTATTTAGGGTATAGTAAATGGGGATGATAATTTTTCTTTTCGTGCTTCAAATAGTGTGGGTATCGTTGGATAGGTCTTTCAAAAATATTAGGGGTTTGGGAAGACCGTTTTTTGATTACGTAAACCGTTCGTGACTTATCAAGCTTTAAAGTACCAATTTTCGTTAGAGTCAAGTGTCCCCCCCTCTACTAACTAAACGGTTGTATTTAGAAATTCAAATGTCACGACAGTAGTACCTATATATAACGAAGTTTAAAGGAAAACTATCATACTTAAGTGAGTTTTGCAAGTTTACGAGTAATAGTCGACGAATTGTATTAGACTCGAAAATTTCGAACAACTCCATACAAATGTCGATAGATGGCGCTAACCGTCAGTTGTATCGCGCTATTGTTTCATTCCTAAATAAGTTTTATAAAAAAAAACAGTTGCTACACCGGCTATGACAAGTTTTATCCAACCCTCAAAAAAAAAAAAAAAAACTCCGTGCAAAATTGTCGGATCAGGTGAGGATTTGTATAGGAAGTCAAATTAGGTAGGTAGTCATGTTTGGCTTTTAGTTAGAGCATGTTACAAAACTATTAGTCAGCGAATACGACCCGCACTTGACTGTTATAAAAACTAAGGAACCCTACACTGCGCGTGGCCCGACACGCACTTGACGGGTTTTTTGAAATATCCCTTCACACTTATTTTTTTATGGGTTCCGTCTTTATTTTGTTGTAAAAGTATCGTTGTGTTTATATACAGTCGCTGCACGCGGGATTCATCCTGCACACGACCACTCAAGTAAGTTTAAGTTCTTTAAGTTCTTATATGACTCAACCCAAAAATAAATTATTATTTTCTTATAATAATTATCTTATTGTTGACCCTCACAATTTGAAAAGGTCGGCTATTCTTATTATTCTATTATTAGAAGAAATAGAACACACCTACACAAACAAATGGAAAAAAAACAATCTCGGTTAATCGAAATAGATTATAAGAAAAGATAAAATATTATCTCAACGGGAAACTGCAAAGGCGAGCCGTATGGCTCGCCTTTGCAGTTTCCCGTTGATTGAGTACAATAATCTTCCTTCCATAAGAATCTCATTTTCTCAAGAGCCTTGTCACCTGAGACCTGCTTTCGTCTATGCCATTTTATGTGTTATATTGTATAAAGATGTTACTATTCATTTGTTGAAAGTTCATTTTTCTTTCTTTGCTTCTACTTTGGAAAATAAAAATCTCCTCTATTTTGTAAAATATTTATTAAAAATTGGATTGAGTTTTTATATAATCGCGATTGAAATTATCACGTAATAAATAGCCTTATTTTTCAAAATAGCTAAATATTCGAAACAAAAAATACATAGACATAATTATCACTTCATTCATTCATTATTGTAGCCCAGATATATTTTAAATTAACTTTACCAAAGCTTCTACGGAACCCTACTTTATTTTTAGCACCATACTCATTTGGCAGTTTGGAAAAAAACACGTGCAATAAAATGGTTAAATTAATAACGTCCATTAAATAAATTGGCTATTTTGTTCAACTCTCATTAATAAAAAAAGGAAAATATCTTAACGCCGCATAAAACGGGACAGAAGTAGTAAAGCACAACAAGGAACTACCTCACAAACAAAAAAGTTTTTACACACCTCGTTAAGGGAAGTATAAAGGTTAGTGTAAGGTGATCAAATTCCCTTATCTTCTTAACAAGCAAAGGAAATTGTACCTTATGTATTGTATGTACAGGATATTTAGTAAATGAAATAGTGTTTTGTATCGTTTCATTTGGTAGCTATACAATACTACATGTCACGAGTTTTTGTTGTAGGATCGTCTGTTTGAGTCGAATTTCCACTAACTATGGAGACAGTAAAGACAGTAAAAAAACATCGGATGTTTTTTTACTGTTCCTAATGGTAGCCGTTCACATATGATTGCATTGTTATCTGCATGATTAAAAGTAGTTTAAAAAAAAGTTGCAATAAATAAATAAATTTCATTTATTTATTTTATAATTAAATGTCATTTATTTATTTTAAATAAAGTTCTTTTATTTATTTATAGTCTCATAATTATACGTTCATAATTAACAATTCTCTTTTACAGTTGCATTAACTACAAATTAAATATTAGGTCTGTCTGTAAGTATTAAGACTGCAAGTTCTTTAAACTACTACTGTTTCAAATGAGTACTTTAGAGCATTCACTTATAACTGTATTGGCAGCGGGATGTTGCCATGTACAGCTAACACCAATATTGAAAAAATATGTTACAGTCACGATCAAAAGTATGCATACACTCGGCTTTATTCAAAAGCGATTTACTCCTTTATTTTTTCATGCAATTTTATGTTGTTACGAATATAGCATTTTCGAACCCATGGGTTTATGTAATGTGTCGTACTTCAACGTTGCATTCGTTATTTCACGAAAATATCGCAATTGAAAGTTGCCAAGTGTTAACATATTGGTGCCCGTGACTGTACACTACAATGCCTTGGGAACGTATTCTCAAAGTTAATAAAATAACCCAGGCGCGAATAAAGAACCATTTTGTAATATTATGGTATTTTTTTTTAGCCTGATTGGTTTCACTTCTTGGCAAAGACCTCCCCCCATTTCTTCCACGTCTCTCGATGTTGGGCTTCTTCTAACCAGCGGGGTAATTCTCGTAATTTTAAGAACGTTCACAGTCTGATCTCAGTCTCAATCTGTCAAAAATACGTCTAATTTCCCTACATTTTGACAAGTTTTTGACATTTGTTTGTCGCCGAGATGAGACTGCGACTAGATTTTGAACGTTTTAAATTACGGGAATACGGGCCCTGATATTTTAAACCTAAAGATACACTGTAAACTACTAGAAACAAAAATAAACGTCTCGTTCTTTTCTCAGACCTCGAATAATTATTGAAGACAAAACGAAAAAACGAAATAATCCTCCAGTTTTGAAGCTACCTTCTAGTCTAGTTTAAGATATTCACAAGACAGAAATACAGAAATAAATATTTCCTACTTTCAGTTCACAGACTTTCTTTAGGCTATATTTAAATATATTTAAACCGTACCTACACTTCCAATGCACTCAACAGATCCATGTTCTACTGTTCATCTGAACTTTATACTAACTGGAACAAAGGAAAACTTTAACATTGTCACAATACCGCGCCACAACAGCTTGTAGTTAAACTAAACTGAACTCAGGGCCAAACAAGCTACATACATGTAA
The DNA here is from genome assembly GCA_951799955.1 of Apamea anceps. Lineage (NCBI taxonomy): Eukaryota > Metazoa > Arthropoda > Insecta > Lepidoptera > Noctuidae > Apamea > Apamea anceps. The sequence goes on along the minus strand of OX637504.1, from coordinate 3,312,203 downwards.
CTACTAACTACTGGTAACTGTTAATTAATTTCATTTTGTAAAGCACGGAAAGTGTAGTGATAACATAGGTGACAGACCGGTTTTAATTTTTTATAAAATTGTACATTTAGGACTGACTTTTGAATAGGCAGAATAATGTTGAGAAGAACTTTTTTAACGTTAAAATTACATATAAGATTTCTCGGGCACGCCCGCCCTTCACCACTTCCTTATGCTTTAGCGGGAAAAAGGAGTAGAGCAAAACAAACTTCTGAGCACAGCCGTCTGTTGAGCTAGATAGTTCTTGTAATTATAATTTTCGGAAATAAAAGTAAAAGTTTTCATCTAAAAATATGTGTTTGGAAAAGGGACTTAAAACGACTACAGCGAAAAAATCTGAGCAATTGCCGCAGCAAACAGCTCACAGGAATATATATATGTATATGCAATACGAACGTATAGGGACAAAAAGCATTTTTCTGTTCGGAGATTTTCTTTGAATCAAAGCGGAATGTTCTTTTTTTTAATATTGGAATATGTTAGCTTCTTTCTAAGTATTACCACACAATTCTGTCTTTCGCGAGTGCCAGTCCTTTCGGTAGGAGTCAAGCTCGTCCCGCCATTTTCGTCTCGGCCTGCCACGAGGGCGTGGTGTGTTTAGTGGGATCCAATCGGTGGTTTTCTGAGCCTAGTTGTTATCTGATATACGGCAGACATGTCCGGTCCAGTCCCTCTTAAGTTTAGCGGCTTTCTGGGTAACGCCCATGATCTTGGTTTTCGTGCGCAGTTTGTGTTCCTTATACGGTCAGAAATTCGAACCCCCAGGATACTGCGCTCCATGGCTCGCTGGCAAACCTCGACTTTGGACCTCTGCTGAAGTGTCAAAGACCAGGTTTGAGCACCATTGTGAGAATGGGGAAAATCGTTCAAAGTTGATCACGTGACTTAATCATCAACTTTGAACGTTAATATAGGGTTTGGTCTTAGTATGTTTTCTGTTGGCATTGATGTCAGCTATCGATTTATATAAGAATGTGTGGCCAAAAATTTTGAAAAAAAAAATGGAGGACAGGCAGGTATGTCAGGCTCCATAATCTATATCTATATCTATCTATATACTTATAATAAATCTGTAGAAGTGAAAATTCTGTACATTGAAAATATCAAAAAAATAAATGGCAGGGGGTGCTACTAGACCGACACCGAACCCAAAAATGTGATTAAAAAAATTTTTGTCTGTCTGTCTGTCTGTCTGTCGGTCTGTCTGTCTGTCTGTCTGTCTGTTTGTTCAGGCATCACGCAAAAACTACCGGTTCGATTACGATGAAACTTGGTATAATTATTCTTTAATATCCTGGGCACCACACTGGGTACTTTTTATGCCGGAAAAGTATCTTCTAAATAATATAAAACTCAAAGGTGACTGACTGACTGACTGATATAGTGATCTATCAACGCACAGCCCAAACCACTGGAGGGATCGGGCTGAAATTTGGCATGCAGGTAGATGTTATGACGTAGGCATCCGCTAAGAAAGGATTTTGATAAATTCTACCCCCAAGGGGATGAAATAGGGGATGAAAGTTTGTATGAAAAATCTTATTCCTTGAGTTAATAAACTTGAAACTTAGCACGAATACTTATCTAAATAAATTATGAAGATTGTCAGTTTTTTTTTCTTCTAAACTATCCGCTAATGAGGGATTGGGGGGTTTCAAAGTTTGTATGGAAGAATTTTAGCGCGCAGTCCGGTTGACTCGAAACTCAGTATTTATACCTAATATTGAAAGTAAAGAATAATGTGTATCAGGGTTTTTTGAAAATTTACCCCTGACGGGCTGAAATGGGGTATTCAATTTTTCAGGGGAGGATTTTACTGCATGGCTTGATTAACTCGAAAATTAGTATAAATAATCTTTGAGCCAAGTTATGAATACATCCCAAACGATTTTTTTTTCCGATTCCACCCCTGTAGGGGTGAAAAGCGGGGATACAGTTTATATGAAAAATCTTATTCATTTAGTTAATAAACTTGAAATTTGCCTAAGTAAGTAATAAAGTTTATCATTAGGTATATTATGTTTTTCAAAACTACCCCTCAAAGGGGGATATAGGGGTGTTACGTTTATGTCGAAGAAATTGAATGTGCGGTCTGAGTAACTCGAAACTCAGTATTGATACTTTTGTTAGAAAATAATTAATAATAAATATGTAAAGTTGTCGAAAATTTACCACTGACGGGACAAAAATGGGTAATTCGGTTTTTAAGGGGAGGATTTGAACTTGAAACTGTACGTTACATTTTCACGCCTAAACCACTGAACTTCTCATTTGGCATAGATATAGATGGCATCCTGGGGAAGCACATACTTTTTATCCTGTTAGCACGTTCCCGTGGGATAATTTCCGACATCCACGCGGGCGAAGCCGCGGGCAGAAGCTAGTAATATAATAATCTTCAAACCCCTTTAGATGATAATAGAATTTGTGTTTCAACGTTGTAGTTAACATTCAGTTTGAACGTTTTGGTAAAGTAAGTAATTTGCATACTGCCAATATTTTGTATGTGATGCAGGATTGATTAGACCTGATACCGTACGACATGCAAACTTGGTTGGAAAATTATGCCACTAAAAGGAAATATAAAATGATGCAAACTTTATTAAATATAAAATGCAACTATTCACAATGAATGTGCGCTATGTGGAAGGAATGATGGGGCTATGGAGAAATGCTGCAGTTGCACGCTGCGTGAACGTGCGTGATACTTCGCCACTCATTCGATGTCCAGCGCGCACAGGATGGATGGAAGCAGCACATGAAGTGATTTTTTGCTCCGTTGGTGTAATTGCCGTATGGCGATCCAGTGTGAGGATAAATAAATAAACTTACCCTCTTTGACAGATTTGGTAAATCAATCTCTTTACACTTAAATACACAATGCGTAAGGCGGACTTTATGACATAACGCATTGTCCACCACCCATCTCAAAATCTGCCTAGCCTTTGTTCAAATATGTTGGGGTCGGCTTCCTGTCTCACCGTATGCAGTTGAATACCTGAATTTAACTTGGAGACTGCCTATCTTACCTCCACAGCTACACGAAGAAAATGAAATGCAATTGGAACATCCCTGTTCCGGATACCGATCCTATCTAAATCTTCTAGCAAACTCCAAACCAATTCACTACTACTTACCAACAAAATCGTCTGCATTTTCTACCAGAATCCCTCACCATTAATAGCTTACTTAACAAATTTGTCACGGCAATACGGCAGGTGCTTCGGAAGATAAATTGTTGAACACATTAGCAGCGTGCACAGCGTGTTCAGTTAGAGCTTGGTATTCAGTGCACGATTGGCGTGGTGTGGCCATAGAGTTTGATGGGACAGAAAGTAGCGTAAATCTGTTGTTGATGATGGTGAATGATGAGAGTGACTTGATCTCGCAAGCAGAGTTTACCGCGAAATCAGCATATACAGCCAAACAGCCCGACAAGATTCATCGGGCAGTTGCCCGCCAGATACAACACCCGTCTGGTCGGAGGATCCTCCGTATTGTATGGAGGATGAGTGAACTTTACACCCTATTCCTCATACCTCTATAACAGGAAAGGTTCAAGTAAATGGTTAACTTTTGTGATTGCTATTGAGAATAATTTTAACAGTTATGAGACATTTTGACTGCGAAAGCGATGCATCTGCGATGCCGCTGGTACATATAGGCGGCGGTGATCACTCATCATCAGGTACTACTCAAAGTACCTGATGATGAGTGATCACCGCCGCCATTTTTTTTCGAACAGATTTTCATCCGCATCATCATCATCAGCCTATAGCAGTCCACTGCTGGACATAGGCCTCCCCTATTGCACGCCATTCTTTCGATTCTAAACTCAATTTTCGGCAACTCTCATCCAGCTACCAGCCATCCTGCGAAGATCGTCACTCCACCTAGCCTGAGAGCATCCCACCTTATGTTAACTGATTCACGGTCTCCACTCAAGAACACGTATATCCCAACGGTCATCAGTTGGGAACCGATTTTGATGTAAATTAAACGAGAGAGAAATCTGAACCTGCAAAAGAAGGTATTGTCTGGAGTATAGAGGTATGAGGAACAGGGTGTAAAGTTCACTCATACTCCATAGAAAGGGGAGGATTCTCCGACCAGACGCGTATTGTGTCTGGCGGGCAACTGCCCAACGGTTGATATCGGAAAGTTGTATGTATGCTAGTTACGCGGTAAACTCTGCTTGCGAGATGCAGGATTTGCGCGATGTCAGTATGACGCGTTGTTCGCATGTGGCGTTGTAGATACCGCTACAGTATAATCTTTTTCTTCTCTTAATAATCAGTTAAGTTACCTCGGTTTCAATATTTAATTTCAATATACGCCATAGCCCCAAAATATACTCGTATAACTAGCCCAAAAATATTATTTGTATTGTCGATGCACAAAATCGAAAGAAGTACGTTCTGTGCCAAAAACTATATCACGTTAATTTACAATTTCGCCAACAAAAGATAAATAGCTGAACACAATCACAATGCATTGGCATCCAGAGCACGAGTGCACATCAACTGGGAACATTCATTGAGTTGCTCTGAAGCAATGAAAATGTAAAATAACCTTTTGGTATAATTGAATTATCTACATTATAAAGAACATTATTTTTTATCTTCTAATCTTTTCTCTGTTTTTTAAGGTTTAAGCAGGAAGTATCATTAAATCCTCCACAAGTAACAATACGACACGAGGGTGAATTTATCAACTTGCGACGAAACGATATTCGAACTCAAATAACTCGATCTGACGTTTAAATCTCTCTGACGTTCTACTTAATTCAATTAAACTACGGTCTATCTCAAGAAATGCACATAAATCTAACTTAATATTACTCTCATTTTCCCCTAAACTATAAAGCATAGATTACGATTAAAACACCATAGAATTCGAACCAATTTTAGGACTAAGAGCAATGTTTTCAATTGACAGATAATTTTCAGTCGTAGAATAAAATTGACGTCTGACAGAATTTACTTTTACGGAAATACTGTCAAAAAACTCTAAATTATTTCTCGGATAAAACTATCTAGCGTTAGAGAAATCAGCCCTAAGTAAATCTTTGTATTTATTAAATAAGGTTGGTTAGTTGGTCATTTAATTTAGTTCCTAGTATATATTTACACTAGGAACTAAATTAAATGACATATTCAATACAACTAACTATTGTTAGTCGTATTGAATATTGGAAATGTTAAGTAAGTAAACTTGTAAACAGTAAAACATAAATCTAATATCGTAAACAAAGCGCCTGTAGAGCTAAAATGTAATAATTAAATAGCTGTCGCATCGGATTTGTAGACATGGTACCTAGGGTAGGTACCATTAGTATTAAAATGTCTAGACTAAGCTTAGTACTACACAAAGGGTTACAATCGATTTTCGTTTCATGTAAATTATTTGTTTTGAGTATGCAAACACGCATAGACTATCGTTACGGGTAGTCAGAAGCCAGTTGTGAACGTCAGATAGGCAGTCGCTCCATTTGAAATACTGGTATTCATTTGGATCCGGTTAGACTAAAAGCCGACCCCGACATATACCTATCGACGTTATTGGATCATGCTTACCAGTAATAGTGGTCCTAGTGCTACTCAGCCGCAGAGATGTTGAAGAAGAATACCTCTTCAGTTTGATCCAGGATGACGACAAGAGGGTACTAAAAAAACTAAAACTTCGTATTTATTATTAATATCAAACAATCTAAGAAGTTATATATTCTAAACCCAATTAGCTGTATTATATTAATTTAATTATTTTCAATAGTGTATTTTTTTAAGCTTAGATATGAAAGAGTGTTATTTATAGATATTGCTTGAGTGTTATTTTAGAGTGCTATTTATTGATATTGCTGCTTTGTAGCTACACTATATTCCACTATTAGAACTAAAGTTCAGACGAATAGTGGAATATAGTGCTATAGAGTGCAATGGAAGGGTTCGTCTTGAATGCAGTCTGAATTTAGATCGAGCTCTGAGAAAAGAATGAGACATTTATTTTGGTTTGAAGTAGTTTATGGTTTGCATTTTATTTCATGTTTCGTTTTTTTTTTGTATTTGGTGAGAAGAAGCACAAAATCGAGAGACGTGGAAGAAATGGGTGGAGGTTTTGCCCTAGAGTGTGACCAATTAGGATTACAAAAAAAAAAAAAAAATACTAATAAATAACCAGTTGATTCTTTTTGCGAAATGCTGGCAACGAAACTGGATGGATAACCTCACTAACTTTGAGACTACGACCTTAAAGCCGCATTTACATTAATGTGTTGTGTCGCCTTCTGACGCAGTTTTAACCAATCAAAACTCGTTGTGATTTGACGTAGCCCTGAACAGATACGTTTGATTGGTGTATTCCGCGTCACGACACAACACAACACAGTGATGTGCCGGTGGCTTAAGGCATTGTGCTGGTATTTTCTTTCAGTATTAACGCTGGATGCACTTGGCAACATACCGCTGTTGATACAGTTAAAAGCAAATACTTTTAAAAACCTGCAGTATAATTTCCTATGTATCTCGTCCCAATATTGCAAGAATCATGAAGTATACAAATTTTGAGTCACGATGCAGCCTGTTGCGGCTGTAATATGCGCTCGGCTCTATTTTTCATTTTTTTTCTGTTAGCTTATATTGTCCCACCGCTGGGCAAAGGCCTCCCCCATATTCCTCCCCCATATTCCTATTCCCCCTCCCCCATATATAGACGGCACGGTTGGCGCAGTGGTTAAGCGATTGACTGCTGCGCTGCGTGTCGCGGGTTCGATTCCCGCACGGAACAAATATTTGTATGACCTACATGTATTTGTTCCGAGTCTGGGTGTTTCTATCTATAATATGTATGTATTTACAATAAAAAAAAATGTATATAAGTAGTTTATCAGCCATCTTGTTACCATAACACAAGCATTAGGTAGCTTAGCTTGGGACTAGATGGCGCTGTGTGAAATGTCCAGGGATATTATTATTATATTATTATATTCTTCCTCCTTTCCTCGTGCCGTGCCTTTTCCGTCTTCTCTTCTGCGCTTGGCTTTATAGTACAAAAATGTGTGAATGACCAGTAGTGTGTGTTTTTACAATTTCTAAATTATTGAGACGTCCACTAATACAGGAAAATAAAATGTATGGAAATATTATGAAGTCGCATTTTTTCCGTCTACGATAACGTTACAACGTGTACGTATATCCATACATTGTATGGACGTGGACGTCCATGATAATATCGTCACGTTAGAAATTATAAAAGCAAACAGTACAACCGGTAGGTACTAAACTAAAGCATCAGTGAAAGTACGATTCAAACAGCCGACTCTTACAACAAAAACTCGACAAGTAACATTGTCATCTTGCCTAGCCTTTTCCCATCTATGTTGGGGTTGGCTTCCAGTCTAACCGGATGCAGCTGAATACCGGTATTTTACATGGAGCGACTGCCTAGCTGACCTTCACAACCCAGTTACTGGGTAATACGATACCCCTTGGTAAGACTGGTTGTCAGGTTTCCGGGTTTCTGACGACCCGTAACGACTGTCAAAGATCCATGAATGACAGCCGGGACCAACGGCTTAACGTGGTTTCCGTGACACGGAGAGGTATCGGTATGTAAAAATGGTCACCCATCCAAGAACCAACCGCGGCAACCGTAGCTTAACCTGATCGATCGACCCGCGCGGCTGTTATTACTAAGCCACAAGCCCCTCAAGTAACATTGTTTATCTACCAAATTAATTAATACAAAAACACTCATTCCTCTACTAAGTATCCTGTATATGCAATACATAATTATTGTATAATGTACCTTAACAAGCAATGTACCTTAAGGAAAACAAGAGGTGCGTAAAAACTTCTTTATAAGTTAGTTCCTGGATTTACTTTACTTTACAAAGAAGTGGGCACCACTCCCGTCCTTTTTTAACCGACTTCTAAAAAAGGAGGGGGTTCTCAATTCGGATGTTTGTATTTTTTTTTTTTTTTATGTTTGTTCGCGCATAACTCCGTCGCTTGCCAACCGATTTGAAAAATTCTTTTTTTGTTGGAAAGGGTATACTTCCCAAATGGCCCCATTTCATCAAAAACGGTTCAGCAGTTTGGTTTTTAAACCAAAATTACTGTTAAAAATTACAACTTAAAAGTGAAAAATAAAAACTTTTTTGCAAAAAAAACAACCGACTTCCAAAAACGACACTACAAAGTGAAAAATAACTTTAATTTCGGAAGTCGGTGGCAAACAACAAAAATTGTAAACCCAACGACACCGACTTCCGAAATTAAAGTTATTTTTCACTTTGTAGTGTCGTTTTTGGAAGTCGGTTGTTTTTTTTTTGCAAAAAAGTTTTTTGTTAACGAGAGTTATACAAAATGGCTAGTTTTGTTAATGGATGCTTTTTTACCTTTTTATTTTATGTGTTTACTAGCTGCGCCCCGCGGTTTCACCCGCATAAGTCCCGTGATTTCCCCATTCGATCCCGTGGGAATATCGGAATAAAAAGTATCTTATATATTAATCCTGTCACAGCAGTCTCGACATTCATAGCGATCGCTTTACGACCGAATTCGGTCGCAAAGCGGCAAAGTCCTGTCACTCCATACATTTCACCTGTCAATTCGGGACTTTGCGACCGAATTTGGTCGAAAAGCGATCGCTATGAATGTCGAGACTGCAGCCCCTGGTTATAAACCATCTGTGTGCCAAATTTCATCCAAATCCGTTCATTAGTTTTTGCGTGAAAGAGTAACAAACATCCATCCATCCATCCAAACTTTCACGTTTATAATATTAGTAGGATTTCGAACCTGCCTGCTGAGTATGATGCTAAATAAAAGTAACGGGTTCCGCAGTGTTCTTCTTCTTCATGTCGCTGGTACGACTGTATTTTAAATGTTGTTTTCCCAAAACTTTGCCACTTCCACGACGTTGTCGGTGGCAGCGCAGTTACTTGACTGCATGTTTTGGGACACGATAGGAGGTGAAGTATGGTTTGTGACATAGCTCCACAGTCACACCCTCTGCCGTTCCATCAAGGTAGCCCCACTTTACCAGGTTGGTTCCGCAGTAAAATAATATCGTGAAAAGTTGTTTGACCGAATACTGAAAAATATTTAAGATAAATCCAATATCGATCCAAAATATTTGTCTCAGTGTGATTTGTGATGAAACCAACAAGAAAATGAAATCTTTGTGACTATGAGGACGAAGATTATCGTGCAAATATCAAATGATTCGCCTCTGTAGTTTCACGTTTAGACAATCTTTTGTATTTTATTATAATCTATTGCGATTATCCAAGATTGTTTTTTTTTCTATTTATAAGTGAGTAGGTGTTTTTTTTTTTATTTTAATAATACAATAACCTTTGATAATACAAAGACCTTTTCAAAGTTGTAAGTGTCAACAACAAGATAATTATTGAAAGAAGATAGTTACTTATTTTTGGGTTTCAAATAATATGAGAACTTATACACAACGGATATATCAGTATCAGTATATAGTTATTTACAAAACTTTCACAAAAAGAAAATAGCTAAGGGCCGGTTGTTTCAAACGGTTGGTTAACGTAACATACGTACGTGAAACAAAAAGATTACGTACTCGTTATTATTTGACGACGGCATGGCAAAATTTTGTAATTGTTATTTGAAACAACGCTACTCTTGGTTTGACGATAGGTAGTGCTATTTTTGAAATATACGCGTGCGTCAACTGGACGTGAAACAACCCGCCCTTAATCTTCAGTTAGTAGAACGATACTTTTATAACATAACAAAGAATAGCCATTAAAACTACAAAAAAAAGGGTAAACTGTAAATACTCCAAAGAAGTGCTTAAGAAGGGATACTCAATTATAATACCCGGCTACCCAACTAAAAGCCGGATCAACCGTTTACTTAACGTTAATACCCCATAAACCCTGAAGATGTAGCCCCTTAATATTTTATATGAAGGTATCTTAAGAGCCACTTGTGACTGAGCCATATTTGCTTACGTAATTTTCTATATTACGAGATGCTTGTCTCACGTTGTCATAATAACACAGACTAATGAAAAAATGGTGTTATAAGAAGGGTAGTTGTTAGGGGTTCTACCGATAGAGATAATTGGAGAGGTTTTTTATTGGTCGTAATGCCATTCTTGGTTTTGGTCCGACATAATATCTACGCACAGCTTTGTTACGCTTACGCAACGTCTTTTTGTCAAAGCAAAGCCTAATCGAATGTCTCCGAGTCGCCTACGACCCCTCTACGCGACAGCTACGCTGGAGAAATTCCTAGAACGAAGACACTGTCATGGCTTCTTTGTACATCTATTCTAATTGTATGTCTGGGAAATAATTATGTAGTGAATTCGCAAAAGTAAATTCGTTTTCATGTCCAGTACTAACATCTGCAGTTTAAAACATTATGAGCTCTTACTATTTATTTTATTTTATTTATTTATTTTAACCATTTATGTACACACATATATAAACAGACATTGGAAAACAGAACAGAAAAAATAGGTACAGAGGTGATGCTTATTTCTTAAGAAATCTCTTCCAGCATACCTGAGATAGGACAATAAATACAGAGATGTAGACAGCGTATGATAGAGCAAAGGAGACAAACAATAATACATAGAATCAAAAATAAACAATTCACTTAAAAACTAAACAAATATTACGAGAATATATACATACAAATAAACATACATAAATACTTCTAAAATAAAATAAATACATACACAACTATGATGAAGTGGACAGATAGTGTTCTTTCACTCTTCTTTTGAAAACTACTATGATGGTTGAGAGTAGTATTTATTTCTATAATAAACAGTCTGTTTTTAGTATACGAGCTTACCTATGACGGAGAAGGTATGTCTGTCTTTCGTTAACATCAGGCATGTTTTAATTACTGTGGGCGTAATATGGATAGTGTTGGTTATACCACACAATAGAAAAACGGTTTGCAGTTTAAATCAGATTATAATTTACGAATAAGTTAATCACACTAGCGAATCGCACTCTGTAGATACACAACTCAACGATACGGAACGCGAGACAGCTTCTAAGCACATGATGTTCGTACGATGTCCAATATTTCGATGATCCTGAGAACTCTGCTTACACCGTTCTTGTATTTGTCGCTCTCGTACCCCTCTACGAACTCAGGCTAGACTCTGTCTAGCGCTACGAGATGGCGCTAGCGTTCCGAATAGTCTAACGAATGACTCCGACACCTACATAAATTAGGAAAATCATTTATTGTTTGTTTACACTACTTGTACCACCTATACATAAATTTTACTGCCCCGTTGGTCTTTTGGTTGGGTACTGGGTTCAATTCCCGGGTCGAAAAACTGTTATTAGGATTTTCATTAGGAATTTCTTAATAACAGTCCGGAGTTTGAAAGTTGCGGGCTTAATACCTCCGTGCCTCGGACAGCACGTAAAGCCGTTGGTCCTGCGCCTGATGGGATTGCCGTCCCATCGAACTATATGAGAGTAAAGGAAAAAAGAGTGCACCTGTTTTGGGCATACACTTGTGCACTATAATATCAAATCAATGAAATCATTTATTTGCTTGAATATGTTACATGAGGTGGTTACATGAGGTGATACATAATTACAAGTTCTTTAAACCATATCCTACCTGAATAGGTGTGCAAATATCGAATAAAATAAAATAAAATATACACATACATAAACGCAAGCCTTCTTCTCATGGGGTTAGGCCTGGTTAGGCAGAAAACTATAGAAAACGACACCTGCTACGATCCTTACACAATACTTTGGACTCGTTTATGTTCACACATCGCACGGTTGTGAGATGATTTCAATTCACAGATGACATTAAACATTATCTATACCATATATTGACATTTATTCATTATTATCATTTTTATATATCTCCTGCGTACCTGGCTAATCTCCGTCGAGATTAGCCACCGAGAACGAGATCGGTCGGGAGGCTATTATTATTTATTATACATATTATTTTTAGAAAATAGCTCTTAACAATCTAGCCCGAATTCATCAAGCTTTCTCTCATCAACAGTCCTCTATGTCACCGAGTAGAAACTATTCACGTTCACGGCCTGTGCTGTCTGTCTGTATTAGGGTTTCATAGAATTCGTGAAAGCTAACCGTTGAATTGACTAACAAACAGACCACATGCGGCACAAGTTTGTGTGTTTGTTTCATCAGCTTTGTGTGCATACAGGTCAGCACCCTAATTGCGTAATACACGATCAATCGGAATCGGTTTCATTTTGACAGTTCAACAACATTCATTGCGTTATTTACGTGTTGAGCAGACAAATTTTTCGAACTTATGAAGCAATGGATTAGTAATTTGCTTCAAAATGATTCAGATTCCGATTGATCGTGTGTTACGCAATTAGGGTGCCGGGTTATTATTATTATAATCATGCATAGTGGAGGAATTGTTGATCCTCATTTGTTATTAAGCCTCCTTGGGTTACTGAGTCGCTTGGATTCTTTAATCTGTTAGAGTAATACGGCAAAACGATATAGCATTACATATATTTGCTATTTATTTCTGCATAGTTTTTTCCGCAACATCAACTTCAGGGCGTGTGTGGGCGTACGCGTCGTCTTTTGGCCGCAGGACAAGTACCACGGAACAGCACAGGAACAAGTTAGTGAAGTACTACTTTATAATAAAAATATGTACATTTAGGTTAAGGTCTATGATCTATGGGCCTGGGTCACCTGAAATAAATGAACATCTATACATATAATAAAATCGTAGGAAAGTCAAAACTGTACATTGAATATTTTTTTAAAAGAATACTTGGGGCGTGATCTACAATCGATATCGAAGCCAAAAATATAGTTTTTAGAATTTTTGTCTGTTTGTCTGTTTGTCTGTATGTATGTCCGGGATAAACTCAAAAAGTACTGCATGGATTTACTTCAAATTTTGCATGAATATTACTAAGAGGTCGGGTCAACATATAGGCTACATATTATCACGCTATCACCTACGGGGGAGGAGCTGTGAATCTTTATTTTTCTTACGCATTCTGTGACAGCGTGTAATCTAACGACGCATATTTAAATGTTGTTTTTGAGTAAGCCATGCTATTATTTAGCTTTAAACTATAAAAACTACGCCATTTAAGTAACTTGGGCAGAGAAACATATTTAAATGAATGTTAGTAGTATAAAGACAATTTGAAACAGCGCCATCTATGACATTTCATAAAAATCAAATCAAGTTACATGTTAATACTTTTTGGAAATTAATCATTTAAATTTGATCATGTTGGTGAGGTTAGTAGTTAGTTATTCTTAAAATTCATAGATGGCAATGTGCATTTTCTTCATAAAAGTTGTATCGTATAGTTCGTTTTGACAAATTCAAGTTCCAACAAAACCCTCAAAATCTTGAGCAGAGTTGAGAAAGACAATTAAAAAAAAAATGCGGTGTTAAGTATTACAAAAAAGTTATGTTCATTGATGATGATCATCTCTTCATTAATTTCATGTTGTTAGTACAAAATAAACATTGACTGTTAATACTTTTGTTCGCGTTGGGCAAAACCAGGGTAAAATGTTTTTCTTGGATGCTCCTGGTGGAACAGGAAACATATTTGTTACCACTGGCATACTTGCAGAGGTCAGGATGCAAGGCAAAATTGCTATTGCTGTAGCGTCGTCGGGAATCGCTGCCACACTGCTTCCCGGTGGCAAGACAGCACATGCCATGTTTAAAATTCCCATCGATTTAGAGAGCGCCGAAACGCCTGTTTGTGGTGTGTCACGTAACAGCGATAAGGGACACGTGCTCAAGGATTGCTCTCTTATCGTATAGGATGAGTGTACGATGGCCAATAGGAAGGCAGTTGAGGCCGTGGACAGAACCCTGCAGGACATCCGCAGGAACGAAAATTTGATGGCTGGTGTCACAGTTCTGTTCAGTGGCGATTTCCGGGAAACGCTTCCCGTGGTGACGCGGGGATCGAGGGCTGACGAGGTGAATGCTTCGTTGAAATGATCTTCGTAGTGGTCACGAGTTCGTACGCTGCGCTTGACCATTAATATGAGAGCTCGGCTCGGCGGCAATGCACGTGCTCAAGAATTCTTCGATGTGCTTCTAAGTCTTGGCGAAGGCGACCAGAAGAGAGAGGTGGATAGGTGGTGCTTCCAGATTCTCTCGGTAGAGTGGTATCCAGCTTAGAAAAACTCATTCGCTGTGTGTACGGGGACATCAGTCGTATACCGCACCAGCAGAATTCTTGGGTGTGTGAGCGGGGCATTTTGACGCCCAAAAATGATCAGGCTGCAGCAATTAACGAATGCATTCTCTCGGAAATTGAGGGGAATCAAGTGGTCTACACCTCGATAAACACTGTTGTCGAGCAAGATGACGCCACACATTATCCCGTGGAATTTCTGAACTCCCTGTCAGCAAGTGGACTTCCAGCCCATGCCATCAAGCTGAAGGTCGGTGTCCCGATTATGCTTCTTCGGAACCTATCTCCTCCGAGGTTGTGTAACGGGACCCGCCTTAAAGTCATCTCGCTCCACAGGCACATCATTGCGGCGGAAATTCTTACGGGTTGTGGCGTCGGCGAGGCAGTATTTATACCACGCATTCCCTTATACCTCATAACTTCCCGTTCCAGTTCAAGCGCGTACAGTTCCCCGTGAGTGTTTGCTTCGCGATGACCATCAATAAGTCGCAGGGGCAGACACTGAGGGCAGCGGGTGTCGACCTCAGGACGAGTTGCTTCTCACACGGGCAACTGTACGTCGCTTGCTCCCGCGTCACCAGTCCTGACTCTCTTTACATTTTGGCTCCTGGCAGCATAACTACCAACGTAGTTTATAGGGAAGTGTTGTAAGGTATAATACCTTTGTAGGTATGTATTTTTACTCTTTTGTGTCCTGGAATGTATTCCTGCATTATTTTCTCTATTTCCTTCAGTCACATCTTATGACTGAACTCAGCAGGATTCCCATATAACTCTCTTCACTTGCTTCGCTTGCAAAAAAAACTTATATTTTAATGCTATTTTAAAAGTTGTTTACTTATAATGCTATAGCGACACTGGCATCTTACGTATTTTGGTGCTGTAGAGCCTTCACGCAGACGACGTCGCGGGCAGCAGCTAGTACTGAATAAACATTACAATGATACGGACATTTTTATGATTTTGCTAGAAGAGTTTTCCTTGTTCTTTCAACGAGTAGATGATTAAATATTAGCTATGTAGTAACTTACTGATAAAAAGAAAAGAAAGTCTTTATTATTTAATTTTAAATTTTTTAAATAAAACGTTGCCCCACACTAGTAATTTCTCCTGTATTATCGTGGGTGCGTTTACAAACATTTAAACTCATATACACAAACAGCCAGGCCCGGAACAACTACTTGTAGGCCATACAAATATTTGTTCCGTGCGGGAATCGAACCCGCGACACGCAGCGCATCAGTCTATCGCTTAACCACTGCGCCAACCGTGCCGTCAATTGAAAGTAAACCTTGTGTGTTTTATCAGGGGACGTGGTAAGGTAAGATTTAATCCTTCCAAAAACTTAAGCGTTCTTTTGTGTCCACTTTGACCTTATCTCGCCTGGTGAGAAATAATAGATGAGGTTTACGGGTAGGTGGAAAGAAAAATAAATAACACAAGAAAGAAAAGTTCTTATTGCGACTTGTACGGAAAGATCACAAATACAAAAAAATAAAAAAAATAAAAAGTAAGTTACATAAAAAAAAAGTAATAAAAAGAAAAATGAAACTAAGTCCTATACGAGGCCAAAAGGCTCCTATCTCAGCACGATACTGCGACATTTAAAAAATTAAATGTCACAGCGCTGCTAGAGGTACATAGTACGAAACACAGACGCTGGTAGGGATTTAATTTCATGTATACTGTATGTATATACTGGGACTCAATTATTTAACTGTTCTTCTTTAACATTGTACGCGTACAGACCTACGTGCGTAACAGTAAGAAAATGCTGTATTTACTTATAATTGTTTGTCACATTTAGTTCTTTCGTTACGGGTAGTCAGTAGCCCGAAAGTCTGACAACCAATCTTACAAAGAGGTATCGTATTACCTAGTAACTGGGTTGTGGAGGTCAGATAGGCAGTCGCTCCATGTAAAATACGGGTATTCAGCTGTATCCGGTTAGACTGGAAGCCGAACCCAACATAGTTGGGAAAAAGGCTAGGCAGATGATGATGACATTTAGTTCTTTATTTTCTGTGGCATCCTGTAATTGCTATAATGTGTATAAAATGGTGGTAAATAATAATAAATAAATAAGTTTAGAGCCATCCCTGAAAATCTTAATCGATCCAGACAAAGAGCTGGTAATTGAAGCACCTGACAAAATGCCTTTGATTGAGGAGTTTCAAAACCAATTGACTCTTGACATAATTCTTGACTTGACTTCTACGAAATCTATAGTAAGATGGAAGCCTCGCTCATTCTTTACCAGAAACACTAAATTGTCTAACAATATTACGAGGAAGCCCCGGTCCTTACAAGGAAATATTACCTCGAAGATATCAGTTTTATCTCACTAATTAGATGGGTGATAACTTCTGCTTACGTTTGCCTAACAAGGAGTTATTCACTATAATAATTTTGCAGTAATTTACCACGATAAATAGTCATCTAATTTTCTTAGGGAGGCAAGGAAGCGTATGCCACGCGGTGAAATTATTTCTGTAAACATTACTCTGATAGAATAATATCATGTTTCAGCACTAATAAGGACGCAATTAGCGCTAACGTGTTGAAGATGAGTATACAGTTTCGTAACAAATATTTGTGTTGAATGGGACTTTATTGAAGTTTTTGAGAGAAGGTACAGACGCCAGCAGGTCAAGCTACCCGAAACTGACAAATTTTCCCAATCAACCTTGAACCGTAATACTTTAGCAATAAAGTTGAAAATCTATTAAAGAAATTTGACAGATTGTAGTAGCTTGATGTGCTGGCGTCTGTACTATGGCAACTTTGCTAGAAATGAAAATATTTGTTTAAAGCGTACATCATCATCTGCCTAGCCTTTTCCCTACTATCTTGGGGTCGGCTTCCAGTCTAACCGGATTCAGCTGGATACCAGTATTTTACATGGAGCGACTGCCTATCTGACCTCCACAACCCAGTTATTGGGTAATACGATACCCCTTGGTAAGACTGGCTGTCAGATTTTGGGCTTCTGACTACCCATAACGACTGTCAAAGGTCTACGAATGACAGCCGGGACCAACGGCTTAGCGTGCTTTCTGAGGCACGAGTTTAAAGCGTAGACATGGATCGTACTTGCAAAATTGAATACCAGGGCTTCCAAGTACGACCACCTTAAAAAACCAGGGCCTAAAAACATGGTTCGAAAAAATTTCAAGTATTTTCTATCTGCATCGAAAATGATTGATTCATGACTTCATACAAATAAGAAGTACAATAGCGTTTTCAAAAGCCCTGTTGGAAGTAAAAATACTTACATAGGAAATTGATCAGTGACTTACTATAAATAAGGAGCACAATCGCGTTTATAAATAAATACTTACAAACCAATAAAGAAAAAAAAATACTTGCATACGAAATTGTTCCGTAATCTCTTACTAATAAGGAGCATGATCGCATTTGCGAATACTAACGCACCTACCTACGTAGTTGAGCGAGTAGCCGTATTAAAAACCTTTGAAGTCTTGCAAGTATTTCGGTTCAGTACCTGGTTTGCGTACTTGGAAACAAATACCTGCTACAAAAACCTGGTCGCGTAAATACGTACCTTCCCTATTAAAGCGTATATAAGACAATTATTTCTCGTTCAAATAGAAATACTTGTATTTGCAGAACTACAAATAAAAATAGGTAAACAAAAGGACAGGCTGATGTCAATATTAATAAAAAATTCGTTGGCTATAAGAGTAGGGGAAGGCAAAAGAAACGACGTATGGACTGTATGAATGATGATATGGTTAGAAAGGGGGTGACTACCGAGATGACGATTAATAGAGAAGTATGGAAAAAAGGGGCAGGTGAATGATGGTGATGATGTTAATATTAATAAAATGAACGTTAAGTCTTGGTGTACAAACATTCTTATTAAAATGTTTAATTATTACTTTAAGTTATGATCAAAACAGAATATTTTAATTCTGAGACTAAAAAAATACCTAAAATTTTCAGGTATAAGAAACCTGTTTTTTACTTGCATCGCATCGTGATGACAAAAGAATCTCTATCACCTGAGACCTTTCGCATTGTTTAAATACAATCATAATAAACGTCTTCAATCCAGTACTTTCCTTGGAAATCAATTTGATTAATGCTTGCCTTTCTATCCTGAGCAGGAAAAAGTTAATCTCATCGGGGTGTGACTTGATTCTCCCGAATTCTAATCAACTTTATGATTACTTCGCACGAATATTAAAGGGGTTTCTTCCAATAACCTTTTCCAATTAACGATTCCAAAAAATGGGAAAATATTTTTGATCACAACTCATTTGTGTCAAAATCGCATTTTCGTGAATTTTCTCGGTATTGTAATAAGTAATAATACTTTGTCTTATTTTAATTCAATGAAATATTCAACTTTGGGTTTTAATTTATTCAAAAAATAAAATAAAATATCGATAAATATTTTCATTAAATTATTTGGACTTGTATAAAACTCTAGCTTTTGCCTGTGGCTTCGTCCGCATTGACGACAGTGCTGCACAGGTAGGGTACTTTTAATCCCGCTAGTAACTGGGATTAAAAGTACGCTTTTTGTTTACTTAGGTTAAAAACTATTTGAGGGGCAATTCTCGTAATTTTTAGAACGAAAAATACTTCTAATTTCCCTACATTTTGACAAGTTTTTGACATTTATTTGTCGCCGAGATGAGACTGCGCCTAGATTTTGGACGTTTTAAATTGCGAGGATTGACCTTGGGTAATTCTCGTAATATTAAGAACGTTGACAGTCTGATCTCAATCTTAATCTGTCAAAAATACGTCTAATTTCCCTTCATTTTGACAAGTTTTTGACATTTGTTTATCGCCGAGATGAGACTGCGACTAAATTTTGAACGTTTTACATTGCAAGAATAATAGGCCTTCTGTTTGCCAACTTCGTGGAAACAAGGAGGGATGTTATGTTACGTGTTAAAGTTGTTAATTGCTTGGCTGGTCTAGATAAATGATCAAATTGGTAGTATTATACATTCTATGCTAAATCATTCTGGCAATCAGTTAGTTCTAATGTATAGTAATCACTTGAATGGCTAATGATGCGTTAAAAGACAGTCGCACGCTATTGGCTCACTGTTTGTTATTTCAGATTTATTTAAGGTTTTCTTACCGTTTGTCTTTAGAGTGTGTGAGAGAGAGTCCGTGGCATGAGATTGACAGTTTTTAAAAGTATCTTAATACTACATACCTACATAAATTCATGCTTTTTTCCATGGGGGTAAGCAGAACACCACCTTCTATAATCCTTTTGCTGCGTTTACGTTCATACAACATTCTGAGGCCGTTGAGGGTACTACGCACTAGTTATTTATAAGGCCAGTACTATTGTACCTACGGAATTACTAGCTTTTTCTCGTGATTCCTTCGCGTGAATATTCTTGTTCCCCCGACCTACTCCATCGCATCGTTCTTTCTGCCTTCTTCCCTTTGCTTGACTCCTAAGGGCCGTAGCGTGATGTTAAATGTGATCTACAAACCTCAAGAATTGGGCTTTCAAATGCAAAAAGATTTGTTCAAAAATGCACAATGTTATTTGGCAGTTGTTGCTCTCCTCAAATTCTGGGCCATTGTGATAGCAATTCGGTGAATAAATAAAGTCCTCCAGCTGATCGATTCTGTAAAAATCTCACCGTGAAAAGTGAGGTGAAGTGATTTTAGAGTGAGCTGTCAATAATGGCAATCCCTAGCATTAGTTGGAATGATAACTCACTCCACGTTCACTTCACCTAAGTTTTCACGGTGAGATGGTTACAGAATCGCCCTGCTGACCGCAATTTCGGCCACGGCGGCTAATCTCAACGGAGACTAACCTTCGACGCGGGAGATATTATACTGCACCAGTGTGCGCGTAGACACAGATACACTCCCTCTTCCCTCACTCTCATAGTCCGATCAAAATCAAAATCAAAAGTCATTTACTCAAATTAGGCTGAGAATCAGCACTTTTCAAACGTCAAAATTACAAAAGACAGTCCCCCAAAAACGCCCGCCCTTCACCGATGGGACGGCAATCTGACACGATCTGAAATTCGGAATTCGGCGAATATATTTATTTTAATGCGCATTTTCAGCAAAAAAAGAAAATATGTTAAAGAACAAATAAGGCAAAATAAAATGTTTCCCACCTTCTTGACAAGGAAACAGAACGAATACAAAAGATTATATACTAAAAAGGTAAGGTTTTATAAGTATTACTCAAAATGTTGGCTCCTTTTTTTACTTTCACGGCTGTAATTGGGTCTTTAGAGACATGTGGGTCGGATTATGTTGAAAATGAATTTGAATATATTTAAATTAATTGGGCTGGATGTATGTATCAATTCCCTTCTCGGATAGAATAAATATTTTGGTTAAGAATTCACAACTTCTACGTTTTTATGTACTAAGTTTTTATTTTTTCTTAACAAATCAAACATACTAAAAGTCACGCGTTTAGGAGGTGAGCCGGAGTGGTGGGGAATAAAAGTTTCCACTTTTGAGTTTTTCGCTAATATCTTTAAAATGGTGCGTCGTAGAGAAAAATTATCTGCTATGTAATGAGAGCTCATAATTTTTTTTACAACTTTTAACTTTAACACTTTTTTTCGAATATTTACCCATTTTCAACAACACGTTCCTAAAAAGTGAAAATATTAGAAAAAAAAATATTTTAAACATTAACTGTTGCCTGCTACTTCGTTCGCGTTATTTCGAGATAAAAAGTAGTCTTTATGTGAATCCGGGTCCTAATCTATCTACCTACTAAATTTCATCCGAACCCGTTCAGCCGTTGAGATGAATGGTTGGATTTGACCCAACACTGCTATTTCAGCGAATGTGTGTAAGAAAACAATCAGAGGACGATTTGATGGAATTCTTAGAGTACGAGTTGGCCCCATTTCCATTGGCACTGTTTAATGAAAGCGGGATGAGGAAGACCACCAAATCTGTCCTGTACAGCATGTTCGAGCCTACTATCAAGGCTGTTGAACTGTCTCAAATGAACATTGTAGTGGACGGTGCATTCCTACTACACAGAGTAATTTGGAAAAAAGATGCCTGTGTTGCCACGATTTATGATGAATGTATCACCTACATCAACCGCCACAATCCTGGAATGAGTCGTACTCTGGCATTCATAAAAAAAAATATGACTGTTCCAAGCATTTTGACCGCGTAGGTACTGCATTTTTCTATGAAACAGAAGATTTTTTTTTTTATAACCTACGAAAAATTTCTACGCTATGGGGTCTAAACTCATGTGCTGAATTCATGGTTACAGTTTGCGCATCGATGTCCCTGCCATCCTGTATAGTTTGTTCATAATAATTTCAGATGAGAATATTTTCTTGTTTCATACTTTTTAGAGCGAGATTTTTCAGTAGTTAGGTTTTTCATGTTAAATGTTTGGAGTTTTCTGTTAGTTATAATTTTCAGAAAGTTTCTTTTCGACGACTAGGTACTGGAAAAATATGAACAACACCTCACGAATAATACCCAAGTTCTGTTTACAACATAAACCTAGAGAGATAAAAACCATTTTCCTGTTCAAAGAGTTCCTGGTAATCTCAGCATAATGAAAGAAGAAACATTTGTGAAGATTTCCTAGGATAAAGAACACTTTCAAACTGTAAATAGACGTAGCTAAGAAGAGCATTTATTTATATATTAATGCTTTTCTCATCATTAGCCTTTGTGTCCCACTGAAAAAAGAGCAAAGGCCTCCCTCCTTCCCCTCCTCCTCCTTCCCCTCCTCTTCCTTCCCTGCCTGCCTGCTTGCCTTTGTCTCCTTCTTTCCGTCCTTCTCATTAGAGAGCGAGAAGAATAGTTTTATTTACTTTACTACAGTTTCTATTTTGTTATTCATAACTAGCTTCTAACCGCAACTTCCGTCTGTGTGGAAGTCAACTCTACCATAAAACAACACAACATCCTTTGGCACTCGGCCATAGTATCTTTCTATCAGAGAAATAATTTTTGTAATGGAATCAGTACTTCCAGAGAATATATAATTTTACCAATTATTCAAAATATTGCTTTAGATGTAGGTCGAATTAGCTATAAAACAACACAACATCCTTTGGCACTCGGCCATAGTAGCTTTCTATCAGAGAAATAATTTTTGTAATGGAATCAGTACTCGTACTTCCAGAGAATATATAATTTTAACAAATTAAGTATTCAAAATATTAATTTAGATGTAGGTAGAATTAGTTTTGTTTCAACGTTGTGGTTAACAGGCAACAACAGTTTCATATTTAAGTTGATGCGATTGAATATTTTGGCAAAGTAAGTAGTTTGCTCAGCTGCTTAATACAATCAACAATTTGTATGTGCTGCAGAATTTTGATCGGTCCTTACAATGTACGACATGCTAAGTTAGTTGAGAAATTATGCCACAAAGAGGTTTATACAAACGAATGCAAACTTTAGGAGCCCCAAAACGCAACTGAAATTCCTGTGTGATAGACTTATTAAATCTATCTCTTTACATTTTAATGCACAAATTGTAGTAAGTAAGGCGTATCTTCTTTATATACATAATTCTTCTGTACGTGTGTTTGTCGCCTAACTCCTCTTAAGCGGCTGGACCGATTTGGATGAAATTTTGTGTGTATATTTCAATAGGTTCCTGGATGGTTTGAAAACACATTTGGACCCGGTAGGTGGCGCTACTTTTTCGGGCCGGACTAGGTCTGTTGGATTCGCTAGTTTTATATAATAAGATATTACCTACCACCCATCTCATCATCTGCCTAGCGTTTCCAACTATGCGAGTATACAAGTGACAGCTATGTGACCTTCTGGTCACAATGCATGAATATGTAAGCTGTCACGCCCTTTATGCCTGGAGGCTTTTATTTAGGTAGTAAGTTTTTATTTTAATTTTAATTAATTATTTTTTAGCTTGAGTACGTATAGTTTTTATTATATTTGTTGTTATATTGGCGTGGCTAGCTGACATATGGCAAATAATTTAAGTTTCTTGTAATGTTAATTACTGAACATAGGTTCCTAGTATTGTATACATGCAACTATATTCTAACGAAACAGACAGCTGTGCTGCTGGGGAGTTTGTTGCGCCACTGCTTCTTCCCAGCGATAGCACTAGGAAGTGGTGAAGGGCGGGCGTTTTTGGGGGACTGTCTTTTGTAATTTTGACGTTCGAAAAGTGCTGATTCTCAGCCTACTTTGAATAAATGACTTTTGATTTGATATGTTGTGGTCGGCTTCCGGTCAATGGATGCAGTCTAAATACGTGAATTTAAGATGAAACGACAGCATATCTGACTTCCACATCCCAGTCACTGGGTAACACGACCCACAACCCGTCTATAACAGATACAAAAATCTTATCCAAATCATATTCAAACAAACTCCAAATCAATTCAGCACTACTTACCAACAAAATCATCCGCATTTTCTTGCAAAAGCAGCTTACTTGACAAATTCGTCACGGCAATGAAGTCGCATCATTAGTAACTAGAACACGGGCCAGTAGCAACAGCATTCTGAAAAAAGTGACAGAGAGATGCTATTTTCCCATTTTGAGGCATTTTGTGGAGAGGATGGCCAAGTGAAATACTTACAGACGCCAGCAGGTCAAGCTACCCGAAACTGTAAAATTTCCCCAATCAACCTTGAACCTTAATGGTTTAGCGATAAAGTTGAAAATGTATTAAATAAATTTGTCAGATTGTAGTAGCTCGATGTGCTGGCGTCTGTAGCTTACTTGGGCATCTTCCGTGCAAAAGGCTTCAAATTGAAATACCTAATAATAAGTTTACTTACTAACACTAGCTATAAGATATTCTTAACATTATGGATCATTCTTGTCTGAATAAATACATTTTGACTGATTGATTAAATACGTGACGTCTCGACAGGTGCTGTGGCAGATAAATTGTCGAACACATTAGCAGTGTGCACAGCGTCTTTAGGTATAGCTTGGTATTTAGTGCGCGAATGGCGTGGTGTGGGCCCCGAAGATGAATGGGGAAAAATGGTATCGCCAATCTGTTGTTGATGAATGATGACGCGGATTTGAAAGAATCGGTTCAAGAAGAATCACAACTTTTGTGATTTCTTCATTTTTTTTATGAGGTTGACGACGACTCAGTAGAAACTACGAATATTATATGACGTCATACAAGTTCTACATCGCGCATGCAAAGTTCTCCGCCGCCAGGTCGGAGGTATTTATCAACTTGCGATGTAACTTGGACCGTCAAATGCTCTACCCACCTTGCCGTCTGGCTTATCTTTTCACTACGACATTCGAGCTCAAATAACTCACTCCAACACTATTAACGTTTTAATTTTGCTGCTCAATTTAACTGAAAGATTATACGTCCGCGCATCTCTAGAAATAAACAACTTTAATTGCACATAAAACTAAGTTAAGATTATCTCATTTTCCCCTAAATTTTATAGGATAGTTTACGATTAAAACACCATAGAATTCGAAACAATTTTAGGACTAAGTAAAACTTTGTATTTATTGGGTAAATTTGGTTAGTTGGTCATTTAATTTAGTCCCTAGTGTCAATAGTTAGTTGTGTTGAATATTGGAAATGTTAAGTAAGTAAACAGTAATGCATAAATCTAATATCGTAAACAAAACGAAGTGCTTCAACCTCAAGAGCTAAAATGTAATAATTAAATAGCTGTCGCATCGGATTTGTAGATATTATACCTACCCTCATTTGTATTAAAATTAAAATGTCTAGACTAAGCTTATAGGGTTTAAATATATTTTTGTTCACTCTGTAAATTATTTTGTAATTGTATTTATTTTGAGTATGTAAATGCTGTAATTCGTTGATCATTTTATTTATTTATTTAAACTTTTCGCACAAAAAGGTATAAAGGCGGACTTAATGCCTTCGGCATTCTCTATTTCTCTACAATCATTGACAGGCGTTACGGGTAGTCAGAAACCAGTTGTTGAGATCTAATAGGCAGTCGCTCCATTTAAAATACTGGTAATAAGCTGAATCCGGTTAGACTGAAAGCTAACCCCAACATAATCAAAATATTTAATTTCACATCATCATCATCATCTGCCTAGCCTTTTTCCGAACTATTTTATTTCACATAAACACATATGAAAAATCAGTATCTAGTTGCACGGTTCCAATTGGTAATTTCCTACGGAGAAGAGCCAGCAAGGAAGTCCACGGTTCCTCTTTAATAAAAATAATTGGTTTTTACAAAGTCTTCAAATGACTGGTCAATACATAGATATAGTATATAATACCATAGGTCAATAGGTATGAGAGGATGGTGTAGGTCTGTCATCAAGTACCAGACTCTTAATAAAATAGAAAATGATCTATAAATCTACGATCTAAGTACAAAGTCTCCAACGTTCTCATATTCACAAAATATAAACAAATCTATCTAAAACATACAAAATATATAAACCTATTTAAACCAAATGGCATGATTGCGATTACAACTACAAATAAAGAGTTGAAATTAGAATCGTAGGTACACAATTTCAAATAATGAGAAGATTAATTAGGTCTCTTTGACCTAATCTTCTCATTATTTGAAATTATATAATTCATCATCTGCCTAGCGTTTTCCCAACTATGTTGGGGTCGGCTTCCAGTCTAACCGGATGCAGCTGAATACCAGTATTTTACATGGAGCGACTGCCTATCTGACCTCCACAACCCAGTTACTGGGTAATACGATACCCCTTGGTAAGACTGGTTGTCAGACTTTCGGGCTTCTGACTACCCGTAACGACTGTCAAAGATCCACGAATGACAGCCGGGACCAACGGCTTACGTGCTTTCCGAGGCACGGAGGGGTCTCGGTATGTAATGATGGTCACCCATACAAAGACCAACCGCGGCAAGCGTAGCTTAACCTGAGCGATCGACCTGTGCGGCTGTTATTATTTAGCCACTGGCCCCTCTTATTTTTTATATAATCTATACATATAATAAAACAGTAACGAAAGAAAAACTGTACATTGAGAATTTTCGAGAAAAAATAGGTGGCTTTTGTTAGAAAAACGTAACTGATGACAAAAAGTGACTTTTTAGAATTTTTGTCTGTTTGTCTGTTTGTCTGTGTGTATGGTACGGCTTCACGCCAAAACTACTGGATAGATTGAATTGAAATTCAGCAAAAATGTTCTTTGTAAACCAAGGAAGGCTTTAGGCTACATATTATCACGCCGTATGGTACGGGAGGTAAGCAATATTGATTTTAAAAAGTTTTTGTTCGTAATTGAATGCAAAATAATTTAATGCACAAAATGACATGTTATTTATTTAGTTTAGTTAATAATAATTTAACTCTGGGAACATAATAATTACGCTATTTTTATAAAGGAGCGGGGCAGTAATATTATAAATTGCAATGGAACAGCTATTTCAACAATATGTCAACGGGGAATTTAGCGGTAAGGTCAGGCGACCGTTTACCGCACTAAATGGTGCGAGTTCAAATCCCATACTATTTTTTTTTTATTGTGCCATCATGTTTTAAAAAATCGTAATATTCTTTTTTTTTTAGTTTTTGTATTTTTTATGTGCATCGGGAACGATACTGTTATAAAATCTGAGAACTTTACATGTCCTTTCTAATTGAATGGAGAGTTTCACACCAATAATACTAAACAGATTGATTGGTGGTACAACAAGCTACACTATCATGAAGTCAAGTCAAATTTTTGGTTCTAAGTTATATCTTACCAAGCACATTTGTTGTAGGTAATTGATTTAAGTATGTAATTCTTAGTTTTGTTCCTTGCTGCTGTTACCATATTTTTTTTAATGCAAAATAATGTAGTTGTCTGTTAAATTAACCACAATTTAGTTTTATTCATAATTTAATTAATATGGGTAAATGATATTATGGTAGTTTCCGTTTTCTAACTGTATGGCGTTGGCGTCGAGTTAGATCGCACTATGGTTTCGTTCCCAAAAGGTGATGTTAAAGGTGCCAATGTGCCGCTCTCATCCTATAGAAACAGGGGTTACCTTTGTTGCCTGTGTTGGTTGATGTGTTTATTTTCCTGCGAATAATTATTATTTTTACCAACTAGCAATTCTTACGTACTTATTCGATTATTTTTCATTGATTTGAATATCGTTAGTATCGGATTAAGAAGAAATTTTAGCTATGGCTCAAGGGTTTCTAAGATGCGCAGGTTAGTTCGATCTCTCGAAACCGACGCAGAGCGTGAACAACGGCTAGATGCTAACCGTGAGCGTAATGCAATAAGTTTGTCCGCAGAAACTAACACGCAGCGCCAATTACGACTAGAATTTAAACGAGTCCGCACTACTACTTCTCGATCTCAAGAAAGTGTGGAACAACGAGAAATGCGTTTAGCTATCGACCGGGATTGTCATTCTTTATCTCGCGCTTCCGAAACGGATACAAAGAGAGAGAGCAGAGATTAAGTCTTCAGCTTTTCCGCACTGAGACTGCTCGGTCGCTCGAGAACAGTCAGGAGCGCGATACACGTCAAGCAAGCGATCGCGAGCGCCACGCAGTATCTCGCGCTTCGGAGACTTACACGTAGAGTGACTCGCATTTAAGCTCCCAGCGTATTCGCACTGCTACATCTCGATCACTTAAGAATCCTGAAGAGCATGAGACGCGCCTTAGTGCAGACCGCTCACAGCATGCTCTAGCTCAGTCTTTGGAGACAGACGAGCAGCGCGAGCAACGCAACGCACTTGCTCGGCAAAGAAATCACGACATGCGTGTTGAGGTGTCTGTTCATTCCACGCAAGAACGTGAGCGGATTCAGGAAATTCGGGCAAGTCAGTCGAACAGCATGTGGCCCAAGTTGATCTAGACCGTATACGTCGCAATCTTCGCAATTCATCCTCATCTGATACTGAGTCTATGGTTTATGATCCTGAAGAGCAACCGTGGAACAATAAAGAAAGGAGCGCGTTTTCCTATAACCCATTTATTAATTACATCGAACACGGAGACATTGGCACCATGTCTGAGGTGTATGCACACTGTCACGCGCGTAAGTGAAAGGGAAAGACCAAGGGAATGTGTTGTGCGTCTGGAAAGTTACGACTAAACTCTATGCAAGAGCTACCGGAGGTCTTACGAGTTCTTTTGAATGGCGAGCATCCCAAGTCCAACCATTTCTTAAGCAATATTCGAGCCTACAACAGTGCTTTTCAGATGACTTCATTTGTAGCTCATCAAGTCACTAAATCTGGATTCATGCTGACTTTTTACAAAAATGAAAGATCTGGAACGTCTCGAATCGTCTCGCGCATCACGCTATTTTCCCGTCCCCGGGCTCTTAGAATTCGACATCAGACGTTTCAGATCTTTGATTTTGACGACCTCGTTGTCGCTTTCATAAGCAACAGGATCCGCGTACGAAGTCGCGGGCAAAAGCTAGTATAATATAAAAAATATAAAAAACATCGTTATTTGGGAGCAGTTAATAGACATTTACATAGGTATGCCCTTAATGAGGTGCCAGGGGAGCTACATATTCAGAAAGGATTATTACCAAACTTCCTTGCATTCATACATAATTAGGAAAACCCTAGATATATAGATATAGTGGGTATATATGTAATCAGTTTTATTCGACTCTGTTTTACTTTAGGTGAATTTTGTATATAACCTTTCTTTTTGGCTGTCTTTGCATTCACTTCAACATCTGAAGGCTAATTCTCGTAATTTAAAACGTTCAAAATCTAGTCGCAGTATCATCTCGGCGACAAAAAAATGTCAAAAACTTGTCAAAATGTAGGGAAATTAGAGGTATTTTTGACAGATTGAGACTGAGATTAGACTGTGAACGTTCTTAAAATTACGAGAATTACCCCTCTGTTCTCCATTTAATATAAAACATAATATTTTGTTTCATATATGTAGGATGAGTATTTTAATGTAAGTCTATGATAAATGGAACGTAACGCATGAGAGAGAGAAGGAACGAGAGTGAAAGGGAGTGAGTGGAGAATGGCGGATCAGCACTTGAAGGGAACGGTTGTCATCTTTGTATGAAGAGTAAAGACGAAGATTTAGTAAATATAACTTGCCCCACAATCCCCATTCTACATTTACAATATTTCTAGCTTAATCTGGCTTTAAAAAAATCTGATTCTACTTATTTCTTCGCAGCATGTTCTACATAGTTATTGCTACAACGAAAAAAAAACATTGAACATTCAAACTTAATATATAAATATCTGTAAACTGTTATAGGATGTTCCATTTCGTTCAAGTATGAAACAGCAGTGCGATTCTGTAACCATCTTACCGTGAAAACTTAGGTGAAGTGAGCGTGGAGTGTGGTGTCATTCCAACTAATGTTAGGGATTGACACCATTGACAGCTCACTCTAAGCTCACTTCACCTAAGTTTTCACGGTAAGATTTTTACAGAATCGGTCGGCAGAAGGGTAATTGCGTAACCACACTATCAGTAGCAATGGGTTTCATTTTGACAGTTCAACAACATTCATTGCGTTATTTACGTTGTTGAGTAGACAGATTTTTCGAAGATTTGAAGCAATGGATTAGCAATATCCTTTAAAATTATTCTGAAAGAGATTGAAAGTGTTGTTACGCAATTAGGGTGAAGGTTTAGGGCACGTCCCCTTAAAACGGCATTTGTAAGTAGAACGTGAATTAATTATAAAACTTTTGTATATTTTTCATTAATGTGGCTTCTTTGACATTTTTTCATAATACTTTTTACGTAACCTTTAGATTTTTTTTGCAGGAAAATTCTTAAGAAAATTGTTTTGAATGCCCAACTTTTTTGTAAAGAATTTTTTTACAATTTTATCATGAATGGGTTTGTAGGTAAAACTTGATAAACTTCGACGAAAAATAAAAGAAAAAAGGGGTGCATGAAAATAGCCTCCACAAGCGCGTGGTTTCTCACAAACCAGTTCGTTCAGTTATTCCAAAGGTTGTCTGGAAAATAACATTATCAGCGATAACACCGCCATTTTACCCATAGAATTAGTAATATTGTAATAGTGTTGTGTAAAAATTTTGATGAACAATAAGGTATAGTATATATCTATCTATCTAAATACTTCTCCTTTAGTTATCTGTCGATATGACGAAGAAATCTTTACAGACTTCAAAGACTTTCAAGTGACTGAATTCGTGTCGAGTGACGTCCTAAATAAGTAAACAAACATGGATGGCACTGCGGGCGTCGTTTGATAGCCTGAAGATCGAAACATTGGAGGGAAATTTCGTCAAAATACCATTGTTTATTCTCAATAGATATCGATTATTTTGATAAATTAGGGTATTTGAGAAACAGAAAAATTAATTGTAAGGTTCAAGTTTATTATGCTAATTACGGCCAAAATAACAATGGTGAGAAATGTTTTCGTTTGACAAAGTGCTACATCAAGAGCAGTGGAAAAATACTATAAACGTACCTCCGGTTTCCTACTCACTAGGTGTAGCTAGGTTAATTATGATTTGTTAAGAAAAAAATAAAAACCTAATAACTAAAAATATAATATATGAATTCTTAACTAAAATGTTTATTATAGAAGGGAGTTGATACATATGTACATGTCGGCCCAATTAATTTAAAGATATTGACATTCATTTTCAATATAATCCGACCCACATGTCGCCCGAGACCCAATTACAGCCGTGAAAGTTTAAAAAGGGGCCAACATTGTAAGAAATACTTATAAAATCTTACCTTTTAGTAAAATCTTTTGTGCTCATTCTGTTTCCAACGATGTCACACAACATGCCTAAGGATATATCCTTGTCAAGATAGCGGAGCACATTTTTTTGGGTCTCATTTGTTTTTTAAAGTTTATTTTATTATTTTGCTGAAAATGCGGATTTAAAATAAATATATTCACCGAATTACTGTCTCAATGCTCATAATTTGAGGAGCATAAAAACTGCCAAGTACATTTTGCATTTGGGGCTTTTAAATAATTCCTTAAAGTATGGAAAAAGGTACTTTTTAAGACTGTCAATCTCATGCCATTGACTCTCTCTCACACACTCTAAATGCAAACGGTAAGAAAACCTTTGATCTCAAACAACACACACAGTGCTAAATTAAACGAGGTTATCAATAACAATGGTATATTGAATCAAAGTAATACACGAGCGACACACGCAAACATAGCAATGGGGTGCAACAGTAGCAAGCGAGATAGCACTTCAAGAAAAGCTAGCTATATGACAGTGATCACAGAGCAGTCAACAACTTACTAATCAAAGGAAAACAAAACAACAGATTTACAAGTAGATAGATAGATAGACCATTTATTTGGCGCACACAAAAAACAGCACAACACACAAAACTACATGAATATAATATAATAACAAGGTGCCGATATAAAAACAAAAAGAAAAACATACACATCGAAGTAAAGGTGACTTAGTGAGGTGTGCGTCTCAAGGTTGCACCAAATGGGAGTCCAGCTCAGCTTGGTCAGGCAAGTATACCTGACGCTGATATTCTGCTGGATCCCTGTATTTAATCTCACACGCAGAGAGCCAATAGCGCGCGACTTTCTTCTTTCAATGCATCATTAACCTCTCAAGAGTTTACTCAATGAACAGAACTAACCAATTGTTAGAATGATTTAACATAGAACGTATAATACTAATGTACCAATTTGATCATTTATTTAGATCAGCCAGGCAATTAGGTCATTCCAGATGAATTAACAATCGATCCAATGCGTTTTGATTCGAACTATTGCTTTGATTTGAGTAGTGTTGTACATTTACATGAAATTGGTATAATTATTATTATAGAGGTACTGTGTGGTCATAATTGTATCCAGATACTGGAAACATCAGTTTTAATGATGCATCAATAGTAGTGCAAAAAATGGCTCGAAAAGCTGACAGAATTGTAGTAGATCATTTGAGAGAGATATGTTCCCAATCTATCTATTCTATACATAATTATAATAAAATAGTGACGAAGTCAACAGTACATTGTTTTATTTTTTAATTATTGGTCTAAGGTGCTGGAATGAGTGCGATGCCGAAAATATAGCTTTGAAATAGAATTTTCGCCTGTTTGTCTGTTTCTCTGGCGCAAAAATGGCCGAACGGATTCGTTATGGGCATACAGATAGTTTATCACCTGAATTAACACAAAGCGTAATTTTAATCCCGGTTACTACCGGTATTAAATGTACCCTATGTTTACGTTCCTGTGGGATATTTCCCGAGCGAAACCGCGGGCAAAAGTAAGTGAGAATCAAAATGAAAATATTTATCGAAAAAATACCACAATTTTATTCCATTGTTTGAATAAATTAAAACCCAAAGTTGAATCATTATTCATTGAATTAAAATATTAAGGCAATAAAGCATTATTATTACAATTCCGAGAAAACGAAAACGCGTTTTCGGCAGAAATGAATTATGATAAAAAAAATATGTTTTCCCATTTTTAACCGACTTCAAAAAAAAGGAGGAGGTTCTCAATTCGGTTGTATTTTTTTTTATTTTTTTTTTATTTTTTTTTTTATGTTTGTTACCTCAGAACTCCGTTGTTTATGGATCGATTTGCAAAATTTTTTTTTAACTTTAAAGGATATGCTTCCAGATTGGTCCCATTTTTTTCAAAATCTAGTTCTGATGATGGGATCCATGAGGAATCGAGGGAACTCCTCAAATATTATAGGCAACTATATAGTAATTTTAATATTTTCATCGAGAAATCAAGCGTTTACAGTCAAAAAGTAACATTTGATGAAGTGGAACTGGTGAAGAAGATCAGATATGGCTAACGGAACTTGTCACTCGCATAGATATCACAATCAAGATAGTTAAGCAACTATGACAATACAAATAAACATACAATCCTGAATAGTTATATTGAAAATGTTATCATTGAACTGATCTGATGATCATGATGGAGCCGGAAGACAGGTACCGGAACTCCGTAATTAGTCAACGTATTCTAGCCGTGTTTGGGCTTATTAGAATTGTCATGAAATGCACTTTGGCTATAAGTTACTATCGAACTGATCTGATGATGGAGCTGGAAGGTGGAAGGTTGGCATGAGAACTTCAAAATAAAACAATGTATCCTAGCAGTGTTTGGGCTTAGAACTGTCATGAGATGCACTCTGAATACAAGGTGCCATTGAAAATCTAGTTTTGATGTTATCATCAATGTGTCCACAAAACAACTTCTGAAATATTAAAGGCATTTTGCTTACAATGTTTAAAAAAAAATCGCTTCTATTATTTACTAAAATAAAATTGTATTCTTGGTAGTATGCACACGTTTCAACGCCACCTATGAGGTAGTGTGCTGGGCGCGTTTTTTTTAATGTGGTTTCCCCGGTAGGCCTATTCCATGGCACGTTATGTGTTGTCTTGATTATCAGATGGCAGATTCCGCAAACTTGTTATCTCTGTCATCGCTCGATCATCGTGTGGTCGATTCAATAATTTATTGGCGTCTAAATCTGATAACACTATGCCTTCCAAACTTCTGACACGACTTAGCGCGACATATATTTGTCCTTTTGCAAAGTTTTTTTTACCAAGGTCGATCACAGCTCTCTCGAGGGTGGTCCCTTGTAGTTTATGGACTGTTACCGCCCAGCTCAATATTAGAGGCAGCATACGACGCATAAGAATCGACAATATTTCATGCGTCATAAAATATTATCATCTATCTACGGGATCAAATTAAAGATCAGAAAGTAGACAGTAATATGTACCTACTTGTATGATATTGGTACTTCTTCAAAATAATATTCTATTTAGAAAAGATATTAACTACGTTGCCATTATATTATAATAAAAAATACACTAAACGGCTAGAAATAAAAAAAACTTTTTACAAAAAAAAAAAACCGCCTTCAAAAAAAGACAAACAAAAACGTTCCTGCACTAAAAAGTAAAAAATAAAAAATTGAATTCCTGTAAAGAAACTTAATTTAAAGGTAAACTTATTTGACATTCATATTTTGCAAATATTCAAAATTGTTTACTTCTTTTTGGAGTCGGTGCCAGCCAAGGCAAGGAAATACATATGGGCAACAATACCTCGAAAAACGACCTCTAACATTTACTATAAAACTACCAAGATACCTATTGCATACCTAGAATAATTAAAACACAAATACAGACTAGACTGTACTCTAAAACAAATTGACACAATTTTCACAATAATTTCTTTTAAATAATAATAATTATACATACGTATAAAAATCCCCTGCCACTTTTTAAGTACTTTGAAATTTTTGAAGCATTAAGTTTGTAAGCATCTGTTTTAAAATTTTATAATCGTGAATTGAAAAAATAAATGGCACAGGATACAACTGCTGGCACCGACTCCAAAAAGAAGTAAACAATTTTGAATATTTGCAAAATATGAATGTCAAATAAGTTTACCTTTAAATTAAGTTTCTTTACAGGAATTCAATTTTTTATTTTTTACTTTTTAGTGCAGGAACGTTTTTGTTTGTCTTTTTTTGAAGGCGGTTTTTTTTTTTGTAAAAAGTTTTTTTTGGAGTCAGCTAATTGGAAAAGGTTATTGGAAGGAACCCTTTAATATTCATGCGAAGTAATCATAAAGTTGATTAGAATTCGGGAGAATCAAGTCACACCCCGATGAGATTAACTTTTTTCCTGCTCATGATAGAAAGACAAGAATTAATCAATTCGATTTCCGAGTAAAGTACTGGATTGAAGACATTTATTATGATTATATTTAAACAATGCGAAAGGTCTGTAGATGATAGATTCTTTTGTCATCACGATGCAAGAAAATAAATCAAGTTTCGTATCAAAGGAAAATAATTGAACCGAAAAATTGTACTTTTCGTCTTAAAACTAAATCATTCTGATCCTGTCAATTGATTAAAGTGCGTGACTTCCATCTAAAAACCGATGATGTTGATATTAAGGCAGACGTGGAGGTGGCAACTGAGTTTTACAAAGAGAAAAATAACTTTAATTTCGGAAGTCGGTGTCAAAAAACGAAAATGCGGAACCAGCGACACCGACTTCCGAAATTAAAGTTATTTTTCTCTTTGTAGTGATTTTTTTTTTGGAAGTCGGTTGTTTTTTTTTTTAACAACCAAAACTCTGTCATCAGCGTCCTCCACTTACGCTTACTCAATACTAAAAGAATGTGTATCAGAATATGACAAACATTTTGAATTTATAATTCTTTCCGCTAAGTAATAACAGCCGCACGGGTCGATCGATCAGGTTAAGCTACGTTTGCCGCGGTTGGGCCGTGGATGGGTGACCATCTTCACATACCAAGTCCTCTTCGTGCCTCGGAAAGCACGTTAAGTCGTTGGTCCCGGCTGTCATTCGTAGATCTTCGACAGTCGTTACGGGTGGTCAGAAGCCCGAAAATCTGACAACCACTCTTACCAAGGGGTATCGTATTTCCCAGTAACTGGGTTATGGAGGTCAGATTGGCAGTCGCTCCATGTAAAATACTGGTATTCAGCTGTATCCGGTTAGACTGGAAGCCGACCCCAACTTAGTTGGGAAAAGGCTAGGCAGATGATGATTTCTTACCGCCAAAGACATTATAAAATCTTTTACACATCTTGATTACTCGTATTTAAATTAAAGAACTGCCACAGTACCCGCTCTTAAAGACTTACTTAGTATAACTACTATCAAGCACTTCAATAAAATAAGTCTCATTCAGCACAAATATTTGTTATGAAACTGTATACTCATCTTCAACACGTTAGCGCTAATTGCGTCCTTATTAGTGCTGAAACATAATATTATTATATCAGAGTAAGTTAATGTTTACAGAAATAATTTTACCGCGAGGCACACGCTTCCTTGCTTCCCTAAAGAAATTAGATGGCTGTATTTATCGTGTTAAATTACGTCAAAGTTATTATCGTGAATAACTCCTTGTTAGGCAAACGTAAGCAGAAGTTATCACCCATCTAATTAGTGAGAGAAAATCGAAATCTTCGAGGTAATATTTCCTTGTATTATATGCTATTTCCTTGTATATATTACTCGTAATATTGTTAGACAATTTAGTGTTTCTGACGAAGAATGAGCGAGGCTTCCATCTTACTATTATAGATTTCGTAGAAGTTGACTCAAGGATCTATGTCAAGAGTCAATTTGTTTTAAAACTTCTGCAATTACAAAACCCTTCGGTTAGCATTTTAATAATCCAGCTCTATGAATTTCTGGATCGTTGAAGAGTGTTCCTGGATCGATTTAATTTTTCGGGCATGGTTCCAGACTTAGTTGTAATAAGAATAATAAAATACCTGCCAGCGTCTGTGTTCCCTATTACCCACAACCTGTTCACCTTTTCGTAGACATCATCCAACACGGTGAGATAGAGGTAAAAATAGACCAAAAGAAAAAATATTGTATCTTTTGTACGGCATAAACCTTACCTTACAACGTCCCCACACAATGTTTATGTACTTCCATTCAATAACGACCTTCTTTTCTTTTTAACAATAACTTACTAAAATAGATTATCTACTCGTTCAATGAACAAGGAAACTCGTCTCACTAAATTACCGGCGTTCAAAATCTGAGATACCATTTTCTTGCAAGCTCCCAAAATCCTTATCTCGCCCGTATAGCAAAAATGTCAAACAGAGAAATATCTCTTCGACACAAGACCCGTCGTATTCCATTAGTTCCCATTTGGTTCCATTAGTGTATTGGCACACTGTTATCAAGTAGGTAGAAGCCCCTAATG
Organism: Apamea anceps; assembly: GCA_951799955.1. Lineage (NCBI taxonomy): Eukaryota > Metazoa > Arthropoda > Insecta > Lepidoptera > Noctuidae > Apamea > Apamea anceps. The sequence goes on along the minus strand of OX637504.1, from coordinate 3,275,270 downwards.
GATGTCAATTAATATGGGCGAATAGTACAGACGCCAGCAGGTCAAGCTACCCGAAACAGTCAAATTTTCCCAATCAACCTTGAACCTTAATGCTTTAGTGATAAAGTTGAAAATCTATTACAGAAATTTGACAGATTGTAGTAGCTTGATGTGCTGGCGTCTGTACATAGGCTGACTGATAAAACGAGGGACGATAATTTGTTAGGTCTGTTTCTAGTATTTATTAGGTAAGAGTATTCAATTCTCTATAGGGATTCGTTCCAAATTATGTTACAACAGGAATAATTATTTTCCAATAAAATAAATTGATTGTAGATACTTTTATTCATGCCTGTCCTAACCAGTTTACAAAGAGGAATGATTTTGAACTTCAAACAGGCTTGTTTTTAAATACTCTTTGCCCTTTGTGTTACTTTGTCATGAGCCTGGAGCAGTCCCCCGCGAAGTTGGAACGGCACACAGTTTGCAAATCTTATCTTACGATTTTCTTTGCGATTCTTGCAATATTCCTGTTTAAAAGAATGGTACTCGCTGAGAGCTTCACGCCTTTATTACAAACATTCGTTGCACGAATTTTTGTTACGACACTAACATCCATTCGCCAAATTAACACTTTCGTGAGTACGTAAATCCATTCTCTAACGAATGTTCATGTCTCAAATGAATGTTCATTGCGTAACAAAAGTTTACGCAGTGAAGGTTTGCTAAGCAAAACCGCGAAGCGAATACTCGTGGTGAGTACCGTCTATTATACATTGTACAAATAACACCCAGCATACTAAATAGATTTAATAATGCCTTAATTAGTAAGTTAAGTACACCAGTCCGTATTACAAACAAAGTAAATGATACCTTCATTCGCACACACATATATGTATGTGAGCATAAATTACTGTCTTTACGCATGTCCCTTGTTTACCCACTCACTCCGTAAATGCGACGTTTAATAAAGTGGTCAGTTTACGTAAGCAAATATGTAGCTTTATATAACAAAGTTGGTTTGTCCAATTGATTGGTCGTTTTGTTGGACCTTTGTTTGTACAGTTTTATAGTAACCGGCTGACCAATTACTTCATTGAATTCATTTATTATTGTCTGACTGTTTTTAACTTGAGAGAGCAGTGGTGGCCCAGTGGTAACGGCCGCGACTTACGAGTTGTAGGTCGTAGGTTCGAACCGAGACAGGCACTTTACTTTATGTAAATTATTTCATCACCGCTGCTCTCAAAACGGTGAAGGAAAACATCGTGAGGAAACCGGCATGTCCTAGAACCAAAAATTCGAAGACAGACATGTGACATCTACTAACCCGCACTAAGCCCGTGTGATGGATCACGGCCCACTCCCTCCGTCTGAGAGGAGGCCTGTGTCCCAGCAGTGGGAATATAATAGGCTGATTATGATGTTTTTAGCTTTTAGTTATCCACAAATGTTGTGGTTAAAGAATCTTTATTTACTCAAAAGAAATTCACTACAAATTTCACTTAATGAGAAATATTTTAACTAAGTATATAATAATGATGACACTCATGAGCGTACACGCGCGAGCGGACACGCACAAATATTAAAAGAAGACAACAATAATTAACGTAGGTACATAACAAGACATTGGAGGTAGCAGGAAAGGATTCATGCGGAACAAAAGTCAAAAGTTAATGGGTAAATTAAAGACACAAACCAGGGCCGGATTTAAATTTTGTCAATAATAAAAGATTTTATCTGGGTTTTAAATATTTGTAAACTTTTAGAGGTTTTTATTTCTCGTGGTAGCTTGTTAAACATCTGTGCCTCTTGTTCATTGTTGATCATGGACTGCTTACACAAGTACATTTTGTTGTGAATATTGCGACAATCATGGTATGGCGAATAGACTAATGATGTCAAATATTCTTTATTTGTAGCAATTTCTAGAAGGTGTAGGTGGCGACATCTACATGCGAAATATGCATCACACTGACGTCACGCAAAATCCTGCAACACGCAAGCAGTTTACCGCGCAACTAGCATACAACGTCCCGACACCAATCGTCGGGCAGTTGCCCACCAGACACTACACCCGTCTGGTCGGAGGATCCCCCCTTTTCTATGGAAGATGAGTGAACTTTACACACTATTCCTGGCAGAGGTAGAATACCACGTCGCGGTGTCACCCCCACGATGGATAAAGTCAACGAGGATTTCCACAGAGCAGTAAAAAAAAGGCACCTGTCCCAAGATCGAGGATTACAAAAGATTGTAGGTTCCATATAAGTAAAATAGATACAAAAGTTAATAGTTGATCGCTGACTGTTCACCGCCGCCGAGTACTCGTTTGTCGCAGCGACAAGAGCTTTCAAAGACAGTAAGTGTGCATACACAAGTCAACGGCACGCGTCAACAGCAGAGGCTACTGCAGCCTTTGACACTCGTCGACACATCGACGGCTGCAATGGTCTCTACCATTGACGCGTGCCGCGTTTGTATGACACACTGGGTACTCACTCAGGGACGCTCGCTTGGCGGGCAAAACACTCGCTGAGTTCACACAAAAAAAACATTCAAACTCACCCTTGCTACATGCGTATATCAGCAAGTAATCGCTCGTTGCCGTCGCACTGCTCGTTGCTCACCAACTCGCTTTCAGTTGTTAAGTGTACTCGCTTTTTTTTTGGTTGGTAAATCAAAACCCACCCGTGTTCTTTAAGTTGCCTGTGCCACAGGCCACGGTACCGGTTTCGAACAACCCGCGACCCTGGCAGACATCGGCCCTAGCGGACCCCAGCACTTGGTGCTGACATCTCTTTGTGGCGTGAGTGGAACCAAAAAAAAAAAAGTCCTCGTCAATCGCCGGTGGTGGGTCAGGTACCTAAATACTACTAATACGGCCTTGGCAAGTAAATAGCCACCAAGAATCAATTATAAATTATTATAATGTTAGGCAATTTCATTTGTCCGTACCTACCGACTAGGGCACTGACGTACGTTAGTTATAGGTTTTGTACCACCATTAATTTGGTTACCTTTCTATTTTATTAGTGTGCCTAAGCATTAGCAATTTATTTATGAACATGGCTTCCATACATCTCTTGTAAGAGATTTCTTTATGTGTTTTTTTTTTCATTTAATTTGTTATGTGATAATGGAAATGGATTTTGTAAATGGCATGGGTGTGTGCTGAATACGTTAACGTCAAGATAAGTAATGTTACATTACGGAATTGTTTCTGTTTTTCAGAGTGCCGTAGGAAATGTTTTTATTTTCTTTGTTTGGCAGGTTTCTGCTTCACATTTCAAGTTAAATATTTGAGTACTTACCCTCTTGGAAAGAATTATTTTACCAATAATCCACTTATTCAAGATTATAACCAGTTAGTTGATCCACGCGTCATGTTCGTGAACGGGCGCCGTCGGTTGAGACTGGTCATCTCTTGACTTTTTTTATTATTTTTTATAGTTTTTTTTTTTTAATTTTTTTTTTACATTATTCTCACATTTAGAAGCAACAAGAATAATGTACCCCGGATTTTGTAATATCTTGATTTAAAAAAGTTTCCTTAGAGTTTCTTGCCCATTCTTCTCCATCGAGGTCTACGTTTTGGAATGGGCTTCAACTTTCTGACTAGCTGACGACTGTTTGACAATTAAAAAGTGAATGTATAATTATGGTTTAATTGAAATAAATGCTTTGAGTTCGAGTTCACAAATGATAAGCTAACATTACATGCTGATAGATCAATAAACGCGGTTGTCATTCAAAGGAGATCGGACGGGTGTGGCCCAAGTGGCATCTAAGCATGACGCTTAGTTTGTTTGAAAGTTCATTAACTAAGCTAACTTTTTTTGTATGGGTACAAAAAAATTTAACCTGGGAGGAAAAAGTTACAGGGTGTATTAAAATTAAAATACTCATAGTTATATCGAGCTATTTTAAACTATTTATTCAATTGGATCTATTTCTTTTAACTTAATTGTTTGAATGATATAAATAATATAATACTAATAATACTCTGTTTTTGAAATAGTATTTAAAAGTGTTTGAAGAAAACTGTTTTTGAGAAAGGATTAAAAAATGCAATCATTGAAGAAGAAAACATAAAATAACCTACTACACAATATAATTATTTCATCGTAAGTACTTTAATTATTGAGTTCCTGGAAGGATTTGGGGGAGCCCTTTGCCCAGCAGTGGGACAATATAGGGTAACAAAAAAAAAAGTATTTTAACTGAAAACTGAACTAAACTATCAATATACATATTGTCCAGAAACGCTGTAGGATGTTCTATGTTCTCGTAACAAGCCCCACCCGAGATACCACACTACGCTCATGATGTGCGCGCAACATCCGACTGTCCTTTTCCCTATGATACAACTACAGTAATAATGTTGAATACCCTGTAGTCCTTCTTCCTCCTTATACATTATATATGTATAATAACAATCAAACACATCAATATTAAACACAGCCGGTAAACAGTGGACGAATAACAGAATAGGTAACGCAGTTCAAACACAAACGTATCGCATCAAACAGCAGCAAGCGGAGAGAATGACTGCCAAAGACAGTAACAGTCACTGTCATTCCTGCCAATGACAGTGACTGTCACTGTCAGTCATTCCTGCCAATGACAGTGACTGTCACTGTCATTGACAGCCATTCCTGCCAATGACTGCTAATGACAGTGGCAGTCACTGTCATTCATGCCGTAACATTTTTGTCTCTTTTCTAATGAGGTTAGGTTAGGTTAGGTTTAGGTTCTGGAGGTGGCCCTCAGCAAGTCGGAGGCCATGGTGTTTCATGGCCCCCGGCGGGCGCCGCCGCCCGGCTCACACATCGTGGTTTGGGGCTCGCTGTCGAGTCTACCATGAAGTACCTGGGATAATAATAATAATCGCTATCAACGCTGCTTCCCAATCTGGGGGGCACGAGCGCCGCCTGTAGGCGGCTCTATGTGAAGATCGTGCGATCGATGGCCCTGAATGGGGCCCCGGTGTGGGCCTCTGACCTGACGGCCAGCAGTATCGCAATATTGCGAAACCGCAGAGAGCGATGGCCGTCAGAGTCATCAGGGGATATGGCACCATCTCCTACAAGGCGGCCAGCGTACTGGCTAGATCTCCGCCCTGGGACCTCAAGGCGAGAGTACTCGCGTCATTGTATCGGTGGCGCGAGGAAGCGAGGGCGCGGGGTGAGCGACCGATGCAGCGACACATGGAGCTGCGTCGGTCTCAGCTTCGCGAGGTCCTGGTGGCGGAATGGCGGGACAGGCTTACACGCCCGGCTTCGTCACCATCGAGGCGGTCCGACCGATGCTCGAGCGCTGGCTCGGGAGGGAGCACGGCTCCCTGTCGTTTTGGGTGACGCAGGTGCTCTCGTGGCATGGTTGCTTCGGGAAGTACCTGTGTCACATAAACAGGCAGCCGGACGCCCGGTGTCACCACTGCGTTGACTACCGGGAGGACACGGCGCGGCATACGCTGGCAGAGTGTGCTGCCTGGGAGGAGCCGCGCCGTGCCCTCATCTCAGAAGTAGGCAGTGACCTTTCGCTGCCGGCCGTGTTCGAGTCGATGGTCAGCAGCGTAGAGTCTTGGGACGCGGTAGTTTTCTTCTGCGAAACGATCGTCTCGCAAAAGGAGGCTGCGGAAAGGGAGAGGGAGATCTCGTCGACTCACCCTGATGGGTCCAGGGGTGACAGACTCGGGGACGTCCGTTGCCCCCCACACATCAGGCCCTGAGGTGGCGGCGCGTAGTTCCACGCGCGCCCCTCTTAGACGTCGCGGGGGGAATCTAACACCTCACTCCCCCCCTGACCCGAGGAGGCCCGCGGTGGCGGACATCCATGAGGATTTTCCACCCCGAAAAAAAAAAAGGGTTAGGTTTAGGTTAGGTTAGGTTTAGGTTAGGTTAGGTTTAGGTTAGGTTAGGTTTAGGTTAGGTTAGGTTAGGTTTAGGTTAGGTTAGGTAACGCAAACATACCACGTGTATATTTTGTCTCTTTCCCATGTTGGCGCAAAAAATACCACGCATCTGAGTCATCATTTAAGTGTTGGGCAACATCAAAAATACCATATCGGGTTAAAATAAAAAGATTTAAATAATAAATAGTTCAAAATACGCCGATATATTAAGTTTATGTAATTATACGCAGTAACATTTTTCTCCCAGGACGGATTTTTTTTTACCCATACAAAAAAAGTAAGCTTAGCTACTGAACTTTCAAATGAAATAAGCGTCATGCTCTGACGCCACTTGGGCCAGAGCCCATACAAAAATGTCCGATCTCCTTTAGCTACGTGCACCATTTTATCAAATGTAATGTTAAACTTAATTAGTATATTCAGCGTTCATCGCTTGCAATAGTGTTAATTAAATTGTTAGTTATCTCAAACCGCGGAGTTGGCAACTTGTGTACCTAGATGAAAGTTATTAACTTGGAGTTTGCAGCAATGTGTGGCTAAGTTAGCTCATAATACGTCACCGTAAGGGGCAAAGTATAAGTAACTTGCTCGAATTGGAAATTAATTTTATGTTTCGCTGGTTGTTTTTAGAATGGGACTTTTTGAAGGTTAAAGAAGCTTTAAATTATTCTTTCTTAGATTTTGAAAGAAAGAAAGAAAATACATTTAAATTCAAAGAAAATTATTTGAGGCATTTGTTTTATTGTCCGTTAACCTACATGGTCCCACTGTTGGGCAAAGGTCTTGCCCATAATTTTCCACTTTTCTTTATTATGTGCCTTCTCCGTCCAATTGGTTAGTTTTCGGTTTTCCATTTAGGCAAGATTAAGATCCCTCTGTTACATGGGACTTGAACATAACTGGCATAAATGTGGTTGTAGTATACGTATACCTCTGCCTTACCCCCTGGACAATACAGGCGTGATATTATGTTATAAAATTTCTTGCATTTAGGTAAAGTAAGAAAAATAATATTTTACCAAATTGACTACCAACTTAAATTGTCAGTATATTCAAACCACAACTGTCGTTCGTTGACAGTTGTATGAAATGGCTTTAACACGGCAAATTGTCGTGGTGTGTTAATTTGCGTAACGATTAATTTCTCGAACTGTAGGTAAAGTTAGTTAGTTATTTGAAAAGACACTGCATTTTCTTTACGAGAACGTAATAATTATCAATTAAATTATAAACTGAAAACTCAAACTCAAATCATTTATTTCAATTAAACCATTTCAGGCACTTTTAAATTGTCAAAATTAAATTGTCGGTCAGTTAGTCAGAAAGTTGAAGTTAGTTGCCCATGTATAACAATGATACTGGGATAGTTATTTTTGCTCATACTAACCCACCAAAGAAATTGGACAATCCGACACCCACGAACAGAAAGGAGATATTTTATTTTATCTGACACTCACTGTCTGTCCTATCGTAAAGATACACTCTTTTTAAGTGGATGTGAGTGGATGTGAGTGATGGTAACCCGCGAAATTAAAATCTACTTACGTTATTTTTTGCAATTTGCAGGTCTGTGTATGTATAATTTCTATAAATAAATATTTGTGTCGGCCGCAAATCATATTGTTTAGATACAACCTGATACTGACCTACAAATTGCAAAAAACTTCTCGGACTATCCAGACGCTTTCGCATTTATAGACGGTTACTTTTAAAGGGAACAGCAGATATCCCTCCAGGCTTTCATCTTTATTTCTCCCTTACTTTTAGAAATAGTTTACAACGAGCAGCTTAGCAGCTTACAACTAGGTTTGTTTGTTTAAAACGGAGGAATCAATCGAACGACAGAATCAATACAGCCGTCTTTTTAACAAGTGTTTGTCGAATCCTCAGACAAACTGAAATACAGTACAGTGAATTAACACCGTATTTTACTCGCTGTTTATTCACAGTTGAGTATTTTTCAATGCTTTTCCAAAGCAATAAATTTATTAATATTCTTTTTCTTAGAGTGTTGATGGTACTTTAAATTGAGTCGGCCCAGAATTCGGCTACGATTTCGTCGTCTTCAGTAGCGTCCATTCATTTATGTAACGTGCAGAAAACAGTTCTACAGTTTGTAGAACAGCAACATTTATTCCCGTCTTTTCAACCTATGTGTCCTGCGAACAATGACTTACGGTAGCAAGACATGGACGCTCTCAAAGAAGATGGTCCACCGCATCCGAGTAGCACAAAGGATCACGGAGAGAGCCATGTTTGACTTAACGCTACTAAACCGAGTGCGTAACATCAAATCCGTCGTCAGTTGAAAGTCTATGACGTCGAGAACAGGACGATGCGCTTTAAATTGGTTTGGGCAGGACATCACTAGCTAGACAAAGAAATGGCCGATGGAGTAACGCTGTGACTGAATGGTGGCCAAGGTTAGGACAAAGAAACCAGCCGATCGATTCTGTAAAAATCTCACCGTGAAAAATTAGGTGAAGTAAACTTAGAGTAAGCTGTCAATGGTGTCAATCCCTAACATTAGTTGGAATGACAGCTCACTCCATGCTCATTTCACGTAAGTTTACATGGTGAGATGGTCACAGAATCGCATTGCTAGGTCGTCCAAAAGCGCGCTAGGTTGACGATATCGTCAAAGTCGCGGGAGACGCCGATGAAAGACGTACGGGACAAAAAGGGGAGCCCTATGCGCAGCAGTGGGTGATTCCGGGCTAAAGTGTTGATGATGATGAATTGTACTCCAGAGCGGAGTCATCTATGAATCTATAAAAAATCCTGAGCAGGTTTTCCTTGTTTCGGTCAACCTGGGTCCGAAGTCTGAGAGCCAATATTCTCGTAATTTTAAGAAAGTTCACAGTCTGATATCAGTCTCAATCTGTCAAAAATACCTCTAATTTCGCTACATTTTTGACATTGATTGTCACTGAAATGACATTGGGCCTAGATTTTGAAAGTGTTTAATTACGGGAATCGACCTTTTTTTTTTGGGTGGGAAATCATCAAATGACCGCGGCCCTGTCAGGCATCGGCCCTAGCGGAAAACTACAACAAAATTAATATAATAATAATAATTTTGTTCTAGTTTTTAAATAAGGAAAATTGAAGACTCTTAACATGTTGAATTTTATTTAGGAGGGACAGCGGGACGGTTTCTTTCAGAGGATTCAAACTCAATCCTATGCCATCTAATAGAGTTAGGATACACCTTCGATCAATAATGTAACAAAAACACATCGCTCAACCGGCCAAGATTGCATATAACTACTACTAAATATTAACCATATTTTTAAAATAGACCAAAAATATTCATGGGAAAATAAAACATAATTTCTAAGTGTGATTGTCTGTCACATACTCCTATTTAATAACAAAATGTCTTATTCTAAATTATTATTTTAACTTTGTCCCACGATATAGGCCGTCTTAGAAACGCATTAAATCTCAATTTTATGGTCTGATAGCTTGACATGTAACCCTAATCAATAACAAAATATCCTGTAGACCCTTGAATATAACGCACAACGCTAGCCAGACATCTGACTCGCATGAGATAGATCCGTGGGAGCGACCGCCTTTGAACAAACCTTTTGTAAAAGGAGGCTGAGCTAAGCCTGGTATATTTTAGGATGTGGGAGACTGATGTAATAAGTGAGGGCAGTCGGGGTTGAACCTCTTTAGGATACGGACTTCCTAGTCCACGCGAGTTAAGTTAGGAGATTTAGGGAATAGCAAGAGGCTATGTCCGAATGGGCTGTCGCGAAGTAGCGAGTATTAGTTATTAAATTAAATAATAGTTGGGTTGGAACCCAGACTATTATACTAATCTAGTATTTAAAGTAGTATGTGAGGCAGTCTGGGATATCCAGAGGGTGCGGACGTAATAGTTTAGGCTAGTATATTAAGAGATTTGGTAAATGTCAAGCCGAGAGGCCATGTCCAATTGCGTTGGCTGTCGTAAGAAAGCGATTACTATTGAAGAAGTTAATTACGGATAGGTCAAAGCTCAGATTAGACTAATGTAATATTTAGCGTATTATATGTGTGTTTGTGTGTGTTGGTGCGACCGGGTGAGTCCTTAATTATAATAATTATCCTAGGCTGATAATGGTATTAAAGTTTCTCTAACTAAACAGACAGATACGTGTTGCTGGAGAGTTTATTGCGCCTATTCTTCTCCCCAGCTAAACACTAGGAAGTAGTGAAGTGGGCGATATAGCTAAGTAGCCATTAATGAAGATTTATTCCAGCAAAGAAATAAAGCATCTGAATGATCGTTATTAATCATTCATGCTATTTTCTCTTATATTATGTGTCCATCTCCTAATCCTTACCTAGACAGTTATTAGTCAATTTCGTTTGGCTATAAGAATACGGAGAAGGTCTTCCGCTATATCTGACACTGAGCTATAATGCTCCTGACTATTGACGATTGTTAACGACCTCCTAAGGAAGGCAGAACCGTAAAACTCAGATCTTTTGGATCAAACTAGGCTACAAAGCCAAGCTATAATTAAATGATTAACCAAACGTTATTGTTGATCTCTGCTTCCAAAAAAGTCTCGCCACAGAACACATGCGTGAGGCTTGTTGTATGCATATTTCCGGGAGAGGGGTTAGGCTTCACTAAGTATCACAAACTATGATTGATAGGCGTTCCAAAACACTAGGGACCGTGTCTCGATAAAACCCACACCCGGCTGTTAGTAGGCCAATTACTGAATCGTCACTATTTATCGAAACACGCTGACAATAGGATGCACCGCGTCCTTCTAAATGGGGAAGAGTAAGGAAATGTGAAGTGACGAAATTCCACTTCGGTGTGCACCAAGTACGATCGCAATGAGTTTTGCTAGAGGCTGAGTCTACGGTGCGCTTGTGTTAGTTTGTAAACCTTAGAAAAGGGATAGGTTGCCGTAAGGGTGTCTTTCATATTAATATCCGCTAAGAACTATCCAAACTTGTCTTCCTCAATAACAGTTGGACTTTGCAGTACTCTGTCCTAAGGTTGAGTAAAAAATTTATTTAGTGCTTAGGGAGCGTATTATGTTAAAATCGTATTAGTGTCCTCTGAGGTTCTATGCGTTAGGTCTAACAGAACACGTATAATGAGGCATACGTTTTCAAACGGTTCCCAGTCTCACTGTAGTGGGTACATTGTAAACAGATAAATTAACGTAGTTATAAATGATTCATTTAAGCGCAGGCGTAACGATCCCGCTACTTACTCCCTTTACTGAGATCTGCAATAGTCTTGATGATGAGACCCCCGTCTCATCATCAAGACTATTGCAGATCTCAGTGAAAACCTGCGAGCAACATTTATAATACAAAATCATAATATATTATATTATATACTTTGCATACCCTCTTGTCTTCTTAGCTTCATATAATATTGATAATTGTAATAATTATGTTTCCTAACTGTGAATCCCCATTATTAACATTACCTTACACCCCATCCTCATCCCCAAGCTTTCTAAGTTGGGATGAGGCACATTAGTTCATGGGGATTCATTTCTTATAACGGTGGGATGATGCCCAAGTCTGGTATCGAAGCCCTCAAGAGCACACGGTGGAATGTGGCGTGCTACCTTTCCCGCAGGGAGACCCGATCTTAACTGTGCTATTTCACATAATTAGGAAAAACGAAAATTTTATCAGCCTAGGGTAATTTAGGAACAGTCACATAAGCAATAAGGTTGAAAAAACTGCTGCATGTTTGACATGCTCATCGGCAATTTAGTAGTTTATTATTGGTCAAATGGATACACCATTTTAATGCATTATTTTCTGTACGCCTGTTATTATAGCTCTATCACTCACAGACATACCTAACTTTGACAGATCAATAATCAATTAACTCAACCTATTGCAGTCCACAGCTGGGCATAGGCCTCTCCCAGGCTGCGCCACAACACCCTATTCTCCGCCTTCCGCATCCAGTCCCAGCCACCTTCTTTAGGTCGTTCGTCCGTCTATCTGGGAGGCGTCCCACACTACACTTGCCGATACGCGGTCTCCACTCCAGGACTCGTCCGCTCCACCGGCCATCGGTCCTTCGGCAAACATGGCCAGCCCACTGCCACTTCAGTTTGCTTAGTCTGCAAGCTATGTCAGTAACGCCGGTTCTTTTCCGGATAATTTTATTCTTGATTTTATCCTTCAGACTCCGAGCATAGCTCGCTCCTCAGCGCGCTGAGCGACCTTGAATTTGTGGACCAGCCTGACCGTCGTAATAATGGTATGCAATTAGAGTAGCATAACCAATAGACTAACAGATCTCATTGACCTGATTACTCGGCTGTCGTGTCACGTGCAACGAGGAACCTAACATAATTAATTACAACGTATGTGTTCTATAATTAGTTTAATTAATTTGCCTTGATTAAATCATACGTTTGTTACCTACAGGATACCTAAAGGTCAATTCCCATAATTAAAAACGTTCAAAATCTAGTCGCAATCTCATCTCAGCCACAGTCAATGTCAGAAACTTGTCAAAAATGTAGGGAAAATAGAGATATTTTTGACGGATTGAGACTGAGATCACACTGTGAACATTCTTAAAATTACGAGAAGTGCCACTCAGGTTTCAGTATAATATGACTAGCGACCTGAACTTGCGACGAACGGTTTTTACGAGTTGACAAAACATCGACATTTCTTAATTATATCTAACAAATTCACATCTTTCGTTGCGTAGTTTACAAGAACTAAGAGGTCACACTCTAAACGAAAAGTGACTTTATTTTATACTAGTTAGGTACAGATTAGATAGAAGACATAGGAACAAACAGTTTTATATCGCGAAATGAGGGTGTGGATCAATTGAAGGAACAAGGGTGGATTTTAGTCAGTCTGCCGCTCCGCCCATAGCGGGAGAAATTATTTGATAATTAACTACTCAACAAAATAAAAAAATGGGTGTGGATATCTATGGGGTGTGTGTACTATGCGTGCGGCGTGATGTTATGTGACACTGTTTAACGAAGAACAAACAATTTTTATTCCTTTCCTTACTAAATTAATGTCAATTAGCATGGTCAGCAGCCTATATCAAATTCAGCCATAATTCCTTTTAACAATTTTACTTTAGTTCGTTTACTCTCACGATCCCGGACTAAAAATAACCAACGAAATAACCAACTTTATGAGCTAAACTATATAAATGAGTTCGGTAAGTGCCGTAGGGTTAATACGAGTTAGGGTTTATTTATTATTCATCCGAAGGACCCTTTGTTGTACAGTTATTTTAATTAACTTGCTTCGGTTGACATCTTCTATATCTTCTATACTTATAATAAATCTGTAGAAGTGAAAATTCTGTACATTGAAAATATCAAAAAAATAAATGGCAGGGGGTGTTACTAGACCGACACCGAACCCAAAAATGTGATTAAAAAATTTTTGTCTGTCTGTCGGTCTGTCTGTCTGTCTGTCTGTCTGTCTGTCTGTCTGTTTGTTCAGGCATCACGCAAAAACTACCGGTTCGATTACGTTGAAACTTGGTATAATTATTCTTTAATATCCTGGGCACCACACTGGGTACTTTTTATCCCGGAAAAGTATATACAATAAAAAACAAACTTAATTTTGCGGTTCGATCCCTAGACCCGATTACAGCACCAACCGCAAATAATAAGTTTGTCGTAGGTTAAGTCACCCGCAATGGAGTTCATTTTTATTCCTTTTAGTTTTTAGAGTTATTTAGGTTTATTTTTATATAAGTTGTAGGTATAGATTTTAATTTTAAAGTATAGGTAGTATATTTGATAGTGTACGTAGTAACCGTAGATTATTTCATAATACTGTTAGGTAGGATTAGTCATTCGTATAGATATTAGTTTTTAGGGATTTTGCTTATTTATTGAGTTTAGATTAGTTATCATCAGAAATAGGTTTATTTAGGTAGGTAGGTATTTAATTTTCTGTTATTGAGTTTTTTTTTTTTAATTAGGTAGGTATTTAGGTAAAGATATCATATAGGTACCCTCTTAATCACCACTAATGAGACACAATTAGTTTTCTATTGTAATTAGCCACAAAGGGCCCGCGAGATAGATGGCATTCTGGGGAAGCACATAGGTACATTTTATCCTGTTAGCACGTTCCCGTGGGATAATTTCCGACATCCACGCGGGCGAAGCCGCGGGCAGAAGCTATTTTAAATATAAAATAATATAAATCTATTTAATTAGATATCTTATTAGGTATTCAAAAGGAAGTACGATTTGCCAGGGCTGCCTTACGACTTCGCCTCCGCGCCCATGCGTAAGGAATTTTATATCAGGGAATATGAAAAATTCCTATTTTTAACCGACTTCTAAAAAAAAAGGAATAAGGTTCTCAATTCGGATGTTTGTATTTTTTTATTTTTATTTATGTTTGTTCGCGCATAACTCCGTCGCTTGCCAACCGATTTGAAAAATTCTTTTTTTGTTGGAAAGGGTATACTTTCCAAATGGTCCCATAGAAATTTCATCAAAAACGGTTAAGTAGTTTGGTTTTTAAACCAAAATTACTGGTAAAAATTACAACTTAAAAGTGAAAAATAAAAACTTTTTTGCAAAAAAAAACAACCGACTTCCAAAAACGACACTACAAAGTGAAAAATAACTTTAATTTCGGAAGTCGGTGGCAAACAACGAAAATGTGAACCCAACGACACAGACTTCCGAAATTAAAGTTATTTTTCACTTTGTAGTGTCATTTTTGGAAATCGGTTGTTTTTTTTTTGCAAAAAAGTTTTTTATATGAGGCACCTTTTGTCAAAATCTTGAAAACTTTTCTAGTAGGTAAGTACTTAAATGCAGTATAAAATATGTTAGGCGTTAATTGATAAGTCCTCTCATTGAATTTATCTAAACTAATACTATGAAGAGAAAAGATTATTTTGATCTTTTGTATGTATGTTTGTTTGTTTGTTACGCTTTCACGCTAAAACTGCTAAATGGATTTAAATGATATTTGGCATATAAATATGTCGCAATAAGATGATGATTAACAGCTACACAGGTCGATCGATCAGGTTAAGCTACGCTTGTCGCGGTTGATCTTGGATAGGTGACCATCTTTACATACCGAGCCTCCTCCGTGTCTCGGAAAGCACGTTAAACCGTTGATTCGTGGATCTTTGACATTTGCGAATTGTCAGAAGCCCAAAAGTCTGACAAAGCCTTGCGAAGCCTTGGGGGCGGAGAGTAATGGGTAACTCACCGTCCGATCAGGACCAGGCCCGTGCCGGACGGCGCGTATGTGTTCCACGCGCGCCTCAAAGAGATGTCAGCACGAGTGACGGGGCCCGATAGGGCCGAAGCCTGCCAGGGTAGCGGGATCGTCCGAAAGGGTTACCGCTGCCCTGGAACATAAAGGGCTAAGGAAGGAACACGGGTGGGTTTTAGTCAGTAAGAGTCTGACACTCCCTCCGCTCCTCCCAGAGCGGGAGGAGTCATTTGATGATTACCCATCCTCAAAAAAAAAAAAAAGCCTTACCAAGGGGCATCGTATTACCCAGTCGCTGAGTTGTGGAGGTCAGATAGGCAGTTGCTCCATATAAAATACTGGTATTCAGCTGCATCTGGTTAGACTGGGGCCGACCCCAAAAAGTTGGGAAAAGTTTAAGCATATGACGATAATACAGTATCTTCATTAAATAAATCAAGGGCAAAATAAACTACCTATATTTTCGAGATCGCAAAAGTAATGATTAACAGTTGCTATGACTGACACGAATGGTTCAGCGCCACGAAAACTGTAATTTTATAATCATACAGACTAAGTAACAAAATAGTAGTTAGAGATATTAAGTATGGATTATTAATAAGTCAAGCTTACTTAAAGACGGTTGTTCAATGGTTGTTCTTTTACTTTTTAATTTGAATTCTAGTTCCTAACAACATTTTATTGTTTTTTTTTTTCTGTCTGTTAGCTTTTTAAACTGACTCTACAGACTAAACGAATAAAATAGAATCGCCAAACTGCAGAATGAAAACGGTCAAAATTATACGCAGAGTCAACACAAAAACTAACATTATCGTTACGAAAAATGTTTTGGAAACCACATCCCATAACAATATAGCCATCTAGTGGCTAAAAATATCAGCGTTTTATTTAAAAGCTTTGCCCAGCATCGATGGTGCCATTTTCGCGGATAATGTGATTACGGTGAAAAAATAAAATAGCAACGAAGAATTTTTTTTTGGTCTTTTGTCTGGGTGTATGTTCCAGATTGGCACAAAAATGGCTAAACGAATTTGACTGAAAATTGGCACACAGATAGTTTATAACCTAGATTAACGCATAGGGTACTTTTAATCCCGGTAGTACGTTCCCGTGGGACATTTTCCGATATCCACGCGGCCAAAGCTGCGGGTTAAAGCTAGTTACGGTGAATAAAATGTACTTACGCCTACGCAAAATTATTTTCAGTGACGTAATTAAAGTGACGCATGATGAGATTAATTAACTTTAACCATGTTCATCAATGTTGGTAAATTGTCATCAGTGTATCAGAGTACGCTCATCGTTCTGGTATAAAAAAAACCGTTTTCAACTGAATTTCTAAACCTATAACTGGGAAACTGCTCTGCACAGCACTGGAAAGGGGAAAAAGTTGTCACGGTGCTAAAAACTTAAAAAACCGGCCAAGTGCGAGTCGGACTCGCGCACGAAGGGTTCCGTATCATTATCTACAAAAATCACGTCTGTTGTATGGGGCCCCCCCTTAAATATTTATTTTATTCTGTTTTTAGTATTTGTTGTTATAGCGGCAACAGAAATACATAATTTGTGAAAATTTCAACTGTCTAGCTATCGCGGTTCTTGAGATATAGCCTGGTGATAGACAGACGGACGGACAGGCAGCGAAGTCTTAGTAATAGGGTCCCGTTTTTACCCTTTTTTTATTTTTGAGGATGGGAAATCATCAAATGACCGCTCTGGGTGGAGCGGAAGGGAGTGTCAGACTCATACTGACTAAAACCCACCCGTGTTCCTTCCTTAGCCCTTTATGTTCCAGAGCAGCGGTAACCCTTTCGGACGATCCCGCTACCCTGGTAGGCTTCGGCCCTATCGGGCCCCGTCACCCCGTTTTTGCCCTTTGGGTACGGAACCCTAAAAATGATGTATAGGTTTTAACAAAGGAAAAAATATCAAGCTTTGAAAAAACCCGATGTTTCAGGTCACTACAAACGCGACAGTATTCGTATGGACACTAAACTCGCCACTGTGACAACTGAAACTTTAAACGAATTGAATTTTAAATGGCTACCTGATACAGTGGAAAATTGAGACCGACACGTTTTTAGCGTCCTTGCAAAAAACGAAATATACAATGGCAATCGATATAGTTGTGTCGTTTCAGCGTAGGAATAACGGTCAGTGCCCTTTTCTTAATATCCACAGGAACCCAAACAATAAACTATGAATGGTTTTACGTTATTGGAACATGTTGATTATCACCATAGATATTGATTTCCCTGACCTGGTTTGGCCTTTTGGCCTCGTATAGGACTTTCTGTTTTATTTTTCTTTCTGTTACTTTTTTAGGGTTCCGTAGCCAAATGGCAACGGAACCCATATGGATTCGTCATGTCTGTCTATCTGTCTGTCTGTCTGTCTGTCTGTCTGTCTGTCTGTCTGTCCGTCCGTATGTCACAGCCGCTTTTTTCCGAAACTATAAGAGCTATACTGTTAAAACTTGGTAAGTAGATGTATTCTGTGAACCGCATTAAGATTTTCACACAAAAATAGAAAAAAAACAATAAATTTTGGGGGTCCCCATACTTAGAACTGAAACTCAAAATTTTTTTTTCATCAAACCCATACGTGTGGGGTATCTATGGATAGGTCTTCAAAAATGATAGTGAGGTTTCTAATATCATTTTTTTCTAAACTGAATAGTTTGCGCGAGAGACACTTCCAAAGTGGTAAAATGTGTGTCCCCCCCCCCCCTGTAACTTCTAAAATAAGAGAATGATAAAACTAAAACAAATATATGATGTACATTACCATATAAACTTCCACCGAAAATTGGTTTGAACGAGATCTAGTGAGTAGTTTTTTTTTAATACGTCATAAATCGTAAAGTAACGGAACCCTTCATGGGCGAGTCCGACTCGCACTTGGCCGGTTTTTATGTAATTTGTTTTATTTTTTATTTTTGACTGTGTTTAGTTTAGTTTGTGATCTTCCTATTCTGTGTGTTTATTCAGGTCGTTAACGGACTTTATTTAAATTTTTGTAATAAAAATTACAGAAAATGTAGGTGGATCAATGACCGCTATTACCATTTTAAAACGGCATAACTATAGCTAGTGGTAGTTTTGTAATAAAATATGATTGACGTGTAAAAGTGTTTGTACAAATCTTCTTACAAAATAAAATCATTTGTCATTTATCAATATTTTAGGAAAATGTAAAAGCTTTTTGACTATCCCTAAGAATTTAGTATAAATGGGTATATTTTCCCCCAATCCTGATTTGTATTTAACAAAAACAACAAATAAAACTGTCCTCCCAATATAAATATAAAAATACTTAAACTTATAAATAAACTATCTCCTTTTCCACGATTTCTATATTTCGCAACGATACAATAATGGCTGCACATACGTCGGGGTACACATTTATCTGTCTGCCTGTCAACTTATATCTCAAATATAGTTGTGGAAAATTTTTGAAATAGCGTTTCTTTGAAATGAATGACTATTT
This sequence comes from Apamea anceps, assembly GCA_951799955.1. NCBI lineage: Eukaryota > Metazoa > Arthropoda > Insecta > Lepidoptera > Noctuidae > Apamea > Apamea anceps. Next base: position 3,256,657 of record OX637504.1, on the reverse strand, counting down.
TTATCGTTTCATATTTTTATGATGCTGATTTATGTCACATTCTAATATTTATTGTGATTCACATGGATACAGCTGTAGGTATTAGGTACCTATTATTTTCAGTTCGGTTGATAGTCAACAAAGACTCGTTTATATAGCACGTGGTTTTTTTTATAAGTGACTAAATTGATAAAGATTTTTAGAGTAAGTATTATCAGCAGTATCATCCTCTCTGGCAATATCACATGTATAGATTCTTTTGATCAATGATCACGCTCACGTTCAACAGTAAAGTCGTAAAATAATACTTGTTTTTACACATCTAACGTAGTAAAATAGTATCTAAGAAAGTACTGTATATCTCAGAATAACTTGCAACTAAAAATAGTTTTCTTCGTGTACATTTTTGTTCGTTTCCTAAAGGAAGCAACAACTTCGTGAACACTAAGCCTACGGCACAGAAGGGGCGGAACGACAAGCGGTGTGGTGGCAAAGCGAGCAGTTTCTTTGTCCAAGACACCTTTATTTAAGGGTCCCTTACCAAAAACCTTTACAAGTCCTTAGGAAATATTGCGTAACACAGAAATTCATCATCATCATCAGCCTATAGCATAGGCCTCTCCTATCGCACGCCATTCAACTCGGTTTTTGGCAATTCTCATCCAGCTGCTACCAGCCATCCTGCGAAGATCGTCGCCCCACCTAGCCTAACACAGAAATTACAAATATGTAAATTGTAGACTTGTCACTAAAATTTACAAATATGTAAATTGTAGACTTGTTACTACAGATTACAAATATGTAAATTGTAGACTTGTCACAAAAATTACAAATATATAAATTGTAGACTGGTCACTACAAATTACAAATATGTAAATTGTAGATTTGTCACTACAATTTACAAATTTATTTACATTGTAGACTTGTCACTACAATTTACATATTTGTATGGTGTTTCCGTTACAGCTATGTGGTTTAGAGTTTTGTGGTACAGGCACTCTTATACGATTTACTAATTCAAAGCAGAGTGGTGTAAAGTAAGTAAGTAATTATAAAGTTTTGTGATATAGGGTCCAGTGGGATAATTGCATAACACACTAACCAGTAGCAATTGGTTTCATTTTGATAGTTCAACATCATTCATTGCGTTATTTACATTGTTGAGCAGACAGATTTTTCGAACATATGATGTAATGGATTAGCAATATCCTTCGAAATGATTCAGATTGTGAATGATAGTGTGATAATAATAATAATCGTTTATTTGCCTGAAATATGGTGCTTACAGATGTCATAATACAATTCATAGTACTTCATATTCCGCCTACTAAATTCAGCATGCAAATTTTTGATGTGCCATGATTCATAGCTATTGAATGTGTTACGCAATTAGGATGCAGGTGTACTTTTATTGATTACTGGGATCCCCATAGATATAGGTTTACATTTCTATGGGGATCCCGCTCCTTCTGAATCGTAAAGCGCAGCCTTATTATAACACTGGGAAATTAGTGACGACAGCATTAGTTGGCTGCTTGCCTTTATTTTTCGACGAATCTCATTGTAGCGCCTTGCCACAATGCCTTCATGTTGGGTTAGGCAATAATATAGTGTGGGTGGTTACCTTGCATATAAGCAGGTAATGGAGTTTTAGTGAGCTTTGTGAATTTTATAATTAATGACAAGCGGCTGTCTTCGACTGACAGAGGCACTGATTTACCAGCCCTATTTGAATAAAACCTTAAGCCTGACGTACCCATACTATGGCATAAATTACCCAATCCAAAGTGCCAACAAATATCATAAGTGGTTCGACTATAGTGTGGTCAGTGGTAAAATGCACACGAGCGTAAACACAATCAAGACCCTCCAATTATGTTTTATTAAAAATATTAAATTATGGTTTGTATGAAAGTGCGCGCATGTAGCAACGCGACAAAGACTGAACTTTAATTGTGATGTGAGAGATAAATTAGTTGCCGAGACAAAAGTTGCTCGTGCTCCCTTAGGCAACAATATAGTGTTGGGGGTTCTACAGTTAGTTCAACTCCCAATAAGCAACAATATCTCATAATTACGTCTAAGGCCAAAGTGGTAAAGGACTCTCCTCTCATGCACGAGGTTTTGGGTTCAAATCAGGGCAAGACCAATGTAACTTTTACGCGTACAATACATAATTATGTTTTTTCTAAGTTTATCTTGAAAATTACTGACATCGGTGGACGAAAACATCGTGAGGAAACCTGGACTTATAGTTATAAGTCTAGGTTATCGCAAACCCGTCTTGAGCCAGCGTGATCAATGCTCGTGCCTTGATTTAATAATAGGCTAGTTTTATTAAAGGGCGTATTCAAAAGGGAACAAAACCTAGCAGGGGTATTCAATTTAAGCTAAAGGTTTACCTTTTGTGCCGTCACTTTTAATTAGAAGTAATGGAAGATTTTATTCTAGAAGCTACGAGAAAATGTACTGATGATTTTTATGAGAAATATTTTAGATGTACAGTCAACAAAAGAGATAAGTATGCAAGGTCGTCGGATATAGTTGGAGTTTAGTAAGAAACCGATGGATGTTTTCGAATTTATTTTGATAACTGAACTGTTTGTTATCTATTAATTAAATAAAATATCCAAAAACATCAATCCGTTTCTTACTAAACTTCAACTATATCCGACGACCCTGCATACTTATCTCTTTTGTTGACTGTACTATCTCTTCTGTACATAATTTGAAATTTCATATAGCTTCGATAATTATTAGGTTGGAAATAATTTTATACGTAGGAGTTCGTGGAAGAAAATGTTATATGTTTTCTTGATTAGAAATAGATATTTTTATATGTACCAACCCGCACTGGGCCGCGTGGTACAATCAAGTATTTTCTAACTGAACAGACAACTGTGCTTCTGGGGAGTTTGTTGCGCCAATTCTTCTTCCCAGGGAAGGCACTAGGAAGTGGTGAAGGGCGGGCGTTTTGGGGGACTGTCTTTTGTAATGTTAACGTTCGAAAAGTGCTGATTCTCAGCTTTGAATAAATAACTTTTGAGTTTCATTAGAATTTTTGGTTCTAAGAAATGCCGGTTTCCTCACGATGTTTTACTTCACCGTTTTGAGAGCAGCTGTGATGAAATAATTTTCACAAAGTAAAGTGCCTGCTTGAGTTCGCACCCCCGACCTACGACTCGAAGTCACGACCGTAATCACACGTAATTAACGTGTGGTTTCAATATGTTTTATTCTGTGACTGCATTTACTCGGCATTATTTAATAAGGTTTAAAACACCAACACCGTTCGACATAGCTTATTATTACGTAGGTACCTATGTCAATATTATTAAAGAAATAATTTGGCAGTCAAAAACCACATTAATAAACTGATTATTAATGTTCCAACTAAAAGTTCTGACCAATAATGGTTGAAAGTTATTCAACTTTCAACCATTATTGAAAAGGGCTTGGAAAGGGTAGTGACAGGCTGGAACACTCATGTGGCCGACGCACACAGGGAGGCTAAGCAAAAATTTAAGCTATGGGTGTGGTATGGAAAACCAGTTTCTGGGCTGGTTTATAATGAGATGTGTGAGGCTAGAAAAGTATTTAAGGCACGTTTAAAGTGGTGTCAAGACCATGAAGACCAAATTAGAATGGACATACTGGCCTCGCATCACTCTAGAAACGATTTTCGTGGTTTTTGGAAGCATACCAATAAGTTGCAAAATAGATCAGGAATTCCAGTGAGCGTCGGCGGAGTAAGTGAACCTAAAGAGATTGCTGATCATTTCAAGCAGCACTTTTTTGTAAAGTCTCTTTTGGGGCCCTCACGTACGGTGCTTAATATTGAGTCTGGATCAGAGGTAGGGATAAAATTTAAATCAAAGGAGGTTACACAAACTATAAAATTTATGTGTAGAGGTAAATCCCCTGGTCATGACGGGCTCAGTATTGAGCATCTGCGTTATGCCGGTCCACACTTGGCTAGAGTTCTTACAATGCTTTATAGCTTTTGTATGAGCCATAGTTACTTGCCTAGTGAGATGATGCAAACAGTAGTAGTGCCCATTGTGAAAAATAAGACTGGCGACCTCGCAGACCGCAACAACTATAGGCCCATCTCACTAGCTACTACAATATCAAAAGTGTTTGACAGTCTGCTTAATACACAACTAAATAAAACTGTCAATGTTCATAACAACCAGTTCGGGTTTCGACGTGGTTTATCTACGGAAACTGCAGTGTTGTGTCTTAAGCATACTGTCACATACTATACGCAGCGTGTGACGCCGATTTATGCTAGCTTCCTAGACTTATCCAAGGCTTTTGATCTGGTTGCTTATGACGTACTGTGGAGAAAAATGGAGGAGGATAAGTTGCCTGCGGAGCTGATAAACATCTTTAAATATTGGTATAGCAATCAGATCAATAGTGTACGATGGGCTGGAACTTTTTCCGGACCATACAGGTTGGAATGCGGGGTGAGGCAGGGAGGGTTGAGCTCACCCACGCTTTTCAACTTGTATGTGAATGGGCTGATTGGCGAGCTCAGTAGCACCAGAGTGGGTTGCTATGTAGATGGTATCTGTGTTAATAATATTAGCTATGCAGACGATATGGTGCTTCTGAGCGCGTCAATCTGTGGTCTCAGAAAATTGGTTGCCAAATGTGAGGAGTATGCCAAAGCACATGGTTTGATGTACAACTCCAAGAAATCGGAGATGATGGTCTTTGAGGCTGGGGGTAGTCCGGGGTATGTACCACCTGTATTACTCAATGGGACTCCACTACAAAGAGTATTTAAGTTTAAGTATCTGGGTCATATGTTGACCCCTGACCTCAATGACGATCTTGATATTGAGCGGGAGCGGCGGGCGTTGTCGGTAAGGGCGAACATGCTGGCTCGCAGGTTTGCACGCTGCTCATTCAAAGTCAAGAATACTCTGTTTCGAGCTTATTGTACAACGTTTTACACGTGCAGCCTGTGGGCTAGATATACCCAACGGTCGTACAACGCCCTTCATGTCCAGTACAACAACGCTTTCAGGGTGTTGGTGGGGCTGCCCCGTTTTTGTAGCGCATCGGGAATGTTCGCGGAAGCACATATAAATTGCTTTTACGCAACGATGCGAATTAGATGTGCATCTCTGGTGCGCAGAGTACGGGCCAGCTCCAACAATATCCTTAAAATGATCGCTAGCAGGCTCGATTGCATGTACATCAATCACTGCAGTGTCATCTCCCATGGGATGAAATAATTTTGTAATACAATAAACTAACATAGTTCTTAAGTTTACTAACACAATGAGTCATTGTTACTTGAATAAATAAATTATTATTATTATTATAAGTCATTTTGTCTGAAATTCGTCAGACAAATTGACTCATCGGAGAACCGCGCATCGGTAATGGAATATCGATAATCCGAAGTGAATTGTTTCCATCACTTTTTATGCTGAAAACGTTTAAATTGGTTTTTCTACGTAACATACATTTAATTGATAAATTAAATGGACGCAGTTCTAAAATATTGCTCGTTTTATTTTCAGCAAAAGGCATACGAAAGGACATATTTATAGGCCAACAGCTTAACTGAGATGTTGCCTGAGGTAGCAGCGCGGTGTGGGAGGGGTGTGGTGACGTGATGCGAGAGCTCAGTACATTTATTAATATAGTACATAATAATAATTATTGTTTTAACCCGTTGAATGCCGTAATTACAGACACAATTAAAAAGTCATTGTGTCTCGCGTGGATCTACGTTCGTATATGAAGGGTTAATGGGTTTTTAGTAGCATTGCGCAAAAATCGGAGGATGCGCGTAGTCCGACCAGACGAGAGGCCCGCCAAAAAGACAATCTTGCAATCGATAGATACACTTTACCTATGGTTTTTCATTGAAAACTTGTCAATTCGGAGGTCCCTTCTTTTCCCATAAGACCCTAGATAATTTACTGACAACTAAAGTTTAACATCGCTCCGGTCAATCCATCCTCTGGCGATAAACTTTTACGACATACACAAATAACGAAAGAAAGGTTCCAACCGAACAGCCGAACTTGAATATGTAACTTTTCAGAACGAAAAAACACCAAAGGAGCAAAATCATTACTTTTATTTTTATCTTCCCAAAATCATACCGACGAATTTGCAAATTGACACCATAATTTTTCTTAACCCAACTGATAAAAATGTCACGAACAAAAGCATTGTTCTCGGTCTTAAGGCCATCAAGAAAGCAATAGACTTTTTATTATAAGGCTCATAAAGTAAGAAGTAGTCGCCCGAGGCTGCCTCTGACCCTCCTTTGTACCGGACTTTTAATCAATTCACAAAGGAGGCCTATGAATAAAAGTTCCTCTTTTATTTAGCGGCAAGTACATTTTCGTTAGGAGTTTGAGACGAAAATGCAGAGTTATGAGTTCTGGTGGTGCAAAGTTCTCAATTCAAACATATTTCTTTTTTAAAAGCTGAGATGGGCTTTTGTTTGCTAATTTTGGACCATTCATCTTCGGCCTATCAAATTGAATCTTTGCACCTTTCTCCTTACTTTATAACATCTACATAAAAACATCGTCTGCTTGACACCGTAAATAACGATACTAAAATGTTCTAGTCACCGCCTGCCATTTTATCCGTGTATAATAAAGCAGGGCATCAGGCAGGGGCCGTAGTTCCATAGTTCCAATTAACCAGTCTACTTCTTCTTTCCATATCCTGCAATAGTCCTGGACCGGGGGTTATCCTTAGGTGCACTTGTATGGTGCATACAGGGATAATCGTCGGTTGGTGTCTCATTTCATTCAAAACGTCTAACGGGAATATGCGAGATGGTTTGGACTCCTCGTACGCCTTACGACCGGCAAAGTTCCGGGACCCCAGGATCCCGAGAATTGTCGAACACGAAAATAGCACTCCAGGTGGTTGACATTTGGAATGTGAACACGGCTTTCATTGTGCCGATTGCCGTATCGGCCAATGGCCTGAAAGCCGAAAGCCTCGATCGACATCTATCGAGGCGTTCGTTGAATCAAAGCGGTTGGATCAAAGACCTGATTCAGAAGGCAATAATACTCGACACGACTCGCATTGTGAGGAGCTTCCTGTCTCTGGAGCCCTAACCACCGGTAGCTTGGAGCCTGCTTCCGACACCGACGGACCACTATTTTGTATTTCTTTAAATGTGTTTCTACTTATTTTTTCTATTTTAACAAATATTAAAAAATGTATAAGGTAAGGAACTATGTAAATCATCATCTGCCTAGCCTTTTCCCAACTATGTTGGGGTCGGCTTCCAGCCTAGCCAGATGCAGCTGAATACCAGTATTTTACATGGAGCGACTGCCTATCTGACCTCCACAACCCAGTTACTGGGTAATACGATACCCCTTGGTAAGACTGGTTGTCAGACTTTCGGGCTTCTACCCGTAACGACTGTCAAAGATCCACGAATGACAGCCGGGACCAACGGCTTAACGTGCTTTCCGAGGCATGGAGGGGTTTCAGTATGTAAAGATGGTCACCCATCCACAGACCAACCGCGGCAAGCGTAGCTTAACCTGACCGATCGACCTGTGCGGCTGTTATTATTTAGCCAGGAACTATGTAAATAAATATATAAAATAATACTACTAAAAAGTTCTCGTCCTTTCCTTCCAAATTGTGTTTATGGCCAGACTCAAACGTTGAAAGAATACTGTGGGATGAACCTCTTCGACCTATAAATTGTTACGGCTAAGTACCGCCCTATTCCGCTGCTCGTAACTTAAGCAATAATCTTAGAGGATACGCCCACTGTCATGACATTCGGAGTTATTTTTAGTTCTCAGCTTTTTCATGATACCATTTTCGATAATCCCATCTTGAAGTGGAATCTGTTTTATATATATTTTGATTTTTACGGTGGTCTATGTAGGGGATGCTACGCTACACATATACGAGCCGGCGTCATTCGGCATGATTGAAATCGAAAACGATGTATGTATATTTTGCCGCCCTGCTGTGCGGAATCTAACTCCTCTAACAGTTTACCTAACACCTATGCCAATTTATGGTTAACTTAGATATTACATAATACGTATTACATAACTTTCATTATAAACATTTTCCCTACAATGTGAAACTGCATTTTAATTTATTATATTCTGTTGTAACTGAGGAGCCCGTGGCTAAATAATAACAGCCGCACAGGTCGATCGGTCAGGTTAAGCTACGTTTGCCGCAGTTGGTCTGTAGATGGGTGACCATCTTTACATACCGAGACCCCTCCGTGCCTTGGAAAGCACGTTAAGCCGTTGGTCCCGGCTGTCATTCGTGGATCTTTGACAGTCGTTACGGGTAGTCAGAAGCCCGAAAGTCTGATAACCAGTCTTACCAAGGGGTATCGTATTACCCAGTTAGGGTTGTGGAGGTCAGATAAGCAGTCGCTCCATGTAAGATACTGGTATTCAGCTGCATCCTGTTAGACTGGAAGCCAACCCCAACATAGTTGGGAAAAGGCTAGGCAGATGATGATATTCTGTTGTAGCTTGAGAACAGATTTTCATACATACATAAGCTCAGCACCTTCTTCCCAAGGGGGTAGGCAATAACTACAGAACTGCTACAATCCTTACATACTCCTTTACAGTTTTTAATATAGGTACCTTTACTTTTTATATTGTACAACATGGCCTCATTAGTCTCGTAATTAGCGAAGACTCGTCAAAACCATGTATTTTTTGCAAACTCATTAGTTTGTAATTCCCCAGTAATAGCGATATTTAATATATACCTACCCTAGTGCGCAATGGCAGTGATTAACAACGATACCCGTCATTAGTCAGGTCATGCCTCGTTGAGCGTCTGAATTTATTCCTATAAATGCTCCGAGGGTAGGTACTGTAGAATTCTGCTACACATAAAATCGAAAATAAAATGTCATTTATTCAAACTAAGCTGAGAATTATAGTACTTTTCGAACGTCAAAATTACAAAAGACAGTCCCCCAAAACGCCCGCCCTTCACCACTTCCTAGTGCTTTCGCTGGGGAGAAGACGTGGCGCAACAGACTCCCCAGCAGATAACATAAACTCAAACTCTCAAACTCAAATCATTTATTTCAATTAAACCATTTCAGGCACTTTTGAATTGTCATAATTAAATTGTCGGTCAGCTAGTCAGAAAGTTGAAGCTAGTAATTATTCTATAGTTTTATGTAGGTACTCTAGTATTATGTTGATCTCGTATTTAAGCTGATTACATCACTACACTAACTCATCACCAAGCCAGGGCTTTCGTACAGGCATACTTCACTTTCTACTGTGTCTTGCCATGAATGGAGTGACTAACAGTCTGTTGACAGTTTAGTGACAGTTATCTCACTACTGAATGGCAGTTTTCGTAATTTAAAGAACGTTCACAGTCTGATCTCAGTCTCAATCTTTTAAAAATACCTCTAATTCCCAAAAAAAAAAAATGACATTTGACATTGTCGCTGACATGAGACTGCGACCAGAGGGGTAGATGCGTAACACACTAATAGTAGAAATGGCTTTCATTTTGACAGCTCAATCACATTCATTACGTTATTTACGTTGTTGAGCAGACAATTTTTTCTAACATATGAAGCAATGGATTAGCAATATCCTTAAAAAAGATTCAGTTTGTGATTAAAACTGTGTTACGCAATTAATGTGCTGGTTCGTCACCACGCCAATCATCAGCTCAACGGCTAATATGTTCTGCCCATTGCCACTTCAACTTGCTTATTCTGTGAGCTATGTCGACCACTTTGGTTCTATGCCTGATCTCGTCATTTTGGATGATATCCCTGTCAAAGAGACTACAAGCATAGCTCGTTTCATGGGTCACTGAGCGAACTTGAATTTATGGATTAACCGTACTGTTACCGTGGGAAGCAATAAAAGAGTGGACTGTATTTTAGGCAATGATTTATTGCCGTTCTTATTAACAAGTCTTATATAACAAGCTTCCTGTAGAATTTATAAGCATAAATAGCGCAAACTTATTTAAAAACAAATTGAAGACATATTTATTGAGGAAGGGCTATTATAGTGTCGATGAGTACTAGATGATAAGCGACAATCGTAATATTATCGTTCTGGATATTAATTTACTAGCTGCTGCCCGCGACGTCGTCTGCGTGAAGGCTCTACAGCACCAAAAATACCTAAGATGCCAGTGTCGCTATAGCATTTTATGTAAACAACTTTTAAAATAGCATTAAAATATAAGTTTGGTAGTTATGCTGCCAGGAGCCAGAATGTAAAGAGAGTCAGGACTGGTGACGCGGGAGCAAGCGGCGTACAGTTGCCCTTGTGAGAAGCAACTCGTCCTGAGGTCGAGATCCGCTGCCCTCAGTGTCTGCCCCTGCGACTTATTGATGGTCATCGCGAAGCAAACACTCACGGGGAACTGTACGCGCTTGAACTGGAACGGGAAGTTATGAGGTATAAGGGAATGCGTGGTATAAATACTGCCTCGCCGACGCCACAACCCGTAAAAATTTCCGCCTCAATGGTGTGTCTGTGGAGCGAGATGACTTTAAGGCGGGTCCCGTTACACAACTTCGGAGGAGATAGATTCCGAAGAAGCATAATCGGGACACCGACCTTCAGCTTGATGGTATGCGCTGGAAGTCCACTTGGTGACAGGGAGTTCAGAAATTCCACGGGATAATGTGTGGCGTCATCTTACTCAACAACAGTGTTTATCGAGGTGTAGACCACTTCATTCCCCTCAATTTCCGAGAGAATGCATTCGTTAATCGCTGCAGCGTGATCATATTTGGGCGTCAAAATGGCTGAGAATGGCTCACACACCCAAAAATTCTGCTGGTGCGGTATACGACTGATGTCCCCGTACACACAGCGAATGAGTTCTTCTAAGCTGGATACCACTCTACCGAGAGACTCTGAAAGCACCACCTGTCCATCTTTCTCTTCTGGTAGAGTGCCTTCGCCAAGACTTAGAAGGACATCGGAGAATTCTTGAGCACGTGCATTGCCGCCGAGCCGAGCTCTCATATTAATAGTCAAGCGCAGCGTACGAACTCGTGACCACAACGAAGATCGTTTTAACGAAGTATTCACCTCGTCAGCTCTCGATCCCCGCGTCATCACGGTAAGCGTTTGCCGGAAATCGCCACTGAACAGAACTGTGACACCACCCATCAAATGTTCGTTCCTGCGGATGTCCTGCAGAATTCTGTCCACGGCTTCAACTGCCTTCCTATTGGCCATCGTACACTCATCCCATTCGATCAGAGAGCAATCCTTGAGCACGTGTCCCTTATCGCTGTTACGTGACACACCACAAACAGGCGCTTTGGCGCTCTCTAAATCAATGGGAATTTTTAACATGGCATGTGCTGTCTGGCCACCCGGAAGCAGTGTGGCAGTGATTCCCGACGACGCTACAGCAATAGTAATTTTGCCTTGCATCCTGACCTCTGCAAGTATGCCAGTGGTAACAAATGTTTTTCCTGTTCCACCAGAAGCATCCGAGAAAAACCCTGGTTTTGCCCAACGCGAACAAAAGTATTAATAGTCAAGGTTTATTTTGTACTAACAACATGAAATTGATGAAGATATGATCATCATCAATGAACTACTTAACACCGCATTTTTTTAAATTGTCTTCCTCAACTCTGCTCAAGATTTTGAGGGTTTTGTTGAAACTTGAATTTGTCAAAATGAACTATACGATACAACTTTTATGAAGAAAATGCACATTGCCATCTATGAATTTTAAGAATAACTAACTACTAACCTCGCCAACATGATCAAATTTAAATTATTAATTTCCAAAAAGTGCTAACATGTAACTTGATTTGATTTTTATGAAATCTCATAGATGGCGCTGCTTTAAAGTTGTATTTATACTACTATCATTCATTAAACTATGTTTCTCTGCCCAAGTTACTTAAATGGCGTAGTTTTTATAGTGTAAAGCTAGATAATAGCATGGCTTACTCAAAAACAACATTTAAATATGCGTCGTTAGATTACACGCTGTCACAGAATGCGTAAGAAAAATAAAGATTCACAGCTCCTCCCCCGTAGGTGATAGCGTGATAATATGTAGCCTATATGTTGACCCGACCTCTTAGTAATATTCATGCAAAATTTGAAGTAAATCCATGCAGTACTTTTTGAGTTTACCCCGGACATACATACAGACAAACAGACAAACAGATAAACAGACAAACAGACAAAAATTCTAAAAACTATATTTTTGGCTTCTATATCGATTGTAGATCACGCCCCAAGTATTCTTTTTAAAAAATATTCAATGTACAGTTTTGACTTTCCTACGATTTTATTATATGTATAGATTGTTTGGAATTCGTTTTAAATGGCATGGTTGACTATTATTATTATTATTTTGAATTTTTAACACTCAATATTGTTTATTTTATTTTTTTAGTATATCTTTTTGTTTTTATTATTGTATTACTCACATAGGTAGATTATTAAATGACATCTTATCTCTAGTAAAATTTCTACACAATGTATATTGTTTTGAAATAAATGACTTAGGACTTAACAAATTAAACTTCCGGACAAACAATAAATTAAGCTAGGACTTTTGGAGTATCGTCCGTCACGGTGGAGTCCGTGGAAGCGAGTGGTCATCGGGCCGAGCGGCGTCGTTGCCATGACGCGCTGATCACGCTGCCTGCGCGTGCAGGCCGCGCGCAAGGTATTATGTTGGGTTCGATTCCCAACAGTACCGTTAGTATCCACGTTTTGCTCCTTAGGTCACAAGTCGCGTTGGTTCATCAAAGTTCATACAAAAATGATCGCATCGATCGCGTACTCTCACGACGTTCGCTATTGGCGTTCGTCGTTCACAGATTATCCTTCTTTCTTTTATTTACTTATGAAAACACTCATCAACATCTACCTAGCCTTTCCCCAACTATGTTGAGGTCGGCTTCCAGTCCAACCGGATGCAGGTAAATACCAGTATTTTATATGGAGCGACTGCCTATGTATCTGACCTCCACAACCCAGTTACTGGGTATGATGACGATATCCCTCGGTAAGATTGGCTGTCAGATTTTCGGGCGTCTGACTACCCGTAACGACTGTCAAAGTCTCCATGAATGATAGCCGGGACCAACACGTTAACGTTCTTTCCGAGGCACGGAGCTTAGGGGTCTTGGTACCAAACGCGACAAGCGCAGCTTAACCTGATCGATCGACTCGTGTAGCTGTTATCTTACTTAGCCACAAGCCCCTCCTTGCTGCGGCTGTTTTTACTTATGAAAACACTCTCATAATTTTATCTTTTGGGGATTGTATTCAAAAATACTTCTAATTTAATATCAATTTATAGGTACCTAGTATCTACCTACGTATAAAAAGTAAAGTAAAAAGTGAAAAGCTGAAAGTAAGAAAGTGTTTTAGGCCATAATAGAACTTTCGTGTATTTTTTCCCAATTTTCCACTTCTTTCAAAAGAAAAATGGTAGGTACAAAAAACCTTTTATAAAAATAATATCGAGTTTTTCGAAGCACCCAGTTTTGTTTGATGCTTTATAATGTCTCTGCGATCTTTGATAATGTTAATATCGTGGAATCACGATAAAATTACAAAAGTCCCTTTTGTGTACATTTTATCAAGAAAGAAAATCTACTTTTCTCTACCGCACTATTAAAGGGCTGTCAAGCACAGTTTCTCTTTCTATTACCTAGCCTTAATAACTAAGTCTTTTACGAACCGACTTCAAAAGAAGGAAGGTTATGTTATGTTTTTTTTTTTTAAGCGTTGCTCCACGCTATGTGTTACTCCTGTATCGTGGGTGCGTTTACAAACGTTTAAACTCACATACACGAACAGCCAGACCCGGAACAACTACCTGTAGGCAATACAAATATTTATTCCGTGCGAGAATCGAACCCGCGACACGCAGCGCAGCAGTCGATCGCTCAGCCACTGAGCCAACCGTGTCGTCAGTCATCATGCTACGCGATATCTCCGGCAATTATTGTGAATCGATTTAAAAAATTCTTTAATGGGTATATTTTTTATTGCATAGGGAATGCCCCAGAGGTGGTCGGTCCCTTGTCGGAACTTTGCTTGGGTAGTTTTTGAGTTAGCGTGAAAAATACACATGTCGCATCATTGGGTGGCCGAGATGCGAAACATCGGGTCTTCTTTACGATCCGACATAGTATGTGTGGGCACTGTAGCGGGTACTCGAACGAAAAGATAATTAGAATTTAAAGTAACTTTAATACACTAGCGATTATCAACCAAAACGCACACTTGCGTCAGAAACAAACACGTGCGTACGGTACTGTGCGTTTGCCAAGACTGTCCGAGCTCGACTGTTCACTGTAGACTGTCGCAACACTCGGTCTCTCCGCCAGTCCTCGCTGCATCCCCTCCACCGACGTTCGTGTCCAAGCGGTAGGGCACGCTTGCATTTCCGATCACATGATTATTCGTTTACCCATCAAATTGTTAGATGGCGCTGTCCGCTGTACTATGGCGCCATTTATCCACAACACATATATTTTCCACTTAGTTTATATTGATAATGTTATAATAACTTCCTCTGACTGATATTTAAATAGCAAGTATACGAATTTGTGTGGAGTAGTTACAACTAAAAAGTGATAAATAAAAACGTTTTTTCTCAAAAAAAAAAAAAAACAACAGATTTAAAAAAGAAAACTACAATTTACAAAATAAACTTTAATTTCGGAAGTTGGTGGCAAAATACGAAAATGCAGAACCAGCGTCACGGACTTCACACGTGTTTTTTTTTTAGAATGAAATAATAATAAAGATTTATTGATCAACTAAGACTACATTACATAGCAAAGTACAGACGCCAGCACATCAAGCTACTACAATCTGTCAAATTTCTTTAATAGATTTTCAACTTTATCTCTAAAGCATTAAGGTTCAAGGTTGATTGGGAAAATTTGACAGTTTCGGGTAGCTTGACCTGCTGGCGTCCGTACAAGCAAAAAACACAAGCATGAAGTTTCTTAATCTAGTTAGTGGGTGCCGTACTGCTCTCCTAAATAGGTTACAAAATAACCTGTTTAGGAGAAACAGTTCCGATCCTCGTCATAAATGATTGATTTATAACAGCACGTGTTACATATGTATATTATAATTATGTGTATAGTAATTATTACAGCAAGCTACAAAATGAGAGAGAAAGTTAGGATATTAAACAAAAAAAAAACTTAGAATCTAAAAATAGCAATTTCGGAAAAGACAAATTGGCAAATTGTAGACCGTTATCATCTACCTAGCCTTTTCCCAATTATGTTGGGGTCGGCTTCCAGTCTTACCGAATCAGCTGAATATTAGTATTTAACATGGCTCCAAACTGCCAGATCTGAGCCAGTTACAGGGTAATACGATACTAGGATGTAAATTGTTGATGTAACAAGTAGTACCCTTATACAAAACATCAGAATTTCCCAAGGGGTTAGATGTGAAGTAAACCAACATTTTGAAGTTCGTTGTAATATTCTAGTGTCACCAACCGGGCATTAACCCTGACTTCTAGCTGGTACTGAAAAAGTCCTGAAAGAATAATCCTACTAATATTATAAACGCGAAAGTTTGTGAGGATGGATGGATGTTAGTTACTTTTTCGCGCAAAAAATCCTCAACGGATTTGGATGAAATTTCGTGCACAGATAGTTACCCAGATTAACACAAAGGATATTTTTATCTTGATATTCCCACGGGATCGACACTTATGCGGGAGTAACCGCGGGGCGCTGCTAGTTTTATAGAATTCAAAACCACTTAGGTATCACCACAGCCATGAGTTATTCCTATATAGGGTGAATTTTTTGAGAAAGAACTTCAGGCTTCAGGCTTCTCGTAGTTTAGAATGTCGACCTGAAGTTCCATCTCAAAAACTCATTCTGTATAGGTAGTTCGTGTCGCGACAAGAGAAGAGATATTTTAATATTCCGCCCACACCATAAGGATTCCACGTAATTCTTTTTCCATTTAAATCATGCATTCGAGATGTAATTGCTATCGACTTTTTATTATTAAATCCTGTTCCAATCAAGTATTTAATACCCGAAATAATCGGAATTGGTTCCGTCCTGAGTACTGAGAATTTTTCCGATATCTTTTTTACACGGTTTTATTTCCATTTTGAGGAAATGGAGATTCCATAAGCCCTACGTGATGGGTGTTTCCTTCATTAGTGATTTAGGGAGTTCTTGATTACTTTGTAGATTAAAATCTACTCTAAACTCATGGTCTTCAAACTAGAAAGAAAGAAAGAAAAAGTATTTATTGCGACTCGTACAGGACCGTAAACTAAACTAAACTAAACACAGTTAAAAATAAAACAAATTATATAAAAAAAGTAACAAAAGGAAAAATGGATGATCAAATTTATAATTATTTTGCCGCGAATATAAAGCATTAAACTTTCTTGTTACCTTAATTATTACAGTATAATGAACATAGTCCTCCTTCCAGTTTCCATGGAACCTAACCAGCTCGTCCCGCCATCTCCTGCGTGGTCTGCCGCGACCCCGCCTCACTGTTTCGGCACCAATTCTGTGCTATTTGGGCCCACACTTTGTCGCGGCAGACATGTCTCGCCCAGGAACTGAAAGGAGGACGCGCGGATTCGCGAATGATAGATGGAATCGAGGGCCCCTACCTACATTGTACTATAAATAAATATGTTGCAGGAAAAAAACGTAAAATTCACCATTCATAACCCAATAATAAAATCAGAATCACAATTATAGTTTTACAAACATTTCAACAAAAGCTGCAACATAAACAAACTGAATATTCAGTTTCAAAATCAAATAACCAGTAAAGTCTGAAAATCGCATCTCCCTCGGAACAATGAATATTCGAAATATTTCATATGTGAAATTCATTCCACGCCAACCAGCGCACATACGTTAGGTACTATTATTACCTAACGTATGTGCGTTGGTATGAAATATGGGCATTTATGCAATGAAACGTGGAAACCAGTGTGATGCAATGTAGAGGCTGTTGGTATAATAGAGACCTTTGAGAATGCATTCAATAAATAGCCTCAACGAGTACTTACAAAGTACAGTACAGTAGTCCATACAAAGTATGCGCGCCACGCGTCGAGGGCAGAGGGAACTGTAGCCGTCGACAACGTGCCGCTCGTGTAGCTTGGGCACTTTGTCGACAGCAGCCGCCGATGGGTTGACAGCGGCCTTCGACTCGTGTCGACGGCTCAGTTGCTTCTGCCGTTGACGCGTGCCGCTCGAGTGTATGAAAACTAAATGTACCTCCGGCGTAGGTACCCTAGTCTGTCAGCCCGGCTACCACCTTGCTGACTGGCTAATGTTTTTACGACAGCATGAACTATGCGCATATATTATTACTAGCTTCTGCAAGCAGCTTCACCCGCGTGGATGTCGGAAAAAACGTGTTTATCGACAAGCTTCCACAGTGAATACAACACTGACGACCGTACCTACGTAGTTTTCGGGTAGCCACTGAAAATCAGCGCTGTGCTGTGGGCCCTCATAGCACAGCATCATGCTGAGTGGAAGCCTTCTTGTCACAGTCATGACGTGCAGCTGTCGACTAGACATATTTTGTTTTTATTTTTTCTTATTATTAGAATAATTATCTTTTTCTATGCACATGCATACACGTGCAACACGTGTTTCTGTGATAAATAAACCTATTTTTCTTTCTTACACACGCCTAATAAAACGTGTGTGTACAGTCAACAGCAAAAGTAGATGATCAAAATCAGAAATTCAATACTAATAAACGGAGTTCGCGTCAGAACTGTGTGGCGTCGAAGTGATTCAAAAGTATGTGATTGTAAATTATACCAAACATTTACTACTAGTACGTCACTGTTACTGATGCGAACTCCGTTCGTTAGTATTGAATTTCTGATTTTGATCATCTACTTTTGCTGTTGACTGTACAAAGGGCCTTACTACTATAGGCTATTTTAGTGAGCATTTTAAGCAAATTAGATTACTACGAGAGACTTGACCTTAGCATTTCTCCCATAAATAGAGCTTTTATTTTCAGGCCAGACGGGTATCGACTGATCTCTTTCGTTAAATATTCTAAAGCCTATAGGTGATTTAGTGTCGGTACTATCGCTAAAGAGCAATGTTTTATTCTGATAAACGAGCCTTAGGGTACCATTTTGGGTCTAAAACGAGCAATAAATTACTTTTCATCTTAAGACGGGTGCGCTAAGGTAGCCCGCGATATTCAAAATTTCTTACGTTTTTTTAACCGACTTCTAAAAAAGGAGGAGGTTCTCAATTCGGATGATTGTATTTTTTTTTTTTTTTTTATGTTTGTTCGCGCATAGCTCCGTCGCTTGCCAACCGATTTGAAAAATTCTTTTTTTGTTGGAAAGGGTATACTTCCCAAATGGTCCCATAGAAATTTCATCAAAAACGGTTCAGTAGTTTGGTTTTTAAACCAAAATTACTGGTAAAAATAAAATTGCTGGTAGGTTACAACTTAAAAGTAAATTGTAAAAACTTTTTTTGCAAAAAAATACAACCACAAAAAATGGTAAAGAGACAAAGGTTTTTTATAAAAAATGTTAAATTGAATAGAGAAAGGTTGAATTTGCTTAAACAATTAGATATGTATTCTTTTAATTTGGAGCAAAGTACTAGGAAGTACAACATTGACACAGAAACCTTGCAATCTGAACTTGACCATCTACAGGAGAAACTTTGTACAATGACCAACAAATATAATACCTCTGAAGACCTAATGAGGGAATATGTGTTGGCAATGAATGAGCTGGTAAACTCACAAAAAAACAACTGTGAGCATTGTCTAACACCATCCAATGTGCCTACACCGGTCCATTCATTGTCAACATGCAATACCTCCTTACTGCAACCCTGTGTTGATTTGATTATTCCTTCTACAAATGGTTCCAATAAACCTTGTAATCAAACTTTAAATAATGATATTGTGTTATTTTGTGATGAGATTGGTAAGGACTTAGGTCACTTGTTGACAGATGAGTATCCGGGACACTCAATATTAAATTACTGTATGCCTGGCTGTTCTTTGTTTCATATTATGAAAGAAATTACTAAATGTAACTTTACCCAGGATACAACATTATTAATTTTTATGGGTAATAGGGGAAATGTAAACAAAGGAGAACTGCTTGAGTATCATAGGACATTATGCAATCTTAGTTTAAGAAAAGTTGTGTTGTTTACATTCCCTTACAGTAACAGTTTGCCACAGGAAGAAAATAGTTTAAGATTTGAATTGAATATGACAATGCATAACTTGACATATAATAATAGCATGTTCCATTTGATTGACACTAACAATTATGTTAGTAATAATTTATATCTGACAAAAGATAGATATAACAGTGTTATGTACTATCTTTCTAATTATTATAAAAGACAGATAGCTGTGTCGCTATCATATTTTTTTTCTATCACAGCCAAAAATTTGGCTAAACAACTTGCTTCTTTTGAGCAATGCAATGACATTGTAAATAATTCTGCTAATAATTTGGTCACAATTCATGACATTTCCAATAATTTAAATTAGAAATTAAGACAACAGAGGCAATCTCTAGCTATAATGTAAAAAATTGCAAAAACAGCTCAATAAAGGGTTTAGAAACAGTAAATAGTATCAACCTGGTGCATCAAAATATTCAAGGATTTATGAACAAAGATTTAGAAGTAGAATTATTTATGAATTTTAATAGTATTGATATTCTTTGTATAACAGAACATTGGCTGAAAAGTCACCAGTTCTTGTTCAATTTTAATAATCACCAGGTTGGTAGCTCGTTCAGCAGAATAAATGCTATCCATGGTGGCTCTTTAATTTTAGTAAGTAACCAGCTCAAATTTAAAGATCGTAACGATATTGTGAGCCTATCTGTTGAGCGTACAGTTGAAATTGCCTGTATAGAATTGGAGCACTTGGTTGTATTAAGTGTGTACAGACCCCCTTCAGGATTGTATGACTGCTTTGAAAAGGTAATGGATGAAGTGTTACACAGGATTTGTAACTCAAACAAGTCCGTTATCATTTGTGGTGATTTTAATGTCAATTTATTAGAAAACTCAGGTTCTTGTAGTAAAATTATAAGTCTGTTTCAGTCCTACAATCTTGTGAACCTATTTTTGGAGCCCACTAGAATAACACCTACTAGTGCCACATGCCTAGATAATATTTATACAGATATTATACCAAGCCACAAAGAAATTATAAATATACTAGACTCTGATCATTGCGGGCAAAAGATTACTATTCAAAACCAAAAGAAAAAAGTGGCTAAAAAGGATATCACTGTTAACCCCAAAACTGCAAGTCGCTTAGAGGCTTTTAAAGTTAAACTCATCAATAAATTACCAGTTTTGACAACTCATGCCAATCCTAATCATCTATATGATACTTTTTTTAATATATACTGTAAACAATTTGATTCCACCTTTATTCCCAAGACTATCTTGGTTAACAGTAACGCATCTTTCAGTGATTGGGCTACCATTGGTATTCATAAAAGTAGAACACGGCTTTATGAACTGTACAATGAAAGGCCTTATGTTAACACTGATGAATTTAATTTGTACGTTAGAAATTATTCAAAATTATTTAAAAAAGTCTGTTTTATGGCCAAGTCTCGTTATTTAGGTTCAAAGATTAAAAACAGCAGTAATGTAATTAAAACGACCTGGACTATTATTAATAGTAAAGCGGGAAGATCTAGTAAACGAGATACTGACTACAGCCTGTCTATTAATGACAACATAGTAAAATCAGACTCACAAGTCGCCGAGGCATTTGAAAATTTCTTTTCAGATATTCCCGTTTCAACTACTAAATCCCTAAACTCATCACCTTTTGTTGCTGAGTCTTTGCTGAAGGAAAATGTTAATGGTTGTGATTCGGAATTTCATTTTGAACATATTACCTGTAGAGATATAATTAAAACCTTTCACACATTAAATGTTAAAAAGACTGCAGATCTGTGGGGTAATTCTGTAGAAGTCGCTAAGTCTATTATTGACATTGTAGCACCTACTCTAGCTCTTATCTTTAATAGTTGTATTGACAGTGGGGAGTTTCCTGACCTCATGAAAAATAGTAAAATAATACCTTTGTTTAAATCAGGTAGTACATCAGACCCTACAAATTATAGACCTATTTCTGTACTACCTACCTTTAGTAAAATTTTTGAGAAATTAATTTTAGATCAAATGCAAAGATTTTTTAATAAACATAAATTATTACATAGCAAACAGTTCGGTTTTACAAGGGGTCGTTCAACTACTGATCGGGTCGGTCGGTCGGGTCGGGTCGTTGAACTTTTAGGACATATTTATAATGCTTGGGAAGATAAATGCGATGCCTTGGGCATCTTTTGTGATTTGTCCAAGGCATTCGATTGCGTTCTTCACGAAACGTTAATCAGGAAACTCCGCCACTACGGAATCAGGAACACTGCTCTGGATCTTCTTACCTCATACTTGAGTAAGAGGATTCAGAGCGTTGATGTTAATGGAAAAAGATCTCCCGGATCTATAGTAACAATGGGAGTCCCACAGGGCTCAATTCTTGGCCCTTTCTTGTTTCTTATTTATATAAATGACTTGCCGTACCTCATAAAGGATAATCATGATATAGTGTTGTTTGCAGATGACACTTCACTTTTGTTTAAACTTAAACGTCAGCAGCAGGTTACTGACGATGTAAATACCGCGATCTCTAAAGTAGTCCACTGGTTCAATGTTAATAATTTACTTTTAAACGAGAAAAAAACCAAATGCATTAAGTTTACGCTACCTCACGTTAGGCAGGTGAAAACCAATGTGTTGATAAAGGGCGAAGAATTGAATCCTGAAGACAGTACAGTATTCTTGGGCATAACTTTGGATGCTAAGCTTCAGTGGGGTCCACATATAGATAAATTATCAAAAAAGCTAAGCTCCGCAGCATACGCGGTTAGAAAAATTCGTAATTTAACTGATATAGAGACAGCCCGTTTAGTGTACTTTAGCTATTTTCATAGTGTAATGTCGTACGGTATTCTATTGTGGGGAAATGCCGCTGATATTCAGACTATCTTTGTTTTACAGAAGCGAGCTGTTCGATCAATTTATAAATTGAGTCCGAGACACTCGCTCAGAGACAAATTTAAAGAAATTAATGTTATGACTGTGCCTTCTCAGTATATTTATGAAAATCTTTTATATGCCCATAAAAATATAAAATTGTTTAAAAAGTACAGTGATATACATGATATAAATACTAGAAACAAACACAAATTTGTTGTACCTACAACAAGGCTCAAGAAAATAGGTGGCTCGTTCAGATGCCAATGTATACGCTTCTACAACAAAGTTCCAAGCCCCGTTCAAGATCTAAGCCTTAATAAATTTAAATCATTCATTAAACGTAAGTTGTGCCAGAAAGCCTTTTATACCGTTAAGGCTTATATCGAGGACAAAAAGGCTTGGGATTAAGCTGCTTCCAATCTTTACAATATATTGAATGTTTTTGTTTTGTTTTGTTGTTGTTTTTTTTTATATACATTTTGACATTAATGAATTTGATATATACTATATACTATGACATTTGCTTACTTTGTAAAGTATTCTATTATTTTAATTATTGTGAATGTGAAGACTATGTGGGTCATTTTATTTTTTATTTTTCGCTCTGTTCTGTTAGTTTTGTCATGGTCTGGCAGTTTGAGTAATTAATGTGGCCTACCCAAATGTCCTTTCTTTGGTATTGTTCGTCGAACCGTTGAGCTCCTTAAGTTTTGAGTTGAGCTGCACGATTTCTGACATATGCGTGCACTGAATGGACAGGTCCTCTCAATCTGTGTGGTTCTTTCCTCAAAAGACCATCTCAGACATCGACCTACATGGTCTTCATATGATCTGACCAAGATTATGTCTGGACTTTAAAAGAGACTGTGACGTCTGAGTTTGTTTCGGCCTTTCTTCTCAGACTAGTCAGATAGGAAACGCCGACTTCATCTAGTTTTAAAATATGATTGACGTGTAAAAGTGTTTGTACAAACCTACTTACAAAAATAAAATCATTTATCATTTATCATTTAACCGACTTCCAAAAACGACACTACAAAGTGAAAAATAACTTTAATTTCGGAAGTCGGTGGCAAACAACGAAAATGCGAATCCAACGACACCGACTTCCGAAATTAAAGTTATTTTTCACTTTGTAGTGTCGTTTTTGGAAGTCGGTTGTATTTTTTTGCAAAAAAAGTTTTTACAATTTGCGGGTCAGTATCAGGTTTTATGATGATTAAATTATGATTCGCGATCATAACAAATATACTTTACAGAATTAGCAATAGAACTCCTTGAGTTAGAATGAGCCTTACATGTTAAGATTTCATAAAATAGTCATTTAATAGGATAATATGAACTTTAAGACTTGTATTAAAATAAATAATCATTTGTTTCAGGAAGTTATTCCCATATTAAGCACTACAAATTACATAGAACAACCACAACATATACAACACAAATTACATACATAAAACATTACACAAAAGCCGTTATCGGAATACCATTCAAGCTACCCCTCACAAAACCGCATTTTTCGGCAAAAATGCGCTAGGTATGGCCCCAAAAATACATAATAGTATACCAGCTATTAGAAATAAGGAGTGTCTGGGATCCTTTATGAGGTCTTTGTTTAAATTCCTTTTAGATAGATGCTACTACTCCATCACTGAGTTTACTACTGATAAACAGAGGTATGAACGGTTGCGACATGCCAATCAAACACTTATGCCAATCATATACTTAATTATTATAACATTATTACTTATTTTATTAATTTTTATATTTTGTGTTTCACGAACTGTGTCCAAATAAACTTTTTTTCTTTTCTTTTCTTTCTTTTCTTTATGATTTTATTTAATTTAATATATTTGACATCCTTTTTCTTTTTTAATGTAATCTATTGACATGCCTTTATTGATTGTACCTTATTATTATTATTACTTAATTGCTTGTTTGTGTTAATTTTGTACGCCATAATTATATTGGCAAAACATAGTGCACATAAATCTTAGACTATATAATATCTGTTATTCTTAATGTTACTAGAGACTCAACTGTAAACAGTTTTAAAAAGAGGTTATTGAAGTTGTATTTGGCTTACCATCGAAAAGAATAGTAACTGTAATAAAATAGTAACGTGTATTAAATGTTGGCCAAAAACTTCGCTCTTCCAAGGCATCGTCTGGGGCAGCGCAGTTATAAATTAACAGTGCAATTCTCTAAGAGAAATGTACTTAGGGAGAGAAATGTCTGTAATTTATCCTAAAAGGTTGGATCAACCTAACTAAATATGTGCTTATAACATAATTTGCCTGCTCAAAGTAGGGATAAATCCGATATCCCTCCAAGATCAGCACTACCTTCAGAATAAATAAAGGTTACCTAAATTCATACGAGCTCCTTTACAAAGAGCTAAGTACAGCTTACAGAGTAGCTATGCATATTAGTATTCAGTCAATCAGATAGGAAACACCGACCTCGTCTAGGTTTACAACATAATTTGTTTCTGACGTGTAAAAGTCCTCGCGGTATCACCTGCATAAAACTCGATCCCGTGGGAATATCGGGATAAAAATATAGTATGTCCTAATTGTAATGCCGTGTTAGCTTGAAATCGTAACAATACAAAAATACAAATCTTTTTTCTTTATTATAATATACTAGCTGATTCGGCGAACTTCGTTCCGTCGCAGAATCCATTAGAACGAATGTATAGGAAAATTAATTAATTTCTTTTTTTTTCGTGAATTTTTATGTTTTAACTTAGCCGAGGTTTATTTTATTTACATGGATTAAATTTGAAAGACAATGACCAAAAGTCGTACCAAAAAGTCTCATGTAGCAAAATCAAAATATAATATAATAATTATTTTATATATAATTATAGTAATTATTTTCATATTTTTTTACGACGTTACGCGTCGGGGATTTGATTTTTGAACAGAGAAGTTGCATTCCCTTTACATGATTTTCCGTTTCAAATGATGTGATTAATATAACCTTGAATTTTGAAAGTGTCATCATCAAGTGTCATGAGCCTTTCAAAAAACATGTAAAAAAATATACTTAGCCGTTTCTACATTAATTAAAAATAACTAGAATAAAATAGAAGAGAAATTTAAAATAATGGCCGTTCGTGTATGACATGTCAAACAAAAAGTACCTAGTTTTCAGGTTATTTCAATTTTTTTGAAAATCTCCGAAACCCGGGTTTTGTTTACAAAAAGAACTTTTGTAGGAGCTAATAATGCTAAGAGTAGTCTATAAAAAACAAAGTTTGAATTTTATGCAGCACGATACGGGATTCCATACATCTATGAGCATTGTCCTTTACAGAAACAAATCATTTATCAGCAGTAGAATTTTCGTAAAGAAGCTTGTCCGAAGTTTACCTAGTTCTGCCGCTATGCAGCATTGAAGAGTTCCGGTATGAAGTGTACTGTCCATTCACAATATTATTACATCTCTGACAGCAGAACTGCCACACAATAGCAACCTTATTACAACAATATAAAGATCACTGCAATTTTGACAGGGTTGACCGTTGCAGCAACCCAACAGCAACCCTATTATCATGAGGTTAAAGATCACTGTGATATTGACAGCGATGCAAAATCGGAGGTAAAATACCGGTGAATGGACTTACATGGGTGCCGGTTATTTACAGGTACATGTTAAACTCACAAAGTCATAATATAATCAGCCAATACAGTTCCCACTGTTGGGATACAGGCCTTCTCTCTTCGAGAGGGGCTATAATCTACCACGCGGTCCCATGACAAATAGGTCTTAATTTTTTTTTTATCTTCTCAGATGCTGATCTTCCAGCTTGCGGTCATCATCCAGTGAATTTCTTCGAACAGCAGATCTAAACCCAGCACTTATGAAGCGCAAACTATGCAGGACATCATTTAACTGCGAAGACATGGAGGAACTTAATGTGGTAAGTTATATTTACCTTAATTACTTCTTTGCATCATCATCATCATAATTTCAGCCGAAAGACGTCTACTGCTGGACATAATGCTGTACTAATTTCATCATCATAATCAGCCTATAGCAGTTGACTGCTGGACATAGGCCTCGCCAGTTGCACGCCATTCAGCTCCAATTTCGGCCACTCTCATCCAGTTACTACCAGCTACCCTGCGAAGATTGTCTCTCCACCGAATCTGAGGGCGTCCTTACGTTTACCGATTCATGGTCTCCACTCAAGAATACTTCTTCCCCAACAGTCATCGGTTCTAAGGCTAATATAGCGGGCTCATTGCCACTTCAGCTTGCTTATTCTGTGAGCTTGTCGACAACTTTGGTTCTCTGCCGGATCACCTCATCCCGGATTCTATTCCTCAGAGAGAGTTAAATTACTTACATAAATTGTAATCCTACTTATTATAAACGCGAAAGTGTGTTTTATGGTTTGTCCTTTTTTTCGCAGCAACGAAACCATACCGCAATGTTTTTTGTACTGAATACATTAATGGGACGGAGAGTGACAAAAGCTTTTTACACCAGTATAAATATACGGTTCCTGTGGGATACATCCCACAGGAATCGTATATTTATACTGGTGTGTACGTAAAAAGTGTATGTAACAAGAGTACTAAGCGTCCGTTCAGTGCCAATTTGGCCGCGTTACCAACCTTGCTGAGTGGCTAAGCTTTTTACCACGGCATGAAGTCATTTTCGTGGTGGCAACGCGCAACCTGTTAACATGGATTTAGTACATGATTTTGAACCCTAGGAGGGTTTGCTGAAATTTTTCGAAAGTTATTTTAAAAAAAAAAATTCTTCCGGTTAGACTGGAAGCCGACCCCAACATGGTTGGGAAAAGGCTGATGATGATAAAAAAAAATGCTGTTCCATACAATTTTACCGCGTAGTTATTGCACTTTTCTATGAAACAGCAGATTTTTTTTGATTACCGACTGAAAAATTTTATTCGACGGGGTCGTAAAGTATTTTCCGTCGATCTAGAACCATGTGCTTACTGGATTCATAGGTTTCAATTTGTGTGTCGATATACCTCCCACCGTATATAGCTCGTACTGACACATGAGAAGGAGATGAGACACTAAATTCTACTTCTTGTTAAGTATCTAATGACGTAGAACAAGTAACCCAATAATACCCTCTTCATTGCTCCTCTCGTTTATCAAAAAAGGTTTACTTAACGAATTAACTAGAATTAGAACACGACTCGTTCCTCATTAATCTTATTGATCAACGTGGTCGCTCCCTGAATGGAGTGTTTATTTAGGACCGGTAGCTTCACTAGCGACCTCTCTTCAAAAAGCAAATGTGTGAATTTCGTGATTAGATCCTTCGTTAGTGGATCCCAATTAGATAGATAGATTATGTTTCCCTGAATTATGTGACACTCTAAATTTAATGAATTAGGGTAGTCGGGTCACAGCCTTCGGGTACCTACTTAGTGTGCATACACATACGCGGTACGTGTCAACGGCAGATGCAATTGCCGACAACCAACCAGCCGTCAACAACGTCCGCTCGTGGATTTGAGTACGGTGCTCAAATACACGACCGTCATGTTGTCGATGGCTGCAGTTGTCTCTGTCTTCGACGCCTGGTGCTCGTGTATGTTTTGTGTATGTTTCTATTTATTGTACGAGTAAGTACATAATTATATAAATGGTACACGACAGACTACCTGCAATATTATCTCTCCTTTCTCTCTAAATCCATCCAAAGGTTGTCTTAAAAAGATCGCTTTTAGCGATAAGACTGCCGATTGTGTCACCCCTTGTAAATTTCTACATTCATATCAGTAATATTTATGGTGTACATAATAAAGAATATTCTATTCTATTCTTTAATAAGTTTAGTGCTAAATTGCTCTAAACACAGACTGCCCTAGATTTCGACGAACACTATAATAGAGACCAAAATAGCCAGAAAATGCTTTCCAATTTTAGCCTACCCAGCACGTTACTGACATAAACGAGTTATAATATTAAATTCTGTACTGTCATTACAAAGGAAATTACAAGATATTGAAATTTTCAAAACCCGATCCGCTGTTATGAATATTAAATGGATGGGGAAGAAAGCGTCATTCATAAATTACTTTTCTTGGAAACAGGTAACGGAGTTATGCGTCAGACATCCATAAATTTAATTTAACTAAGTCTTAAGTCACAATCTGAGAAGTAAAGGAGTATTTTATTACAATTCTGATTAATAGAATAATACCAAGAGAACTGCAAAGTAATTGTGTAGTAAATGTGCAAATATTAAGATGAAGTGTTAAAGTGGTAGTGTTATTCGACTTAAGTCGCTGACTGTACAATTACGAGCATAATAAAACATTTCAGAAAAAAAACACATAATTACGTTTCACAAAAACAAATTTTCAAGTGATCTCGACAGCAATAGAAATCTATTGGACTCGTTAAAATAAATCATATGAGCCCAAATTCGAAAGGTACTACTACTAGCCACTGAAGAGTTCCACTATTCACTTCCTGGCTCCATCATCAGATCAGCTCCATGATACCAACTTATAGTTTTGTCTTCCGAACTACGTACACATACAAAGTTTCATTTCGATACGACGATAAGAATTGACTTCTAAGATTTTGATACATTGTTAGTTAGTTAGTTACAATTAAAACTAATAAAAGCGTGCTAAAAAAAATAGAACATTTCAGAAATAAGTTTATCGTTGGTGTCTGTACTAATGAAGAAATCATTGTATCACAAACACTAGCGACTTCCAAACCAGCATAAATATTTGGCTATTTTTAATTCGGCAGTAATTTTGTAGAACATTACTTTTGGCTTATAAAATATACGAAACATGACCAAACCATTAAAACGTTCCGGTTCACTTTAAACTTTGACCCACAAGTTCTTCTCCATTTAATAGCTGAACTGCGATTCAGTTCACTTCACTTGCCGGCGCCAAAGGCACTCGCTCCAGAATCACTTTAACCTACTTTACGCTGAAATTACTCTTTCATAAACATCTTCAATGCAAACTAAGCTTAAATATAGCATGCCCATACAAAAAGGTTGCTTATAAATTAACAACTGTCACTTATTACATGGTGGCCACTGACCTATAATAAACAAGTACGCTGGACTTCATACTATCGATGACAAAATGAAGACATTTGATTTTAGCCATTTTGGCGCTGACACCAGCGTGAGCGTCCGAGGAACTAATATTTTTGATAGCGAATTTTACAAGATGCGCATACTCTCAGGTTAAAAATGAAAATATTGCCTAACACAGAAATTACAAAATGGAAAATTTAACACTTTTCACTACAATTTACATATTAGTAAGGATTTTCCGTTATTATTCTATAGCTTAGAATTTCTTGGTACAGATACTTCTAAGATTTAAAAATTTGTAAATTGAAGAAAGAAAGAAAAATATTGTTAATTCTGCACAAACAAAACGCTCATTAGAAAAAAAAAAAAAAAAACTAAGACAAAATATACACCTACAAAGTAGTCAAAATCCTCGTACTCTCAAGCATATAGGTAATTGTAATTGTAAAGTTTTGTGGTATATGGCCCTGGGGCCCTGGCCATAAAACGTTTAATTTCATAAACGTTTAATTTCATGTCATCTACGCACCTAACGTGACCGTTCCATACTAATAACCATAATAAGTACCGAACTAAACAAGTACAGTCGAACAAACTAATTGGTTTACATTTTATATGTTTGGGTGAAGTCATGGTTATGCACACAAACACTAAACAATACGAGCGAGCTCTGTGTTTAGTAGTGTGCTTAGAGCAATTGTAATCATTCATTGATGTTACTAATTGAGATATAATATTTTGCATTATAATACTATAATTGTGTGCAGCAAATGTCTTTTTCATTTTGTATTCATTATTTTGTTAAAACATTACTTAAAATTGGAATTTATAACGATTCGATCCCGTTCATGGATGAGTAATGAAGTTTGCAATGTTTGAGACAGCCACGGAACTGTCAGGCCATTTTATTTTGACTGTTTAGAAAATAACTATAAGTCCATTTACAATAGCATTAGAAAGAAGTTAAAAAAGGTTATTTTTAATGCACACTTTTTAACAAAAATACAATAAACATTGTTACATTATGATAGACGCCGAATTTATTATGATCTATTTTTACAGCAGCTGTCACACTTAATTGTAACCATTTTAACTATTTATCTTATGAAATTATGTGGCTTTCATTTATTTATATTATATAACTCCAATTTAAAATTACAGTGTCAATGCTAAAAACCTAAAAGAAGCAGGGATGAACAATACTTGGAACGTTATTCGTTTCACTATAATTCTACCGAATTTTATTTTAATTAAGGTGGAATATGTGAAATTGCAAGGCGCGTAATGATATTGGTGAGTTACAGTTGATATTACCTTGATAGTATACCTACTTTAACTTAACTAACTCGCCTCACCTTTCAATGATTACCTAGGAGTAAATTAATGTAACTTAAGTGCAATACCTAGTTATAATATAGTATACCCATAGTTATAATATAGGTATATTATCATAAATGTATTATACTTTTTTTTGTCTAAGATGATTATGATAAAATTAATTTGGTCTAGCCCATTTTTGTCCCACTGCGGAACGGGCCTTTAGACAGATTAAAGAAAACACAACTAACAATGAAAAAAGAACATTTTATTAAGAAGAAAATATATTTTAATAATAAAATTAAAATGTATTGTAACGAGTGAGCATTAAAAGAAAATTGCTCTATACAGGGTGTTAAAGAAATTGCGTGCTATGGCACGCAATTCAAACAAAAAATAAAAAATAAATACCTTGTATCGATAAACAAAAAATAAATACCTTTAAAAAAAGTTTAAAAAAAAATATGCAAATTATCATAAGATGAACCTAATGTAGTACCTAATAATTAAATAGCAATCATTTAGAATTTATTAGAAAATTGATTAAAATAAGTTTTTATTTTGTTTAAATGCAAATTCATAATTTCCTAGAGTTACCTACCTACTATCGAACGCAATGAAATACCTATGCCCGAACACTTCGATAATGCCGGGTGAAGGATAGGTAACTAGGTACGTAAATTACAATTCCAAGTACTTATTTCTTCTTCCTTAATACAATTCCTATTCGTATTTCTGTAGAATACTAAGTTAGTTAAACAAAATCTTTTTTCTAGGTTTTGTATTTTGACGCTCCTAAGCCCGTTAAAGTACGAAGGGAAAATTGGAATTGTAATTTACATACCGTTTGTCGCGAACCGTTTTCAGTAGCAAATACCCTGCCCTTAGTATTAACTTTAATTTCGGAAGTCGGTGTCGTTGGGTTCACATTTTCGTTGTTTGCCACCGACTTCCGAAATTAAAGTTATTTTTTTCTTTGTGGTGTCGTTTTTGGAAGTCGGTTGATTTTTTTTTTTTTGCAAATAAGTTTTTACTTTTCACTTTTAAGTTGTAATTTTTACTAGTAATCTTGGTTTAAAAACCAAACTATTGAACCGTTTTTGATCTATAGGACCATTTGGAAAGTATACCCTTTCCAACAAAAAAAGAACTTTTCAAATCGGATGACAAGCGACTGAGTTATGCTCGAACAAACATAAAAAAAAATACAAACATCCGAATCGAGAACCTCCTCCTTTTTTAGAAGTCGGTTAATGACAACGCGTTCGGTATTAGGTAAGTAATTAAAGCATTTAAACAAATAAAGTAATTTTAATTCTAAACGATTGCTATTTTAAGTTAGTAGGTACTAAAGTAGGTTGATCTTGCAATAATTTTTTAATGTTTTTATTTTTCCTGAGTTTCTTTATTGATACTGAACCTACCCCTAAGCTATGGTACGCAATTTCTTTAACACCCTGTATAATTAAAAAAACGAAAATATATATTCTGGCAGTAATTTAAACTAATCATATAAAAACTTAGCAGCAACAATACATGGAAACAATAAAAGACTAATTAAATATAATAAAATGCGAAATAAGAACAAAACGAAAATCTAGGATTCATCTAAAATAAAATAAAACAGGATAAGTGCCCTGTTTTGACAGATGTGCGTAAGTGACAGGAATACTGCTAACAAATACCGTTGATCTATCTCTATCTTATAAAAGGAAACGTGAAAAATACTGAGCAAAAAATGTTCCCTTTCTATCTAAATAAATACTGTGTATTTATTTAGATATACAAAACACACAACCAGGGTGGAACGGCTGTATGTTATATCAACGTAAAAAGGAAACAATTTGAAATGAACAAGACCAAAAGCGCAACCTGCACGTCTAACATCAAAAACGCACAGTGATTCAGTGTCCTGTAGGGTTAAGCTATACCATTTTGTGTCGTGCACGGATGGGCAGCACGGAAAGGTCCTAGGTCGCCTACTGCTTCACCAATAATAATGCAAGAAAAGTAGCAGTCGTGAAAAATTATTAAATACTGAAAGGGATTCGGGCGTCAGTTTCTTTCTTAATTAAATAACATACAACATAATGATTGCCAACATTATGTTGGTTCCTTTTTTATTTCCATGATAAGGGCCTGTACCCGCATTTCCCTCATAGGTACCTCATAACTTCCCGTTCCAGTTCAAACACGTACAGTTCCCCGTCAGTGTTTGCTTCGCGATGACCATCAATAAGTCGCAGGGGCAGACACTGAGGGCAGCGGGTGTCGACCTCAGGACCAGTTGCTTCTCACAGAGGCAACTGTACGTCGCTTGCTCCCGCGTCACCAGTCCTGACTCTTACGACTTTACATTTTGGCTCCTGGCAGCATAACTACCAACGTAGTTTATAGGGAAGTGTTGTTGTACGTATTTTTACTCTTTTGTGTCCTGGAATGTATTCCTGCATTATTTCCTCTATTTCCTTCAGTCACATCTTATGACTGAACTCAGTAGGATTCCCATTAAAAAAACTTATATTTAACGTAAAAAGATAAGATTGGAAATATCAAGCTTTATAACTACTCACATCTTGAACCGCACTGCCGCCCGGCCCCCGACAGGACCCCGATTCAGTAGTTGTCAGTACCGCTTCGGGTATCAAACGGGGAATCTGTGTCACTTTGCTTGCGCTCAAAAGACCCAATTGACAACGTTTTAGAAATTATTTATTAATGTAAAATTAAATTTAGATGTACAAATAAGGCACCCGTATTTCCCGGGTGTCATCACTGCCAGGATCGCTCAGAGGACACGGTGGAGCGGGGCAGACCTCCACCATACGGTGGAGGTCTGCCCCGCTTGGGCAGAGCACCGCCGTGTCCTCGTAGAGGCGATCGGCATCGACGGCGACCTCTCGCGTCCAACCCTGGTTAAAGCCATGGTCCGGTGCGAGAGGGAGTGGGAGGCAGTCACCTCCTTCTGTGAAGCAGTCATGCTAGCGAAGGAGGTTACATTCGTAATTTAGCTAAATTATTCATGACTAATGAATAATTTTACTTTTTTATCTTTCAATTTTCTTTTTGTCCCTTTTTATTCTATACAGAAGCCGTTGATTTCGTATAATATTATAATCCTAATTTAATCATTTATTACCAAGCCTACGTCCATCAATAATCTAGTTCGCCCTACCTGAATCAGTTTGACAGTGCGAGCGGGATAGAGTGATACATGGCGCGGGGAAGTGGGGGGAAAATATGAATTTCAGCTCAACTATTACAAGCCCTTAATAAATGGTTTTGGTGTTGTACCGTTTTAAATAATTATAAATTAATAAATAATTTTCAGAAGAAATTAAATGCAGATAACGCAATCAAGACCCTCCAAGCAATATTTTTAAATTGACAAGTGTCTAATATTCCAGGTGGATTAGTTCAGGGCTCAACGCCATGTTATCGCGTTATACGCTTTAACCTACAGGTTCATCTTCTCCCTCTTGTTTTTCTTCCCCTACTACTTCTTTCACCCTTTCTTCTACTTGAATTTGAGCCACATCGCTTGCAGGGTAACCTGAACCCATATCTCTAAATTCTTCCTCAATTCTGCAATAATGCATTTTCACCGTGTTCTCGTCAGCATCCAAAGCAGCTCGTCTTTCTTTTCCCTCAGCAAGAGTGGCGTCCCATCGGAACTCCCTTTTATACGGATTCTTTCTGACCATTTTTGATGCAGTTTTTCGTATATAGTAATACTCTTGCATATACCCTTTTTTAAGCGATTCTCTATTTTCCGAAAAAAGACTTTGTCTTGGTCTTTGTGGCTTCTCTATAGCCTCAGGGAAAAGTATAGCAACTGTGTCATTAAAAATTGCTTTTTGGCTTTTCATGATTTCCAACATTCGTCTCTCTTTCTCCAAGCGCTGTGCTTCTAATTCTCTCAATGGTTTCTCGTGTTCTATTAACAATGCTCTGTTGATTCTTTTCTTAACCGCAATTGTTTTTTCTATTAATTTTTGTATGATTTTTTGCCATTTCTCTTCGGGGCCTACAATTTTCAATTTCTCTAATCTCTTTGCTTCAATTTCATCTTCGAGCTGTTTTTCCATTTCTTCCTTCAGCCTACGCTTTTCTTCTTCTTTTTCAGCCAAAAGCAAGCCTTCTTTTCTTTTTAGTTCAAGTAAAACTTGAGGATTTTTCTTTATGAACTCGTCTTGCCAAGCTATAAAAGATAGCATAACTTTTAATTCTCTCGCTATCATAGCCTCCATGCGAACGGTGTAGCTTGGATTTCCTAACATGAATATCGGTGGATTTAAAAACATTCTAAAGGAACCGTTAATATCACCCACTCCGATCATATTTTTGGTCAATGGCAAAGTATGAAGACTAACACCGGTGAGCATAGTCCCTGAAAGTGTTTGCACAGCAATGGGTTTGTCGCTTCTTAAGAGCAGATCCCAAGTTTCAAGACCCCCTTCGGAATTAGCAATAAATAGTATACTAGGTTTATACTGTGACCATGCCCCATCCGTCAAACGGTAAGGACGCTTCTTCCAAATTAGTGGTCGACCCAATAATTTGTCAGACCATATTGCAAATATTTTACCACCTACTGTCAATGTTATAGAATCAATTATAGGACTTTTTTGTGTGGTGACTACAGTACCATCATGTATTCTACTTATGAATGTTAATTCAGCAAACTCCGAATTCACTGCTTCACCTGTATTGAAGTCATGGCCTTCCCAAGTTGCTCGAGTTACAGTACCATGATGTGAACCAAAATAATAAATTTTATTCATGTCTTCTGCTTTTTGTTCTAAAATTTCACACGAAAAATATTTTCTACCGGTGCCGGTATTTTTTGGAGTATAAACATATTTTACACTTGGAAGAGTCGATCCAAAACTCTGTATGGAATATGCCCAAGGAACTTCTGGTGGACATAATTTAATTTTGTAGCATGGCTGTAAAATACGATCTATTATTTTAAAAGGTGAAACATCAGTTAACAACGCTGAAGGCCGCCGCGGTACTCTCTTTGATTTCTTCACTTTCTTACCTTCAACA
This sequence comes from Apamea anceps, assembly GCA_951799955.1. Lineage (NCBI taxonomy): Eukaryota > Metazoa > Arthropoda > Insecta > Lepidoptera > Noctuidae > Apamea > Apamea anceps. Next base: position 3,221,160 of record OX637504.1, on the reverse strand, counting down.
AATCCTATGTTATCAACTGATATATTCCATACCAAAAAATTTCCTTCAACTCCAGTAGAAATAAACTGTAGCGAGTATTTGTTATCTTCAATAGGCAACATTTTACCAGTAGGTGTACAAAAAAAATTTGGTGGTACCCATTTAATACCAGTAACTGTATGATAATGACAATTCTGTAGACTACTACAAACAGTAACACTTACTACCGCCATATCGTTCACAGGCTTCATCCACGTCATATGAGCGTTCATAGCAATTCGGTATCTTTCTCTCTTTTCGCTGAGAAGTTCAATTTTTTCGACGTTTTCTAGCTTATTTGTTAAATCCCATATCACTATTTGTCCACTTATTAAACCACCAACAAGAATATTTTCATTAAAAGGGCAAAATGAAAGAACCTTGACTTCTCGGGGTGATTCCAAATACAGTTTTGGTATTAAGCTGTCTATATGACTCCAAATCAAAACGGGGTTTAAACCATAGACAGCCCTTTGAATTGGGTCTTGGCGTGAGACCGTAGGTATCTGCATAACTGCCGGATGAGCATCAGAGTATGAAATAGCAACAATACCAGACCACATAGGATGAAATGCTGCGCAGGATACAAACTTGTCTTTAGCCCTTACGTCTGCAAAACATACATATTCTTCAAAAGCCATGGTACCAAGGGTGTCAAGATGTATTTTGCTAGCAAGATTTGGATAGTCATTATAGTACATATCCATTACTGCGTTGAGTTCTATCATAGACACAAATTCACTTTCTCGAGATGTTACGACACTATTGACCAATTTTATATAAGACGGTCGACGCGTGCGTCTTAGTGCAGCTCTGTATGAAGCTAGTCCTACTTCGTCAAGTGGTAACTTTTGGTCTTTATCTCCGCTATCCGAACTTTTGTCTTCATAATCCTCATCAGCTTGACCAGCATCACCGCCAGCAGCAGCAGCAGCATCTGCCATCTCACCTAAAGAGTCCGCAATCGATTGTGTCCACATATTTTTTGGATACTTAAGCTGAGTTTGAGCAGCTCTGTGTACAATTGCTGGAGTAATCTGAGATCCACAATCTATTCGTCGTCGCATAACAGTATTGAACTTTTGTCTGAACGGTTTTAACTCTATAAAGCCGTCCCTGACGGAGTTAGTATCCCTTACATGAAATTTATCAGGTTCATATTGAGTGGGAAACTTAGCATTTACTTCTAACTCCATTAAAGTTCTTGTATTGACAGGTTTCAATTCGGTGATTTCCCAATCACTTCCCAAATTTATCCAGGGCCTAGGTTTTTTCTGGACAGCTTTTTCTAATTTTTTTTCCTGTCTTCTAATAAATCTTTCAGATTGCTGCTTACAGTGATCCCTGGCTTTTTTTGTAAAACATACGTAAAAGTCGTCAGTGTGACTTGATTCATCTACTATGTAACCAATGAGCATGTCTGCTTCGCTATATTCCTCTATCTCCTTTCGTATTGGGAAAAATTCAGACATTTCACCACCTAAGACAATGGATTCCATAATTCTCTCCTTGCTTATGTATGTCCAAGGATACTGCGCATAAACGTGAATTCCTATTACTGCGTCTATTAGGACTTGTGTTTCTTCACTTAGAGTTATTTTATGTACGCCTTCCACTTCATATTTCGGAATGAATCTCTTTCTACGGGGTTGAGGCTGCGTCTCAAAGGACGACATCTTAGTTTTGTTGGTTTACACTGCAACTACTAAATGAAATTATCAATGTAGCCTTCAATTTATAATTGTATTGTTTGTGACTATAATGAAATAATCCACCAATCTTTTTGCTACTGAAGCAAATTCTATAAATAACCCTTTGACACTGACAAGTTCGAGATTATGACAGGTACCTGTTATTTTCATAAGGCTCGTCCACATGTTTGTATGCCTAACGAAATACACGTAGAATTGTTTTCAATCTCTCTCGTATAAAATAACTCGCCTTAAAAAACCTAATTATTATTGTTTCCTTTATTTAATGTGCATAAATATTGGTTACATTTTAAAATATTTTTATTTGAAAAAAACACATTTTCACACTCTTTTCTCCTTCTTCTCTCTTTGGGAACTTTAGTGTGAACGGACCATTATAAAAACCAGTATTTCATTGAAAACAAAAGAGTTTTTATTCGCTGGAAAGATCGACGACGGACTCGATGGAAAGCGGGCGCACTAGGGAAGCATTATTATTAAATTATTAAAAGCCTGTGATGTCCAACTGCAGGGCAAAGGCCTCCCTACTCTCTTTTCACTTCAGGGATGCATTAGGGACGCACCACTTAATAGTATGACAACAAAATTGAAATTTCAATGAAACGGCATGCCTAATCTTTCTTTTTGGATCTATCTATCTTTCTATTTATCATTGAAATTTAAATTGTATCATCATACTATAAGGTTAAATTCCTATTCGTCTCATAAAATCTGTGGCTATTCCACGGTCCGTATATTATCAACTACACAATAACAACAACACAACAACAGTATACCCTGTCTATTAGGTAAACCGTTTTTTGACAGATGGAACAGTGGTTACAGCAACAAACAATGCATTGATTGATACACGTACGGTATTATAATGTCTGTAAGAAGCCATAAATAAAATAATTTAATAAGATAAGTTTATATAATATATTTATTTTATTACGCATAAAGTAGTTCTAAGACAGCTGTCAAAAAACGATTAACCTAAATGAACAGGGTATAACAAGTAAACAATTATTATTATTATAAATTAAAGTCGCTTTTCGTGGCTATCAGTATGGCCGCGTTTTTCTACTAATCGCCGCAAAGGATTTTGATCGGATTTTCACAATCATTTAGAGAAATATTTTAAAATATTTCGAAAGGTTTATTTATTTACTAGGGCGATTCATTAAATTCATTACATCATTAAAATGTTTATTTTTAAGGCACATTCGGTGTCTGTCAATATTGTTAAAAAACTGTTGCTAGACAACCCGCAAGATTTGGAGGCATAAGCATTACGCATCGGGGATTCGGTGTCGTATCTATACTATTAGTCCAAATATATATAATTGTTTTTTTTTCAGGATGGGAAATCATCAAATGACTCCTCCCGCTCTGGGTGGAGCAGAAGGGAGTGTCAGACTCTTACTGACTAAAACCCACCCGTTTTCCTTCCTTAGCCCTTTATGGTCCAGGGCAGCGGTAACCCTTTCGGACAATCCCGCTACCCGTCCAAACATATTTGAGAGGATATCATTTTCTTAGTAGAATGTGGTTGATCAGAAAATTTAATATAAATTATAAGTAAATGATAATTATGGAAATAACTTGTATTGATGAAAGTCCCGGAAGAGGGGTAGGGGTAGGCAAAGGGGAGTTGTTTTGAAGGGTGACTTTTTTACGATTTCCGGCTAAGCTCGTATCGGTAAAAGTTAAATGTAAAAGTTGTAGATGGGTAAAATATGTATAACTTTTGTATTTACAAATTTCCAACATAACCTCATGAGTTCCAAAATCGGTTTGACCCTGGACTATTAGTTCATCATGCAGCAGCAATGTTTTTTTGCTGCTTGCGCTAAGATATAGATGATCTTGTGAAGACCGCAGGAATCCACTCGATGCGAGAAGCACAGAACCGGTCGATGTGGCGATGCTTGGGGCAGGCCTATGTCCAGCAGTGGACATCTTTTGGCTGCAATAATAATGATGATGATGACTGCTTAATTGTTTAGGTGTCGTTTAGTGTACACGCCACACGGGCATACAGTGCGACAAGAATCTTTAGGCGCTTGGATGATATTGACAGGAGGGCGCTATTGGTTAACATTTGCGAAATAGTTTTGTGAAATTGTATTGTAAAAACAACATGGGTGGCGTTAGTTCCGATTATTGCCACGGTCCAAATGATTCTTGTACAACTATTATATACGTAAGTGAAAGTAGGCACAGTCTGTTTACAGTTACTTTACCTCTGACAGCAACAACATAACAGCACCCTTATTGTCACGAGAATAAAGATCACAATGGTTTTGACAGACTTGTCAATGGCAGCAAACCAACAGTAACCTTATCATAATGAAAATAAAGATCACTGTGATTTGGACAGCGATGCAGGGGTAAAAGGACTGTAGTGAAGTCACAAATCGCAAATTAAAACATCGTTTTGTTTCTGACAATCGTTTGAAGATGACAGTGACAGAACGATGTTGTAATATATGTTTAGCGCTGACATGTGCAAGCGGGCCTAAGAATGAAAATAAAAACCATTCGATAAAAATATTATTATATTTTTTAAATGGAAAATGAACAGAAAAATTGTTACTTTACAAATAATAATGATTAACTATTAGGTAGGTATCCACCATTTTTCTACTTTACAACAAAAAAACAGTATTAAAATGAAAACACTTCATAGGCTAGCGTTTTTTATTTACAATATAAAGAATATTGTAAATAAAAAACGCTAGCCTATGAAGTGTTTTCATTTTCCTATTAATAACAAAAAAATAATCTAAATAAAAATAAAGATACTACAAACAATATATATAAAAAACATATACTTATTTATGAAGTGATCTACATGGGTCACAAAAAACTTAGTTATAATTACTTATTTATTAAACATGTAAGAAACTAAACTGAATAACGTATCGACATTATAACATGTTCTGCAAATAAGTTCTAAGATAAATCCACAGACTCATCTTCTTCTTCTTCCTCTATGAGATTCTTAGGTATCTCTTGCGCAGGTCTCGACGTCAGGTCTACTCCTAATTCCTCCCGAATTCTTAAACAATGCATTTTCACGATACGTTCGTGAGCATTTAGGGCAGCCCGTCTTTCTTTACCCTCAGCAAGAGTGGCATCCCACCTGAACTCTACCCGATACGGATTTTTCTTAACTCTTTTCGATGCAGTTTTTTTTGTGTGCTTGTATTCTTCTAGATATTGTTTTTTTAGGGCCTCTTTATTATCTGAAAGCAGACTCTTCTTTGGTTTCGGTGGTTTCTTTATAGCCTCGGGGAAAAGAATAGCAACAGTGTCATTGAAAATAGCTTTTTGGTTTTTCATAATTTCCAGCATACGTCTTTCTTTCTCTAAACGCTGTGCTTCTAATTCTCTCAATGGTTTTTCGTGTTCTATTAACAATGCTCTGTTAATTCTTTTCTTAACTGCAATTGTTTTTTCTATTAATTTTTGTATGATTTTTTGCCATCTCTCTTCCGGGCCGACAAATTTCAATTTTTCTAATCTTCTTGCTTCGACTTCTTCATCGTGCTTTTTTCCCAACTCTTCCCTCTGCTTACGCTTTTCTTCCTCTTTTTCAGCCAAAAGCAAACCTTCTTTCTTTATTATTTCTTCTAAAATGTGAGGATATTTTTTTATGAAATTGTCTTGCCAATTAATAAAAGATTGCATTACTTTTAATTCTCTCGCAATCATAGCCTCCATACGAACTTTATAGCCTGAGTTTTCCAACATAAATATTGGTGGATTTAAAAACATTCTAAAGGAACCATTAACGTCACTCACCCCGATTATATTTTTGGTCAATGGCAAAGTATGAAGACTAATACCGGTAAGCATAGTTCCTGACAGTGTTTGCACAGAAATAGGTTGATCGCTTCTTAGCAGCAAATCCCAGGTTTCAAGGCCCCCTTCAGAATTAACTACAAAAAGTATACTAGGTTTATACTGTGACCATGTTCCGTCCGTCAAACGGTAAGGACGCTTTTTCCAAATGATTGGTCGTCCCAACAATTTGTCAGACCAAATTGCAAATATTTTACCACCTACTGTCAATGTTATAGAATCAATTAGAGGATTTTTATGAGTGGCGACTATAGAACCATCATGGATTTTGCAGCGAAATGTTATATCAGCATACTCAGAATTCACTGCCTCGCCAGTGTTGAACTCATGACCTTCCCAAGTAGCTCGTGTTACAGTACCGTGTTGCGAACCGAAGTAAAATATTGAATTTATGTCTTCTTCTTTTTGTTCCAAAACTTCACAAGTAAAATATTTTCTACCTGTGCCGTTATTTTTTGGAGTATAAACATATTTAACACTTGGAGGGGTCATACCAAAAGTCTGTATCGAATATGTCCAGACTTGACCTGCTTCACCTAATATGATTTTGTAGCATGGCTGTAAAATACGATCTAATATTTTAAATGGTGAAAAGTCAGTTAGCAACCCTGATGGCCTTCGCGCAATCCTTTTAGATTTCTTAACTTTCTTGTCTTCAACAAATCCTATATTGTCAACTGACATATTCCATACCAAAATACTACCGTTCGGAGAAGTAGATATAAACTGTAACGATAATTTGTCATTTGGTGTAGGAATTGTTTTTCCCGTATGTGTTACTATAAAATTTGGTGACATCCATTTGATAGCAGATACTGAATTTAAATGACAATTCTGCAAACTGCTACAAACAGTAGCATTTACCACCGCTCTATCTTCCACAGACTTCATCCACCCCATATGAGCGTTCATCGCTATTCGATATTTTTCTCTCGTTTCAGTCAGGGTTTCAATCTTTTCGACATTTTCGAGCTTATTAGTTAAATCCCATATCACTATTTGTCCACTAACTAAACCACCAACCAGAATATTTTCATTAAAAGGACAAAATGAAAGAACCTTGACTTCACGAGGTGCTTCCAAACACAGTTTTGGTATTAAGCTATCTATATGACTCCAAATTAGAACAGGATTTAAACCATAGACGGCTCTTTGAATTGGGTCCTGGCGTATTGTCGTATTTGTCTTCATTACAGTTGGAATGCTATCGGCGTACGAAATTGCTACAATACCAGACCACATTGGATGAAATGCTGCGCAGGATATATACTTGTCTTTAGCCCTTACGTCTGTAAAACAAACATACTCTTCAAAACTCTTGGTATCAAGTGCGTTAGTATGTATTTGGTTAGCGAGGTTAGCATAGTCATTATTATATATATCCATTACTGCGTTGAGTTTTATTATGGACTCTATTTCACTTTGTCGCGATGTGACGTAACTATTGATCTTTTTTACATAAGATGGTCGACGCATACGTGTCAATGCAGCTTTATATGTAGCTAATCCCACTTCATCATGTGGTTGCTTGTGTAGTTGATCTTCTTCATCAGAACTTTTATCCCCATCATCCACGATTTCTGGGCCCACTTGACTAGCATCACCGCCACCTTCGATATCTTCTATTTGACCTAAAGCATCTGCGATGGATTGTGTCCACTTATTTTTTGGATAAGTAAGCTGAGTTTGTGCATCTCTATCAACATGTGCTGGAGTAATCTGAGATCCACAATCAACCCTCCGTCGGAAAACATTATTGTACTTTTCTCTGTACGGTGTCAACTCTATAGAACCATCTCTGATAGAGTATGCATCCCTTACATCAAATTTTCTGGGTTCATATTCCATGGGAAACTTAGTTTTTATCTCTATCTCAAATAAATTTCTAGTATTGATTGGTACCTGTTCAATAATTTCTGCATCACTTCCCAAACTTTTCCACGGTCTAGGTTTTTTGTGAACAGCTTTTTCTAATTTTTTTTCCTGCCTTCTAATAAATTTGTCAGATTGTTGCTTGCAGTGATCCCTGGCTTCTAGTGTACAACATACGTAAAAATCATCAGTGTTGGTTGATTCGTCTACTATGTAACCTATGAGCACCTCATTTTCGCTGTATTCTTCAAGTTGCTCACGAATTGGAAAAAAATCTGACAGTTCGCCACCCATGTCTATCGATTCCATGATTTTAGCTTTGCTTACATTCTTCCAAGGGTACTGGGCATAAACATGAGTTCCGACTACTGTTTCTATATGCATCTGTGTTTCTTCACCTAAAGTTACTTTATATACACCTTCAACTTCATATTTTGGAATGAACCTCTTTCTACGAAGTGTCTGTGTGCCCATCTTCGACATCTCAGTTTCCTCTGTTTGCACTGCAACCAAACAACGTAATTATGAATGTGAAATTCCATTTTAATTATAATCTCGATGGTTATTTATAGTTATTTGTATTATTTTATTTGTGTCAACCTATGACGTTTGTTCCTTTGACATGCCACTGTTTTTTAAAACTTGTCTTTTAATTAATGCAAAAGAGTTTATATACATGTTTAATTTTTGTGTGCATTTAATTATGTGGTTTAACTTAATTTTATGATTGTATGGCATGTGTAATTACTAATATTGACTAATAACTTGTATGTGTGGTGCAAACTGATAATACAAGTTGGTTAATAAATAAACAAATATTTTTTGTGCCAGATTATTTAGTTCCATAACCATTTGAGTTCAATTGAGGAATACCTTCAATTTACGATTCAGCGTGACAAAGCGCATCAGTGTGAATAGTACCATAACGTTTTAAAACACTCGAATGTACAATTGTTCCCTCTATGAAAACAGAAGAAACCTTTATTTACCAAGTGTGTGACGTCCATCTATTTAGTAAGCTCTCATTATTTATTAAAATGCGTCAGTTACTTTAACATCCTTTGTCACAAAACTGTCTACGATGTTTACTATATAACCCTTATCATACTCAAAGTATCAGAGTTGTAATCTCATGGGGCATCCCGACATCTGTCTCCCGACTTACATCCGATACCTTTGGAGCAGCTTGGGTTAACTGTTATGAAAGTGTCTACGGAATTTGTTATTATTATGTTACTCGCAATATGAATATACCAAACCTATTATTTAGCTCCATAGCTTAACACCGAGTACTGAAACCGTATTCAATTTGATCAAATCTTGTTGGTTGTTATTTTGTGGAATACAACAGCTATCATTAGATTACTCAAATAGTGTTCTGATTAGATTTTTGATCAGGCAGTTTTATGAGTATCAAAATCAATTTATATATTTTACAATTTTGGAACGAAGTTCCTTATCGCGCGTTGTGAAAGGGAGCTAGACGGAAAAAATTAAGACCAAAAGTTGTAACGACACTTTTTGCTATAGTTGTAAGCCGTGCGGCGTGCGCGTGTTTCTCTGTCTGTCCCTCTCTCTCTCTTTGAACTTCCTTCCATCCGGGTGTCCCTTGACACCTCTCAAGTTTTTTCTCTTAGGTTTGTAAGTTCTGCTTATACTTCGTTGCAATTTTAAACTTTTATTATAAATAATATCTTGACTCTAACCATTTTGTAAATTAACATGTTCTATTTAAGAGAGCCGGGTGATCTATAACTCAGGACCTTCCTATCTCAGATACCTATCTCTACTAAGGATTGTACATTCTATAAACTAGTCCCTGTAATATGAAGTTGAAATACATAAAGATTTATGATTATGATCAGGCTTTCAGTACAAGAGGGCAATTTTCTAAAAACCTTATGATTTATAATTACAGCTCCACAAGTCATCCAATGATGTATTTATTTATTTTTTTAAAAACGTTTCCGCACACTATGAATTACTCCTGTATCGTGGGTGCGTTTAGAAAGATTTAAACTCATATACACAAACAGCCAGACCCGGAACAACTACCTGTAGGCAATACAAATATTTGTTCTGTGCGGGAATCGAAACCGCGCAGCAGTCGATCGCTCAGCCACTGCGCCAATCGTGTCGTCACAATTTATTTTATAAAATAAGATTTCTAAATTAAAACATGATAACTAAAGTGACATACATGTTATCATTTTTAGTACCCTAATTGCGTAACACACAATTAATCGGAATCGGTTTCATTTTGACAGTTCAACAACATTCATTGAGTTGTGTGTTGAGCAGACAAATTTTTCGAATTTATGAAGCAATGGATTAGCAATTTGCTTCAAAATGATTCAGGTTACTATTGATTGTGTGTTACGCAATTAGGGTGCTGGTTTGTACCATACCGTATCTGCACTAATACATATTATCCAGTCAGCAAGGTATAAAGCCAACAGGCAGCACTTCACTTAACTTCATCAAATTTTCTGATCATTTTATGTATGTATACAACTGAGTTATGTTGACCTGGTAGCGTGAATATTAGGAGGACTGACGGGTGCGCCAGTTAAACCTGGTCGGATTATTGACTTGCTTTACCTGCTTGGACCAGAGTTTCATGTGGTTTCTCTTCCTGAATGGGTGTCTTCTTAGCCTCATCTTCATCTTCATCATAACTGGTCTCTGAGGAGGAATTACGACGTGGTATTGGCTGTGGTTCTTCTTCACTGTCTTCCGAATCCTCGAACATAGTGTTAAAGTTCTACTGCCTGAAAACATAGTAAGAATATTTTTATTTTTTGTAGGTAGGTAATTATTGAGCATATTTCATCAGTTTCCGGTCCATTAATTTGATTTGAGAGCAAGGTCACAATTATTTACGAAGAAATTCGAAGAGAGATTATTATTCATTTAATTATCAGGACGTAGAGATGCGGCCACCAGCCGCATCTCTACGTCCAAGCGCGCAGATATTTTTTTAATTAACTTATAATATTGTATTTTGAGGCAAACCCAGCATCCATAATAGCACACAATTTTGTAACGAAAATCTCCATCATATTTTCCAGAGTTTAATAAATTCACTTTCAAAGAAATGTTGAACAGAACATAAAATCAGATCCAGGATTAAGACAAAGTGTTTTTTAAATGTTTCCTGTCTAAGCTTTTTATCTTTCAAAGCTCGGGGACCCGCATCACGTCTAAAACTTTGAAGGAGAGAAAAATACAAACTGTGCTAATTTTAATCTAAAAGATGTGTTTCTTTTCAAAATATGACATGATTCAAAAGTTGTTGGTTTTTTCGATGTTGTATTGTAATGTTATTTTAAGATTATGAGTATTTATGATTATTATAATAAGTCATAGTTACTTGAATAAAAAAATATATTATTACTAACTTCTATCCGTGACTTCGTTCCGTGGAAGTCTTAGCCTAAAATAATAGCCACATTTTTATAAAACTCCCTCGGCTCCCGACCCACTACGTTGCATCGTATCGCCCGCCCGGGTTATTTCAGTGCAACCTCGATATAACAAATCGGAAGGGAGCAAGTAAATATTCGTTATATCAAGTAATTCGTTAAGCTGAGGTTTTTTTCTATGTCGAAACCTGTCGCGACTGAATCACATACTATTTATTGGGAACGTTATATAAAGGTTTTGGGTTGACAAAATTCGTTAATTAGAGGTTTACACTTTTTTTTTATAGTGGAAAATTCGTAATGAAGAGGTTGTTCGCAAAAAATCTTCGCAATTTAATATTGACTCTTATGGACAATTCAAGGGGATTGCGAAGAATTTGTTAAATCGAGGAAGTCGTTATATTGAGGTACGTTATCTTAAGGTTGCACTGTACTTTGAGCTTAGCGTTCTCTCTGACTTTTTTTTGCTCGGCTCCTTACGGTCCTAGCTAGATGCTAAATAGCCTTCCTCAAAAATTGGACTTTCAAATACAAAAGCTTTTTTTAATCTGACTGGTAGTTACATTAGCCTATAGATGAGTTGTTGATAAAAGAAAAAAACACAACGTACTAAAACAAATAGGTACATACCAAAACTGGACTAGTTTCGAAACCACAATTTGTTACGTTATTGTAATTATTTGAGCTCAGAAGCTAATTGTTAGCCTCGAGCAAACACTTGTACATGTGAACAGAATTTGAGTCTATCAAAGTTATTTTAATGTTTGTAAACAAGCGGTTGCTTTGGTAAATGGTTGTTTACGCATGCGCGAAAAACGAGTCTGTCACCAGGTGGTACCAAATACTGACGGTTATTAGAAAGCCTGCCATAAAAAAGTTACCAAGGGGTATTTATACAATGTGTAACTGAATTAATGCACATTGTGAAAGTAGTTTGTTCAAAATCGTTTACTGAATCGATTTTTGACATTTTTAATATGGGATTTTTTTTTCCCAAAAATAATTCAGACTACGTAAATAACAGTAACACTCCCCGCTGAAGAATAAAAACAAACCAAAATGCACGAAGTACTACCACGCTAGACCCTTATACGTATGCGACTATGTGAGTGCGTAGATTTTTAATGTGACCACAATTTTCTCCCACAATCAGTATAACTAATTTAATAAATAAGCAATGTTTTATACATAATAGTAAACATTCAGTGCATGTATTATGATTCAAACATAATACTCTAATTGGGGTGTTTGGTGGTGTGCGTTAATTCCGGGACATGTTGTATAGTATAATGATAATTTCCAACATAATAATGCACTCAGGGTACTGTTGGGGCTGCCATGGCGTTGTAGTGCGTCAGGGATGTTTGTTGAGGCGCGGGTCCCTACTCGCTGGCGTTCTTGGCAGTACCAACACTATACTGGGTGTTTTTACCGAGCGGTGGGGTCCCCCATGCTGCAAAGGTGGGTGCGGCTTCATGTCATAATTTAATTTTGTTGTCAATACTTACATTAGTTTTTTAAGTATATTGTTACTAACAAATTATGGACTTGGTCTGACTTAAATGTTTATTGGTATTATTATTATATTGGGTAGCGGGATCGTCCGAAAGGGTTACCGCTGCCCTGGAACATAAAGGGCTAAGGAAGGAACACGGGTGGGTTTTAGTCAGTAAGAGTCTGACACTCCCTCCTGCTCCACCCAGAGCGGGAGGAGTCATTTGATGATTTCCCATCCTCAAAAAAAAAAAAAAAATATTATTATATTTTTGGGGGTGAGATTAAAGGACGTGGTATCTCTGGCCACGCAGAAGACAGGGAGGTTTGGAAGAAAAAAGGGGAGGCCTTTCCCCAGCATTGGGACACCTAGGCTAACAAAAAAAAAAAATAACAAAAAAAATAAAGGCCATTATTCATGAATGAGTCGAACATTTCATACTCAAAAATTAAAGCAAAAGAAAATAAAAATATTGTTTTCTTAAGTGAAATAACATCTTGAGCATTTTTTTACTATTATAACGTAAATCTACAATTATCCCCCTGGCTTAGGTTGAAAATGACGAAAATAATATTTTTATTTCAAATGTTTTAAGCGTAACATTTTTAAAAATACCAACTTTTAACTGAATAAAACATTCTGAACATGTTTAGATTACACACATAGATAAGGCCGCCCATTGTATATGTATTTTTTTATGTTATATATTTTTGTGGTACAATAAGGTATTATATAAATACATAATAACAAATAGGCCTACTATTAACCTGGCTGCTATGGCTGTCCTTTGATAGTACCTATTTTTTTTTATAGTTTATTATAGTAACATATCGCATGCATGACAATAGCCCATTTGTCATGCGATATGTCACTATAATAAACTATAAAAAAGAGTGTAAAAAAAGTGGACCACCCCGGTTGGGCCCCACTAAATGCACGACGCCATTGTTGCAGGCCGAGACGAAGATGGCGGGACAAGCTTGACTCCCACCGAAAGAAATGGCTAACACAAGCAAAAGACTTGCGTGGAAAAGGATAATAATAATAATAATGTTTTTTTTATAATAATATTTAAAAATGTAATAAAATAAGAAAATTAAATAAATAAACGACATAATAATAATAATATCCCTGGACATTTCACACAGCGCAATCTAGTCCCAAGCTAAGCAACCTAATGCTTGTGTTATGGTAACAAGATGGCTGATAAACTACTTATATACATTTTTTTTTGTAAATACATACATAATATAGATAGAAAAACACCCAGACTCGGAACAAATACATGTAGGTCATACAAATATTTGTTTCGTGCGGGAATCGAACCCGCGACACGCAGCGCAGCAGTCAATCGCTTAACCACTGCGCCAACCGTGCCGTCAAAGGATGGGGCCTCAAGGATGAGTGAGGCCTTTGCCCTGCTGTGGCACATTGCAGGCCAATTAGATAGATTGATTTTCCTTTAAAGTGTTAATCTACGTTTAATCTAGGATTTTCAACGTATGCTACAAAATTGTTAATTTATTATGTGCTTGGTATTAAAAAAAAAATTGTTCTTATTTTTATTTTTTTAAACTTTTCATTACGGACGCTTTTAACGTTCTGCATCGTTCTCACATGCATAATTTCTAACATGAATGATGTAACCAATACTTTGTAACCATATTATATTGATTTAAAAGAGTGTCCATGGAGTTTCTTGCCCGTTCTTCTCCATAGGTACCTACGCTTTAGAATGGGCAACAAGCTTCATTTTTCTGACTGACCGAGCCCTTGACAATTCAAAAATGCCTGTAATGGTTTAATTAAAATAAATACTTTGAGTTTGAGTTTGAAAAACAGAACATAATTATTTACCTTACTTACAGTGAATAGTTACTGTGATGCCATAACGATGGACCAGAAACGTGTCACTAGGCTCGGAGATTTATTTCCCTACAATAGATTTTAAGCCCTACAAACTGTTGGCTCTAAGCCAATTTAGGTCAATTCTAGGAGAAGGTTAAATTAATGTATCATCTGAATAGGCATAGGAGTTAATACGCCCCAAAATTGTAAAGCTAAGGTTCGTAGAAAAGCGGTGACCGCACATAAGGGCCGTAGTAACCGCTGTTATAAAAATGATGCAGCGACATAGATTTTAATCGTTAGATACGCCCACCGCGTCAAAAGATAGTCGTACCAGCGCAGCGTCAGGCATTAGTTGTCTGACGTTTATGTTGAAGTTGAACAAGGGGTCACCAGCTCTTATAGCAGGGCAGAATCTGAAGTTTAACTGCACTGCTTTTTTGTTCTATGACTAAGTACAAAAAAGCATTGCAGTTCCACTTCTGCCCTGCTATGAGAGCTGGTGGTAAGCCCCCTGGGCCTATTTGGTGCAGCCGTGAGGCGCACAATACTATTTTAAGTTTTTTTTTTTTTGTGGTTTTTGTGTACCTGGGTCAAATAAACTTATTTTCTTTTTTTTTCGTATTTCTGTTTCTTTTATACACCTCTGACATACAATGACGCAGGGACTTGACTGTCCTGAAACCGATATGTCTGCTCACTTGTGAGGACGAATTTAACGATTTAAATATTTGGGCAGCGGGGTTTGACTAACCGGTGTCTAAAAACGCTATCTTGGAAAACACACCAACTTACTTTCATTACCAAGGTTTCAATGGCGTCATTCACCAGTAAATAATACCAGACGACCTAAAGAAGGTGGCTGGGGTAGACTGGATGCGGAAGGCGGAGGACAGAGTATTGTAGCGCAGTCTGGAAGAGGCTTATGTCCAGCAGTGAACTGCGATAGGCTAAGTTGATTCACCAGTAAATTGCGGACGCTATGTGAGGTCACCGCACTTCTAGGAAATCGTAACTTTAGGAAAACGCTCGAAGTGAGAGTTTCATTCTTATGCAAAACATTATTGCTTTTTATTCACTCTAAGTCTTCTTCTTTTCCTGCCTTTATCAAGTCAGTAGGACACGTAATATTTATCGGAGTTATTCGTTTAACTATTTGGAACGCCAGCGCCACCCGGCGGCGTTCGATAGAGTCTAGCCTGAGTCGATAATGACTCGAAGAGAGCGAGCAGCGGGGTTGAGCGGCTCTCTTGACCATTGGACATCGTACGCACAACATGTGCTCAGAAACTGTCTCACGTTCCGTATCAAGTTGTGTCGTGTACCTACAGTGCGTGATTAGCTAGTGTGACTAACTAAAAAAAAAAACCATTACTAACTTACTTACTTTACTAACTTATTCGTAAATTATAATCTGATTTCAACTGCAAACGGTTTTTCTGTTGCGCAATAACCAACACTACCCATAGTATGCCATAGTAACTAAAATATGGCTCATGATAACGAGATACCTTATCCATCATATACATTTGAAGAATGTACGGCACTGAGCAGGCTATTGCATAAAAAAATACCGAATTATATGACAAATAATGAACCTTGGACAAATTCTGTTATATTGTTGTTGTTGTTTTCCAAGTACTTTCATCTTCTTCTAAGCTTAAACCTATTAACAGTCCCTAGACAGGGAGTTAACAACCCTGGTCTTTTTAAAAAACCTTTAAACCGCGCACCGAGCTAGATAATCTGGATTTTTTTTTTTTTTGAGGATGGGAAATCATCAAATGACCCCTCCCGCTCTGGGTGGAGCGGAGGGAGTGTCAGACTCTTACTGACTAAAACCCACCCGTGTTCCTTCCTTAGTCCTTTATGTTCCAGGGCAGCGGTAACCCTTTCGGACGATCCCGCTACGAAATTGGTGTATTACACCAAAAAATACATCAACATATCGATAATCTGGATTATTGTGTAAACGTTCAAGCCATGCTCAAGCTGATAAATTGTTTCAGACTGCCCTATCTCGACGGAAGGAGTCCGCGGCTCCATTGACGGGGGAGAGAGAGAGCACGATATTTCGTCACGGATTTGGATACCCTCTCGCTCTGGTGTTAAGACTACGGGTATTACAGGTGAGTGGTGGTTAAAGTCGTATTAGCAGCTTTGGTAAAAAATGAAAACAATGCCGACACAAGTACCTAATCTGCATTTGCGATATATTCGCCAAAAATGTAATCAAATATAAGTTTATGGAAAAATAAATTTAATTTCTACACAATAAAGTTCAGTTTACGTTACAACTTCAAACATTTTTATAACTTTTTCAATAGTGCTAGTCACTCTGAATTAACTTAATCAGCATTAAAATAAAGTTGATACTTATTGGTTTAACTTGAAATAACGTCAATATGAAACAAATAAGATTTAAATAGAGGTACACACGGCTACACATCAAGCTATGCAAAACCACTATTGGCTGACCGTTCATTGCGAGAAAATATCATACAAAGTGAGGCCAAGACAAACTAGTTTTGTATAGCTTGACGTGTAGCCGTGTGTACTTGTGTCATCATCATCAATGAAAACAAATTGAACAAATATTGCGTTTTCGATAGAATGTTCATACAAACCTGTCACTTAAGGAATAAATAATGATGGATGACATTGAATGATGAGGCTCACGGGCTGTCAGCAATATATCTCGATGGATCCGGATGAATGAAAGGCCATCTTTCGTCTTTTATCCGTTTTGCTAAAAGATCTGTCTTGCTGTTATTAATCTGTGTCCTGGCCAGGGCTTAATTTGAGGGCCAGAGGTCTATAAAAAGGAAAAGATTTTTCTTGATGTCATACTTGATAGATTAGGTACCTATTAAATAACTAGACGGTACTTTGGTCACCAGCCTACTAGGTAGCAAAGCAGTGACATAAATAAAGAGATACATTCAAAAACATATATTATTAGTCCCAGAATTATCACTTTTTGAAAGTCAAAATTGACCAAAGATAGCTCCTAAAACGCACACTGTTCACCACTTCTTAGCGGGAAGCTATAAGAAAAAAAAGGCGCGAAACAAAGTTACTTTATTTTCAAAATATGCAAGGTTCTTACATTGATATATATTACGTAACTTTCTTCTGGTCCTACCTACCTACCAATGACAGTAAGATCATTTATAAAATCACAATTCTATCGTTCTAGGCTCCTGGCACCCAGCAATGTCTTTTTCTCTACAAAAAAATATTCCCACAGCGTTTGCACAAATCGATGTTAATACACGAAGCAATGAGCTGCGAAATGACACTGTCGTCTCTTCAACTATCACAAGAAAAACTTTTCTCTTTACTATATTTTTGTACACTTGTTACAAAGTACGAGATAACTGCTCAGACGGTTGGAACTAAGTTTTTTATAACTATGGAGACAGGTTTATTTAAATAATACCTACTAGAATATGTATTTTATTAGGTACCTACTATGATGGGTGTGTTCTGTGTAATATTGTGTGGGAGTGTTAAAATTATACATCGTTATAAAAATATTTACCTACTGCATATAATACAAGTTAAGGTATTTACAGGAGCGCGCCTACACTATCACTGGTTCTTCCAAACAAACACATAATACAAAATTTGAAGGCTCATTATAAAGCTTGACTGTTCGAACGTAACCAGAGTTATTTTACTGCCTACATGAAGTCGACTTTTGCAGACAACATTTACGCGCAACTTTTGAATAAAAGGATTGACTAAGTCCTGTTTCCAAACAAGACTTTTATTCATAACATTCAAACACTTACTGCCGATGCCATTAAGAACAATAAGCTAACGCTAGAAATCCATTGTACAATATGAGGTCCGACTCGTACAAGAGAAGGCTTCAGGACAAACGAATCGTGAATCTGACGCTACTTTAAGTGTCAGATAAGTTAATGTGTACCAAATAAAGTATCTCGACTTGGCTCGCGAGGTTGTCGATATGTGCCATGTGGACTCAGCAATCATTGTGCCGATAGTCGTGACAGCCAATGGCTTAATAACCAAGAGCCTGACCAACACCTGAGGAGGCTCTCGTTGGGCAGCTGGATCAAGGGCTTGATTCAGAAAGCGGTACTTCTGGACACGGCTCGCATTTTCAGGAAGTTCCTCTCTCTGGAGCCCTGACCGCCGGTAGCTTGGACCCTGTTCCCGATACCGATGGGCTACTATTTTTTATATTTTTAAATGTTTTTTTTTTTTGTTTATAAAAATATTTTAAAATATAATTAAACTACACTACTTACCTTCACCCCCCCTCCCTTCTTACCTTACTTGTTACTTATACTTTTTTTTAAATTATATTTTTAAATATTAATATAATAATAATGTTTCAATTCACATCAGCTCAGAAGAGGTTAAAAAAGGGAACTTAGCATCATAATTTTTTACCCAATCGGATGGTATTGAGCCAGAGGGATGAAAAAAATTAAAAAGTCAGAGTTCATCGAAAAAAACCTATCTCATGCCCATACTCCAGAGAAAAAATCTCAAAAATCTACTCCATCCTCACTAATCTTAAATTAGATCACTTAGATGATATTATATTCATAACATGTACATAATAATATTAATAGTAATTTTTAGTAGGCTTATAGGTACCTACTAGAAATGAATACATTTATTATTATTATACCTTCGGAATTATAATATTATTTGGCAGTTATTTTTTATGTAGGTAGTTAAGTTACCACATAAAAGGATAATACAATACCCATTTAAGATAAATCCATTCCCTACGGGTGCTTACAAACAGCAGATTGGTAGATGTCTTGGAAGATTGCGAGATGTATCACATCTCTTGCAATTTTTGGAATGAATTTGATGAAATATGAGGTAACGGAATTTGAACCGACAACGGTCGACGTCGATCGCCTGTGGTCTAGATACATCTTATTTGACATACGTTCATTTGTTCCACTTAAAATCGAGAGACCATGAGACCAAACTGCACCGTTCACAATATTGTGCCACGAGAGTACCTATCTATATTTGACGGCACGGTTAGCGCAGTGGTTAACCGATTGACTGCTGCGCTGCGTGTCGCGGGTTCGATTGCCGCACGGAACAAATATTTGTATGGCCTACAAATATTGTTTCGGGTCTGGCTGTTTGTATATGTGAGAATGTTTGTAAACGCACCCACAATACAGGAGAAATTCCTAGTGTGGGGCAACGATTATAAAGGTTATATTAAAATTTCATTAATTTTTAAAAGTGTAACATCAACATAGAGATCAAAACAAACAAACCTTATATTTGATCGAAAATTGAAGAAGAAATATCAAATGCACATATTGTCTCGCAAAGCGTCAATATTGGCTGAAGAAAAGCCGTTGCCTTGGAAACCGTAGCCGTCGGGATAATAAGTTGTTATTGCAAAAAATTCTATTTCGTGTTATTACGATGGGAACCTGACAGGATGTTTTGATACTGTGAGATCAAAGTATCAGCACCAAGGTTATGAGAAAATGGAGAAAATGTTTACTTTTACTCTGTCTGAACATTGTTTCTGATTCCATGTTTTATTTATTTATAACTACTAGCTGCGCCCCGCGGTTTCACCCGCATAAGTTTCGTTCCCGTGGGAATATCGTGATAAAAAGTTAATCCTGGTTATAAACCATCTGTGTGCCAAATTTCATCCAAAAAGGTGCTTTACCCAGCAGGTTAGTTCGGCCGCGAGGCACCGCCAGTAACCACGGTCTCCGTCGCCGCGACACGTAATTATCCGGCGTGACGCATACAGGTCCAAATTCCAGGTATCAGGCGATATATTCTGTAAAAATTTCACCGTGAAAACTTAGGTGAAGTGAGCTTAAAGTGAGTTACTTTACCTAAGTTTTCACGGTGATATGTTAACAGAATAATAATACAGGCGGAATGACAGCTCACTTCATTTAAACTTTCGTGGTGAGATTTTTACAGAATAGACTGTAATTTCCGGGGCTGTCCGACCTTCCCGTAAGAGCGCACTCTGAGACACTAAACAAGTTACCTAATAGACACACACACACACACACACACACACACACTTTCATATTTATTGTACCTTTCAAAACAACCAAAGTAGCAACCCACTAGCAACCTTATTGCAACGAAAATAAAGATGCAAAATGAGAGATGAAAAAACTGTGAAAAAACTATAAATCCACATTGTATGCAGTTCTTATTAATCTTTTTCCCGTATCTGATACAGTGGGTCACGCGGCCTGGATGCTCAGTCTTTGCTCAGCAGTGAGGACTGTCGTGAGGGCAGTGGTAGCCCAGTGGCAACGGCCCCAACTTACGAGTTGAAGGTCATGGGTTCCAACCCTCACGCAGACAGGCGCTCTACTTTGTACAAATAATTTCATCACCACTGCTCTCAAAACGGTGAAGGAAAACATCGTGAGGAAACCGGCATGTCCTAGAACCAAAAATTCGAAGACATGTGGTTAACCCCACTCTACGGGGTCTACCAACCCGCACTGGGCTTGCGTGGTAGATTATAGCCCACTCCCTCGCGTAGAGCGAAGGCCTGTGACCCAGCAGTAGGAACATTTTAGGCTGATTATGCTAAGAACTGACTTACTGCTGGGCAAACACTAAGGTTCTTTCATTCAAATAATTAGCCCATACCAGTTCAAGGGCCAATTAATTAATTAAAGAAAGATGACAGTAAATGTAAAGACGCCAGCAGGTCAAGCTACCCGAAACTGTCAAATTTTCTCAACCTTGAACCTTAGTGCTTTAGCGATAAAGTTGAAATCTATAAAGAAATTTGACAGATTTTATGCGTAGTAGCTTGATGCGCTGGCGTCTGTACTGATTGAATGGAGATAAGTTATTCTGCTTATTGGTTGTGGCGTAGGATAATAAATTAAACATCAACCTATCGAACATTAACTTTGGTGACGTCACAGAGAGACGAAAGACCCAGTTTTATAAATCAATTCAAGACCATAAGATAGAACCAAGAACATTGCTCATTAAAAATAGAAATCTTGCAAGTTCTTCAATGAAAGCTGAGAATTATATTGATTGCTCATTCGCTTGCGAAGTGCCAGGCAATTATATCTCAAACATTGAATATTCATAGTTCAAACGCCTTCACAGAGACTGAAATATCTTGTGTTATTAATATTAAATGGGGCAAGATTCTGCGGTAACAATGAAAATCAAGATTTGAGTGGGAATGGACTCCTTGCTTCAGATTTTGCGGAGTAAGATATTAGATTTTAATTTCCAAGTTATAATTATTTTAATGACTCATTGGTCTAGTAATTGACAAGTGATACTGCTGAGCTTGTGGTCCTGGGTTCGATTACTAGGGCGGGCAAAGCGTTATTGGGGTTTACCATCAGGAATTTCTCAGTAGCAATCCGGAGTCAGGATTTGCGACTGGTTGATAGATGGCAATAACTTCGTCCCCTATTACATGGGTTTCAAACGTAAGTAGCGCATGTGGGTGCACACTGTGCTATAAGTAGGCACATCTCTGATTGACCCTTCGCGGATTACGGGCGTGATGTTATGTTAAAGAATAGAATTTTTCATTATTAAAGTAACCAAACCTGCTGAGTTCGCCGATCAATTCGTTCACATACAGTTTGTTTCTGTTTTAGTATCGGCGCTTTATAAATGAGCAAAACCGTGTCCGGTCGGGGGATTCTCGTCAGGAACAAAGTTCCTTACGTGAGACTCCCACGTACTTCTACTTTAAACTGCTGCGCTACTGTTTTAAAGTTTAACAGAACGTTAGGCTAATAATTAGAGCGGTCCCCTGACGGGATAACATTTAAACAAAAAATTTCATACGTACTTACGTAGGGTCATAATTTCAAGGTTATTTTGTTCTTTTTATGGGGTTTCACGTTTATACCTTTTTTGTTCTATTTGTGGCAATTTTTTTTAATGCAGAGTCATCCAGTATAAGTTTTTAGAAACTAAGTAATGAAATTGTCGCCATATTGGCTAATTTTCGTTTTGACCTCACCTGTTTTGTCTCCAGCACCCTCGAAAACCATGAAAACGACAACGAAGACTATTTTTTTTTTAATTTTCGCATACGCCATGTTAGATTTTCATTTTGACCTCACTATCGGCTTTAGCATCCTCGAAAACTATAAAAACTATCTCTCTCTCTCACGGGAGAAAGTCGCATTACATTTCTTCGTTACGAAATTTTCCATCAATAAACTCCTACCGCAAGCCGCGTTAAAACTTTAGTTCCAAAAACCCGCAAACGGTTTTATTTGACTTTTAAAAGAGGTGAAAAGAGTATGGCCCATTATTAATGTGATTTCGCTCAATTTCACGTTAATTGAGAAGGCTTTTCAGCTGTTACGCAAAAATGTTTAAAATCGGATATTTTAAGCACCGTTTTCATATAGCTGACTTATTCTTATTTTGTTACGGTAGGCATTTTCCATGCTAAATGGTCCGGTAGGCCCACGTTGGTGGCTACCTCATGGAAAGTGGTTAATGCCACCAAGGGACACCAATATACATACAAACTACACTCTTTTTTGCTTTTTCAATGCGTTGCCATCCTTATAGACGACTAGCTGCGCCCCGCGGTTTCACTCGCATAAGTTACGATCCCGTGGGAATATCAGGATAAAAAGAATTTCATCCAAATTCGTTCAGTAGTTTATGCCTGAAAGATTAACAAACATCCATCCATCCACACAAACTTTCACGTTTATAATTAGTAGGAAGTGTCACATGCCTTCATTCCATGCATTTCGTAGACACCCAAACTCATAAGACACAGAAATACTGCTCGATAGCAATAATAGTTGGTGCCAGATCATTCTGGGATGAATAAAATAAACGTTAACAAAGAACCTAACGTATCATTCTATCCCTACGTCACATGACATACACACAGACCACAGTAATAAAATACAATATTATACTGAACCCAGACCCAGACAAGATATCATAACCATCTATTTGAAACATATGTTGAATGCCTCTATTTCACAATGATTGATTGCTCCATCTATTTCATATTCCTACACATAGAATGACGTATGTCATTGCTTACAGAGTGCTTTGTATGCATGACGTCAGTTTGATCTAGAAACCATAATTGGTTCAGTCTTTTATGTGTTATAGTTTGACAGAAAGACGCACCATTTATTTAGTGCACGCAATAGAAATAGCACAACATACAAAAAAATACATGGATTTAAAGAAAAACATAAGTTGCAAATATACAAATTAAGTATTAGAACAAAAACTAAAATGATTTTATGGTAAATAAGGTACTAGTTTAGCGATTGTATGAATAAAAGTTCACCCAAGGCTACTTTTGGCATAAAACGTTACAGCATGAAGAAAGAAGAAGAAAGAAAAAGTATTTATTGCGACTCGTACAGGATCATAAAACTAAACTAAACAGAGAAAAATAAAAAATAAAACAAATTGTATAAAAAAGTAACAAAAGGAAAAAACTGAAACAGAAAGTCCTATACGAGGCCAAAAGGCTCCTATCTCAGCATGATGCTTCGACATTTAAAAAATAAATGTCAAAGCGCTGGTATTCTGATAGGGCCCGCATGAATACGATTAATCAACTTTACACCACAAAAAACCCCGAAATCATACTTTGTATACCATCAAGAGTCATCATCTTCCTAGCCTTTTCCCAACTATGTTGGGGTAAGCTTCCAGTCTAACCGGATGCAGCTGAATACCAGTATTTTACATGGAGCGAGTGCCTATCTGACCTCCACAACCCAGTTACTTCAAGAGTATCCTGGAAAGTAGGTTATTTACTTTCCAGAAGGGTTTTCTTTTAACGTTATATTGAAGACCGTGAATTGGATTAAGTCACCATCCAATCTTTACTTAACACTCAATTGGATTACGGCCAATCGTCAAACCAACGTATCTTGTAAAAAACCAATGGATCCCCACTATGACGGCTTGTAAAAGCAAAAAATAGGGCAATGGTCTACTGGTCTTGTTGGTTGGGTTCCGTTGCTATTAATTTATTTTGTCTGTACGTTTTTGAGAAGAGGGGTGTCCAGTTTTATCAAGGGGTTTCGTATTACCCAGTAACTGGGTTGTGGAGGCCATAGAATCAGTCGCTCCATGTAAAATATTAGTAATCAGCTGTATCCGGTTAGACTGGAAGCCGACCCCAACATAGTTAGGAAAAGGCTAAGCAGATGATAAATAAAAGAGGAGGATAAATAAATAAATGATGTTTTTGAGAAGAGGTACTTTTAGAGGGGCTGGCTCGTTGCTATACATATGTTAACAGCCGCTCCGTCGATTGAAGGTTTTGCTACGCTTGCCGCGGTCGGCTCGGGTGACCATCCATTACATATCGAGACCCCTCCGTGCCTCGGAAATCAGGTTAAGCCGTTGATCCCGGCTGTCATTCGTAGAGTTTTGACAGTCGTTACGGGTAGTCAGAAGTCCTAAAGTCTGACAACCAGTCTTACCGAGGACAGGGACATCGACACAAACTTAAACCATGAATTTAGTACATGGTTCTAAACCGCACTGTTAGAAATTTTTCTCTGGTTATCAAAAAAAAGACTCAGCTGTGTTATTGAAAAGTGCAATACCTATGCGGTCAAAACGCATGGAACAGTAATTATTTTTGTAATAACTGACGTAAATTTTCAAGAATCATATACTGAATTGATGGTGATAGGTTGCGCGTCGCTGTCCCTGCCACCCTGTATTACCAGTAGTATGAATACTTGGAAGTCCATCCTTTCTACAATTTTACGGAACCCTAACCCAAAGCGATTGAGGGCGAAACGGATTATTTCTCCTCGCATTGTGACTCGCTCAAGCAATAAAGTTGAGCAATAAGTACCTACTACCAACGTTGCTCGAATAAAAGTTGTTAATATTGGCTTTGCCTTCCGAGTCCGTCCGTTTACAGCTGAATTTCACCAACGTGGGAGTTTTTGTTGCCTCTTGTCTGGTTTTAACTGGCTTGAAAGCAGTCTTATTCATCTTTGAGTGCCAGCAGCTTTTGCATTGAATGACAAAGACAGTCCTGTAGTTTGGAAAAAATTGTTCCGGGACTTTTATCGTGAAAAGACCATTTACAAAACAATTACAATAAAAAGGCATCCGCCATATCTATTGCCATAGTCTGCTGACTATGGCAATAGATATGGCGGATGCCTTCACAATTTGTTAGCATAGTTGTGGTATCATAGGAAGGTACGAAGAAGAGTCTACTTGTTGTTACAAAAGATTACTAAGGATGGAGACAATGGCCTGGAACCAAATTCACTAAAACCACTTAACGATTCCTTACTTCGAAACCACGGGAAGGGGTATCGTATTACCCAGTAGCTGGGTTGTGGAGGTCAGATAGGCAATCGCTACATGTAAAATACTGGTATTCTGCTGCATCCGGTTAGAGTGGAAGCCGACCCCAACATAGTTGGGAAAAGGCTAGGCAGATGATGATGACTTCGAAAGCACGTCAATTTCTTAGTTAATCACGACATCTGCTGATAACGTATTTTCTATGACACAATGACGTGGCGTGGTTTGAACTGTCACAATACATGTTGTCCGTACGGTTGACATTTCGATTCCTTGTCGTTAACAAGACACGATATTGACTTGGTTTGCGTTGACGTGGTAAGATTTCGCGGAGAATAATACAGAATTGTGGCCCTGGAGAAGAATAGATCATTGAATTTATTCGCTTATACACTCTTGTATTGTAAAGAGACTTAGGTATAGGTACATAGGTAGGTAGGTAGGTGGACATAGGTTGTATTGTAGGTGTAGGATATACTCGTATGTTATCGGAAAAAGAATAATTAATGAAGTAAATTTTATTCATCGTAATTTGGTAGTAAAACTTTGTAGATTCGTGTTAAAATACGTTACGACGCATATTGACTAATTCGCATTATGACCAATGATGGTTATCGTAATAAATACGCGAAATGACCAATAGCTAAATGACCAACACGCTTAATGACCAATACGCTAAATGACCTACACGTGAAATGGCAGGTGAAACGACCAACTAATGCAATCCATAGCCTACAGTTGTCCACTGCTGGACAATAGAATTGATATAGCCCGAAAATCTTTAAAATAATATATTACATTATGTTTTAGATTTAATTACACATTTTTTTTGTGTTCATTATATTTTTTTTTTATAATTTTATTCATTTTTTTTTTTAATAATTGTATAAAGTAAGTGTAAATTGTATATAATATATATAGTCTAAGCCTTCTCATTCTAATCCATGTAACTGGAGGAACCTCGACCCCTGTCATAAAGTATGTCGTAGTTTCAGGTGTCGAGACCTTTGATGTATCGGGTACCGACTGAAGTTTGGAAATATGATTAATAAAATAAACTGTTATCATGAGAACCAGTCCATAAAGTTTGACAAATAGTTATAATAGAGAAGCATTAAAATATCTAATCTCCACCCTTTTAAAAGATTATCCAAAAGGGACTTTGATTTTATTATTATAATCTATTTGGGTACGGCCAGGCCAATTCCCTAAAGTTTTATCTGATACTATCAATCCACCCAACACAAACTAAATATTATGACACTTATAACAATTTTAGGATGGTAAAATGATTATTAACAATCTGGGCTTTAAAATCCTAATAGATTAATGAATTTGGGTCGTATTATGAATTACCTTAGCTAAGCCTCTAAAGGCCTCTGACGAAGTGGATCGATGATCTTGTGAAAGCTGCGGGAAACCACTGGTTACTAGATGCATACAAACGGTCAATATGGAAAGGCATGGGGAGTTTCTTGCGCCACTTCTCCTTCCCAGCGAAAGCACAAGTGGTGAAGGGCAGGTGTTTTGGGGACTGTAGCGCCATCTACACCGCCACATGCGAACAACTAGCAGTGGGAACATTATAGGCTGTTTATGAGCAATAATGAGCATAGCTAGTGTGTATACCCACAAGAGAAGAAGAATCATTATCTGTCTGCCTTTTCCCAACTATGTTGGGGTCGGCTTCCAGTCTAACCGGATGCAGCTGAATACCAGTATTTTGCATGGAGCGACTGCTTATCTGACCTCCACAACCCAGTTACTGAGTAATACGATACCACTTGGTAAGGCTTATTGTCAGACTTTCGGGCTACTGACGACCGGTAACGACTGGCAAAGATCCACAACTGACACCTTCTGAGGCATGGCACTAGAGAAGAAGAATAAAAATAAAAATTATAAATTTCCACAATCAATTTTAAGGTGGTTCGTGATCTTTGTCAACAAATGTTACTTACAACCACAAACAACATCAAAATACTAAACAACAAAACCAGTCATTACTTTTCATTTCCAGTATCAAGTAATTGGTACTGATGGGCTTCGGCAGTCTCGCTCAGGTTCCCAGCAATCCTATTCAGATATTAGTTCCAGTGCGATTTGTGCCAGATTCAATTTTCCCTTTACCATGCAGTTTACTAATGGTTGGGGTAAACAAAGGATGTATTAGCTGCACTGAATAAGAGATGAATGCGTTAGATGTATACCTATGTATATTTATAAACCCAAACATGTAAACAAATATGAGTTATTGGAAAATAACTTTAATTCCTACACAATAAAGTTCAGTTTACACTACAACTTCAAACATTTTTAAGACTTTTTAAATAATGCTAGAGAGAAAAAAATGGGTTAACGGCTGCGACTTACGAGTTGTAAGTCGTAGGTTCGAACCCAGACAGGCGTTTTACTTTGTGTAAATTATTTCATCACCACTGCTCTCAAAACGGTGAAGGAAAACATCGTGAGGAAACCGGCATGTCCTAAAACCAACCCGCACTGGGCCCGCGTGGTAGATTATGGCCCAATCCCTCTCGCAGAGAAGAGGCCTGTGTCCCAAAAGTGGGAACATTATAGGCTGATTGTGTAAATAATGCATGTCACTATAAAATCAACTTGATTACTACTGAAATAAAGTTGATATTTGTTTGACTGGAAATAACTTAAATTAGAAACGTAAATTAGTAGACGTAAAGTAATAGACCTGAGGGGCAATTCTCGTAATTTTAAGAACGTTCACAGTCTGGGCCCGTATTCCCGTAATTTAAAACGTTCAAAATCTAGTCGCAGTCTCATCTCGGCGACAAACAAATGTCAAAAACTTGTCAAAATGTAGGGAAATTAGACGTATTTTTGACAGATTGAGACTGAGATCAGACTGTGAACGTTCTTAAAATTACGAGAATTACCCCGCTGATCTCAGTCTCAATCTGTCAAAACATACTTCTAATTTCCCTACATTTTGATAAGCTTTTGACATTTTTTTGTCGCCGAGATGAGACTGCGACTAGATTCTGAACGTTTTAAATTACGAGAATTGGCCTTCTTATGTGTGTCAATATTACACATTATTTGTTAATGACCGAGTGTTTGTTTGAAAAGCCTGAAAGTCTTACGCACTGGTTATTGGCCGTGGCCTCGCCCGCGTGGAGATTATCCCAAGAGAAATTAAACAACTTTTACGATAACTTTTATCCCGATTGCATGCTACCGGAACAAAAAGTTAATCCAGGTTATACCGTTATAGGTTCCGTTCAGCTGTTTTTGCGTGATTGAGTAACAAACATCAAAACATGATATAACTTTCACATTAAAATAATAATAATTTATAATAATAGTATCTCGACTTGGCTCGCGAGGTTGTCGACATGTGGCATAAAAAAATATTTAAAAATGTAATTTATATGTATTTTAATTAAATAAAGGAGATAATTTATATTATATATAATATAATATGATATATCTTATTAATATTATAAACGTGAAAGTTTGTATGCATGGATAGATGGATGGATGTTTGTTACTCTTTCACGCAAAAACTACTAAACGGATTTGGATGAAATTTGACACACAGATGGTTTATAACCAGGATTAACATATAGGATACTTTTTATCCCGATATTCCCACGGGATCGAAACTTATGCGAGTGAAACCGCGGGTCGCAGCTAGTATTATATATAATAGGCTAGGATTTCAGGCTCTATTTTCCCGATAAGAAAAATAATTAAAACGAAAATATTTTTCGCCTGAACTGAATTTTTCGTGGAAATGGAACCTGAATTTTAAGTGGGTAAGGAACTTTTTATAAAATTTTGGTAATAAACCTTTATCTTCTCTTACAGATAGTATGCGGCATATCAGCAATGGTGATGGGCAGCGTGGCATTCATAGAAGAGAGACAGAAGTTCAACATGGGACTTGGGATCCCTGCTGGGGGCATCAGCGTTTTAGCTGCAGGTAAAACATTTATATAAACTCCGCCAAGAGCAGTGAAGAGGAGCTTGTGGCTAAGTAATAACAGCCGCACGGGTTGATCGATAAGGTTAAGCTACATTTGCCGCGGTTGGTCCGTGGATGGGTGACCATCTTTACATACCAAACTTTTAATAACAACGGCTTAACGTGCTTTCCGAGGCACGCCCCTCCGTGCCTCGGAAAGCACGTTAAGCCGTTAGTCCCGGCTGTCATTAGTGGATCTTTGACAGTCGTTACGGGTCGTCAGACGCCTGAAAATCTGACAACCAGTCTTACCAAGGTGTTTCGTTACCATTACCCAGTAACTGGGTTGTAGACGTCAGATAGGCAGTCGTTGTATGTAAAATACTGGTACTCAGCTGTATCCGGTTAGACTGGGAGCCGACCCCAACATAGTTGAGAAAAGGCTAGGCAGATGATAACCACCAAGAGCAGTGGAAGCCCAGTGGCTACGGCCCTGACTCACGAGTTTTAGGTCGTGGGTTCCAACCCAGGCAGGTGCTTTACTTTGTGTAAATAACTTCATCACTACTGCTCTCAAAACGGTGAAGGAAAACATCGTGACGAAAGCAGCATGTCTTAAAACTAAAAAATTGAAGACATGTGACATCTAACAACCCGCACTGGGCCCGCTTGGTAGAGTACTGCCCACTCCCTCTCACAAAGAGTAGTCCTGTGTCCCAGCAATGGAAAAAATTTAGGCTGATCATGCTAAACACCACCTTTACTTACGAATTTTGAGGGACCTCGACCTTCGATAACCTTTGGATTACTTCGAAATTTGAACGGTCAGTGAAGGTCACAGTGAAGTTCAAAGTGTACCTAACGTCTAATATTCATATGGCAGAGTAGATTTTGAGAGTTTTAAGATCTGCTTCAAATATTTTAAGATTTCACGAAATCTCGCGATAATTATTCAAATCTATACCCATCAAGTTAGTATAACACCAACAAGTTGAAAATGAGTAAAAAAAAACGAGCTAATTGATTCACAAAATCCAGGAGCAGCTCATTGTTCAATGTTTGAGCCCCAGTTTTAATAATTTAACTCAAGTTGAAATTTATTTAGTTTTGAATTGTTTTTAACCAATTACAAGTTTATCTAGTTATGACGTGCTTGTTAAAAACTGCGCGGTACGAAATAACTTTCTGAATAGGTAATTATAAAGTTAGTAAGTAAATATAGGGACTGTTTGAAATAAAATTTTACATTTGTTTTTACGCTAAGGTGAGTTTAGACCAAACAAGCTAATGCTCATTCTATCTCTATTGTATCAAATTCAGTTTATGTAAATAGATAATATCAATGAATGCTTTTTGTATTCTTTTTAACCGACTTCTAAAAAAGGAGGAGGTTCTCAATTCGGATGTTTGTATTTTTTTATGTTTGTCCGCGCATAACTCCGGCGCTTGCCAACCGATTTGAAAAATTCCTTTTTTGTTTGAAAGGGTATACTTCCCAAATGGTCCCATAGAAATTTCATCAAAAACGGTTCAGTAGTTTGGGTTTTAAACCTACTGAACTGGTAAAAATTACAACTTAAAAGTGAAAAATGAAAACTTTTTTGCAAAAAAGTTTTTGTTGTTTTATCTACACAAAATCGTCAAAAAATGACAGAAAAGACTTAAGTCTGATTTAAACGTTACGATTTCTTTGGCATGCAATAAGTTGAAGCAACAATAAAATTTGTATCGTCTAAACAGTGTTTATACGCACTTTAATTTAATTGTATGCCACAGGCAAGAAAGATGCATCATGTAAACGGATTTTAACTCTTGCTCTGGATAGTCGGGTGGTCGTCTGGATCTGTTCGTTATGTTAAACTTTATATTGCAAACAAAGTTTTTTTAAATTATAATGCTGTTCAGTAGTTTTTCTTTTTATGTAGTCCGTCTCGTGCCATAGAAGGTTCATTGCCATGGTCTGGGTACAAATTGAGACGCCACGCTGTTACTGAGAATATTGCCTACTCGAAAAATGAAATACAAGAACAAAAAGAGAAAAATAATAAAATACCAGTAACATAATAAATTTCCAAAAGCCTTCCTTAAATACAACATCCTTCACTAATAATGATGGATCCCATTATTTCTCCCATCTACCGAAATGTAATACCAACCTTTTAGTAGCGTTCCCGGTAAAATTAAGGCTGGACGTAAGAGGAAATTGTGTATTGAATTACAAGAGGGTGTTCAGTACTTCGTATTGGTGCTCAACCAATCAATCAACTCAGCCTATCGCAGTCCACTGCTGGACATAGGCCTCTCCCAGGCTGCGCCACAACACCCTGTCCTCCGCCTTCCGCATCCAGTCCGTCCCAGCAACCTTCTTTAGGTCGTCCGTTCATCTAGCTGGGGGGCGTCCCACACTACGCTTGCCGATACGCGGTCTCCGCTCCTGGACTCGTCTGCTCCACCGGCCATCGGTCCTTCGACAAACATGGCCAGCCCACTGCTACTTCAGTTTGCTTACTCTGCACGCTATTCGTATAGGTGCTAACCATACCAAAATAGCTGGAGAGACACTCGAGAAAGATGAAGATATAAACGAGGATTTTCAAATCTGATGAGCCGTTTATGATTGAGTAACAAACCATCCACAAGATTATAGAAGTATGAGGAATAGGGTGTAAAGTTCACTCATCCTCCATAGAAAAGGGTGGATCCTCCGACCAGACGGGTGATGTGTATGATGGGCAATTGCTGCCCGACGATCGATGTCAGGACGTTGTATATATTCTAATCGCGCGGTGAAATTCTGCATGCGCCATGCAGGATTTTGCGTGACGTCAGTATGATGTGTAGTCCACATGTGGCGATGTAGATGCCGCCGCCACAAGGTGTAATTGAGATAACTTAATAATTAAGATGTCATTGTACTCATCATTATGAGTAACTTTTACTAAAGGAAAAAAATCTATTCTGAAATCGGAAATAAAATATCTGCTGTTGAAAATTGTGTCGAGCTGATGTTTTTACGCAATATCAAGGTTGATCCCATAGTAAAAGTGGTTTATAATGATGAGTAAAATGAATTCATAAGTACATCACACTTTCAATTACACCTTTTATGCAGGTTTCCATTAAAACCTTTAACCTTTTCCTAGTCGTAGTCAGGATTTACTGTCTTATCAAATACCAAGTTATACTAAGGGGTGGGTTAACCCATCGCTTTCCTACTTATTTGTAAATTATGGCGTACAATAAAAAGTATTCTTTGTATTTATCTTTTACCTTTACAATAACTGAACCCATTTCCCACAGCGGTCTCGATCCACACGTCACGGGGTTGGAGTGCAATGTCAGGCGTAGCGGGTGCGGGCGCGGGTGCGGCGAGCGTGCTGTGGGCAGCCGCGGCTTGTTTGTTGGTAGCCCTCGTCGTGCAGTGCTGCAGAACTATCCTGGACCCGCCTGGAATTGATCATGGGTAAGGTCCCGTATAATATATGATGTATGATGTATGTATTTATAGTATTTTTAAGTTATACAAATATTATATTGTATGTGTTTATATGGGCCTTGATGCCTGAAATAAATGAATAAATAATCATTTTGAAAGACAATACGAGAGTCAGGCGCAGGGCCACACCGCTGCTACATAAATGCGTATTAAGGCTATTATGTCCAAAACTATGTGTATCGGATAAAGTCATGTTGACCGATATTAAAATAAGTAGGTAACTTTAAAATTAATCTAAAATTGACGCTTAATTTGTCTTGCGAATCTTAAAACGGGAAATATAATGATAATTAATGCAAACAGAAGGACCCAATAAATAAATAGTTTCTGAAAGAGCCTGAAATCGTTTGAAGTACTTATAGCGAAATTATGAATTTTCTCATCTTCACGAGTTGAGCCATTTCTGTTACAATCTGAATTCTCCTTTGAGCTCATTTTCCTGTCCATTCAATTAAATGCTAAGGTAACTACTGAAATATCAAATTAAATTAACTCAAACAAATCCAGACTCAAACATTCATCAAAAATTAGAATACGCACCAAATGAAATACAGAGACAAAGAAATTGATGAAATATTCAAAAACCTAGCAAAGCAAACAACATTAAATATTTATGTAACAAAATATTTGCGAATCATTTCTAAATCGCTATGATTATTAAGAAATGAAGGAAGAAATTTCTTGTGAAGAGAAAGAATTTCATAAATAATACCGTCTGACTTTCGCTAACATTGTTTGAAGAATCCACCAAATAGCAATTTTCGCTGTATCTATCCTTTCTCATTCGTCACTTCTTTCTGTCAGTTTTATTTTTCTGTGTGTTATCTTTTCTATTCTTCCAGTGACGGCCCCACCGAAGAAGATACGACACCATCTTCCCGCGATTTAGTCGTGATCGCTTGTGTGCAAATCGCGCTCGCTGCCGCTACGCTATTCAGCGCAGCGTTTTGCGCGCGCATTGACTGCGGGACATGACGGGAACCGCAGCGCACGCTCACACGAAGACGAGTGAGCGAGGCGCCTGTGCTCCCCGCTACCGTGCCCGCTACAGCGGACATTGTGATCGCACCCGAAGAAGTAATAGTGGAAAGAGAGGGCAGTCGGGTGGCCTGGCTTATATAAATATTTGCATTGGAATTTGTTGGTGAAATGAAATTTTGTGCGTGAAGGACGTGAATTGGAGGATTCTATTTTTGGATAATGTTTGTAATTATTACTTCATGATGATAACGTGAAAGTGTGTGTAATAAAATTAATTACGATTACAGATGCTGAAGATAATCGTAATAAAATCCCATCATGAGCCTACAAAATCTATGAATTATACTTCAAATAACGAAATCATCTTGTACAGATTAAAATTTTAAATATGTATTAACTTTATCGTATACTCGTAGTATAAATAAAATAAAAAGAGTTTATAAACGGAGGCTCTTTTGGGGCGGAAGTGATGAATTAATCCAACCATTCCAGTTCGAATTATGTGAAATTGCGTTCATGTTATGTATGAACGTAGGTTTGCGTTTCATTTCCCGTAATAACACGCTATTTTGTACGCTGAATTTTGATGATCCGCTGTTATTTCAGGTGTGCAAATACGTTAACTGTACATAATTTATAGTAACCAGTAGTCATCATTCAGTACCTAGTAAGCAATTTAACATTTGAGAAATAAAACCTGTCAATAGAAAATAGTTATGAGAACTTTCCGACTTTAAGTCCTTTTGGAGGTTTGAATACCCTAATTTAACACTTTTAAAACATTACCTTTCAACTGTTCACGGTAACAGTAGGTAGGTACATACGAGTACCTGTAAAAGGCTCATTAAGCACAAACAGAAAATCATTATAACTTAAATATACATTTCTCAGTAACAAAATATCGAGCAAGTCCAGGTGTCCCCTAGGGCACGATAATTTGGCCCAACACGACGATCAAGTTAGGCAAAAACAAAAAATATAACTGACAAGAAATATTGCTCGTTTTCTCCGAATTCTATGTTTATTGCTGTAGGTACCAAAAAGAATATTGTGAATCATTTTTATCAAGTCATGTTGACATATTCTTTGAAATCATAATTACACGGGTCATACAGATTTCGCTTTGGCAAATGATAAGTAAAAAGTTAAAAATAATTTAAACCTGATAAGAAATAAATAAAAGCGTGTTACATTTTGATGGAACATTAAAGAACATTGAGCATATAGCCTTTATTATTATTCTTTTGCAATCACAATGTAACATGCTTTTATTTATTTCTTATCAGGTTTGAATTATTTTTAACTTTTTAGCTCTTTTTATTAACAAGTAATAAAAGCTGGTTTTTTAAAAGTTTTATTTTTCTTTAATTTTATTTTTGAGTCTTTAATATTTTTGATGCGAGATTGACAACGGTGTAGATCGTAGCGCGTAGCAATGTTTTCCGTTATATGCGTTTACTGCACTTAAGCTCAGGTAGCTTAAGTGCACCTCACTACATCAGTACATCATCAGACCCTGGTTACCATGTAGCACCAAAGTACTCCTCAAGACGAATCATACGACCCTAAACCCGATGGGGTTGTGTCGTTTAATTACCGAGTTCCTATGGTCATCTTCCAGCTCCATCATCAGACCCTGGTTACCATCTAGCACTAAAGTTCTCGACAAGACAGATCAAACGAGTCCAAACTCGATGGGGTTGTGTCGTTTAACTACCGAGTTCCTATGGCCACCTTCCGGTTCCATCATCAGATCAGCTCCATGTCATAATAATTTTGCATTGACATCCGATTTACACATGCTTTAAAATTTCAGCTCAATCGGTTGAAAATGTCTGATTCAAAATTGAGTTGCAAGAGTCCACCCGAACAAACATACATACATATGTACATCGCAAGTTAAATAAAAGCTTGTAAAAAGCGGCTAATAAGAGTCTAGATCAAAAATACCAACGCTTTTTCAGACATTGCTAAGACTTGGTTCTAAGAAATAACACTCTTAGGTAATAAAGCTGCAGAAATACGAAATTAGCTCAACTTTTATAAAGACGGATTAATGAGAGCACTCTAAGTTTTGCCACGTGAAATTTTAACGAGCGGTAAAGGTATTAGGTAGGATTTTATACAGTAGTTCCTCTTTCCTTCATTCAGCTTTATGCTTGGGGTGTTGCTCTTTTTACAGCAACTTTTAAGACTTTCGTGATTTTGCGTTGCTCTTTCATTTTCTTTTTTTAAACGATAAAATGAAATGTTGATGTTTTTGGTTAGAATCACAAAAGTAGTTCTAATATGATCATATACATAATTATGTGGGGCTAACAAATGACCTTATATTCTTAACATCTTAGCCACCCCCCCCCCCCCTTAAAAAGCTTCTGACTCATCGTAATTTCTACCACGAGGCTTACCACCAGCTCTATAGCAGGGCATAAGTTGAGTTGAGTTCTGTGACTAAGTACAAAAAAACAGTGCAGTTCAACCTCTGCCCTGCTATAAGAGCTGACGGTAAGCCCCATTTTTTTTTTTTTTTTTGAGGATGGGAAATCATCAAATGACCCCTCCCGCTCTGGGTGGAGCAGAAGGGAGTGTCAGACTCTTACTGACTAAAACCCACCCGTGTTCCTTCCTTAGCCCTTTATGTTCCAGGGCAGCGGTAACCCTTTCGGACAATCCCGCTACCCTGGCAGGCTTCGGCCCTATCGGGCCCCGTCACTCGTGCTGACATCTCTTTGAGGTGCGCGTGGAACACATACACGCCGTCCGGCACGGGCCTGGTCCTGATCGGACGGTGAGTTACCCATTACTCACCGCCCGCCCATCACTCACCGCCCGCCCATCACTCACCGCCCGCACGGTAAGCCCCATTACGTCACCATTTAAAATCCATAATTCAGGTTTAAAAGTAATGATAATGTACAGTGTAAATAAATTTCGAAAAGGACATAACATTTTTAAAATCTCTAAGGAGTCTGAATGTATTTGGAGGTATTTATCAACAATCGCTGTTATCTTTCATCCGTAATAATATCTCAAACAGCCTCACAATAGGCGCTTTGTGTTCATTCAAACAGTCCGTGAAACAACGAAGGAAATTATAATACATTTTCTGAGAAAACTTGTAATAATTATACATTTATTTATCGTGTTATTGTTTTCAGTCTGTGGATTCAATTATTACTTGAGTGCACCTGTGTCTGTGTGAGTGTGCCTGTGTGTCACATTGTGTATATATTTCCCGCGTTGTCTAGTCTAGTTTTTCGCTAGTCTCCGTTGAGATTGGATACCATGACCGGAATTCGGTCTGGTGGACTATTACTTGATAGTTAACAGTTAATGTACAATAGCGCCGCTATAAGTGTTATTAATTTAAAATGTTTTTTGTGTTTGTATGTATTTGTCACAGTGATACAAACATAACATTTCAAAACTAATCAAAATGAACCGTTTTCTATTATATCAGACGCATTAATAGGCAAAACCAACACAAAGATTTAGCGTAACATAGATAGTAGCTATGTTTAATATAATTATGATATAACAATAATAAATGTACCAATATTTTCTTAACGATCTTGTAAATAATGTAATATATTTCAAAATATTATGTATGTACACACGGCTACACGTCAAGCTATACAAAACCAGTTTGTCTTGGCCTCACTTTGTATGATATTTTCTCACAATGAACCGTCAGCCAATACTGGTTTTGCATAGCTTGATGTGTAGCCGTGTGTACTTAGAAGAGTAGCTATAGTTTAGTATAAGATTACACGTAGAAGATGCAACATTTGAAACGTCTGTCAAAACTATCACTTTTCTATAATAAAATAAATATTTGGAAACGGTTTTTGTTTCATTTTTTTTACTATTTTAAGGATACGCCATAACAGGATTTCTTGTTCAAACAACGGATACCAGGAGTTGTTGCAAAACGAAGAAAAGCCAGTAACTACATAGCATGCCAAATTAATATTACAATATGAGAACAGTCAACAGCAAAAGTAGATGATCAAAATCAGAAATTCAATACTAATGAACGGAGTTCGCGTCAGAACTGTGTGGCGTTGAAGTGATTCAAAAGAATGTGTTTGTAAATTATACCAAACATTTACTACTAGTACAGCTGCCATATAGCTGCGAACTCCGTTCATTAGTATTGAATTTCTGATTTTGATCATCTACTTTTGCGAAGACGTACAATGAATACGATTTTTTAATTTGAATTAAAATCTCAAAATCAAAAGTCATTTATTAAAATTAGGCTAAGAATCAGCACTTTTCGAACGTCAAAATTACAAAAGACAGTCCCCCAAAAACGCCCGCCATTTACCACTTCCTAGTGCTATCGCTGGGAAGAAGAAGGGGCGCAACAAATTCCCCAGCAGCACAGCTGTCTGTTCAGTTAGAACATACTTGATTCTATACAATAGTAGGTATGCAAAGTAATTAACATTATAAGACACAGAACATTAAATTAAATTATTTGCCATAATGTCAGCTAGCCATGCCAATATTCCAACAAATATAATAAAACAGCTTCTTATGGTTTATTTAAATACGATGATTAAAGTTAAGTGACATTTATACGTCAAAAATGTATGGTTAAACAGTCGCTAATCACTGCTTAACTTTAAGCAACGTTTATGAAAAAAGGGGATCATCTCTTAAAACCATGCTAATAACTATAACTTTAATACCACCTCAGTTTTCATGTTCCGTGATAAATAAATGTGCTCTCCCATACATTTTTGTCATATCGGACCAACCTTACAATTTTTAGATTTGTGTTCAAAAAATCGACAAACCGTAGGGTTGGTATCATAGGAAATTTTTTTCAAAATTATGAGTACCACGAGTAGGTATTGGTGACCCATTAAGAAGTTATCAAATAACATGTTTGTATACTATAGCCACCGTTTTATTTTATTTATTTATTTAAATGCCTTAAAACTATCATTACAGGTTTTACTTAACCTAATGCGATACCCAAGTCACACACACAAAATTGCTTGCTTTTGCGATCAGACCTACATGTAATGGCAAAAAAATGCGTGTAATCTCGAGATTGATAGCCCTCGATTTGTCTTTTGAGCAACTTTTAGATTTGGCTGGTCCATATCAATACTGTCAAATAGAAACTGAACAGTATTTCAAAACAAATAAGGTTTGAAATCAATTGGCTACTCTCGGAGAAAAAGATGAATGAGGTTTCGACGCCGCAGGGTTACAATTTATTATGTTTTTAAGGATTTTCACAACGTTTGAAGAATAATTTGGGTGTTTTTATGCGGAAAAAAGTATCATCTATACACATGGACGTATTGAAACACAGATTTTATGTATGTGCTAAGAGCGAGGTATTCTTCAAAAAAATAGCGTAGAGTCATCTCAACACTTCTCTCCCTTGATTTTGTATATATATATATTATAAGTAGGTATATATTATAGTAATAGTATGTATGTGTATATAACCTATTTATGTATTAGTGTACCCTAGTTTTAAGTTTTTTTTTTTATCACTGTCCCTCTCAATCAAAGCACCTGCCATCTAATCTCTTCACCACCCTTGGTTGACTGGTAGAGAATGCCTAAGGCATTAAGTCCGCCTTTGTACCTTTTTGTGCGAAAAGTTTAAATAAATAAATAAATATTCCACTCAGAGCACTAATTCAACAGCACTTACCCGAACCGCACCCGAGCACTTCCACTAACCACACTGAAGCAAAATTTTGTAACGTGCGGTTCGGAGGAACAGTTTATCAATATTGTTTTCAGTTCCCGAACGGCACCACATTATCACGAATTTAGTATTGGAGATTTCGCAATGAATATAAGACATTTGAGCGAATTTAGGTACGTACTCGTAGGATCAGCATTACAAAAATATAATTTACTATTAGTCCAGGAATATTAGGGGTTTCCTCAGTAGTCAGCTATAAACTTGTATAAACCTTTATTTTGACACCCTAAAACTTGTTTCAAAACCTACTTATAGTAGGGTGTCCGCGACTACAAATATTCCAAGGTCGAAGCTCAAAAAAAACGATTTTTTTACAAATTTTTTGCAAATATCTCGTTTCCTTTGGGTTTTATGCTATTTTTTATAAATATTGTAGAGGATTAAATTCTCTACAACTTTTTTTTAAACATTTTTGTTTTTAATATCTTGAACCATTTTCGAGATATAGGGCAGAGACCGCGGAGTGTTTAACTATTTAGAGTATCATTCGAGGTCAACCTGTAGTCCCGATTAAAAACACGCCATATAAAATTTATAAATTATTGATAAATATATAATTCTAAATAATTTGCATTTTTGACTAACCATTACGTTATATGTATATTTTTTTTCAATTATTTAGTACATATTTATATTCATTTATATTGTGTTAAGCTTGCCGATACGCGGTCTCCACTCCAGGACTCGTCTGCTCCACCGGCCATCGGTCTTTCAATAAACATGACCAGCCCACTGCCGCTTCAGTTACTCTGTAAGCTATGTCGGTAACTCCGGATCTTTTCCAAATAGTTTCATTCTTAATTTTATCCTTCAAAGAGACTCCGAGCATAGCTCGCTCCATAACGCAATATGACCGTCCCATATTTTATCGTAAATTTAGTTAGTCACAGCTTGTCTCATATTTCATCGTTCGTTTACTAAAGTGAATGTCGTGGCTCTGGCAGGTTGAGCACAGGGTACGGTAGAAAGAGCTTATTGGCAATAATAAAGTTTTTCCTTCATGTATGTAATAGCTTTTGTCCGTTAGTTAACTTGCCGTCTTCTTCTTCTATCTTGCCTACGTGGCATTATCTAACTTGCAATATGTACAGGTAACTATCGAAAGCTTTCTCAGCCTTGCAGTCAATCAAATCGTTTATTTAATTTAGTTTTAAACGATGAAATTTAGTTCGATTTATGCTAATAATTTTTTCTTAGTAAGTTTTTTATTTTAAACCTGTCCCTTCTTTTCAATGTCACCGCAACTCTGTAAGCTAAAATCTACAGTGACACCCATCCAAAAAAGTACCGAAACCAGGAAGCTCAACGTGTCCCTGAGAAATGATTACGTAACCACAACCTTTACGACGTAATTAAAAATATAAAACCCAACCTGTTAACAATGTAAACGGCAGTAGAATGGTTAACAAATTTGATATCCTATTAACCCAGCCATCATGGCGTTGCGTCGACATAACCTCGTATAGCAAACTTGAGTTGCCGTAAAATAGATTGGTACAGAAGTACAGCTCCATACAAAGAGCGACAACGCACGCACACATAAACACGCGTCTACGTACAGCGGGTGCAAGAACACTCGCGACTGGCATTTGTTTTGGTACAGAAGTACAGCTCCATACAAAGAGCGAAAACGCATGCACATACACGCGTCTACGTACAGCGAGTGCAAGTGCACTCGCGACTGGCATTTGTTTTGGTACAGAAGTACAGCTTCATACAAAGAGCAAAAACGCACGCACACATACACGCGTCTACGCACAGCGAGTGCAAATGCACTCGCGAATGGCATTTGTTTGTCATAGTTTGAGATCTGCTGCTCCATACATTTATGTTCGCATAGCTCGACCACCACCACCAGTATAAATCAGTGTATATATTTATTTTGTGATTTCACGCTTGCTCTCATCGTAAAAGTGATAAATGAGTTCAGTGGCCTTTTTATGGTTTACATTTATTTCAATTAATAATATACTACGAGGATCTTATTAGTTCCTCTGTGTTTTTCGTCATTTTACTTTACCTAGAATGATAGCAGCTCATCAGCCGTACCCCACACACAGCCGTACCTTCGTATAAGAACTGTATTTTGCTTTCATAATTACGACTAGGCACTTTTCTACAAGATGGAGCGCCAACCTAATGGAGGTTGCAGGAATTTATTGGATACGGACAGCATACGTTCGGTCGTAATCCCAGGGGGGTCCTGCAGAAATGAAGAAAGAAGAAAAAAATAACATTTATTGGAGTACTTCACACACAAGTATAGCAATAGACATCTTCTAGCTAAAATGATAATAATGAGGATGATATTAAACTATCATTAATACAGGGGCATCGCGGGTACGTCGATGGTACGCTGATGAAATAGTCTTATAGACTAAAAATGCCATTGACTTTTATTTTAACTAACGAAACATGTATTTTTAGAAATATTGCGTAGGTACATCAGTTTTGGTCATCACTCTAATTATACAACATTAATGATGAATGGGTAAGGTATATATAGTATTTTACATTCATAAAATTAAAATGGTTTGACACTTCTTGTCAATACATTTTATACGTTCGTGAAACAATTTTTAAACAAAATTTTAATCATACCTGTTCCATTTTATAGAACTTTAATAATTGCGTTATTTTGTCAATACAATAATTAAAACTTTTTTTAAATATCTAATAGCTCTCTCACATCGTAAAATTAAATCAAATATATAATCTAAATATATATAATTCTTCTGTACGTGTGTTTGTCACCTAACTCCTCCTAAACGGCTGGACCAATTTGGATGAAAGTTTGTGCGTATATTTCAATGGGGTCCTAGATGGTTTGAACCTGGACCTGGATGTTTGGCGCTGCTTTTCCGGGCAGGACAACGTCTGCTGGGTCCGCTAGTTAAATATAATTTTACAGATAAGTAAATACTTAAAAGATCCTTATCTTCGTATTATTTGTAAAAAAGGTAATGATTAGTTCTTACTAATCATTAATCATTAGCTTTTATCAAAAAAGACTCTTATAACAATAAACAAGTACTACATTAAAATCATCTAATGTAACAAAAAAAAATACAACCAATTACACCAGCCACAGAATGATTCATTCTCCATCATTCTCATCACAGAATTTAAAAACACAAACAAACTGGATAAGTTGTTCTAGAGCAAACTATTGCACAAACAGAAAAACAGACGAGTTCAATATTTATCATCATTGTTTTACTTTACCAGTTATAATAATTAAATTTTGCCAGTGGTTAAACAACAATACAACCTCCCTTCCGCACGAGGTTGTGATGTCCAATCCTGGATCAATCAATGTGACTTTCAATTTGTATGGAGTCTTGGACTGACATTGGCGAAGGACGACATCGATGAGGGATAATTGCGTGAGGAAACCTGGACTTATATGTACGTAATATAAGTCTGAAGTCGCTTCATGTAAATACTGGTATTCAGCTGGATCCGGTTAAACTGGAAGTCAACCCCAATAAGTTGGGATTATGGCTGGGTAGATCATGAAGTCAGAAATCGTCAACCCGTCTTTAGCAAGCGTGGTGATCAATCATCGTACCTTCTCTGACCAATTATAGGCTGATATTACTCAAATATATATATATATACAGGATGAAATTGAATAGGTGCGACAAAATAAAACATCTAATTCAGCATGCTATAAAGTAAATTTAGAGCATGTTGTGCGCGTAGGCGAGCTTTTTGCAACGTCGTCTCGCGCTCTTTTTTTCGTAGGTACGGTCAAAATTAGGTAAATACCGCTAGTTCAACACGTTGCCAACTTGCTTCATGGTTTGAACTTAGCGATGAATGGATTGCTTATTGGGCGCGCGCTAAAATTGATACTTTAATTTTCTTATTTGTTTTAACAATTATGAAAAAAACAAAACTGAATCGACGATAATTCGTGTTTACTTGAAGGCATTAACTTAGTTTGTACTATCTAAGAAAATGATTATACGATTTTTTTTTCAAGAAT
The DNA here is from genome assembly GCA_951799955.1 of Apamea anceps. Taxonomy (NCBI): domain Eukaryota; kingdom Metazoa; phylum Arthropoda; class Insecta; order Lepidoptera; family Noctuidae; genus Apamea; species Apamea anceps. The sequence continues at coordinate 3,177,465 of OX637504.1, read as the reverse complement.
TTAGATTTGGCAAAATGTCTATATTATGATTATGTAACAGTTACTGCACCCCCTACTTCGATTTGTCGCAAGTTTTCAATTTCATCCTGTATATATATATATATATATATATAAATATTTAATATATAATATTACTCTGATATTACTTAAAAAATATGAGTTTGCTTTTGACACTTACACCAAGCATTAGCTTGTTCTTATTCGACAAGCATATGCTCTCTCTCTCTCTCTCTCTCTCTCTCTCTCTCTCTCTCTCTCTCTCATGCTGAGATAGGAGCATTTTGGCCTCGTATAGGACTTTCTGTTTCATTTTTTTTTTGTTACTTTTTTTATACATTTTGTTTTATTTTTGACTGTGTTTAGTTTATGATCTTCCTGTAGGTACGAGTCGCAATGAATTTTTTTTCTTTCTTTCTGCTTTCAGCTACAAAATTTGGGAAAAATGTCAGTTTAAGTTAATTCACTGTGGAGTTCCGCAAGGTAACATCCTAGGCATCACACCACATGACCTTCACCCGTGGAGCGATAGCGATAGCACTAGGAAGTAGTGAAGGGCGGGCGTTTTTGGAGGACTGTCTTTTGTAATTTTGACGTTCGAAAAGTGCTGATTCTCAGTCTACTTTGAATAAATGACTTTTGGCAGCTCATACTGGTTTTGTTACCACAGACATGTGGCCTGCTGTAAATACATTTTAATTACTTTATTATAGAGCATAATTATTTAAAAATTGCAAAGAATCCTGAAATTAGTTAGTACGTCATAAATATTTATTTAGGTAATTTATTCCCCTTGGACAGAGTCGTAGGAATAATGTTATTAGCATTCTCTTTTCATATTATTGAACAAATATCTAGACTCGCGAACGTGTACAGTTTTTTCGAGAGGTCCGTCCAGGTTTTATGTGTTTCCAAAATATTTTATGAGCAAAGCGACCGCGCTCGCTTCGATTGACCTTGCCGACCTTGACCATCCGCCCTCTTTTGATAGATAGACCTAGTTTTTGAAGCCCCTTCTTCATCCATAAGTGTCGTGAAAGTTTGATAAACTGTGTCAAGGAGATAGATGGCAGTTTCCTAAATGTAAATTTTACATTGGGTATAACATTTTTCTACATTGTAACCGTTGTATATATTGTATTGTGGTAAATGGAATAGTTCCATTCAGACACATACCTAATATCCAACTGAATACCTCTAAATAGGTAGGTAGAAATGTAACGTACATATTTAGCAACGCAGCATATCCAATCCGTGCCTGCTGGCATGGACTGGATGCGACTGCGGACTGGACCTTCTTTAGGTCGTGCGTCCATCTAGCTGAGGGGCGTCCCACACTACGCTTGCCGATACGCGGTCTCCACTCCAAGACTCGTCTATTCTACCGGCCATCGGTCCTTCCACAAACATGGCCAGCCCACTGCCGCTTCAGTTTGCTTACTCTGCGCGCTATATTGGTAACTCCGGTTCTTTTCCGGATAATTTAATTCCTGATTTTATCCTTCAAAGAGACTCCGAGCCTAACTCGCTCCATAGCGCGCTGAGCGACCTTGAATTTGTGGGCAAGTCCGACCGTCAGTGTCCACGTTTTAGCCCCATATGTCATGACGGGGAGGACGCACTGGTTGAAGACCTTAGTCTTCAAACACTGTGGGATAGGCGACGAGAAGACTTGACGGAGTTTTCCAAATGCTACCCAACCCAACTGTTGGTTCATTCATTCAGTTCATTCCATCCTTCTGTTGGTTTCTTTCTCAAAGTGATGTCTACCGAGCTGGATTATTTGCCCCAGGGAGACATCCTTCACAATTTCGAGAAGCGACCCTTCGATGTGGATTGGATTCGGCAAGACGTGCGAATTGTACATGACTTTCGTCTTGTCCAAATTCATGCCGAGGCCAACCCGTCGAGAGGCTCCATTAAGGCGTGCAGCATTTGGTCTAGCTGTTCCAGCGTCTCCGCCATTATGACGATGTCATCGCCAAATCGGAGATGTGAAATGTACTCGCCGTTGACGTTGATACCCTGTCCAGTACAGTCTAGTGTCTTGAAGACGTCTTCCGACGCATTTGTAAACAGTTTTGGGATATTACATCCCCCTGTCTCACCCCCTTGAGCAGTTGGATGGGGCTGGTTTTCTGGTCTGGTCCTGGATCTGGACAGTCATCGTGGCAGCGTTATACAAACATCTCAACACTTCGATGTAGCGCCAGTCAATTTGACATCGTTGCAGAGAGGCAAGAACTGCCCATATTTCGATGGAGTCGAAGGCTTTCTAGTAGTCCACAAATGCCATGCACAGCAGCTGATTGTACTCCTTAGTCTTCTATACAATTTGGCGAATAGTATGGATGTGCTGAAGCCTTTTCGAAAACCGGCTTATTCTGGCGGCTGGAACTCGTCAAGCCTCCTGGCGAGACGGTTCTGGAAAATTTAGGTTGGCTTGTGGGATGGTTATACCGCCATCGGTCGGTCGCCAGCGCCTCGTCTGTCAGTGGCAGGGTGTACCGCGTGCAAGTGAGGTTGACGTTTGGGAAGTCTGATTGTTGTGTGCTCCCCCTTACACCCCTGACTTCTGACTACTCAGTCAAAGGCCCACAAGTCTGTTATCAGTCTAACCAAGGGGTATCGTGTTACCCAGTAACTGGGTTGTTGAGGTCAGATAGGCAGTCGCTCCATGTAAAAAACTGTTGTGCAGGCACACAGTTAGGATAAAGCTAGGTAGATTGATAGATGTTTTTTTTTTATAGAAGATAGACAAAGTGAACTTTCATTCTTATTTTCGCATAGGTATTGAAAGAAAAATCCCGTTCGCATTAAAGTCGAGACTTAATTAAAGAACAAAAAAAATCACAAAATACACGGGTAATTAGATAACTCTATGCCAAGAATTACTGAAGGCTGAAATGGTAGCTACTTTCTACTAATATTTTCAACGTGAAAGTTTGTATGGATGGATGGATGGATAGATGTTTGTTACTCTTTCACGCAAAAACTGCTGAACGGATTTGGATCAGAATCAGAATCAGAATCAGAATTTTATTTGTCAAACATAGGTACATTGGGTTCTTGCATTACATATTTATATAAGTAGGTCGCCATGTTTTGCTATTACAGCATACAAATATTTGATCTGGATGAAATTTGGCTTACAGATGGTTTATAACCAGGACTAATTTAACATATAGGATACTTTTTATCGCGATATTCCCACGGGATCGAAACTTATGCGGGTGAAACCGCGGGGCGCAGTTAGTACAAAATAAAGAGAAGAAACCTAAATTAGTAGAAAAAGGTCCATCCATTTACTTTGACTCTAATTAACCGTTAAAAATAAATAGTATTTTGTCCGCAGAATTTCCACAAAATCTTTATTTGAGAAATTAATGGGTACAGCCCGAGGCGAGGTTTGGGCTATCTTTAATCATCCCTAATTTGTACCCTTTGATTAAAAGGCTTTCATTTGAAGTTCCTGTAAAACATGTTTTTCACTGGTGTACTTCCTGCGCTTCTCGCCATTTTAACCTTTGTAGTTGTTGTCATGGTCTATACTTAGATTAAGTCAAACTGAGGCAGACTTCTTTACAACATCTTTTTTTGTATGTGAGGAAATTGTCATACCTCAGCTGTACCGTAAGGGGAGAACGAAGGATTGTGTCGGTACCGACTACAACCCCACGGCTCCTTTCACTATCATAGTTGGGAGCCCGCAAGATACTTGTAGCGGTATCTACAAAGCCACATGCGAACATCGCGTATACTGACGTCACGCAAATCCTGCATCTCGTAAGCAGAGTTTGCCGCGCAATTAGCATTATATACAAACTTCCCAACATCAATCGTTGGCGAATTGCCCGCCAGACACAACACCCGTGTGGTCGGAGTATCCTCCTTTTCTATGGAGGATGAGTGAACTTTACACCCTGTTTCCTCATACCTCTAAATACTCGTACCCCCAAACCATACCCCCAAATACATGTTTTAAGAGTCAACGTCTTTTTTTCTGTTTGTCCATTAGTCTGTTAATAACGCTTAGGCTAGGTGGAGCGACGACCTTCGCAGGGTGGCTGGTAGGAGCTGGATGAGAGTTGCCGAGAATCGAGCTGAATGGCGTGCAATTGGGGAGGCCTATGTCCAGCAATGGATTGCTGATGATGATGATGAGGACGCTAATAATTTGAGAATATCACGTGATTTTCTCTTTTTATTCATAAATCCATTTTATTATATACGTTTTCTTTCTTTGGATGCGTTCTCTGGCTAAGTTTTATTAGACATACTCGTAACTACCACGTAAGCTGAGCCGTGCGGCTAAGTAATTGAAATCCGACGATACAAATGCGGGGACTCTAAACATTTTCGTATGGCTGATATATATAATTACGTAGATTACTAAACCCTCTTGAGCGCTGCTAAGAATTTCAGATGAACATCATCCCCAGGGTATCATTCAAAGTAATGCTAGTGTAGCGGTACCCATCATACTGACGTCACACAAAATCCTGCATCGCGCAAGCAGAACAGCAGCCCGACATCAATCGTTGGGCAGTTGCAGACACCAGACACAACACCAATATGGTCGGAGGATCCTCCCTTTTCTATGGATGTGCTTTGAGCTTTACACCCTATTCCTCATACAGAGTATCTCTTAACAAGTACTTAAAAAGCCGCTTTCATTTCTAACTTAGACTACAAACCATACAAAAGTCTTTAATTGGATTGATCGTTATCGCAACGAAGGTGATACTATTTTTATTTGATTAGGTCATTCTGCAACTAGATTGGGTCGGGTTCAATGAGGCTGATTATTAATATCGTGGGGTTTATGCCTCGTAGGTACCTGCCTATCTAAACTAATATTTTAAAGAGAAAGAGAGAAACGAAAGAAACTAATTTTTTGAAAAACATTTAAAAAAAAATTGAATTGAATTTTTTGAAGAATTTCTTTTCGAAGAGATTTTTTTGTATACGAGTATTTGTTTGTTACGCTACAACGGCCGAACAGATTAGTAGACCATAACCTTGGATCAGGACATAAGGTTCTTTTTATCTCCATATTATGTCTACGTATCGCGATAGGATACCTTATTGCACAGCAATATACATCGTGAGATTCGTCATCTCAGCATTCCGATGTCGTGAGATCGAACAATTTCAATGACGTATATTATTGTGTTCTATTTATGAATTACTTTTGTTTCTCTCATCGACCTCATCAAGCATCTTAGTTTTTATCGATTTAATTGTCATTTATGTAACTCTTTACGTTAATGATATCCGTTTTGATTCGCATCCTCGACTGCAGCCGTTCTATCTTGTAGACCAAATATTTGGTCTGGATGCTTCGATATTGTATGTGAAAGAAAATCATGTTTGTACTCCTAATCTTTGATGTTCTTTATTGCATCAATTATTAACTTTAATTGACAAGTATAGTCTTAGCAAATGTCATAATTTAAGTAATGTTTGATAGATGGAGTTGAGATGGAGGAGCAAATAAAAGGTGACGTCTCTTATTGTGGCAGTTTGTCTACGAAGGGTGTCGAATCCTAAGTCCAAATCCATTCATTATTCCTATTGGATGTGAGGTGCTTCATAAGTGATCGGGGACAGTGGCACTGTTTGGGGCCATGGTTCATCACTGCACAGCGCCATGGGTAGGTTTTGTTGCAATCGCAGTCGCTAATGCAGAATATTGCTGAAAAAAAAAACCGACCAAGTGGGAGTCAGACTCGCGCACCGAGTGTTCCGTACAAACCTGTAGGTAGTAAGTTTAAAATTATTAAAAATATTTTTATTATATGATGTAACTAAAAATTTACGGTTTTCGCAATTTTTCCTTTGTCTGTGCTATAAGACGTTGCTTCGTACCAAATTTCAAGATTCTGAGTTCACGGGAAGTACCCTGTAGGTTTTGATTCCCTTGCGAGTGTCGAAAATTTGCGGAAATTTGCGGCAAACGGCTGTATCTTTTGATTGCGTTGGCTTAGAAGTTTGATTTTTTCACAGCTCTAAGGTTCAGTAGACTTGAGTATTTGATATAAATTCCAGCTTGATACCTTTACGCGTTCTTGAGAAAAAGGGTCTCGACAGACAGATGGACGGACAACAAAGTATCCTATAAGAGTTCCGTTTTTACCTTTCGAGGTACGGAACCCTAAAAAGGAACATTGATTTATTTAAAACTAATTGGCAGCAACTTTCACCATGTGAAAGTTTCTGTTGTATTGTTTCATGGGCTAACCACACTTCTCATGGAGATAACATAAGGCCTGAGAAAGGACATATTTTTTTTAAATAGCTTAAATGAAAATTGTCTTGTCCAGCTGCCGAATGGTTAGACTTAAACCAACCACAACAAAGTTGGGGAATGCAAGGTAAATGATGATAATGGCTAAAATAAATAAGAATATAATTATGTACTTACGACCGAGATTCCCATCCCAGAATAAATGAGGGTCATTTGATTTCAAGTCCTCAGCTGCAATATTGATTATCAACGTCATGCAGGTGACCAACAGCACAACTGTTAAGTACCTCATTATCCAGTAAAATAATAATTCCGATAAAATAAACATTTCATAGAGCGTGATATCAGCCGTATAATTTGATTTAATATAAAATAAACTTGTTACTAAATTGATACACTTTCATACTTAATAATGTTATGGACTGATTTTCCAACGCCAGATAATTTTATTGGAAGAATAATTTTGAATTTTTGACAATTCTTCCACACAAAAACTGTTGGACGTCATTTTTATTCGAATAAAAATTATCTGTCGATTGAAAAATCAGCCCTGAGTTGAATACTAAACACACTTATTCAGATTATTTAGTACACCTCCTAATTTGGCCATATCCTAACCGAAAGCGATTGTCACGCAAATACGCGATCGTCGCGCTCCTTTAGATGAATATGACGTAGGTACTCGCGCGATCAATCAAGTCGCGTTTGTACGTCGTAAATGATCACGTAATCACGTATTCCTGCGACAGTCGCTTTCGGCTGGGACACAGGGTTAAGCCTTAAGGCGTAACCACAATGCAACCCATTGACTTCGACCTGTCTATATTTAACGAGCGGCTAACCCACGACAACTATACCAGTTATTTCATCCCACCAAGCTATCTTCCATTGCAACATGGATAGGTACCATTTTTATTGGCATAAGAATGAAACCATTCTCATACAAAACCAGGAAGGCAACCCCTACATCCATATCCGCAACACCGAAGACCTGGAGCGCAAATATAGACACCGAAGATCAGGATCAGCAATTATAGAAAAAGGTAAACGACGCATGGCGGTTTTCTTAGATTTAGCTAAAGCCTTCGATACAATCTCAATAGATCTTCTTCTTAAAAATCCAGATGCAGACTCAGGCCTTCTCTTAGTAAGAGGGAGTGGGCCGTAATCCACCACGCTGGTCCAGTGCGGGTTGGTAGATGTCACATGTCTTCGATTTTTTTTTGTTCTAGGACATGCCGTTTCCACACGATGTTTTCCTTCACCGTTTTGAGAGCAGTAGTATTGAAAATAATTTACACAATGTAAAGCATCTGGCCGTGTTCGAACCCACTTTAATTTCCAGATAATTTGTAATTAAATAGGATTTCCTCGGTCTGCTCGACAATGGACTTGAGCACTGGAACGATATCAAGATTGCCACTGGTGCTGGAAATATATTTAAAAAAATACTTTCATTTTCAAAACATACTGAAACTAAGCTCTGCTACGAAAAAAGTGAAAACCAATCATGTAAATACGTTTTATAATAATCGATTGGTTTGAACATTAATATTGCAAATTATGTTTTTCTTTCGCTGCAGTGTGTACTAGTACTTACTAGAGGAATAGTGTTTGCACATTTTCATTGAACATAACTATGTATTTATGGCAAATATGTACCTAACTGATCGAAAACAAAATGTATGTTATAACAATTACGTTGGCAGCGCTTTTATATCGAAGCAATAAAGGCGGTTTTCGTAGTGCACGTGTTAAATCTCTGTAAAGTTTCCACTAGTGACACTCATTTGTAGGGTGTGAAGTGCCATCAAACAGTGCGTTTAGTACTTATAGTAGCAGACCATGAAGTTTTTAATATTTCCAATGTTAATCTTTGTGATGTCAGTGGCACATATTGCTGCTTATTATCTCAGATCAAATGATAACAATCTTTCACGTAAGTACTGTTTTAATTTTATGTAGGTAAAGATTACGAATCTGTGTCGTCGCAGGATTGATCCCACAGACACCCCATGGCCACGAACTACACGCTCAAGTGAAGTGAAGCAGCCGTTGTGAAAACAAATGAAAGCAGTTGCTTATGAGTAACCAGAGGGGCAATTCTCGTAATTATAAGAAAGTTCACAGTCTGATCTCAATGTCCATCTGTCAAAAATACCTGTAACTTCCCTACATTTTTGACAAGTTTTTGACATTGATTGTCGCTGAGATGAGACGGCGACTACATTTTAAACGTTTTTAATTACCGAAATTGGCCTTCAGGACGGGAACAAAAGACACGCGTGCGTGTCGCGTATCGCATTGTACAGCGGAACAAGTTATTTGTTATACAGGCAATTTTAAACAATGTTGTGATCGTGCTGAGTAGTCAATTCTTTCATATCACTCGCTTACTATGGTCGAACTCTTAATGGCTTTACGACTTTTAAGAACAATTAGTAGTAAATTATATTTTTACTGCAGTTCAAATGATCTAACTGTCGCAATAGATCGTCGTTTTGACATTCATTTTAACGAGATCCACATAAGGGTAGTAAAGCATAGCGGGATCGTCCGAAAGGGTTACCGCTGCCCTGGAACATAAAGGGCTAAGAAAGGAACACAGGTGGGTTTTAGTCAGTAAGAGTCTGAGAGTCTGACACTCCCTTCTGCTCCACCCAGAGCGGGAGGGGAAAAAAAATAAAAAAGGGGTAGTAAAGCATGGCTAGATCGATTATACCTATAAGATAAAATAGCAGCAGTGTATCTAGTAGAAATATGAACATGTTTGCCTGTGTATCAAACCGCTAGGTCGATTGTACAGACGCCAGCAGGTTAAGCTACCCGAAACTGTCAAATTTTCCCGATCAACCTTGAACCTTAATGCTTCAGCGATAAAGTTGAAAATATATTAAATAAATTTGACAGATTGTAGTAGCTTGATGTGCTGGCATCTGTACCATAAGTTCTTTTTTACGCGCATAGCCAGCTAAGTTGCGTTCTTAAACTCGCTATACAATTAACTAGTAATACTTTTCCAGAACACTGCGTTCGTGACAATGACTGCAATCGGTCGGAAGGATGTCGATGTGCAGTCATGAATATCGGCCCAAAACAATGCAAGTGCTACACCCGAAACCAAATCCTCATTAGGGCAGAATGGATAAAAAGGAGAAAAATGTGAAGGAAAACAGCAGATAAACGGAACGCACGGACGGTCGGCTATCTTTAAAAGTGAAGGCACGTGAACATATCCGTCAGAAGTTGACCGAACATCCCAGCGCTGATTTGCTGGATTCATTTTCTCCTTTACCGAACGTTATTTCTTCTGACAGTTCATTATGTTTATATGTAGGTATGTATGTATCTGACTGGACAGGTCCACTCAATCTGTGAAGACCATTTGAAACACCTACCTACAGTCACGAGCACTAATGTGTCGATACTTGGCAACTTTCAATTTCGATTTTTTCGTGAAATAACGTATGCAAAGTTGAAATACGACACATTACATAAACCTATGGGTTCGAAAATGCTATGTTCGTAACAATATAGAATTTAATTCAAAAATAAAGGAGCTAATCGCTTTTGAATAAAGCCGAGTATATACATACTTATGCTCGTGACTGTACATGATCTTCACATGATCTGACCAAGATTATGTTTGGAGTTTAAAAGAGACTGGACCTCTGAGTTTGTTTCGGCCTTTCTTCTCAGAGTCATCATGTCCCACAGCTGGGCAAAGGCATCCCTACTCCGACGTCATCTAGTTTAAAAAAAAGAGTGACGTGTAAAAGTGCTTTTACTAAACCTACTTACAGAACTAATTAAATCATTTATCATTAAACTTAAACCCGGTTGGAGAATAATTGGCGATGTAAATCGGTAGCTTATAATGTAAATATTATATTGATTAAATGATGACAATAAATAAACAAATTATCGTTAAAACAAAAACCTCTAAATGTAAAAAAAAATCCTCCACCTTTCCTTCCTTATTTTCCTTTAAGTTTTATTTTTTAATAATTATAATCTTTATTACATAAGAAACTGGTTACAAATTGTCTCTGACACTTGTGCTACGTGGTTAACCAGTGTTACAAGAGCCAGTGCGCTCTCCCTGGAGTAAATACTATTAGAAACTTATGCAATAAGATAAACAAGTAAAAAAATGTATGCCTCGGTCGGCGAATCTTACTTATGCGGGAGGGATTGTATCGGGCGGCCGCCGCCATCAGATGATTGGGGTTATAGCAGCATCAAAGAAACGCTTGGAAAGGTGTTTCTTGAACTGCTGGACGGTGGGCATTCTAAGATCTTCTCCCTTCTATGTCAGCAATGAGAGTCTACTAAGTGTAGCACTCTCATTAAAATAAATAAATAACAAAAAACACTTGCTGAATCGTGACCTGGATCTACCAAATATCCGGTAAGTAGTAAAGCAAACTGTGTCATACGTAGGCATAATATGTGTAAATCGTTTGTGTGAAAATGTGTAGTGATTAACAAGTACATAACTTGTATCACAATGGCAACCAGTCCCTTCAGCCGGGGTGGCAGATGTGCTCGGAACCCACCTTCTACACCCACGCCCGTACCAGCCACCTGCACCTGCACCCGAGCCCGCACCCCTCCTCACCCTCAACCGCCCAGCCAAAGAGATGATGAATCGCTATATTAAATAAAATTAACAATGCTCGTGAAGTATGGGAAAAAACCTAGGCCCGGCGCGCAAATGAAATGTAACTCAGATTTTTCGTATTTATGTACATACGTGACAAAATAATAAGAAGGTGGCGTTGCCAAAATATTTTTCTAAATGATTGTCATAAATTGCTCGTTGGTTTTTGTAAGGAGCTATACTGAAGAGTAACAAATTTGGGAAATCTTTCATCCTTTCTATTCTCTTTTCCTAAGTATAACATTTAGTCATCTATTTTGACTACGCCACCTACACAATCGGCAATGTAAATACCCAAAAAACAAGCGTAAATAAAATTAAGTACTTTATTGTAACATGATTTCTTTATTGATTTTCTAAGTCTAGGATTACATCTTCCAATGTGTGTCCGGGATGATTGAAATCATCTTGGTTACAAGTTCTGGAAAATACGCTCAACGAAGTCTCTCCGAGATTCGAGAGAATGTTGATTCAGAACTTGTCTCCGTATACCTGCGTATAATGGACAATCACATAATTAGAACGCACGAGTTCATTTAAAAAAATAAATAATCGAGAAGATCAAGGTCCAAAGTAATGCTAAAAGTTGTATGTGTTGTGATCGTGATAATAAAACAAAGATTCTTGAGACTGACGTTTGTTATGTGGAAGTATTTAGACATACCCTCACACTGTATTATATTAGGATATCTTAATACCGCACATAACAGTATGCAGCAAGATAAGTTAGCAAAAGTCGGTCATATCATCTTCTATACATATAATAAAATCGTAGGAAAGTCAAAACTGTACATTGAATATTTTTTAAAAAGAATACTTGAGGCGTGATCTACAATCGATATCGAAGCCAAAAATATAGTTTTTAGAATTTTTGTCTGTTTGTCTGTATGTATGTCCGGGGTAAACTCAAAAAGTACTGCATGGATTTACTTCAAGTTTTGCATGAATAGAGGAGAGGTAAGGTCAACATATAGGCTACATATTATCACGCTATCACCTACGGGGGAGGAGCTGTGAATCTTTATTTTTCTTACGCATTCTGTGACAGCGTGTAATCTAACGACGCATATTTAAATGTTGTTTTTGAGTAAGCCATGCTATTATCTAGCTTTATACTATGAAAACTACGCCATTTAAGTAACTTGGGCAGAGAAACATAGTTTAATGAATGTTAGTAGTATAAATACAACTTTAAAGCAGCGCCATCTATGAGATTTCATAAAAATCAAATCAAGTTACATGTTAACACTTTTTGGAAATTAATAATTTAAATTTGATCATGTTGGCGAGGTTAGTAGTTAGTTATTCTTAAAATTCATAGATGGCAATGTGCATTTTCTTCATAAAAGTTGTATCGTATAGTTCATTTTGACAAATTCAAGTTCCAACAAAACCCTCAAAATCTTGAGCAAAGTTGAGGAAGACAATTTAAAAAAATGCGGTGTTAAGTAGTTCATTGCAGAGCATTTCAGAGCACCGCCGTGTCCTCGTAGAGGCGATCGGCAGCGGCGGCGACCTCTCGCGTCCGGCCCTGGTTCAAGCCATGGTCCGGGGCGAGAGGGAGTGGGAGGCAGTCACCTCCTTCTGCGAAGCAGTCATGCTAGCGAAGGAGGTGGCGGGGTGGGCGAGAGAACGCGCCTTGCGCACCTCGCGCCTCAGCCGCCGCGGGAGACGCTCCGGGCGTCGGGAGCCGCGTGACGACTCCCGGCCACCGTAGGCGCGGGCCTGCGGGCGGTGAGTAATGGGTAACTCACCGTCCGATCAGGACCAGGCCCGTGCCGGACGGCGTGTTGTGTTCCACGCGCGCCTCAAAGAGATGTCAGCATGAGTGACGGGGCCCCATAGGGCCGAAGCCTGCCAGGGTAGCGGGATTGTCCGAAAGGGTTACCGCTGCCCTGGAACATAAAGGGCTAAGGAAGGAACACGGGTGGGTTTTAGTCAGTAAGAGTCTGACACTCCCTCCTGCTCCACCCAGAGCGGGAGGAGTCATTTGATGATTTCCCATCCTCAAAAAAAAAAAAAAAAAGTAGTTCATTGATGATGATCATTTCTTCGTCAATTTCATGTTGTTAGTACAAAATAAACCTTGACTATTAATACTTTTGTTCGCGTTGGGCAAAACCAGGGTTTTTCTTGGATGCTTCTGGTGGAACAGGAAAAACATTTGTTACCACTGGCATACTTGCAGAGGTCAGGATGCAAGGCAAAATTACTATTGCTGTGGCGTCGTCGGGAATGGCTGCCACACTGCTTCCGGGTGGCCAGACAGCACATGCCATGTTAAAAATTCCCATTGATTTAGAGAGCGCCAAAACGCCTGTTTGTGGTGTGTCACGTAACAGCGATAAGGGACACGTGCTCAAGGATTGCTCTCTGATCGAATGGGATGAGTGTACGATGGCCAATAGGAAGGCAGTTGAGGCCGTGGACAGAACCCTGCAGGACATCCGCAGGAACGAACATTTGATGGGTGGTGTCACAGTTCTGTTCAGTGGCGATTTCCGGCAAACGCTTACCGTGGTGACGCGGGGATCGAGAGCTGACGAGGTGAATACTTCGTTAAAACGATTTTCGTTGTGGTCACGAGTTCGAACGCTGCGCTTGACCATTAATTTGAGAGCTCGGCTTGGCGGCAATGCACGTGCTCAAGAATTCTCCGATGTCCTTCTAAGTTTTGGCGAAGGCACTCTACCAGAAGAGAGAGATGGACAGGTGGTGCTTCCAGAGTCTCTCGGTAGAGTGGTATCCAGCTTAGAAGAACTCATTCGCTGTGTGTACGGGGACATCAGTCGTATACCGGACCAGCAGAATTCTTGGGTGTGTGAGCCATTCTCAGTCATTTTGACGCCCAAATATGATCACGCTGCAGCGATTAACGAATGCATTCTCTCGGAAATTGAGAGGAATGAAGTGGTTTACACCTCGATAAACTGCACTGTTGTTGAGCAAGATGACGCCACACATTATCCCGTGGAATTTCTGAACTCCCTGTCACCAAGTGGACTTCCAGCGCATACCATCAAGCTGAAGGTCGGTGTCCCGATTATGCTTCTTCGGAATCTATCTCCTCCGAAGTTGTGTAACGGGACCCGCCTTAAAGTCATCTCGCTCCACAGACACATCATTGAGGCGGAAATTCTTACGGGTTGTGGCGTCGGCGAGGCAGTATTTATACCACGCATTCCCCTCATACCTCATAACTTCCCGTTCCAGTTCAAGCGCGTACAGTTCCCCGTGAGTGTTTGCTTCGCGATGACCATCAATAAGTCGCAGGGGCAGACACTGAGGGCAGCGGGTGTCAACATCAGGACGAGTTGCTTCTCACACGGGCAACTGTACCTCGGTTGCTCCCGCGTCACCAGTCCTGACTCTCTTTACATTCTGGCTCCTGGCAGCATAACTACCAACGTAGTTTATAGGGAAGTGTTGTAAGGTATGATACCTTTGTACCTATTTGTACTCTTTTGTGCCCTGGAATGTATTCCTGCATTATTTTCTCTATTTCCTTCAGTCACATCTTATGACTGAACGCAGCAGGATTCCCATATAACTCTCTTCACTTGCTTTGCTTGCAACAAAAACTTATATTTTAATGCTATTTTAAAAGTTGTTTACATAAAATACTATAGCGACACTGGCATCTTAGGTATTTTTGGTGCTGTAGAGCCTTCACGCAGACGACGTCGCGGGCAGCAGCTAGTAATAAATAAAGCGCACAAATCTCAACGAAGTGTAACGAATGACTGCGCATCGCATAGGCTCGCGATGACTATAAAAGTACAGACGCCAGCACATCAAGCTACTACAATCTGTCAAATTTCTCTGATAGATTTTCAACTTTATCGCTAAAGCATGAAGGTTCAAGGTTGATTGGAAAAATTTGACAGATTCGGGTAGCTTGGCCTGCTGGCGTCTGTACCTAATCAAATATAAAAATTACTCCTACTAAAAAAAAATAACAAAATCATACGTTTAGAAAATAATTTTGATTATAGTTTTTATGTAGTATTAAATTACTATTTTTTATTAAAAATGTGAGACATGTTTCGTTTGCGCCGGGACTGGGTTTTTTGCATTATCCTTTATGCAGAACCATCTCAAGAACCCTTTTAACCAAAAAAAAAGTGAAAAATAGCTAACACCGAATAAATAAAGACCCAAAGACACGGACTGCTAAAATTATTATTTTTTTCACTTTGTAGGATTTTCATTTTTTGTATAATGTTTTTCTGTGATATTTTTAAAATAATTTATTCATGTTTATTTTTGATAAATGTCCAATAAACCCTATTCCAAGCAATTATAATCTCCTAAACATAATGGCCTTGTCTTGCAATTACTTCGTGTTAAGATTTGTATTCAATTTTGTGGTTATCATCAGTGTGTAAACAGTTTAATTATTCATCATCATAATCAGCCTTTAATGTTCAAACTGCTGGGACAAAGGCCTCCTGTCTGTGAGAGGGAGTGGGCCGTAATCCACCACGCGAGGCCAGTGCGAGTTGGTAGATGTCACATGTCTTCGATTTGTTGGTTCAAGGACATGCCGGTTTCCTCACGATGTTTTCCATCACCGTTTTTGAGAGAAATAGTGATGAAATAATTTACACAGAGAAAACGTCGGTCTGGGTTTGAACTTACAGCCACAATAACTTGTAAGACGCGGCTGTTACCAGTAGAGTCCCAGAGCGATCAGATCTAACTTATTTTCACATAGATGAAACCTAAGGGTCTCAGTAGCGTCTCATGTTCTTTGAATACCTGCGTGCTTGTGGAGCTCGCATTGTGACACCTGGGCAGGTACCAGGTAAGAAAGGTAACTAAAAATAAGAGTTACCTAACTTAAATTTATATGGCTGATTTTTATACATGTTTTGTAGAATATTATTCTAAAATAGTATCACAAGTGTGTGTTTGTGTTTAGGGGATGTTTGGGGGGCTTGTGGCTAAGTAATAACTGCCGTACGTCTCAATCGATCAGGCTAAGCAAAGCTTACCGCGGTTGGTCCGTGGATGGGTGACCATCTTTACAAACCGAGACCCTCCGTGCCACGGAGAGCACGTTAAGCCTTTGGTCCCGGCTGTCATTCGTTGATCTTTAACAGTCGTTACGGGTCGTCAGAACCTCGAAAATCTGACAACCAGTCTCACCAAGGGGTATCGTATTACCCAGTAACTGGGTTGTGGAGGTCAGATAGGCAGTCGCTCCATGTAAAATACTGGTATTCAGCTGCATCCGGTTAGACTGGAAGCCGACCCCAACATAGTTGGGAGAAGGCTAGGCAGATGATGATGAGGGATGTTTGGTCACTACAGTTTGTCTGACTAATGAAATATAACTTTGTAATAGTTACCTTAGTAACATATTTAAAAATCAGACTTGTAAAAATAAGTAAAAAGTTCATTTATTTTTTATAGAGCTTTAAAGCGTCTGACAAAAGTTTTGGTCCATGGAAAGTGTCTGACACTTGTGATACTATTTTAGAATAATATTCTACAAAACATATATAAAAATCAGGCATAAAAGTTTAAGTTAAGTAACTCTTATTTTTAGTTACCTTTCTTACCTGCAGTGCGATTCTGTAACCATCTCACCGTGAAAACTTAGGTGAAGTGAGCGTGGAGTGAGCTGTCATTCCAACTAATGCTAGGGATTGACACTACTGACAAGTCACATCAAGCTCACTTCACTTGAGTTTTCACGGTGAGATTTTTACAGAATCGACCGGCTGGTACCTGCCCAGGTGTCACAATGCGAGCTCCACAAGCACGCAGGTATTCAAAGAATATGAGACGCTACTGAGAACCTAAGGTTTCATCTATGTGAAAATAAGTTATGTCTGATCGCTCTGGGATCTTGGACTACTGTGGGCCAAGGCAATTATTGCGCATTTTCCTTGTAAAAGAAAATTGCATCGTGTAAATGGAGCTTAACTAATCTTACCTAATAGAGCATTTACTATGGACACAAATCAATTCAATTTTCCATGCATAAGATAATAAATTTAACTATAAATAGCTGCTGCGTTTAGCATTAGAACATTAATTTCACAAGTTCAGTAGTGTTACTTCAGTCATCATGAAGTTGTTGCAAGTCGCGTTGTTGTTCACGTTCGTGATGCTGGTGGCTCATGTAGCTGCTGCCAACGATAACGGTAATGTTATAAAGTTGATGGTCATCATTCATCATCATTTCAGCTGAAAGACGTCCACTGCTGGACATAGGCGTCCCCCAAGCACCTCCACTTCGACCGGTTCTGTACTTTTTTTTTTTTTTTGAGGATCGGATATCATCTAATGACCCCCTCCCGCTCTGGGTGGAGCGGAAGGGAGTGTCAGACTCTTCGTTCCTTCCTTAGTCATTTATGTTCCAGGGGCCACGTTACCTCTTTCGAACAACCCGCGGCCCTGGCGGCGTCGGGCCTATCGGGCCCCGTCAATCGTGCTGACATCTCTTTACACACATACGCGCCGTCCGGTACGGGCCTGGTCCTGATCGGACGGTGAGCTACCCATGACTCGTTACTCCGCCCGCAGGCCCGCGCCTATGGTGACCGGGAGTCGTCACGCGGCTCCCGACGCCCGGAGCGTCTCCAGCGGCGGCTGAGGCGTGAGGTCCTGTCCCTCATACATCCCGCCACCTCCTTCGCTAGCATGACTGCTTCGCAGAAGGAGGTGACTGCCTCCCACTCCTTCTCGCCCCGGACCATGGCTTGAACCAGGGCCGGACGCGAGAAGTCGCCGCCGCTGCCGATCGCCTCTACGAGGACACGCCGGTGCTCTGCCCAAGCGGGGCAGACCTCCACCCTATGCTCCACCGTGTCCTCTGGGCGATCCTGGCAGTGATGACTCCCGGGCGTCTCCTCCCACTTGATAATGTGCAAGAACCTCCCGAAAGATCCGTGTCCGGAGAGGACCTGCGTCAGGCGATAGGTGAGAACGCCGTGACGCCTCTCTAGCCAATCTCTAAGAGGGGACTTATCGCCACTATCGCGGCGTGCCCTGCGCTGACCCTGAGATCGCGCCGGAGATTTGTCCGCTCCGCCGCGGTTTCCTGCAGATGCGGAGTTTCCTCCCAACGTAGTGTCTCCGTGCGCCAATCATACAGGCGCGCGAGGACTATCGCCTCCAGATCCCATGGCGGCAGTCTGGCAAGGAGGCTTGCCGCCTCGCCCGAGATCGTGCGGTACCCCCGGATAAGCCTTACGGCTATCACCTTTTGGGGCGCGTTCAGGTAGTGGGCGGCTCGCAGCCGCAGTGAACGCGCCCATACCGGGGCCCCATATAGGGCCATGGATCGCACGACACCTGTTCTGTACTTCTCGCGGCCTTTCGGCCCCATCGGCCATCTGTTCTGCGTGCAATGTGCCCTGCCCACTGCCACTTAAGTTTGGCAATTCTTCGGGCTACGTCAGTTATCTTAGTTCTCTTGCGGATCTCTTCATTTCTGCTTTGGTACGCAAAGCACTATTGCTTATACGCAAAGCATATAAGCAATAGTGATTACTTTGATTATTATCTTTAGAAGAAACTATAAGGATCGGTTCACAACAAGCCGCATCGCGACGCAGCATTACTCATTGTTTGGCGTATGGCATATGTACGTAACTGCCCCGTTGCTTGGTGTCGTGGTCACGACCACTGAGACTGCTGACTGAGCGTGGGCTCCTAGGTTCGATTCCCAGGTCGGGCAGTGGTGGTGTTATTGAGTTTTTCCATGAGGAATTTTTCAGTTGCAGCCCGGAGTTTGGAAGTTGGCGGTGTGATACACCCCCGTGCCTCGGAAAGCACGTTAAGCTGTTGGTCCTGCGCCTGATCTCTTTCCGGTCGTGTCGGATTGCCGTCCATCGGAATATGAGAGTGAGGGAAGAGAGAGTGCACCTGTGTCTGCACACATACTTGTGCACTATAATATCTCCCGCGCCGAAGGCTAGTCGTCACTGAGATTCCTCGCCTTGGCCGAAATACTAATAATATTTGTGAAATGACATAGGGCTCGTTCCCAGTTTTAACCCAATGTCACTAAATTAGACATCTGTTATAAAAACGGATCCGACACCCAAATAATGAAAAGGGCTGAAACGAAACCTAATTTTACTACGAAACATTTATTTAATCGAAGCCTAAATTGCATTTAACCTATTCAGTGGCAGATTGTTAATAGTTCTTTTAAAGGTTTGCGCTAATTAATTAATTAATATTATTTTCTCAGGTGGTGGAATTCCTTGCGAGACTGACCGTGACTGTCCAGGACCAGGTTTTATATGCCAACCGCTATGGGATGAGTACAGTGAGTGCAGACTGTTGTATCGAAGAGGAAAGGATAAAGACCGTTTAAGATTTGGATAAGATTTGGACATACTGATGACAAAATTACTTAATCATGATTATATGCTCTCTCCGTACCTATTTGAATTTTACAATAAATGAATGAATTATAACAATTTTATTATTGGTGCTTGTCATTTAGTTCTCTTTTTTCGCAGAATCCCTGGGTTAAACTATATTAAGGAAATCTCACAGATATGATGGATATCAACATCAAATCATGATTTAGAAAAAAAAAAGCGCAACTTAGGTACCTATTATATTTGCGACTGGCGAAACATTATAGACGTGATGGTGTGCCATCACGTCTATAAAGTTTCGCCAGTTGTTTTAATTTGAACCTATGTATATGAACCAAGTCGCGTTCCGTTTCCTCGCAACAAGTTCTTGGTCAAGTTATTTTCGCATCTCCTCTTCTGCCCTTCGGAGGAAATGGATCATCATCATCTGCCTAACCTTTTCCCAACTATGTTGGGGTCTAACTGGATGCAGCTGAATACCAGTATTTTACACGGAGCGACTGCCTATCTGACCTCCACAACCCAGTTATTGCATAATACGATACACCTTGGTTTAATTGGTTGTCAGACTTTCGGGCTTCTGACGACCCGTAACGACTGTCAAAGATCCGTGAATGACAGCCGGGACCAACGGCTTAACGTGCTTTCCGAAGCACGGAGGAGTCTTAGTATGTAAAGATGGTTACCCATCCACGGACCAACCGCGGCAAGCGTAGCTTAACCTGACCGATCGAACCGTGCGGCTGTTATTATTTAGCCCCAAGCCCCGGAGACCGCGGACCGCGAATCGGTAAACGTGAGGTGGGACGCCCTCAGGCTAGGTGGAGCGACACATTTTAATACGAAATACTAATACCAATAGGAATTAGTAACTTGACGAGGCCCAAAACCCGAGTTATTGCACTTTTTAGGGTTCCATACGTCTTAATGAAAAACCGGAACCCTTATCGTGTCGCCCACTCGTGTTTCTGTCTGTCCGTCCATCTGTCACAGCCAATTTGCTTCGAATCTACGAAACTGATTAAATTGAAATTTGGTACACATATGAATTTCTGTGACGCAAACACGGAGGTGTAACACGACGTAAGTAAATGAATTTTGAACTTTGACCCAGTCTACGATCCCGCTGATCCGCAGTTTTGTATGTTATACGTAACCAAAAATTTACAACATGCAATTCAGAAGAACACTGTATTATCACGGCTTAAAAACAAAAACTACAATATAAAACCATGGATCACGACAGGACTCATTCGCTGTATGAAAAATAGAGATAAACTGCATATGAAAGCTAAATCCAATCCAGATAATTTTATTTTGCAACTGTCGTTTAAACGATATCGTTACTTTTGTAACGATGAAACTGCACTAGAAAAGGCTGCTACAAATAGTAAAAACATCTGGAATTTTATTAAAAGTGTAACGTATAACTCGAAACAAAATCAGGCATCTTCAGGTTTATTACAAGCACACTCATCACAGTTAACAATCACAATATTTAACAAGCACACTATTTACATGTTCGTAAACCACACACACACAAGCACACAAAGCACACAGTTTACGTATTTCATCATCCTTTGCATTGCTAGACACTGATGAGACTGAGGTAAAAATTATGAATTTGAAAGACGACTGTGCAGTTGGCTGGGATAACATATCAAATAAAGTTATTAAACAGTTCAGGCACATTTGGTACTGCCATTCACTTATATTTTCCAAAAATATTTATCTGCATGTGTTTTTTCTTTGGATTTAGGCCTAAAATATCAACAGACGATGCCGTACACCATCCGACTGACTATCTAGCACAAGAACTTGATAATGGTAACCACACAGTAGGAATCTTCCTGAACCTCGCCAAAGCTTTTGACACGGTTTTTATTCCCATTCTGTTGCACACGCTTGAAACCATAGGTATCAGAGGCACTCAGCTGAAACTATTTAAGAGTTATCAAGAAGATCGTACCCAATGTGTAAGGATTGGAGATGTTCTCAGCGAGGATAAAAAAACACATCCATAGGAGTTCCCCCAGGGAAGTATATTAGGGCCTGCACTATTTTTGATATACATAAACGATCTTTGTAATCTAAGTCTAGATCATGACCAAATTGTTTCTTATGCTGATGACACTGCCCTTCTATTTTCAGCAGACTCAGTAAAAAATGTCTACAAGGTTGCGCAACACGGATTCAATGCTGTTAAAATATGGCTTTAACATAATTCACTAACACTAAATGCAGACAAGACAAATTATATTAAGTTTTCGATGCGCAAGCAAACATCAACTGGCACTACCTCGACATTATATGCTCATTATTGCACAATACTCACAAATAACCAATGTGTTTGTCCTAACAATAAAATGGGAAATACAACAAAATATACCTTGGTGTTATAATAGATAAAACACTTTCATTCAAACAACATATAGAAGCTTTAAATAATAGAATTCGATATTTATGAAGAAGTTGATATTTATTTTTAAAAAGTTGCGCTGTATTGTGACTCACAAATAGTTAAAAAAATTACTTTGCTCTATGTCAATCGATGTTAACTTACTGTATTACCACATGGGGTAGAGCGGGTAAAACATTTCTACTAACCATCGAGAGATCTCAGAGGACAATTCTCAGTGTCTACTTTCCGGCCTTTCCGTTTTCCTGGTGAGGTGAGGCTTAGCGTGTGCGAAGACAACGCAAACATAAGACGTGATGGGACGGATGACCGCGGTACAGAGGCGCAATTTGCACTTGAGTCACAATTTTGCTGTGGCTATATCTGCTCACTGAAATTAAAATGGTGGTTGAGGATAACACCAACGTATTTAACTTGCTTCCCCCAAGGGATCGGCTTGCCATACGTAGTGATCGGATTGGCATCGATATTTTTATCGATCAAATATTTATACCAACCCCACTTCCTTAGTTGCGGCTAGAGTTGCATTTGTGCATTCAGTGACTGTGTCTATACTTTCTAGCGGGGTGCCCCTTTTGAGCAACTGTACAATAAGATAGCACAAAAGTGTTACGCATATTTTCTTCGGTGCGTGAGATAACAACATTTTGTGTACCGTATCTATTTCCTTTGGTTTTGTGTGAGTTACAGGAATGGGAAAAAGGTGGCGACATTTGAACTTGAACAAATATGTGAATATGTGTGATATCTTTGCTTACAACAGGTGAACGCGCCGATTGTCCAACGTATGTAAGTGTACACGGGCTATTGGTATATTATGTCCGTGTCTACTTCGTCACTTTGTGAAAAATAGGTGTAGGTGTCTTTATTTATGTGATTTTTGATATTAGTAAAAATTGAGAAATAAACAGAAAAAAAATCCTATGATAAAACCAAAAAAATTGAGTTGAATTATGAAAAAAAGTAAATTTATCAAAAAGTACAATTGACTCTGTGTTCTTTGCTGCCGTTTATATATTCTGTGATGTTTCACTAGTTCATTTAGTTTGACCCTGTGGGTAAGCATCTCGTTTTGAACAACTATATTTTGTCGCACTTTCTTGCTAGCCACATTCACAAATGTAATAGATCAAACATAGCGATTTAGTTAAAAAACCAGTAGGACTAATAATAAAACACCAATAATATTAATATTATAAGTCATCAATTTATTGTGAAATTCAGGTAACGGCAAAAGCCTTTAATTATCATTTATATTTTTTTCATCCTCTACATGGCTTATTTAAGCCGTTTCATCTTTATAACCAAATCATATCACAATACTTTCGCCCATCGACTCTACGCCCACAAATGACAGTTCCCTTTATGTAGCCTTCGCAGTCATCCTGAGTCTTGCACGGAATTTTAATAAAATCTGAAAAATGTATTAAAATATTAAATTCAATTTAGGATGTGATTCAATAAATGTTGCATAATCAAAGTTGGATCCGTTTCAGCCCGTTCCCGATCCAGATCCGTTTTTTAAGAGATGACAAACACACGAATTTGGTTTGAGAGTTTGTCGGGGCTGACCTCAGAGCAATGGTGGCCCAGTAGAAACAGTTCCGACTTACGACTTGTATGTTCCAATCCAGGCAGGCGCTTTTCTTTGTATAAGTCATTTCATCACCACTGCTCTCAAAACGGTGTAGGAAAATATCGTGAGGAAACCGATATGTCTTAGAACTAAAAATTCGAGAGCATTTACCGACCGGCACAAGGGTGGTAGATTACAACGCTCTCTCTCGAAGAGAAGGGGCGTGCGTCCCAGCAGTGGGAACATTATAGGCTGATTATGCGAGGCGGACCTCCAACAAGAAGTGGAAACGACCCGTATGGTTGGGTCAGTGGACAACGAGAAGCGACATGTCGTTGTGCGCATTGTATAAGAGCTATAACATACATAAAATATTGTGTTACCTACATTTCAGTGAGTTAGTAATATGTGTAACAAATTGCGTACGTCATAGCACGCCACATAATGCGTGACACTGCGTCGCGATTCAACTTCCAAAAAAAGGAATAGGCCCTCAATTCAGTTCTATATTTTTGGGAACCGGCCTTTAAAAATTTCTTATTGTTTATTATAAAAGATAATAGTTTTACAAACCAACCAAATAATTAAATGTTAATAAATTTTAGATCTTTTATAATATTAGAGGTTTATTCGAAAAGAAAATAATTATTAAAACAATTGTAATTACCATCAAAGCTCATATCTGGAGCTGCATGAGCCACCAGTATCACAAACGTGAACAACAGCGCGACTTGCAACAACTTCATGATGACAAACAGTAACTGAGCTAGAGAAATACAATATTTCTAGCGTTTAGCAGCTATTTATAGTACAAGTTATTATTTATACATGTTTGTGTCGATAGTAAATGTTTTATTAAATTATATTAGTCATGGCCACGATGCAATCTCCTTTTACAAAAAAAAAGTGTGCTTGTAACCTACACTATAGCTTCCAAGCACTACATGTTACTACGTTATTAGCGCAGTTGTGTGTAAGGTCGTATACTTCCTAATATAAAATGTTCTAAGACCTCATATCGGAATATCGCAGGACGACGAAACGCAAGCGTACTACTTCTATTGCGTTGTTATTATCGCAGCAGTGTGTAACTTCGTGACCGTCCTAAAAAAAAATGTACTTAAAACAGATATCGCAATAGCGCATCCGATATTATAGACCGAATAACGCGCCTGTGGGGGAGAGCCTTAACAGTGATTGGACATATTGTGATCATCAAGATACAAAAAGGGGATTAAATATTTACCGTCGAAGCTAACTCCAAAACCAATCATAACTTGACTAAAGGACAATGCTCGTGAAGTATGGAAAAAACCTAGGCCCGGCGCGCAAATGAAATGTATCTCAGATTTTTCGTATTTATGTGCATACGTGACAAAATAATAAGTAGATGGCGTTGTCAAAATACCTTTCTAAATGATTGTCATAAATTGCTCGTAGTTTTTTGTAAGGAGCTATACTGAAGAGTAAAAAATTGGGGAAATCTTTCATCTTTTTTTTTCTCTTTTCCTAAGTATGACCTTTAGTTATCTATTTTGACTACGCCACCTACACAATCGGCAATGTAAATACCCAAAAAACAAGCGTAAATAAAATTAAGTACTTTATTATAACATGATTTTTTTATTGGTTTTCTAAGTCTAGGATTACATCTTCCAATGTGTGTCCGGGATCATTGAAATCATCTTGGTTACAAGTTCTGGAAAATACGCTCAACGAAGTCTCTCCGAGATTCGAAAGAATGTTGAATCAGAACGTGTCTCCGTATACCTGCGTATAATGGACAATCACATAATTAGAACGCACGAGTTCATTTAAAAAAATAACTAATCGAGAAGATCAAGGTCCAAAGTAATGCTAAAAGTTGTATGTGTTGTGATCGTAATAATAAAACAAAGATTCTTCAGACTGACGTTTATTATATGGACGTATTTAGACATACCCTCACACTGTATTATGTTAGGATATCTTAATACCGCACATAACAGTATGCAGCAAGATAAGTTAGCAAAAATCGGTCATATTATAAAAAATAAAGCGCACAAATCTCAACGAAGTGTAACGATTATAACGAATGTCTGCGCATCGCATAGGCTCGCGATGACTATAAAAATAAAATTCAATTTCAATGTAAAAATTACTCCTACTAAGAAAAAATTTGCAAAATCACACATTTAGAAAATAATTTTGATTATATTTTTTATTTAGTATTAAATTACTATTGTTTACTAAAAATATGACACATGTTTCGTTTGCGCTGGGACTAGGTTTTTTTTTTACATTATCCTTTATGCAGAACCATCTCAAGTACCCTTTTAAACAAAAAGTAGTTACTAAAAATTGAAAAATAACTAAAACCAGACCCGAATAAATACAGACCCAAAGATATGGACTGCTGAAATTATTATTTTTTTCACTTTGTAGGTTTGACCTTACAGCCTAAAACTCGTAAGACGCGGCCGTTACCAATGGGCCAAAGCAATTATTGCGCATTTACTAAAATGTAAAGTAACAGGTCGGTTGCTGCTTAAGGATTGCTCATATACGGAGTCTTTACTTGCATATCTTCTGTAACATGCTCTTACACACACCCACCTACATACACCCCAACCTACGCATACACAAACCTACACACACCCACACACCACATACACACACCCCACGCACAAGCTCACACACAACAACCCAAAACACACCAACTTATACATAATGCATGCGTTTTTTACTCTTTTTTTTCTTACTTTTATTTAATCTTGTATAGCATACAGTAATATGACACAGTCCACTTGAGATCAGTTTTTTGTTGATCAGGTAAACCTCGACCGTAAACAACCTTCTAAAATACAGGTACCCTACCCTACCTACCCCTACCCTATACCCTAGCTTAGGAGGTAGAGTACTATTCCTTGTACAGAACTTTCAACTTAAGCTTTCAATAGTTATGGTTCAAAGGTTATGGGCCGTCCCAGACCATCTAGCTAGTATTTTTAGGTTTCAGAGATATTTTTTCAGCAAAATTTGTATTGGTAAAATCGACGCCGGCGCACACCGTATTTGTGCGTATTGGATTCCAATCCGAGGATTATTGAAGGAAAATAACCTAATTGGCAAGCATGGCGAATACCAATCTACAAATTGCAAAATTGACCGGTAGAGGCAATTACGGCACATGGAGATTTGCAGTTAAAACTTATTTGGAGCATGAGGAATTGAATTGAATTTGAATGTGGGACTGCGTAGAACCAATCGTAGGAAAAGCGATAGATGCCGCGAAGGATCTCAAAGCTAAGTCAAAAATAATACTCCTCGTCGATAGCATCAACTATGTACATGTGCAAGATGCCAAGACAGCAAAGGAGGTGTGGCAGAACCTACAAAACGCATTTGAGGACTCAGGTCTATCAAGGAGAGTGGGTTTACTCAAAGATTTAATTAACACATCACTAAGCAACTGTGCTTCAGTCGAATAGTATGTCAATAAAATCATGGTAACTGCGCACAAACTCAGAGGGATCAAGTTTCAGATGGATGAAGAATGGTTGGGCACACTGATGCTCGCAGGGCTTCCGGATACATATAAACCAATGATAATGGGTATCGAGAGCTCTGGTGTTAAAATAACCTCAGACTTCATCAAGACAAAACTTTTACAAGAAGTAAATGTTTCAGAGTCTTCCGCTTTTTACACTAAAAAGAACAATACTCAGAACAAACCGAACCAAGAAGTCAAAGACAAAAAGGCGAAGGGCCCACGGTGCTACAATTGTAATAAAAATGGGCACCTCAGCAACGCATGTTGGTTCAAGAAAAATGGTAAGAGTAACAAAGAAAAAAAAGGAGATACTAATAGTTTCATTGCAGCTTTTTCAGCTTCAAGCGCAAATGACACAAAAAACTGGTTTGTGGACTCCGGCGCGTCTATGCATCTGACCATGCACCGGGACTGGCTGGAGGATGAGAAGGCATCACCTGTCAAAACTATTCGCATAGCCGACAATAAAACTTTGGATGTGGTAAGCTGTGGTAATGTATCACTGAAAGTGCCTGGAGAAGATGGCAGCAGCAGTGCAATTCTGGTAAGGAATGTCTTATTTGTTCCTAAGTTGTCAACAAATTTGCTTTCTGTCAGCAAAATTATACAGAGTGGGTGCAAAATAAACTTTCACCATGCAGGCTGCCAAATATTAAATCAAAGCGGGCAGTGTGTTGTAAATGCACAGCTAATAAATGATACATACATGATAAAACACATAGACAATAATGAAAAGGTGATAGCCAACACAGCAGTAAATAACAATATGAATGTATGGCATAGACGCATGGGTCATTTAAATTATACAGATTTAAAGAAGCTAAAGTCATGTGCTGAGGGAATAAAATTAGTAGGCACAAATACTACAACCTGTATACCCTGTATTGAAGGAAAACAAAATAGATTGCCATTCCCCAGTTCTGGTTCCCGAGCAAGTGCACTATTAGAATTGGTTCACTCTGACCTTCGCGGGCCAATGGAAACCCCATCTATAGGAGGGGCTAGATATTTTGTTACCTTGATTGATGACTATTCAAGAAAAGTTTTTATTTATTTTCTAAAAAATAAAACAGATGTGAAGTCAGTATTTGAAAACTTCAAAAACAGAGTAGAAAATCAGTTGGACTGTAAAATTAAGACAATAAGAACTGATAATGGCAAAGAATATGTCAATAATGACTTCTTAAAATTTATAGCCAAAGCTGGTATCCAACATCAGCGGAGCATCCCATATACAAGCGAGCAGAATGGACTTGCTGAGCGCATGAACAGGACATTGGTGGAGAGAGCCCGATGCATGTTATTTGATGCCGAGCTACACAAAGGTTTTTGGGCTGAAGCAGTGGCTACAGCTGCTTACATAGTCAACAGGTCTCCATCAAGGGTCATTTCAGATAAAACACCTGAAGAAATGTGGACAGGAAAAAAGCCTAACATTTCTCACATGAAAATATTTGGTTCAAAGGCAATGGTTCATATTCCAAAGGAAAAACGCTTGAAATGGGATAAAAAATCAAATGGAATGATTTTTCTAGGCTACAGTGAACATTCCAAAGGCTACAGGTTATATAATTTAAAGAATAATAAAGTAGAAAAAAGTAGGGATGTCATTTTCATAGAAAACTGTAATGTTATGAAAGAAACATTAAATGATGTAGATAAGTCTCAGCCTGCATCAATTGAGTTGACATCAAGCAGCACAGAGGAGGTAGTCAGTTTAGAAAACAGTTTCCAAACAGAAAATGATATTAATTTGTCACAGACTGACAATGATGTTACTTTGTCACAGCAGAGCATATCATCTTTAGAATCTTTTAGCAGCATTCCAGGGGATGAAACTTATTACCCAAACAGTAGTGATTTTGAAGACAGTGAAGCACATGACTCAAATGTTACCCTGAGATCCCATCAGAAACAAAAAAAAGAAAGTCGGGTTAGAAATTACATGTGTGTCACACAAATTACAGATCCAGCTACTGTTGAGGAAGCATTGTCAAGCCATGATGCAAGTTCCTGGAGAGCAGCCATGGATGATGAATATAAGTCTCTGATGACAAACGGTACCTGGGAACTCACTGATTTACCAAGTAAGAAACGTGCTATACCATGTAAATGGGTTTTTAAAACAAAACTTAATGAAAAGGGTGAAATTTCTAAATACAAGGCACGCCTGGTAATTAAAGGCTGTGCACAGAAGAAAGGCTTGGAATACCAAGAAGTATATTCTCCAGTTGTGAGACTAACCTCACTTAGATACTTATTTGCTCTGGCAGCCAAGTATGACTTAGAAATCCATCAAATGGATGCTGTATCTGCATTTCTACAGGGATATATAGAGCAGGAAATATACATGATCCAACCACCAATGTATGAGGTTGATAACCGGGTTTGTTTATTGAAAAAATCACTGTATGGACTAAAACAAGCGAGTCGACAATGGAATAAAAGGTTAGACTCTACATTGAAAGAGTTGGGATTGACTCGTTCAAATCTAGATCCCTGCATTTACTACAGAATAACTGATAGTAAAGATATACTATTTATAGCAGTTTATGTGGATGATCTGATTATTTTCAATAACTTTAAAAACACGTGAAGATATTATGAAGAAATTATGTGAAAAATTCAGAATGAAAATTATTGGAGAATTAAAATATTGTATTGGTTTGCATATGAAAAGGGATAGACAAAATGGTATAATTTACTTGGATCAGAAAAAATATATACAAGAAGTTTTGACCAAGTTTGGTATGATAGACTGTAAATCAGTAAAAACACCAATAGATGTAAATGAAAAGCTACAACCCACTGAAGATGAGTCACAAATATTAGAAAACCAACCCTATCAAGAAGTTATTGGGTGTTTATTGTATTTGTCTCAAGGGACGAGACCAGATATCAGTTTTGTTGTCAACATGCTCAGTAAATACAACAACAAGCCACAGTTACAACACTGGAATGCTGTAAAGCGAGTCATGAGATATTTAAAAGGAACACAGAACTACAGATTATGTTACAAGAAAAAACCAGATGAAGATATGGCTCACGGATACTGTGACTCTGATTGGGCAAGCTCAGTAGATGACCGGCGCTCTTGTACCGGTTATGTTTTTCTTTTTCAGGGGGGCTCCATATGCTGGAACTCCAGAAGGCAACCAACTGTTGCTTTATCAACAACAGAGGCAGAATACATGTCTTTGTCCTCTTGTGTACAAGAGGAAATGTGGCTCAAACAATATCATGAAGAGTTTTGGCCATTGTTAAAAAATATAAAAATGTCATTGTATTGTGATAATCAGAGTTGCATAAAACTTTCAGGTACCGATGGTTATCACAGCAGGACAAAGCACATTGATGTACGGCACCACTATGTCCGTGGAAAAGTGTCAGAAGGTGCCATAGAAGTACACTACATACAAACCGGAGAAATGGTCGCTGACATACTAACCAAGGCTACTCCATACTCAAAGCTGGAGTACTGTGCCACAAAAATGGGTTTATGTTTAAGGGACGATGTTGAAGATAAATAAACAACACTGTGTCACGAGCAAAAAGACCTGAAGCTAACCGATGCATCTTACGTCAACTTCAAGAATTTGATTATGACAGTTCTGAAATACGTCACTTGCTTGCTTCCGCCCGTTATGTTCGTAGCCTTGTACATCAATGTTGCATTTATTATATCTCTAATTATTAAACTAATTTATACTGCAAAGTGGTTTCCGGGCTTTTATTTCTACAGTATTTTAAACTCATGTTTTTTGGCTAAATAAAGATTTATTATTTATTATTTTCCTTTTAAAAGAAAATTGCATCGTGTAAATGGAGCTTAACTAATCTTACCTAATAGAGCATTTACTATGGACACAAATCAATTCAATTTTCCATGCATAAGATAATAAATTTAACTATAAATAGCTGCTGCGTTTAGCATTAGAACATTCATTTCACAAGTTCAGAAGTGTTACTGTAGTCATCATGAAGTTGTTGCAAGTCGCGCTGTTGTTCATGTTCGTGATGCTGGTGGCTCATGTAGCTGCTGCCAACGATAACGGTAATGTTATAAAGTTGATGGTCATCATTCATCATCATTTCTGCCGAAAGACGTCCACTACCGGACATAGGCCTCCCCCAAGCACCTCCACTTCGACCGGTTCTGTACTTCTCGCAGCCTTTTGGCCCCATCGGCCATCTGTTCTGCGAGCAATGTGCCCTGCCCACTGCCACTTAAGTTTGGCAATTCTTCGGGCTACGTCAGTTATCTTAGTTCTCCTGCGGATCTCTTCATTTCTGCGTACCAAAGTAATAGTGGTTATTTTGATTATTATCTTTAGAATAAACTATAAGGATCGGTTCACAAGAAGTCGCATCGCGACGCAGCATTACTCATTGTTTGGCGTATGGCATACGTACGTAACTGCCCCGTTACTTGGTGTCATGGTCGCGACCACTGTGACTGCTGACTGAGCGTGGGCTCCTGGGGTCGATTCCCAGGTCGGGCAGTGTTATTGAGTTTTTCCATGAGGAATTTTTCAGTTGCAGCCCGGAGTTTGGAAGTTGGCGGTGTGATACACCCCCGTGCCTCGGAAACCACGTTAAGCTGTTGGTCCTGCGCCTGATCTCTTTCCGGTCGTGTCGGATTGCCGTCCATCGGAATATGAGAGTGAGGGAAGAGAGAGTGCATCTGTGTCTGCACACATACTTGTGCACTATAATATCTACCGCGCCGAAGGCTAGTCGTCACTGAGATCCGTCGCCATGGCCGAAATACTAATAATATTTGTGAAATGACAAAGGGATCGTTCCTAGTTTTAACCCAATGTCACTAAATTAGACATCTATATACATAAAATTCAAAGTCCTGGCTGACTGACTGACTGATTGACCGACTGACTGACTGAATGACTGTTTGACTGACTGACTGATTGACTGACTGACTGACTGACTGATACATCAACGCACAGCCTAAAGGGGATTGGGGGGTTTCAAAATTTGTATGGAAGAATTTTAGCGCGCGGTCCGATTATCTCGAAACTCACTATTTATATTTCATTTTATTTTAACATTATGTACACACATATATAAACAGAGAAAAATAGAACAGAGAAAATAGGTACAGAGGTGATGCTTATTTCATAAGAAATCTCTTCCAGCATACCTGAGATAGGACAATAGATACAGAGATGTAGGCAGCGTGTGGTAGAGCAAAGGAGACAAAAATAATACATAGAATCAAAACACAATTCACTTAAAACCTTTAAAAAATTTACGAGAATATACTTACATACATATAAATAAACATACATACTCGTAAATACTTCTAAAATAAATATTACTAGAATGATAATAATTATATCACACTCAAAACCCCCTTCGAGGGGTTCGCATCTCCACTTCTGCCCTTCGGAGGAAATGGGTCATCATCACCTGCCTAACCTTTTCCCAACTATGTTGGCGTCTAACCGGATGCAGCTGAATACCAGTATTTTACATGGAGCGACTGCCTATCTGACCTTCACAACCCAGTTATTGCATAATACGATACACCTTGGTATAATTGGTTGTCAGACTTTCGGGCTTCTGACGACCCGTAACGACTGTCAAAGATCCGTGAATGACAGCCGAGACCAACGGGTTAACGTGCTTTCCGAGGCACGAAGGGGTCTTAGTATGTACAGATGATTACCCATCCACGGACCAACCGCAGCAAGCGTAGCTTAACCTGATCGATCGAACCATGCGGCTGTTATTTCTTAGCCACAAGCCCCGGAGACCGCGGACCGCGAATCGGTAAACGTACGAAATACCAATAGGTATTAGTAAACTAAATCAATAGGAATTAGTAACTTTGTGAGGCCCAAAACTCAGTTGACATTAAACTTACTTGACATTAAATGTTCTTGGTGGAGCTAATGAATTAATAATATTGATGTTTCAGGTGCTAAAGATATCTGCAAGAATGACAGTGACTGCCCAGTCCCATATCTCTGCCTACCAGGATTAAATGGGCATCTGCATTGCGAAGGGACCCTTTTTCGAAGAGGTGGCTTGGATAATAAGATTTGGATATACAACGGATGATAAAAATATTTGACAATTGTATGCTTTCGCCGTTACCTGAATTCTGCAATAAACTAGCTGACCCAGCAAACTTCGTACCGTCTCAGAATCAATAATTCATTTTTTTCGTCATTTTTATTTCCCATGTGTTAATAGTTGCTATTCGGGGTGGAGACAAATCCAACAAATCAAAAATCAGGTCTAGCCGTTCTTGAGTTATAAATCGTGTAAGAAGCCTGACTTTACTATAAAATTAGGAGGGTAGTTAACCAGTTATGGTAAAAAACACTACGCCACTCTGCGCCGCGCGATCTGCCCGCCGGGTCGCGAACGGGTCTGCGATTACCGCCACGCGCCCGCTGACTTCGTGTCCGCGGCCTTGCGCGCTTGCATTAAACTGGCGTGCATGACCGCTCTTTCTTACGCCGGACCGGTGTCTGTCGCGCCGAGGGGAAGCGGTGATGCATCTGGCGTAAATTGTTTGCCGAATCGATGTCCGGTGCATGTCACATTCATTATAAACAATACACCACCGTGACTCCGGTAAAAAACACGGTCCGTTATCCGTTGCAAAAAACGGACGTCTACAAGCGCTCTAAGGACCGCATTGGACAATTTTGAAAGCAATAATGTAGTACACATAATTGCCGTGGCGTAGACATTGCAATTATTAACAGTTCCCTTAATCGAATTACCCCTTTTTGCCCCGTCAAGGGTAAATTTTGGACAACTTTACATACTTATTATTAAATATTTTCTGTCAAAAGTATTAATACTGAGTTTTGAGTTAATTGGACCGCACATTCAATTACTTCCACACAAACTTCAACACCCCTATATATCCACCTTTGAGGGGTAGTTTTGAAAAACTTATAATAATAAACTTTATTACTTACTTAGGCGAGTATTCTTGCCAAGTTTCAAGTTTATTAACTAAACCGCCCGCGTGGATGTCGGAAATTATCCCACGGAAACGTGCTACCAGAATAAAAAGTATGTCCGTCCCTAGGTTGCCATCTATCTCTTTGCCAAATCAGAAGTTCAGTGGTTTAGGTGTGAAAATGTAACATACAGTTTCAAGTTCAATTTAAATAATCGTTTGGGATGTATTCATAACTTGACTCAAAAATTATTTATACTAATTTTTCAGTTAATCAAGCCATGCACTAAAATCCTCCCCTGTAAAATTTACTACCCCTTTTCAGGCCATCAGGGGTAATTTTCGAAAAACCCTCATACACATTATTCTTTACTTTCGATCTTAGGTATAAATACTGAGTTTCGAGTTAATCGGACCGCGCGTTAAAATTCTTCCATACAAACTTTGAAACCCCCCAACCCCTTTTTAGGGGGTAGTTTAGAAAAAAATAAAATGGCAAACTTCATAATTTACTTAGATTAGTATTGGTGCCAAGTTTCAAGTTTATTAACTTAAGGAATAAGATTTTCCATACAAACAAAATCCCCCCATTTCACCCTCTTAGGGGTCGAATTTCGAAAAACCCTTTCATAGTGGATACCTACTCTTCACGAAGAACACATTCTCCAAATTTAATGTCTCTAGGACCAGCGGTTTAGGCTGTGCGTTGATGTATCAGTCAGTCAGTCAGGACTTTGAATTTGATATATACATACAAACATTCCTTTATTTTCGAATATTAAGAAAACTGCATTCAAAGATTTTCGAAAATTCACTTGCCACACCCGGGAATCGAACCGACTAAAATCTGTAAAAATTACACCCTGTACTTTTATTGCATTGAGCGTTAGGATCAATTTATAAGGATGAAATCTCACTAACAAACTTGATAAATTAAATGATAGGAAAACCATGAAATCTTAAATTATTTTAATTATTTACAAAAAATGGTAAATTAACTGATTAGTTGCTCGAAATGGGCTCCATTTTCTTGGATACACAAATGTATTCTTCTAACGAATTCATTTCTAGTAACCTTTAATAAAGTGTTGTGGTGAATATTATAAATCGTATTCTGAACTTCAACTCTCAACTCGTTTACATTCGCATAAGATTTAATGTAAATTTGATTTTTCACATACCCCCCACAAAAAAAAATCTAAAGGGGTGAGATCTGGTGATCTCGCAGGCCATCTGATTGTGCCGTTTGTACCAATCCAGGTATTAAAATGGTTATTAATGTAGGCAGTAGTGATTCTGCTGTTATGGGCTGGAGCACCATCTTGCTGTAGAATTATTTGGTTTCGCTCTTGCTCGGGGAAACCATTTAACTCATTTCTTAAGAGATCCAGTATTTCAAGATACTTGATAGTGTTTAAATGACCTTCGTACGCGTGGACTAACACAACCATATTTCTCATAATTCCAAACGTTGAAAGAAAATCTTACTTGATTGTTAGTTTCATGAACACGAACAGAGGCCTTACCACGAGCTCTTAACGCGATCCAGTTTAGGCTGTTGGAAAGAGACAGAGCTATACAAGTCGTCTAGCGCCATCTCGATCCCTGAGCGTAAACTGGATCGCGTTAAGAGCTCGTGGTAAGGCCTCAGGATTCACTCGAGACCAATAGTGGTTATTGCGGCGATTGTACAGACGCCAGCACATCAAGCTACTACAATCTGTCAGATTTCTTTAATAGATTTTCAACTTTATCGCTAAAGCATTAAGGTTCAGGGTTGATTGGGAAAATTTGACAGTTTCGGGTAGCTTGACCTGCTGGCGTCTGTACATGCCGTTATTGCTGAAGTTGGTTTCGTCAGACCATGCAATGTTACTCAAAAAATTTGGGTTACGGTCAATTTCTATCAGCATGTTTTGACAAAATTGTAATCGTCTCTCACAATCCCCAGGATGCAATTTTTGCACCAACCGACCTTCACGATAACATTTATACTTATACTTTTTCAGCACTTTAAGTACGCGAGTGTGGGTTGTGCCTAATTCTTCGGCAGCATCTCTGCTTGAAGCCTTCGGAAATGATTCAAAGTATGTTAAAACATTTAGATCAAAATCGAAATAGTTCTGCTGAAGACTTTGCCATCGCTTTTTGAAACTACCCGTATTCTTTAAATTTTCTACCATTCTTTTCAATACGAACCGAGTCCTGTCGGTCTCGATATTTCTCTCCATACCACCGCAGAGCTAAATTCACGTTTTTGTTATTTAAAAAATAAGCTTCCATTAAATCAAATTGTTCTTGATAAGCCATTTTTACCGTGAGACAATGAAATGATTTGGAAAAACAATCAAATGTGAATAACAAATATGACAATCTATTTTCAAATGTAACATTCCGTATTTAAACTATCTCATACACGCAGTTATGTCGCATCTAAGAAAGGAGTCTGCATTACAAACACGTGCAAATTGCAATCGTCTTATCTAAATAGTAATTCGTCATTTTAATGATAATTATTAATTACTAACATAAGTAAACAGATGGATCTTTGATTTAAAGAGCTTTAACTTGACTCATTGAATTTATAAGTCCTGATTTCATCCTTACAATTGATCCTAACAATCGATGCAATAAAAGTACCTACAGGTTGTAATTTTCACAGATTTTAGTCGGTTCGATTCCCGGGTGTGGCAAGCGAATTTTTGAAAATCTTTGAATGCAGTTTTCTTTCTATTCAAAAATAAAGGAATGTTTTCTTTGAGTAAAATTTTCTATCTACAGTATTATGAGTACTTTCCATTCAGGTGGCATTACAAAATTCCACCCTGTATATAGATAAACTATAAGGGCAGGTTCACAACAAGGCGTATCGCAACGCAGCGTTAAGCATTGTTTGGCGTACTTACTATGACATACGTATTTTACAAGCTTATATTTAACTTGCAATGTATGTATGTTTGTTCGGGTGGAATCATGCAACTCATTTTGAAGCAGATATCGTCAACCGATTGAGCTGAAATTTTGTATACACATTCAGTTTGCATGACAATACATGGTTAGCTGTGTGACGTTATTTTAAATCCAACATGGTGGAACACCCAAGGTGGCGCACTAATTATTTTTTATTTTTTTAAATGAAAGGACTTACTGAGAACACGAATGCGAGTTAAAAAAAAAAAATGCTGAACATCAACTCCGTTGCTCAAATCCGTCTGGAATGTTTGGAGTCCTCGATTACGATATTGAGGTCGAATTGTTCGAGTCTGTAGCATCGGTTGGTTAAGTTTGACTTGTGTTATATGGTGAGATAGGCGTCAATAGCATTGGTTTGCAACCTGTCTAGAAGAATGATAACTCCAAAATAAGCCTAATAAGTAGTAAGCCACTAGGCTTACTACTTATTACCCTTATTTTGAAAGAAAGAAAATACATTTATTTGGCACAAACTAAAAGACACACAATACACCAGATACATACATCAGACAAAACAGACAATAAAAAAAAAGAGATTAAATAAAAAGTGTGAAGTCCGATGTAAGAAAATCGCAGGAAAGTGTGCCTCACGGCTGCGCCAAAAAGGCCCAGTTCAGCAAAAATGCCAGACAGCTAGTGCCTGACGCTGGTTTTCAACTGAACCTGATGTGTGAGGTGACAGATGTACCTAAATCAGTTTTATACTGCAACGTGACGTGTGTGTGCATACTTAAATATATAAATAAAATAAATTTGTGTTAGATAAAAAACAGTAAGGAATATGTGAATATATATATATGTCTAAACAGTGTTAAATTTTGTTTAATTTTGCTTACTTACTAAAGTAAGTATAAGTGACGCATTCCTCCAAACACCCAAATGACGCCGTGCCGAGGACTGAGTGGCTTCAAGGTGTAATATCAACCATGCCGTTGTATACTCTAAGCTTTTCGCTGCTTGTCAAATATACATGGCCTTATGTAGGGTAAAATCATTAGAAGGTCTCCCCTTGTTGAAGAGCTTAGACTGTTCAAAATTAAGCGGCAAACGACCTTGCAACAATGATGCGTTGAATGAGATGAACAGACAGAGAAACGTGTCCAGCGATAACTTAAATATAAATTAAAACTAATGAACCTTTTTAAAAAACAAGCATTTATTTAAATGTGTAATCGATGGGCTCATCAACCATATCGTCAGCATAACTACTATTGTTAACGCACAAATCCGTCAATATGGCATCCGACATTGGTGCAACTGAGCTCAAGGATCAGCTGGTTCATGTATAGGTTGAATAGCCGGAGTGAACTGAGCCCCATCTGCCCACCGTCTATAAAGAACTAAGTATAAATTCATTATTCATGCTAGTTTAGTTATATTTATAGAACATTACTAGCGTTAATGCAACATGTTCCCTGCCGCGCAATTGATCATCATTATTTGAGTTAAGTTTTGAGTTGAGCTGCACGATTTCTGACATACCTATGCGTGCACTGACTGGACAGGTCCTCTCAATCTGTGTGGTTCTTTCCTCAAAAGACCATCTCAGGCATCGACCTACATGGTCTTCATGTGATCTGACCAAGATTATGTCTCGACTTTAAAAGAGACTGTGACGTCTGAGTTTGTTTCGGCCCTTCTTCTCAGACTAGTGAGATAGGAAACGCCGACCTCATCTAGTTTTAAAATATGATTGACGTGTAAAAGTGTTTGTACAGACGCCAGCACATCAAGCTACTACAATCTGTCAAAATTCTTAAATAGATTTTCAACTTTATCGCTAAAGCATTAAGGTTCAAGGTTGATTGGGAAAATTTGACAGTTTCGGGTAGGTTGACCTGCTGGCGTCTGTACAAACCTACTTACAAAATAAAA
Source organism: Apamea anceps (assembly GCA_951799955.1). Taxonomy (NCBI): domain Eukaryota; kingdom Metazoa; phylum Arthropoda; class Insecta; order Lepidoptera; family Noctuidae; genus Apamea; species Apamea anceps. Next base: position 3,138,892 of record OX637504.1, on the reverse strand, counting down.
TTATATATCATTTGTAACGTGGTCTTAGCCCGTGTTCACAAGGACGAAAAGAAAGCGATACATTCACACGGCCGCGATTTTTCCTCGTTGCGATTTTTATCACGCGGTGTGCGATTTTTGACGCTCGGCGTTGAGCGATGAATACATACGAAGTTCTGTAATTGTGTTACTACTGGGTACTAGATACCTTTTTTTTTTAATTTACTGCGCCTGACCCATCAGTCTGGGTCAGGCCTAATAAGTTGTAAAAATAAATAAATCATATTGCTGCGTGTAATCAAACTGCCATAGATGAGGGCTCAACTAGAATGATAAAGGTATACTCTGACACACAAACTCACACTCCGTTTTATCAACCTTAGTGTACATACACATGAGCCGCACGCGCCAACAGCAGAGACAACTGCAGCCTTCGACCCCCGTCCACACGTTGGCGGCTGCCGTCAACAATTACGTATACAATACGCACGTATTGCTACTGTACTCAAATACTCGAGCGGCATGATGTCGATTGACGCGTGTCGCTCGTGTGTATAAACTTAGTAATACTTTAGACTTTTTAGGTATTTTGATTGGAAGTAAAACAATAAAAGAAGTAAATAACTTATTTATTATTCCAGTGCAGATAAGTTCATTTTAAGTACTTATTTGATTAATTTCTTTTGATTTTATTTTGGACTCCAAAAATGAATGCGTTGAAAAATGTATTAAAAAAGAAATGAATAATCTCACATGGTCCACTATAGATGTCTTTACTCTCAACTCTACCCTGATCCCGATCTCAGGTGACCTTGGCCTGGGTTCAGTCCAGTACATTCACATACACCGGGGGTGTATAGTCCCTTTCCAATACAGAAACAGGCGACGTGCTGCTGGTAACAGTCGCTGTTTGAAACGCAGTAAGTTGCTGGAAAATTGATGAATATAAATTCAATTAGGTATTAAACCTAAAACTGCGCTTGTTATCGCGTTTAGCGATAAGACCGCCCATTGTCACCTTATGTCAAATTTCTACATTCATATCTGTAAATCATAATACCGGGTGGTAGGGACATCGACTCGCAAAATACAACCATGAATTCAGCACATTATTTTAGACCACCCAGCGAAGAAATTTTTTGTCGGTTAAGTATCAAAAATAAATCTATTGTTTCATAGAAAAATGCAACACCTTACGCGGTTAAAATCTATGGAACAGCAATTTAAAAATATTTTTTTAATAACCAACTAAAAATTTCAACGCAGTTGGTTTAGAATCATATACTCAATCCATCGTAGTACAAGGTATAACAGCTTGCGTGTCGATATCCCTACCACCCTGTATAGAGAAAGAGGGAAATTAATGATAAGTTAAAATATAATTTGAAAATAAATGTAGATTCTTATCTATTTCTAGAAACTAAAGTTAAATCGCACCCCTAAAGATCTTTATTTCTTTAATAGCTACAATATATAAAAGCTTTAAACAACAACCAGACACAGGCAAAATCGTCGTAAGAAAAAACATTGCTCGAGTGAAGCACGCTTAACACGTCGATTGGTCCTGGATGCCGCCAGCTACGCTAGGCGCGGTCGGCCCGGCAGTCATTTGTCGATATTTGACAGTCGTTACGGGTAGTCAGAACTCCGAAAGTCTTACAACCAGTCCTACCAAGGACTATCGTCCGGTTCGACTGCAACGGACCCCAATATGTAGTTGACTAAGTTGACCAGGAGGCCAGGCTCAGCCTAGGTGAAGCGACGATCTTCGCAGGCTGGTAGCAGCTGGATGAGAAGATGGAAGAGAAGACTATGTCCAGCAGTGGACTGCTATAGACTGAAGATGACGTGGCCAAGGCAAGGTAAAGCGTGATCGTTTCTCTAACCACTAATTGTTCGGTCAGATATGACAGGGTCCGCCTAAACATCTGGCTGGCAGGCTATATCAGCTAGTATCCAAGTCGAAGTCAATTTTTTTTTGTCATTATTCGGGAATAAATAAAACGCTTACCAATTGGACTTCGCTGAGCATCTACATTAGCCAGCAGTATCACGAAGGTGAACAACAGCGCGACTTGTAAGAACTTCATGATAACTGAAGGCAAATAAATACTATAATGGCAACATATTGATTTCCATTGATATTTATAGGTACTGCTTACTGGTATATATAGAACCAAGTATAAATTAATTATTCATGCTAATTTAGTCATATTATAGCAATTTGCAGTTAACAACTTTAAATTAAGATAATTTTAATTACAAAGAAAAATTAATCCCATAATTTTATAATACAGCCTTGGCAATTTTGTATGAAAAATAACATACGCCAAATCTCCACCTTTTTGCTGGTTTTAAATGTGATCGCTTTTCATCGTGTCTTTTAGCAAATTTTCACATACTTTATTTGGTATTCCACTGCCCTTTACATAATCCGACAGAAAAAATTCAGGAGCTGACCAATCTGGGGAATTTGGGGTTCAATTAATGTTTACATTTCTTGGAATTCATTGTTTTGGAAACATTCCTCTCAAAGTGCCGACTATGTCACATGGTGCATTGTTTCTGTTGCCATCTGAATGGAACTACTTGTTTTCTAGATCTCATTGATGGCTTTGATGAGGTAAAAATTAAAAAATACTTAACACTATTGCGATTTGCGCGGTAACAGCAGGAACTGTCCTTCAAGGAAGAATGGTGATATTACTTCACTTACTAACCAGCCAGACAAAAATAATTTAGGGGTCCTACCTGGGTCAACAAAGGTTGCTTCTCCACAATAGTATCAATGTTATTTATTTACAAATCCTCTTTGATCAATATGGGATTAGTTACTCGTAGTATTTATTGATAAAACATTAATAAATTAAATAAAAAACAACATATTATCATTTTATTTATTGTTTATCCAACAAAAATGCAAGAGCAACGGTCAACAGAAAAAAAAATACAAAAAAAAACAATTTGGCAAGCTGCATTAACTGTAAGTACATTTAACCGACTTTCAGGTCGAGGTAAACGTTTGTTAGCACGTACTTTGGCTCAGCATTATTCCTGTCACTATCTCACTACTTCAAAACCACAGGTGCAAAATAGAAACATATCTAAGCAGGTTATCACACTGCCCGGAGATCGCGCCGGTGTGCGATGCTGCAGTTTTTAACTTTGACAGTAGAATATTGTTTTGTATACAAAAACCGCAGGTTACACTGACCCGCAACTCCATGCGGTCTACAGCCAAAATAAAACTGCACTATCGCACACCGGAGCCGTTCCGGTGCAGTGTGATAAGCGCCTTAGTCAAAGTACGTGCTAACTAACGTTTATTATGTCCGTTTAATTATCGTTTTCTGTATACACCTGTTTTGGACAAACAAATGATCTGATCTCTTATTAATCTCAGCCTAATTCCCTAAGCATTACCGCTGTAATGCCTATCCTACTGGAGATGGCAGTGTTCCTATGCAATAGCAATGCTTGAGGCCGTCAGTGCCTAGTCCGCAAAAGCAGTCATCAGTAAAATATCGGCAGTCCGAGTGAGCACTGCAGAGGTTGTAAGCTTGTGGGGCTGTAAAATAAAAACCTAAATGAATAAATGTACGTCAACAAAAGAGATAAGTATGCAGGGTCGTCGGATATAGTTGAAGTTTAGTAAGAAACCGATGGATGTTTTCGAATGAAATTTAGTTTGATAAATGAACTGTAGGCCAATTCTCGTAATTTAAAACGTACAAAATCTAGTCGCAGTCTCATCTCGGCGACGAACAAATGTCAAAAACTTGTCAAAATGTAGGGAAATTAGAAGTATTTTTTGACAGCTTGAGACTGAGATCAGACTGTGAACGTTCTTAAAATTACGAGAATTGCCCCTCTGTTTGTTTTCTATTAATCAAATATTTTTTTTTCCAAAAACATCAATCCGTTTCTTACTAAACTTCAACTGTATCTGACGACCCTGCATACTTATCTCTTTTGTTGACACAACTTGTAAGCAATATTCTTATGGGTTGGTAAAACACTGTTTCAAATAAACAGTAATCTATTGTTTTTTATCAATAAAATGATTGATAAAAGAAAATAGATAACTATTTATATGTCTTCTCACTTTATGCAAACTTCGGAGGCAAAGTTGTTTTTTTTTGTTTTTGCTGTGTGAAATATCCAGGGATATTATTATTATTATTAATTCTGATGTGCCAGGAATATTTTCATAGTAGACGTTGAACAGAAAATTCCGACAGTCTCGCCAAATCGCTAATTATACCCTTATTCTAATTTATTTGGATTCCATTTTTTTTTTTAAACGTTTCCCCACACTAGGAATTTTTCCTGTGTCGTGGGTGCGTTTACAAACATTTAAACTCACATACACAACATACATACTACTATGAATGTTCAGCGGATATGCAACACAATGTTCCCAATTTTGTCCCCAAAAAGATACCATTAAGAGATAAACTTACTAACTCCCAAAGGAGTAAGCAGCGGCCAGTACACACATAATTTCAATTTCATAATATTATTACTATTGCCATTAACCTGGCACCAATATTAATGCAAAGTTGCTACTTAAAATTTCGTGATGGAAGAAAAACACTGACTGGTAAGTCTTCGCTCAGTAGTACTGCTTAGGACCACTAGACTCACGAGCATTTAAATACAACAAAACATTCGACAGGTACTTACGTGAGGTAGCCCGAGGATCGACCGATAAAAGGTTAAAGGCAGCAGCATCAGAAACCAGAACAACGGTGAACAACAGAACGACTAACAAAAACCTCATGATGAACAGCGTATCTACTAACAGTAGAGTAGATCCATGAGTTTTGCCACCGATATTTATATGAGGCAAAAACATGATCACACTCGTGTTAGTATTTAAATTGATTATAAATGCGTCCAACTTTGATCTAGATTAAAATTTAAATTGGATTAGCTGGTGCGGTTAGGGTTCAACTAGACTGCGGTACAACGATGGCATCGATGAAGTTTTGACATATTTTTTATGAGAAGACCTAGGGCCATGGGGTCCGAGTGCCTACTTGGTTTTTCGAGATATCGCCAAGCGGTTAGTCGACTCTTCACGTGACCAGAGGGCTGGCCTGTTTCTTGGCCAAAGAATTAGCATCGCCATACAACGTGGCAATGCTGCCAGCCTTTTGGGCACTGTTCCTGTTGACAGCGATGCGGACGAATTTTTTTATTGCCTTATGATTCTTTTGCTTGTTTTTTTTTTTCACATGTACATTATGTATTATTAATCTTGATTGAATAAAATTAACAAAAGACAAGTTTGAGAAGACCTTGTTGACTAGTTGTTCCCGACTTCGTTCGCGTGCATCGGAAAAGAAATTGGAATTCTGGGATTTTAATTATTTTGTGCGGCACCCTAATTATTTTTCTAAAAGTAATAAAAAAAACTAGCCTAATTTACATAGCTTATACCATCAGCTATCTACCAGTGAAAGTCCCGTGAAAATAGGTCCAGCCGTTTCAGAGGTAAGTTGGAACAAACAGACAGACCAAAAATTCTCAAAATTGTGTTTTCGTTACAAGTACCGTATATACTTTCATATTATTATGTATTTAGTGAAAGGCTGTTATTTTGACATTACAAACTGATATTTCAATTTTATTTTATTTGTAAAGATTTATAGAGGTATGAGGAACAGGGTGTAAAGTTCACTCATCCTCCATAGAAAAGGTAGGATCCTTCGACCAACTCTCAACTTCCGACTCCGACCGGTGTTGTGTGTGGCGGGCAACTGCCCAACGATTGATGTTGGGAAGTTTGTATATAGGTATGCCAACTGCGCGGTAAACTCTGCTTGCGAGATGCAGGATTTGCGTGACGTCAGTATGACGCGTTGTTTGCATGTGGCGTTGTAGATACCGCTACAGATTGTGTAAAGGTTAGTAGGATGGCTAAATGATACTGCTGCTTATAAAGTCAAATTAAATATAATATCCGGACCAAAGGTTTGCTAATACAAAGGAGCGAGGGAGCACACGCGATGACCGTTAATCGTGTACTGAATGCTCGACTAATATCAGTTAGTGAACTGAGGTAAAAATGCACGAATAAGCATTAGTGCATTATTAGTGTATGGTTTCACCGTACAGATTGTATAGACTTACATTTGCATTAATTAAGTAAGTAGCGCATTTAGTTTAAGTAGCAAGACGTGTGTTTAAGTGTCAGTTCAATGGTAACAGATTTTATTGTGAAGTGTCTCGTATCGAAATAAAGGTATTTAACTCGCTACCTAACGAGAGCAAATGTAATCATCAGCCTTTTGAGGCGATAAATTGGAAAAAGGAAAGTAGGTAGGTACTTATGTAATAAAGTCGAAACCTACACATTGAAGGACTCTGCAATGAACCCAATGGATTTTTTTTATTGTTATTACGTCTGTGGCCGTTTAGTATCCCACAAAGTGTTAATGAAATGAAATAAAATGAAAACGTAAAAGTAAACTCTGTTTTAATATTATTCTTCAAACATTACCACTTACACAAACCGCTCTTACTGATTCGAAATAGAAGTGCTGTCATAGCCAAATTGTTATCAATGGTATGACGTATGATTGACTGTACATTGATGGACTCTTTACATTGTGTACTACTATAGAGATATGAACAACAAGGTGTAAAGTCTCAATCTCGCATCAAAAATACTAAAAATAAAATTAAAAGAAAAAAAACTTGCGTGTTACATTGTGTTCTAAATGAATAATAATAAGTAAAAATAACTAGCTTACCAATGACTCCTCATCATAGCTTAACTATTTGTTAATGCATGGAAAATGTTGTGGTCATTACATTGATTTGGACTAAAGATGAACAGGTAGCTCCAAAGTACTCGTCAAGACGAATCATACGAGCCCAAACTCGATGGGGTTGTGTCGTTTATTTACCGAGTTCCTATGGCCATCTTCCAGTTCCATCATCGGACCCTGGTTACCATCTAGCATCAAAGTTCTCGTCAAGACGGATCAAACGAGTCCAAACTCGATGGGGTTGTGTCGTTTAACTACCGAGTATCTATGGCCACCTTCCGGTACCATCATCAGATCAGCACCATGTCATAATAATTTTACATTGTCATCCGATTTTCAAAATTTCAGCTCAATCGGTTGAAGATATCTGCTTCAAAATTTAGTTGCAAGAGTCCACTCGAACAAACATACATACATACATCGCAAGTTAAATAAAAGCTTGTAAAAAATGGCGAACAAAGAAATAAAAGTAATTTCAATCATTTCTATTGGTATTATCATTAATAAAGAGTCACGATAACCAAGTAACCGTTACATTTCCGTTGGAAAATCAACCGTTTATACTACAAGGCCTAAGTATGTAGCAATTAGAAAATAATAAATTAGAATATTAAAAACTTGGACATTACCCACCACGTCACGTCGCATCACCCGCTCGCGTGGGATAAATACCAAATTATTAAAACTACTTATTTTTTCCTTTTTTTGGGTTTTCCATCAGGAATTTTACTGAGCTGATGGCAATAGGTTTGCCGTCTATTAAGTGGGACTTCAACATAACTGGCTGAAGGTGTACACAGTACTGTAGATACACTTCTGCCTAACCCTTCGGGGATTACAGACGTGATGTTATGTTTATAATAATGTTCTTTCTTTTCTTTAGAGTGTACAAAATGTCCAGCTTTAGCCAAAAAATCATTCGCTCTTATTTCGGAAATAATAAAATTGTTACTACACATTTCACATTTACTCGTGTGTTCTAACATTTTTCTTGTTAGACTAAAGCTTACTCATACACTAAAGAAATTAAAAACAAAACAATAGCCTACAAAAAAAAACATCCAGAAAAACACTCATTTACTCGCATTTTCCTAACGTTAAATTAATGAAGCTTAGGGCCTATGCACACCACGTTTTTTAAACGCGCCGTCGACGCGCGTTTTTGAAACGCGCGTCGACGGCGCGCTTTTATCCTACAGAGCAGTCTGTTGTCGTTTGTATCGATACAAACGCGCGTTAGTATAGCGTTTATATCGATTCAAACGCCCGACACCGATGCGACCGCTAGCGCACGCGCCTTTCCTACGGGCGGGGTTTCCCCTGCAATGAGGGAAGTGTGAATCTACGCTAGTAGCAATCGAGCAATTTGGTGCACCGCACGTCTTTGGAACAAAAAATGGTTATTTTTTTTTTAAATTAATAACAAAGCGCATGCAGTCAATGCTGTCTCGACCGACGCCATCTTGTTACTGTTGACGAGGTTCTGCTTAAAAACGTAAAATACCAGCGTGTTTGTTTCGATACACACGCGCGTTTGCATTGCGTCTGTATCGCTACACACCCGCGTCTGTATCGATTCAAACGCGTATATTTTGAATTTATACAGGTGTGCAAAGGTCTACAGGCTGCGACTGACTTGCGTGCGTATCGCGTCTGTATGGCTGCAAACGCGCGTCAATGGCGCGTTTAAAAAACGTGGTGTGCACAGGCCCTTAGCCGTTCACAGTAATAAAATTAAAAACAATATAATATTCTACAAAAGGTTTTCATGTAGAAAAACACTCAGTATTATCCAATTTAGTTGTTACCAGACCCACGGAATCAATAGCCCGGAAAATTGTAAGACCACGAAATATTTTTGTCCCAAATGGCGTCCATTTCTCGCAAGAAACCGAAGGAGCTAATGGATGGTATCAAATTACCTTTATGTTTAACGAAATACTTTTTCACAACAATTCTAGGGCCTCTCGAATATTCCACAATAATGTCAAGTCAATATGAAGTAATAATATAATATTTACGTTTATTGAAGTTATTATTTATGAACACACGACTGGGGGTTCTTGAAAAGTGGTCTTGGCATTTTGTTTCCATCAGGAGTCTTGTGTTTTTACTTACCTAAAATTATGAGTTACTTACCGTTATAGAGGTATGAAGAACAGGGTGTAAAGTTCACTCATCCTCCATATAAAAAGGAGAATCCACCGACCAGACGGATGTTGTGTCCGGCGAGCAACTGCCCGCGATGAATCATGTCGGGCTGTTATATATATGCTAATTGCGCGGTAAACTCTGCTTGCGCGATGCAGGATTTTGCGTGACGTCATTATGACGCGTAGTTCGCTTGTGGCGTTGTAGATACCGCTACACCGTAATGCAGGCTAACATTCTTTCACAGTTATTATATACTTTCTTATTTAACCCCTGATTTTGCATCATTGTTAAAATCAAAATGATCTTTATTATAGTTGCAATAAGGTTGCTAGTGGGTAGCTATCAGAGATGAAATAACTGTAAAAAGGACTGTAGAAGGCCCTTTCTTAGCAATGAAGACTCGTGAGGAGACTATGATTGTGGTTAATGGTGATAAAGTTCGAGTGACAAAGGATGAAATTACAACATGTTTCAAACATTGTTGTTGCTGGTAAAATGATAATACTGATGATGAACTTAATAGTCAGCATTTAATTTTGTTGCGCAGACAGGTCCTTCCTTTTTTTTTTCAATGCGGATTTCAAACCACTTTTCAGGGACGCAAAGAAAATATTCACCGATTAATAAATCCATAACTTTCCAAAAATGTCTCCAGTAAATGTCTCTTAAGAAACGGTGACAGTGAGATAAAAGCTGGTCCTAAGAAAATAACTTCCTTTCTCAATAGTAGGTACTACATGTAACAAGGAAGTTTACCTACTTGTACCTCCACACAAGAAGCTTTTAAAACTACATGGAGAGAAAACGAGAATATCGGAAGACCAATTCCCGTAATGTAATTCAAAACGTTCAAAATCTAGTCGCAATCTCATCTCAGCGACAATCAATGTCAAAAGTTTGTCAAAAATGTTGGGAAATTAGAGGTATTTTTGATGTAAATTATACATAAAGTCCACCAAAAAGAAAAGTATATACTTATTGTATATATTTCCATCACCCACTGGATTCCTGCAGTTGCAAATAAAAACTGGTCAAGTGCGAGTCGGATTCGCACACGAAGGGCTCCGTACCACTGTACAGACGCCAGCACATCAAGCTACTACAATCTGTCAAATTTCTTTAATAGATTTTCAACTTTATCGCTAAAGCATTAAGGTTCAAGGTTGATTGGGAAAATTTGACAGTTTCGGGTAGGTTGACCTGCTGGCGTCTGTACAATATTTAACACTACATATTAAAAAAACACGGTGCATATATGGGAACGACCTTTAATTTGTTATTTTAATCATTTTGGTTATAACGGTATTTTAACAATCTGTGAAAATTTCAAGTGTATATCTAGTGAGGTTCCAAAGATACAGCCTTGAGACAGGCAGACGGATGGACGGATGGTCGGGCAGCGGAACCTTAGTAAGGACCCTATTACTGATGCTACGCTGTCTTTCCGTCCGTTGGCATGCTTTGGATCCGGAACCGTAGCATGAGAAATGCTGTTGATTAATCTGGAAAAACAGCTAAATAAAAAAAGTCACTTAAAAGTATTTACGATTCAGCCGCTGAAAAACTAATTAAGTCGTACAATCCAGGATCCAGCTTACCAAGACCTCTTAAGGATTTAACCTTGATACGAATTCAGCTCACTTCCCAACTCAATAGGGCGTAAAAATCTCATCGGCGTACATCAAAAACTTTCTCTGAACATGAAACCAGTGGATCTCCAACTTTCGAATAGCTTCAGTTCCGTGAATTTGACCGCGATCCGAAAACTGGCGAAGACTTACGAGCACTTACGAAGCCGGAAGTCTTGATAGATGATGAGTTTCCTTGATCTACGCTTTCGTGTTTAATTGAGCACAAAGATTCCTCTCTCTAAAAGTTTTCTCGGTAATTCTTGAGACAAAGGAATGAAACTGGTCATGTTTTTGTTTGATTTTGATTAGAAGAATGTTAGGAAAGTAAGAGATTGTTTTAATTAAAAATCTCTTATTTGTATGAAATACTTGAATTTGATAACGTATTAGGAGTTCTGCAAAACAAATATTAATATCGTCATGTAAAGGATTATTAACTTCACTTCACTTATATTACACGCCTGAGCACGCTAATTGCTTTGCAATCAATCAATCAATCAATAAGCCCTCTACGCTGTACTTCCGTCTGTTTTGAAGTGTTTGTTTTCCTCATTTAGAGGATATCTCTAAGTTCAGTGTGCCTTTTGGCAAAGGCCACCGCTAACATTTTCCATTGTGTTCTATCTCTGGCAACCCTTCTCCAGTAAAGGCTCACTGTAAGCTTTAACTCATCTTCCCATCTCTTAATTTGTCTTCCCGGCTTCCTTTTGCCATCTCTGGGATACCAGTCTGTCACAATTTTACTCCACTTTTCCTGAGTACTTCTTAAGATGTGGCCTGTCCATCTCCATTTTAGTTGGTCTATTTTTGGTTTGGTTGATTTATTTTTTTAATTGCTTTTATCGGGAGCTTATTAATTTAACAAAATATCACGTTTTTTTTTTTTTTTTTTTTCAGTATGGGAAATCATCAAATGACTCCTCCCGCTCTTGGTGGAGCAGAAGGGAGTGTCAGACTCTTACTGACTAAAACCCACCTGTGTTCCTTCCTTAGCCCTTTATGTTCCAGGGCAGCGGTAACCCTTTCGGACGATCCCGCTACCCAAAATATCACGTATTCCGTAAAAGTTTATTAAATTTTCATATAATTTTGCTATGCCATTTTAACAATTTTATAATAATTTATCTTCATTTCAGACGTACGTCCATACACTTTTACAAAGATAAACAGTAAGGTTGTTTGTAGGACAAACAAAAAAAAAAAAAAATACAAAAAGGTGTTAGTAATTTGTTAGTAAACAAAATAATAGTTACACAATAATAACAGATATAGGCTAGTGCAGGTGCACACTTGCCCAGTACACAGTAAAAGGACTGTTTATTTTAACAGCAAGATTATTTTTAGTTCACTATCTTACTTGATTGGCCTGTTCTATTACAGATTAAAAGATGTTTTAACATAATATTACGCATATATGGGGAATACAGTCGTGATGGTATAGGCAGAGGTTTAGGTACTTACTTATAATACACCCACATTTCACTAGGTTTTTTTAAGTCTCATGTTCCCAGTTGAGCCTATTCCTATCACCTGGGCACAAATGCAGACTACGAGCTGCTACGAGAAATTCCAAATAAAAGAAAAAACAAATTAAAAAAAAATCTTTTAAATGTTTTTGAAATCAAAGTCAAATTCGCCCCGCGGTTTCATCCGCATAAGTTTCGATCCCGTGGGAATATCGGGATAAAAAGTATCCTATGTTAATCCTGGTTATAAGCCATCTGAAAATGTGTGCCAAATTTCATCCAAATCCGTTCAGTAGTTTTTGCGTGAAAGAGTAACAAACATCCATCCTTCCATCCATACATCCATCCATCCATTCATACAAACTTTCACGTTTATATTAGTAGGATAAACCAAGAATTTAATTGTCAAGGGTCTGTCAGTCAGAAAGATGAAACTAGTTGCCTATTCCAAAGCGTACTAGATACCTATGGAGAAGAACGGGCAAGAAACTCCACGGACACTCTTTTAAATCAAAGTAATATGGTTAAAAGTATTAACCAATACTTTTAACCTTTTTGATTTTTTTTTACATGAATGGTGTAAACACATCATTCATGTAAAAAAAAAAATCATTAATGTAGTCAGTAAGTAATAATTATTACAAGTTTGGTTTCACAAAACAACCCCAACATAGTTTTTTAATATATTTGACAACCACAATTCTACAAAATTGTACTGCCTTTATTCAGGGTGTTCTTCACAATTTTCTTCAGCATAACGAGATTGTTACAGTCTTGTATCTCGCGAACGCGCCAGCTTCCTAATGACGCCTATTTCAAAGTAATTCAGACACGCCTTAAGATTTACACTTTTTAATTTTGTTACTCTGACTTTGTTCTTTTTATGTTTATGTACTTTGACTTTATGCAGGCCATGTCAGGGGAATCAAATGTTTATCTAAACTCATCTGCCTAGCCTTTTCCCAACTATGTTGGGGTCGGCTTCCAGTGTTACCGGATGCAGCTGAATACCAGTATTTTACATGAAACGAATACCTATCTGTCCTCCACAACCCAGTTACTGGGTAATACGATACCCCTTGGTAAGACTGGTAGATCGATTGATCATTTATTTTTTCAAAACATAAGTATGCACACACATGGCATGCAAGATGTTACAAAAAATTATAGAACAGTCATGTTTTGCCTTAACGGCGTACAAATATAAACAGGTAGGCTATTTATAACCGACTTCTAAAAAAGGTTCTCAATTCGGATGTTTGTATTTTTTTTTTTTTGTTTGTGCGCGCATAACTCCGTCGTTTGCCAACCGATTTGAAAAAGTTTTTGTTGGAAAGGGTATACTTCCCAAATGGTCCCATAGAAATTTCATTAAAAACGGTTCAGTAGTTTGGTTTTTAAACCAAAATTACTGTTAAAAATTACAACTTAAAAGTGAAAAATAAAAACTTTTTTGCAAAAAAAACAACCGACTTCCAAAAACGACACTACAAAGTGAAAAATAACTTTAATTTCGAAAGTCGGTGGCAAACAACAAAAATGTGAACCCAACGACACCGACTTCCGAAATTAAAGTTATTTTTCACTTTGTAGTGTCGTTTTTGGAAATCGGTTGTTTTTTTTTTGCAAAAAAGTTTTTTATTAGTAGGTTTGTCCATTATTCAAAGCAATTAACATATCAAATTAAAACTGAATCAATCAAATTATAATAAATTCAAATGCAATTGTTTATTGCTCAACACAGTACATAATATACATTTCTAGAGTCAAGTGAATGCGCAGTCCACTGTGTTGCATCAATTCAGGCATGCAAAATTATCATTAAAATTAATGTCCGTAAGGATTGAGGATTAAATATACAACAGAATAGTGTCAAAAACTCGTTATCGAAATGTATGTAAAATAAAAATAGCCAGTCAAAAATCACAGTAATTAAGAATAAAAATCTACATTATTTAAGTCACACGAGTACGATGGATGGTGGTGGTGGGGGTGGTGATGGTGGTGGTGTTGGTGTTGGATGGTGGTTGTCAGACTTTCGGGCTTCTGACGACCCGTAACGACTGTCAAAGATCCACGAATGACAGCTGGGACCAACGGCTTAACGTGCTTTCCGTGGCACGGAGGGGTCTTGATATATGAAGATGCTCACCCATCCACGGACCAACCGCAGCAAGCGTAGCTTAACCTGATCAATCGACCCGTACGGCTGTTATTACTTAGCGCTTGTTTATCTTGACTACCAACTTTAATTGTCCATATTATTCTAATTACAACTGTCATTCTTTGACAGTTGTATGAAATGGCTATAACACGGTAAATTGGCGTTGTGTGTTTATTTGATAAACAATTAATTTTCCTGACCTGATAATGATAGATACTCATTATCAACATACACATCTTGATGATGAAGATCTTCGAGACGTGTTTGTTGACAATGAGATTGAATATGAATAATGGCGTTTTTCACAATATCTGGATATCCAAACAATCGAAAAATAATCATAATTTATTATTAAACTTAAAATTATTATCTACAGAAACAGGGATTTGTTGTTGGTGAATAAAACTTGAATATCTTTACTTCGGTATGAAAAATACATTCATATATTTTCTATTTTTCTATCCTCTAGATTTTGCAGGTCTTCAAGAAACTTTACAAACTTCCATGTTTTATGATATTCAGAAACTCAGGCAGACAGGCAAAGTTTAAAGAACCTCTCCATTTAATAGGTTTCCTTGGAAAGTGCTAACGCCCGCGAAAATGTTCGCAATTGTATAAAATGTTTTTCAAATCCAAAATTGTATGAGCAGGTAAAACGGGACATAGTTACTTACTTTAGTATCCAAATTGGGATCGTCTGTGGCACTCAGGGTACAGAGTTTGGTCTAAGTTACTGTTAGGGGTAATCACAGCAAACTCGCAGTAAAAATGATAAGTATAATTTTAAATTTTACAACATGGTATAAAGGTAGTTTTTGGCTAAGTAATAACAGCCGCATGGGTCGATCGATCCTACGCTTGCCGCGGTAGGTCCGTGGATGGGTGACCAGTGAGTATCTTCACATACCAAGACCCGTTCGTGCCTCGGAAAGCACGTTAAGCCGTTGGTCCCGGCTGCCATTCGCGGATCTTTGACAGTCGTTATGGGTAGTCAGAAGCCCGAAAGTCTGACAACAAGTCTTACTAAGGGGTATCGTATTACCCAGTAACTGGGTTGTGGAGGCCAGGTAGGCAGTCGCTCCTTGTAAAATACTGGTATTCAGTTGCATCCGGTTAGACTGGAAGCCGACCCCAACATAGTTGGGAAAAGGCTAGGCAGATGATGATTGAATAAAGGTTTAGGTGCGCGCTGGTCTTTAGTCGTTTAAAAAGGGCAGTGCTAAGATGGCCGTAACCGAACGAGGCCCCAAGCCGCGCTCCATCGCTGTTTGTGTCAAATAAAACCTGTTATTCAGCATAAAATCACAACGTTCCAGCTCCATTGCACAAAATTACTAAATTTACCATATCACTTGAATTTGAAATGGTTTGGATAGACACGAAAATCATAATTAAACACACACACACCGACAACACACATAAACATGTGTTGTGTGGCACACATTTAACAGTTTACAACGCCAGATTATGTTCAAGAATTAATTCTCCATTTAGACAATGTGGAATTGAGTAGGCCATCAAATAAAATAAATGTAAGTACAATTTATGCAGTTACAGTTTCCAATATAATACATTGATCAAAACTTCGGACAAGTTCTGTGTTCTCACTTTATCCTCCCTATTTATGACCCTACGTAAAATATTCTCATCTTTTGAGAAGACGGGGAAGATTAATCGCATGTCAATCATAGTGAGTGATCAATGCTTGACGTTTTGAGTACGTATTCATGTAAGCTTTTAAACGTTTCCCTAGCTGTAGAAAAGGAATTTATTTCTTTCGCGTAATATTTTCTTGAAATATTTGAATAGACTTGTTATTTTATAGAACCCTATGGTACTCTTAATAATAATATCACCTCTTTTCTTTGTTCTTTAAATAAGAAAATAGTATCTTACATTTATAGCACCCGCGTATCAGCCTAATAAAAACAAATTGAGACAGATACAGCGCAGTTTCCCGTGAAATTGTTCGCAACGTTCTGTCACGTGGAAAATAACAGTATATTGGCTGTGCCTGTTTTATGCTACCCTGGTACATAAATAATGTTACGAAGGGAGCAGCTGGCTGTCTTTAGCAGTGTGTAGGTAAATTAACAGCAAGTAGGTATTGACTAGAAGAGTTTTTAGAGTAGTGGAGAGGGCGCGTAGAGATCTCAAAGATCTCGTAGTACCCTCGTAGAGGCCGCGTAGTGATCTCTAAGATCTTGTAGAAGCCTCGTAGAGGCCGCGTAGAGGTCTCGTAGGTTCCTTGTAAATAAAAAAGGAAATTTAAAAAAAAATTAGGAAAAATTTATTAAAAGTAAGGATTGAAAGGACAATGACCAAAAGACGTACCAAAAAGTCTCATGCATCAAGATCAAAATATTATAGTCATTATTTTCATATTTTGTTACAACATTACGCGTCGGGTATTTGATTTTTGAACAGGGAATTTAAATTGCCTGCGTCGCCTGAAATAAATAAATTAAAGTGAAAAAGTGTTGATGTTGTTTTATTCCCTTTACATGACGTTCCGTTTCAAACGATATTAATTATGATTGTTACATATTGTATTGTAGATATACTAACCGGGACCAAGGTCTTAACATGCTTTCCGAGGCACGAAGGGCTTTCAATACCTACATATGTAATGGATGTAATGGAAAAAATCGAGGCAAAGACTGAATCAGTCATGAATCGACACTCGAGTGTTTTTAGGTTAGTCGTAAATCAAGAGTAACGACTAAGACTGATGACTTATTTAATGATTTAGTTATGATAATTGAATTTTTTAATCGCGATTGTGGTGGCGTAGTGGTAAAGGCCACAACTTACGAGTTGTATGTAGGTCGTAGGTTCGTTCCCAGTCAGGCACTTTACTTTCTGGTAAATTATTTCATCACCACTGCTCTCCAAACGATGAAGGACAACATCGTAAGGACACCGGCATATCCTAGAACCCAAAATTGGAAGACATGTGACATTTACTAACCCGCACTGGACCCGCGTGGTGGATTATGGTTGGATTGCATGGATTGTTTTTCTCACAGAGAGGAGGCTTGGATCGCAGCAGTGGTAACATTATAGGCTGACTATGATCTACTAGCAACGCCCCGCGGTTTCACCCGCATATGTTTCCATCCCGCGGGAATATCGGCATAAAAAAGTATCCCATGTATTAATCCTGGTTATAAAACTATCTGTGTGCCAAACATCCAAATCCGTTCTGTAGTTTTTGCGTAAAAGAGTAATAAACATCCATCCATCCATACAAACTTTCGCGTTTATTATATTAGTTGGAAGTAGGATTGTAAAAATAAATTGTTGATTGACCCAACACTGTTTATACTCGAACGAAGAATAGGCTCAGCTATTGTCTCTCAACTTGCGCCAAACTTGTATCGTGCCTGCAAACTAACTTGGCCCCAGGGAAACTTACTACCATTGTATTCCACAATACAGGCAACCAATTCCTAGCTGTTTGTGTCCCAGTATGAGCCACGCGGATAAATGACTACAATACCGGATGAGAGAGCCCCAGGGGGCTATTATGAGGGCTATGTGTAGCAGTGGAGTTGTTTGAGCCGATGTAAGGAAGCTCAAATACCTCACAAAGGTTTAAATATTGAAGGATAACGTTAATTTTTTGATGTGCACTAAAAAAAAATTGCTTTTGGTCGGAAAAATCCTTTAACGTTTTCCAAAATTCTTTGAATCCCTTGTTTAGGTAAAAATGCTCATGTAGAGCAACATTCATTTCTGTCTTTTCAGCAACGCATAAACTTAAATCGAATTTCCTTAATTGACTAGTCACACACACACGTGTAGCCAAAACACTTTTATTCTAAATTGTTGATGCATGCAAGTTTAAATAATAGAATAAAGTGATTTTTGAAATTTAATTCCTACTTTTCATCAGCCCTGAAACACTGTTGAGAGGATGTTTTACATTACGTTATAGAAATAATATATATATATATATATATATATATGTCGCATCACTGGGTGGCCGAGATGCGAAACATTGGGTCTTCTTCACGATCCGACATAGTTTACGTATGTGTGGGCACTGTAGCGGGTACTCGAACGAAAAGATAATTTGAATTTAAAGTAACTTTAATAAACTAGCGATTATCAACCGAAACGCACACTTGCGTCGGAAACAAACACGTGCGTACGGTACTGAGCGTTTGCCAAGACTGTCCGAGCTCGACTGTTCACTGTAGACTGTCGCCACACTCGGTCTCTCTGCCAGTCCTCGCTGCATCTCCTCCACCGACGATCGTGTCCAAGCGGTAGGGCTCGCTTGCGTTTCCGATCACATGATTATTCGTTTACCCATCAAATTGTTAGATGGCGCTGTTCGCTGTACTGTGGTGCCATCTATCCACGACATATATATATTTAATATTGCCCCACACTGGGAATTTCTCCTGTATTGTGGGTGCGTTTACAAACATTTAAACTCACATACACAAACAGCCAGACCCGGAACAACTACTTGTAGGCCATACAAATATTTGTTCCGTGAGGAAATCGAACCCGCGACACGCAGCGCAGCAGTCAATCGCTTAACCACTGCGCCAACCGTGCCATCTTTTATTTGCATAGAACATGGTAAATAAAGAAGTTTTAAGAATACATTACAAAGCATACATGTTGTGCTTATGTCATAGCATGCAAATAATATTGGATACATTACAAAATGTTTACCGGCAACAAATTCTTTTATGCTGTCAAAATTATTAGCATTCAACCATTTATGTAGTTTTTTATCTAAACAATCTAAGATCCAAAGTTTGTATTTGTGTTTTGGTACCCCATGTGGTTTCAGCCAGAGATCCGCGAAATCCGCGAGCCGCCACCGCGAGGCCCATTTGACAACAAGGATTTCAAGTGATACGACTGGCTTGGGGTCCTCGTCACTTAAAAAGGAAGATTACAAAATTCATACACCACACTTTATTAGAAATTCGAAAGTAACTCTGCCTTTCTGCGTAAAAAAAAATAACCCATTATCAAATCTTATTCTGGATAAGAGAATCCTCCTTCCATTTAAGTGAGTCTCGCAAGTTGGAATGGCAATTATTTCCGCTTGTCAACTTACACGAAATTCGTCGTTGTCGTCGACATCAAAAGATGCACAGATTACAAGAAAGAAAAATCCAATTTCCGTGCTACGAGCGTTCTGGATTAAACAAATATTTTATTTTAGAGTTATACGTGTTATATATGCGTATGTTCTAAAAACGTTTGAAATGGGACGAGACGTATTTCTTTGTGTGCCTTCGTGCAATTGTCTTTAAAAGATCGCTCTTAGCGATACTCGTAAGACTGCCCATTGTGTCATTTTGTAAAATTGATATATTTATGTTCTGTAATTTATATGGCGTACATTTTTTTTTGGCTAACTCTGCTCGATGGCTATCTCTTGCACACAACAATAAGGCATGTGGCAATGTTTTGGCTGATATTTTTATCTGGTTAAGGCTTTTAGTTTGGAGAGACACTTCTCAGATCAGTGTCTCATTCCATCTGATGAATCTATTCTCAAGAGTTGGTACACTATGTCTCTTTAGTCTTCGATATTGGAGACCTTGGTCTCCACTCAGTCTGACAGCAAGCCCATTTTTGTGTTTTGATAGTCTTTTCTGGTAGGCGTCGCTATATTTTGCTATCTCTTGTTTAACAGTTGGTAGTTTTATATCAAGGATCTTGTTACTGATGTATTGGGGGATGTTAAAGATAGCACATAATAATGAATATTCTATTCTATTCTACTGCTGCTGAGCACGAGGTTTTTGGTTCGATTCCCCGGTCGCGCAAAGTGTTTTTTGGGTTTTTCTATCAGGAATTTCTCAGAAACAGTCCGAAGTCTTTATTTGTGCTCGGTTGATGGCAATAGGCTCGCTCTCTATTACATGGGATTTAAACATAACAGGCGAAATGTCAGTGTAGTATATAATAGGAGCCTAACCCTTCGAGGATATACAGACATATTGTACTGTTAGTATCGGATGGATTCTCTACCAGGATAAATATAACGCCCGTATATAACATATCGCGTAATTTATTGGTATATTTATATTTTTAGGGTTCCGCACCTCGAAAGGAAAAAGCGGAACCCTTATTGGATCACTTTGTTGTCCTTCCGTCCGTCTGTCTGTCTGTCAAGACCCTTTTTCTCAGGAACGCGTGGATGTATCAAGCTGGAATTTATATCAAATACTTAGGTCTACTGATCCTTGGAGCTGTGAAAAAATCAAACTTCTAAGCCAACGCAATCAAAAGATACAGCCGTTTATGCCGCAAATTTCCGCAAATTTTCGACACTCGCAAGGGAATCAAAACCTACAGGGTACTTCCCGTGAACTCAGAATCTTGAAATTTGGTACGAAGCAACTTTACATACCTACAAATTTATACGGAACCCTCGGTGCGCGAGTCCGACTCGCACTTAACCGTTTTTTTTTAAACTGTTAATTTTTTTTTAATTTTATTGGCGTTTATCTCATAATTTTATGCTATTATCTTATAATTACTAGCACTATATGCGTGTCATAATATCTACAGTACCTACTTCCGTCTTCCTTAAAGGGTAAAGAATCATCCTGAATCCCAATCGTTTCTTAAAATCGCTGGTCCTACAATTTTGTCACACAATTTCTTTCTATTGAATAATATTTTACGCAAATGATCCCCGTTTAGATTTTTGTTTACCCAAAAAAACCCTTCTTTGAGATTCAATTTCGGGGTCGGAGGTCAAAAAATGAAATGTTGCTTGCTCGGACCGAAAAAGGGTAGCGTAATGCAAAGGTTCGGCAGTAAATGTGGGATGAAAACTTTGTTATGAGGTAAAAAAAATAATTGGTATCGTATTCACCTCGTGTTATCTCCGGAAAGAAATGACTTCGTCACTTTGTTACCCGACTACGGCAAAGCCAAAAGGAGGAGGAAAGGAGGGCTATGTATTTAACAGGCTATGTATGTATGTATGCTCATCTGTTCGCTCATAACTCCTAAACTACTCGTCGTATTTTGACAAACAAGATGTCATTGGATTCACGTTATGTTGTTCCCCAGGTTATATGACGTCACATAAAATCGAACATGGCGGCTTACAGCGGTTAAAAATAAATTATTATGATTGGTAACTAATGAAAGATTTTAAAGAGTACTTTGTGAAGAAATATTGGGTATCTAAAGCGTGTCGTATCAAAAAGGTGTGGTCAAAATTAAGAGTGTGGTATAGATCTTCAAACTGAACAACTTTCTCCATGAGACCAACATCGGAAGCGCAAAAAAAAAGTCGTCCCATACAAAACTTCAATACCTACTCGAACCAAACTAATATTAAAGATAGAATATATATTTTTGGGAATTTAAATCGATTTTATTTAAAAAAAATATATAAGCAACATAATCAAGAGTAATTTTAATAATTATTTACAAAACATTTTTAACAAACTTATATGACACGATATCTTAAGTCGAAGTTCACGAGCGCACGTCTGTCTGCCAAAAGAGGACGCGCGCTTTTTTTTATGATTGGCATCTCGTAGTTGACCTTGAGAGGTCGTGACTACTTAACCGGACTATCCTGTGGTTGCCTTAAGAATTCTTAAAGCCTCCAGCCAGGGCTGAGGATGCGTGCCGGTTTCCGCTGGCTTATATAGGGCTGGTCACTCGTAACTCCCTCTAATTGCAGCTAACAATATAATATAGACGACTAAATATTTTTCTCAGTTTTTTTTTTAGGCTCTTTGATATTTATTTATAGTAATTACGTGTGACTCCGGTTATATCAAAACCGATGTTATTTTGTTACAATGTTTTGTTTATACCTTTTAACTAGCGTTTTTATCGTAGTTGGGTTTTAGTTATTACCCTTGGCAGCCTATGTTGGTTATTAGATATTTATATCTTCACCGCCTTATGTACTTCTGCAATGCCAGTTGATTTGTGATCGGTACAGTTTAGAATAGAATAGAATAGAATATTCATTTATTTGCTCACAATGTAGGTATTTACAATAAAGTGGTTACAATAATATGAAAGAATACTTGTTCATTCTACCATTTTGGCATGCAAACATTGATGCAGTTCATCAACAAACATACAGACATTGATACAACTAAAATTTTTCAGCTAGAAAATCCGATACGGAGTAGTAACAGTTATTCAATAGAAGTGCAGTTAGTTTCTTTTTGAAAGTTGTTACTGGTTCCTCTTTTATGGAATTAGGAATGTGGTTAAAATAGCCGGTGCCATACCAAAAACACTTTTCCTCAACAAAGCAGTCCTATATCCACCTGTGCGTAGCAAGTTTTGGTATTGAGATCGCAAAGTTACATCTCGGTATCTGCTTTCCGATAAAGTTAAAGTTTAACATTTTGACAGTCAGCTCAGTGTTTATTTCATTGATTTATTTTGATTATTGATTACATTGATATTAAAGTTAGTGCTATGGTTTATTTCATTTCTAGCAATATCATCATTTTCATGATCCATTCACCTTTTTACGACAGCAACTAGGTTATTAATGTCTAAGAGCTGCGAACGCCTGCAGGCAAATATAATAATTATATATTATTATAGCTCTTTGTTACCTAGGTATTTTATTTTCCATAAATAGCTCCTCATTCATTCTGCGCGGCCAGTTTTAATCAACAAAGTTGCCCTGTTGAACACTTCAACGTGTTTTTGAACTAAAAGGATAAGTTTTAAACACGATTTTCAAAGGTTTTTTCCAGACGAGCGCGCTTTGTGTCAGAGTAAAGAAGTTTCGATTCATTCGAATGGAATCACTTCTGATGTTGCAAAAAGTCAAAAGTTCGCTTCTTTGAAGGACTTTTCTTTTAAATTCGAGGCGAAAGTTTAGATTAAGTTTTATTGGATTTGAGTGAATAGTTTTGGATCCCATCAATCACACCTCATAATATTTAGGCAGAATATACAGAAACAACAAAAAAACCTGAAATCGCGAAAAAAAACAGCTGTTCCTACATTTTGACGAGTAATGAGAACATAAATAAAAAAAAAATTAAAAAAATAATAAAAATAAATAAACGTAGGGAACAGCTGATTTTTGTTCGCGATTTCAGGTTTAGTCCCATAGTAAAAGTTGTTCATAATGATGAGTACAACGACCCCTTAAAAGGATGCCCATGAATTTAATTTCACCCTGTAGACAAACTTACGTATGTAAGTTTGCACCGCACTCCCTCTCACAGAGAGGAGGGCTGTGCAGTCGGAACATTAAAGGCTAATTATAATGGCATGTAGACTAGACAGATACAAAAGTGAGTTTTACTGTTAGAAAATTCTCAGAACCAGCCCGGAATCTGGAATTGTGTTTCTAAGAAATAGAATCCAGATGATCCCTTCCGGGAATACAAGCTCGATGTTTATTTTCCTAGTAATGGTAGTTTGTTTTCCTAATAAAAGGTGTAAATTAGTTTGTTTATTCTTTTATTATTTATTTAACATACACTGATTAATTACTTAGTTTACAAGCTAACACTAAAATATATAAGTGTACAATTATATACAAGTACTCGTATATAATACAAAAAAATATAGAAAACGTCTTTGGGCATCAAAAAATTCGTCCGCATCACTGTCAATGGGATAAGTGCACAAAAGGCTTGCAGCATTACCGCGTTGGGTGGCAATGCTGTTTCATTTGTTTGTTATTTGTAGTTAATTGAAACGGTAGAACACTAATTACATTAATTAACAGGAACATGGAACAGTGGACTCCCTGCATACTTTCTCTCATAAAACACCAGACATTAACGCATAATTTTACTACATTCATCCGCAAACACATGAAATTCAGGATTAGCACTCAGGCGGGCGTTGAGCATCTTCCATATACCTACGACACACTGGGGACTCAACTCTGGCGACAGATTTGGATGACGGTTGTGCAAACAGATCGTGCTGGCGGCTCGGACGGTGTCCGATGTATTGATCGGACATAAATTAAATAGTCGACAGAAAAGGCCATGGAGCTCTGGGCAGTCCCTGTAGGGTTTTACAGGCTACCGTTAGCTGATCAATGCCTCTTCTTACCTCCAACGAGATAAAGCCCAACATCCCTAAACGATAGTTGGTAGGGTACATGTACGGAAAGAAATTATACAACCTTTGAAAGAGGCATCTTAGGGAAGTTTTCTGTACCTTTCCGAGCAGCATGGGAAGCGCTACAGGGGTGCCAAACACAGATACTCGACTCAAGTTTGCTACGAACTAGGGACCACCCTAGTTCGTAGCAAACTTGAGTCGAGTATCTGTGTTTGTTTGTTCACCAGTACAACATATTAAAGTAAGACAGCTGTCGAAAGTCACTCCAAAGTCCTATATTGTTATATACAATATATCCGTCCTATATTGTATACATATATTTATATATTGGTGATACGTGTAATTACTTCACGATCCAAACTATAGTCGACTTAGCAGTTGTTTGCATTAAAAAGTAGCTTGTTCACAATGCTCACAACAAATATTTGTATTGCCTGCAGGTAGTTGTTCCGGGTCTGGCTGTTTGTGTATGTGAGTTTAAATGTTTGTAAACGCACCCACGATACGGGAGTAATTCCTAGTGTGAGGCAACTTTTTTTTTTACTACATTTGGTATTAGAGGGGCTTGTGGCTAAGTAATAACAGCCGCACGGGTCGATCGATCAGGTTAAGCTACGCTTGCCGCGGTTGGTCCGTGGATGGGTGACCATTTTCACAAACCAAGACCCCTCCGTGCCTCGGAAAGCACGTTAAGCCGTTGGTCCCGGCTGTCATTCGTGGATCTTTGACAGTCGTTATGGGTCGTCAGTAGCCCGAAAGTCTGACAACCAGTCTTACCAAGGGGTATCGTATTATCCAGTCACTGGGTTGTGGAGGTCAGATAGGCAGTCGCTCCATGTAAAATACTGGTATTCAGCTGCATCCGGTTAGACTGGAAGCCGACCTCAACATAGTTGGGATAAGGCTAGGCAGATGATGATGAACTACATTTGGTATTAGTTTGAGAACCTATTGTTTTGGCATAGTTGATCGCATTAACTGCTGAATGATTAGAGAATTTTTCGCAAATGCTAATTAAATAGCTCACTAACCCTGTGCGACAAACGCTCATACGCGTTCAAATAATTTTCGTGTGGTGCTATGAACGCGCATGCGCGGTTGAAGAAAGTTTTACCCAGTGCGGCTGGCCGCATTAGTGCGTCGTTTACTACTTGTCCGAGTGCCGCACGACGCTTCTGTGAGTTTGAAAATTTTCGAGTTTGCACAATGGACGCACCCGTGCGCCCATTGTGCATTGCGCCGCACTCGAAGAAAGTTAAGCAAATTGTATGGACGCGCATGCGCGCCGCTAGCATATGATCAAAGCTTGAAATACGCGCAGGCGCGTTGGCCGCATAAAATGCGATCGAGCTCGCTACGCTTGGTCTTACATCCTGCATTCTCCCTTTTTTGTCTCAGTTGTATCTCTTATTAAACTGTACGAGTATGTGCACAGGAACAAAAGCTACAATTTATTTAAATTAAAAACAGAAAATTTAGCTTTAACCAATTATTTAGCTTTTACCAATTATTTAGCTTTTACCAATTATTTAGCTTTTACCAATTTATTTAGGTTTTATCAATTATTTAGCTTTTAGATAGTTTTAGAAAATTATAGCTTTTAGCTTTTGGCGTTACAAAAATTTCGCCCGGTAGTGCTAAAATCAGCACTGCTTCTGTCTTACCCTTCCGGGGTATACAGGCGTGATACTGTGTTATTACTACCACTTACAACAATCAATTATTACGTGTACATCGCCGGCCACCTGCGCGACTGTTAATTATAGCACATTTAACGATCCGAATGTATTTGACCTTTACATTTCTTAAACAATTTAAACTTCTTAGGCAATTTAAACTTCGTTTTAGTCAGAAACCTTTCGATTAAGTTTGCTAACAAGGTTCCGTCATTTTGTAAGTTTCACAAGATTTCTAAAGCTTGGCTAATTAAAAACATCGTTTTGAATTATCGTTAATTAGTTTCGGATACCTTTCTGTCAATTATCGTAGAGAATGAGTGGATTACGAGTAATATAAATGTAATTAAAACAATCAAATCTTAGGCTGGTCACATCTGCCGTATGTCAGACGATCAATGGGCCAAACTTACGACCCAGTGGGTCCCGCTTAAGAGGGTGCACACAGGTCCACTAACGCCACTCCTTTAAAAAAATATTATCTCGTGACTGAGAAGGAATTATGAAAATCTGTTCAATCAGCGACCTCGGTAAATGTCTCTAGAATTTTCTAATACCTTTCATAAAATTTCATATTGAGACACGAAGCAACAAAATTCGATCTAAAGAAAAGCGGCCACATTCCTATATGTCGTATTTAGTTGTTTCGTGTCTCAATATGAAACTTAATAAAAGGTATTAGAAAATTCTAGACACACTTACCGAGGTCGCTGATTGAGCAGATTTTCATAATTCCTTCTCAGTCACGAGATAATATTTTTTTAAAGGAGTGGCGCTAGTGGACCTTTGTACACGCTCTTAATGGCAAACGACAACGCGGCAGGCCCAGAAGGAGATGGCGGGATGTGCTGGACTCCTTTGATTAAGATTGGTACTTGGCAGAGAGAGGTGGAAAGTGAGTAAGGAGGCCTTTGCCCAACAGTGGGATATTAAAGGCTAAATAAAAAACTTAATGCTGATTCAAAATACAAATAAAAAGTGGGTTCGTGGACCGCCAAATCTTAAATGTTTAATATAAATCAAGAACCTTAATGTAAACGCCTACGTAAATTTGGAGGCACTGGGTTTTCCTCTCCACACACACAATGGCCGATGATACTGTCCTCCTGCGGGTGAACACATACACATTTGTTCATGGCATCCGACTTCCAGCCCTTACAGTGAACATTGTACGTGCAGTATCTATTTCCTGAAAAAAAAACATGTATGTAACGTACTTAAGCATAATAGGCACCTATTGTCTACGGCGGTGTTGGATCTCTTAAAGTTTTAAATTAATTCAAAATCAAAAGTCATTTATTCAAATTAGGCTGAGAATCCGCACTTTTCGAACGTCAAAATTACAGAAAGTTAAAAAACAGTCTCCCAAAAACGCCCGCCCTTCACCACTTCCTAGTGCTTTCGCTGGGAAGAAGAAGTGGCGCAACAAACTCCCCAGCAGCACAGCTGTCTGTTCAGTTAGAAATTTTTGATTGTATACAATACCAGGTACGCAAAGTAATTAACATTACATGACACAGAACATTAATTGTTAAGTTTAAATCTTTATTCTCTTTACTATACATTTATGTCAAACATTTTATGCGTGTAAAAATTTACAGACCATTCATAGTTATTTTACCTCTGACATAAACCTTATGCTGAAGAGAATAAAAGTCACTGTGATGCAA
Source organism: Apamea anceps (assembly GCA_951799955.1). Lineage (NCBI taxonomy): Eukaryota > Metazoa > Arthropoda > Insecta > Lepidoptera > Noctuidae > Apamea > Apamea anceps. The sequence continues at coordinate 3,111,305 of OX637504.1, read as the reverse complement.
AATCAGAGGTGAAATAACTTTGAACGGACTATAGACAAATATGAATGACCCACAAATGTATTTTTTTTTCAAATTACTGATAGTCAAAAGCAAGATGCACAAAGCAAGGACGAAACAATAGACTAAAAAATCGCGACGATTAAAAAAAGCAAATAATATTTTTCATAATTTGTATTCTATTCTAACATAAAAATACAGAAAAAATATATATTATTAATTTAAATTGTAATGACGTGACTCTTCAGTCACGATTTCCCCTTGCATCTGCAGTGTCCAATGATGCTGTCATTGTATGGAAACACACAGACGCATGGAGGGTGGTCCTCATTCGAACATTGATATTTGACAGTGCAGTAGCGAACTGGAAAGAAACACTTATTTGAATTACGTAATTTCTTATAATGGCACTTATATATTGTTTTTTTTTGTATTTATAATTTAATTATTTATTCAGAGCATGTACTCGATAATGTGTGTGCATGCATGCATTACTATGGATATTATAATTATTTTGGATTTTAATGGTGGTTCCCTGTGTTTCCAACTAAGAATAGATTTTCCTACCTACTAAGAAATCTAAATAGCAAATAAAAGTGAACATGAAGTAAAACACTTTATCTCACAAAAGGAGCATAATTATTTTTTGCTTAAAACGTACAGACGCCAGCACGTCAAGCTACCCGAAACTGTCAAATTTTCCCAATCAATTTTGAACTTAATGCTTTAGCGATAAAGTTGAAAATCTATTAAAGAAATTTGACAGATTGTAGTAGCTTGATATGCTGGCGTCTGTACTAAATCTCTGAGACGAGATTTTTATATAGGTAATCTTTATGTTACATGCCTTTTTTTTGGGTGGGCAATCATCAAACACGGCTCCCGCTCTGGGCGGAGCGGGAGGGAGTGTCAGACTTTTACTGACTAAAACCCACCCGTGTTCCTTCAGTTGCCTATGACAGGGGCCACGGTATCTCTTTCGAACAACCCGCGGCCCTGGCAGGCATCTGCCCTAGCGGACCCCGTCAGTAAGTGCTGACATCTCTTTGAGGCACGCGTGGAACACAACGTGCCGTCGACCCGGGCCTGGTCCTTACCGGGCGGCGAGCTGCCCATTGCTCGCCGCCCGCAAGCCCGCGCTTACTTTGACCGGGAGTCGGTTGCTGACTCCCGACGTCCAGGGCGTCTTCTGCAGCGTTATATATACCTACCTTATGTTACAACTGTTGAATTAATTAGAAACTAACACTTTATCAACATAAAAACGAAAAAAAAAAAATTGAAAAATTCGCTATCTGAGGAGCTATCGCGGTGAGGGAGATACAATTTAATATTGCGATCAACTGACACACTGTATTCCAAAAAATATACAATCACAATACATGCCTGGGTGACCGTCAGAAAGAAAATAAAGTCGTAATCGACCACATATAAAACAAAATAAAACTACTTCTTCAAAAAGCTAGAATATGGCAAGAAATAAAAAGAAGAAAATAAATCAGTAAAGTACCAACCGTTTGCAGACTCCACTATCACCAAGACAGATAACAGAAATAGCACAGACAGCAAGCCTTGCAAAAACTTCATGATCACAACACAACACTAAAGGTAAAACGTAACGTAAGTTAATTCCTGATATTATATACCAGAACGATTTGCCATGGAAATTGATTATACAAATCATTTGAAATCAATTTAAAACCACAAACAAATGCTATTGTTTTAGCGGTAGCATATGCGGCTATAAAGGTCTTTTTTTTTTTTTTTTGAGGATGGGAAATCATCAAATGACTCCTCCCGCTCTGGGTGGAGCAGGAGGGAGTGTCAGACTCTTACTGACTAAAACCCACCCGTGTTCCTTCCTTAGCCCTTTATGTTCCAGGGCAGCGGTAACCCTTTCGGACAATCCCGCTACCCGGCTATAAAGGTCTTACATAATACATACATAATCAGCCTACATATAATGTCCCCACCGCTGAGACACAGGCCTCCTCTCTGAAAGGGAGTGTGCCATAATCAACACGCGGGCCCAGTGCGGGTTGGTGACGTCACATGTCTTCGATTTTTTTTTTGTTCTAGGATTGCCGGTTTCCTCACGATGTTTACCTTTAGCAATACCAATGGCCATAAATGTTCAAGCGTAAAATCAATGGTTTGTTAAATCGACTTACACGGTCAATTGATAATTTATGTTTATCAACTTGAGTAACAAACTAGTAATTCCATTGAATTACTTATTAGGTATTTCGTTTCTCCTGGTTAAAATTGAATTCATATCATGGCATTTCATTGGTGGAATGTTTTATTTGTTTCCTTTGAAAAGAACTTGACTTTATAAAAATAACAAAACAAATACAGTTTTGAAGAGAATTCACCGAAGCAAATGGGCAGAAAACTTTCGCCGAAGTCAGAATTTTGAAGTAGCAAAAAATGTCTGGACGCAGAGGGAATTCTTATAAAATAAATAAAAATATCGCCTGCGCCTAAAACTTCAACGCAATTTTGCTTAGGTAAACCAACCGTGCGAACGAATTTTTTGATGCCCTATGATTCTTTTGCTTAAATTTATTCATATAAATATTATTATTTGAAATGTTAACTTATATTATGTAAATATTATCCTGATTAATAAAAATAATTATACCGTGTAGGTATGTGTATGTAATGTTCTAAGGGATAACATAATTAGGCGCACTTTGCGCTCTTTCTAAATGAACAACGAACGACACTGAACCATCACGGTCGGGCCAGTGACGCTGAGTCACGTATACTCGGCGCTGAATCGCGTAGACTCGGCTCGAGTCGTAAGTTTTTACTTCTATCGTGTAGAAATTAAATGAAATTGTTTATTCTATTTTGGAGGCATGAGGAAAGGTGTAAAGTTCACTCAACCTCCATAGAAAAGGGAGGATCCTCCGACCAGACGGGTGTTGTGTCTGGCGGGCAGTTGCCCAACGATTGATGTTGGGAAATTGTATCTATGCTAATTGCGCGGTAAACTCTGCTTGCGAGATGCAGGATTTGCGTGACGTCAGTATGACGCGTTGTTCGCATGTGGCGTTGTAGATACCGCTACATCACTCCCCTCCGGAGACCGGAGGTCGATAGTGGGCTGAGTCTTGTATCTTGCGATGCTTGCCAGGCTAGCTGAGGTTCCAGTGAGTCGGAACCGGTTGCCGCATAGTTCACGGTGAGTCGGAACTGTCTGCGGAGATGTCCCCAGTGAGTCGGGGTGGCGCTGCGTAATACTCCAGTGCGTCGGATGTCGTACAGCGCTGGGTTGAGGCTGGCTGCTACGTCGACCAGGAGAGGGTGCTCTGCTTGTTGACCGGCCGAAGGTGCAGTGTGCTGTGCCAAGGTTGCTGATGAGGCTGAGGGTGATGACCAGGTATGCGCGGACGCTGCATGCTGGTGGTCAGGATACCCGTTGAAGTCGTGGATGCTGGCTGGCTGGGTGACTCGCCGCTGAAGCTTGCGGGAGTGATGATGATGACGTCACGCTGAAGTGTTTGCACGAAGGCTGCGCTGATGTTCATACTCGGGGTCACCAGTTTGGAGGCATGATGAACAGGGTGTAAAGTTCACTCATCCTCCATTGAAAAGGGAGGATCCTCCGACCAGACGGGTGTTGTGTCTGGCGGGCAGTTGCCCAACGATTGATGTTGGGAAATTGTATCTATGCTAATTGCGCGGTAAACTCTGCTTGCGAGATGCAGGATTTGCGTGACGTCAGTATGACGCGTTGTTCGCATGTGGCGTTGTAGATACCGCTACACTATAAATAGGATATCAGAATCCCTTTTACATGTCATATTATAAAATAAATAAGCTAGATAAGGTCGGCGTTCCCTATCTGAGAAGAAAGGCCGAAACAAACAGAAAGCAGAGGTGGTTTATAAGCACACACCCCCTATTTTTTCTTCTGCGGTTTTTACAAGTAACTGTCGGCGTTGAACGAACCCGTAATAGCGTTTCCGCGTATACCTTTAGCAATACCAAACATTTCGGTCATAAAGGTTAAAGCATAAAATCAAATGATTTTTCAACAAACTCCACTTACATAGCCATTTGCTTATCAACTTTGTGACTTGTAATCCCCTTGTGAAGAATTTTCTGATAAATAAACCGTTATTTTAATCTTAATCTTAAGAACAATATACAAGTTAACACTAAAATAATATGAAGTACAAGTATATAAAAAAGGGGAAGAGCTCATTGGGCATCAAAAAAGTTGTCCGCATCGCTGTCAATTGGAAAAGCGTCCAAAAGACTGTTAGGATTGCCACGTCAGATGACATTGTCGATTCTTTGGCCTAAAAATAGGCCAGCCCTCTGGTCACGTGAAGAGTCGACCAACTGCTTAGCGCTGTCCCGAAATACTCAATGGGCACTTGGACCCCATGGCCTTAGTGTTTTAACCAAAAACAAAATATAAATTCAAATAAGGGGCCCAACCTTATTTGAATTTATATTTTGTTTTTGGTTGAGGTTTTCTGCACCTGCAGCGGACGCCCCAGCAGTGAATCTTTATTTTTAAAAGGTATAGTGACTTTTTTGCTTATTTTGTATCAAATTGTAGGTACTTTTGGTCACTCCACAGTATGTTCATTTCCACTGTGTTGAATTATACTTTCTTAACACGGGAACAGAGAAGAAAAAAAGAAAAGATTTTTTGTTTTTGCACAAATGTGACGCATATTTCAAAAATATATACTTGTCATCCAAAAGCCTTGTATTCGAAAGTAAGAAAGCCACTCAGAAGCTATGAAATCGTACCAAAAATTATAGATTTTTCGCAGTAACGATTATTTTTCAGGACCCTACGGGCAACCAAGCGGAAGACCACAGAGTGATGCATGTTCCATGCAAATTAATGGTTCCATGCGCTCAACGTAAATGCCTAAATGTCGTGAGCAAAGATTTATTGCACCGATTTGTCCCAAAAGCCGCGCGGTGCGACCATTTTATGTAACACGTAACGTGGTAGGTAACAAATTCTGCAGGTGCAATACTGTGATACTACTTTTTTTACATTTTAGATAAGGGTGACTAAGGATTTTAAATAAAAATCAAGAAAGAGCTATTTAACGAAAACAGAGATGAGTTCAACTTTTAGTAACAACAAAATTAGGAAAAAAAATTTGTTTTTAGGTAAACAAGTTTAAGGAAAATACAACAAATAACATCAATTATTTAATGTATCAATTGTTAATGTGTGATGCAATAAAAGAATAAAACTGTAGTATACAATAAATACCACACAGACTCATCATCTGCCTAGCATTTAGACACGCCTTAAGATTTACACTTTTTAATTTTGTTACTCTGACTTTGTTCTTTTTTATGTTTATGTACTTTGACTTTATGCAGGCCATATCAGGGGAATTAAATGTTTATCTAAACTCATCTGCCGAGCCTTTTCCCAACTATGTTGGGGTCAGCTTCCAGTCTAACCGGATGCAGCTGAATACCAGTATTTTACGTGGAACGACTGCCTATCTGACCTGCACAATCCACTTATTGTGTAATACCCCTTGGTAAGACTGACTGTCAGATTTTCGGGCTTCTGACAAACCGTAACGACGGTCAAAGATCTACGAATGACAGCCGGTACTAAAGGCTTAACGCGCTTTCCGAGGGACGGAGGGTCTTGGTATGTAAAGATGGTCACCCATCCACTTACCAACCGCAGCAAGCGTAGCTTAACCTGATCGATCCAACCGTGCGGTTATTATTTCATAGCCACAAGCCCCTCTACAACCACACATACAGACTTAGTCACTTAAATTTACCACCTACATTTTGAATACACCCAACTTATAACAATGGACACATTAACAGTTCTGTCAACACCTACGGACACAATACATATTGGTTCAGTACTCGAGAGGTACACTCGACAGTGTCTGCCTGAACCTGACCAAACAAGGCCCGGCAACACAGACACGCCTATTGGACATTGGAAACTAGCCCCCATTCGCCTTTCAGGAATAAACTTTACTAAGCAAACATCACCCTAATTGCGTAACACGCTTTCAAAGTCCGAAATAACCGCTTAATAATAACCCATCGCTTCATAATGTTGAAAAAATCGTCCGTTCAACAACGTAAATAATGCAACGAATGTTGTTGAACTTACAAAATGGAAGGCATTGCCATTATAAGTGTTTTACGCAATTACCCCGCAGCACAGAACAACTAATTGCCCGCAGGTTCAAGCTATATCCTGTTACAGTTTACATCTGTCTCGATTATCTACTGCAAAGGGGCAAAGGTGATTTTGAAAAAGAAAAACTTTTTTGCAAAAAAATACAACCGACTTCCAAAAACGACACTACAAAGTGGAAAATAACTTTAATTTCGGAAGTCGGTGTCGTTGGGTTCGCATTTTCGTTGTTTGCCACCGACTTCCGAAATTAAAGTTATTTTCCACTTTGTAGTGTCGTTTTTGGAAGTCGGTTGTATTTTTTTGCAAAAAAGTTTTTATTTTTCACTTTTTAGTTGTAATTTTTACCAGTAATTTTGGTTTAAAAACCAAACTACTGAACCGTTTTTGATGAAATTTCTATGGGACCATTTGGAAAGTATACCCTTTTCAACAAAAAAAGAATTTTTCAAATCGGTTGGCAAGCGACGGAGTTATGCGCGAACAAACATAAAAAAAAAAAAAAAAATACAAACATCCGAATTGAGAACCTCCTCCTTTTTTAGAAGTCGGTTAAAAATATTTGGTTTTATGTTTTGTTCGGTTTGGTTTAGTTTGCTTTTGGTTTGTTTCTTTTGTGTTCTATGGTTTGCCGTAATTTAATTATTGCAGAACACAATTATTGACGTTACAACAAGTATTTTCTAACTGAACAGACAGCTGTGCTGCTGGGGAGTTTATTGCGCCAGTTCTTCTTCCCAGCGATAGCACTAGGAAGTGGTGAAGGGCGGGCGTTTTTGGGGGACTGTCTTTTGTAATTTTGAAAAGTGCTGATTCTCAACCTAATTTGAATAAATTACTTTTGATTTTGTTATTTTGTTGTATTTTTTGTAAGTGATCTTGAGTCGTATTCAAACTATTGGGAATATCGGATTAGTTTCTAAAACTATATTACTTCCTGTTTAAAAGCCTTACCGCCACAGCAGCTTTGACACACTAAGTAGGTGCACTCGGTAATTTGCAATTTGCCTTTTAATATTACATACAAATATTATTATGCACTTAACATTAGGTTCTACCGTGGTCCAACCGTAACAACACACAATATAATTTACGGAGGCAGTTATTTTATTAATGTAAGGTGCGTGATGACGACCTGGACACGTTCCGCGAGGGTTGGGTCGAGGTGGAGCGGAAACCGAATTCCTGAAAGAATTTGCAAAACCCATTAACAAAAAAAAATACTTGTGATAATGAACCGTAAGTTGTTCACTGGTTCAGTTGACGGCTACTACGTAAATACGACTACTCATGTACAGATCATGAAGTTGATCAGACGAAGCGCTTGTCGTGTGTACTCACGACGCCACATCAAGCTATAAATTTCCAGTTTTATCTGACATCGCATTGTATAGGCTTTTTGTCCAACTAGCTTCTGCGACTTCGTCAACGTAAAATTTCGCCACCACAACACACCCGCATCTGCCCGCGCTATCACATCGTTTTCGCTTTCGACTTTTTTCGTTTTGCTCGGCTCCCAAGACTCATAGCGTGATGTTAAGTAACCTCCAGCCTTCCCCAAAAATTTGGGTATCAAATGCAAAAATATATTTCAAATCCGACCGGTAGGTCCAGAGATAAGCGCGTTCAAACAAACAAACTCTTCAGCTTTATATAGTAATGAAGCTGAAGAGTTTGTTTGTTTGGACGCGCTAAGTATATGCAGACTTATACTTACTTGTCTGCATAATTATACTGGAAATATACAGTTTGATATATTGCCGTGCATACATAGATACAAAATAAGTGTGACCTGTCCCTACCTACCTTTACATTATTCATACTTTCATCATCACACACATGTACAAAGCCTGCTGTCAACATGCGGTAAGCTGGAGTAATTTAGGCATAGTGCCGGGTACAGTAAAATGACTAGTTGGCGAAATCTCACTGGGTTGTCGGCGGAACTGCAACAAAAGTATTGACTTTTGTTGGAGTTCCGCCAGCATCGGTAGTGTTGCCTGCCGGGCCTATTGAATGTATCAAATCAAAATCTTTATATCGCGAAAACATAGGTTTGGTAACATTGGCCTTAAGACTAAGTATTACAACACGATACGGTTTTACATGTACAGTCACCAAAGGAGATAACTAACCAGGGTTGTCGGATATAGTTGAAGTTTAATAAGAAACCGATGGATGTTTACGAATAAAATTTAATTTAATTAATAGAAAACAAACGGTTCATTTATCAAATTAAATTTCATTCGAAAACCTCGCATCGGTTTCTTACTAAACATCAACTGTATCCGACGACCTTGGTTACTTATCTGCTTTGGTGACTGTACCTACCTATAAATGACAGCAGGTATATATATATATACCCAGATTAGACGACTAGGATCAATTCTATCTTATTGTACATTTTGACGTTCAAATGCGCCTTTTATGTGCCTATTTAAAATAAATGCTTTGACTTTGTCAGTCCATTATGTCAGCTATCATTCTCAGAACCCTTTTAGGGCTGCCCATTACTGATGCTGCACGCTTGCACATTATAGTGTTACACAATCTACTGCAACGCCATGCAACCCCATCAGTTTTCAAAACGCGCTATTAAATTGGACACAAAGGGCTCCATAGAACGCTCCCGAATATTTCACCCACAAGCTGCATATGCTGAATGTTGTACACAATGCTCTAGAGAGTGTCACCTTTAATTCTGCAGTACAACGTGCAAACCTGCGGGCTATCATATACGCACGTACAGACAGAGCCTTTACACAACAATGCCACATACACGATTATTATTATCTTATTTTATCTAATTTTAATCAATTTTGATTCATTCCATTTAATTTCATCAAAATTTGTCCAGTTTTATTGTGTGATTTAACTTAATTTTATGATTGTATGACTTGTGTAATTACTAATATTGACTATATAACTTGTATGTATGCAAACTGTTAATATAAGTTGGTTATTAATAAATAAACGATGCGACATATTTATGAAAATATGAGAAAATGGCACATTTTCACGACAGGTGCAGTTTAATAATGCAGAAAATGAATGAAAAAATCTTGTAAAATTGTGCACCTGCCTCCTGTCGGTTTTATTAAATAGGCCCCTGTTGGGTCTAGTGTAGGGCTGCCATAAATTCGGAAACGGTGACCGGGATATTTGGAATAGAAATTGTGTAAACCATGGATAGTTGAAAAACTTGATGAATATTCGGTAGCGGGTGAAGACGATATTGGAAAGATATATTTTGTAAGGGTTCTGTGTGATTTTTTTTCCGGAGATATAAGTTTTGTTTTTAAAATATTCTTTTTATTTCTTAAAACAACGGCTATTTTCCAAAAAGAACCCATGATGCAAAAGCAAGCGAAGCGAGCTTGAAAAGTTTATCACCAATTTTGAATGGTCAAAAGAAAATCTAGCATATCCAGCATATCTAGCATATTTTCTTTAGACCATTCATACAAAAAGTAGACCTGACTTTGACGACTTACGCAGAAAAGTATTAGAATTAGAAGAACGTAAAGTTCGAAACCGAACGAACTGACTTTTAAAATTTTAGCATCCTCGGATAGGTTAGGTACGAAAGAATTAGTGGTCAAACAAACGCGCCCTTACTTCAAAACCAGCACAAACGACAAATTGACCGAGACACCGGGACACAACGGTTCAAACCGAGACATGTCCGGGCGTACCGGTACGCAAGGCAGCCCTAGCCTAGTGCCTAATTACACAAGCTTGTAATAGAAAATTATTTCTATTTTCATAGAGCACCTAACTTTTTCCTACCGCAAACGAGTTGCGGTTAGTCCATTTGCCAGACTTTTAGGCAATTAGGCTTTACCACTGACACAACTTTTTGTTTGGCCACAACAACACTAGGATGGAATAAGGTGACTCGGCAAGCGCAACTTTTAACGAGATTTTACTAAGCCACAAGTTTTCACTGGGATGTCTGTAGACAACAACGACCTGAAGCAAGCCCAAGTGGATAGCTCGACGACCCAGAACCGAAATATCTGGCGAAGAGTGACGAAGAGAGCCGACCCCAAATTGAATGGGATAAAGCTAGGTAAACAGAAAGAGAGAGAAGTAAACGGTAAATTAAAACATAACACTGAATTAGCACTAACGACTTCCAAAATTACTTTTCTCACCGAGAAAACAATTTATATTATATCATTTCCCCAAAGCACCGCATAAAACATGAATTCGTTTAAGTAAGTACTGCAATAACATAAAACAAACTTATCCAAGTTTGTTTTGTACCTTAAACTTGATTAAAACTCAAAAGTCACGTCCTTTACATGTTGTTCACATAATTTCGGAAAATGTATCCTGGAGTAAAGTAAAGAAAATTGCAAAAAGTAATTTAAAGGTAGGCAACCCACTTGAGCTGTTATAAATAGCGTGTGGGTACTTTAGGAAGGGTCTGAGTACCTAATTAAGACTTTGGTCACGTCTAATGGCAATCTGAAAAGGGTTGAAAACCTGAGTTTTATAATTCATATCCCTTAATGAATATCATTATTTTTCGCAATCTTGGAGTTGGCTTAAATAAAAGTCAGTTAATTCTGGTTATACTGCGTCATAGTACCATCCAAACATCATCAGCCAATAATGTTCCCACTGCTGGGACACAGGCCTCCTCTCTGTGAGAGGGAGTGGACCATAGTCCACCGCGTGACCGAATGCGGTTGGTACATGTCACATGTCTTCGAATTTTTAGTTCTAGAACATAATATGTAAGTAGTACAACAAACAGGTTTTCACACGATGTTTTCATTCACCGTTTTGAGAGCAGTATTGATGAAATTATTTACGCAAAGTAAAGCGCCTGTCTGGGTTCGAACCTACGACCTACAACTCGTAAGTCGCGACCGTTACCACTGGGCTACCATTGCTCTACTACAAGTCTATCATAATTATTAATTATATCATAATTACTCAAATTACTACCTATAGATACCTGCCTAATGACTATGTATAGTTAGATAAAGTATAGGCAAACAGGAAAGGCCTTTATCCTGCTCGATGAAACCTCACTTTAAGAAACTTAGTGGGGAAAAAATAAGGAAAAGCAGTCTTTTAAACAAATTCATTTTTAACCGACTTCTAAAAAAGGAGGAGGGCAGTGCCAGTGTAAGTGAATAGTGTAAGTGGCTTTCAGGCGAGAGAGATAGTGACCGAGATTTAAACTCAATTAAGTCTGTGATAAATGATGAACCAAACCTTTATGATGTAAGTTTATTTTTAAGTTCTTGTCTAGTGCTGAGTTTATGGGAAAAAATAATTTTACTATAAACGTTTATTGCCAAAGCTTCCTACGAGGTCGTAACTAGCAGGCAGAAGGGAGGATGAGGGATGGGCGGTAAGACCCCTCTTTGAGGAGTGGCTAGAGAGACGTCACGGCGTTCTCACCTACCGCCTGACGCAGGTCCTCTCCGGACACGGATGTTTCGGGAGGTTCCTGCACATAATCAGGCGGGAGGAGACGCCCGGGTGTCACCACTGTCAGGATTGCCCAGAGGACACGGTGGAGCATACGATGGAGGTCTGCCCTGCTTGGGCAGAGCACCGCCGTGTCCTCGTAGAGGCGATTGGCAGCGGCGGCAACCTCTCGCGTCCGGCCCTGGTTCAAGCCATGGTCCGGGGCGAAAGGGAGTGGGAGGCAGTCGCCTCCTTCTGCGAAGCAGTCATGCTAGCGAAGGAGGTGGCGGGGTGGGCGAGAGAACGCGCCTTGCGCACCTCACGCCTCAGCCGCCGCGGGAGACGCTCCGGGCGTCGGGAGCCGCGTGACGACTCCCGGCCACCGTAGGCGCGGGCCTGCGGGCGGTGAGTAATGGGTAACTCACCGTCCGATCAGGACCAGGCCCGTGCCGGACGGCGTGTTGTGTTCCACGCGCGCCTCAAAGAGATGTCAGCATGAGTGACGGGGCCCCATAGGGCCGAAGCCTGCCAGGGTAGCGGGATTGTCCGAAAGGGTTACCGCTGCCCTGGAACATAAAGGGCTAAGGAAGGAACACGGGTGGGTTTTAGTCAGTAAGAGTCTGACACTCCCTCCTGCTCCACCCAGAGCGGGAGGAGTCATTTGATGATTTCCCATCCTCAAAAAAAAAAAAAAAAGGCATGCAGCCTGAGCAAGTACCTACGAGTATATTCTGGTTTCCCGACTCATGGCTTCAGCAGGAATACCGTAGGGCTTTAATCAGTAGGAGTCAAACATAATTCTCTGTTATTGACATACGGGGTCAATGATACGCAAAAGGATTTCCACATGAGAAAAAAAATTGTAGAAATACGTGTATATTTAACATACAATCACGCCTGTTTTTCCCACTTATCCCGATATGTATACACCCACGTTTCACCAGGATGTTGTATTTCCTGCCCGATTGATGGCAGTAGGCTCGCCCCCATGTACATATACATGTATTAAACAATTGACATTCTATGATATTTGAACGATTTTAAAATCTATTCACCAACTGTTTATGAACTCTATCTATATCGGTAAGACAAACATGAGTCTTCCTTATCTTATCACGTTTCCATCTGATTCTAGACAACAAACAGTACCTACACATGTGCTTGAGGTGACAATTTACTTAGCAACACAGTTATTGGTGTAAAATTTGTTTTTAAGAAAGCAAAATAGGAGCGGCTAACTAGTCAATTGTCCATGTGAACGGTACAATAGAAATATACCTAAGCGCCACAGCGTATCCGCGCGCATCGTATACGATAAAAATCCTTACGATATTTCTCAAATAGTAGTGGTAAGTTCGATTGGTATAAGGGAATATTTTTTCTTGAATACCTACTTGGTTTTATCGTATTGGCTCTGTGTGAATAATTTTCCGTTTTGAATACAAGACTCGCTGTACACGATAAAATATCGTATACAGCGTTCGTATCTGATGTTCGCCAAAAAAGCGCCGTATGCACGTAGCCTAAAGTATACGGAACTACGCTTTTATTTATTTATGACGTAAAATCTCGAAATATTACCTGCTCATAAATGTTTATTTATATAACCACCAACATCAGCACGTAACAAACGTAATCTTTCCCCGTTTCACTGAATCTGCCAGAACATGATGTGGTAAGCAACAGTGACTTAACCATTGAGTTTCCCCGTTTTATGAGCTCACGGAGACACAATAATTTTCATAATTCGTTAGTTAGGTATCATAAAACATGATTCTGCTAATGATAAAGTGTGCAAAAACTGTAAAAACATAAATCCTATAGTAAATAAGTATGATAATGGACTTTAAAAAGATTTAAATAGGATTACAACAATAATAAAGCGAACTAACGTACAGACGCCAGCTGGCAGGTCAAGCTACCCGAAACTGTCAAATTTTCCCAACCAACCTTGAACCTTAATGCTTTAGCGAAAAAGTTAAAAATCTATTAAAGAAATTTGACAAATTGTAGTAGATTGACGTGCTGGCGTCTGTACTTGACAAAAGATGATAATTAAAAACTGATTATTACTATACAATTAAGTATTTGCATTGTGAGTGGAAGCAACTAACGCTTCATATTGTGAAACAGCGTGCAATCACAATGAGAATTGCCAAGCGTGGTGATTAAAGCAAAACTTTATAAACCAGCTCGAGTCTTTTTGAAAGTAATAGTCTCCCATCAGCGGGTTGGCCTCGCTGCTTAACTTCATTCTCAGGAACTTCCTCTGCGCAGAGCATGAATGGAGGCTAAGGAAATCGTTGCGCATTTGCTCTTCGAATGCTCTCTGGGCGTCACTCAAATTAGAACACAAACCCTCACCCAGACCTTTTGCAGATGTTCTGAACAGACTAGGAGGTGGGCTGGTTGGAATTACCAACGTCTGCCGCCCGTACAATGGTCCACTTCAAGGACTACGTGCGGAAACCAATCGCAGTAACATGGAACATAAAACTTGTAGCGGCATCTACACCGCCACATACGAATATACTGATGCCACGCAAAATCCTGCATCGCGCAAACAGAGTTTACCGCGCGACTAGCATATATGCAACGTCCCGATATGAATCATCGGGCAGTTGCCCACCAGACACGTCACCCGTCTGGTCGGAGGATCCTCCCTTTTCTATAAATATTTTCTATAAACTAATTATCTTAACTTTTTTTCAGCCACGAGCCCTATCGCTACTTCTATTTAAAACTTCGAACCACATTAGTGGCTACCGAACCGAACAAACACGATGTGACCTACACAGGTGTGTTTACCTTCCTTGTTTATTTTGTTAGCCGCGAACTATGTTATTGCGTCCAAGCGGATTGGACTGAAGCCCTTGGGGGTTGGGGGCCAGTTCTGTACTTGAGCTGTTCCTACTATTGTAACAAACGGGAACTTTGTTAGTTCGTTAGAAGACCGCTAATTTTGTTAAAAAACGAAATGGTAGTAGGAATTTTGAGTGTTTAATTAATAAACGGGTTCTGATAATAACGGTTGAATTATTTTGAGACTAAGAGCAACAATACAATAGTTTTAAATTATGTAATCTCTCTGTGTCAGGTAAAATGTTTCTTGAAACTAAGCGCTATAGTGGACGTGTTTTTATAATCAGACGTGTTTTTATAATCAGACGTGTTTTTATCTATACATATAACAATACCATACTCTGCTTATAATGTTTATTGTTTTTATGGCAACTATATGAATTGCTGTATCAGTTAGTGTACCAAGCACGTGTTTTTTTGAATACCTACTTTGAAATAGTGAAATGCTCGAAAAATAAAATAATCTTATATAAATGACAGTATTTTAATAACAGATTTCGGTCAGGCAGCCAATTTCAGAAGATATTATATCTAGTGCATAGGTGTGTGCGTGAACACAGTTGCACCCTCTGTTCCTTTGCACTCATAGTCCTGTGGGACGGCAATCCGACACGACCGGGGAGAGATCAGGCGCAGGACCAACAGCTTTGTCCTTTCCGAAGCACCGCCAACTTCCAAACCACGAACTGTTACTAAGAACTTCCTAATGGAAAACACCTAATAACACTTTGTCCGACCTGAGAATCGTACCCAGGACTCCACGCAAAACACACAAATACATTTCTATTTAATATGTATGTACCTGTTGCATAAACAATGGTTCTACTTATTCGGTGACAATATACATTTGTATGCCACATTATGTTTTATGAAAGGTTTCTCCCTGAAATTCGGAATGTTCTCAAGCTCGGAGGCCTTTAATCCCCTTTCATATACAATTTGTATGCGTGAGGAGTACTCAATTAATGTAGGTTTCTGTACAGAGTTTCGCAAAACTGTTATTTGAAACGACAGATTTACTACTTTCCAAGGAAATGTTACAATTTCCATTTACTTCAGCGTCGGGGTAGCCCGCGAAGTTCAATCTTATTCAGATTTTTTGCAATTTGCAGGTCAGGTTTTATGTTGATCAAAATATGATCCGCGACCGTAACAAATATTTCTTTACAGAATTGTATGAATGACTATTTCGTGAAATCATGACACATGAAGCCAATTCTCGGAGTACCTCAGTACATCCCCCTTCAAACAGAACCGTCTCGGTCCTAGTCGCGACTGGTAACACACTTTCTATCACAATTCAAAGGATTTTCAAGAAAGTAAATAGTTAAGTGTGTTACGCAATTACATTGCAGATCCGCTATTTTCATTGATTGGTCAGTATATCGAAATTCAACATGGCGTGTCAAAATAATAGGAGATTGCGACTTGTCATTATGTACGAGGTCACCAAATACGAACAATTTTTGCAATGGAGTGTCGGTTGGAAAACCATAACGACGTATTTAAATTGGGAGATTAACAAAACTGTTGGCGCGTGTTGGATCATTCAGCTCCCTTCAAAATGGTTGAGCTGAATAGTGCCGATCCATGCGTCATGTTCGTGAACGGGCGCCGTCAGTTGGTCATCACCAGAGATCGGAGTAGGTAGATTGAATTGGGGTCATTGATCCGAAACGTATATATTAATATGGACATTCCTCCGAATTTTCGGAATTGTTAGATTATTTTTAAAAAAAAACGGAACTTAGGTAGGAATTGTATTAAAATGAGCAATATTATGTTGTTTGATACAACCCAACGGCCAATCAAAGCGGTGCACTAACCGGTTATCAAAACAATGCGTACGCCCGGCGACGACATACCAGGTAGCTCACTCGTTCCTTTACTTAAATGAATTGAGTAGTAATAATATCACTATCAACATTAACAATATTTAATTGGATCCGGAAATACCGGAATTACTTTCCAGGAAAATGACTTATCCATGTTATTCTTTATTGAACATCTATGATACAAGTACCAAAAATCAATCTACCTACTCCGATCACTGGTCATCACTTATCTCTGTCGGGGGTTGCGGAAGAATTGTACGTTCCCGCGACTCCCGGCGTAGAGGTGTGAGATAGAATACCGGGGTAGTTTTTAGTCAGTAAATGAGCGGAGGACATCCATGAGGAATATCCACCCCGAAACAAAAAAAATGGTCATCACTTAGCTGTCTCGGCTTATTTAATTTTTGGATTGATTGTTTTGTTACTATTTGCTGTACTCTGGACGCTTTAAACGTAGGTACGTTTTTTTATTACATTGTTCTCACGTATAACAATATAATTTAAAAGAGTGTCCATGAAGATTCTTGCCCGTTCTTCTCCATAGGTACCGTAGAGGACTAGACGAGCCCTTTGAGGTTCAAACTCAAACTCAAATCATTTATTTCAATTAAACCATTTCAGGCACTTTTGAATTGTCAACATTTTAAATAGTCGGTCAGTTAGTCAGAAAGTGAAGCTAGTTGCCCATTCCAAAACGTAGATCTCTTACCGGTTACGGTAATCGGTTACCGGAGGAATCAAACAACGGTACGATTCCTTTAAGTTTATATTGGCTGAACGTCTTTACATATTTCCGACTAAAACTAGCACTGGCTGTTCTAAACAAAAATCCTAATTTGAGTTTGTTAAAATCTTCTATTACGGTGTCAATGATCGCCCCATACCGACACAATTGCGTTAGCAGACTTAGTGTTATTACGTGCACAGTTCTTGTGGCATTATAATTTTATTCTAGGTACATCGTCTTCACATATACTCGTAATAACTTAATGTATACAAAATATTGTAAAACATTTTAAAAGAGTAACTTACTGTGGAGTTCTAGCTAATTATTCTCTATACTAAAACTAACGTGCGGCCGACGCGAGAATGCGTTCTTGTCACCAGCCAGTTTCATACGAGTAAGTACAGACGCCAGCAGGTCAAGCTACCCAAAACTGTCAAATTTTCCCAATCAACCTTGAACCTTAATGCTTTAACGATAAAGTTGAAAATCTACTAAAGAAATTGGGCAGATTGTAGTAGCTTGATGTGCTGGCGTCTGTACAAACGAATACGTGTTTTGCGAATTTCAACATAATGAGTTACTAGAATTGTCGCACTAACAGTCGTCGTATTGGAAGGAGCAACTAGAATTAATTCTATTTTCTTGTAAATTTTGTCGTTCAAAAGTGCCTTTCATGTGTTTATTTGAAATAAATGATTTGACTTTAAGTTCTTCGCGAGTTGCGAAGAACAGAAAGTAAAGCATACAGCCGGCGCCATCTTTCTTTTACTTTTTCTATATCGAATTTCAAATATTCCTTCCTCTTTTTCCGGGGTTGTAAAATTGAGTTTCTAAACTAAGAAAGCGTGGAGACACACAATGCAACTGTGTAACGTATTCTTAACTTTGTCTTGCAACTTTTGCAACAGAGAGACAACTGTGTTGTCTTTCTTTATGATGATTGAATTTTTCTGTTGTTGGCAATAACTGCCACTCTCTATTATTAGTTATGATCAGATTGCAGTGTCTAGGTGGAAACGAGGGTTTTGTTGAAAGGTTGCTTAGATTGATGAATTGGATGTTGCGGGTCTACCTTTTTAGGGTTCCGTAACCAAATGGCAACGGAACCCTTATGGATTCGTCATGTCTGTCTGTCTGTCTGTCCGTCCGTATGTCACAGCCGCTTTTTTCCGAAACTATAAGAGCTATACTCTTGAAACTTGGTAAGTAGATGTATTCTGTGAACCGCATTAAGATTTTCACACAAAAATAGAAAAAAAACAATAAATTTTGGGGGTCCCCATACTTAGAACTGAAACTCAAAATTTTTTTTTTCATCAAACCCATACGTGTGGGGTATCTATGGATAGGTCTTCAAAAATGATATTGAGGTTTCTAATATAATTTTTTTCTAAACTGAATAGTTTGCGCGAGAGACACTTCCAAAGTGGTAAAATGTGTCCCCCCCCCCCCCCTGTAACTTCTAAAATAAGAGAATGATAAAACTAAAAAAAATATATGATGTACATTACCATATAAACTTCCACCGAAAATTGGTTTGAACGAGATCTAGTGAGTAGTTTTTTTTTAATACGTCATATATCGTAACGTAACGGAACCCTTCATGGGCGAGTCCGACTCGCACTTGGCCGGTTTTTTTATTTTGAAGTTATCATCGGTGAACAATCTCGTTTAGTGTTCACTAAATCACGCAATCCCACACCACCAGAGAGAGTTCAGACGTAAGATAAAATAAAAAAAATGTTTTTTTCATCAACTTATATAGTGTTACATAACTATTTTTTTTTTTTTGAGGATGGGAAATCATCAAATGACCCCTCCCGCTCTGGGTGGAGCAGAAGGGAGTGTCAGACTCTTACTGACTAAAACCCACCCGTGTTCCTTCCTTAGCCCTTTATGTTCCAGGGCAGCGCTAACCCTTTCGGACAATCCCGCTACCCTACATAACTATTTGGTGCTACAAAGTTAGGGCCGTGTGTTTACCAACCTACATAATTCACTGAAATGTGTTTGAAGTTGCTTTATACCGCTTCTGAATACCTACAGTTTATTATGTGGACAAACAAGTTAGCAAT
This sequence comes from Apamea anceps, assembly GCA_951799955.1. NCBI lineage: Eukaryota > Metazoa > Arthropoda > Insecta > Lepidoptera > Noctuidae > Apamea > Apamea anceps. Next base: position 3,092,213 of record OX637504.1, on the reverse strand, counting down.
GTTCTACCACAGTTATTTTACTTGTAACGGTAGCAACTCAATAGCAACCAACAGTTAAAAGTTATTGGTAAGTTTTTTTTTTTACGAATTAGTGAGACAAACCTTAACTTAGTTTAAAATTAGAAGACAACAGGCGTCAGATTTGGCTGACAAGCCAAATGACAAGCAAAATGTTAGACAATAGGCAATAGGCATATAGGCAATAGGCATATGTTGTGTGTAGACAATAGGCGTCAGATTTGGCTGACAAGCCAAACCAATGCCAAGCCAATGTTATTAATTAATAACATTTTTACATCCTTGTCAGTTGGCTTGTCAGCCAAATCTGACGCCTGTTGTCTTCTAATCTTAAACTAAGTTAAGGTTTGTCTCGTAATTCGTAAAAAAAAAACTTACCAATAACTTTTAACTGTTGGTTGCTATTGAGTTTGCTTTGGACGACAGTAATTACGCTACAAAAAACTGAATAGTCTTTTATTCATTAATCCCGGTACAGTTAGCGTCCCCCGATGCTAACTGTACCTACTTATCTATCTAACTAGCCTGTAGTGCCCCACTGCAGGAAAGAGGCCTCCAGTGGGATAATATACGTTATAATATAGTACGTTCCTCCTTCACTTATGCGTTCGAGAGTATAACTGTGCCATGTCAGTGGCAGCAACCCAACAGCAACTTTATTGTAATGAAAATACAATAAAGTTGCTTGGTTTTTACAATGATGCAAAATCAGAAGTAAAAAGACTGTAGAAAGACATTTTATAATAATCTTATTTAGTGGGAGAGACTTGAAGGAGAGAGACTCACGACCATACGCTATGGAAGAGTTTGAAGGACGTAGCTAAATCACAGCAATATAAAAGATATTCATGTCATTTCTAATCCAGAATATAAATAAAAAGGCTATTTTTCTGTTCCAGGTATTTATCGTTAATAAAATAAAGGGGGCATTTCACATATTTATTTTAAAACATTGCTTAAAGTTAAGATATTATTAAAGTTTCAAACGTCTCTTAACTTAAAGCAACGTTTATAAATAAACCTATCCACACGTTTATTAAACTGAAATTTAAAATCGCTCATAGTAAAATGAGAACGTCAGTGACAAAAATCCATCATCTGTTCAATCAAAGTCGAAATACAAAAGTACCAAGAAAGTTATTCAATATCTCCACAAAAAACTTGAAACAATCCTTCAGACAAAACTGAAGTGCCTTTCAATACTTTTTCGATGAATATTTTTTTATTTTCTCAGAAAATAGGCTTTTAAGAGAATCTTTCTCGGTGACGATGTAAGATTGGTTGGTATGCTTAGAGTGAAACTACTTGCTCTAAAATCCAGTGTGCTTTAACCTCTATTAATTCATACCGCTTTCAACCAAATAGGGTTCTCTACACTGGATTTTACAACAAATATAACAAAACCTTTTGTTCCGTTGCTGTTTCGTTTAAAGGGATCTCTTTTTCTTAAGATGTCTGTGAAAAGTAATTTAAGATAGGAAAGCCTTTCTTATAACGTATTTTATTCAGTTAATATTAAAAGAGATTACATTCTCGAGATTTTGCTTTTCTCGCTACCTGACAATTTTAAAGTTAAACCAGCCTGTCAGGAGTATTTGAACAGGAAAACAATTGAAGTGGACACTTTTTTCATTAGAAGCTAACAAACAATTGTATTGGATCGCGAAATAAATTAGTTTTATAACTTGTTTGCCTCCGTGGCCGTGTCGGGACCGGAACACATTGATAACACAAGTAACACAACGTGCTTATAAGTAACCGTTCCCAATGACTGTATCGAGTTAAAACTTCTTTAGTTACACTTTGCGTTCTGTCTGAACAGTTAACGAAACTGAACCGTCACACTCGGGTTGGTGACGCTGCTTCGGGTATACTCGGCTCCGATCGTAAGTTTTCACTTCTTTCGTGTAGTCATATGTAAGTACGTCCTCCTTTTGTATCGTTGGACGACCGCCGCAGCGGCTCCTTTCTCTATTTATATTTCTCTATGATAATAGTCATAAAATAACGTAACATCAAGACTGTACTTCTCCGAAGGGTTAGGCAGGGATGATCCTATTGAACCAACATTTCACCAGTTATTTTTAAGTACCGTGTAACAGGAAGCGATCTTATTGCCATCAACCGGGCACAGATTCAGGCGCCGAGGAACCTGAAGAACAAAATATTTTCTATTTTCTTAACAGGATGACTTTCTGTCGTCACAACCTCACGATACAGTGCAAGTGGGAATACTCTAAGAATACAGGAAGCACTTTTACTTTTTTTCCGTGAGGGTGATCTAAAGGAAAATGCGTGAACGAGTATTTGTAGGTGTAGTCGGAATTAATCTCTCGGGGACGAGCTGCCCCAGCAGTCTCGCGATCGCTTTACGACCGAATTCGGTCGCAAAGTCCCGGATTGACAGGTGTAATGTATGGAGTGACAGGACTTTACGACCGAATTCCGTCGTAAAGTGTTCGCTATGAATGTCGAGACTGCAGCCCCGGGTACAAATTTGTACCGCTTGTAGGTATAAGTATTTTTTGTGCCTCTCGTCTTTGGGAAAGGTTCCTTCTGTTTTTTTTTTTCTCATTTTTATGTACGACACATTACATTGTTATTAGGTTTTCTAAGTAGCAGCCCGGAGTATTGATCTGTGCCCGGTTGACGGCAATAGGCTCGCCCCCTATTGTATGGGACATAAATATAACTAGCGAAATATGGGTGTACTATAGATGCAACTCTGTCTATCCCTTCGGGGAATTCAGGCGTGGTGGTTGTTGTTACGAAATTAAGTTGGTCGTGCAGTCTTAGGGCTTAGATTCACGATGTAAACATTATTCGTACAATATTAATGTTCATAATTCAAATGAAACGCACATTATTAATATAAGCGTATAAGAATAAGGCTCATATTTGTATGGAATGCTTCGTTGACTTAATAAAGAATTTAGTCTTATGTTGGATCACCGAATCTTGCCCTTATTATTGTCACCAATTTAGAGGAAGAATTTAGAGTTATTTTCTTTATTAATAAAAATTATCCTCGCAAATGATAACACAAAAACGTTTCAGTGATGTTATATATTATGTTTATTATTTCCAAAGTATCACCAGAATTGTTATTATATGTATTAAAGTTCTTATAATAAATTAAATAAATAATAAAATACATTTATTTTGAGAAACCACAGCTCGTAGGTACACATACAGAAAACCCAATAAAAATAAAGTAACAATAAAAACCCAAGCCTCTTATAATTAACGAAAAATAATGTAATTATAGTGTTCTAGTCTATTCTTTCTTTCATAATTGAATAAATATCACAAGGAAACAGCGTCAGTCTTTGATTATAAAAAAGGCGTCAGTTAACAAAACTTGCACGCGTAGAAGAAACGGGTTTTGTCGACGGATGAAAGACAAAATGACAGATTGTAGAAAGATTTCTACCGTCATAAGTTTGGCGATGAATAAAAGAAATGTTTCTATTCTTCAGTCGACAAAAGTCTTTAATTTCAAGCATGATAACGAATTTTTCTCTACTTTTGACACTTGGGGGTTATAACATTTCTTCTCAACAAGTTTCAAATACATCATCACATAGGACTTGATTTAAAAAAATTCTCCTTGTTGCTATGGAAACAATAAATATGTCTTGTCTTCATATAAATGCGAATCTACGGGTCGAGTCTACAGGAAAGTAGCATCTGTTGAGTGACAGTCTACTGAGCAATGGAGCCCTAATGCGATTGCTTTAACATCTGACTTATAAATTGCTATTATATACGTAATGTAATTAGAACCAAGTTCAGGTAAAATTCAATAAAAACGCGTTTCTCGCGGGGAATTTGACTCCGTTTCCGCAAAGGGTACGCCCTTCGCGTGGTGCATTGTAGCGTGTGTTCCTAGGAGTTGTTTGTGCGTTTCCTTGGAGAGTGCTGGCCGCCTCATAACGGCTGCAGTGACGGTTATGTAAATCATAGGCACCAGGATTTGACTTTACGCTGACAAAAACCGCTTTAGGAAAACACACCAACTTTCTTTCATAAATAACTTTTCAGTGAGGTCAACCGCCAGTAAATTGCGGAGGCTAGGCGGCTAACACTCCTTTAGAAAACCGTAGCTTTAGCACATCACGAAGACACTTCGGCGACTGCTGCTAGATGCTGCATTGCTAAAACTTTACATATAAACCAAACGTGTCACCTTTTACTACACAAATGACGTATACAAACTGACTCTTTTGAATGTCGAAGATCGCAAGAACGCAATTTTGGCACAATGAATTTGAGTAGTACTGTCGTCTCTAAACGCTACTGACGCGGCGATTTCGGACTCTCTGTTACTTAGGATGTTTGTCAACCTTTTAGATATCTTCTTTTGCATTGGGTTTTATTGTGCAAAAGAATTGATGACGTAATCAGCATCTGAAGCAGTTGGAAAAGTCGGTGGGACTGACTATCTAGGATGACCCGACGTATTATAATTTATTGTGACATACATGGTGTGAGAGACATCGATGTGCAAACTGTTATGTACCATGAATTCAGCACATTATTATAAACCACACATTTTGACCATGTAGGAATACTTTCGTAGAAAACAATAACAACAAATAGTAAAAAAAACGTTTTGTGCGTGCCTTTACACCCTGTATAATATTATAACATCATAGCTAGCTAAAAAAAAAAAAACGGGTACACTCACACACGTATACACACACCCCCTCAACACTTGTGTATGTATGTATGTAAGTGTGTGCACTTACATACATACATACACAAACACATCCTGAAAGCTGCTAAATTAATGTTTTATATTATTTTTAATTTTCTTTATTAAAAAAAAACCTTTTACGCCTCATCATTGTTAAGTTTCCACTTATGGGAAGAGCGAGACAGCTCCGACACAAGTACTTTTGTAACTTACTGGGGCTGCCTCAATTTATGTATGACACAATGTTTAAGTTGAAATAAATATTTTTGTTTTTTTTTTTTTTGTATATCGTAGAATTTGCTATGCTATATCATATAATGTTATGCACTTGGATAGTCCCACCAGTCTTCCAAAAACCAAGATGCTGTAAGATTCAGGGATCAGATGTGAGTGGTATCTTAGCACACAAGTATAGTCGTGTCTGGAAGGAGCTCAACCTTGCTTTAATAAGATTGATAACGCTTATAGGAGAAGCGACAAGCGAATATGTTTATTTTCATCAAGTAGAGAACGATAAAAGACTGCATGTTTTTCTTTATTGACAATACTAGACTAAATCCACGAAATCATTTTCGCATGAAAATCATAAGTGGAGAGTGATTTTATGCCAGCAATTTTATCTACAGAGGAGGACATAATAATATTTTAGGGAAATAGGTGCTTTAGTTTTTTTTTTTCTCCACACGGCCTGCTCAGAAAACCATCTCTTCTGGGCATGCCGTGTCACGCCATCGGGCATCGGGCACGCCGTGACCTAGACGCGTACCGCAAGGGTTGAACCGAGGTGGCCCTGGAATAGAATGCTTGGAAGGATTTGGGGGAGGCTTTCACTCAGCAGTGGGACTGCAGGCTTATATAAAAATATTTATTAGAACTTACCGAGACACCCTTGACATAAAAACTTTTGTATCAGTTTCAATCTACAGGGTTATTTTCAAAGACCAGCCAAAAAGGATGTGGTACAGACCATCAAACTGAACCACTTTCTCCATGGGACAAATAGCGTAATCGCGAAAATTTTATCAACTGTCCCATAGAAAACTTCACGGCTGAATTTTTATTCGCGATTACGATATTGGTCCCATGGAGAAAGTTGTTCAGTTTGATGGTCTGTACCACATCCTTTTTGGCTGGTCTTTGAAAAATAACCCTGTATAACTACAATATAATAATTTGTTAAGTATCCATTAGCAAGCTCCTAATCATGTCTCATCCAAAATCAAGTCTGCCTACTACTCCAGCGTTCTCTGATATTTATCTCTGACCTAAAATGTGACGTTATAATTCTCTCCAACTTCCAAAACAGCTTTCAAAGTGTCAGCTTCACTCCAAACCGCTGCCGCTTCTAACTTAGCCACTTGAGCATCCGTCATCTCCTCTGTACCGTTGCATTATCTCTTAATTGGGGCCCGGTACCACTAAATAGAGAACCATCTACAGAAGGCTAGCTTCTTACAACGAGCAAAAAAAGAAAGAAAATTTTTTTTGTTTGAGACATGCACAGGGATTACACACAGTAAAAAAGGAGCATTTAAAACTAATTAACATTTAAAACCAAAAATAATAATGGACCTGCGGGAGGCCAAAAAGGCTTCTATCTGCAGCGGCATATTGCTGCGATACTTATTTAAAAAAAGCGGCCAAGTGCGAGTCGGACACGCCCATGAAGCGTTTCGTTGAGTTGGCTGAATGAACGGTAAATTTGCGGTTTACGATGTATGACGTATTAATTAGTTTTATCATTCTCTTTTTAGAAGTTACAAGGGGGACACACACAATTTACCACTTTGGAAGTGTCTCTCGCGCAAACTATTCAGTTTAGAAAAAAATGATATTAGAAACCTCAGTATCATTTTTGAAGACCTATCTATAGCTACCCCAAAGGTATGTATTTGATGAGAAAAAAATTTTCAGTTTCATTTCTAAGTATGGGGAACCTTCAAAATTTATTGTTTTTTTTTTCTATTTTTGTGTGAAAATCTTAATGCAGCTCACAGAATACATCTACTTTCCAAGTTTCAACAGTATAGTATAGTTTCGGAAAAAAGTGGCTGTGACATACGGACGGACAGACAGACAGACATGACGAACCGTTTTTTGCCATTTGGCTACGGAACCCTAAAAGCAAATACCGTAGCGCTAGTATTCTGATAGCCCGCTGTAATGCCACTTACATGCCTACGCATATCTATAAATTCCAATAGGGGTATAAAATAAAAATAATAAAAAACAAAAATAAAACGTAATTTCAAACAATAATAAGTAAAACCGGGCGAACGCACACATAGACGCGTACGTGTGACGATCTCAAACAAACGCCAGTCGCGAATGCGCTTGCACTCGCTGTACGTGAAGAGTGTCTGTGTGTGCGTGCGATTTCGCTCATTTTACGGAACCGACCTTCTGTAACTACCTATTGGGTGCAAGTACTCAACACGCTAAAGTAGGGAAAGTCACAGGAACAGCCAACTATATAATTATATTAATACTGAGAGGGTTAAAATCTAATAAGATATAATGTAATTCCATGTTGTAATTTCCGGAAGGAGTAGGTAGGCACACATCCCTTGCTACTGAAATCAGTTCCATAATAAAGGGTGGCATCGATGCGTAAACTGTAACCCCGAATTCAGCACATGGATTCTGAACGGAGCGTAGAAATTTTACGTCGATTATCAAAAAAAAAAAAAGAGAAAATGTTGTTTCATAGAAAAGTGCAATACCTACACGATCAAAATGTATGAATCAGCGACTTTCCTTAAATTATCGACGAAAAATTTCAATGCAGGGGAGTTTAGATTCATGTACTGAATCTATGGTAACCATTCATGTAATAGCCCCAAACTTTATTGATCGAAGCCCAAACTATTTAAAGAGAGCATCTTCAGGTGTATCACACAAAATGTATTGTTCCTGTTTCTTTTTACACTTCTATTGTAAACTGGTCTTTAAAGTCTAGCAGCGTAGCATTTAGCATAAGCATAATCAGCCTAGAATGTTCCCACTGCTAAGACACAGGCCTCCTCTCTTTTTTTTTTTTTTTTTTTGAGGATGGGAAATCATCAAATGACTCCTCCCGCTCTGGGTGGAGCAGGAGGGAGTGTCAGACTCTTACTGACTAAAACCCACCCGTGTTCCTTCCTTAGCCCTTTATGTTCCAGGGCAGCGGTAACCCTTTCGGACGATCCCGCTACCCTGGCCTCCTCTCTGTGAGGCGGTAATCTACCACGCGAGTCCACTGCGGGTTGGTGGATCTTTAAAGTCGAATGTTGCTGCAAAATTGCGATATTTACCGGAGAAAAACAAACCTGCACCCTAATTGCGTAACACACAATCGGAATCTGAATAATTTTGAAGCAAATTGCTAATCCATTGCTTCATAAGTTCGAATTTGTCTGCTCAACACGTAAATAACGCAATGAATGTTGTTGAACTGTCAAAATGAAACCGATTCCGATTGATCGTGTGTTACGCAATTAGGGTGCTGGTATTCAGACACTCAGAAAAAATACGTCTATGTTTTGAACACAAATTTATTCTGTAACCAAAACAAAACAAACCTTTATGCATAAGAGTTACAAAGTTCAGAACACATTCACTACTATAAAAGTTTTCACTTCCGTGGTAATGCTAACACCAAAAAAAAATCTTGAAAAAGTCGCAGTGTTCAGAATAGATAACAAAAGAAGTGAGGTTACAATATAAAGTGGACAAAAAAATCCAATAAGTGGATACACCCGACTGAAACTTTACGGCGGCTCTGAAGTGCGTTGCTTGTTGCGCGGTTCCTTACACTTCACCCCCGCGCATAACTTCCGATCGACTGCACCAAATTGGATAATTCTTTTTTTTTTTGTGTTTGTTATTATCAGGACAAGGTTTGTATACACAATTGAACCCGGTAGGTGGCGCTGCTTTTTCAGGCAGGACGACTTCTGCCGGGTCCGCTAGTAAATAATAAAAATATGTACTATTTAGTAGCATATTATTGCAGTAAGCTACTAAATAATACATAATATTATGTCGAGTCATGCGAACATAAATCTATGGATCAACTGATTTTTTTTTCACGATTTCAGGGTTGGTCCCTTAGTAAAAGTTGTTCATAATGATGAGTACAATGACCCCTTTTAAGGATTAAAACGATCAAAATTTAACCGTGTATAACATAGGTTAATGTTCTAGAGACTATATTATAAGTACGTACTAAGGAGCGCCTCACGAATATACTTTATTTGTTTTTGCAATCTAAAGGATAGTAAGTAATTATATTTTACCTGAATTGCTACGTAAATAACTCTATGAATGCCTCGTATGACTTTTTTCACGTGTTCTTTAACAGCAGCGCACCTATCATTACGTTTTGTCGATCACTAAACATTACTCGTACTAGACTACTAAGGTACTAAGAAATGTAATATCTTCATTTACAAAGCCGACGAAATCACAAAAAGGCATTAACGTTTCATCGTTTTCACGTCAGAGGCACGTTCATCAATGACGGAGCAATATCTCGTCACGTTCCACAATATCATCAGCTCCTGCCGTAAATATAAAACATTTAGACGTTCGTTCCTTGTGTCGGCATTTTTGTTAATAACACTTTAGTGTGATACCCACCTTTTTGTAGGACGGACAATGGCCGGAGAATATTACACGTTGTAAGGATTTTTGAGGATAAAGTTAAAATTAAATTGTTGAAGAAAGATTGAAGTCCTTCGCTTCAATTTGAAAATTAATAATAAGTAATTGATATTTCGCGAGAATAATTTTTCCAAAGACAGGTAATTTTAGTTGTTGAATATTTTTGAATTTTTGACAGTGCTTCCATACAAAGACTGTCAGACGTCAATTTTATTCCACGAATAAAAATTATATGTCGATTGAAAAATAGGACAAAATAAGAGCAAGATTCGCTGATCGCACTTTAGACTGTATTTTTTATTATGTAAAGGAAGCGTTCCATAAATGATAAATGATTTTATTTTGTAAGTAGGTTTGTACAAACACTTTTACACGTCAATCATATTTTAAAACTAGATGAAGTCGGCGTTTCCTATCTGACTAGTCTGAGAAGAAAGGCCGAAACAAACTCAGACGTCACAGTCTCTTTTAAAGTCCAGACATAATCTTGGTCAGATCATATGAAGACCATGTAGGTCGATGTCTGAGATGGTCTTTTGAGGAAAGAACCACACAGATTGAGAGGACCTGTCCAGTCAGTGCACGCATATGTCAGAAATCGTGCAGCTCAACTCAAAACTTAAGGAGCTCAACGGTTCGACGAACAATACCAAAGAAAGGACATTTGGGTAGGCCACATTAATTACTCAAACTGCCAGACCATGACAAAAACTAACAGAACAGAGCGAAAAATAAAAAATAAAATGACCCACATAGTCTTCACATTCACATTAATTAAAATAATAGAATACTTTACAAAGTAAGCAATGTCATAGTATATATCAAATTCATTAATGTCAAAATGTATATAAAAAAAAAACAACAACAAAACAAAACAAAAACATTCAATATGTAAAGATTGGAAGCAGCTTAATCCCAAGCCTTTTTGTCCTCGATATAAGCCTTAACGGTATAAAAGGCTTTCTGGCACAACTTACGTTTAATGAATGATTTGAATTTATTAAGGCTTAGATCTTGAACGGGGCTTGGAACTTTGTTGTAGAAGCGTATACATTGGCATCTGAACGAGCCACCTATTTTCTTGAGCCTTGTTGTAGGTACAACAAATTTGTGTTTATTTCTAGTATTTATATCATGTATATCACTGTACTTTTTAAACAATTTTATATTTTTATGGGCATATAAAAGATTTTCATAAATGTACTGAGAAGGCACAGTCATAACATTAATTTCTTTAAATTTGTCTCTGAGCGAGTGTCTCGGACTCAATTTATAAATTGATCGAACAGCTCGCTTCTGTAAAACAAAGATAGTCTGAATATCAGCGGCATTTCCCCACAATAGAATACCGTACGACATTACACTATGAAAATAGCTAAAGTACACTAAACGGGCTGTCTCTATATCAGTTAAATTACGAATTTTTCTAACCGCGTATGCTGCGGAGCTTAGCTTTTTTGATAATTTATCTATATGTGGACCCCACTGAAGCTTAGCATCCAAAGTTATGCCCAAGAATACTGTGCTGTCTTCAGGATTCAATTCTTCGCCCTTTATCAACACATTGGTTTTCACCTGCCTAACGTGAGGTAGCGTAAACTTAATGCATTTGGTATTTTTCTCGTTTAAAAGTAAATTATTAACATTGAACCAGTGGACTACTTTAGAGATCGCGGTATTTACATCGTCAGTAACCTGCTGCTGACGTTTAAGTTTAAACAAAAGTGAAGTGTCATCTGCAAACAACACTATATCATGATTATCCTTTATGAGGTACGGCAAGTCATTTATATAAATAAGAAACAAGAAAGGGCCAAGAATTGAGCCCTGTGGGACTCCCATTGTTACTATAGATCCGGGAGATCTTTTTCCATTAACATCAACGCTCTGAATCCTCTTACTCAAGTATGAGGTAAGAAGATCCAGAGCAGTGTTCCTGATTCCGTAGTGGCGGAGTTTCCTGATTAACGTTTCGTGAAGAACGCAATCGAATGCCTTGGACAAATCACAAAAGATGCCCAAGGCATCGCATTTATCTTCCCAAGCATTATAAATATGTCCTAAAAGTTCAACACCGGCATCAGTAGTTGAACGACCCCTTGTAAAACCGAACTGTTTGCTATGTAATAATTTATGTTTATTAAAAAATCTTTGCATTTGATCTAAAATTAATTTCTCAAAAATTTTACTAAAGGTAGGTAGTACAGAAATAGGTCTATAATTTGTAGGGTCTGATGTACTACCTGATTTAAACAAAGGTATTATTTTACTATTTTTCATGAGGTCAGGAAACTCCCCACTGTCAATACAACTATTAAAGATAAGAGCTAGAGTAGGTGCTACAATGTCAATAATAGACTTAGCAACTTCTACAGAATTACCCCACAGATCTGCAGTCTTTTTAACATTTAACGTGTGAAAGGTTTTAATTATATCTCTACAGGTAATATGTTCAAAATGAAATTCCGAATCACAACCATTAACATTTTCCTTCAGCAAAGACTCAGCAACAAAAGGTGATGAGTTTAGGGATTTAGTAGTTGAAACGGGAATATCCGAAAAGAAATTTTCAAATGCCTCAGCGACTTGTGAGTCTGATTTTACTATGTTGTCATTAATAGACAGGCTGTAGTCAGTATCTCGTTTACTAGATCTTCCCGCTTCACTATTAATAATACTCCAGGTCGTTTTAATTACATTACTGCTGTTTTTAATCTTTGAACCTAAATAACGAGACTTGGCCATATAACAGACTTTTTTAAATAATTTTGAATAATTTCTAACGTACAAATTAAATTCATCAGTGTTAACATAAGGCCTTTCGTTGTACAGTTCATAAAGCCGTGTTCTACTTTTATGAATACCAATGGTAGCCCAATCACTGAAAGATGCGTTACTGTTAACCAAGATAGTCTTGGGAATAAAGGTGGAATCAAATTGTTTACAGTATATATTAAAAAAAGTATCATATAGATGATTAGGATTGGCATGAGTTGTCAAAACTGGTAATTTATTGATGAGTTTAACTTTAAAAGCCTCTAAGCGACTTGCAGTTTTGGGGTTAACAGTGATATCCTTTTTAGCCACTTTTTTGTTTTGATTTTGAATAGTAATCTTTTGCCCGCAATGATCAGAGTCTAGTATATTTATAATTTCTTTGTGGCTTGGTATAATATCTGTATAAATATTATCTAGGCATGTGGCACTAGTAGGTGTTATTCTAGTGGGCTCCAAAAATAGGTTCACAAGATTGTAGGACTGAAACAGACTTATAATTTTACTACAAGAACCTGAGTTTTCTAATAAATTGACATTAAAATCACCACAAATGATAACGGACTTGTTTGAGTTACAAATCCTGTGTAACACTTCATCCATTACTTTTTCAAAGCAGTCATACAATCCTGAAGGGGGTCTGTACACACTTAATACAACCAAGTGCTCCAATTCTATACAGGCAATTTCAACTGTACGCTCAACAGATAGGCTCACAATATCATTACGATCTTTAAATTTGAGCTGGTTACTTACTAAAATTAAAGAACCACCATGGATAGCATTTATTCTGCTGAACGAACTACCAACCTGGTGATTATTAAAATTGAACAAGAACTGGTGACTTTTCAGCCAATGTTCTGTTATACAAAGAATATCAATACTATTAAAATTCATAAATAATTCTACTTCTAAATCTTTGTTCATAAATCCTTGAATATTTTGATGCACCAGGTTGATACTATTTACTGTTTAAACCCTTTATTGAGCTGTTTTTGCAATTTTTTACATTATAGCTAGAGATTGCCTCTGTTGTCTTAATTTCTAATTTAAATTATTAGAAATGTCATGAATTGTGACCAAATTATTAGCAGAATTATTTACAACTAGCTTCTGCCCGCGGCTTCGCCCGCGTGGATGTCGGAAATTATCCCACGGGAACGTGCTAACAGGATAAAATGTATGTGCTTCCCCAGGATGCCATCTATCTCGCGGGCCCTTTGTGGCTAATTACAATAGAAAACCAATTGTGTCTCATTAGTGGTGATTAAGAGGGTACCTATATGATATCCTTACCTAAGTACCTACATAATAAAAAAAAAAAAAAAACAATAACAGAAAATAAAATACCTACCTACCTAAATAAACCTATTTCTGATGATAACTAAACTCAATAAATAAGCAAAATCCCTAAAAACTAATATCTATACGAATGACTAATCTCACCTAACAGTATTATAAAATAACCTACGGTCACTACGTACACTATCAAATATACTACCTATACTTTAAAATTAAAATCTATACCTACGACTTATAAAAATAAACCTAAATAACTCTAAAAACTAATAGAAATAAAAAAGGTCGCACTGAAAAACACGGTTTAGAATTGCAAGTAGCAGATAAAATAAGAACGAACGCTCGCCACTCAACACGTCCGTTCAAATCAAAGTTCAAAAAATATCCTTATATACGGTAGCGATCCGTGGCGGCCGCGCGCCACGCGTGTGCTGCGAACGGTGCAAGCCAAATTCAACCTTCAGCACTAGATTTAGAGCATAACTTTAGTGAACTCGACTGCGGGTAACGTAACCTACGACAAACTTATTATTTGCGGTTGGTACAGTAATCGGGTCTAGGGATCGAACCGCAAAATTAAGTTTGTTTTTTTATTGTATATACTTTTCCGGGATAAAAAGTACCCAGTGTGGTGCCCAGGATATCAAAGAATAATTATACCAAGTTTCATCGTAATCGAACCGGTAGTTTTTGCGTGATGCCTGAACAAACAGACAGACAGACAGACAGACAGACAGACAGACAGACAGACAAAAATTTTTTTAATCACATTTTTGGGTTCGGTATCGGTCTAGTAACACCCTCTGCCATTTATTTTTTTGATATTTTCAATGTACAGAATTTTCACTTCTACAGATTTATTATAAGTATAGATGTCATTGCATTGCTCAAAAGAAGCAAGTTGTTTAGCCAAATTTTTGGCTGTGATAGAAAAAAAATATGATAGCGACACAGCTATCTGTCTTTTATAATAATTAGAAAGATAGTACATAACAGTGTTATATCTATCTTTTGTCAGATATAAATTATTACTAACATAATTGTTAGTGTCAATCAAATGGAACATGCTATTATTATAAGTTAAGTTATGCATTGTCATATTCAATTTCAAGTTCATACGAATATGAACATTATTCCTATACGGATTCATATAGATAAGCGAAAGTTTGAAAGCGAATTTCATTCTAATAATGATCATTAATGTTGTACGAATAATGTTTAATTTTTGGTGTAGAATCTAAGCCCTTGTCGTAAGAACATAACATCACGAATCATTCCCCGAAGGGTTAGAAAGAGGTGCATTCGCCTGTTATGGTTAAGTCCAGTGTAATAGAGGACGAGCCTATTGCCGTCAACCGGGCACAAATCTAGACCCCGGGTTGCTACTGAGAAATTCTAGATGGAAAAACCCATAAACAATGAGATGTGTCGAATCGGACGAAGGAAGGAGGTCGCGCACAAGGGGTTCTGCACCATTATCTATAAAAATCACGTCTGTTTTATGGGAGCCCCCCTTAAATTATTTATTTTATTTTGTTTTTAGTATTCATTGTTATAGCGGCAACAGAAATACATAATTTGTGAAAATTTCAACTGTACTATCGCGGTTCTTGAGATACAGCCTGGTGACAGACAGAGGGATGAACAGACGGACAGACAGCGAAGTCTTAGTAATAGGGTCCCGTTTTTACCCTTTGGGTACGGAACTATAAAAAGCACAAGAAACTTTCCCAAAGACGAGGCACAAAAACTATAACTACAAATCAAGCCTCTCCCTTCCTGCGATAGCATTGCACCTTAATTCCGATCACACCTGTAAATACTCGTAAACATTCATCATTTTCCTCTATATAACCATCACGGGAAAATAATAATTGTGTTATTAATAAAAAAAAATAAAAAAATATTTATTTCCACAAATTACATTATCTATACTTATAATAAATCTGTAGAAGTGAAAATTCTGTACACTGAAAATATCAAAAAAATAAATGGCAGGGGGTGTTACTAGACCGACACCGAACCCAAAAATGTGATTTAAAAAATTTTTGTCTGTCTGTCTGTCTGTCTGTTTGTTCAGGCATCACGCAAAAACTACCGATTCGATTACGATGAAACTCGGTATAATTATTCTTTAATATCCTGGGCACCACACTGGGTACTTTTTATCCCGAAAAAGTATATACAATAAAAAACAAACTTAATTTTGCGGTTCGATCCCTAGACCAGATTACTGCACCAACCGCAAATAATAAGTTTGTCGTAGGTTAAGTCACCCGCAATGGAGTTCATTTTATTCCTTTTAGATTTTAGAGTTATTTAGGTTTATTTTTATATAAGTCGTAGGTATAGATTTTAATTTTAAAGTATAGGTAGTATATTTGGTAGTGACCGTAGGTTATTTTATAATACTGTTAGGTAGGATTAGTCATTCGTATAGATATTAGTTTTTAGGGATTTTGCTTATTTATTGAGTTTAGATTAGTTATCATCAGAAATAGGTTTATTTAGGTAGGTAGGTATTTAATTTTCTGTTATTGAGTTTTTTTTTTAATTAGGTAGGTACTTAGGTAAAGATATCATATAGGTACCCTCTTAATCACCACTAATGAGACACAATTGGTTTTCTATTGTAATTAGCCACAAAGGGCCCGCGAGATAGATGGCATTCTGGGGAAGCACATAGGTACATTTTATCCTGTTAGCACGTTCCCGTGGGATAATTTCCGACATCCACGCGGGCGAAGCCGCGGGCAGAAGCTAGTTATACATATTAATTTGACAGGTAAAGGTTCGACAAAATTTTGTAATTTGTGGGAGATCTGGAGTCTAAACTAACCCTGGACCTGTATTTTAGAACTACAGGCCCCCATTATATCACATAGTAAAGGTTGTCAACGTGGTACAATTGTACCACTTTGACAAGCTTTACTATGTATGTGATATAAATTTTACAAGTGATTGATGGTGTGTGTGAGTGTATGTTTGTGTGAGGGGGGTGTGTGTGTGTATGTATGCCTACATTTATTGTACATACAATATTTCATAATTATGTATATATTATTATAATTAATTATGGAAATGTGTGATGTAATAGTTGTGTTTCCTGTATTCTAAGCAAGTACTCCCACTTGCACGGTATCGTGAGTTCGTGACGACATGACAGTGTCATTGCGATCGATTGCCATTTTATGTGTGATACTCAATACCCCGCTGGTGGTGATGGCAAGCGCTACTGCTGAGCATGAGATTTCCACATCGAGCAAAGTGTTATTGGGTTTGTCCTTTAAGAATTTCTAAGTAGCAGCCACGGCCTGGATCTGTGCCAGGTTGATGGCAAAAGCGTGCAGCGGTCGTCCAGCGATAAAAAACAGGGTATGTGCGCATGATGCCCACTCGATAGAAGTGAAAACTTACGACGGGAGCCGAGTATACCCGATTCAGCGTCACCAACCCGAACGTGACGGTTCAGTTTCGTTCACTGTTCAGACAGAACGCAAAGTACAACTAAAGAACTAAAGAAGTTTTCACTTCAAAAATAACGCGACACTGTCATTGGGAACGGTTACTTATACGTTGTGCTACTTGTGTTATCAATGTGTTCCGGTCTCGATGCGGCCACGGAGCCAAACAAGATATTATTCTTTTTTTTTAAATTGACATGTCTCGGGACCCTGGTATCCCGGTCCTTTGAAAGGCGTACTAGGGGCCGAAGCCAACTCGCAGAGGCCCTTTACACAATTCTAAATGATGAGGAGGATCCAATCGACGATTATCCCTGTATGCACCATGCAAGTGCACCCAAGGTCAACTCCCCGTTGGTGCAGGAATATTGCAGAACATGGAAACAAAATATACTGGGCTATGGGTTTATTATTATTATTTATTATAAGCCTGTGTTGACCCACGGCAGGGCAAATGCCTCCCTCCCTCCTTCCACTTTTCCCGGTCTACTGCGTTTGTGGACCAATCCTTTGAGGAGTCCAGCTCATTCGGCCATCTCTTTCTGGGCCTGTTGCGCTGTCGTTTCCTGCCATTTGGAATCCATTGAGTGGAGGCTTTTGCATATTGCTGCTCCGACATGCGACAGATATGGCCAGCCCAGTTCCACTTTAGCCCAGCAGCTGTGCGGCCAGCGTCCGCTATTTGTGTTTGGAACGAAGTATAGAGTTCTTAATGCGGTCTGTGAGTTTGACACCTAATAAAAGTAATTTACTTCGCGATCTTAGCTTCTAGTGAAAAAAGGGTCCACTTCAATTGTTTTCCTGTTCAAATACGAGATGACAGGCTGGTTTAACTTTGTTTTTTCTCGAATGCCGCAATTATTTCTGCTTCGTTTTTGTTTTTTAAAGGTCAGCTTTGTTTTGTCGATTTTCTGTAGGATTTACGTACCTATGTGGGTTGGAATACGCTGGGTTTATGCCCTTTTATGATGAAGTGAGTGTTTCAAATCACATTGTGACTAAGAGAAAAATTATAGTACCTATTTATTGTAACCCATTTACTTTAACTTAACACATACTTAAATAGAACTTTGTAATCAGTTTCCAATAAACGACATCTTTAATAAGTGAAGGAAAACATCGTGAGGAAACAAATATTCAAAGACATGTGACATCTATCAACCCGCACTGGGCCCGCGTGGTGGATTACGGCCTACTCCCTCTCACAGAGAGGAGGCCTGTGACCCAGCAGTGGGAACATTCTAGGCTGATTATGTAATCTTTAATCCTACTAACATTATAAACGTGGAAGTTTGTATGGATGGATGGATGTTTGTTACTCTTTCACGCAAAAACTACTAAACGGATTTGGATGAAATTTTTTGGCACACAGATAGTTTATAACCAGGATTAACATATAGGATACTTTTTATCCCGATATTCCTACGGGATCTAGACTTATGCGGGTGAAACCGCGGGGCGCAGCTAGTATCAAATAATGCCAATTCGCAATAAAAACCAAGCAACAGCTCTTTACCTTCTAATATCAATGGAATGGATGCAATTTAATATAAAAAATTAAATGTATTCTCTAGAATATATTTAATTTTATATTGCGAAACGTTTAAATTCTCAAAAAACGTGAAAAGCAAAATCCTCTTCGAAGTCTCGAGATTCAAATCTCTTTCAATATTAACCGAATAGCACACGTTATGTGTATAAAGGCTCCTATCTTAAATTTCTTTTCACAGACATCTTAAGAAAGGAGATTGTTTTCTAAACAAATTGCCTACAACCATTTTCAAAAGAGCTCCCTTTGAACGAAAAAGCAACGGTACAAAAGGCTTTGATATATTTGTTGTTAAATCCAGGGTAGGAAAACCCACTTGGCAGAAAATATTACGAATTAAAAGAGGTCAAAGAACACTGGATTTTAGAGCAAGTAATTTCACTTCAACATACACCAATCTCACATGTTTACTGAGAGGTATTCTTGCGAAGTGCCTATTTTCTGATAAAACAAATATTCATAGAAAACGTATTGAAATACCTCAGGTTTGCCTGAAGGGTTGTTTCCAGTTTTGTGTAGAGATATTGAATAATTTTCTGCTTAGGACTTTTGTGTTGCGATGGATTTTTTTCCTTATCGAGATACTCATTTTACTGTTAGGGATTTTGATTTCTTTTTAACAAATAGAAATGTGAACCCTTCTTAAAATTATTTATTTATTTCAGAAAACTCTAGTCCATAGTTTTAAAACTCATACATTTAAATTACTTATAAATTATTTAAAATTCTAAACAGATAAAAACCCTACATAAAATTGTGACTAATTAAATTAAAATATTTATCAACACATTAAAAAAAAACTAGTCGTCAAAAAATTATAAAAATCGTTTAAAAATAAAATGTCAAATATTAAATTGTCAAATCGTAAAATGTTATAAAAATGTCAAAATATCATAAATTATATACATTGCAAACAAAATAATAATATTAAATCTATCGTAACTATGAGTATTTTAAATTTTTATGATGGGCAAATATTGGAGATTAAATATGGACAAAAAAGAGAATACTGCATTTTTCTTTCAGCATTACACATCACAATACACTCCTAAATGTTTCACATACAACAATTAATCGCCAAACTTTCTTTCGGGATTGATGGGATAGGGTGGGGAAGATCACGTGGCGGGTCTTTTGCTCCCGAGCAATAATAATAAGGTGTGGTCGTCCACGAAGGGAATGTGGCCCCTCCAAACCCAACATGTCCGAGTCATGGTGCCCAAGTCCCGAGCTCGCTTCGATTGCTCTTGCATCTTTAGTTCTCCTCCATTGCCGTATTACTAAGTCGAGATTGTGTTATTTTTGTATACAGGGTGACAGGGAAACTCGACGTAGTCCTTGAAAGGGGTTATACTAGAGGTCATTAGCAACAAATTAAGTCCAATGAACTAGGGGTCAAAACTGGATGGATAAAAAATAAAAGTTTTGCTATTAAAAACCTTTTATTATGTAATTATTGCAAGCATTTTTTTTTTAATGATCGCTCATTTTTCAACTTTCAGAAAAGTATCAATTAAATGTTTGGAGTGGAGTACTTTTTTCTCATAATTAATTGTTTTTGTTAACAAATTAGAAAATTTCTAAAAAATCGAAGAACCGACACAGCTCGGTAACCATCCAGTTTTGAGCCCTAGTTAACTGGACTAAATTTGTTGCTAATGACCTCTAGTATAACCCCTTTCAAGGCATACGTCGAGTTTGCCTGTCACCCTGTATTATGTTTGTTTACTTCGTAGTATGTTGTTGTTGGAACTAGAAGGCCAAATCTCGTAATTTAAAACGTTCAAAATCTAAGTAGTCGCAATCTCATCTCAGCGACAAACAAACATATGTCAAAAACTTGTCAAAATGTAGAGAAATTAGAAGTATTTTTTGACAGATTGAGACTGAGATCAGACTGTGAGCAGTCTTAAAATTACGAGAATTGCCCCTCTGGAGTACGATAGACACTCGACTGTGAGTACATACATACAATGAATTACGATGAGTACTAACCAATCGGTATAAACTTAATTTATGTTATAGACAGAAAGCGATAAGGCCGCCCATTGTATGTTTTTAACCCCCGACGCAAAAACGACGGGTTGTTATAAGTTTGACGTGTCGGGGTGTGTGTGTGTGTGTGTGTGTGTGTGTATGTCTGTCTGTGGCATCGTAGCTCCCGAACGGATGAACCGATTTTAATTTTGTTTTTTTTGTTAGAAAGGTGAATTTGTTGGGAGTGTTCTTAGCTATGTTTGATAAAAATCGGTCCAAGATGGCCGCCGCTACAAAATGGCGGATTATATATTTTTTCACAACTCCCTCTATATGGGTATCAAATGAAAGGGCTTGACTAGTAGAATACTATATACTATAATAAATTTCAAATCCAAAATGGCCGCCACCACAAAAAAAAATTCATACGTACTTACGTAGGGTCATAATTTCAAGGTTATTTTTTTCTTTTTATAGTGTATTAAAAATTGTATTTTTTGGTATCAGCAAGGGTCAGGGGATCCGACCGGAATAAATCGTATTTTCTGATGTACCATAAAGTATAAATAAATAAAGCCATAAAACTCCACTTGGACGCAAAACCTTACAGTGAAGTACAGACGCCAGCACATCAAGCTACTACAAGGTTGCATGGACAAAATACGTAGAATATATTTAGCCTTAGTGTTCCAAGTAACTGGTTACTTGGAACGCTAAGGAGAAATGTTGGTATTCGTCAGAATGCGGTTAGAACAAGCGACACGCCAAATAGTTATAACATTCTCACTAAGTAATCTGATTCAAAGTTCTGATCAAAGGTCAAGTTTTCGTTCGAGATAAGCTTTCAGCCACATATTCAAAGACTACAATAGTATACTCACATATTATTACGACACCAAACCACTTATAAATATATATTTTTTTTTTCATTCATTTACTTTACCGTAAATGTTTTTAGGCAGTTTAGGTATCACCACACTTCCTCCATGCGATTATTTAGAAAATTCTGAAGTTCACTTTTATACCTTGACACTTCTGAGAGGCAATTCTCGTAGTTTCAAGAACGTTCGCATTGTAATCTCAGTCAAAATCTGTCAAAAGTACCTCTAATTTACCTACATTTCTGACAAGTGTTTGACATTGATTGACGCTGAGATGAGATTGCGACTAAATCATTTTTAATTACAGGAAATGGCAATTTATCAATCAATTTTTCATCATAACTAATAACAGAGTGGTAGTAAATGTTGCCAACAACAGAAAAATTAAATCATCGTAAAGACAACACAGTTGTCTGTCTGTTGTAACAGTTGCAAGACAAAGTTAACAGAATACGTTACACAGTTTCACGTATATCCTCCACGCCTGCTTCGTTTAGAAACATAATTTTACAAACTCGGGAAAAAGAGGAAGAAACATTTGAAATTCGAAGTAGAAACATTCAAAAGGAAAGATGGCGCCGGCTGTATGCTTTACTTTCTGTACGTTCATTAATTTCTAATAAACATTTGAAAGGCACTAAGGGCCGACACACACGGACTGCTTGAAGCAGTCAGGAAGGACTGCTTCAAGCTGCGACTGCATAGTGAACAGTCTTCTACGTACACACATACACGAAACCGCTCGAGCAGTTGCAACTGCTTCGTGCGGCCGTGCGGTCAAGCAGTCGCCAGATATACACTGACTGCTCGAGCTGTCGACTGCTCTCGCGCAGTTACCTGATTTGAATGACGAACAGTTGGTATCAACTGCTCCAGCAGTTATCAATGGCAGCTTCAAGCTGTTGACTATGACTGCAAGAGCAGTCCGTCTATGTTAATCAATCGCTAACTGCTCGAGCAGTCCGTGTATGTGCGTGTATGTCCAAGACGACAAAATATAGAAGAAAATAGAATTGATTCTAGTTACTCCTTCCAGTACGACAGCTGTCAATGCGACAATTCTAGTAGAAAACTAACTAATTTGTTGTTGAATCCTGGGGGCTTACCATGAGCTCTTATAGCAGGGCAGAATTTAAACTAAACTGCTTATTTGTACTATGACGTCTTATTAGCAGGACCGCAACAGGCCTGCTAAGCTGACGTTTACAAAAACTGTTCACCTTCTTTTTTGTATAGAATTTCATACCATGACCTGCTAATTGACAGCAACAAAACGAATATTGAACGACTGTAACGTCAAAATAAACCATCTTGAATAAGTTACTATTAAACGAGCTTTTCAACATTGTTTTGTAATTCAGTGCCCATCACACACGTTTTTTTATTATATCTCTGTGTGACGAGTACGTAATATTTGGAGTGAATATCGAATAGAAAAAAGAAACCAACGGGGTCGCACTAGGGAAATAAATAAGCCTGTTGAAATGTATACGGGGAATTTGTAAATAAATATTTTTCTTATTTTATCTAGTAATCAATATCATTAGTTGCGCATACTGCACATCAATGCTCAAGGATTGAAAGGTAAATTCTTCGAGCTAAACCATTAGCCGATCGTTATAAACCTCTTATACCTAATCGTAGTCAACGAGTGCCGTGCCGGGTCGACTTTTCCAAAATCGTATGATTCTCCTGAACTACGACAAGATCACGTCGCATCTTACTACAGCCATGTATGTATGTGATGTGAGGAATACGCTGAAGTGGGACCGACGCGTAACCCCAGGTACCGAAAAAAAGAGACCGCCTATTCAAAGGCGTCGCTATTAACCTCACTTATGATCATCTGACCGGAGATTCCCTAAAAATTAAGGGGATATCTATACCATACCGCACTGATCAGCTCCAAACATCACATTCGGGGACCTCAACCTTAAAATGACCGCACTCAACCAGACGAGAGACGAAGGGGTGGGAATATTATGGGATATGACCACGCACTTACCAAAGGAAATCACAACAGACGCAGAATGCGAGGAATATATACTACTACTAGAAAAAGCCATCACAGAACCCTTGGATGAGTATGCGCCGCTACATGAAAACAACAGAAGACATCAACTTTCAGAAGAGATTAATGAATAATAATTGAACCTCACTACTCTGGGATATGCTCGATTGGGATCCTTGGCACCTCCGTGCACAAGACTTAAATGAGGACATGCTGCGCCGAAATAATGTAACATAAGATGCAGGGAATCAGGGAAATAAAACATCTTCTATTCTATAGGAAAATAAATAACAGGAAATTTGTAAATCAACCTTTTTTTATTTTGACATAATACGAAAAATAAAATAATAGTTATCACACATAGTATAAATAAGTACCTAACACCTAGTGCAATCTTATGCTCAAACAAGGATTCAATGGCCAATAATATTTTATGAAACCAAACTCTTAGCTTGCTTCTCAGTAGCCTTTTTTATCATGCATTGCTTTGATGTAGGTATTTATAATAAAGCTACACTATGAAAACATTGTAGTGATATGGTAAAAATACCTTTGACCATTTGCATGCAGACTTAACTACTCCTTTGCCAACAGAATGTAAAAGGAGTTTTTTTTTGTTCGGCGATTAGGTCCTTCAATTTTGGCGTCTATTAATGAAACGTATGTTTATTTGTTCCATAAGATGTCTAGATTACAATGGTACTTATAATTAAACTTCGTGTAACGGGAATACTGAGAAATACGACCATGAAATCAAAAATCACTTATTAAACTGAATATTTTTATTACTATTATGTAGGATATCAATATTTTCAATCAATAGTCAGACGACTTAGAAGTAAATACATAGTATTTCATCTTAAATTATGCAGGTCGTTCCAGTTCTCATCTTGATACCGTGTCCAAGATAAAAATACTTGAATACCGCACGCTCAACATTAGGTGTACACGTGCAGAACAGCCAACAATGTCTTCGCACATTGCGTTGAAATCTTACTGAACAATTAACACATCATCCTTCTGGACTAAATGCTGTACCGTCTTGAATATTCCATATTCATTAAAACCCTTCAATTACACAGGAAAACAGAAATATCAATTTCATACTATTCGAAAGAAACGGACTAAATATAATGAATGAATGAAGTGTTGTTGTCACTAAACTTGTCTTTCTGACAGTGTCAGATAGTGCTGCGGCTTGATTTTATGTAAGTAACTCGATAATCTAAATAAAATAAAGGCTTGAGTTCATTTTCTCTCAGTGTGCCAGTTGATGTAGTCGCGATTAGATAAATATCACCAACATGACCAACACTGCCACACTAGTTAAATACGTAGGTAGGTAATAAACTACTATTAGAAATAGGTAAATGATACACTACATCAACAGCTTCTATAATTATAATAATATATTTTAAGTAGGTACTATAGATCACAATAGTCTCGGTCTTACACAGTCGCCAATTAAGTATAGATTTACCAGCAATCTCAGTTATAAATGATTATATCGTGTGATATCAACGTGATGGTGATATTAACCGACATAATACTGTGATGAAAATACAGTTCTGTTCTGTGGGTTAGAGTGCTGTCAGTTGATAACGTGTAGGTTGTTTTTTTCTGGATCTTGCTATGATTCTTTCCTTTAAGTTTTTTATTGTGTGCGTTTCAAACATAAAAAGCTGCTAGTTTGAATGGAATGGATTAGATTCAACTTGCAATTGAATTTTCGAATTATGTAATCGAGACAATCGAGTGCCTGACCGTTTATGACTGAGTAACAACACTAGAGTCAAACTGACAAGAAACCAAAAACTACAATCTGTTTCACGATGATTTTTACACTACTTTAAGCAAGAGTAAGCAAACTTAAAAATGAGATTAAACACAGGAGGACCTGCTGCAGCGTCAATGGTAAATTGTTTTACTTAATAAAAATAGATTTGGTTACCACCTCGAACTGTAATTATGTATATAATTCGTTTTTTTTTTAATGTCAATCGTTAAACACGCTTCAATACACGTATTTATTACATTAACAACCATATCGGGAATTGAATCAATTGAGTAAATTATCAATACATTTTCTTTTTATAACGATTTCGTGATCCCGGTTAGGCTTTATTTAAAAAAAATGACCATTTTAAATGATAAATTCGTTACTTTTTTTAAGGTTTAAGTAATACGATTAGACTTACAATACAAGGGGGGGCACAAATACTATATTCTCTCTGCAACCCTTTTCCACATTAGCTTGCTATATTCCCGAGCTTTTTATGTACTTATCTGTTATTTCTCTATGATTATTTAAGAACTCCCGGCGAAGCAGTTGGGTCATACTAACACGACTTGTACGTGTTTCACTAAAAATAAATTCACCACATTCAGTACCTATAATTAATCTCTATAGCAAGTAAGTATACCATTATGATATTTTCATGTAAGTAAACAAACTTACGAAGTAACGACATTGTGAAGAGGTATACAAACATAAAACATTTTATTTGGCGCGTAAAAATACTTTTTTTTTTAAATTGCTGCTTGACTTATCACACACGTTCAAAATCACGTTGAATCCTACAAAGTTGTTTTGAACGGGAAAATGAGCTTTGTAGTGCTTTTAGATAATGTGTCAAGGTAACTTGTTATACATAATAATAGTTTAAATATGTGTATACCCAAGAAACTCATGTTTCTATTATTTTCAAAAAACCGGTAAAGTGAAAATAGAATTAGATTTAAGTTTCTGAACGATGCCTATTAAAAAGACAATGGCATTACAGCAGGCCACAGACAAGCATTACCATTCAACTTCGGTGAACTTCGTGCAATAGTCGTTCACTTTTATGACTCTCATAGTACGATTATTAGCAGAACTAAATTAGGCCTGCTTCTGAACTGAATGAACATTGAACGTTTTCTTAAAAGGTCATAGTAAGCCTCCTGTAAATGTTTTACTGCGTCTCTGTTTTTTGTGTCTATCTGACTGGAGATACGGGCCAATTCATATCACAAAGAGGAAGCCTGTGTCCCAGCATTGGGAACATTAAAGGCTGATTATCTATCTATCTTCTCTATCTATCTATATATACAAAAGGATAAACTGACTGACTGAATGACTGACTGACTGATTGACTGACTGACATATCAACGCAAAGCCGAAGCTACTAGCTAGGAATGTGAATTTTGTGAAATTTCGGCTTCCTTTTATAATGTCCCCTACATTATACAAAGAAGCCGTGTGCAAAATTTTAAGCACTAAGAAGGGGTTTTTGGAAATTCAACCTTTAAGGGGGTGAAAAGGGGGGATTTTGTTTGTATGGAAAATCTTATTCCTTGAGTTAGTGAACTTGAAACTTGACACGAATAGTTATCTAAGCAAATTATGAAGTTTGTCATTTCTGGTTTTTCGAAACTACCCCCTTAAGGGGGATTAAGTGGTGTCAAACGTGGAAGAATTTTAACGCGTAGTTCGATTAACTAGAAACTCAGTATTTTTACTTAAAACCAAAAATAAAGAATACGGGGCGAAAAGGGGTAGTTAATTTTCCAGGGGCGGATTTTACTGCGTGGCTTGATTAACTCGAAAATCGGTATAAATAATCTTAGTCAAGTTATGAACACATCCCAAACATTTTTTCAAAATTCCACTCCTGTGGATATAAACAAAAGCTTATTCCTTTGGTTATGAAACTAGAAACTTGGCAACATTTGCCTCAGTTAATAATAAAGATTGTCACTTTTAGTTTTCAAACAATTAACCCGCTGACGGATTAACTCAAAATTCGGTACTAATACTAAAAATAAAAAAATAAGTGTTTTAGGGTTTTACAAAAATCGACTCCTACCGGGGTGGAAAATTTAAAGGGTAGATTTTACTGGTTGCTTCCATTAACTCGAAAATGGGTATAAATAATCTTTAAGTCATATAAATGGAAACGTAACAAACGCTTTTGTAAAAACAAGTGTTGTGGTGAAAAGGAAGGACAGTCTGTTTATTTGAAAAATCTTAGTTTAACTTTAAAATTGGCCCGAACACATTTCTCTAAGGGCTGATTTTTCAATCATCTGATAACATTATTCGAAGAATAGTTTTAAATTTTGACAAGTCATTTCATACAAGAACTGTCAAACATCAATTTTATTCCTTGTCTAATCTGTTTAGATCTTATTTTAGAGTCAACATTTGTCATTACATTGGTACCGCTATTAGATAACAGATGGCGTTGTGCCGAAAAGACACGTTTGTAAATCGCGGTGTTGAGATTCTCCTGCGAGGCATGACCTCAACGGTACCTTATATAATAAATTGTCTTACTCTGGACGCTGGTTTTATTTCTATGCGAGATATTTTCGGGACGTTGTACATTCCTCGAATAAAAGTTATTTGGCGATGGAAAAATCCATAAATAAATCATAAAGATTGTAAACATTCATTTTCGAAAACTACCTTTCAAGGGAAAGTGGAGAGGGTGTTTAATTTTTTGAGGAAAGTACGAAACCCACGCGGACGAAGTCGCGAGCAAAGTGCTATGTGTTATTATGTCTAACCTACGTTGATAGATAATGTCAAGTTCAGGCAATTACTTATAAAGGAATCCTTGAGATGTGCGTAAAATTAAAAAGTCATGAGAATAATGATGGTCACAGGATTTCTGCTTTAAGAAAATAATATAATGACATGGCCCAGCGAACTATACCTAGAAATAGGTCACCCCAATTCCTTTCATTCCTACTCGTGGGTGTAATAAAGAAAGGTTGGAAGGTGCTTAGAAGAAGTCCACGTTGCTGATAACATCTTATAGCGATTACAAATCCACTTTCGCGCCGTTGTGATTACAAGTTTATCCCTTCAATTTTATTAGAGAAAGGAAGGTTTTGGATTCGAAATGGCTGTTAACCGACCTTTGTAAGACTTCGCGCCTGTACTTTCCCATGAGTTATGTAGATTTAGAGGTGTATGGAGGTATACCTAGTTTGATTGAGGTTCAGTTGAAAACCAGCGTCAGGTACCTACTAGTTGTCTGGCATTTTTACTGAACTGGGCCTTTTTGGAGCAGCCGTGAGGCACACTTTCCTGCTATTTTCCTACATCGGACTTTACACTTTCTATTTTATTTTTATTTTTTGCTATCTGATGTATGTGTCTGGTGTATGGTGTGTCTATTATTTATTTATATATACTTTATTGTACACCACAACCACCACACACCACATTTTATTTTGTGCTAAATAAATGTATTTTCTTTCAATAAGGTATAATAGAAAGAAAATACATTTATTTAGCACAAACTGGGCACAAACAAGAGGGGGGTACCCCCTTACACCATATTACTATTTTTTTTTTCTATTTTGTGGCTATACTGTTATTGTTGTAGTTGTAATCACCAGACGGTCTGTAGAACCCTTCAGAAATTAATGTGTTTTGTACACGTAGATTAAAAAAATAGCCTCGAAAATAACGGTGCTATAAAGGTTTATTATAACAATATTTCCAGTTGTACGAAAGTCTGTACAGAATCCTGCATTAATTATGTACCCGTCACGCATACAAATGTTACAAATTACCGATTAATAAAGGCCTCCGAGCTAGGCCGAACATTCTGAATTTCAGGGTGAAACCTTTAAAACACAATGTGGCATACAAATGTGTGTTTTCATTGCTTACTAGAAATGTATTTAAACCATGAAAATATTTGTTAATGAAATATATAATATGATAGCATTCCAGTATTTGAGAGGCCCGTGGCCAAATAATAACAGCCGCACAGGTCGATCGATCAGGTTAAGCTACGCTTGCCGTGGTTGGTCTGTGGATGGGTGATCTTTACATACCGAGACCCCTCCGTGCCTCGGAAAGCTCCCGGCTGTCATTCGTGGATCTATGATAGTCGTTACGGGTAGTCAAAATCCCGAAAGTCTGACAACCAGTCTTACCAAGGGGTATCGTATTACCCGGTATCTGTGTTGTGGAGGTCAGATAGGTAGTCGCTCCATGTAGGATACTGGTATTCAGCTGCATCCGGTTAGACTAGAAGCCGACCCCGACATAGTTGGGATAAGGCTAGGCAGATGATGATGATGATAGTATTTCAGTATTTTATATAAAGTAGGTATACAAACAATCACGTGCTTTGTACAGACGCCAGCAGGTCAAGCTACCCAAAACTGTCGAATTTTCCCAATCAACCTTGAATCTTAATACTTTAGCGATAAAGTTGAAAATCTATTAAAGAAAATTGACAGATTGTAGTAGCTTGATGTGCTGGCGTCTGTACACCGACTGATCAAGAAACCTTTGCAGTTGCCATACAATATTAACGTGTCAGTCTCACACTAAAACGGAAATATCGTATTGTTATCTATAAAACCCAACATCTGACTGTCTCTCCATTATAAGTATAACGCTTATTAAATATTCAAGAAAAATTTTACGTGATAAAACTACATAATTTATTACTAAGCCATTATTTCTCTTAGGTCTGATATTTTTCCATCGCCAGATAACTTTTATTCGAGGAATAAAATTGACGTTTAACAGTTTTTGTATGAAATAACTGTCAACATTTCAAAATTATTCCTCTAATATATTCTTTGTTAATTTTTCTTAAAATAATTCAAAACTCGTCATTCTCAGAACCCGAAGTTAATAAAAAAATTGTCTAACTGGACTAAATTAGCAGTTTATAAACGAAGAGCAACTAACAGAGTTCCCGTTTGTTACATTAGAAGGAACAGCTCAAGTACAGAACTGACCCCCGTGAGGTTTAGTCCAATTTACTTGCACGTAATTACGGAGTTCGCCGCTAACAAAGTAAACAGGGGAGAATAAACACACCCTGTGTAGTTCACATCGTGTTTGTTCGCTTCGGTAGTTTAGTCACTAATGTCATGTGGTTCGATATTTGAAACAGAAGTGCGAGTTTTGCGACGGACTCCTAGCTATAAAAAGTGCAAAGAAATAGTTTAATGAAGTTAAATATGATATTATGGGTGATGCCCTATCGTTCCAAGTTCTCCAAAATAATTTTTCATACATTCATTCCCAACGTCTCCAAAGCTTAAAATTAAATTATTTATAAAATTCACACTTGACTAATCCTCGTACTGGCGTGTCCAAAAGTGTTAGAATAAAATAAAATCAGTACCTAGTTAAAACTAACCTTATTTTGAAAGATATCTTTTCTCTATGTACCTACATACCCTATATTTATCTATACTTATAATAAATCTGTAGAAGTGAAAATTCTGTACATTGAAAATATCAAAAAAATAAATGGCAGGGGGTGTTACTAGACCGACACCGAACCCAAAAATGTGATTAAAAAAAATTTTGTTTGTCTGTCTGTCTGTCGGTCTGTCTGTCTGTCTGTCTGTCTGTTTGTTCAGGCATCACGCAAAAACTACCGGTTCGATTACGATGAAACTTGGTATAATTATTCTTTAATATCCTGGGCACCACACTGGGTACCTTTTATCCCGGAAAAGTATATACAATAAAAAACAAACTTAATTTTGCGGTTTGATCCCTAGACCCGATTACTGTATCAACCGCAAATAATAAGTTTGTCGTAGGTTAGGTCACCCGCAGTGGAGTTCATTTTTATTCCTTTTACTTTTTAGAGTTATTTAGGTTTATTTTTATATAAGCCGTAGGTATAGATTTCAATTTTAAAGTATAGGTAGTATATTTGATAGTGTACGTAGTGACCGTAGGTTATTTTATAATACTGCTATATAGGATTAGTCATTCGTATAGATATTAGTTTTTAGAGATTTTGCTTATTTATTGAGTTTAGATTGAGGGGTCCGTGGCTAAATAATAACAGCCGCACAGGTCGATCGGTCAGGTTAAGCTACGCTTGCCGCTGTCGGTCTGTGGATGGTTGACCATCTTTACATACCGAGACACCTCCGTGCCTCGGAAAGCACGTTAAGCCGTTGGTCCCGGCTGTCATTCGTGGATCTTTGACAGTCGATACGGGTAGTCAGAAGCCCAAAAGTCTGACAACCAGTCGTACCAAGGGTATCGTATTACCCAGTAACTGGGTTGTGGAGGTCAGATAGGCAGTCGCTCCATGTAAAATACTGGTATTCAGCTGCATCCGGTTAGACTGGAAGCCGACCCCAACATAGCTGGAAAAAGGCTAGGCAGATGATGATTGAGTTTAGATTAGTTATAAATAGGTCATAAATAGGTTTATTTAGGTAGGTAGGTATTTTATTTTCTGTTATTGAGTTTATTTATTTTTTTAATTAGGTAGGTACTTAGGTAAAGATATCATATAGGTACCCTCTTAATCACCATTAATGAGACACAATTGGTTTTCTATTGTAATTAGCCACAAAGGGCCCGCGAGATAGATAGCATCCTGGGGCACATACATTTTATCCTGTTAGCACGTTCCCGTGGGATAATTTCCGACATCTACGCGGGCGAAGCCGCGGGCAGAAGCTAGTGCTAAATAAAAATGCTTTTCGAAGAAAATTTATTAATGTACTGAACACCTTGGATATATCTTGTGGTAACTGACTAGTTTGTTAGTTTGTAACAATATAAAATGTCTCCTTGAATAATAATAACTAGCTTACCAATTAGTCCTCATCACAGCATATTATGGTTGGCATGGCATTACATTGCATGGCATGGTTATTACATTGATTTAGTTATGTTTAACTTACTGATACGTGTTATATGTAATGTAATATCGTTTTTTTTTTTAATTTGTGATAATTATGTGTTTTCGAGATATATTCAAGTTGTGTTTTGTGAATTAAGCTTAAATTGCAATTAAAAGATTACCTGCGATCGACCCGTGTGGCCGTTATCATTAAGCCACGAGCCCCTTCCTGCCCATATTCTTAAAACATTATAATTATAGGCACACCTATTAGCATTGGCATAGCTAGGGATTTTGCCTAGAGGAGGCAGCCGCCTTGCTAATCTAACCACAGTCAATTAATGAGAGCTAATTACTTCAATACTGTCGATTTTTCTAGGGTGGGCAAAGCAGTTCCTGGAGTGGGCATTACCCACCCTCAGCTACCCCTAGTTTCGCCCATGCCTATTAAAAAACCCACTGATGCAAACAAGGTAGGTATTCATCATCACGAACAGTAACTTGTATAATCTACGCCTCTAACCTTTTCACTTGCTCGACAGTTTACAAAAACCCCGAAAACGTTGTTAACATAACATAAACTAATATTAAACCTGAATAAATCTCGGTCAGATAAATATGAGCACAAACGTATAAATAAAATGTGCCTACACTGTATTACACGCTGTACACGAAATAATGACGCAACCGCGCTTAACTAGAAGTGTGCCCGTAATTTTGAGGGCCTGTTACACTGGCGAGCTATTAAATGATAATTAAATAGTAGGCTTCTAATTAGTTGAGAACAATTTTCCAACATCTTTCATTAACTAATTAATTAGCAATTAGGTGGTTCTGTAAACTATATAGCGTGTTTTTCGTTTTATATTTTTCGAAAATATTATTACTAACAGTACAAGGCCATTAAAATAGCACATCGTAAAAAAAAAACGTTTGTGGCCCTTTCTAAAACATGAAATGCCTAACTTACCTATTATAAATTTGAGCAACTGTATAAAGACACGTACCCCACAATGAACTCCGTACTTATCATAATAGCTAATACTTATTTAGGTTCAAATAATATCCCTTACTGTAGCAAAATAGAGTTGTGAAACAATTTTCGTACCATAATACCTTACATTGTTTACACTTCATAACAAATTAATATAGTCTTATGAAAGTACACAAGAATTATGAAGATTATTGTGTCTACGTCAGCTCGTAAAACGGGAAAAGTCAACGGTTAAGCCACTGTTGCTTACCACATCATGTAGGTACTGGCAGATTCAATGAAAAAGGAAAAGATAAGGTTACCAAGGACGTTTATTAGCTTGCACAGGTTATATAAATAAACGTTTATGAGTATGTAATATTTAGAGATGTCACGATATCTATATATTATATAAAAATGAATCTCTATTTCCCTTGGTCACGTCATAACCTGGGAACGACTTTACCGATTTCACTCATTTTTTTTTTCTTAGGTTTTCTAATACTTTGTAGAAGGTTCTTACAGAAAAAAAATAAGAAAGTTGCTTTACGCAGACGAAGTCGCGGGCAGAAGCTAGTTAATAATAAATGCGTAGTTCCGTATACTTTAGGCTGCGTTCACATAGCCTTACTTTTCTCGTATATCGGATACGATATTTTATCGTGTACAGTGTAGTGAGAACGAATTTTGTATTCAAAACTGAAAGTTATTCACACGGAGCCAATACGACCAAATCATGTAGATATACAAGAAAAAATCTTCCCTCATACCAATTAAACTTGCCTACTACTATTTGAGAAATATCGTAACTATTTTTATCGATGCGATTGCGCTGTGGCTCTTATATTTCTGTTTGTTCCGTTGACAACGTTGACATGGACAATTAACTAGTTGCCTTTGCTAAGGCACGGGTGAGGGCCCGATCATACGTATCACAGCCATACCACATCGCAGCGACAAAACTTGGGCAAGCAGTAGTTACGTGTTCAGCGTCGCTGTAGCTTCTAGTTGCGTTGTGGTAACTATAAAAAAGAATATCGATGTGGTTGCGTTGTCGCTAGTAGCTGCGATGTGGTCACGCTGTGGCTAATGGTGCTTGCAAACAGATAAATCGACAACAGCTGTGACAGTGTCGTCGAGTCGACGCAACGTTGTGTTCGCGATTTGGCTGGCCGCTAGAGCTTGCGTCTCGCTGGTAGTCGCGTTGTGGTTGCGACGTGGTCTTGATGTGGTCGATATCGCCTACACGGTTGATTTTAATTTTCTCTTTACACTTTTATTGCACGTGTCTCTCCTAATTTGCTTTCTTAGAAACAAAGACTACTCTAATAACAATGTTGCCAAGGTGTTAAGAATCGGCTGGAAACGTGATAATAATATGATAAGGAATACTCATGTTTGTCTTACCGATATAGAATATCTCCAGACTGTATTCGTAAACAGTTTGTACATAGATCATAACATCGTCGTATACAAATATCATGGAATGACGACGTTTAATAAATAGTCCCATGTAATAGGAAGCATGCCTATTGCCGGAAAACGGGCAGAAAATACAACATGCTGGCAACATGTGGGTGTAACGGGAAAAACAAGTGTGATTTTGCGTTAATAAATAGTCAATACATTTCTTTTTCATCCCATCTGGCTAGAACAAAGGATCACTGATTAAAAGCCTACGGTATTCCTGTTAAAACCATGAGTCGAGAAACCAGAAAATAAATACTTGCACGTGCTCCATGCCCCACTCACTCCTCCTACTAGGTTGTAGTTTAAATCTAAATGATCTAATTGAACCTATACCACAAAATTTACATGTCATTATGTTATGATTGAATATGTTATGCTACTATTATACTACCATTGTAAGAACTTTTGTGACCATATTTATCTGCAAATAAATCTTTGACTTTGACTTAGGAAGCTTTGCCAATAAACGTTCATAGTGAAATTAATTTTTCCCATAACCATAAATCCAGCACTAAACAAGAACCGAAAATAAACTTACATCATAAAGGTTCGGTTCATCATTTATCACAGACTTAATTAAGTTTAAAGTTCGGTCACTATCTCTCTCGTCTGAAAGCCACTTAGGTACATTGCCGCATGCCGCGGTAACTAATTATTAAAAGCCATCTCTGATCAACCGGAAATTGAATTTAAAACCCTCCATTAAATGTATTCAAACTGAAAACTATTCTAATATTATTCAGGACTACATCCTGATTTCGTCGACTATAATGGTGTCAGTCAAGTGAAAGTAAAAAGTTATGTAAAACTACAAAAAAACCTGCATTGCAACCGTTTTAGAACATAGGTACAATTTTATTGTTCAGAGAAGTCTTATTTACAGTACTCACTAATGTGGTTATTTTTTTATGCTGTACCAATAATTCTGCTCGCCATTACACCGTAAATCGTTGAGTGGCCATTACTGCGATACTTTTAGTATACACTGGAGGCCGTATTTATTGGCAAACATAATATTAATGCGCACGAATTGTAATGTTCCAAACCGAAAATATGGAGCTTTATTGTCTCACAAGTTAATACAAGTGTAATCTCTAACTTATAAATGTTACTTATTAGTTTTGTCCAGAAAGTTTCCTTAATCCTGCGGATAAGGTCATGTTTCGTAATACCTTTTAGGAGGAATTAGTGATATATTAATAATTCCATGTGTTTAGTAAACGTTATAGTCGTGGTTTGTTTTATCGGCTTCAAATACAATTTATATGTGAGTACACCTTATTGAGTACGTGGCTTTTGACTACTTTGTCTATGTATATTTTATATATGTATATATATTTTTTGTAATATGCGTTTTGTTTGTGCAGAATAAACAATTATTCTTTCTTTCTTCTTCTTATTGTACACCAGAAAAAAAATATAAAAATAAAGTAAACAGTACAAAACATATAATGAGTCTCTGTGTCAAGGGTATTTAAAAAGAACAATATTTCAATATTATCGGGTGAATGGATGATATAGAGGTGCCCGTGGCTAAATAATAACAACCGCACTGGTCGATCGATCAGGTTAAGCTACGCTTGCCGCGGTTTGTCTGTGGATGGGTGACCATTTTTACATACAGAGACCCCTCCGTGTCTCGGAAAGCACGTTAAGCCGTTGGTTCCGGCTGTCATTCGTGTATCTTTGACAGTCGTTACGAGTAATCAGAAGCCCAAAATCTTACCAAGGGGTATCGTATTACCCAGTAACTGGGTTGCGGAGGTCAGATAGGCAGTCGCTCCATGTAAAATGGTATTCAGCTGCATTAGACTGAAAGCCGACCCCAACATAGTTGGGAAAAGGCTAGGCTGATGATGAGTGAATGGATGAACAGAATCTAAATAAACTCAGTAAATAGCACGATAATATTCAGAACCCGAATTGTGTTAGGGCGCGTTCACATATACGTACGTTTTTACAGGATCCTTTTTAACGGATCCGTCGCTACTGGAGATAGTATTCACACAGCATTTATAGGATCCTTTTTAACGGATCCGTCGCTGCTGGAGATAGTATTCACACAGAACTGATTTTAAGCGATCGGATCAGTAAACTGGATCCGAAATACTGTATTATGTGTGAAATGGCTCCATACAACTACATACGCTAATGACACATACGTTTAAACGGACCTGTAAAACGGATTGCTGCTTATTTTGTCGGATCGGTATTTTCTACTCGATTCGGAATACTGTACTATGTGTGAACTCGCTCATACAACTACAAACGCTAATAACATACACGTTTTAACGAACCTGTAAAACGGACGTTAAATGTGAACGCGCCCTAACACACCGTCCATCTCAATCTGAATCATTTTAAAGGATGTCGCTAAGCTAATTGCTTCATATGTTCGAAAAATGTGTCTGCTTAACACGGTAAATAACTCAATGAATGTTGTTCTTCCTCTTAGCTTGTCAATGGCAAAAATATAGTTTCTTTCTTTAAATCAAATCAATTTCATTGCCATAAATGTTGGTACAATAAAAATACCATAATAATAAACCTTAAGATACCATAATTATACTTCAATTTGATTGGCTCAAAATTCAGGTTGAGCTGTCAAAATAAAACCCATTCCAACTGATAGCGTATTACGCAGTTACCCGGCAGCATAACTAGTCGTTTGTTTTGACAGATGAACAATAATTAATTACGCTTTGAAAATTGGTGTATTTTTTTTTTTTTTTTGAAGATGGAAAATCTTCAAAAATCTTCAAATCTTCTCCTCCCGCTCTGGGCGGAGCGGAGGGAGTGTCAAACTCTTACTGACTAAAACCCACCCGTGTTCCTTCCTTAGTCCTTTATGTTCCAGGGCAGCGGTAACCCTTTCGGACGACCCCGCTACAAAATTGGTGTATTACACCAAAAAACACATCAACATATCGATATTTTAAACTCCTATTTACACGATGCAAGATTCTTACATGTGGCACACAATAAAATTAAAGCAACATAATAAACAATTTTTAGACGGTGCAACATTTATTGTTGCGTAAAGGATGCTTTCCACCAAACGGCTCGCATCGCATCGGATCGGAAAGGATACGAACGGAAGCGGCGACAACCGTTCGCGTCCGGCAGGATGTCGACCATAGATATAGATGTCGACGCATACGATCGGCTCCGTACCGTCGCGTCGCGAACGTAGCCTTTTCTGCGCCTAGTCAAATAGTTTCATTCCTACCGTTTTGACGTGTTCTAATGCCGAAAGGATTCGATCGGATACGACGACTGGCGAACGGAGCCGATCGCGCGTCGCAGCATACTTTGGCTACGATCGCGTGTCGTGGTAAGACGCCCACGGTCAAGCTACTGTGCGCGGCTATTTATTTATCTATTTATGTAGCAATTCGCATTGTGTGTGTGGCTTGGTAATATAGACTTTAAATACTGTGTTATCGTTTATAGATAGTAAAATCTGTTCCGATCCATTGCGATTCGAGCCGTTTGGTGGAAATCATTCTTTAATCAGGCTTAAAAGTATTAAATTGTAAGCAACGGGGTTTGCGATATAAGTAGCCATGTAGATACTTTAAAAAACTGTGACACAATATCAAGTAGCTTTAAATATCTTGACTATCTATTTTCCCCTTCTAAGTTAAGAAATGACAATCATCAAATCAGCCCACCCCTCCCGGTATCAATCTACCGAAACTTCGAGCCAATAAAGTTGTCAAAACTTGTCCCGAACTAAATCATCAAAGAAGTCAAACTAATCTAATTTATGAAGAACACGAAACGCTAAACCGAGGCTCGACACTTAACGACGCCCTCAACCCTTTCGAGGGATATCCATGAGCACATTTGGTTGGCCACATAATTATTATGCCAATAGGGTCCCAAGTATTCGTAAGTGACCATCAAAATTGAGGTTGGAAAGATGGAGAGGCGTTTTAAGGAGTAATGGAAAGCATACTGTATACATTTTGACTGGTTTTAAACGAGGGATATTTTGAATGAGGTACTATAGAGGTCTAGAAAAGCCCTCTGAGGTAACGGGAGGAATTAAACAACGGTACGACTCCTTTAAGATTATATTGTAAGAACGTCTTTTACATCTTTCTGACTAAATTACCACTGTTCTAAACAGAAATCCTAATTAAAATATTTGACACTAGCCTGAATGTTAGAATGCCAACCGCGCTAATATAGCCGGCCTGCATCATATGAGGTCGCCATCAGCAGACAAACCTTTACAGTACCTACTAGTATTTTGGTCTAGACCAATTTCGTAGCCCGCCTGTCTTATCAAACTCAAAACATTTATCTTAAATAAACCAATTACAGGCACTTTTGAATTGCCAAGGGGTCGGGCAGTCAGAAAGATGAAGCTAGTTTCCCGATCCAAAGCGTAGTAGGTTCCTATGGAGAAAAAAGGGCAAGAAACTCCACGGACAATCTTTAAATTATAAAATTGTTCGTTCATCAACACGTCATTCACATTCATTGAAGCCCAACGCAGTCGCCTACCCAAATGCGAATTTTACATTTCAGCAAATCTCACAAGAAAATATATTTTTTAATTTTGATTTTCTTTACTTCGCAAAGAAAGCTCTAATGAACACCTATTTTTAACCGACTTCTAAAAAAGAAGGAGGTTCTCAATTCGGATGTTTGTATTTTTTTTTTGTTTGTTCGCGCATAACTCCGTTGCTTGCCAACCGACTTGAAAAATTCTTTTTTTGTTGGAAAGGAAAAAGGAAAGGGTATACTTCCCAAATGGTCCCATAGAAATTTCATCAAAAACGATTCAGTACTTTGGTTTTTAAACCAAAATTACTGGTAAAAATTACAACTTAAAAGAGAAAAATAATAAAAACTTTATTGAAAAAAAAAACCAACCGACTTCCAAAAACGACACTACAAAGTGAAAAATAAATTTAATTTTGAAAGTCGGTGGCAAACAATGAAAATGCGAACCCAACGACACCGACTTCCGAAATTAAATTTATTTTTCACTTTGTAGTGTCGTTTTTGGAAGTCGATTGTTTTTTTTTTTTTTAAAAAAAGTTTTGTTCAGTCAGTTTATCAAGTGAGCATAAATTATCAAGTCTTTAAGTACGTCTCTCGTTCAAACAGCCTTATTAATGCCCGTTTTCACTTACATTAATTAGGCTACACCTAAATAAAAAAATAAAAAATTTTGGTGTCTCCTAGTGCCAGTGAAAACAGGCATATTTCTTGAGAGCGATACAAACAGTGACAGGGAAGAGAGGCACTTGTGTATTACGTTTCGCGATGTTCAGCTAGAATATTTAGTAAATGTACTCGTCCTACTAAAACTGTTAACTAGTTGGCTCTGAGAAATTCTAAGATCTATTTGTGGATAGAAATCATAGAGATGTTCCTCGAAGTTTATTTGCAAAACTAACTTAGTTTAAGATTCAATTGCTGCTACTGAACGAACAAAAACAATTTAAATGAATTAATAAACTCGTCAGGTATGAATTTCAACCTACATACTTGCATTATAAGGATCTACTAATTCGTGTTTCTTGTTTAGCTTAATTGATAGAACTAGAAATAAATAGACATCAGTTGAGCATTCAACTCATTTTATTTTATGGTTAACTAACAACCCACTTCATTTCCATTAATATTTTCATTCAATGACTCAATCAACTGAACCTGTCGCAGTCCACTCCTGGACCTATGTCCAGGAGTGGACTGCGATAGGTTCAGTTTTCCTCCTCCTCCTTCCGCATCCAGTCTGTACCAGCAACCTTTTTGATATCGTCGGCCTACCTAGCTGGGAGGCGTCTCAGGCGTCCCACACTACGCTTGCCAATACGCGGTCTCCAATCCAGAACTCTTCTGCTCCACCAGCTTTGTAGCGAACATAAATAAGGAATCACCACATTGGATATACAAAGTATAATTTTGTAAATCAATTTGGATACCAAATGTATAAAAAGGAATATAAATATAAAAAAAGAGGTTAGCTAATTGTGAAGTGTGAGAAAAATAGAGGAATTGGATGAGATTATAAAGTTTAGGATATTTTTTTAGGATAAAATTTAAAAATGAATACCGCGAATTGTAAATTGCAATCGGGTTTTAGGCTCGTTAGAGCAGATTTTAAAAAGAATTAACTAAAAAGATACATACGCTAGAATAGTACATTACAAACATGGACAGCCCACTGCCACTTCTAGCTTGCTTACTCTGCAGTCAAAGACTGATCAGGCTAAACGCATAAATCAGAAACAGAAGCTTAACTAAAAATCGTTGCTTAAAGTTGAGTTTCTGCTTACATATAGGTATGCATTGTTTGATGCTTAAAGTTGTCTAAAGGTGCTCCCTCACCAGGAGCATTCGTTTGTAATGTAACCTTTACCCAAGACCGAGCCGAGTTACTACTGATATCCTTTTTTTTTGGGTAGGAAATCATCAATGACCTCTCCCGTTCTGGGCTGAGCGAAAGGGCGTGTCAGACTTTTACTGACTAAAGCCCACCCGTGTTCCTTCAGTTGCCTATGTCAGGGGCCACGGTATCTCTTACGAACAACCCGCGGCCCTGGCGGCAGCGGCCCTAGCGGACCCCGTCACTTCGTGCTGACATCTCTTTGAGGCGCGCGTGGAACACAACGCGCAGTCGACCCGGGCCTGGTCCTTACCGGGCGGCGAGCTGCACATTGCTCGCTGCCCGCAAGCCCGCGCCTACGGTGGTACTTCTGATATGCTGCTGGTTCCAATTATCTCTTTACACTACCTACCAGTTGACGGTCTGCGCAGTCTACTTTCAAAGCCCTGGCCGTTACAGTGGAATCTTGGATTGTTGCATTACAGGCGAACGCTTTCGGTGAGGGAGCATCTTAAAGTTTATTTAAGTTTGCAAGTAAGGGGGTAGATTGATACAATTTAATTTGTTGACAACTTCAGGTAGGTATAAGTTATAGCAAATATAAGTTAGTTCCTACACTAACTTAGTTTGCAACCAAAATAGCTGAACTTTACTCATGTAATTAGTTTGTACTAATTACTTGCGATATCATTGTTAATTTCCGACTTGTGTCGGAAATTAACATCTTGAACTTTGTCACGTATTAAGTTATTTTGAACCCAATCAAAGTTACCCCGTTTCCATGACACCATGTCCTGTACTATGACGTGAGTCATTATGGCACATACAGGGGCCCAATTTGGAGGTATACAACAATAAATAAAGATTATCCTTATTACACGAAAATTAGGGATATTATAAATAATTAATTTGGCAGATGTACCAAATCTCCACCTATTTGATTCTTTAAAATTCGATCGCTTTTCATGTGTCGAATGAAAGTCCACCAAAATAAAAATAATATTTGAAACTCGTAACGAAAAGAAAATAAGTTTGTCAAATCGTTAAAAACTTCAGGATAAAATTACTGAAGGTATTGCGGTGATCGTGGCCTTATAGACTGTGAATATAAAGTATGTATGTCACTCGCAATCAAGTCGTATCCGGTACGCCTGCGCCATCTGGTGGCGCTCGACAGATTCTAGCCTGAGTTCGTAGGAGCCGAGAGACGAAAGAGTTACGGAGCAGTGTGGAAGCTCTTGATCATCGGACAGCATGTGCTCAGAAAGTGTCTCGCGTTCCGTATCGTTGTGTTGTGTACCTGCAGTGTGTGATTCGCTAGTGTGATCAATTTGTTCGTAAAATTATAATCTGATTTGAACTGCAAACGGTTTTTCTATTGCGCAATAACACACACTACCCATAGTACGCCCACATAACTAAAATATGGCTGATGATAACGAAAGACAGACATACCTTCTCCGTCATGTAGGTACCAAAGAACTAAAGAGCTGTGAAGATCCGTGGCATACCTACCTGTCCAAAAAAGGAAATTATGTAACAAGATGTAAGCAAGTTCAAAAAATATGGATGCCACGTGATCAACTTTGAACGTTAATGTCTCGGAATCATGACGCTTTACGGGGTTTGGTCTTATTATGTTTTCTGTTTGCATTGATATCAGCTATCGATATATGTAAGAGTGTGTGGCCGAAAATTTAAAAAAAAGAAATGGAGGACAGGTCTATAT
Organism: Apamea anceps; assembly: GCA_951799955.1. NCBI lineage: Eukaryota > Metazoa > Arthropoda > Insecta > Lepidoptera > Noctuidae > Apamea > Apamea anceps. The sequence continues at coordinate 3,049,754 of OX637504.1, read as the reverse complement.
AAAAATCTTCAATCTCCTTAGGCAACAAATCAAAGTGTGTTAAAAAAAATTGGATACATCCTAGCTGGCCACCCTGTACATGAGACTTACACAGTCACACACATATCATCGTCATTATAAGATGCATAATCAGCCTATAATGTTCCCACTGCTGGGACAAAAGCTGCTCTTGCTAAGAGGGAATCCTCTTTGGTCGTAATCCACCACGCGAGCCCAGTGCGGGTTGGTGGATTATAAACAAATAGATAAAAAAAACATTTAAAGATATAAAAGATAGTAGCCCACCGGTATCGGGAACAGGGTCCAAGCTACCGGCAGTCAGGGCTCCAGAGAGAGGAACCTCCTGACAATGCGAGCCGTGTCCAGAAGTACCGCTTTCTGAATCAAGCCCTTGATCCAGCTGCCCAACGAGAGCCTCCTCAGGTGTTGGCCGAGGCTCTTAGCTATTAAGCCATTGGCTCTCACGACTATCGGCACAATGATCGCTGAGTCCACATCCCACATGTCGACAACATCGCGAGCCAAGTCAAGATAAGTACTTGATTACTTATGTGATGATTATTATTATGTTGACATTGGTAGATAATTGTGTGTTAGTGCGTAAAAAATTGTGTGTAAGTAATTGAGTTATTTTATTTTATTTTAAATGTGTGTCTATGGTTTCGACACAGCTAACTTTATTATTATTTGTATGCTCTCGAGTAAGATGTAGCGAACTGATCATCTTATTTTAGGAACCTAATGTAATGAAAACTACATTTACGAATAAATTTGATTTGATTTGAATGGCACAGGAACAATATCGGAACCGTGCTCAAAGTCAAATGCTGAGTGATCCTAAATCTTTTTGGAATTATGCCAAGTCTAAAAGAGTGATTTTGAAAGACATTGTCTGGTCAGCGGTCTGTGGAAGAGTTTGCAGAATACCATTTTGTGTGAATATTTATTGGAACGAAGTTTATTTCATTGGAATGAATTTATACCAAGAAAAAATTTAACTTTGTAGTTGAAAAAATGTTCTCCCATACATCGACACACGTGACGGTCAATACTCCAACCGTAAATGTAAGTGAAAAAGAGGGGTTCGCGTTCCTGAGAAAGAGGGTCCTCACTGACAGACCGATGAACAAATAAGTGACCCTATAAGGATTCCGAACCTCCAAAGGAAAACACGGAAACCTAAGAACGGACCCAAAGAAGAATTGATTCTATTTGTCTCTTCCAATAGGCAGTTTTGTATGGAGAAGAATGTGTAATAAACTACATAGTCGCTTATGTTAAAAAAATGGTTTTACTTTAATAAAATAATCATCAGCCGTTGGTCCCGGCTGCCATTCGTGGATCTTTGACAGTCGTTACGGGTAGTCAGAAGCCTGAAGGTCTGACAACCAGTCTTACCAAGGGGTATCGTATTACCCAGTAACTGGGTTGTGGAGGTGACATAGGTAGTCCCTCCATGTAAAATACTGGTATTCTGCTGCATCCGGTTAGACTGGAAACTGGCCCTAACATAGTTGGAAAAAGGCTAGGCAAATGATGAATGAGATAATCATAATAATATGCGAAGACGACACCGTAAACACGTTGATTACTACCTATTAGTAATATGGGTAGGTATAAACTATAAGGTATCTATTAGCAAATTAGCAAGACTGATATCTAATATCCAAAGCTCGCCGGATTTCCATATTCTAAACTGTACTGAGTTTAGAATATGGAGGTCGGTGAGCTATTTGTTATTATTGAATTTCCTGATTCGAGCAACTGAAACAACAGCTATCACAGATATTCATCCTTGCCTTCGCCCATTGTATTTTCATTCAGTTCAAATTGCATAGATGTATTGACATCGAATTATTAATGTAAATAATAACTCAAGTGTTGAATGCGATACTGATTAACTTTCTGAAGTTTAATTATTTTGATATATTTTATAGAATAATAAGCCGCGCGTCCGCCAGATGGATTTTCCCAGCGGGAAAATTAACACACGTTCATACAAACTTTTTAAATAATAATAATAGCATTCAACATTCAACAAAGGAACTCTTGTGCATAATTTCAAGCTTTTAGTCCCAGCGGTTTAGGCTGTGCCTTGTCCGTCAGTGACTGTTTTATGAAGAAAGAAAGAAAGAAAGAAAAAACATTTATTTAGCACAGACTAAAAGACACACAATACACCAGATACATATAAATATATTAATAATAGATATGTCACGAATAGTGATTTTGCCAAATACCGAATATTTGCCCGAAGCGCCGTATATTCAAAATTTAAATTAAATTGTGTTACAAATAGTGCTTATTACTAAAAACATCACTGTTTATTCGCCAAAAACTTTACAAAATGGCAAAATGTTACAAAAAATTGCCATCTTTGCGAATATTATGAGATTTGAAGTGGTGATGATAATTTGTACACTTTTTTGCATTCGGTATTCACCTGAATAGTAAACAATATTCGGCCGATTACCGAATACTAAAAAAAGATTAATAGGCCTAATAAATTCTCTACTAAATCACACTAATAACATTTCTTGGTGCCTAAACAGAATTGGGATTCCTAGACCGGCCAGTTTAGGTCCTATATTTAGCAATTGCTCAACTCAGAACCTAAGGAGCTCAAAGGACATTCCGGTAGGCCGCATAAAGTACTCAAACTGAAAGAAAGAAAGAAAGAAAAAGTATTTATTGCGACTCGTACAGGATCATAAAACTAAACTAAACAGAGTTAAAAATAAAAAATAAAACAAATTGTATAAAAAAGTAACAAAAGGAAAAAAAAAATGAAACAGAAAGTCCTATACGAGGCCAAAAGGCTCCTATCTCAGCATGATGCTTCGACATTTAAAAAATAAATGTCGAAGCGCTGGTATTCTGATAGGGCCCGCTGTGATGTCACGGGCAATCACAGTAACAAATAAATAATAAAAAAATAGATATAATATTATGTAAAATATTAGCAATAATACTAAACTGCTAGATCAACATTAAAAATAACAGACAAAGAAAAAAAAATAACCCACAATGTAGTCCTCACATTCACAATAATTAAAGTAAAAATAGTAATTTACAAAGAAACTGACTGACTGAGATAGTTTTACCGTTTTTCAAGAAGATTCCTGAGATGACACACACGTGATTGTACGTGAGTGACATATATCCCTTGATCTACATTCTACAGACAACATCGAGTGTAGCCGTCTTTATTCTAAACACGTACTACCATACTAACACTATTCCTCCAATTCAATTTTATGACTTACAGCATAAAATGCTTGCAAAACCCTTAGTAGCAAGGGTTTTAAAGTATGTACCTAAGTAACCGGTAACACGAGCACATAAGTCTAAAAAAATCATCTATGTTTAAAAACCGCCTTTGAAGTAATGTTTACGACGTTATAATTATACAGTACTAGCTTGGGACTAACCCTGAAATTACGATAAAAAATCAACGGGTTGCACTCCGGGAGTGCCGGCAGAAGTGAAAACTTGAATATTAACGTTGTGCATTTTTGATATTTTGGAATGCGGTCTACTCTCCCTCCGTCTTACGAATTTTCGATCAGGTCACGTGTCCTGACGCGAACTCCGTCTTACGAATTTTCGATCAGGTCACGTGTCCTGACGCGAGTTTAAAATTTGTTACCCATCACAACAAAAGTGCACAACGCCGCTAAAGAAGTTTTCACTTCAAAAATAACTGGTTCATGCTACATTTTGTCGAGTTACACAAACAAATGTACACAATAAAATGTATGGTCCAGTCGGTTGCGCACAACCGACTGGACGCCTGGTGAGATACTCATCATAAAGCTGAGTATATTTTGGTGGCCTAAAAAGTAGAACATTAGTTTGTCCACCTCGGATCATTGGTGAACAAACCAATATTCTACTTCTTCTTCTTCAAAATAATATTGATCAAAGGCATGACCGAACTAGCGACCATCTCAGCAAAACTTGTTTTTCTTGCCCCTGAAAGAATCGCTTTTCTTAACATACAAAATACTATATTATATCAAAAATTGTAACAAATTGATATAGGTAACCACATATTTCTAATATAAAGTAATATACTTCGAGGTTAAAGAAATATTTGTCTTTCATTTCGAAACGAAAACCCGAAGCTTCGCCGATACCAGTAAAAGGCACAACGTCGTCCCTAAAGCAAACACAACCTTTGGTACAAATCATTAATGTTACATTGAAGCAAAACCAACATCAATAAATACATTGAAGTACCGTACTTCGATCTTCGGCCGGAACATAAATTTCCCTGGAGAAAACTTTTCAAGTCAATGCTGAAGTAAAAATTTATAGAGACTAGCAACGAAGTCATGTACTTCGTAAAATTTTATTTTAAAGTTTGATTTTCAAGGGAATTCGGATAAAGAGAGGAGGGAGATGGCAGCTTTGTGTAATAATCAAAACTTTGCTTTGTATTTCGATCTTATGCTCATTAGTGAATGTTTGTGAAACCACAAGCCGCAAATCCTGTCCGTTACCACGAATAAACGGAGTTTATTTATTTAAGCTGCAGCTTGGTTTGTGGTACCGATAATAGGACTGTAAACTACTGCAACATAAAACAGAAGCATTTAGAAAAATCGAGGAAATCTGACACATTCACTATATGGGACTACATATACATAGATGAAAAATCTGTTGCCTTATACGAGTATCTCCTCATTGCCTTTGTTTGACCGGTAGAAAATGCCAAAATCATTAAGTCCACTTTAGTATTTTTAGTTGTTTTAATAAAGTAGTCGACTGATGATGACACTAATGAGACAAGCAGTAAACCTGAAATAATGCTTGATAAATAAACCGTGAAAACGTAAAAGAACAAAATCGTAAATAATCTCAGAGACGTGATATTCAGACAATATTGCGTGTTGTGTACATCTGCAAAAGTGTTTAAACTTTAAATAGTGTGATGATAAGAGATCACACAATCATTGTACTCGTAAACTACTTTGTAACGTTACTAAATATTTATAGTAGTATTTACATTAAGCGTAGAGGTCACTATGAACTAAAATGTTGGTTGCATTGCATCATTCTATTTTAAGAGCTCTCATAATATTTAAGTTTCTGAAAAAATAAAATAAATAAACATGTGGCACAAACACAACAATTTGTAACAACAATTTTCCTGCCCTGTACAAATATTATTCATCAGATTTAAAAGAACGAAGAAAGTCGAATAAACCAATTCGTTTGATCATGTCTAGTGAATGCCCTTTAAAGTACGTCAGAAGAGTTGATAACTAATAAATACGAGGATTACGTATGAAGACATACACCAACTTAGACTGAAGGATGATTCTAAAAATAAGTTTACTCATACAGAAGCTATATAAAGGGAATATATCTCGCGTAATTACCCACTGTATAAATCATATGGAAACTTACCTAATCTCCATCATTATGTTAAATTATTCTCGCATCAAAGATAAGCCAATATTTGTTTTAAGAAAGCCTTTGACAAACCACAATTACGTTTAGCATGTTATCTTCGCAAATACTGTCACCGACATAATAAAAGACGCGACCGAAATTTATTTAATTAGTTCAATAAAGTTTGTCGAAGACGACGCAGCAACGGAATCATAAACAAAAATGGCTACAAAAAAGACTGTTGCAGATATAGAAAATAAAGTGGACAAGGCAAAAGAAACTGTAGATTACGATGACCTCATATCGGCCGCTGGTGAATGTGGACGTTACCAATGGCTCCTGTTCTTCTCTACTTTTCCCTTTTACGCCTTTGGAACATTTGTGTACTTCTCCCAGATGTTCATGACCGAAGTGTCGCCCAACCACTGGTGCAGGATCCCCGAGTTAGAAAACTTAACTGCGATACAACGAAGGGATCTTGGAGTGCCCAAAGACGAGAACGCAAGATTTGGATACTCACAATGTAAGATGTACGAAGTCAACTGGACCGACATGCTAGCAACGGGACGAACGCCTGATCCGACATGGAGTACAGTTCCGTGTCAATATGGATGGGAATTTAACAAAACGGAAATACCATACCCTACTATTTCAAGCGAGTTAGAATGGGTCTGCGACAAGAACAGTTATCAAGCAACGGCTCAATCAATATTCTTCGTTGGATCCATAGTAGGAGGATTTATTTTTGGATGGATTGCTGATCGATTCGGGAGAGTGCCAGCTGCTGTGACCAGCAGTCTTATTGGGTGTGTTGGTGGTTTTGCTAGTACATATGCTCGAAACTTGACTCAGTTTGCTGCTGCCAGATTCGTTATGGGTATGGCTTACGATAACTGCATGATTATGGCATACCTTCTCATTTTAGAATACGTTGCTCCTAAATACAGAACTATAATAGCAAACTTATCCTTCGCTATATTTTACTCTCTATTCGTCACTGTGCTGCCCTGGTTGATGCTCGCTTGCGGCCACTGGAAAACTATTTCTCTAGTCACTAGTTTACCCCTAGCCTTAGCTTTAATAACACCATTTTACTTACCAGAAAGTCCAAGATGGTTGTTATCAAAAGGCCGCATTGATGAAGCTGTAAATAAAGTTCTTGTAATCGGTCGGATTAATAAAAAGGAAATACCACCGAAATTCATCGAACAATTTAAACTATCAGCAATTAATGCGAAAGAAGAACAATCTGAGAGTTGTTTAGAGATTCTAAAGAGACCAGTTATTAGAAAAATGTTTATACTAATATGTATTGAGTTCATGTGCTGTGTTATCGTTTTTGATGGACTAGTGAGGAGTTTAGGTCAATTAGACTTCGACTTTTTCATGTCTTTCTCATTGGTGTCTTTTACTGAGTGTCCATCGATGATCATTGTAGCCTTTGTTATGGACTGCTTGGGTAGACGATGGTTGACAGTCGCCATGATGGCTATAAGCTGTATATTCTGTATACTTACAGTATTTGCTAGTGGTATACAAACAGTAATATTTGCAGTGGTCGCCAGATTCGCTGTTAATATGTCGTATAGTGCTTGTATGCAGTGGGCAGCTGAGATCTTACCAACATCAGTTAGAGGATCAGGAGTGTCCATCGTACATATTTGTGGATACGTAGCCACAGTGCTATCGCCATACATTGTGTACTTAAAAGTGTACATATACTGGTTACCTTTAGTGGTAGTGGGCTCTATTGCCGGATTGGGTGCTTTGATCGCTCTTGGGTTACCTGAGACAGCAAGGAAGGACATGCCACATACATTTGATGATGCAGAGGAACTTGCAAAGAACCAGCGACTTTGGACGTTACCGTTTTTGGAGTTCAGAAAACGGAAAAGGGGTGAAGTTAACGAAAGTTTCGAATCTGAATTGTGAAGTGTTATCTGTTGGCATGTGTTAATGCCCTTACTCAATGTGTTGCTTGAAAACTACGTTTTCTTGTGTGTTCAAGACGTAATCTCTGTGACATTAATTTGTAACCAAATATTTGAGCAGCATTACGGAATCAACTTTTATGAAATTGTTATTTTATGAATGTTAAAACCAATGTCAATGGTTTATTTTTGGAAATTGTAAACAGTTGGTCTACTTTACGAACATTGATGAATGATTAAAGTTGGGACAATGTCTTTGCTATTGAAATGAACCATAGCTTAGTAATTATTTTTGTAAAAGTTTTCTGTCACACACAAGCTACCCATCCTTTTGTAGTACAGTTCTGTTCAGAGAGCCTCGCCACCAAGCTAACTAACTGAATTTTTACCAAACCATACATGAGACAAAAAAAAATACGACATGTCTTCAAACGACTTCTTCCGCTACAGCTACATGGTCGCGATGACGTGAACTACACTTCGCGCGCTCTCTGTTGTACAGCGAGAATTCGATTGATGTGCGAGAGAGAGAACGCAAAATGTAGTTCACGTTATCGCAGCAATGTAGCCGTAGCCTAACAATATCTAGAATTCATATTCTCATCTGAGGATAGGAGACATAAAATCTTTCATCAATTCCCGTGTAACTCGAACGATTCAATATTCAACCTCCACCTGTACCGTGGGTCTGACGTAAATGAGTAACGAGACCGATATAGCTGTTAATGGAAGGTTAGGAATTTCTGAATTTTAATTGTTTTAAGTATCTTTGTGGTTAAGAGAGGGTGAGGATCGGTTTTAGTTGTATGCAATTGAAGAGATCTATGATGGCGTGTGGTTAACGACAGGGAATGAAACCTGTCTCTTCTTATGATTTCCTAAGAACTACGTTAACCAATTGGATTTTCAGTCCCTTGGCTCAAGGTGGAATGGGGATTATAGGCTATTTTCCTTTCCATTAATTAATGCATGGTAAGTGGTAGGTAACCACCTGAAGGGTCAAGTACCTAAGAGATGTCAGCATGAGTGACGGGGCCCCATAGGGCCGAAGCTTGCCAGGGTAGCGGGATTGTCCGAAAGGGTTACCGCTGCCCTGGAACATAAAGGGCTAAGGAAGGAACACGGGTGGGTTTTAGTCAGTAAGAGTCTGACACTCCCTCCTGCTCCACCCAGAGCGGGAGGAGTCATTTGATGATTTCGCATCCTCAAAAAAAAAAAAAAAGGGTCAAGTACCTAGACTGACCTGCACTCTATTTTTATTTTGCTGATCTATACATAAATCTAAACATAATACTTATAAACAACAGCGACCCTCAGTATTGACGTATTCTACGCCAGAAGACGGATACATAGTATAAAATAAAGTCACTTTTCGTGTTTGCGTGGGACCGCTTCATCATCATCATTAAGACGTCCACTGCTGGACATAGGCTTCCCCCAAGCACCTCCACTTCGACCGGTTCCGTGCTTCTCGCATCCAACGGGTTCCTACGGCGTTATAACAAATGGGACCGCTTAGTTCTTCTAAACTACTCAATGGCTTTTGATGCGATTTTCACCATCATTTAGATAATCTATTCCGGAAAGTTTACGTGTATTAAGATTATAACGTAGACATAGCACAGAAATGTCAATTTATTGACATGTCACTGCCTAAGTACAGACGCTAGCACATCAAGCTACCCTAAACTGTCAAATTTTCCCAATCAACCTTGAACCTAATGCTTTAGCGATAAAGTTGAAAATCTACTAAAGAAATTTGACAGATTGTAGTAGCTTGATGTGCTGGCATCTGTACATACAGTACGAGGCATGTCTCTAGTTAAATAATAAAACTAAATACATTTTCCCTAAACCTAAAATGTGTGACAGTAAGAAGGACTTACTGTCACACATGTTTTCGAGCCTATCGATAAAGTGAAATACTTATCCTTATACAAATGAACAAGTTAGACATGGTAACTAATTGACTCTGACAAGCATTACTGGCTCTCATTGGCAATAGGATTACCGATTGAGGGGAAAAGTTACTAAAAGAAAGTACTTTCAGGATTCGGCGAAGTGAACAGTAATGTATCGGGTATAGGCGACGCGACGTTAATAAGAGTGGCGAAGAACGAAAACGTATTTCTTAAAGAAAATGCTCAGGTGTATTAATTATGTTTTATGAAAGGAATTATTATTTTTATAACGTTGGATACATCTTGTAAAACGCCTCAATAATCAGAGCTTTTCAAGCAAAAACAACTATAAGTAAGTGTAGAATTAAACTTCATGGTTTTATAAACAGGTAATCGAAAAACACGAAAGCTCTGACGTAAACTACAGCTAACTAAGTAGGTCGTTCTGCAATATCCTAAGCGCCGCAACTTTCCTTCAAACTCCCGCCTTAGCTTAAACTTCATAAAGTTTAAATTAATTTCTATTATTTTTCACTCTCGTATTTTCCTTGTATTTTCGCAACACATCAGACTTTTATGATATTACAGTACATTCTCCTGCCGTTCTCGACAGAGTAAAGTAATAAAAATTGCCTTAAATGACTCGAGATTCTGGCAAATGGGTGCAATATCTCAGACGTTGCTCTTAATGCTAAGCCTTATGGCAAAGGGAATAAGGGTCACAGTTCAATGGTTTGTCGACTGTTTTGGAATGAATTTGCCGGCGTTGAAACCTCTTGTATCGTTTTTATCTAATGGTCGAGGCGTTGTATGAGAGTCTCCTCTATGGATGGAATGTCTTTTATGCAGTAAATCATCCTGATTTTTTTATATTGGAGGAAAATATTAAATAGGTACTGACTTTTAGAATAGAATAGAAAACTTTTATTTCAGACAGGAGTCCATAGGGTTAGTAACAATTTTACTTAACTTCTAGTGTTAGTAGGTTACAGACACAGATGTACACACAATTAAAATCAGCGTGGAGCTGCATCCACCTCCGCAACATCGGGGAATCCCACCGATCTGCGAACACACTTACTTAGTATCTTGAGTTATTTTGAATGAGAGACTAAATGGTTAAATGGTTGTACTAATAGAAAGATTTTGTGTCTCACTGAATCACGTAACAATTTGGCACGCCAATAGGAAATTTGGTTAACCCTGTAACCATTCTGCACAAAGGGTATCGTGTTACCCAATTAGAGTTGTGGAGGACAGATACCTAGTCGTTGCATGTAAAATACTGGTATTTAGCTGCATCCGGTTAGAATGGAAGCCGAAGACAACATATTTGGGAACGGCAAGGCAAATGATGATGACTTTTTAACCCTATAAAAGACACACTTTTGGATACACGTTGTGGTGGATCACATATTCATCCATAAAAAGGAATTGGAGAACAATTGCAACCTGTCCTGTTGAAACCACGTCATGTCGTTGGTGTCCAACCAACGACATGACGTGGTTTCAACAGGACGATGCTACGTGCCACACAGCTCATGCCACATTTGACCTTCTGCTCGAGCGATTTGAGAGCATGGTGATCTCACGTGGAGGTGATGTGAACTAGCCACCGAGATCGTGCGATTTGAGCCCGTTAGACTTGGTCCCATACAAAGGTAAGGCGTACGATTTGCCGAAGCCAACTCGCGGAGGCCCCTTAAATAATTTTAAAGAATTATTATTCGCTACATAACCATCGGTGACGCAATGGCCTATGTTTCACAATTAAACTTATTGATTGATTGAATGTATTGTAGTTACATCGTGCCCTTCCTTATAGACTTACCGTGACAAATGGCATTACCTGTTTTTGCTTAAGGTTCTGAAAATAATCAGAAAAGCTTAAGATCAACTAAGGTTTACAGTAAGTTAAACAAAATAACAAAATCCTCACATAAAGCTGCTTCAATAAACCTGGAAAATGTATTCTTAACTTATTGAAAATTCCATATTCGAAATAATCTAAGCGAGCTGGGGGTATTGTTTTCACATTAAAAGATGCCTCCGGAATTTATCTTAAATATCTGAGATGAGTTTAAGCTTGAATGTTATACTTACTGTTTTGTTTTTCTTTCTTTTTTTGGTAGCTGTATTGTGTTTATTCACACTCTTTCTTTCCAATCTGTTTTTAGAAGTGAGGACTTTTAAATGGCTGTCAGTCTCACATACTACTTTTATTCTGTTTGTTTTAACTGTAAGTCATCCATAGTCAATAAATAAAAAATAAAAAAATGAGTTAAGTTCAGTTCAGTCATGAGTTTTAATTTGAGTGTAAATTGTATAAAAGCGATCAATATTGTTATTATATAATATAATTCTCAATTGTATCATTGTGTTTTTTGTGAAGACTTTACAGGAGTCGGTTATTAGCCCAGTTAATAGATAATTATTTCAATTCATTTTTTGCTTAGTTTAGCTCTGACTTCAGAAACCTCCATCTGAAAGCCGGTCATTTAAAAGAAAAGATCCTTATCTTATATGCCAAACTCGCAAAAACCTATTTAAACTCCCTCAAAAAAATGAATGAAGCTGACAACGCATTCCTCAGCGTTTTTCTACTATACAGAAAGGCCGCTCCATAAGTTAAATTCTGGACGTTGAATGACCCATTTTTCACGGGCGCTGTCACATGAACAAGGCCAAAACGTCCCTAATAGCATTTATTGACTGACGGATGGGCATCGGAATTTATTAGGAAAGATAAGGGAAGCGTGGTCAGTGTACTGTGATTTACTCATACATAAACTCAACAAAACTATAAAACGCCTTGCTACAATCTTTACATACTCTTTTTGCCTGGTTTACGTTCATACATTTGGCCATACACGCACACAAGCTGGGAGTCCTATGCACCTGACCATCACCAAAAAGGTCACTATACTATTACTTCTGCAGCGTCCCCCTGTTGAGTTACTGTGAATTGGCTATTTATTTTCTTATAATCAACCGTCGAGATTAAGGTCGATAGGTACAGACACCAGCACATCAAGGTACTACAATCTGTCAAATTTCTTTAATAGATTTTCAACCTTATCATTAAAGCTTTGAGGTTCAAGGTTGATTGACAAAATTTGACAGTTTCGGGTAGCTTCACCTGTTTGCGTATGTACAATAATATGTTATTGTAATAGTATCGCCTACTATTATTATATATAGTATTTGGGAGGCGACAATCAAACAGCTAAACATAACAAATTCATTAACCTAAAGTTATCAATTTAGATGGCTAGCTAGTGGGTCATATACTCGTACACATAAATGTGGGTTACGCGCATTGTCCAAGATAGCCTGTGGCGATATACGAGTATGAATTGCAATCTACTGTTATGATTTTGATACATCATCATCATCGCCACTTCAGCCGAAAGATGTCCACTGCTGGGCATATGCCGCCCCCAAGCACCTCCTCTTCGACCGTTTCTGTGCTTCTTGTATCCAACGGGTTCCTGCGGCCTTCACAAGGTCGTCGGTCGGATTTAGATACATAACATCATTAATAGGTAACAACATAAGATAATTCTAAAGATCTATTTCTGATAGAATAACAACGAAAGAAAACATTGTAACATTGTAAATCATAGCAATAAACGTGTTTACTGATCTAAAAACAAGTAATGCTATCTGTCACGGCAACTCTATAAGGAAGGGTGTGATGTGAAAACAATGGCTTGTGTTACCTGATAGTAACTTAGAGGAACTGAATAATAATAGAAAGCAATTTGTTGATAAGGATAACAACACTCATAGTCGTTGACTCACTCAATGCCAACCACAACAACGCACGTTTGGTTTCACAGTGCCTCGATAGATGGCGCTGTTCATATGACGCGAAATCCTGAATCGCGGTGTTAAGATTCTCCGCGGCTGACCTACCCCCCTCGCGAACTCTAGTACGGTATCGCTTCTCGGCCTTTTGGCTAAGATCAAAGTGTAGTATCTGTTCTTTTCAGCTTAATATCTGAAAGTTCCCTCACTGAGGGACCAGTATATTAAACTGATTTTTGTAAGCTGACGGGATGTTCGGGGCTCGCTCCACTCCCGTCGCGAGTCGGCCCGGCATTGCAGTGCCGCCGGGATCGGCCCACTAAATACCTTGTAACAAAGTTCTTGGTGAGCTCGTGAGCTGCCCATCCCCGGGCAAATCGAACGGAAGTCCGGAATGAATGCCCTATTTCGGACTTCCGTAAGAATAACATGAAAGACTTGGGTATTAAAATATATAGCCCATTGTCCAAAAGTATTGTACTTTCAGAGTACACACCCAGTTCCTTCGTAGATTTTCGGGTTTGAAAAAATAATCTTGAAATTATGACCCTACGTAAGTACGTATGAAATTTTTTGATTAAATGTTGTCCCGTCGGGGGACCGGTCTAATTATTAGCCTAACGTTTTGTTAAAGTTTAAAATAGTAGCGGTCCCCCGACAGGACAATATTTAATCAAAAAATTTCATACGTACTTACGTAGGGTCATAATTTCAAGATTATTTTTTTCTTTTTATAGGGTTTCACGTACTCGGGGGTTTTTTAAATTTTTAATTTAAGTTTTTATTTCATGCTTTTTTCTGTTTTGGGACTCCTTATTATTTCTTTTCTTTTATTTCCTTGCGTTTTAAGATTCAGGTAATTTGGTATTTAATCAGGCTTTTGTAATTCGCCATTTTGTGGTGGTGGCCATCTTGGATTTGAAATTTGTCATAGTGTACAGTATTCTACTAGTCAAGCCCTTTCATTTGATACCCATATTCAGGGAGTTGTGAAAAAATAAATGTTATTTGCCATTTTGTGGTGGCGGCCATCTTGGATTTGAAATTTATCATAGTGTATAGTATTCTACTAGTCAAGCCCTTTCATTTGATACCCATATTGAGGGAGTTGTGAAAAAATATATAATCCGCCATTTTGTAGCGGCGGCCATCTTGGACCGATTTTTACCAAACATAGCTAAGAACACTCCTGACAAATTCATCTTTCAAACAAAAAAAACAAAATTAAAATCGGTTCATCCGTTCGGGAGCTACGATGCCACAGACAGACATACACACACACACGCACACACCCCCACACACCCCCACACACACACACAGACACGTCAAACTTATAACACCCCGTCGTTTTTGCGTCGGGGGTTAAAAATAGCTTTTTATTTCATTTTGTTGCTTGAGGAAATTCATGCGTTATCCTTTTCATGGTAGTGGGTAATTAAATAATAATAATATCCCTGGACATTTCACACAGCGCCATCTAGTCCCAAGCTAAGCAACCTAATGCTTGTGTTATGGTAACAAGATGGCTGATAAACTACTTATATACATTTTTTTTTTTTTTTTGTAAATACATAATTGATAAATGATTTTATTTTGTAAGTAGGTTTGTACAAACACTTTTACACGTCAATCATATTTTAAAACTAGATGAGGTCGGCGTTTCCTATCTGACTAGTCTGAGAAGAAAGGCCGAAACAAACTCAGACGTCACAGTCTCTTTTAAAGTCCAGACATAATCTTGGTCAGATCATATGAAGACCATGTAGGTCGATGTCTGAGATGGTCTTTTGAGGAAAGAACCACACAGATTGGGAGGACCTGTCCAGTCAGTGCACGCATATGTCAGAAATCGTGCAGCTCAACTCAAAACTTAAGGAGCTCAACGGTTCGACGAACAATACCTAAGAAAGGACATTTGGGTAGGCCACATTAATTACTCAAACTGCCAGACCATGACAAAAACTAACAGAACAGAGAGAACAATAAAAAATAAAATGACCCACATAGTCTTCACATTCACAAAAATTAAAATAATAGAATACTTTACAAAGTAAGCAAATGTCATAGTATATATCATATTCATTAATGTCAAAATGTATATAAAAAGATAAAACAACAACAAAACAAAATAAAAACATTCAATATGTAAAAAATTGAAGCAGCTTAATCCCAAGCCTTTTTGTCCTCGATATAAGCCTTAACGGTATAAAAGGCTTTCTGGCACAACTTACGTTTAATGAATGATTTGAATTTATTAAGGCTTAGATCTTGAACGGGGCCTGGAACTTTGTTGTAGAAGCGTATACATTGGCATCTGAACGAGCCACCTATTTTCTTGAGCCTTGTTGTAGGTACAACAATTTTGTGTTGGTTTCTAGTATTTATATCATGTATATCACTGTACTTTTTAAACAATTTTATATTTTTATGGGCATATAAAAGATTTTCATAAATATACTGAGAAGGCACAGTCATAACATTAATTTCTTTAAATTTTTCTCTGAGCGAGTGTCTCGGAGTCAATTTATAAATTGATCGAACAGCTCGCTTCTGTAAAACAAAGATAGTCTGAATATCAGCGGCATTTCCCCACAATAGAATACCGTACGACATTACCATAGATATCCGGAGATATGCCTTCAGGAGTCCTAGTGCCGCCGCTAATCTCCCACCCAAATACTTACAACATTAACAAATAGTGTACTTACGACACACACTTAAAATTTGAACACGCATACTAAGAAGAAAGCAGCTACACTAAGTCAATTCCTAACAGCACACATGCATAGAATGGGCGGGGCATTCACTTGTAAACATTTGCTATTCAATGCACACGCATGCAATTAGGGAGTCGAAAGCGATGGTCGATAATTTTTGTCGATATTTAATTATAGCACATTCTTGTATTATAATAACTTCGTTTAATTTTCTTTAAATAATTTCTTTTTTTTTATATAAATACCTATCCGAAAATATAGTTTATTTTTATTAAAATAAAATGGGAATAGTTTTTTAATATTGTATCACCGGTTAAATTGAACGCTTATTTAACACATTTGTAAAGAAATAAAATGTTAAACCCTCAGTATTAAAGATTTGACAAAATAGCGACGGACCGCGAATTTTCTAATTCAAATTTAAAACTTTGGCGTCTGCTCGGCCTTATGATTGACATGAATTGAGTGCTTGCGATTTAGTGATCAATACAAGAATATTGCGCAAAATATTTTTTTTATTTTCAAAAATTTTTTTTTTTTTTTTCAACGATGTTATATTAATTTGAGTTCTTACATTTCACGAGTAACTGTAAGTATTGAAATAACAATGTCTTAATTTGGTTCAAACAACATTAAATTAATAACTAATTTAACTCTTTTACTATACATGTAATACGAGAATATCCATTGTGTTCTGTAAAAAAATATTTAGCTGCAATAATACGCATATCGATAAAATCAGTCGCACGCACTCGATTGCACCTCTCTAAATTCAAAACGTTCGTTGCGTTCGGGAAGATTCGGGCTAGTTCGGGCTAGTTCGTGTCGCTCCGGACGAAAGTTAATAAAACATTTAAAAATTGATTTAAAATATAAAACACTGACTTAATTGGTTACTTACCGGTGGTAGGACACACCATTTGTTTTCAGGTTGATGGTATTTGATCTATTTTTACATATAATTACTGCACAACTCGGCATTTTGACTTTTTACGCATCAATAGTACACTGTACGGAGTTGCAAAGCGACTGAATGAAGCGTACAGCCGCCGTTCGAACATAAGAACAATTTTATAATATTGAGGCGCCACGTGCCACGCCCCCAAGGCATATCCCGTGATATCCGTGGACATTACACTATGAAAATAGCTAAAGTACACTAAACGGGCTGTCTCTATATCAGTTAAATTACGAATTTTTCTAACCGCGTATGCTGCGGAGCTTAGCTTTATATATATAAAGATAGAAAACCATACATATTATAGATAGAAAAACACCCAGACTCGGAACAAATACATGTAGGACTTACAAATATTTGTAAGGAAAGAATAATACGGTTAGTTATAATATATCCTTAATATTATATTATGAAATTTTGCAGTAATAATAGTCGTAGTAGGTAGGACTGTTTGTAGAACTGAAACAGCTTTCAAACACGAGTAGCGAATGTGACGATACGGTCTACACCAGCCGATCGATTCTGTAAAAATCTCACCGTGAAAAGTTAGGTGAAGTGAGCTTATAGTGAGCTGCCAATAATGTCAATTCCTAGCATTTAGTTTGTAATGACAGCTCACTCCACGCTCACTTCACCTAAATTTCACGGTGAGATGGTTACAGAATCGCACTGCAGTTGTTTCTATGTACGTAACTACATAGGTAGGTACTACGTCCGGACTCTGGACAGTCAACTCTGGTACCATCTTGTAGGCCATGCCGTGCTTGCATCAATGGCCATTCTTAAATATTCATGGTGTCGATGTGAAAAAGGAAGAATAGTAATGCCAAAGTCATAATATCTGTGCTCAGTCAGACTGAAGTCAATTGTGGCAGTTTTAGATCATGTAGAAAAAAAAAATGCAAGTTGGCTATTACATGTATGATGCCTCGATCGTGGGACTATGTGTAAAACCCGTAGCTGCACCTGATCCTCTAAGGCTGCATCTTTGAACAGAAAACAAAACTGCTAAATTTTCTTAGTAAAATTCTTATAGGTAGGTATTTAAGTTTTCATTCATTCATTCACTGACAAAAACGCCAAGCCTAAATTGCTGGGTCCAAAAGCGTGATAGTTTGCCCAAGGGTTCATTTTATTATTAATTAAGGTGAGCAGGAGCACTAAGGAAGGAATTTTGATTAATTTTTTATGAAAGTTCGTTCGTTTTTTTTCTGTTCTGTTTTTTTTTTTTTTGAAAGTTCCTCATTTTTACCGATACAAAAACTTATAATATGGGGCACACGCAAAGTATTCTAAATGAATTGGAAACCCGTCGAAAAAGGTCGAAAACCGTAGAAATAAATCTTCTAGATAGCACAATCAAATTGGCACTGACCGATCAGCCAAACAATAGTTGAATTGGAACGGTCATTTAGATTCTCTGGCTCTTATTGAATTTCTATTATCGCTGGGTTTTCACTCATTGGGTATTGGATGTGTCTGGAACTATTCTCTAGCCCCCTTATTACAAAACAAGGTTTTTCTTTCGATCAGGTTTAAACCACTGACCCAGTTATTGAATTAAGAACCCAGCTGTTATAGAAATGAAGTTCTTTATACAAAAATGACAGCTTAGTTCGGTGCTAAGTTGTCATTTTAGTATTAAGAACTTTGCCTAAATCAAAATAAAGTTCGAAATACAAGTACTGGCTCAATAGTTTAGGCTAGAACTAAAGTTAGGTTTCGTTTGGTAATAAGACGGTATGGGTTTTATTTTCAGAGATGATTATAGTTCACATAAAGTTTGTTTAGTTGTCGTGAATTTCAGTGCAGCGCAGTGTTAGGTTCACTGGAGTTGACTTCAATTTCAGTTTCAGTAATGAAAAGTTGTATCGTTGAAATTGTAGTGTTGTGACTGTTGAGATAACTTTAATGTCAAATCTTCATCTGCCTGGCGTTATTAATTTCAGCTTTTGCTAGAGTTCAACAAACTTACTAACTATAATTTTACTAGAACAATCATGAAATACGGGTAACCGTAGTAAAATGATGGTTAAATTGCAAATTATCTCATCTTCTAGAATGAAATTCGACAAACTATTGGACAACTTTTATTTTAATTTACAGTATAAACAATGATTTTAATTTCAAGCATCTTGAAATATGTAGAATATTTTCTCAAAAAGCAAAACGATTCGAAAACTGCTCACTAACACAAAATAAAACCGACAAGTCGATCATAAATAAAACGACAAATAAAATAAAATTACCCAGTACTCGCCAACATTTTGCTGAATTCTTTCCGTTGTAAGAACGCTGACAATTCAATCCTTTGTGATCCGGGCGAGTACTGGCATTAGCCGGTTGAATCGTAACTACCCGTTACAATATTCAAACGCTGAACATTGGGTTAGAGTAGCCGCTCATGAATTATTTAAGAGGAGAACGTCTGAGCCCAAAGGTTGGCGATTCCTTCTTTATGTGGGACTCTATGCTGTGTTAAATGTTTTGTAGTTGATTGACGGATATTTATAAGAACAATCGACGGTAAGCGGTCGTTGTTGACAAGTAATAAATTGAATTAAGTACCTAAATGGTCATCATCGTCCAAGATATACCAATATGAGGTAGAATATTACTTCCTATTACTGTGTAGTTATAGAAGAATCCCAAGGTTTGTGTCGGTCGTAAAAGAAAGAGAGAGGCTGGTTACCAAAAGCCTAATGTTAAACCTTATGTGAAGTGATTTTATTTGTAATTATCGTGGCTAAATGATAACAGATGCACAGTTCGATCGACGAGGTCCGTGGATGATCATCGATTACATATCGAGCCCCGTCCGTGCCTCGGAAAGTACTTTAAGCCGTTTATCCCGGCTGTCATTCGTAGATCTTTGACAGTCGTTACGGGTAATCACAAGCCTAAAAGTCTGACAACCAGCCTTGCCAAGGAGTATCGTGTTGCCCAGTAACTGGGTTGTGGAGGTCAGATAGACGAAGGTCTCTATGTAAAATAATGGTATTCAGCTGCATCTGATAAGGCCGGAAACCGATAACAAAGTTGGGAAAAGTCGCGGCACATTGACTTACGTTAAAATCTTATCACAGTTCATCACAACTCAGATAATCTTCTAGATTTCGGGTACAAAAACACGAATAAACATCATACTTTTACCAAGAAAACAACAACAAAGCGGTTGAACTATTTTATATCCATAAATAGAGAGCAAAATTGCTATCGTTTCCGCACATTACGTGGCTACGCGATCGCAAACTATTTTCCCGTAATTCCACAGAATGTATTTGATTCATCATAATTCGAAGAAACATGTGAACATTGTACGATTTCTAGCAATGCGTAATTAAGTTATAGTATAGTATATGTGGTCGCAAGTGCTTGTAAAAAATGATCTTTGAAAAAAAATACTATCTAGTTAAAATGTTGAAATAGTTAAACCTTGTTGTTCCGTATCGACAAGCGTAGTGTGAGACGCTCCCGAGCTAGGTGGACGGACGACCTAAAGAAGCTGGCTGGGACAGACAAGATCCGGAAGGCGGAGGACAGGATGTTGTGGCGCAGCCTGGGAGAGGCCTGTGTTCAACAGTGGACTTCAATAGGCTGAGTTGATTGAAAATGCTGATAGCTTAGTTATTTCTCGCGTAGGTTCTCTACAGTCTCCCCCAGGGATGTGCCCTATCAGGCTTTGCACAGACGGGGTATAAGATTGTTCTTTTGAGAGATAACGGTGCACCTTCCAAGTGCAGATGATGACCACCAGGGTGGTTTTAGGGAAGTAAAAATCCGTAATAACCCAAAGCCAGAACACCTTTTGAAGATTTCCTCCGAAATCAAGGAAAAAGGTACCTTCCCAAGAAGTAGCTACGCTTTTTTACATTTGGAAAAGAGACTGATAAGGGATGAGCGATTGGAAAATTGAAAACCATACTAGTTATTAAAGTGAAACTTTTATTACATCGTCTCAAACGTTTTCGTCTGTGTATTGCATGTCGCGTGACGGTCGGCCGCGGAGTAGGGATAAAGTGAATTATTCCGAAAGATTTTAGTTAAATGAAAAAAAAATTCACTTTTACCGTGGTTTCATAAAACCACACAATCCTTTTTTTTTCTTCTAATGTTACGAGACGAAATTACGAGTAGTTTTTCGCAGTTAATAAATTTATTACAATAATCATCGGAAAATTCATATTATAATATATGCCCGCATTTTCACAAATAACTAGTCTTGAAGCTACTACTTATTCTACTACGACATAGGTATTTACATATACTACAAATAGTAATGCGTACATAATGTAGAAATCCTCGTCTTAGAAATAACCGCGTAAGATCGAATAACAGAGATATGTTTTGAACTAGAATATCATGTATTTTCCTGCGAGGTTACCAGCGCGATACCATCATATTGTCAATATCTACGTTGTATGGAGATTGCGGCACGTGTCTTATGTTGTTTTGTGTACTTACTGCTAAACCCTGTCCATTAGGTAAACCGTTTTTTGACAGATGGAACTAGTGATTGCAGCAACACACAGTACATTGATTGATACACGTTCGGTATTATAATGTCTGTAAGAAGCCATAAATAAGATAATTCAATAAGATAAGGCAGTCTATATACTTATTTTACTACGCATTTTAAAATTAACTTTTACGTAACAGCTGACAGCTGACAGCTGTCAAAAAAGGTTAAACTAATGGACAGGTTATACCCTGTCCTAAGCCGTCCTGTCCTAACTTTAACGTTTTTTGAAATGTTTATGAATAAACCCATGCTTGATATAGCAAGCAGGGGTTTATTCATGAGCATTTCATAACAAAGAATAAAAACTATATTTATTTGGCAACAGATCGTAAAACGCAAAATACAAAAATATTTTTTCTTGAGCTATCGACTCGCAAAGAAGAAGATGTACTGACATGATCTCCTTCTTATCCTTTTACATAACACGATGGCTCCGTATCATTGATAGCTGTTTATAATAGGTATTTATAATTGGTTTTATAATAATTAATTATATTGTTATTATAATTTTAAATAGGTGTTTATAATTAATGTATGCAAAATATTCTAAAACAGTTTAAAGAGGACGGGGATTAGAATCAATTCTATTTTATTGTAATTTTTGACGTTCAAAAGTGCCTTTAATGTGCCTATTGGAAATAAATGCTTTGACAATGTACCTATTGTTTATTATTTCGTATAGGTGTCACCAAAGCCTGCCTCATCGAAGCTTTAGCAAAGATTCCTTCAAGGTAAAACTCGATAAACTCACGTAATATTAGTGAAGAGACCTTCTATAACTTATTGGAGCGTTATCCTTACGTGTGAAAGCAAATTCGCGGAAAATTGAAGCTCCCACAAACTTCTAACGACTCAGATGTTAAATGGAATTATTTACATACTCATCGAAGTTAAATGTGGGAATGTGTGTTACCTGCTTATGTGCCTTATAATTATGAGAAGTACGAGTGGATAGGTAACTAGATGTTGAGTACGGTGGAGTTTCTTGCCCATTTTTATACGAAACAACCTTTTTGGAAGGGGCGACTAGAATCATTTCTATTTTTCGTACTTTAATTTTTTGTAATCCAAAGGTTGTCATTAAAACATCGCTCTTAGCGATAAGACCGCCCACTGTGGCATCCTTTGTAAAAAAATGATGTCTGTAATTTATATGGTGTACTTACATAATAAAGATTACTGTCTCTCAAGATACAGGATTATACCTAGTTCGAGAGGCAGGGTTTACCATATTGTGTACAAAAAGTTTTTTAATTATAAAAAAAAATAAAAGTATTCTATTCTACTCTATTTTGACGTTCAAAAGTTCCTTTTATAAGCCTATTTGAAATAAATGATTTGACTATGACGAGGACATTTCGTGATTGTAGGGACTTTTTATAACTTAACACTACACACTTAACATCACTCCTGTGATTCCCGAAGACACACAAAAGACTTAAAAAAAAAACACTTTTTATGAATTCTCTTTCCGGGCTCCCCTGCGCAAGGTAAATAAGACTATTCGAAAATGATGGTAAGAAATTGAAAATCTAGTTTACATTCAGATCGACTAGAAAGTATCATTCTAACACTAGAATCAACACACAGTACACTCACTTCAATCTATATGTGTGCACATAAATACTAATATTATAAACGTGAAAGTTTGTATGGATGGATGGATGGATGTTTGTTACTCCTTTACGCAAAAACCAAAAAAAAATTGGCACACAGATGATTTAGTACCAGGATTAGTATAGAGGATACTTTTTATCCCGATACTTCCACGGGATCGAAACTTATGCGGGTGAAACCGCGGGGCGCACCTAGTAAATATACATGTCGGAGAAGGTATGTCTGTCTCTCTTTAATTACTGTGGGTGTACTATGGGTAGTATTGGTTATAGCACAATAGAAAAACGGTTTGCAGTTCAAATCAGATTACAATTTACGAACAAGTTAGCCACACTAGCGAATCGCACACTGTAGGTACTCAAGTTAACGATACGGTTTCTGAGCACATGTTGTTCGTACGATGTCCAATTTTTCGATGTTCCCGAGAGCTCTGCTCACACCGCTTTTGTAGCTGTTGCTCTCGTCTCCCCACGAACTCAGGCTAGACTCTGTCTAGCGCCACGAGATGACGCTAACGTTTCGAATAGTCAAACGAATGACTCCAACATACATATAAATAAATAAATTCTGCGCCAAAATTCCTCTCTCACCTCTATGACCTATATCCCAGGGGTGAGTGAAAAACGTCGCAAAAGCCATGCATGTGGCACGGTACGCCATTCTTTGCCACTCTTGCTAGCCGACATTTCTATTTCCTCGGTCCTCGTCATTATAACAAAGCGAACAAACAACTCAACATTTACGAGCATTCAAACTCAAGTGCAAATTGCTCCTACGTAATGGGCTTTTAAAACTTTCATATATGTAGTAATACTGAAAGTCTTCTTGTGCAACCGATCTAGTTCTACGGTGAAATCTGTACATCCATACGCAATCATAGATACACACACTCACTACACAACTTACTACAACTCACGTACACAACACACCTACACAGCACACTCACACCTACAGCTACCTTCTTCGATTCACCAACTTGGTCCTACTTTTCATGTACCTATTAGTTTTTTTTCCAACAAACATTGGCTTACATATACATGGTCAATACGCTGACTCATTTCAAAGGGACGCCCTGTCTCCTGTGACACAGTAATTTTTTAACTAGTACAGGTTACAGGTGATCTGTTCCATTGTATTTTTGTATTGTATTGTATTGCATAGTTTTGTTTACCAATAACTGGTGAGAAAATAACATGGAACACTGTTTTTGGAACAATCAAATAAATTTTTAATGATGCTCTGAATTTATTGCGAAAGAAGTCCAGAGATTCGCCAATATGAATTAAATGGGCCGGCAGTAGGTTTTAGGTGTTAAAACAGCGATAAAAGACCGACCATCATTGCAGGGAGGGTGTAATGGATCACCCCAGTGGTGAGTAAATGGATTAATCTCCACACGTGTGATGGATCATTGTATCTAAGAGGATTAGACTTGCTTACCCCCCCCCCCCCCCCTTGTGTACCCCATATGTGCATAATAACAGCTCTGATACTTAAAGCCTATATCGGACGCGATACTCGAGTGAATGTTTATTTTTGTTTCATTCCACGTTCACAAGACACCGACAAAATTACAAAGAAATTAATGTTTATTACTCTTTTCATTAAATTTTTCAATCATTTGGAGTACTTACAAGTGAATGATGCCGAGTGCCGAAATCCAATATCGTTGGATCGGTTCACTAGTTCGTTAAATTTTTCACTAAATTGATTGTTGCTGTGTTAAAACGTTCCACTACGAATGAAAGGCAAAAATGAACAAAAGTAAATGGAACATAAATATCAGCTTAAAATGTAAATACTAACCTTTATAAATAACAGTATTCCCGTTAGCTCACACCCACGTCCATGTAATTATCCCTTTTTCATTTAATAAAACCTTTTCATCAGATTTAATCCGTTCAGCAAAATATTGTAATTGACGTGAAATATCCTTTTAATCCATCGTGGCAGGGATCGTGGCGCGGATAGACGTGGGTGTTAAATTCGCACGTGAACATTATCAAAATTTTCCAGTGAAAGGGAGAGAGGATAACAATGTGGCGCGGTGTCGAATGTTCGCGTCGAGAGTTAACTAGGCTTAACGCGTTACACTGTTAAATAAATGCGTAGCTTTGTAAAAGTCTTAAATCTTCGAACTAGTGACTAATAATATATTACTTTGTATTCGTACATTGTTGTTGTACCTACTCGTGCATTGTTGTGACGTACTTACTACGTCACCTTCACGCAAACAGATGTGTTTTGGGATTGCAACGTACTGAATAAAGATAAAAACCTAATTTTAAGAGCGTTTACAGTCTGATCTCGGTCTCAATCTGTCAAAAAATACTTGTAATTTCCTAACATTTTGACAAGTTTTGGACATTTCTTTGTCGCCAAGATGAGACTGCGACTAGATTTTGAGCGTTTTGATTTTTGAATTACAAGAATTGGCCTTCAGCATACAAAATATTATAACAATAAGCGAATGAATGGAAATATAAATATATAGGTATAAAATGATTAATAGGATATAAAATAATTCTAACTTAATTACAAAGTAAATTGATAAAGTGCTCTTCCTCTCTCTACTTATTTAAAATGTGCTGTGCCCGACAGGGTCCATAATTGTTTCTATTATTTTTCTTTTACTAACCACCTGTAATTGTACATTATGGATTGCAATAAACGATTTGAGATTTGAAGGCCAATTCCCTTAATTAAAAACGTTTAAAATCTAGTCGATATCTCATATTAGCGACAATCAATGTCAAAAACTTATCAAAAATGTAGGGAAATTACTGGTATTTTTGACAGATTGAGACTGAGATCAGACTGTGAACGTTCTTAAAATTACGAGAATTGCCCGTCAGATGTGCGTTGCTGCAGATTCGTGAATATGCATAAGTAGTTTTGCTGCAGTCAATTAGAAAAGGTTTGGAAAGGAAAACTAGAGCAGTGGGTTACTTTGTGTAATTTTTATTTTATCAGCACTGCTCTTAAAACGTTGAAGGAAAACATCGTTAGGAAACCGGCATATCCTAGACCCAAAAATACGAAGACATAGGACATCTACCAACCAGCACTGGGCCCGCGTGGTGGATTACGGCCCACTCCCTCTCATATAGAGGAGGCCTGTGTACCAGCAGTGGGAACATTATAGGCTGATAATGTAATTCAGTTTATTCGATTCTAAAAATAAGAAAAAACATGTTGGTTGGTTCAACACGATTTTTCTTAGTTTATCTTTATCCCATTGCTACTTGTCTTGCACCTAAGTGAGATGTTCTTGACTGACAATGACTAATGGCTGTCAGTGACGTCTAAAAGAAACAAGTACTATTAGACAACTACTCTCTAAAAAAAACGATTCCCAGTAGTAACAAGAGAGTGCCTTTATCACCACGTATGTATCAAATAATGAGGTTACGTCTGACGCGGATTAAAAATTAATATTTTATTTTATTTGCTAATATAATACATACATATAATATCTATTTTATTATTTATTTATTTCTGTAACAGCCCGTGACATCACTGCGGGCCGTATAAGAATATCAGCGCTGTGACATTTATTTTTTAAATGTCGCAGCATCATGTTGATATAGGAGCCTTTTGGCCTCGTATAGGACGTTCTGTTTCATATTTCTTTTTGTTACTTTTTTTCTTTATATAATTTAGTTTTTTATTTAGTTTCGATTGTGATCTTCCTGTAGGTACGAGTCACAATAAATACTTTTTCTTTCTTTTTTATCACCTGTAAAACAAAACGTCAAAATTAACATGACAACCCCATTATAGTCTGCAATGAGTGACGTATCACGTTACGTGGCGTGAGTGACACGCTACGTGACGTAAGTGACACGTTACGGTGAGGGTAATTCAACGCGAGTGACACAATGGAGGCGTGCGTCGTATTTAATCGGTGCTAATAAGCGGACGTAAGGTCTGCAAAAACATGCAATTGTGTATCGACATAAAATCGGGCAACGATACAAAAGCTAGAGACTAAATGAGGATTCCTGAGGGAATTTGCGTTGTAGTAGCAAATCGTGTATAATCGAAAGACCAAACGTGATTCATTTTACACGATTCGTGAAAGCAAATAGTAATATTGAAAAGTAGTGCAGGACTGTGAAATCTGGATCATACCTAGCCTAGATCATACTGGTTACCCAATAGGCAACTGGGTTTAAGATACCCCTTGGTACGACTGGTTGTCAGACTTTTGGCCTTCTGACTACCCGTATCTACACTAATACACAGAATGGATTCATAAAGTAGTATAAACTTGATGACATACAGAACTCGTCGGGAATATTATGTAGATTGTAGGCGTCTACTATTGATTCTAGTTGTATGTGTACGGCAGAGTGGATCGTAATGAGGACATGCTGTATACTGAATGAAGTGTACGGAGTGCAAAAAAGAGGAAATTTAAATTAAATTTTACTTACTGACCTTTGCGTAGAAAATCGTCTCAGTTGATGTTATTCGGTAAGCCAAATACGATAATTTTGATGAAGCACAACGGTAAGGAATTTAGAAGCCTATGTTCAGTTGAGACGAGATTAAGAGCTGTGGTGGTCGCGACTTACGAGTTGTAGAACATAGGTCTGACCCCAGACAGAAGCTTTACTTTGTGTAAATTATTTCATCACAGCTGCTCTCAAAACGGTGAAGCAAAACATTGTGAGGAAACCGGCATGTCCTAGAATCAAAAATTCGGAGACATGTGACATCCACCATCCCGCACTGGGCCCGCACTCCCTCTTACCGAGAGGAGGCACGTGTCCCAGCAGTGGGAACATTATAGGCTACTTACGATGTTCAATTGTCCCTTCAGTAAGTGGAGGATGGTGGCGTTACCGGTCACATAAAATTACTAAGGGCCGATTTCACCAAAGTCAGATATCTTTTATCCGTGGAATAAAATCTTCGACGTCTGACAGTTCTAGTGTGGAAAAACTGTCAAAAATACAAAAGTATTCTCAGGTTATGACTTATTCTTGGTATAAAAGTTTGGCGCCCTTAGGGCTGATTTTTCCCATGCCAGATAACTTTATCAGAGGAATAATTTTGTTTGAAATTGAGTTTGAGTCAGCCCTAATTAATATAAAAAAATTAAACATTTTCTGTTGGTTGAAGTAAAATGCATAGTGGACTGTGGTGTGGATATCTTCCATTACTTCAGATGGCAAAATTGACCTTTTCTTTGGATGTTCATACTAATTCCAGTTAGGTATGTTGCGATTTGTTTGTAGAAATATAATGTGCTGATTCACTAAAGTGAGTTTGTCACGACCCTGTAATATAAGTGCTTTTCATACTTTTATCATACAGTACATAAAAGAACTCCGCTATCCTTACTTCGCTCATTTAAAAATAACCATGAATAAAAATAAAATGTTCATATCAAAACTTTTCTTCGGACCGTACTTAATCCGGGTTTTATTCAGTGGACAAGAGTGTAGTAGAACTCATTAGTGTGCCAAGTACAACACGATATCTCGGGCCTGAATAAATATACGGCTGGCAGGGTCCCGTAGTGAAATGATATGCAAACAGCAAGTCAAAGAAAATTTTATTATGAATTCTGTCCTAAATCTTTTTCCTCTACTGTCTAGTAACTAAAAATATATTTTCGGGGGCAGCGAGGTGGTAAGTCCCAAGACGAGTGGTTAGAGATCCAGAGAGATCCTCCTTACAATGCTCGCCGTGTCCAGCGATAATTTCGTGACACACTTACCTACAGTGACACTGTCATTCATTCTAACAGTTCAACAACATTTATTTAGTTATTTAAACAACAGTTAATTTAACAACGGTTAAGCAGAGGAGGTTGAGCGGCCCGAAGCTAAATAATAACAGCCGCATATGTCGATCGATCAGGTTAAGCTGTACTGGCCGCGGTTGGTCTGTGGATGGATCTTTACATACCGAGATCCCTCCGTGGCTCGAAAAGCTGTCATTCGCAGATCTTTGACAGTCGTTACGGGTAGTCGGAAGCCCGAAAGTGTGACAACCAGTCTTACTAAGGGGTATCGTATTACCCAGTAACTGAGTTGTGGAGATCAGGTAAGCAGTCGCTCCATGTAAAATACTAGTATTCAGCTATATCCGGTTAGATTGGAAGCCGAGCCCAACATAGTTGGGAAAATGATGATGTTGTTAAGCAGACGAATTTTTCAAGCATATGATGCAATGGATTAGCAATTTCCTTCAAAATCGTTCAGATTGTAATTCAAAATGTGTTAGGTGCTTACACAATTTGGGTATAGAACTTCTGTATCTTACACACTTGTGTACGTTAATATCTCCTGCGAATTCGGGCTAGTCCCCGTTGGGTTTGGCTGCCGTGACCGATTTTCGATCATTTCAATTCAATTATCTAACTGTGACTTCGAACCCACCTGTTTAGCGATAGCTCTTAGGGGTTGATGAAAGCTCTTTGCTATCAACCCATTTACTGAATAGACGTGAGATTATTATCAGGTGAGAATAAAATCCTTTTCATCGTCCGTTGGGTGTAATTAACGGCTATGGAATACGGTAAGAAAATTGCCCGGGAGTATCCCCTGTATTATCTATCCGATTCCCGGTAATGATTAACTAACTCAGAGCGAAATATAAAATATAATATCTTGTAAATGAAGAGTAATTAATGGTTTTGTGTTAATGAAAGCCTTGAAGAAAGGTTGGTAATATGAAATGGTTAACAAAAGAGAAGAATACAGCAGTGATGGCCCAGTGGTAACGGCCACGACTTGTGAGTTGTAGGTCGTAGGTTCGAACCCAGACGGGCGCTTTACTTTGTGTAAATTATTTCATCACCACTACTCTCAAAACGATGAAGGAAAACATCGTGAGGAAACCGACATGTCCTAGAACCAAAAATTCGATGACATGTGACATCTACCAACTACTAACCCGCACTGGGCCCGCGTGGTAGATTATAGCCCACTCCCTCTCGAACAGAGGAGGCCTGTGTCCCAGCAGTGGGAACAATATAGGCTGATTATGATGGTTAACAAAAGTAATATCGAACAACCCGAGCAGATGTTTCGACCGTATGACCCAATGATGTCTTTTATACATACGAGTAGATGGCCAACTTATTAGCAAACTATTCAGGTAATTTTTTTTACTTACGAACCTAATGATACTGAAACCCAAGCTTCAAAAAAAATGGCTCTGCAGTTTATATCCATTATTCTATGTGCAATATCGAGTATGTCAACTGGCGTATACCTTGGTGTGACAGCGGCACGGGTCGATCGAGTTACGCTTGCCGCAATCGGTCGGTGGATGACAATCCATGACATATCGAGACCCCGCCGTATCTCGGAAAGTACTGTCCGGCCCGCCGACTGTCATTCGTAGATCTTTGACAGTCGTTACGGGTAGTCAGAAAGCCCAAAAGTATGACATCCAGTCCTGTCGAGGGGTATCGTGTTACCCAACAGTGGGGTTGTATAAGTCAGATATGGCAGTCGCACCATGTAAAGTAAAAAAATGTATGTAAAGTAAAACTCAGCTGCATCCGATTAGCCGACCCTAACATAGTTGAAAAATGGCTAGGGAGATCGGTTGGAGACCTAAATGTGTGCATTAAACAAATAAGTAAAACTAAAGAAAACTAAACTTAAAACTAAATAAATAATCTGTTGCATAAATGCGGATCCCCCATTTCGTTGCTGTGCATTTTTTATACGCAACCGTTGACAGCGTTGACACAGTTTGCGGCGCAAACAAGTCGGAACGACATTTTTATATAAAATTGAAAATTATGAGCTTTTTTAACAACTGGCTTTAATGAATGTTTGTCTTATTTTATATGATGAGTAAGATATTAAGTCTTCCAAAGGTCGTAGAGCTGACGAGTAAAAAACCAAAAAAAAGCTGGAAAGCAAGCTAGTTGGACTGCGTCTTGAAGAGCATTCTGAGGGCATATCGTAATGTGGGGTGTGTGTGTGTGTGGGTGTTCGAAAGACTGCCTATGTCCAGCAGTATGGCAGCATGGCCTTATGAGTTTGAAGAGAAAACCTGTTCACTTTCCAGTGTCACGATATGTATATTTTGTCGTCCTAGTCTGTCCCCAACTGTGTTGGTTCAGGTCGACTTCCAAAAGTTTAATTCAGTACAGGATGATGATATATGATGATGAATGATATTATGATTTTGCACACTTTATTTTGTTTGAGTACTAGGTGACAGTTAGGAAGAAGGATAAAACAACGCCTAAACAGTGTTCCCAACCCAAAGGCTTTTTTTATTTTTATTTGGACTACTGGTTAGCAGGACAGCCTTTATGAAAGTAACTCCCGGGTATATTGCGACGATGGCTTGTATAATATTACATTAATAATAATATTGTCTTATTTTAATCAATGCACACATTTCATACATTGTCTGTACTATTATTTATTCTGTGCCTTAACATCGTTCCTGAACTCCGGTGCCCTACTGAGAGTATTCAAAACTTTTAAGCTCATCTTTGAATTTAAATGCTGCCCCGAGAAGTCAAAGTTTGTAAGTTGGTATAAGGTTAGCTAGGTAGAATTAAAAGTTGAGCGCAGTATCTCGAAACGAGGCATGGCCATGACTTTTTGAAGAAGAATTCCGTTATTTAATGCAAGAAGCACAAAACCGGTCGAAGACTCGAAGAGTCGAAGATATTAAAAATATATTATTTTCTCTTTCTTTGATATTTACCTACTGAATTTTTTGACATTTTTTTAATTTTATGACTGTAAACTTTAAAACTACCCATATTTGTATGTCTTACCATAGACAAAACATGACGCATTGTATATTTACCTTTAAGATCTGTATTTTTTTTTTTTTTTTTTTGTTATCTTTGTTTTACAAATAATAAATGATTGATTGACCCGGTGCTTGAGGGGATCTATGTCCAACAGTGGACGACTTACAGCTGAAATGGCGAATTCGTTTTTGGTCTTTTTCTACCATCGTTCCTACTCCAGTTGGCAAAAAGAGAGAGGACAGCTTCTAATGTCGTGACAATTAACTGCGTACTAAATGATGACGAATGAGCTGAATTATGATATGTTAGTATTAGAAAGAAAATACGTTTATACGCGAAAAACATGACGCAGAGAAAGAACACAAACACAAAAAAGAACAAGTTTGGGGAAAACGTGCGTCACATCCACGCAAAACGGCCATCGCTCAGCATAATGCTAGGACCCTATGCGAGACAGAGCTCCAGCGCTGGTTTTTAGCGGCAGCCGGCCGGTATGTGATGATAAAGACAGTCCGCATTTTGTTTCTAAGTTAGGAATATGATACCTACATATCAAGAGTGTGTAATAAATTATTACGATTACCATCTTAATATTCCCGCAAAAAACTCTGCATAGTGTAAAATGAACCTTGTCCATAAAACGAATAGAACTTCCATTGAGTAAACATGATTTTAATAAACTGTAATAGCGGAGAGCTGATAAGGAAGTTTCATATCTCCCATCTTTCTGCGACCACTGTCTGAAAACCACGTCCCATGACTCAAACTCAAACTCAAACTCAAACTCAAATCATTTATTTCAATTAAACCCTTTCAGGCACTTTTGAATTGTCAAAATTAAATTGTCGGTCAGTTAGTCAGAAAATTGAAGCTAGTTGCCCATTCCAAAACGTAGATCTCTGTGGAGAAGAACGGGCAAGAAACTCCACGGACACTCTTTTAAATCAAGATATTATTACAAAATCCTGGGTACATTATTTTTATTGCTTCTATATGTGAGAACAATGTAAAAAAACTAAACAATTTAAAATATAGAATTCAAAAATAAGCCCTGGCAGTTAAGAGATGACCAGTCTCAACCGACGGCGCCCGTTCACGAACATGACGCGTGGATCAGCACCATCCAGCTCAACCATTTCGTAGGGAACCGAATGATCCAACACACGCGCCACCACCAGTGAGACATTTAAGTGAGCATGATATATTCTTAACTGCCATGCTCTGTCAAGTCAACATCAAAATATCGTAAAAAAATTAAACGAATCCATGGTTCTTACATTTACAAAATTTAAAAAAATGCTTCTAAATTATACAAAACTATAGTTTGCAATTTATTTAAATATGAGAAAAAAGAAAAAATTACTACCAATCAGGAAGAGGTATATAATATTGAAGTATATTAAGAATTAAAACTTGAATGAATAAAGTATACATTAAGTTCGTAATGTCAAAAATATTAAAAAAAAAAACAAAAACAAAAAGGGGAAGCATCTCTTCCAAATATTGAAATTGCAATCAACTAGCGTACCCAAGTGCCTGTGGAGCAGGACCAGCATTAAGCCAAGCATTTTTATCAACGATATACTCATCCAATTTATAATATGCCTGTCTACATAGTGTGCGTTTAATGCATGTTTTAAATTTCTTCTCATTTAGTTGAAGAATATCGTGTGGTATTTTATTATAACATTTTACACAGTACCCCATAAAAGAAGTTTTTACTTTAGACAATCTGAAGCGCGGTTGATCTAGCTTGTTCCTATTCCTAGTGTTAAAATTATGCCTGTCACTTATCTTACTAAAAAGATGTAGATTTTTCCGAACGTACATAATGTTTTCGTATATATATTGACAAGGAACCGTCATGATGTTAATTTTTTTAAACAGTTCCCTTAGAGATTCGCGTCTGCTGAGATTGTAGATGGCTCTGATAGCCCTCTTTTGCAGGATGAAAATAGACTCAATATCTGCAGCCCGTCCCCACAGCAAAATACCGTAAGACATGATGCTATGGAAGTAACTAAAATAGACCAGTCTCGCGGTATCCACGTCTGTTAATTGACGGATTTTCCAAACAGCGTAAGCGGCTGAACTTAGCCGCCCTGCAAGTGATGTTAGGTGAGGACCCCACTGCAGCCTTGAGTCAAGCGTGATCCCCAAGAAAACCGTATTTTCGACGAATTCAAGTATCTCCCTATTCAATACAACGTGACATGCCATCCCTTATCTCACAACATTGCTTTAAACTTTATAATTATTATGCTTTTCCTTAGGTATACAGAATGGACCACTAACATCCACTTGTGAATTAGGGATCCCTTTGGTTAACTGATATAATATCGTCAAAAGTCTGACTTCTTCCTTTCTTTAGCAAAAGTCATTCCTTTACTTGCTTGCTAATGCTGCATTTTTTTCTTTTACTTTGAATTTTAATCTATTTCAATATTTTTTCTTTATTTCAATATTCTTTACGGTTTGTTATTTTTTCCATTCGCTTGAAGTATTCTTCAACGAAGTGTTTCAAGTATTCCTTTTAGCTTTTGACATAATTCTGACAATAAAAACATTTATTTGTAAACTATGTTCTATAATGCAGTTATCCATTTCAGAATGTTCCTAATAATGAAAGATTGCTCCCCGAACAATCCACAACACGTAGTTAATGAAGCGGTTCTAACACGGGCACGCGCGCACCAATAGTTGGGATACCAGATGTTGGACGATGGCATTTATTAGATTTCACCACTCCAGCAGAAGTTTAGACCTTGAAATAAGGAGTATGCATTTAAAGAAATAGGAAATGTTTTGCTGTAAACTCATATTTGAGACCGATGTGCATATAAAGTAATGATGGGAATCCCGCATGATTTTGATTAATGTCAAGATTTTTTTTTACACAAACCTCACTTCCGCAGAAGACATGAAAAAGTTTGTAAAGTCAGACTTGATGCTCACTTCAACTCTGACTTTTAACAAACTTTTTAGCACCCAAGAAAGATGAGGAAAAGTTTACTTGAAGATGGTCGCATGGGTAGCGGGATTGTCCGAAAGGGTTACCGCTGCCCTGGAACATAAAGGGCTAAGGACACACACGCACACACGGGTGGGTTTTAGTCAGTAAGAGTCTGACACTCCCTCCTGCTCCACCCGGAGCGGGAGGAGTCATTTGATGATTTCCCATCCTCAAAAAAAAAAAAAAAAAGATGGTCGCATTCACGTTCTTAGTTATAAAAAAGTTAGGCCAAACATTTACGCTTGACATCCGAATGGTCGTAGTAATTGCGTAATGAGGCGAAACGAAGGCCCTCACAATATTAAATTAAGTAAAGCCACAAAAATAGCTCACGAATCAGAAAATAAACCCGAAGCCTGCCAGGGTAGCGGGATTGTCCGAAAGGGTTACCGCTGCCCTGGAACATAAAGGGCTAAGGAAGGAACACGGGTGGGTTTTAGTCAGTAAGAGTCTGACACTCCCTCCTGCTCCACCCAGAGCGGGAGGAGTCATTTGATGATTTCCCATCCTCAAAAAAAAAAAAAAAAAAACTGTAAGTTAATAAGATACTAAAGTACCTTCAAACACGCGAAACCATTTTAAATTCCCTCAGAGAAATGAATGCTGACAACGCATTCGTCAGCGCTTTTTTTACAAGAGGGAAAGGCCGCGCTGTATTCTGTATTTTAAATTCTACACGTTGAATGGCCCATATTTCACGGGGGCCATCCATCACACGAACGAGGCGAAAATATCCCTAATAGACTGACGGATGGACATCAGAAATCATTAGGCTAGCTACAAATCTAAATCAAAAGCTATAAAAGAAACAGTCAAATCACAGCAGTGATTTGGCTGTTTCTTTTCTTGATGTGGTCGCCGTAGATTGAGTTTAGTTGAATCATGTTATGTTACAGTATCGCCTACTACATATCTTATTGGGTGGGGAAAATCAGACAGCTATATTAATTCATTTATTTTCAAAGTCCGTTCCATTACATTAAAAACATAACATTGATATAATAATCTGATTTTTGTAAGCTGACGGGATGTTCGGGGCTCGCTCCACTCCCGTCGCGGGTCGGCCCGGCATTGCAGTGCCGCCGGGATCGGCCCACATAATATCCTTAAACAAAGATGTCGAATTCTGGTAAGAAACGATGGAGTATTTCATTATTTCTCGTGACCTCCGTCCGTCCAGATTGTTTTAGATCGCGAAGAATAAAGATAGGACTTTGTTGATGCTTTTTAATTATTATAGCTTATTCTTTTTTGTAATTGTGTATTTTATTTATGGGCCTTAGGGCTGATTTTTCAATCATCTGATAACTTTATTCGAGGAATAATTTTGAAATTTTGACAGTTATACATACAAAAACTGTCAAACGTCAATTTTATTCCTCGAATAAAAGTTATCTGGCGATGGAAAAATCTGCCCTTAGTTGCTTAACAAAAAATTATTATAATGTATCCTTTTTTAAAAGCAAAGTCTAATTATAAATAGACTACTTACAGATAGTCCTAGATCAAAATTTTCAAGCCGAGATACTGAAATTGTATGTTTCCAATAATATTTTGTACAGCTATTATCTATAAATAAGTACTTCCTACTAATATTATAAATGCCAAAGTTTGTATAGATGGATGTTTGTTACTCTTTCACGCAAAAACTACTGAACAGATTTGGATGAAATTTGGCACACAGATGGTTTATAACCAGGATTTAACATATAGGATATCTTTTTATGCCGATATTCCCACGGGATCGAAACTTATGCGGGTGAAACCGAGGGGCGCAGCTAGTATAAATATTTAAGACAACACACAAGACTGACATATCAATGTCAGCCTTTGAAATATATACGTGTATATTCTCTTCAGGTTGTCTATCAAGACAGTAGACAGCGCTACGTCACGCCGCGCCACTGACGTGACACAATACACCTACAGGCGCGAGTAACTTGCTCTTTGTTGTTCATACAGAATAATGGACATGTTTGTGGTTACATACAATCATGTTTATTATTTATGTTGTATCAAAGGGTTGATTAAAACGTGTATTGTGTTATCAAATAAGATAGGTGTGTTTGTGAGCGTAAGGCCCGGCGCCCACTATCGGTGGGCATCGGTGCGGTTCGGTACAGCTCGGGCGCCTTACGGCGGCTTCGGGCGGCTTCGGGCGCCTGAGAGCTGCCTTGGCAGTCGTAAGCACACCTAAGGATGCCGTAGCTGATTTTGGGTAGCCTCAGAATAGTTCGGGCGCAGAAACATCGCAGAGCAGTCGTAACGTTACGTGAAAACAGTTGTGCGTGTGTATTTATAATGGTGGATTGGGACTTAGTTCTCATTGTTGATCTTGCTGAAGAAGAAGAGAAACTTGGAGCCTTAAGGCAAAGAAGAAGATTTTGGGTGAATAAGATCACTATAGTATCACGATGTTATGTCATACAGACATTCGTGAGCTTGCCCAAGATTAATCAACTTTTCTTCTGTCATCGTCAAATAAAACAAACTGATACGATACGATACGATAATGGAGGCGCGTGCGGTGATCGAAATGACTGTTCTGCGACGTGTCTGCCTCGGAAATGCCACCCGACCTACCCGAAGACAGCCTCGGCGTCCTTAGCCATGCTTACAGCTGCCGAGGCAGCCCGAAGTCGCCCGACGCAGCTCTCAGGCGCCCGAAGCCGCCCGAAGCCGCCGTCAGGCGCCCGAGCTGTACTGAGCCGCACCGATGCCCACCGATAGTGGGCGCCGGGCCTAAGTGGGCACTAAAGCATAATTTAAGCAAAATGGAAATAATTATAATAATAATAATAAGCCTGATATAGTGGTGGTGGATCGATCAAAGCGGCGTGCAATGATTGTTGACATAATAGTCCCGCATGATGAGAACCTCGTGAAAGCCGAAAAAGATAAACAAATCAAGTATCTTGACTTAGTTCGCGAGGTTGTCGACATGTGGGATGTGGACTCAGCGATCATTGTGCCAATAGTTGTGACAGGCAATGGGTTAACAACCTAGAGCCTCGACCAACACCTGAGGAGGATCTCGTTGGGCAGCTGGATCAAGGGCTTGATTCAGAAAGCGGTACTTCTGGACACGGCTCGCATTGTCAGGAGGTTCGTCTCTCTGGAGCCCTGACCGGTAGCTTGGACCCTGTTTCCAAAACCGGTGGGCTACTGTTTTTTTTTATATTTTTAATGTTTTTTTATCTGTTTGTTTACAAAAATATTGAAAAATGTAATTTATAAGTAATTAGATGAAATAAAGGAAATAATAATAAGTTTATTATTCTGCGATTCCTTGTTTTGATGAATATGTGTTCATTCAAATGTTCAAATGTTTCTACGTTATTTTTGACCCGTCAGACACAGGGACACACCCTATCTTTTATAGGGTTAAAAATCCATCGTCATTTATTTATCTTGACCTAAATATGTTGGGGTTAGATGCCAGTCTATCCGGATGCAGCTAAAAATTTGTATTTTACATGGAGCGACTGCCTATCTGACCTCCACATGCTAATTGGATAACACGACACCCCTTGGTAAGACTGGTTGTATGGTTAAAAAGTTATTGGTAAGACTGGTTATAGGGTTAAAATGTCATAATCAAAATAAATAGAGATCTCTAGTTATTGCCACCCATTGTGTTTTGAACCGACTTCTAAAATAGGAGGAGGTTCACAATTCGGATGTTTGTATTTTTTTTTCTTTTCTTTTTATGTTTGTTCCTGCTTAACTCCGTCGCTTGCCAACCGATTTGAAAAATTCTTTTTTTGTTGGAAAGAGTATACTTCCCAAATGGTCCCATAGAAATTTCATCAAAAACGGTTCAGCAGTTTGGTTTTTAAACCAAAATTACTGATAAAAATTACAACTAAAAAGTGAAAAATAAAAACTTTTTTGCAAAAAAATACAACCGACTTCCAAAAACGACACTACAAAGTGAAAAATAACTTTAATTTCGGAAGTCGGTGGCAAACAACGAAAATGCGAACCCAATGACACCGACTTCCGAAATTAAAGCTATTTTTCACTTTGTAAGTGTCGTTTTTGGAAGTCGGTTGTATTTTTTTGCAAAAAAGTTTTTTGTAGTGCTAAAATTTTTTTTTTTCTGGTCTACAAAAAAGTATTTATCAATAAATGAATATTATATTGCCAAATTGATACGTCTTTCAGTGAGACACAAAATCTTTCTATTAGTACAACCATATAACCATTTAGTTCCCCCATTCACTATAAAGTCAAGTTACTATGTAAAGTAAAAGTCAGAAACATTTTCCTCTCACATAAAAATATCAGAATGATTTATTACAAAAAAGACATTCCATAGAGGATACTTACCCTCTCATACAACGCTTCGAGGCTTAAACGCCGGCAAATTCAATCCAAAAAGGTAAACAAACTATGACCTTTATTTCCTGGGCCATAAGACCTAGGATTAAGAGCAATGTCTGAGAGATTGCAACCATTTATCAGAATCTCGAGTCATTTAAGGCTATTTTTATTGATTTGCTCTGTCGAGAATGGCGAGAGAATGTACTGTAGTATCATAAAAGTCTGATGTGTTGCGAAAGTACGAGGAAAATACGAGAGTGAAGAATAATAGAAATTAATTTAAACTTTATGAAGTTTAAGTTAAGGCGGGACTTTGAAGAAAAATGGCGGCGCTTAGGATATTGCAGAGCGACCTACTTAATGTACTTTACGTCAGAGCTTACACGTAAGTTTTTCAGTTACCTATTTGTAAAACCGTGATTTTAAATTCTATTGGTAATTTTAGTTTTCTTATATAGTTTTTTTATTTAATTATTGATGATATTTACATAATATAAGCTAACATTTAAAATAATGATATGTACATGTGAAAAAATAAGCAAAATGATCATAGGGCATCAAAAAATTCGTCCGCATCGCTGTCAACAAGAACAGTGCCCAAAAGGCTGGCAGCATTGCCACGTTGTATGGCGATACTAATTATTTGGCCAAGAAACAGGCCAGCCCTCTGGTCACGTGAGGAGTCGACTAACCGCTTGGCGATATCTCGAAAAACCAAGTGGGCACTCGGACCCCATGGCCCTAGTATTTCAACCCCAAACGGCTTGAACATATAACTCATCACATGTTGCACCCCACTCCAAAGGTCTGCCTAATTTTAGATGAATTTTGTGTTAAAAATTATTTATTAGAACGGTAATTTCAAAAGTAATTCGTTAGCAAAAGAATTAGTCGTTTGCAAAATACAGCCCCCAAAACGCCCTCCTGTAAACGTATCGCAACAGACACAGAAGATAAAGCTATTACTTAATAAAATTGAACGCATTTTGACAATAGCTATTAAATCGACCACGACTCAGATTCAGGATTCACCGTTAAAATTTTCGCCACACGAATAAATTCAGAAAATAATTATAACACAATAATTTCTTTTATAAAACTTAATTAAGTATTATATTATATTTATATCTCAGTATTTTCTTTAAGAAATAATATTTCCCGCCTCTCTTATTACTTCGCCTATAGGTACTCGATACATTTCTGTTCACTTCGCCGAATCCTGAAATACATTAATCAATTTATTTCAGATAAAATCAATCCATACAATTTCAAATTATAAATACAGAGAAATATATATAAAAAAAAAAAAACAGAAAAATAAATCATTACAATTATAGGTAGGTTGCCTGTATACCTGTTGTGTTAGTAAAATCTTATGTATGTGTGTATGT
Source organism: Apamea anceps (assembly GCA_951799955.1). NCBI lineage: Eukaryota > Metazoa > Arthropoda > Insecta > Lepidoptera > Noctuidae > Apamea > Apamea anceps. Next base: position 3,009,419 of record OX637504.1, on the reverse strand, counting down.
TGTATGTATGTGTGTATCTTATCTTATATATGTTAGTCAACCCCCATCACAATATGCATCCATTTGTTCTGGATAGGGCAATCCGCACGAGATACAACCATCTGCAGGATACTGTTAATGTAATGTAATGTTTTCCCCTAAATCCGTAATCCTACTGCCAATGCGAGCCAGTAGTGCTTGTCAGAGTCAATTAGTCGTAATGTCTGACTCGTTAATTTGTATTCAGATAAGTATTTAACTTTATCGATAGGTGACACACAATACACACACATACACAGTGACACACTCACAGTGAGTGTGACAGTGAGCCTAAAAGGGCTAACTAGCACACACGTTAGGCTTAGGAAAATGTTTTTAATTTTATTATTTAACTAGCAACCCGTTCCTGCTTCGAATGGGTGGAATGTAGTAAAGCCGCGAAAGTTAAGAAGTGTAATAGTTTTATTTAGCACAGAATAAAAGACACACAATACACCAGATACATATAAAAACAAATAAAAAGTGTAAAGTCCGATGTAAGAAATTAGCAGGAAAGTGTGCCACACGGCTACGCCAAAAAGGCCCAGTTCAGCAAAAATTGACGCTGGGTGACGGATGTAAATCAGTTTTATAACGCAATGAATGCAACATGTCAATACTTTGAGGTGTCTGTGCTATGTCGAAGTCAAAAATATTAATGTATAATACAGATAAACCTCCCGGAATAAATTCACTAAATGATGGTGAAAAATCAAAATCCAGTAAGTAGGTTAGAAGAACTAAGCGGTCACACAGAAAAAAACACGAAAATCGACTTTGTTTTATAATAGTACCAGCTGCGCCCCGCGGTTTTAACCGCACAAGTTTCGATCCCGTGGGAATACGAGATAAAAACTATCCTGTGTTAATCCAGGGTGTCAGCTACGTCCATACCAAATTTCATCAAAATTGGTCCAGGCGTTTGAGCGTGAAGAAGTGACAAACACACACACTCACTCACAAACTTTCGCCTTTATAATATTAGTGTGATAAAATTAAGTACCCTCTACCTCGCGTCGTATTTCTCATTATTGAGTAGTTGTTTATATTTTATTGAGATTTATTTATACAGCAAAATGAAAATAGAGTGTTACTATATGTAGGTCAGGCTAGGTACTAGCTAGACCCTTCAGGCGGTTACCAATTACAAAAGGACAATAGCCTATAATCCCCAATCTTTGACCAACGGACTGAAAAGCCAATGGGTTAACGCCATTCTTAGGAAACCTTATGAAGATATTCGTTTCATGCACTGTCGTTGGTCACACACCATCATAGATCTCTCCAATTGTACTAAACGGAGCCTGATCGTCACCTACTTTTAACCACAAGGTTACTTGAAAACCAATTCAGCCATTCACTTAGCAAAAATCAGAAATACTAATCTGATTCTATTCCTAACCTTCCATTAACTGCTATATCGGTCTCATTACTTATTCACGTCATACCCGCGGTACCGGTGAAGATTGAATATTGAATCGTTCAGGTCGCACGGGAATTGACGAACGATTTTATATCTCCTACCCTCAGATTAGAATATGAAATATTGATATTGATAGGCTACGGCCACATTGCCAAGATAACGAGAACTACACTGCGCTCTCTCTCTCGCACACCGATGGAAGTCTCGCCGTACAACAGAGAGCGCGCAAAGTGCAGTTCATATTATCGCGACAATGTAACAGTAGCAGTACAGATTATAATATCTTATTTTGAAGAAAGATCGTAATCTCTTTTGTCTCATGTATGATTTGGTAAAACAAAAACAGTTAGTTAGCTAGGTAGCGAGGCTGTCTGAACAGTACCTTTATTACAAAAGGATGGGTAGTTTGTGATAGAAAAGTTTACAAAATAGCATTACTTAGCTGTGAAAGGTTTAATTCAATAGCACAGATAACACAACAACTTTAATCATTCATCAATGATAGTAAGGGAGAGCAACTGTTTACAATTTCTATAAATTAACCATTGACATTGGTTTTGACATAAAATTACAATTTCATAAAAGGTGATTCCATAATGCTGCTTTATATAATTATATGTTGTTACTCATTAATGTCACAGAGATTACATCTTGAACATAAAAGAAACATAGTTTCCAAGCAACACATTGAGTAAAGACATTAAACAGAAAACACTTCAAAATTCGGATTCAAAACTTTCGTTAACTTCACCCCTTTTTTGTTTTCTAGACTCCAAAAACGGCAGCGTGCAAAGTCGCTGGTTCTTTGCAAGTTGCTCTGCATCATCAAATGTATGTGGCATGTCCTTTCTTGCTGTCTCAGGTAACCCAAGAGCGATCAAAGCACCCAATCCGGCAATAGAGCCCACTACCACTAAAGGCAGCCAGTAAATATAAACATTCAAGTACACAATGTATGGCGATAAAACTGTGGCTACGTATCCACAAATATGTACGATGGACACTCCTGATCCCCTAACGGATGTTGGCAAGATCTCAGCAGCCCACTGCACAGTTGCACTATACGACATATTAGCAGCGAATCTGGCGATCACTGCAAATATTACTGTTTGTATACCACTAGCAAATGATGTAAGTAAACAGAATATACAGCTTGTAGCCATCGTGATGATCATCAACCATCGTCTACCCAAGCTGTCCATAACAAAGGCTACAATGAGCATCGATGGGCACTCAGTAAACGACACCAATGAGAAAGACACGAAAAAGTCGAAGTCTAATTGACCTACACTCCTCACTAGTCCATCAAAAACGATAACACAGCACATGAATTCAATACACACTAGTATAAACATTTTTCTAATGACTGGCCTCTTTAGAATCTCTAAAACACCCTCAGATTCTTCTTCTTTCGCAATAATTGCTGATAGTTTAAATTGTTCGATGATTTCTGGTGGTATTTCCTTTTTATTAACCCGACCGATTACAAGAACTTTATTTACAGCTTCATCAATGCGACCCCTTGATAACAACCATCTTGGACTTTCTGGTAAGTAAAATGGTATTATTAAAGCTAAGGCTAGGGGTAAACTAGTGACTAGAGAAATAGTTTTCCAGTGGCCACAAACGAGCACCACCCAGGGCAGCACAGTGGCGAATAGAGAGTAAAATAAAGCAAAGGATAAGTTTGCTATTATAGTTCTGTAGTTAGGACCGACGTATTCTAAAATGAGAAGGTACGCCATAATCATACAATTATCGTAAGCCATACCCATAACGAATCTGGCAGCAGCAAACTGAGTCAAATTTTGAGCATAAGTACTTGCAAATCCACCAACACAGCCAACAAGATTGCTGATCACAGCAGATGGTACTCTCCCGAACCGATCAGCAACCCATCCAAAAATAAATCCTCCTAATATGGACCCAACGAAGAATATTGCTTGAGCCGTTGCTTGATAACTGTCCTTGTTGCAGACCCATCCCAACTCGCTTGAAATTGTAGGGTATGGTATTTCTGTTTTGTTGAATTCCCATCCATATTGACACGGAACTGTACTCCACGTCGGATCAGGCGTTTGTCCCGTTGCTAGCACGTCGGTCCAGTTGGCTTCGTACATCTTACATTGTGAGTATCCAAATCTTGCTTTCTCGTCTTTGGGCACTCCAAGATCCCTTCTTTGTATAGCAGTTAAGTTTTCTAACTCGGGGATTCTGCACCAGTGGTTGGGCGACACTTCAGTTATGAACATCTGGGAGAAGTACACGAAGGTACCAAAGGCGTAGAAGGGAAACGTAGAGAAGAACAGGAGCCATTGGTAACGTCCACATTCACCAGCGGCCGATATGAGGTCATCGTAAACTACGGTTTGTTTCGTTTGGTCCACCTTATTTTCCATATCTGCAACAGCCTTTTTTGCAGCCATTTTTGTTTACGTTTCCCTTGCTGCGTCGTCTTCCACAAACTTTGTTGAACTGCTTAAACAAATTTCGGTCGCGTCTTTTATTATGTCGGTGACATTATTTGCGAAGATAACATGCTAAACTTGTAACTGTGATTTTTCGAAAAAATATTGGCTTATCTTTCATGCGAGAGTAACTTAACATGATAATGGAGATTAGGTAAGTTACCATGTGATTAATACGATGTGGACTCATCTGGATATATTCCCTTTATATGGTTTCTGTATGAGTAAACTTATTTTTATTTAGAACTAGCTGCGCCCCGCGGTTTCTCCCGCATAAGTTTCGATCCCGTGGGAATATCGGGATAAAAAGTATCCTATGTTTTAGACATAGGATACTTTTTAAAATAAAAAGTATCCTATGTGTAAATGCAGAGTGTCAGCCGTCCGTCCAGCGTCCATACCAAATTTCATCAATTGGCCCAGCCGTTTGAGCATGAAGAAGTAACAAACACACACACTCACTCACAAACTTTAGCTTTTATAATATTAGTGTAATAATCATCCATCAGTCTAGGTGACGTTATCATAGTGGTACGGAAATAATCCTCGTGATTATTTGTTTTCAACTCTTCTGATTCTTCTTCCTTTAAAATGCATTCAATAGACATGATCGATTGATTGATGGATTGATCGATTTATTTATTTATTTGTAGATCAAACGAATATTTTTGGTTTATACGATTTTCTTCGTTCTTTTAATCTGATGATGATGATGATGATTTCATGTGATGTGTCCGACTGAAACACGAAGTTAAGAAAACGTTAGATAATTAAATGAAATTATTTTCTGAGAACCGTCGTTTATCGTTGACTTGTTACAAATAATTTGATTAAGGGCCGATTTTGCAATTATCAGATTTCTGTTATCCAAATAATAAAAGTACTTTGCCAGATTTTGTGTGAAAAACTGTAAACATTTCAAAATGACCATTAAAACATGAGCCGATACTGTTAGCTTTTGCGATTAGCTATTAAGTAATTTTTTAAATGAGAGATTCAACTCTTAACACCAGTAAGCTTATTATCTTACTTAGTGATGCTTTAACAAACAACTCAGCCCTGTTAGAAAACGCAATTTCTAAACCGTACTCAAACGGAATTTTGATATTGTGATCGAACGCATAATCGCTAAGATGCATGTGCTGTTGCCCTTAGAGCTTATATAAATCTTCTAGAATACAGACAAATCCCTAGTCCACTAAGAATCTAAATTACTTCTATTTATAAGTAAACACTTATTTTTTTACCCTAATAATAAGTCTTCGCTGTCTATCTATCTGTAAGCTTTCACGCTAAAACGGCTAAACGGATTTGGATGAAATTTGGCAGATAGGTAGACCATGACATGGAAAAGGCTTTTCATCTTGGATTGCAGGCGAAGTCGCGGGTAATAGCTAGTGAATAATATTTGTATACATACAGAACAGGAGAATTGTTGTAAGAATTCAACATGTTTAAAATATAAATATTTCAGAGAAATAAATATTATAAGAGCTCTCAAAATTATGCAACGATGACAGTATAGCCGGAATAATCTCTAGGCTTGATGTAGGTAGTAGCGATAAGTAGTAACGTTACAGATTACTTTGCAGTGATTGTGTAATCTTTTATCACACTGTATATTAAGACCTGTGCACATACAACATGCAATATTTTTTGAATATGTATGTCACGTCTCTGGGATTTTTTTACGATTATTTTCCGTTTACTTTGACGTCCGTTTATTTACTTTTATATATCTCAGAGTTATTGGCTGGCTGTAAAAGTAAATAAACTTTTATATATCTCAGAGTTATTGGCTGTCTTATTACTGTCATTATCAGACCAACAACTTTATGCACCTATAATAATGTCAGTCATTTTATTTGACCGTAAACGACGTCGTTCTTAGCATACTGTAGGCAGTATTGAACTTAGGGCTCCTAAACTCCCGGTGGCGCGTAGTCAAAATTATAGTATTTGGCTAACTGATCAACATAAACTGTGATGACTTACCCCATACTGACTTTTACTAGACTGTTATAGGAAGTAAGACTAACAAAACATCGAGACCCTCAGAAAGAAGGAATCGCCAACCTTTCAGGCGTTCTGCTCTTAAATAATTCATGAGCGGCTACTCTAACCCAATGTTCAGCGTCTGAATATTGTAACGGGTAGTTACGATTCAACCGGCTAATGCCTGTACTCGCCCGGATCACAAAGGATTGAATTGTCAGCGTTCTTACAACGGATAGAATTCAGCAAAATGTTGACGAGAACTGGGAAATTTTATTTCAATTTGAGGCCAAGTTTTCGATTAAATTTTGTGTGCAGAACTCTTGTGATTTAATGCTTCTGGACCCAGAAATTTAGGCTGTGCGTTTTCTGTAAGTTGGTGAATGAATGAATACAAGAATTTTATTCGATAGGTTTCTTTTATTTAGCGGTTATATTTCTGTTTACAGGTCGGTCATTGATGCAGCCTTAAAGAATCAGGTGCAGCGACGGGTTTCACATTCAGTTCCGCGACCGAAGCATCAGCTATCTACAGTTTAATAAGAAAGTTCATAATTCCTCGTAATTAATTTATCACAAGAGCTACTGCTGCACATGAGGTCCTGGGTCGATTCCCAAGAAGGACTACCATTTACTGGGTACGGCTAAGAGTATGTCATGCTCACTCTAATGTCTCGCTGGTGGTGGCGTGTGTGTTGGATCATTAAGTTCCCTTCAAAATGATTGAGCTGAATGGTGCTGATCCATACGTCATGTTCGTGAACGGGCGCCGTCAGTAGGGCCTGGTCATCTCTTAGCTGCCACGGCTTATTTTAATTTTTAATTTTTGAATTGTTTTTATGTTTTCTATAACGGACGCTTTTAACGTGCACGTCTTTCTACATCGTTCTCACATGATTAATTTCAACACGAATGATGTAATCAAATATTTTGTAACAATTTTATGATATAAAAGAGTGTCCATGGAGTTTCTTGCCCGTTCTTCTCTTTTCCACGCTTTGGAATGGGCAAATGGGCAGCTTCATCTTTCTGACTGACCGACCCTTTGACAATTCAAAAGTGCCTGTAATTGGTTTAGTTGAATTAAATGATTTGAGTTTGAGTTTGGACAAAGTGTTGTTGGATTTTTCCATCAGAAGTTTCTCAATAACAGCCCGGTGTCTGCATTTGTGGCGGGGTGATGGCATTAGGCTCGCCCTCTATTACACGGAACTTAAACATAACTGGTGAAATGCGGGCCTAATCCTTCGGGGATTTATTGGGGAGCTGGGATTTGTTTTCTTTACTATGTTGGGGTCGGTTTCCAGTATTACCGGATGCAGCTCACCAGCATTTGAGATCTTTTATTAATTTAAAAAATAGTACCTAATAGATGAAACACTGGAGTGTACTATTTATTCTGTGACTGGAGTGACGCAATCCACGATAAGTAATAAAATACTCCCTCCCCTGGTTCTCACCAGTTTTTCAGATCTTGTTTCAGGTTTAATGTGGGCCGATCCCGGCGGCACTGCAATGCCGGGCCGACCCGCGACGGGAGTGGAGCGAGCCCCGAACATTCCGTCAGCTTACAAAAATCAGTTTAATATACTGGTCCCTCAGTGAGGGAACTTTCAGATATTAAGCTGAAAAGAACAGATACTACACTTTGATCTTAGCCAAAAGGCCGAGAAGCGATACCGTACTAGAGTTCGCGAGGGGTGTAGGTCAGTCGCGGAGAACCTTAACACCGCGATTCAGGATTGCGCGTCATATGAACAGCGCCATCTATCGAGGCGCTGTGAAACCAAACGGCCGTTGGGGAGGTTAGAGTCATCCAATGGCTATGTGAGTTGTTACCACATAATTTAACTATTATAACAAAAGTAACCAAAAGCAGACTTAATTAATTTACGACCGATTTTTCAATCATCTGATAACTTTATTCGAGAAATAATTGAAATTTTGACAGTTATTTCATACAAAAACTGTCAAACGTCAATTTTATTCCTCGAATAAAAGTTATCTGGCAATGGAAAAATCAGCCCTTAGATTTCAAAATCAGACCGCTTCCAGTGGCATATAAAATTAAAATGCATGAACTTCCATCTCGTTATCAATAGTTTGTGTCCTAATTTCTTAAACTTTTTCTACAGAATCTTTCTAAACGGATTATTAATTTTGGCCTTTTCCACAATTTTTCTGCTATAGATTTATAATACAACACAGTAACCTGGAAGTCTTTAAAGAGACTCCGGACCCAGGTTGGCCGAAGGAAGGAAAATGTGTTCAGGTGGAGATTCATAGACGACTCCGCCATGAAGTGTAAATGTGGTGCTGTTCCACAAACGATGGAACACTTAATATCGTGTCCTGTGTGTCCCGACAGCTGCACGTTAAAGGAACTGATGGACGCTGGTGATGGCGCCAAACAAGTAGCTGAATTCTGGCCGAGTCCATTTAGATTGCTATCGACACGCTCTTTTTTTATTTAAAAAAAAAACAAACGCCTTCCATAAAAAACAGTACAAACTGAAAAATAACTTCAATTAATGTTATTTTTCAGTTTGTAATTTTCTTTTTTGGAAGTCGGTTGTTTTTTTTTTATAAAAAAAAAAAGAAGAATACAACAGTTACCTGCTACATATACACACAGACCTTCGCCTTGGCAATACTTTCTATTATTATGATTAGGTATTCGCTACGATACCATCGGTGACACAATGTATTCTAGTCACATCGCGCCTTCCATATACGTAGACATACCGTGACGGATGGCAGTACCAATATTTAGATCAGTAAACACGTGTTATGATTTACTAGTTTTTCGCCCGCGTGAAGGTCGGAAATTATCCCACAGAAACGTATTACCGGGATAAAAGTCTCCTATGTGTCCATGTTATAATAAACTATCGGTGTGCCAAATTTCATCCATCAATCCTATTAAAAACATAATACGAGGGTAACACTGATAGTTCTAAGAAAATCAAAAACTGAACAAACTAGCAAGTTATTAGTTTTATTATATCTTTTCAAAATAGTGTCCATTTACATCAATACATTGTAACGGCTAGGGCTTTGCAGGTAGGCTGTGCAGGCCGTTAACTGATAGGGTAGATAGAGAAACACTTGTTAAGTTTCATAGGTAGGTAGGTCGCGGGTAAGGACACACTGTCCTTCTGAGCACAAGTACATTGTAAGGTTGGAAAGTACCGTCCTTGGGCCTCCGGGATGCAGGCGCGGCCGCGGCGCGTCAGCAGGCCGCCGCCTGTGCGTGGTGCGGTGAGTGCGGTGAGTGAGCAACTTACTAATCATCAGTCAACTAATTGCCGTTGAGACCCTCACAACGCTACAACATCGTTGCATCCGATGGAACCACTGAGAAAAGCACTTTTCCCACTCGTCTTTAGGGGTCTCTTCGCCGGCATTTTGAAACGCAGCCACTGCATCCTCGGCGTCCATAAAACGTTTTCCTCGAAGTTTTTTCTTTTATTTTCGAGTTTTTTTAGTCGATTGTTTGTTTGGCGGTGTGCGGCGAGGCGTTGTCGTGGAAGGAGGATCCTACTGCGAAGTCGTTTCTCCCGAACTTTTTCCAAGACAATTGGCAAACAATTGTTAGTGTACCACTCTGCAGTAACTGTTTTTCAATCCTCTAAAACAATTGTTGCGTAATGACCTGTCCTTCCGAAGAACGAGGCGCAACATCTTTTTTCCCACGCTTCGACCTCTCTTCACTTTAGTTGGCAACTCCTCGGAAGGAAACACCCAGACAGCAGACTGTCTCTTAGTTTCAAGATCATAACAATAAATCCAGCTTTCGTCACGCGTAAGTATGTCGAACACAGCATTTGAGTCACCTCCGTTAAATCTTTGAACCATTTCACGACACCAATCAACCCGACGGAGCTTTTGGGCCTCTGTCAAATTATGAGGTATCCACCGGGCACAAAACTCTCTGACCGCTAAATGTGCATGGAAGATTTAGTGCACATGACTCATACCGATGCCTAAGCTTGTCCGAATCTGCTGATAAGTCACTCTTTTGTCAGTCTCGCCGCACAACACTGATGTTATCTTCAGTCGTCGCCGTAGAAGGCCGTCCCTCACGCAGATCATCGGTCAGATTAGTGCAACCACGTAGGTATACAGTGGCACGAGATGGGGCTTCATCGTGAAAGGCCGATCGAAGTCTATCATAACTTTCTTGTTGACTTAAATGACATCGAAAGTCATAAAAAATCATTGTACGAAAATTTTCTCGCGTTAAATTCATGCTGACGTGACGCAGACAATTTTCAATTTTCCGCCAAATCGTAAACAAATGACAAAAAAATAAAATACATACACAATAATATTGGCAAAGAATTCCATTTTCGAAATTTGAACTTATTTTTCCATTATATTGTTTACAAGTGACCAGCCCCCGCAATCTCGACATTCATAGCGATCGCTTTGCGACCGAATTCGGTCGCAAAGTCCTGTCACTTCATACATTTCACCTGTCAATTCGGAACTTTGCGACCGAATTCTGTCGTAAAGCGATTGCTATGAATGTCGAGACTGCTGGGGCAGTTCTAAAAACTGTCAGTGTCGCCCTCGTACTGCTTAGAAAGTCGGGTCATATTTCAATCATGGTTCGAAAGACACGTAGCGCCATCTAGCGTCCTAAAGCAATTGTGACCGACGAAAGTTATTGTTCTTTACCTCGGGAACAGTTTTTTTTTTATGGATGAAGGTCTCCTATGCCCTTTTCTATACCCCTGACAACATCATCATCATCATCTGCCTAGCCTTTTCCCAACTATGTTGGGGTCGATTTCCAGTCTAACCGGATGCAGCTGAATACCAGTATTTTACATGGAGCGACTGCCTATCTGACCTCCACAACCTAGTTACTGGGTAATACGATACCCCTTGGTAAAACTGGTTGTCAGACTTTCGGGCGTCTGACTACCCGTAACGACTGTCAAAGATCCACGAATGACAGCCGGGACCAACGTATGTATATGCAAAATTTCATGATGATCGGTTCAGTGGATTAGGCGTGAAAAGGTAACAAAGAAACAAACCAACTTACTTTCGCATTTAGGTATAATATTAGTTATTAGGATAAACACGTGTACTTCCTTACTATGTTTTCTTACATTTTTTGCTGTTATTGTGCTGACACTAAAGAGCTAGGATAATTTTGTTCCTTTAGAATAATCTTATCTTGTTGTAAATAAGGTTATGTGTCTCCGCATGATTGTGTACACCGTTACCTACTTTATAATTTATCTCGCGAGATTGTACACTGTCGATAAATTGTGTACTGTACTTTTGACGACGATACTTTTGACGTTCAAAAGTGCCTTTTATGTGCTTATTTGAAATAAATGCTTTGACTTTCATAGTTTTTTTACAAGTATTTCTATGACTGTACCATACTGCTTACAATATACCGTATTATTTTCTATCATTTATAATCTATCCCCATAATGTATCTTAAACCGTCAAATTGTAACCTGCACTTGCCGACAGGGTTCAAAATCTGTCCGATTCTATCACTAGTAAAATTATGAACCGTTCCTGATTTATCAGTCTTGGTGGTAGCCGAATTGATCGCAGTAACAAAACCGGGCACCCCGACCAAATGGGTTAGGTTAGAACTATGTAACTACCAACAGCGCGCGAGCCGAGAGAGCCAAGCGAGCAGTGCCGTGGCAGCGGCCGGCGTGTGTGCTAAACTTAAAAGTTGGTCGCAGTTACTTGGCTATGCAGTATTTGCGCAAGATGCGAGCCGTCGCATATAAGTTTGATACCAGTTCACAATTTGTATATACACTGTTAAATTTTGATCGTTTTAATCCTTTAAAGCGATCATTGTACTTATTATTATGAACAACTTTTACTATGGGACCAACCCTGAAATCGTGAAAAAAAACAATTGATCCATAGATTTATGTTCGCATAACTCGACATAATATATGGATCAACTGTTTTTTTTTAAACGATCAAAATTTAACGGTGTATACTAACGAAAAATAATGCGTTAAATTTATTGAACAATTGTGAAAAATTGTGAACTGCAACACACCATTTAAGGTTACGTACATATACGTTCACAATTTTTTTATAGCTTATAATCTCGCGAGATAGATTACAGACTACCGATGTACCTACGTATATTATACGGTGACATATCCAAATCATACCGTGGACTTCAATTTATATACCGTTACAGGCTAATTCGCGTAACCCATCCACTTTTTGTGTATCTACAATAACCCACCAGCAAGCCATCTAAGTTGTTATGTTTAGGCTGTGTAACTCTTACCAACCAAAAATATAGTAGGCGATACTGCTATAGTAACATTATTCAACCAACCTCAATTTACGGAGGTCCTATCAAGAAAATAAATAGCCAAATTCTAGCACACCGACCACTTACATAACTACAACGGCTTCCCTTATCTGTCCTCATAAATCCCGATGTCCATCCGTCAGTCAATAAACGCTAGGACATTTTCGCCTCGTTCGTGTGACAGCGCCCGTGAAATATGAACTATTCAACGTCCAGAATTTAAAATATGGCGTGGGCTTTACCTACCTATTGTAGAAAAATGCTGAGGAATGCGTGGTTAGCATTCATTTTTCTGAGGGAGATTATAAAGGTTTTCGCGTTTTAAACGACCGGTTTTCAGATGGAGGTTTCTGAACTCAGTGCTAAAGTAAACGAAAACGAATTTAAATAATAAATGACTAGGCTAATAACCGACTCCTGAAAACTCTTCACAAATAATATATAATTGAGATTTTTTAGTCTAGAATTACTCCATTAACAGCTTTTATACATTTAAAGCTTCATTAAAAACTCATGTCCCGAATAATCGCTAATTCTGCCCATAAAGACGGGTTGTAATTTAATTTCTCAACAGATTTTACTCCCATCTCTCATATCTCGGATATTTAAGATAAATTCCCGAGGCGGTCGTTAGATTCGCACTGAAGACTTAACGATGCTGATTATTCCATCGATCTTTTAATGTGAAAATAATACCCTTAGCTCACTTAGATTATTCCGTTTGGAATTGTGATTAAGCTGAGAATTCATTTTCCAGATCTTTGTAACAGCTTTAAAGATGTAAGGATTTTGTTATAATCCCTGTGGTTTCTGGACCATAGTGTCTTATTAAACTTTTCTGATTATTTGCTATTTCTGTGGCTTTACCATAGTATAAAGAGGGGAAGTAAGTTATCTTCATACAAACGCACTGCGCGCGGCTTGTATGTGTGCGCCAAAGTATCTATGCGTCGCCGCACGCACACTTAACAAAATCTCGACCCGTTTCATAGTGCGCCAGTCGGGGCTAACACCGCACGAGGTTCGCGCGTCACGGCTTTTCGGCACCGCTAAATAAATGAAAAATGTGTGATAATCGCAGGAGAACGTATTGCTGTGCGTTTTGTAATTCATCGATTCCAGAATTGTCTCTGTTCAGATTACCTATTGAACCGGAAAGGTAAGCAAACCACTTATTCTAGCATATAATTTTTACTTGATGATACCTACTTACTTATTTTTTGTTGTATTAGTTTTCTATCAAACAGAGGAAGTAGGTAGGCCTACTTTCCCACTAGAATGTATTAGGAACTTTTGATCTGTCAATTGATTTGCTTTGTTTACGTTTAGTCATGCCGATTTCTCAGTATTGTAGTTATAGTAACTAAGTACCTACTTACAGTTATAAAATCGTAATTAAAAATAAGTAAATGACTAATTGTGAATCAATTCGAGCAAAGTTCGAATCATAACAACAGAACAAAAATTTAAATATAGTCTAAGAGGCAGGCGTTAGTTTTTTTATGTTGTATTAGGATGTTTTTTTTTTTTGATAATATTTTAGTCACTTTATTCATTTTTTTATTATAGATACCTAATGTATATTAAATGTGCTTTCCATTTCAGACGCCTTCAGTGGCTGCGCTTAATTGACCGCGAGGTTTTGATAAATAAATCTCAAACCAAGCATTTTGTTTGTGAAGCTCACTGAATTAGTGTGAATGATCACTGAATTAGTTATACAGAGATGTGTTATCTTTGGCAAAGGCCGGGCTTTAAACTAATGAATTGGTGACAGTACTATCAGTCAGTATCAGTAACCTACCATTTACTCGTGCTCATCACCGCCCCGCGCCGCCCGTCTGCTGGCCCGTCGCTCTTTCTTTCATCGTGAAAGGTTTCATCATTGTTTAGGTAAAACCGACCTCACAAACCCTGGGTTCCCTATCCATTGGCATAAAATTTTAAGACCTAATATAATTTGGCATACTTTTGTTTGTCCTAATTATATTTTCGCATAAATTATTTACGCATAATTTTTTTACGCATAATTTCTCTAATCATAATAATGATTAAGCATAAAATTCTAACGCATACATTTTTTAAGCATAACTTTATTAAGCATAACAATAATAATAAGGCGTAGTCGACGGGTCCCCGCTTCGCGGGGCCCCTATTTCTGTTTGCAGGGTTTAAAGGAACCTAACACGAAGGGGATGGCGGGGGCTCGTTCGCTCGCTCCGCTCGCTCACTTGAGCCCCCGTCATCCCCTTCGAACCTAACCTGTCCGAGTCGGGGTGCCCCAATTCCCGAGCTCGCTTCGCTCGCTCTTGCATCCTAAGTTCTCATTGCCTTTTTACTAAATCGAAATGTGTTAACCTTGGGGCACCTCGACTCTTGGAAAAAGTGATTCAGAATCGAGTGAAAATAAATACGTAAAAATAACTCTTTGTTTCCGTTATTTCTATTAATTGTGTGCCTAAATATTATTATGCTAATAATCATTAGGCCTAGTAACGTTATGCGAATTAAATTTATGCCAAAACAAATTAGCCTTCAAGATCATTATGCCAACATAAACTGTATGCCAAAAAAAATATGGTAAAGTATTATTATGGCAAAACAAATTATGCCAAAGTATATTAGGAAAAAGAATATTATGCGAAAAGAAGGGATCCCCAAACTCTGTACCCAGACAATACAAGTAAAAAATACAACTTCCCGACCCTTGCCAATTTATAGGCACAGAATTAAAATTTAGCTAAAAGTGACAACCCTGAGACAGTAGGCAATTATATCGCGGATTGGGCCGGAGATAGCCTACTTCCCCTCTTTATACTATGGCTTAACTTAATGGAATATTTTAAGGACCTTCGATTCACCTCGTTATGCAATTACTACGACCATTCGGAAGCCAAACGTAAATGTTTGGGCTAACTTTTTTTATAAATAAGAACTTACTGAATGCGGCCATCTTCATGTTAACTTTCTTGGAAGCTTCAACTTCAAGCAATTCAACTTTTGACAAGCTTTTTCTTACTTTCTGCGAGAGTGAGTTTTGAGAAACAAATAACTTGAAATTCTCAGTAGGGCACCGGAGTTCACGATCGGGTCCAGTGTTCAATGTTAGAAACATGTGCATTGTTTCAATTACGACTGTCATATCTTTTATTAGTGTCCTCACATAAGCGGTCGTCGCGTGATTACGCGATTGTCGCGGTATACCAGCACTCAAATTGCGTAACACATTATTAATCAAAATCTGAATCATTTTGAAGGATATTGCTTATCCATTGCTTCGTATGTTCGAAAAATTTTACTGCTTAGCTACGTAAGTAACGCAATGAATGTTGTTGAACTGTCAAAATGAAAGCCATTCTTACTGATAGTGTATTACGCAATTACCGGTAGTCACTTTCATATACCCAGGCCCCTGTCCTGTTTACCACTCAGTTAATCCAATTACATTAAATTCTCTAGCTAGTGAAAGTCTTACCTACTGAGATAACAAGGCAAAATATTTTATTTGTCTGAATAGCAACTTGGGACGCTCACGGGTGGAGATGGGATTAGTTTTATTAGAAAAGAATAGAATGGAATACTCTTTATTGTACACCATACAAATTACAGAACATAAATACATAAAATTTTATAAACGGTGACACAATGTGCGGTCTTATCGCTAAGAGCTTTTAAAGACAACCTTTGGATGGATTAAAAATGAAGGGGAGACAAATATAGTAGTCTGTGGTGTACCATTTACACTATACTATTAATATAATACATAAAAAAATAATTCTTTCTCACCTAAATAAATATATAAATATAATAATAAACATGAAACAAGAGCAAAGAAAAATAATAATATAATGATGAAGATGTTTAAGGAAAAAGGAAGTACTTTATTAAGATTTTATTATCCGATAACAAGCTCTTAGGAAATGGAATTAGTTTTACAATACACTAATTAAATGGATTATCCTTTTGAGGGTTCCGTGCCCAAAGGGTGCCCAAGGGGTGGTGGTGTAAAAAACTATTACTGAAGGGCGGACATATAGTTACATCAGCGTTCCTTCCAGGTTCCTACCCTGACCTCTATCCGACTAAAGTTCTACTGGGATGCCTCGGATATAACTCGTTAGAGGTAAGGCGAGCAAAAGACCAGCTCACCATAGCCTGTAAGACGCTCCGTGGCACTATTGACGCGCCTGATCTACATGCTGTGCTGGCTTGCTTCTTTGTGCCAGACAACTACTGCCGCGGCAGAAAGCACAGCCTGTTTGCTGTACCTCCACGTCGCACACTAGCGCGTGCTAAGTCCCCAGTACCACGTACTCTGGCCGCACTTAATGATCTCTTGGACTCTAATCCAACAAACGATCTGTTTGCGGACGAATGGATGAAGATTTTGTCGGCATTTCAGAGGTACTGTGAGAGGGATTTATGAAAATGTTGTTAGCTTTTTAATTGATGATTTTATATTTTATCTTTTAGGTAAATGTATATACAAACTGTGTCTTTAATTTCTGTAATTGGGTTAAAACCGTTTTTATTAAATAAATAAATATATCATTAATTTGGTGGTTCATCTCGTCTCTCATCTTATATACCTAATAATAAAAAAACATCCACCTCTTGTAAACTCTCCAATGATTCCTGGAGTCCTGACGTTAACAACAAACCTCGTTGACCCTTCGCATGATTGATTTATGAATGAGTTTCGACTCATTGCCGTGAAGTCCTTGTTATTTATTGTACACTCCAGAATTTACCGGGAAATGCGATTTTATATTTTGTTATTGACAGATTCATCTTTTTACGTACGGCCCAAAGTTAATTGTTGATCATTTCAGCAGGTATTAGGTAAGTAAAAATTTTATGCTCTGTTCTGGAATAAGAAAAAAATATACAATTATTACATGGATAACTCACTAGGTAGTAAGGTACCCATATCAAAGTTTGAAGACGATACAGACCGTGTTTTAAGCTAAAAACAAGTCATGTTCCTTCTTCAACATGGCCTATTGGGGCGTACTACTGAGCATAGGTAACTATGTCCCCGGAACCCCGTAGTCTCCCCTCGTAACCGTTTTTAAGACCAGCTTATTTGTGGCTATCATACACGCCTGCTCCGCGTCCTTTGGAAGACTGAATATTTTTATATTATTTATCCATCATAATGAAACTGATCAATTTTCTCAACTTTTTGTGAGTGTACCAGAAACCATTACTAACTCAAAATGTGACTTAGTTGGAAAATGTCCTAGCTGGAAAATGACGTACATGGAATCTGACGTACATTACCGCTTTCATATTTAACACACACAAGCCTGTTGCTAAAAACCTTAAATATGATTTTCAATGGTCGTTTCGATACGTTTAAGCTCGACAAACTGTGTCAACGGTTTCGTATAAAAAATGCACAACCACGAAATGCCGCAGGTATGGCACCAATTTCTATAATTGATAATGCAAATAGAATAATTGATATCACCTGCAGAGCCATTTTATTTTAAGGCGTGGGTTTCAGTATCATTAGATTCGTAAGTAATAACAAAGCGACCATATCAATATTACCAATGACGGCCTGGCTGAAAATAAGTTACGTTTATATCGTCTAATCTAAACTCATATTATAAAGAGGTAAAAGTTTTTTTGTAAGTTGTACCTAATCTCTAATAGTGATGATACGAGGCACAATTCTCGTACAATCTCTCTACATCAATCTCGGCAATTTCCCTACATTTTGACAAGTTTCTGCTTGTCAAAATGTAGGGAAATTAGAGGTATTTTTGACAGATGGAGACTGTGATCAGACTGTGAACGTTCTTAAAATTATGAGACTCACCCCTCAGATCTTGCACAAAAGATTCACCTCCTGACCAAAGTGCAGGGAAATCTACCGAATATGTTGCTACTCATCAGTTGTCTTTGTCCGACCCCAGCTTCCAGGTGAAACGGGGCGAAGCACGATCAAGATTGTTTAATGTTGACGCTGGAGTACTACAGCAATCATTTCATGACCCAGTGTAGTATAACATATTTACATATCAGCATCAGGAATTACTTATAAACATCGGGACCGATAAAATATGTGAGCGGTAAATTACTTACTTCGGAAAAATTTAAGGTACTAACCTGTTTTTGGTTCCACTGAATTCCATTCCAAAGCTATTTTTAATGTTTTTTGATTTTTTATTTGATTGACATTTGTTTATCGCCGAGATGAGATTGCGACTAGATTTTGAACGTTTTAAATTACGAGAATTGCCCCTCTGATTACAAGAATTATTGCTCAGATAGAAACCCTCCTCCCTACTCCCTCTGAGCGGGATGTTCACCCCTGAGCGGCCGTGCAGTGCGGACGCCTGCGTGTGTGTAGGCAACGATCGCGCTTAGTACGAAAGAACAAGTAATTATCTAATTATTATTGGATATGCAAGAAGAAACTAGCGAGTAATGGCATTCCATGTGGCATAGCATTTCTTATGTACTTGCCAAGGAACATTCCATAGGAATTGTGTAAAAGGATTGGCAACAGACATGAAAGCAGGTAGAACATGATTTTTTTGTAATAATTGTGGAGGAGGAGCAGGCAGTAGAGGGACAAGGTCTCGAAAAAATCCTAAAGGATATACAGAAAAAAGTCAATTCTCTTCGGGGATTTAAAAAACAACTAAATTCCATCATAACTAGAATGGCGGTCCTCTCGGAAAAAAGAACACGAAGAATCGAAAAAGAAGATTGCAAAATTCGTCGAAAGTGTCAATAATAAATCGACTGCCGCAACAAACACTATCGAGACTTCAAATCATGTAGGTACTTATCATGTAGGTACTTCAAAGGAGAGCAATTCAAAGCTGTAATTCGATGCAATAGATTTAGTACGAGTATTATGAATTTCAGTAAAATGATGTATGGAATAAATAGTAAATTTTATACAGTTTTTTTTTTCCTTGATAAATAGGTAAATATTTCATATAATTTTCTAAATATTTCACTTTCGATAGTGTTTTACGCGTATAATAGTCAGAATTTCATCGAAAGTGTTTAATTCGATAGTGTTCTTACACATGTGAGTATCGAATATGGTACTTTCGTTACTGTTCTAAGAAAGTGATTATTTACTAGCGGACCCGGCAGACGTCGTCCTGCCCGATTGAGTCATCATATACCGACAGCAGCGCCACCTACCGGGTCCAATTGTGTTTTCAAACCATCCAGGAACCCATTGAAATATACACACAAAATTGCATCCAATTTGGTGCAGTCGATCGGAAGTTATGCGCGTACATACATTTCAGTGATTCATTTTTGTTTATATATTATTAGAAAAAAAAAAAATGTGCTCTTTCGATGTCTTGCTTGGCACTCACTAGGTCTGTATTCTTCCGATTTAATAAACAAAAATGCATTTTTCATTCATTTAAAAAAAAAAATTAAAACAAATTATCATGTAACAAAAAACTTAAAATCGAATTATTTGAGACACGTTTGGTCCTATTCCAATTAAGTGCAATAAAGAAGTTCATTTCACTTAATTGGAATAAGACCAAACGTGCCTATATACTGACTTTTAAAAACTAATCACAGCCCATTGGGTCTATTAAAATCAATGAGATCAGTAAAAATAATATAACTGCTTAACTTACATATAACAGTTAATGAAAACATACTAGATCTAAAGGAAATTTCAAATTGAGCACCTAAAAATAACAGACAAAAAATCTGTCTTAGTTAGCCTACAGATAAAGTGAGAAGTCAATCATATTTAAAAAAAACTAGATGAGGTCAGCGTTTCCTATCTGACTACTCCAAAATCAAACTCAAATAATTTAATTCAACTAAACCTACAGGCACTTTTGAATTGTCAAAGGGTCGGTCAGTCAGAAAGATGAAGCTAGTTGCCCATTCCAAAGCGTAGGTACCTATGGAGAAGAACGGGCAAGAAACTCCACGGATACTCTTTCAAATCATAAAATTGTTACAAAATATTTGATTACATAATTCGTGTTGAAATTAACCACGTGAAAACGATGTAGAAAGACGTGCACGTTAAAAGCGTCCGTTATAGAAAACATAAAAACAATTCAGAAATTAAAAATTAAAATAAGCCGTGGCAGCTAAGAGATGACCAGTCCCTACTGACGGCGCCCGTTCACAAACATAACGTATGGATCAGCACCATTCAGTTCAACCATTTTGGAGGGAACTTAATGATCCAACACACGCCACCACCGAGACATTAGAGTGAGCATGACATACTCACAGCCGCCAGGGCACATTCAAGTCAATGAAAGACCAGAGTATCCAGTAAATGGTAGCTTTATAGAAAGTACATAGTGCTCCAAGAAGAAAAGCCGTAACAAACCCACAGGTCACAGTCTATTTTAAAGTCCAGACATAATCTTGGTCAGATCATGTGAAAACCATGTAGAAATGTCTGAAATGGTCTTTTGCGGAAAGAACCACACAGATTGAGTGGACTTGTCCAGTCAGTGAACGCACTTGTCAGTAATCGTGCAGCTCAACTCAAACTTAAGGAGCTCAACCATTCGACGAACAATACCAAAGAAAGAGGACATTTGGGTAGGCCACATAAATTACTCAAACTGCCAGACCATGACAAAAACTGAAAGAACAAAGAGAAAAATATCGAAAAATAAATAATACTGCGCTGTCCACATCTCTGTGTCAATTTTCCTATCTCAGGTATGCTGGAAGAGATTTCATATGAAATAAGCATCACCTCTGTACCTATTTTTTCTGTTCTGTTTTTTCTTCTCTGTTTATATATGTCTGTACATAAATGTTTAAATAAATAAATAAAATGACCCACAGTCTTCACATTCACAATAATCAAAATAATAATTATAATACTTCACAAAGTAAGCAAAAAAAACAAAGGTATCTGTAGATAGCTAACTCTGATTTTTGTATGCTGATTAGATAACTAAGGACTTATCTAATCATCATCATCACTTTCTGTCAAACTCTTATTTTCTGTGCCAAGGTTCTTACAAAAATTATGATACGGTTTTGCTATCAGCCCTGCTTCACATCTGTTAAGGAAAAAAATAAAAAAAATTAAACAAACTTGGTATTTGGAATTATCAACAGGCAAAGGTAGGTAGTATTTAGTACACCCTATTCTATTCTATTTTTCTCTATGGCAATGTTGCCGATGTCGACAATTCTGCCAGTGTCAGATGTTATATAAGAAAACGTGTGGAGAAAACAAAAACAAAATGAAAAATAAAACGTAAAGTTCTAAATCCATTAATAAAACTTTGAATTTAATGTGAAACTTGTTGACGGGTATGAGTAGGTACATTGAAAACAAACAAATAAAAAAATATGGTCATATATGAATATAAATGATCACACAAAAATCATCATAATTTGATGTCATTGACACGAATAAAATACCTCAAAGCCTGAAAGAGCTTTGGGGAAGAATGTGTTAGTAGGGATGGAAAGTTAGTTGGGACAGGGATCTTTAATTTAGGGAGATGACTATATAAGTCATGGGCTGGGTTATTATTTGAGCAGTTAAAGAAGATGTGCTCCAAAGTACCTTCATCCAGCCCACATTCGCAGAGCGATGTATTTCTGACCCGGATTTTGAAGAGGAATACCGGGGAACAACAATGGCCTATGCGGAGACGGGAAATAGTAGAAATTACATTCTTTGATGCTTTTTTTAGAAAGGTTAAATCAAGGCTGTATTGCGTGATAAAAAGCACCTTTCTGCTTACAAGCTCTTTTTTGGAAGGCTCAGCAAATCGTAGCCCGGACATTTAAAGTGTTTAAGGTCAGCAGCTTGGGACGTAACAGCATCCTTAGCAAGAGCTTCCACATATTCGTTTCCTCTTATGTCACAATGACTTGGAATCCAAACCAAGTGAACGGTTTTGTAATTCTTGGCACAAGAGAAAAGAGACTTTTTAATTTGGAGAACAATTGGACTGTGCAGTTTACTCTTGAAAGTATTCTGCTCCAAAGCTTGCAAGCAACTGAGTGAGTCCGTAAAGATGACACCAAAATCTATGCTATGGGCTTCTATAAATACGCAAGCTTCTAATATGGCCACGCACTCACCCGTAAACATAGATGATTGCATAGGGCATTTGAATTTTAACACAATTTTGGAGTTTTGGTAGTATACCGCAGCACCAGTGCAACTTAAGTCTGATAATTTAGAGGCGTCCGTGAAAAATCTTTGAAAGTTATACCACCGCTCACCAACCGCCGCATTGAAAATAGGGTCAGCCGAAGGAGACTTTTTAGATATGCCAATATTGTAGAAAATATCAGGTTTAAAACATATAAATATAATAAAAATAAAATACAAAAACAAACAAATAAATATAAAACACATAAAAAACAAAACATATACAAAACAAACAAATATATTACACACAAAACAAAACAAAAAAACACAAAAAACAAAACAAAAAAAAAACATAAATAAAACACATAAAACATATAAATATAATATAATTTCATAATCAAAACTGTAAATAGAGAGTTTCGGAAACTGAATAACGGGGGAACCTAAATTTTGATAAAAACGGAAGGATTTTAAAAATAAAGGGGAAGTCCCTTTATTTTTAAAATCCTTCCGTTTTTATGGTTCCAATAATTGGAACTTCGACATGCAACATCCAAGTCATCCACTTTTTGGACAAGACGGTGGGAGGATTTGGTAATGACTCTAGTCCAAAATCTCGATGCTAGATCCTGTATCTATTTAAAAGTACTTGCCGGTGTCTGGTGGGGCGCTCATCCCTACTCCATCTTGCCTTCTCAGGGCCAACGGTGGTTCTGCGCACTCTACTTGCAACGCGTTAATTGGTGAGGACTTCATACAACACGATATGATCCGTAGGCACTTAGCCTGAATTCTGTCTAATCTTGCCAAAGCACCTTTATTGCAGGGAATTAAAAGGAAAGATCCGTAGTCCAGAACACTCCGAATTATTGTCTCTCTCAACCAAAGCACCTGCCATCTAATCTCTTCACCACCCTTGGTTGACTGGTAGAGAATGCCTAAGGCATTAAGTCCGCCTTTGTACCTTTTTGTGCGAAAAGTTTAAATAAATAAATAAATAATAATTAAGGCATTGTATACCAGTTTCATGGAGTAGGGATGAGCGCCCCACCAGACACCGACAAGTACTTTTAATACGGGTATAGTTCTCTCACATCTATTAACTAAATAATTTAGATGGTGTAAACCGCTCAATTTGGTATCTAAAAAACGCCTAAAAATTTTACTTTTGAAGAAACCGGTACACAGTGCCCTTGAATGCTTATTGAAATTTGTGGTATTAGCCTCCTGCGAGAAAACACAACTACATCACTTTTTGGGGCAGACAAATGAAATGAAAGAAAAATTTGAATGTGACCGCGTAAAGGTGGACGAATGACGAATCGTTCGGTGACGCGAAGGCAGGTGAAATGCGGGGTGCCGCAGGGCGCAGGACGCGGGCCTGTATGCTACCCTCATGCACGTAAACAGCTTGTGCGGCGTTTTACGCAACTGCTCGGCGTACATGTTCGCATGACCAGTGCGCGCTGCGCGCCGGCCGCGGTGCCGACCTCGCAGAAACTTGTCGACTCGTGCAGCACGACGTAGACCGAGTTGTTGAATGGGCGCACGACAACGGAATAATCCTAAACGCGGATAAAACAAAGCTAGTTATCATACGCTCACCATATTTACTACCACCTGGCGACCCACCTCCGATGTACGCACATGAGTTTACGTGCATTCATAACAACCGTGTTAACTGTAATTGCAAACCTATTGTATGTACAGACGCCAGCAGGTCAAGCTACCCGAAACTGTCAAATTTTTACAATCAACTTTCAACCTTAATGCTTTAGCGATAAAATTGAAAATCTATTAAAGAAATTTGACAGATTGTAGTAGCTTGATGTGCTGGCGTCTGTACGTGAAAAAGGTGTAACATTTATCTCGGAGTCAAAGTTGACGAGAACTTTTCGTGGTCAAACCATATTGAGTACTTATGTAATAAACTTAGAATTACTCGGTAAATGCTACCATCTGAGCTTTAAAGTACCAAATAATACTCTTAAGTGCCTTTATTTACAATTATTTGACCCCATAGTGAGTCCATATTAAGTTACGCCCTCGACTGCTACGGAGTTTCGGATTTACATTCAGAATTCGTAATTTAGAAAAATTAGAAGCACAACAAATTAGATTTTAAAAACCATTAGTCAGTAAGAAAACCAGGAACAAGTAGAAGATGATTATAAGTTATTTAAAATTTGGTAAATTCTTCCTATCAGCGTAAAACATAAAGGAAAATAATAAACCTTCCGAAAAACAAATTAACTTCCAGCGATCTGTGGTTGACTGTAATACTAACTAAGCTGTGTTAAAATAAATTAATTAACCGACAAAAAATGTTGTATTTAACAAACAAACATGAAGCTTATTCAAATTATAATTCTACGAAAAATATTCTATAGTTTCAAATAATAAACTAAATTTCCAAAAAAAATACTAATTTTCCGAAAAAAATACTAAGTTTCCGAAAATTTATAGTTTAGTGAAATTTGCAACGTAACACGCATATATCTTCTTTAAATCGAAAGAGCTAGGTTAGGTTAGATTAGAACTGTGACCACATAGCGCCCGAGCCGACCGAGCGAAGCGAGCGGTGCCGCGGCAGCGGCCGGCGAGTGCCAGAAACATATTTTTGAATTTAAAACCAAACCACACAGCCACAGCGCTACAGTTATAAAATGTATAAGATTGATTCTAAATTTATAATATAAAATAGGTAAGTTACGATAAAAATGATGACCTGTAGATTTCGGTAAAACGCAATTTAAGCTGGTGGAAAAATATAACGTCAGCAAATATTGTATTAATTTTTCGGAATTTTCAGCATTTTATTCGGTCGTTTCTTTATTTGTATTCGCTTACAAGTTGTCGAAAAGAGCAGTAAATTTCATATTTTGAGTATGCTCATATTTTAATTTTTTTTCGGAGTTTTTATTACTACCCAAACATAAATACTTACCTACTTCTGGTTAACAGTCATGGCGGCTGGGAGCGTTACTCGCTAGTTACCCATAACCATGCAACTAGGACAGTATCAGCAGGTAAATTTTATGTACCGAGAATAAGGAATTATTTTGGCGACCGGACACTTGATAAAAGAGTACCTTAACTTCTCAACCATTCGCCTGCTGATATAAGAACTCAGAAAATAAAAGGTAACTTTGCCAAATTACTTAAGCTGTTCTTTCTCAAGAGTTTCTAAGCCATGTTTGTTTATTTATTACCAACTTTGTAAGGTTATTAAGTGGAAATTAAGTGTCCGCATTTGAAAATCTGTTTTTTTTTTTTTGTACTGTTTGTTCCGTTCCCACAGACAAAACGAGAAAACGGTTTTGTGGGGCATAGTTTATAAGCAAGATTTTCGTAAACTTACCTGCGTCACCAGTCCTGACTCTCTTTACATTTTGGCTCCTGGCAGCATAACTACCAACGTAGTTTATAGGGAAGTGTTGTAAGGTATGATACCTTTGTACGTATTTGTACTCTTTTGTGCCTTGGAATGTATTCCTGCATTATTTTATCTATTTCCTTCAGTCACATCTTATGACTGAACGCAGCAGGATTCCCATATAACTCTCTTCACTTGCTTTGCTTGCAAAAAAAACTTATATTTTAATGCTATTTTAAAAGTTGTTTACATAAAATGCTATAGCGACACTGGCATCTTAGGTATTTTTGGTGCTGTAGAGCCTTCACGCAGACGACGTCGCGGGCAGCAGCTAGTATATATGTTACAGCCAAAGTAATTAATCTGGATATTATGTATATTATCTAGCCATTATTTATAATGTCTACTCAATTTAGATAAAGTGATAATTGACACGGAATTAATCACATTAACTAGCAATTTTATATAATATCTTCCAAGACTTGGATAATGTAATAAAACAAGTAGGTACTGTTAAGGTTTTTATTAAGAATTAAAATGACATTGCCATAGATAATAATTCTACATTAATTAACATTGTTATAATGTAATTAAACTTTCTAAAGTAAACTTAAAGCTTACTAGCCGTTAAAAACAACAAAAAAGAACAGAGATTAATACAAGTATTTGGTATCTATCGTTGAAGACTACAATAATAAAATATTTAAAATGAACTGACATTCATTAATTGAGTCACAAGTATTATTTATTGTTACAAGTAAGACTCAAGTGACATTTTGAGTTACACAAGAGGTTTGACTTTTAATATTAAGAATTAAAATAACATTGCCATAGATAATAATTCTACATTAAATCAAATTGTTTTAAAGTTATTTAACTTTAAAAAGTAGAAAAGCTCACTAGCCATTAAAAAAAATTAAAAAAGAACACAGAGATCAGTAAAAGTACCTATTTGGTATCTCTCTTTAAAGACTATAATAATAATAGTAGATTATGCACCGAGGGGCTAAAGTTGTGTCTTATGTCATGGGCGTCATATTGAATCTCGAGCGCAATGAAGGATTCGGGATTTAACTCACGAGCGAAGCGAGGGAGTTAATACAAGAATCCTGAATGCAGCGAGGGATTCAAGCTAGCCCAAGGCAAAGACACCTTTAGCCCAGAGGAGGATACTCTACTTTTTACACCTACTGTGAGAAAATAATAGCCATAGTACGAAAAACAAATAAATTAACTAATGTTACAGCCAATTACTATTACGGTATTACGGCGCGGTACGGTATTTGTTAGTATTAATGCCAGTTTTAATGTTATTCCATTCCTTTTAAAAAATGGTTCGTAGTTATCTAATTATTCTTACAATATTATGTCTTCGAAAACATGGCAACGATATGAAGAAGCAGTCGTTATGATTTTGTAGGAAATCGAGAATATCATCCACGCGTAGTAAGGGTATCGAGAATAGTTTTCCTCTTTCTGGCACCAAAGGGTGTTTGTTAGTACTATACTGCCAATTTAGCTGAGCATGTGAGATTCCAAATTCAAATCACATTATTGACCAGCGGGTCATAATGAAATCCAGTACAACATTATTGACCGGCTGTGCCCCGGGCCACTAATGACTCACTTTAGGTTAAGGTTGCTTGACATATAATTTGACATTTTGGAGCAGGTGGTGTGAAAAATATTTAAAATGAACTGACATGAATTAACTGGGTCATAACATTTTATTTATTCTTACAAGTAAGGCTCTTGTGACATTTTGAGTTACACATGAGGTTTGACTTTTTACATTTACACCTATTAGAAACGCATTCTCCAGTACAATTGCAGTGCTGAAATCCTTGGCCGCCAAGATGTGACTCTTTTTTTGCACATTCTCTGATGGTAACTTCATGTCGGGGAACGATATCAATTGTAATAAAAGTTTCTTTGCAGACAGTAAACTGATTTCTTGCGTAAAGTTGATTTAGAATCCCATGCTTGGTGCCTAACTTATACATTCCTTCTGTCTCCTGAGAAATTATAACAGCGATAATGTTTCTATCATCGGCTTTGGCACGGTCTACGTCAGGAATTTTTACTACTACGTTATCGCCTATATTAGCAGCAGGATATTTTTGCGAAGATAGAGTCAACATTTTATCTGCTTGTTTTTTCAGAGATTGTCCAACTAATTTTCTGATGTTTCCAATGTCTTCTTTCTTTTTATCAAGAGCAATTACTATTTCCTGGCCACTTTGCGTTATATTTGACGGATCTGTAGTATTTCCTTGGTTTTCGGTATCGTTATCAGGGTTTCCTGTCAGATTATCCGGAATCTCATTTTGCGAATCAGTGTTTGAAATTTTAGTATCATCATCTTCATTAATCACAGCGTCGGTTATATTGGGTTCGGTTTGTTCTCCTCATTCAACTGGTTTTCGTCTTCATTCAATATAGATTCTAGCTCTTCTTCTGTTGACAGTTCAACTAGCGCGTCTTTAGGAAGACTATTTAATCCAACTTTAGCTTTACAGCCAAACATTGCTTCGTAAGGGCTACGATTTATTCCTACGTGATACGCTCTGTTCTTCATAAATTGAATAAAGCGTAATCCTTCAGACCATTTCGTCGTCTTGTTAGATTCCAGCCAAGTACAAAGCATCTTCTCTATATCTTGGTTAGCTCTTTCAACAGACCCTTGTGATTGAGAATGTCGGGGTTTGCCATGTACGATTTTTAATTCCGGCCACATCGCACAGACTTCTTTGACCACTTTGTTAGCAAATTCTCTACCATTATCGCTTTGCAAAATACTAGGCGCTCCAAATGTAGTAAAAATGTCCAGTAAATGATACGCTACCTCCTCTGCTCGCTTACTTTTTAAAGACCGCAGCTGCACGAATTTTGTTAGGTGATCTTGATAGACCATGATGAATTTATAATCACCATCACTTTGTGATTGCATGTCTATGAGATCTATTTGGCACCTTGAATTAAGTTCGTTGCTGATAATCGGTTTTACAACAAGACCTTTTGACCTTTTTTGGCAAACTTTTCTTTTTCTGACAAGATTCGCACAGATTCAAATACACTGTGACGAGTTCAGCAGTTACATTTTTATATCTTAATTTTAACTCTTTCATCATTCTGACTCTACCGCCGTGTCCAATACTAATATGACAGTCGTGGATTATTTGAAAAGTTTCGTCTAAGTGAGCATAGTAAATAATGGGATCACCTTCGTTTTTCACCGGAATTATTAGTTTTTCTGATGCTCCAATTTTGACGACATCGTATCTTGATAGGCGCTGGTAATCTTCAGGTGTTTTCTTAATAACCTTGTTCTTTGATTCTTTAACTTTTGAAATTAAAGACAAATATTGATCACATGTAAACAACTGATTATTTTTTCCTTTACTTGCAATGAGTACAGTGATATTTTCATAGAAACGTTTTTTCATTTCATCTGCCATTATTAGACACTGATACGAATGTAAAAACTCGCGGAAATTGCGGCACGCGCGGCGCGACCTCTCATAACAAAACGATGACGACCACTGTTTGCGTCAGCTACAAGATGGCGGCGATCACGCGACGCGGCAGTGGGATGAAGAGCGGGAGGGGTAACAAGTCAGTTAGACCGTATTTATTACTTTGGCTAACTTTGACCCGCTATTATGAATAAAATCCGGATGAAGTGATTAATTTATCATATTGTCTAGTCAATTTTGTTATTATATATAATGACCAGTCATTATGTATAATATCTATTTAATCACTATGACTGTAACATATATATATACTCGTATAGCCGGGCTCGCCGGGTGCCACAGGTCATTATGTTTCTTCCACGCGGATGAAATCGCAGGCAGAAACTAGTTCGGAAATAAATTGAACATCGATAAAATACCTCTTCATTGGGTCATTCGTTCGAAGCATCTCTCGGGCTCGGGTTGTTCGATATTACTTTTGATAATATTTTGTATACTTTTGTTGACCGTTTTATATCACCAACTATTTTTCAAGGCTTTCATTCTCACAAATTAATTAATACTCTTCATGTAGCAGCTAGCAGGTATCTTTTATATTATTAAGTAGTTAATCATTATCGGCAATCAGAAAGATAATACACACTAGCTAGGGATAACGGTAGAAAATTACCGGGAGCATCCCCATGCTCCCGGTAATTTTCTACCGTTATCCCTAGCCGTTAATCACTCCCACGGGCCATGAAAAAGATTTTAATCTAACATCTATTCATGTCAGTAAATGTTTTGAAAGCGAAGGCTTTCGATAAAAAAAAAGGCGGCTAATCTCAACGGTGACTAGCCAAGTACGCAGTAGATATAGTGCACAAGTGTGTGAGATACAGAAGGCCTGGACATGGCATATAGAGGAGGTTCCTCTGGATCTCTAACCACTGTCAGCTTTAGGTCTTACCAACTGGCTTCGCATCCATACTATCCATAGCATAAGTATAACCATAATCAGCCAATAATGTTCCCACTGCTGGGACACAGGCCTTATATCGGTGACAGTACTTTTGATAAAAATCAAAAGTAACTCTATTCTTCTGTATGTTGGTCTTTTGTAACCTTTTTACACCTAAACCACTGAATCTATCGTCATGAAAATGGCAGACAGGTAGCCTGGTACTTGGAGAAGGAAATAGGCTTTTCATCCTGAATATTTGTATTAAATACAAAAATACGATCGGACAAGTTGCAGGCAACAGCTAGTTATCCGTACAACATATTTTTATCTTACTGGAAAGTAGAGAAAAACGTTTTAGTACGGAATTCATGATAACATTTTCTTTCACTAACTGTTTGCATATCATTTCACTACGGGACCCTGCCAGCCGTATATTTATTCAGGCCCGAGATATCGTGTTGATACTCGGCACACTAATGAGTTCTACTACACTTTTGTCCACTGAATAAAACCCGGATTAAGTACGGTTAACAGAAAAGTTTTGATATGATTTTTTTTATTTATTTTATTTATGGTTATTTTTAGAATGGACAAAGTAGTTAAAGGATTTTTAAAGTACTGTAAGAGTAGGCAGAGTACTCAAGAAGAATAAGAATACCACTTTTATCACAGAATCGTGACAAAATTACTTTGGATAGACAGCACATTATGTGAAATTACCTATTCCCCAAAATAGGTCTTTCGTAACGCACCTTAACATTTGTTAGTTTGATACACAAAGAAGATAAAATGCATTCAATATTGAACAAAAAATCAACGGGTCTATTCGCATATATATATTTTACTATTACTGACAAGTACAGTCAGCGCCAAAAATATCGGGACGAACAAAATGATCTCAACAACTAAGAAAATTAAACTTTATCTCAATTGAATAAAGTTCTTGTCAGAATGACAGTTGTCGTGTACTATCTTCATTCTGAAACATTCCTTGTGTCATTGAGTTAATATTTCATTTTCATAGTTGTTTAAATCATTTTGAACAGTCTGTTCGTTCGATATTATTGACGCTGGCTGTACTAAACATTAGATAACCATGTACTATCTAATTATGCAGTATTGTGTATGGATAAGCTACCACAGTCCACTGACGTGAGAGCTATGTTCACCACGTGTGACTTGCAGATATGTGAACCCAGCTGTTTTACACAAAGGTAAGTAAGGCAATATGTACTGTCACGAGCATAAGTATGTATACACTTGGCTTTATTCAAAAGCGATTTACTCCTTTATTTTTTAATGAAATTTTTATGTTGCTACGAATATAGGTATGTATTTTCTAAATCTGTAATGTGTCATAATTTCATCGTTGTTTCCGTCATTTCAGGTCAAAATCGCTGTTGAAAGTTTCCAAGTGTTGACATATTAGTGCTCGTGACTGTAAATAAAATTAAATAGTACATTTATTTCAGACATCAAAGGGTCACCTCTGCACAACCCTTCGGAAACAAGACGTGAGTGTTTTCATTTAATAGCGGCCACCCTCTAAACAAAAATAGTTTCAATTAAAGTTATTTAATTCTTCTTCCTTTTTTCGCTCCGTACACTTCATTCAGTATACAGCATGTCCTCATGTCCTCATTATGATCCACTCTGCCACACATCACACATACAACTAGAATCAATAGTAGACGCCTACAATCTACATAATATCCGCGACGAGTTCTGTATGTCATCAAGTTTATACTAATTTATGAATACATTCTGAATATTATTTTTTTTTTTTTTATTCAAACTCAGAGCAGAGGTAAATCGGCCTAGCCTTTTCCCCACTATGTTTGGGTCAGCTTTCAGTCAAAACAGATGCAGCTGAATACGCGGTCATGGTACATTTTATTTTGGGCATAGGCTTTATAAGCACAAATACCTTTGCCGAGTGACGCGACAGTTGCGCCTACCGCCATGTTTGAAAAAAAAGACTGTCTCTAACCGGCGTTTGAGTTCGATGTATCCCGTTCCCGTAGTTCGAACACGCAGTGTGCAAAAGTGCACAACAGCTGGTTTGTGTTTAACCGAAAATTCACTGCAAGGTGGTCAACTTGTTGTGGCCATCAGTAAAGTAAGACGCATAAAGGAGCAGCATCAACGTGACTATCGCAAATAGCATACCAAGGAATGACATGGACTGACTTTAAGAATCGAGCCAAGCAGCTCCGCAGCCGTCAGCCAAGCCTTTCGTGTGCTGCAAGTGAGGAAAATCAGGATATATCGCAGCCCGGTGCACGAGTAGTGGCAGCTAAGCTGATGGCGGACAACGTGCTGGAAGTTGTGAACGGCGAGTAGACGTCGCCGTACAGACACGTTAGAAAATAAAGGTAAGCAATATTGTTTTGTTTACGATTCTGGTGCTGAATGCTCGTTAGTAAAAGCGGTCAGTGGGTCATCTTAGGGGCGGAGTTTCAGGAGTTGGAGTATACGCTTAGGGGCACTATGAGCAGCAAAGAAAATAAAAATAAAAAAAAATTCAAAAAAAAAAAATTTTGGTAAGTACTTAGTAAATTTTTCGTTTTTTTTTTTTATTCTGAAATTTGAAATTTTTATTGCACTTTCGGGTTAACCTTGACCACAGAAACCATTTAGGATCTGAGAAGCATGGCCATACGACGCACCGTTTCCGAGTTAGGAGCTTTCTATTTTTTTTTTTTACAAAACACTATTTCCAAAATGGTAGCTCGGATGAGTTGTGCAGCCAAATTAAGTGGCAAACGTGTTAATAACATGTTACATTGATCAAACATGTGTATTCAGCGCAGGACGAATCATATCTAGCGTTGCGATTAGCGAGCAACAGCTTGAGATTTTATTTCTATGTTCTACCTGGCATTCACTTGCAAAGTAATATTATGATAGTACGTGTAATATTGAACCTAGGCTTTTCGATTAACATGTCTGTGACAGAGTTTTTGTTGCTTAAAGCTCTTGTAATAAATTCAGTTTTAAGCGGTCAACAACAAAAAGCTAGATTTGGTAGAACAAAGGCATCAATAACAAAATGTTTGGCGACGGTTGAAGATTTTGTGTTATTAGAAAACGAAGAGTGAAGTCAGATTATAAGACTAAGTTAGATCCGAAGTTCAGAGGTCCGTTTGAGGTAGCGGAAGTTTTGGCAGGTGATCGCTATACGTTAAAAGCTTTAAATTCTAACCGTACATGCTTATCGGGGTCGCGACTTCAATCCCCAGACAAATTCAGATTGGAATATGCTATTCGCAACAGTTGCTTTTGATACCAAGACTTTCGTGCTAGCGTACCATTCAAACAGTTTTTCGAAATAGCGTGCGTCGCTATAACGTCATTCGATATAACGGTTTTCAACACAATGTGTTTTCGAACTAGCGTACCACTCGTAAAGTTTTTCGAAATAGCGCGCGTCGCAATAACGTCATTCGAATCTGCCGATCGATTCTGTAAAAATCTCACCGTGAAAAGCTAGGTGAAGTGAGCTTATTAGAGTGAGCTGTCAATAGTGTCAATCCCTAGCATTAGTTGGAATGACAGCTCACTCCACGCTCACTTCACCTAACTTTTCACGGTGAGATGGTAACAGAATCGCACTGCTGCATATCATTCCCGTAAAGAAAGATGCCAGTCGGTCATGTACCAGTCGAAGTAGATAATGATCACAGTGGTGATGAGCAAGCCTAAGTTATGGTAAGCACGCGAGTAGGGTACTCTATAGGCCGTAGTAAAGTCGACCGTACCAGTAGTCAGTCGTAGCCCGGTAGAAATCGCGGTGTCTCTTGAGGCAACTCAAGTAGTCCGTGGGTGCGCGATGCGCGTTTGTCTCTGGCGGAGGTTGGGGTCTGGAGAGACCGTAGTGTGAGTCACACGGATCCATGCGCTGGATGTGTGAGAGCAATGCGATTGCTGGTCGGCCGGAGAGCCGTGGCGTTAGTGGTTTACTCGTGCGTGGTTTTCTTGTTATCTAAGGCTCTTAGTGATAAAAATGATTGTTAATGTGGATAACGATGTTACATGGCTCTGGTTGACGCCGCCGCCGCCGTCTGATTTACGCTATGATTAGATAGTCAAAATTTGTTTACATGGCTCTGGTTGATGATTTACGTTATGATTAGATAATCAAAGTTTGTTTACATTACTCTAAAAGCCTTCAACTCCAGGCGTGCGTATAAGTACCTACGCTCACGATCACATACAAACGATGCCTCTAAATATGTAGTGTTCCTAACGAGTTAAACGTAGAAGACGGTGAGGAGAGTTCCTCCATTGAGTAGTAGAGCACATACCATGGCTATTAGGTCACACTGTACGCACTTGTCTGTAGTCATAACTGCAACTCATTTGTGAGTTGTTCAGGGGGCGATGAGCAGCTGGTGGTGCAGCGGGGACCCGGGTCTCAAAGGAGACTATTGTTGTGTTGATCTTGTAATGACCTGTCTTGCCATATCCTGATCATGTCTTGAATGAGGAGTCGTAGACTCTATGTGATGTGTGTTGGTCGTATCACTTGAGGTGATGACGATATGGGTGACATGAGTGTTACGCAATTAGGGTGCAGACTGTGAACGTTCTTAAAATTACGAGAATTGCCCCCTTTTTTTTTTTGAGGATGGGAAATCATCAAATGACCCCTCCGGCTCTGGGTGAAGCGGAAGGGAGTGTCAGACTCTTACTGACTAAAACCCACCCTTGTTCCTTCCTTAGCCCTTTATGTTCCAGGGCAGCGGTAACCCTTTCGGTCGATCCCGCTACCCTGGCAGGCTTCGGCCCCGTCAATCGTGCTGACAGTGACCTATCCATCTCCGCCCGCAGGCCCGCGCCTACGGTGGCTGAGAGTCGTCAGGCAGCTGAGAATTTGCCCCTCTGATAGCTTTCATAAATCCAACCCGTCCAAATGTTTGGTGTTTCGTTTTTCACGCCAATTAGCTACTACAAAGCTAATAATAATAATAATAGTAACTTTATTTCCAATTTTACAATTTGCGGCAATAAGTTAATTCTATGAAATTAGAATTGCATAAATCACTGATTACTCCACTGGCACCCAAGCTTGTGTTATGGGTGCCAGGACTCTCTCTGTCTCTCTCTCTAATCCCCTCAGGAATCCTCGTTTAGCCACTAGCTTATTATATCAGCGCCCAATTCCATGTAAACAAGAATCTTTTGGCGCTCGAATGACGGTGAAAGGGGGGCACTGTTGGTAAACATTTGTGCTATTATTGTTTTGTGAAATGTATTGAAAAAACAAGATGGCGGCGTTAGTTCCGATTTTGGCCACTCGCCAAAAGAACCTTGTAGCGCTATATGTAGGTACACTCTAATAAATGTAATATTTTTTCCAGACCTTACGTCCGCTCATTAGCACCGACTAAATACAACGAGCGATGTGTGTCACTCGCGTTGAATTACCCTCCACGTAACGTTTCACCACAGACTTATATTGGCTAGACGACGCAAGTGTATGTACTTCGCGTGTAAAAAGGGAGTAAAATTGACTTCCTTCAGCGTCATTTCTAATCAGTCCGCGCTCGAACGTTCTTGATGCCAGACGTCAAACAAAAACTGAAAAATGCCAAATTGTGCGGTATTGAGCTGTAAAAACTACACAAAAAAAGTGGGACGAGATAATGGAAACATTTCCTTTCATCGGTAAGTCATTTTGTTATTAAATTATGTGTTATTTATTGCAAAATCAATTATTTTGTGTTCATTGTGGTCTTACAATGAACACTATGCAACAGAGTGTGTATCGAATAATTCATGATACATTGCCGTTTTTAGTTACATGGCAGTATGTAGGACTTGTCTGTTAAAACACGCAATGAAAATTAAAATGATCGATATTTTCACTTGTCGCTCAGCTTCGTGGTACAGTCGCTATTCTCATTTTTCTGTCAAATAAAGCAAATAGTGTTGTACACACAGTTTGTACAGTTGTTCTCGATTCTAATCGATTTTGGAAACAGGAATGATAATGTTTGCGTTGGTTATTTTGTGACATGTAATTTTTTTTTTACTGCAATGTTTCAATTTAGTGATTTTGTTTAGAATATTATTAATTATATTTACAGATTTCCAAGTGATCCTAAGTTAAATTATCACTGTTACCTTGCAAAAATCGATTAGTAGGTACTCGTTTCATTCTAAATGTAACAGGTCGGAAAAAGTGGACGTCTTGACGCTGATATTAGGATTATTTAATAGTTAATTCGTGTTACAGGACATTCACCAGCCGTCTACGTCAAATGAAGATACATCGTGTAACTTGAAGAGCGGCGAACTTACACAATAACATGCAAGCGGACGGGATGCGCGCACGCCACCTCTCGATCCAAAGAGTACTGGCGGACGAGCGAGGCGAAACGCGGATCGTTTTGAATCGTTTACTCGCGGACAGGGAGTTCCCATCACTAAATCGCTCATGTGACGTCACAGTAGGTAGAAAAATAATGGCACGCTTGGTTTCTATACAGAAGATGAGACTTGCGTTATCTAGCCAATATAAGTCTGTGCGTTTCACTCACGTCACGAAGCGTGTCACTTGCGTCACGTCACGTGATTACGTCTCTCAGTGCAGAATAAAATGGAATTGTCATGTTAATTTTGACGTTTGTTTTACAGGTGATAATAAAGGCACTCTCTTATTACTACTGGGAATCTTTTTTTCGTAGTACCTACCTACTGGTCTTGTTTCTTATTCTCAGTCATTAGTCGTTGTCGGTCAAGAAAATGTCACTTGTCCCACAAAGTTTTTACGAACATGTTTTTTCTTGTATCATCGAAAAAATTTGGCAAGCCTTTTTTGAGTTACTGCGTGGATGTCCCATGGGTAGGTACAGTCACGAGCATAAGTATATATACACAAAAGCGATTTACTCCTTTATTTTTTAATGAAATTTCATGTTGCTACGAACTTGGTACTTTCGTATCCATAGGTTTTTGCAATGAGTCGTATATCATTATTGTTTTCGATAATTCATGCAAAAATCACTATTGAAGGATTCCAAGTGTTGACATATTAGTATGACATACAAAGTACCTACTATTAGTAACTATTTCGAAGTCTTCAGACTTATACAAAACATCGCATTAGGTTAGGAAAATTTTGATAATGTTCACGTGCGAATTTAATACCCACGTCTATCCGCGCCACGATCCCTGCCACGATGGATTAAAAGGATATTTCACGTCAATTAAAATATTTTGCTGAACGGATTAATTCTTATGAAAATGTGTCAAGTGATAATTACATGAGCCTGGGTGTAGAAGGGAGAACCTGCGTTATAAAGGTTAGTAAGTATTTACATTTTAAGCTGATGTTTGACGCTTCATAAACTTTTTTCATTTTAGCCTTTCATACGAAGATAACCGTTTGAACACAACATTAATCAATTTATGAAAAATTAATTTATTAGTGAACCGATCCAACGATATTGGATTTCGGCACTCGGCATCTATCATTCGCACCCCGAATGATCGTAAATTGAAATGCAAGTGTAATGAACGTTCATTTATTTGTAAAATGGTCAGTGTCGTGTGAACGTGAAATTGAAACAATAAAAAAAACTAAAATAAAAATCGAGCAAAGCGTCTGATATCAGCTTAATGCACGGTCATCAAAGGCGATAAGTAACCAGGGTCAATGGATATAGTTGAAGTTTAGTAAGAAACTGATGGATGTTTTCGAATGAAATTTTATTGAATAATTAAATAAAACTGTGGCAATGCTGCCAGCCTTTTGGGCACTGTTCCTGTTGACAGCGATGCGGACGAATTTTTTGATGCCCTATGATTCTTTTTTTTTTTTTTACTTGTACATATGTATTATTATTTTAGACTTAATTTGATTCTTATGGTAGGTATTGGAAAAGAAAAAAATTAAACCGCCGAAAAAAGGTATAATTAAATTAAATTTCATTCGAAAACATCTACTGCTTTCTTACTAAACTTCAACTATATCCGACGGCCCTGGTTACTTATCTCTTTTGGTGACTGAACCAGAGTTGTTATTATGCACATAAGTGGGTACACAATATAATAAGCAAGTCTAATCCTCATGGATACAATGATCGGAAAGTACATAAAGCCGTTGGTCCTTCGCCTGTTTTCTCCCCGGTCGTGTCGAA
Organism: Apamea anceps; assembly: GCA_951799955.1. Lineage (NCBI taxonomy): Eukaryota > Metazoa > Arthropoda > Insecta > Lepidoptera > Noctuidae > Apamea > Apamea anceps. The sequence continues at coordinate 2,971,158 of OX637504.1, read as the reverse complement.
TTGTCGTCCCATCAGACTATGAAAGTAAAGGAACAGAGAGTGCACTTGTTTTTGCGCACACACTTATGCACTATAATATCTGCGTACCGGGCTAATCTCTTGCGATTGCCCACCGCGACCGAAATAGGTCGGGAGGCTACTCATTGTTATCTATTATTATGTTATAAATAAGTTGTCCCTACAACTGCGACATTCCATACGAAACCTTCAAATAAGCAATCTTAACATGTAGCTAGGTACTCGTACATCTCAAAGATACACATTAGCAGCTTGAGAATACGGAATTAAAAAAATCTTTATCAGACATGAAATCAAAACATGAAATAACGAAAAAAGCTTTCAAAATAGTAACAAGTGAGACACCCACCAAAAAGCATAAGATTAACAAAAATAAAACACCACACAAAAACAGCATCCAAGATTTATGCCAAAAACCATGGTATGATTCTTGTTCATCTCCGACTCAGAATACAGAACCTCCAAGAATGCAGAATAATAACATAGCACCACCCTATATATCTCTCCCCGAAAAGAACAAACTGTGTATCATAAACAGCAACAAAACTAAGGGAATATTACAAACGTGTATAGACACATTTAATGACATGCAACTATGCCACTACCTTACACCTAATAGTGGCATTGAACAACTTATTCACAATCTACAATCCAAATTATCAAATTACACCCTAAAAGATTGCTGTATTATACTTATAGGAGAGGAAGACTTTCGTACAACAAACAACTACTGTAATCTGGTTGCTTACATAAGGGAGGTTTTAACAAAAATAAATAACACCAACGTCATCTTATGTCTGCCCACATATAAAAACCATTACTACGCGGCGATGTATAATTGGAGAGTCGAAACTTTCAACAATTTGATATACATGGATAACCAAAGAAATAACTATGCTTGGCTCTTTGACTCTAATCTAAAATTATCATATGATATGTTCTCCTGGTACACTGGCCGTATTAATAACAAAGGAATGTTAAATATCTTCCAAAACTTGAAAATATTCATGAACGAACTTCCTAGTGAATGGACCGAGATAAATGTTACCTGTTCGGAGACACCGCCTATAGATATTGATGGAGCAAAAGTGACGAAAAGCAACTCTGAGTTTTTTCGACTATAGCAACTTAAAGATCCTTCATCAAAATATTGCTGGACTTTTAAATAAAACAGATCAACTTACTATCCACCTTCAAGAACTGTCTAGGAAACAAGGAGATATAGACGTTGTTTGTATTACTGAACACTTTATTATGCTTGGTCATGAAAAGCTGTTGAACCTTCCGAATTACAAATTGGCTGCATGTTATGCAAGACAATCAAAAAAACGTGGAGGATCTTGCATTCTTATCAAAGGTAATCTAGAATATAAACAACTGACGGACATCTCACACCAATCAAGACCAAACGCTTTCGAATGTTGTGGAATAGAACTAATTAAACAAAGATTGATTATTATATGTATTTATAGACCACCAAGACTGAATAACCTGACTGTATTTTATGAAAACTTTGACATAGTCTTGAAAACGGTATGTACAAAACCAAATAAAAAAATTATTGTATGCGGGGACTTCAACATAGATATCTTGAAAAGAAATAACGTTTCCAAAGACTTTGAACACTTTCTATTAGGGTACAATCTTAATCTAGAACTGCGACAACCAACTAGATTGTCCAGTAGCAGTTGCCTTGATAATTTTGCTTGTAGTTCTCAACTAAAATGTAAGTGTGAAATAATGGACTTTGCTTTATCCGATCACACTGCACAGATACTGGAAGTAAAAGTAATTAGAACCTGTAAAATCACTTCCTGGCGCATTAGGAGACGTGATCTGTCAACCGAAAATTTAGTGAGGTTCAATAATCATCTCCAATGTGTTTCTTTCTCAGATATATATCGTACAGAGAACGCAAACGAAGCATACGATTACTTTCTGGAACACTTTAAAATGCTGTATGATCTTTGTTTTCCATACAAGTTAGTTACAATCAAATCAAATCGAACTATTAAATGGGTATCACGCGGCATACGAGTGTGTAGTAAAAGACAGAGACACTTGTTATGGAAATACAGACATGAATCTTCAGCCGAAAACAAAAATAAATTCAAAAATTACTCCTTAAAATTCAGAAAAATAATTAAATTAACCCAAAGAGCACAAAACAATTACTTTATAAACTCGGCCAGTAACAAATCAAAAGCATCTTGGCGTATTATAAATAACAATACACGCAATGCTGAGCCAATATCTAGAATCAAAATTCAAAATACCGTCATTACTAACCCCTTAGAAATTGCAAATGCATTTAACAATTTCTTCATTGATCAAGTCCAGTCTAATACTCCATCAACCCATGTGTCAACTGGTTTGGTTAGCAACATACATTCAATGTTTATGTCTCCAGTGTTGCCTCAAGACGTAATAAGAGTAATACAGGCACTGAAAAACACTAACAGCGTTGGATATGATGGTATAGCTACAAAAGTTATAAAATTCGTGGCTAATAGCATTGCTTCACACTTGTGCCACATAATAAACGTATGTATTAGCTCTGGAGTGTTCCCGAACGGTCTAAAAACAGTAATTGTAAAACCACTCTTCAAAAAAAACGATAGAGACAGTTTAGTTAACTATAGACCCATTGCCCTAATTCCTATATTTTCAAAAGTTATCGAAAAGTTAATTTATGAATCAATTAATAAGTTTCTATGTAGATATAATATTTTATGTGATGAACAAAAGGGATTTCGAAAAAACAAAGGTATAAATGTTGCTATCTACGACTTGCTTAGTAATATTATGGGGAACGTCGATAAAAGACTACCGATTTGCGCAATTCTTACAGATATGACAAAGGCTTTCGACTGTGTTCATCACGAAACCCTTATCGATAAGCTGAACACGTATGGAATAAGAGGAAACGTACTTGATCTTCTTAAGTCATATCTAAGTGGCCGTAAACAATGCACGGAAATTTCAAGAATTTGCACTAACACGAGGCGCGAAAAAACATATGTATCCGAAGCAAGAGTTATAAGATATGGTGTGCCTCAGGGTGGAGTTCTCAGCTCACTCTTATTCTTACTATATATAAATGACCTACCCCATAACATTAATCACCCCATGGTCTTATTCGCTGATGACAGTACTGCTCTAATAAAAGGCACAGATTTAGACAAATACGAACAAGACATAAATACTGCACTTAAGGACATCGTGAATTGGCTTGACGAAAATAATTTAGTAATTAACCTGCAAAAAACCAACGTAATGCACTTTTATCAACGCACTCCAATCCCGAATGTAATGATAGAATATAATAACTGTAGTATAGACCAAGTGTGACTGTTCCTAAATTACCCTAGGCTGATAAAATTTTCGTTTTTCCTAATTATGTGGAATATTACAGTTAAGATCGGCTCTCCCTGCGAGAGAGGGAACACGCCCCAATCCACCGCGTGCTCCTGTAGGATTTCGACGCCAGACTTGGATATCCTCCCACCGTTATAAGAAATGAATCCCCATGACCTAATGTGCCACATCCCGACTTAGAAAGCTTGGGGATGTGGATGGGATGCAAGGTGATGTTAATGGGGATTCACAGTTAGGATACATAAGTATTATAATTACCAATATTATATGAAGCTAAGAAGACAAGAGGGTATGCAAAAGTATATAGTATAATATATTAGTAATAGTATAGTAAATGTTGCACGCAGGTAGTCACTGAGATCTGCAATAGTATTGATGATTAGACGGGGTAAATAAAGGAATCGTTACGCTTGCGCTTAAATGAATCATATATAACTACGTTAATTTATCTGTTTACAATATACCCACTTCAGTGAGGCTGGGAACCGTTTTAAAACGTATGCCTCATTGTACGTGTTCTGTTAGACCTAAGGCATAGAACCTCTGAGGACACTATGCGATTCTAACAAAACACGCTCCCTAAGCACTAAATAAATGTCTTACTCAACCCTAGGACAGAGTACTGCGAAGTCCAACTGTTATTGAGGAAGACAAGTATAGTTTTGGATAGTTCTTAACGCGTATTAATATGAAAGACACCCTTACGGCGACCTATCCCTTTTCTAAGGTACACAAACTAGCACAAGCGCACCGTAGACTCAGCCTCTAGCAAAACTCATTGCGATCGTACTTGGTGCACACCGAAGTGGAATCTCGTCACTTCACATTTCCTTAAACTTCCCCATTTAGAAGGACGCGGTGCGTCCTATAGTCAGCGTGTTTCGATAAATAGTGACGATTCAGTAATTGGCCTACTAACAGCCTTGTGTGGGTTTTATCGAGACACGGTCCCTAGCGTTTTGAAACGCCTACCAAACATAGTTTGTGTTACTTAGTGATGCCTAACCCTTCTCCCGGAAATGTGTGTACAACAAGCCTCACGAAATTGTTCTGTGGCGAGACCTTTTTGGAAGCAGAAATCATCAATAACGTTTGGTTATTCATTTAATTATAGGTTGGCTTTGTAGCCTAGTTCGATCCAGAAGATCTGTGAGTTTTACGGTTCTGCCTTCCATATGAAGTCATTAACAGTCGTCAAAAGTCAGGAGCAATAAAGCTCAAAGTCAGGTATAGCTGGAGGCCTTCTCCGTCTCTCTTTAGCCAAACGAAATTGACAAATAACTGTCAAGGTAGGGATCAGGAATTGGACACGTAATACAAGAGAAAATAGTGTTAATTATGGCGAAGCATAAAGTAGCCTCGCCAGGCTGCAATAAATGACCATTAATAGCTCGTCCGCGATATCACTTAATCGTTACCTATAAATCGCAACACAAATAAACCCGTAATAAAACAGAATGTACACACTATCACTACAGACTACGCTTAATTAAAATTGACACTTACCAAATATCTCCTTGGAAGCGATTAGCTTACAACTCACTTACAAAATATGTAGGTACTACACGTACTACCCGTTTCGCCTCGGAATCAGCTCCTGCCCCAACTGTCCTCTGCCGCGTCTCAAAACTCACTGCCCTCAGTTATCACATCAGTCTCCTTGCAATCCCTAAGGTCGCCACGTGCAGGCGCTCAGGTATCTACAGTTTTTGGAAACAAAGACCCAAAACGCCCTTTGTTTATTTCTTAATTGTTTGAGGGTCCATCCCTTCAGCCTACGAACCCAACTAATGGTTTCCATATGCGAGTGCTAGCATTGTCTCTTAAAATTAGAAATCGGATATTTCACAAGATTCTTTGGAATTCGTAGAATTATTACATTCGAACCGGCCGCCGGCAACTGGCTCTATACTGTTTGCCATTAAGTATGAATAGACTGGGTTTCTAAAAAGGTTCAATATTGTTTTACAGTTTAAAATAAATAGAATATTTTGTTATTGATTAGGGTAACATGTCGAGCTGTCAGGTCAGACCATAAAATTGAGATTTAATGCGTTTCTAAGACGGCCGATATCGTGGGACCGTGTTAAGATAAGAATTTAGAATAACGTATTTTGTTAATAAATTAGGAGTAAGTGACAGACAGTCACATTCCCCCCTCTGAAAATCAGACGCGTGACGCAGTACAGCGTATGAGCTTTCACAATAGGATGAACTATGCCTTTCCTTGAAAGTGTCAAAGATCTTATACCTATACTTATTTGATGATTTTATCTAATCAAATACCTACCAGAATATTATAAGTATTCTAGTATCAATCCTACAAGATCCCAATAAGATGCAATGTCTGCTATAATGTAATTCGGTTTCGCAGAAGCATCTTCGACTAAGACTCTTATAATTGCTCTATAATATTTGAACCATTACTGTTCTTGCAAATACACTTTCCAAGATAATTTAAATAACATTACCGCGCCTCAGTTAAGCTCTGTAATCCCGTGCATGCTTATTATTTAGTTTTACATACCAGGGACTCTTTTAAGAGTATTTATGCTATTCAGCAACACTACCTACGGCGCTCCCTCGTTCTAAACTCAGCCTGTCGCAGTTGCCGCTGGACAGAGGTCTCTCCTTATGCACCTCAATGCAGACTCAGCTTAATCAGCTCCTCGCAATCATACCCAGGAGTAGCTGAAATAGTCCGCACATAAACATATTAGATTTGATTCCAATTAGACGCCCCCCTCTGATTCTAAGAGGTTAGAGCAGTTTTGAATTCTAATAAGAGTTGGGAAGTTATACTGATTAGAAGATATAAGCATCCTAGACTGTGCAACCAATTTTTGGCTTACTAGCACACAATGTCGTTAACTATTCCTTCAGATTATGAAGGTGTTGACAAGTACATTCTATGGTATTTGAACCGATGACCATAGTACCGACCATTGCCCTAAAACATAAATCTACAATATCTCACGAGATAACAAAAATCATACCACGTAACTACGGGTAACTGAAGTGTGTAATAAAAGTGAAACTTAGCTTTGTAACAGGAGCCAAGCCACCCATGGCTACTGCTGTTGAAGTCAGCCGATGTCAGCCTATTTAGAAGGAACTTCTAACCAAGCGCAACTCACAAACCAAAGGTTTAGACGTAGCGTAGTCGCAAAATAAGGCCAAACGAGTATCTATTCAATTATACGACATACGTCCCTGACTGCAGAGATGGAAAGATTCATGTTTACTTTATGACGTTAGTCAATGTGCCTTCTTGGTAAATTAATTGTCATTATATAAGCTTCGCGCTTTGTAGGTCTTACTCGCTAATAATATTAGATTTACCCGTAATAAGGGTGTGTCTTATACCTACACTCATTCCACATACACACACAAAATACAACCATATTTGCAAACTCACAAACACATTTTCATATTCACATACTGTCAGACACTCAACTCACATTTGCAGAGGGTCGAACCTATTACTACAGGTATTCACATATTGTTAATTACTAAACTCACGTTTGCAGGGAGTTGAACCTATTAATACAGATAGACATGCTGCCAGATACTAAACTCTCGTTTGCAGAGAGTCGAACCTATTATTTCAGTAGCACACGCACCCAGGCAACAATCGCACCATTACCTATAGTAGCGTCTTAACCAAAACCCTACCATTGTTGCGGGAATTGAACCCACAAGCCGCGACACAGGAATTCCAAAAATCATAAAAACAATACATCTTACGGGAATCGAACCCAATATATAATAATCAAACGCTTATAAACAAAGAATATCAGGTGGCAATCGGGCCCACTACGAGTACTTAAAGAATTCTATCATCATATCAAACCTTGACTTATGTAATTAAACATAAGTTATTGTATCAACCAATAACATTAGACGGGATTCGAACCCGAGACCCATGACAATGGTATTTAAGCATATCAGCAATTAAATCATGCGGGGATTGAACCCGCTACCAATAGTTGAGGAATACCACTACTATTATCAACCGTGACGTACACACAAGTATTGTAACCGCTGTAACGCTTGCCGTCGCTAACAATTAATAGACCCATAAAATTACGTTGTGTTATTGCTTACGTTTTGTGTTATTTCTGTATACATACGTTGCGTTATTTTCGTAGTAACCCATATTTTGTTCTTTCTCGTTGCACTGAAGTGAATCAGTACATTTAATGACGAGAATCCTGGTCACGGCACCACATGTGACTGTTCCTAAATTACCCTAGGCTGATAAAATTTTCGTTTTTCCTAATTATGTGGAATATTACAGTTAAGATCGGCTCTCCCTGCGAGAGAGGGAACACGCCCCAATCCACCGCGTGCTCCTGTAGGATTTCGACGCCAGACTTGGATATCCTCCCACCGTTATAAGAAATGAATCCCCATGACCTAATGTGCCACATCCCGACTTAGAAAGCTTGGGGATGTGGATGGGATGCAAGGTGATGTTAATGGGGATTCACAGTTAGGATACATAAGTATTATAATTACCAATATTATATGAAGCTAAGAAGACAAGAGGGTATGCAAAAGTATATAGTATAATATATTAGTAATAGTATAGTAAATGTTGCACGCAGGTAGTCACTGAGATCTGCAATAGTATTGATGATTAGACGGGGTAAATAAAGGAATCGTTACGCTTGCGCTTAAATGAATCATATATAACTACGTTAATTTATCTGTTTACAATATACCCACTTCAGTGAGGCTGGGAACCGTTTTAAAACGTATGCCTCATTGTACGTGTTCTGTTAGACCTAAGGCATAGAACCTCTGAGGACACTATGCGATTCTAACAAAACACGCTCCCTAAGCACTAAATAAATGTCTTACTCAACCCTAGGACAGAGTACTGCGAAGTCCAACTGTTATTGAGGAAGACAAGTATAGTTTTGGATAGTTCTTAACGCGTATTAATATGAAAGACACCCTTACGGCGACCTATCCCTTTTCTAAGGTACACAAACTAGCACAAGCGCACCGTAGACTCAGCCTCTAGCAAAACTCATTGCGATCGTACTTGGTGCACACCGAAGTGGAATCTCGTCACTTCACATTTCCTTAAACTTCCCCATTTAGAAGGACGCGGTGCGTCCTATAGTCAGCGTGTTTCGATAAATAGTGACGATTCAGTAATTGGCCTACTAACAGCCTTGTGTGGGTTTTATCGAGACACGGTCCCTAGCGTTTTGAAACGCCTACCAAACATAGTTTGTGTTACTTAGTGATGCCTAACCCTTCTCCCGGAAATGTGTGTACAACAAGCCTCACGAAATTGTTCTGTGGCGAGACCTTTTTGGAAGCAGAAATCATCAATAACGTTTGGTTATTCATTTAATTATAGGTTGGCTTTGTAGCCTAGTTCGATCCAGAAGATCTGTGAGTTTTACGGTTCTGCCTTCCATATGAAGTCATTAACAGTCGTCAAAAGTCAGGAGCAATAAAGCTCAAAGTCAGGTATAGCTGGAGGCCTTCTCCGTCTCTCTTTAGCCAAACGAAATTGACAAATAACTGTCAAGGTAGGGATCAGGAATTGGACACGTAATACAAGAGAAAATAGTGTTAATTATGGCGAAGCATAAAGTAGCCTCGCCAGGCTGCAATAAATGACCATTAATAGCTCGTCCGCGATATCACTTAATCGTTACCTATAAATCGCAACACAAATAAACCCGTAATAAAACAGAATGTACACACTATCACTACAGACTACGCTTAATTAAAATTGACACTTACCAAATATCTCCTTGGAAGCGATTAGCTTACAACTCACTTACAAAATATGTAGGTACTACACGTACTACCCGTTTCGCCTCGGAATCAGCTCCTGCCCCAACTGTCCTCTGCCGCGTCTCAAAACTCACTGCCCTCAGTTATCACATCAGTCTCCTTGCAATCCCTAAGGTCGCCACGTGCAGGCGCTCAGGTATCTACAGTTTTTGGAAACAAAGACCCAAAACGCCCTTTGTTTATTTCTTAATTGTTTGAGGGTCCATTCCTTCAGCCTACGAACCCAACTAATGGTTTCCATATGCGAGTGCTAGCATTGTCTCTTAAAATTAGAAATCGGATATTTCACAAGATTCTTTGGAATTCGTAGAATTATTACATTCGAACCGTCCGCCGGCAACTGGCTCTATACTGTTTGCCATTAAGTATGAATAGACTGGGTTTCTAAAAGGTTCAATATTGTTTTACAGTTTAAAATAAATAGAATATTTTGTTATTGATTAGGGTAACATGTCGAGCTGTCAGGTCAGACCATAAAATTGAGATTTAATGCGTTTCTAAGACGGCCGATATCGTGGGACCGTGTTAAGATAAGAATTTAGAATAACGTATTTTGTTAATAAATTAGGAGTAAGTGACAGACAGTCACACAAGTAAAAGTTGCAAAATTTCTAGGTATACTAATAGATAGCCAGTTGACTTGGAAAGCTCAAGCAGAAGAAGTCTGCAAAAAACTAAGTATATCCGCGTATGTCCTTTATAATCTATCGAAAAAGGTCAACATCAACACAACAGTAGTTGCATACCATGGTCTAGTCGCATCCATTTTAAGATATGGAATAATCTTTTGGGGAAATTGTACTTTACGTGAACAGGTGTTCAAGGCCCAGAAGCGTTGCATAAGGGCAATACTTAATATGAAAGTGACAGATAGTTGCGTTCCCGTGTTTAAGTCCCTCAAACTTTTAACTTTCCCATGCATTTATATTTTGGAAGTCGCGATTTTTGTTAAAAGTAATATGAACCTTTTCAGTACTGTGTCAGAAACTAGGAAAAGACCTATGAGAAGTCAGTATAGATACTTGCTACATGTTGAGAGTTATAATACTGCTTTACTCAAAAAAAGTGTTATTAATATGGGCCCAATAATCTACAATAAAATACCAAATATCATTAAAAATGACACAACTCAAAACTTTAAAAAGAGACTGACGTCATTATTGATTGAAAAATGTTATTATTCTGTTACTGACTTTTTAAATGACGCTGACATATGAATTAATTGAATAATAATTTAATTTTACTTTGACATATCTAATGATTTATTTTATTTATTTTTTTTTATTTTTTTTCTTTGACATACCTATTTTGATTTATTTTAATTTGTCTGATTTTTTTGATTTTTTTTATACATCTATATTAAGCTATTACCTATTCGATATTCTTAATTTAACAACCTCACTGATGTTTGCATGCCTAATATAAGGTAGATTGTACAAGGCTCACTCAATTATTGTTATAGATCTTATTTTATGTACCTACAATCTATGCAAATAAAATTCTTACTTACTTACTTACTTACTTACAGGTAACACGCATTCCCATATTTAACTTCGATGAGTATGTAAATAACTCCATTTAACATCTGAGTCGTTAGAAGTTTGTGGGAGCTTCAATTTTCCGCGAATTTGCTTTCACACGTAAGGATAACGCTCCAATAAGTTATAGAAGGTCTCTTCACTAATATTACGTGAGTTTATCGAGTTTTACCTTGAAGGAATCTTTGCTAAAGCTTCGATGAGGCAGGCTTTGGTGACACCTCTTAAACGACATAATTAAATGGGTAGATATGTACATTGTGAAATCTGTGCTGTAAATTATAAATACCTACCATCAATGATACGGTCGGGTTCCCCGCCATGTATAGGTACTGACGAGAAGAATATCATGAAACTACATAAGATGCCGACCGCCATAGCTTGCAGAGTAAGCAAACTGAAGTGGCAGTGGGCTGGCCATGTTTGACGTCGAAGGACCGATGTCCGGTGGAGGAGACGACTCCTGGAGTTGAGACCGCGTATCGACAAGCGTGGTGTGGGACGCCCCCCAGCTGGATGGTCGGAGCGCCTAAAGAAAGTGGCTGATACAGACTGGATGCAGAAGGCGGAGGACAGGGTGTTGTGGCGCAGCCTGGGAGAGGCCTATGTCCAGCAGAGGACTGCGATAGGCTGAGTTGATTAACATAAGATACATTTTGATGACTGCTGATAGGGTTCTATACATACTTCGATTCGGGTGTATTTGTCGAACAACAAAGTCGACCCGAAGTATTTACAACTTCCATACCTTACATAGCTATGTTCTGATCGTGCCGATCGGTAAATTCTGACCGGCTTTGTGGTATCTTCCTTCGCTGAATTGGATTAAAATGGCATATTAATGACATAACATTTACATTATATGTATTTGTACCGATGACCTTGTGAAGGCCGTATCCGCTGCATGCGAGCAGCACAGAACCGGTCGAAGTGGCGGTGCTTACGGAAGGCTAATGTCCAGCATTGGACGTCTTCCAACTGAAATGATCATGATATGTACTTGATTTTACCGCCTGACTGCGTCCCTTTCATGTATGTTCATTATTCTTCATAAAAAAATGTATTAACGCGATCTGGCACAAGACGTACAGAAATTACAATCCGCAGGCGCATCGCTTTTTCATTTGCATACTATTGCCGCGTCTGCGTCCCATCCTCGTCTCACGTCCCGTCTGTGTGGCCCGCGCCTTATTCCCTACCTACCTCGTGCTGTTTACCCAACCACCTATTTAAGTAGCAGTGAGTATGTACCTGCTACTACAACAGTGCGATTCTGTTAAAATCTCTGCAGCGTGAAAACTTGGGTGAAGTGAGCTGTCAATAGTGCCAATCCCAAGCATTAGGTGGAGTGAGCTCCACCTAATTTTCACGGTGAGATTTTTTATAGAATACATCAGCAGGTTCTCAACACATACAAAACAAAGCAACATAAGACACGTGCCACAATCTCCATACAACGTAAATATTAACAATACGATTGTATCGCTCCGTTAACCTCGTAGCAAAATACTTACACAATATTCTATTTCAAAACATGTCTCTGTTATTGTACCTTACACGGTTATTTGTAAGACGAGGATGTCTATATTACGTACCTACTACTATTTATAGTATATTTAAATGCATGATTTGTAGTAAAATAAGGAGTATTTGAACTGAAAGACTAGATAGTTATTTGTGAAAATGTGGTATATACAACATGCCCCGGAATTAACGCACACCACCAAACACCTCAATTAGAATATTATGTTATAATCATAACACATTCACCGATTTTTTATTATTATGTATAAAACATTGTTTTTTTATTAAATTAGTTATACTGATTGTGGGAGAAAATATTGTAGTTACATTACAAGTCTGCGCACGCACACAGTCGCACACGTATAAGGGTCTAGTGTAGTAGATCCTCCATCCATTTGGTTTGTCTTGACTGTACAGCGGAAGTGTGACAGTAATTAACGTGTTTATAATTATTTTTGGGATAAAAAATTACTTGTACCTATGTATTAAAAATGACAGAAATCGATTTAGTAGGTAAACGATTCTGAACTAACTACTTTCATAATGTGCATTAATTCAGTTACACGTTGTACTACATTGCATATACATGAATTTTCCAATTATGCTATTATCTACGAGTATGTTAGTGTGTTACAATTATAATTAAGTACTAAGCTCTCCGTAAAAAGTATATATACACATAATGAATCACTCTTATTAATGTTGGTACCTCTTGATCGATGGTACTCATGTTCGTAATTCATCTTAACACGCCATCAATAACGATCGCCAACCATCGATTACCCATATCAATATCCATCAATCGACTACAAAACCTTTAACAAAGCATCGAGTCCCAAACAAAGAAGGAATCGCCAACCTTTGGGTTCAGACGTTCTGCTCTTAAATAATTCATGAGCGGCTACTCTAACCCAATGTTCGGCGTCTGAATATTGTAACGGGTAGTTACGGATTCAACCGGCTAATGCCTGTACTCGCCCGGATCACAAAGGAATTGTCAGCGTTCTTACAACGGATAGAATTCAGCAAAATGTTGACGAGTACTGGGTAATTTTATTTTATTTGTGGTCCTGTTTATGGTCGAGTTGGCGATTTCATTTTGTGTGAGCGAGCAATTTTCGAAACGTTTTGATTTTTGAGAAAGCTAGTTCCATTTCAAGATGCTTGAAATGGAAATCAATGTTTAATGTTAATTCTGTAAATTTAAATAAAACGTTGCGTCCAATAGTTTGTCGAATTTAACTATCAAAGTTAAGATATTTTGCAATCTAACTATAGTCCATTTACAATAGCATTAGAAAGAAGTTAAAAAAGGTTATTTTTAATGCACACTTTGTAACAAAAATACAATAAACATTGTTACATTATGATAGACGCCGAATTTATTATGATCTATTTTTACAGCAGCTGTCACACTTAATTGTAACCATTTTAACTATTTATCTTATGAAATTATGTGGCTTTCATTTATTTATATTATATAACTCCAATTTTAAATTACAGTGTCAATGCTAAAAACCTAAAAGAAGCAGGGATGAACAATACTTGGAACGTTATTCGTTTCACTATAATTCTACCGAATTTTATTTTAATTAAGGTGGATGCGCTGCAGTAGCCCGCGAAATCAGACGAATTCGGAGCAATTCTAATTTAAAGGGATGTATTGATGATTTTTAAGGTTAAAATTGTATTATTGCCTACATATTTCTTATTGTTGCGCATCATATTATTTTTATTAAGATACAACCTTACACTGACCTGCAAATTGCAAAAAACGCAAGAAAATTAGAATTTAAGCATCTCCCTTAAATTGTTTTATCTTAACTTTGAAATAAAATGTTTTGCATTCCTGCTTCTACGAGCCTCTTTTTTCTAATGCTATTATAAATGGATTTATAGATTATATTTCAATTGTAACTTCAATCAAAATCAAAAGCCATTTATTCAAATTAGGCTGAGCATCAGCACTTTTCGAAAGTCAAAATTACATGATAATCCCCCAAAATGACCGCCCTTTACCACTTCCTAGTGCTTTCGCTGGGAAGAAGAAGTGGTGTAACTTATTCCCCAGCAGCACAGCCGTCTGTTCAGTTAAAAAAAAAAACTACAGTAGTAGTTATGCAAAGTATTTAAATATAATTTTACTATAACAATCATAACCACAATCATGACCTCTAGCAAAAGCTGAGATTAATAACGCCAGGCAGATGAAGATTTGACATTAAAGTTCTCCTAACAGTCGCAACACTAAACGATACAACTTTCCATTAGTTAAACTGAAATTTAAGTCAACTCCAGTGAACTTAACTCTGCGCTGCACTGAAATTCACGACAACTCGACAAACTTAATGTGAACTAGAGTCATCTCTCAAAATAAAACCCCGAGAGAATAGTTCCATACACATCCAATACCCAATGAGTGAAAAACCCAGCGATAATAGAAATTCAATAAAACCCAGAGAATCTAAATGACCGTTCCGATTCAACTATTGTTTGGCTGATCGGTTCGTGCCAATTTGATTGTGCTATCTATAAGATTTATTTCTTCGTTCTTCGACCTTTTTACAACGGGTTTCCAATATTCATTTAGTTAAACACATTTCATTTACGATAACTTCCGTACAAACGTTGATTAAAATTCCTTCCTTAGTCTTCATTATTAAATAACTCTTGTGCAAAATTTCTCGCTTTTGGACCAGCAATTTAGGCTGTGCGTTTTCTGTCAGTGAGTGAATGAATGAGTGTGAATGAGAGTGAGTGAGTGAATGAACTTATTAGAATTTTATTACGTAACGGTCTAATATGTAAAAATCTCACCGTGACGACTTAGGTGAAGTGAGCTTGTAGTGAGCTGTCATTCCAACTGATGCTTGGCTTTGACCAGAGAGGCAATTCTCATAATTTCTCTCTCTCTTTAAGAACGTTCACAGTCTGATCTCAGTCTCAATCTGTCAAAAATACGTATACATTTTGACAAGTTTTTGACATTTGTTTGTCGCCGAGATGAGACTGCGACTAGATTTTGAACGTTTGAAATTACGAGAATTGGCCTTCTGGTTTGACACTATTGACAGCTCACTCTAAGCTCACTCCACCTAACTTTTCACGGTGAGATTTTTACAGAATCGGTCGGCAGGTATGTTTCTGTTTACCTACATGTCGCGTGCGGGGTGTAGAAATGGGTTTTACTTCCAACGGGGTAATTGCATAACACACTATTAGTAGCAATGGGTATCATTTTGACAGTTCAACAACATTCATTGCGTTATTTACGTTATTGAGCAGACACATTTTTCAAACATAAAAAGCAATGGATTAGCAATGTCCTTCAAAATGATTGACCGCGACCATCAGTTACCTACGGTAACCAACCAATAGGCAAATTGATAATTCCTCGTTATTAATTAGTTTGTTAATTTCTGCCTCGTTATTGTTCTAGTGGTGGCCAGAGCTACTGCTGAGTATATAGTCCTGGGTTCTTATAGGTCGGACAAAGTGTTATTGGGTTTTTCATCTGGAATTTCTCAGTGGCAGCCTGGAGTATTTGTGCCCAATTAATGACAACGGGCTCGCCCCTTATTACATGGGACATAACTGGCGAAATCTGGGCGAGCCTAACCACAGAGATCACAGGCGTATTGTATGTTATAATTGATTTAGTCAATAATTTTTTTCTACTTGTTATAAAACAGCCACAGTTGTCTTCATTCTGAACACAGAAACTCTGGCTTCAGGATGTCCTATCGGAGCGCTCAAACTAAGAACATCCCATAGAAGCCGCGGTTAAATTATTGGCACCTCAATAATTTTGAGGTAGCGGGGTTCATTTTCCAGGGATCAGGGGTGCCGGACGTAATACCTACCTAGTCACCTACATAGGTACAACCATAGATATCCGTGGGTACAACAGGTGTAGACCGTATCGTCACATTCGCTACTCATGCGTGAAAGCTGTTTTAACAATCCTACCTATTACGACTAGGTACTTTATTATTATGCTGAATTCATTATAATATAACTAACCGTATTATCTTTACATTTACTTACCTACTACCATAATAACGCATGAATTTCCTCAAGCAATAAAATGAAAGGAAAAGCAATTTTTAGCCCCGAATCAACTTAAGGAAATGGTTTGGACTTGGGTACAGTACTTCGGCCAATGGGCGATATAACTCAAGTCGTTCATGTCATTCTCAGATGTATTTTATTATACGGGATTCCGGGCTATTTGACCGGGGATGGGCTGGGTGGATGAAGCCCGGACAATAACGTTATGATTGTATCTCTTGACGGATTAGATCTCCGGTCGCAGATACAAGACAATGCGTACGCGGGTTTGTAGCCTAAATGGGTACTTCAAGAGAGTCGTGACCATTTGCCAAGGCCGAACCTCATTTGTTTTTAACCCCCGACGCAAAAACGATGGGTTGTTATAAGTTTGACGTGTTTGCGTGTGTGTATGTATGTCTGTCTGTGGCATCGTAGCTCCCGAACGGATGGACCGATTTTGATTTTGTTTTTTTTGTCTGAAAGGTGAATTTGTCGGGAGTGTTCTTAGCTATGTTTGATGAAAATCGGTCGAAGATGGCCGCCACCACAAAATGGCGGATTACATATTTTTTCACAACTCCCTCAATATGGGTACCAAATGAAAGGGCTTAACAAGTAGAATACTATACACTATGATAAATTTCAAATCCAAAATGGCCAATTACATTTTTTTTTTCACAACTCCCTCAATATGGGTATCAAATGAAAGGGCTTGACTAGTAGAATACTATACACTATGACAAATTTCAAATCCAAAATGGCCGCCACCACAAAATGGCGAATTACAAAAAACCTGATTAACCACTCTGCTCGACTAGATTTTGACATATGACATATCAGCTGACTCGACGGCATGTGGCGAATTACGTCATGAAATTCAGTAAATTACATCAACTTTCAGCATTCAAATTTATTAAGAAAAATATGTTTCCGCACTTATTTTATACAATATATTTGTGGCAAATATCTTTAATTATTTGTTGAGGTCGGTCAAACTTCGTTAGTCTACTACGAAAGTTGTATAAAATAGGTATTACTACACCTATCCAAAAGGTAGGCACCTTAAACTCGCTGGAAATATGTACATAAACAACCTATTCTCTTGCTGAAAATATGCAAAAGGGAAAAATAAAGATACTAGCATTCTCTCCGCGTTCTTACTTTTACCATTTTTCTTACTTAAACTACTTATTAAACGCAATCAAGTCTTCATAAAAATTACAAAAAATTGTGTTTCGACATGACACTTCTTAGTCCTGACCATCCGTCCAGTTTTCTTATTTCGATTCAAAAATTGCATAAAGCCTAATCGATAATCGGAATTTGCAAAAAAAAAAAAGGTGTAGAAACTATATATATCCTCTTTGGTATATTTTTCATGAATTAATTTATTTTTGAAATTAATCATTTTAATTACCGTACCTACACGTACGGTGTGGTTAGGTGGTGTGTAATTTTTTATGGTTCCGTACGTCCAAATGAAAAAAACGGAACCCTTGCAGGATCACTTGTGTCTGTGGGTCTTGTCTTTTCTTATTTGCTTCGAATCTACTGGACCGATTAAATTGAAATTTTGTACACATATGAATTTCTGTGACCCAAAGACGGACGTGTAACGTAAATAAATTAATTTTGGAAATGGGGTCACTTTTGGGGGGAAAAATAGAAAAAAAAAATCTTTGCTGTATGTACCTCTGTGTGACATATCAAATGAAAGGGCTTGTTGTGTGGTTTTAAATATATTTGCTTAGTAACTAAAACAATAGTTATGTGGCCGTCTGTCTATGTGCCGGTCGGTCTGCCTCTCTGCCGTCTGTACAAACCTAAACTAACCGTAAAATCTAGATTTTGACCAATTTGCACCGGCCAGCCTTTCTTACAGGGTTAACGCGGGCGTTTTCGTGGACGCGCGTGTGGGACGAAGTAGGCACTCCTTATTTTTAAGAACTGTAATTGTCTGATTTCTAATTTAAATGATCTGAAATTACTTTTACGGAACCCATAATTTCGTCATGTCAGTCTGTGCGTGCATTTGAATGTCAATGCCATTAACCATTTTACTCGTAGACGTTAACGAGTGTTAATAACACTATATCGTATTCGTATTCTATGCACGCAAAATGGTGTAGTAAAATTACGACAAACATAATTAGAGGTAGCATTCCCTATGCATGTACCCGAGGGTTGAAAAAAATCTATGCACACAAGCGTGTGGGGGGTATTGTTGGAACATATAATTAAAATTATAAGGATGTTTCTAATTGACTTAACTTTTAAAGTCAATTGTTTTTGACATATGGGATATTTTCGTTTAAAACCGCAGAATTAACTTGGTTTTTTACAGTTTTTTCGAGAACTTTTATGAAATACAAACTTATTTCTGCAGTCGATCAAATTAATGATATGCGCTGTGCATGCGTAAATATTCATTCCAAGTACGGGACCTTCCGCTGTGCATGGTCCGACATACACTTGGCCAGTTTTTTTTTAATTTCGTTGGGAAACTACCACAAAAAGTAAACAATTTCTACTACTCAAGTAAACTAATATAAATAAAAACTACCAAGCTCATACAGCTAACAAAACATAATGAAATGTAAAGTGTTTGCGGAATACTTAATTAATCTATCATCATTTCCCATGCTAAGCCTATCTAAAAATGTATACTGGGCATTCTGTAGCAAACTATTAGAAAGTATCAAAAATTAATAATCTATATCTATACTTATAATAAATCTGTAGAAGTGAAAATTCTGTACATTGAAAATATCAAAAAAATAAATAGCAGGGGGTGTTACTAGACCGACACCGAACCCAAAAATGTGATTACAAAAATTTTTGTCTGTCTGTCTGTCTGTTTGTTCAGGCATCACGCAAAAACTACCGGTTCGATTACGTTGAAACTTGGTATAATTATTCTTTAATATCCTGGGCACCACACTGGGTACTTTTTATCCCGGAAAAGTATATACAATAAAAAACAAACTTAATTTTGCGGTTCGATCCCTAGACCCGATTACTGCACCAACCGCAAATAATAAGTTTGTCGTAGGTTAAGTCACCCGCAATGGAGTTCATTTTTATTAACCCCCGACGCAAAAACGACGGGGTGTTATAAGTTTGACGTGTCTGTGTGTGTGTGTGTGTGTGTGTGTGTGTGTGTGTGTGTGTGTGTATGTCTGTCTGTGGCATCGTAGCTCCCGAACGGATCAACCGATTTTAATTTTGTTTTTCCTTTTAGTTTTTAGAGTTATTTAGGTTTATTTTTATATAAGTCGTAGGTAGGTATAGATTTTAATTTTAAAGTATAGGTAGTATATTTGATAGTGTACGTAGTGACCGTAGGTTATTTTATAATACTGTTAGGTAGGATTAGTCATTCGTATAGATATTAGTTTTTAGGGATTTTGCTTATTTATTGAGTTTAGATTAGTTATCATCAGAAATAGGTTTATTTAGGTAGGTAGGTATTTAATTTTCTGTTATTGAGTTTTTTTTTTTTATTAGGTTGGTACTTAGGTAAAGGTATCATATAGAATGAGACACAATTGGTTTTCTATTGTAATTAGCCACAAAGGGCCCGCGAGATGGATGGCATTCTGGGGAAGCACATGGGTACATTTTATCCTGTTGGCACGTTCCCGTGGGATAATTTCCGACATCCACGCGGGCGAAGCCGCGGGCAGAAGCTAGTTGCACAATAAATAAAAATAATTTTGAATAGCAAGCGCATTCCGAATATAAATTCAAATATAGAAACAATTCGGCGCGAAATTGAATAAATGACTATGGTCATAGGTCCTCTGTTATTGACTCAGTTTCAATATAATGTCCAAAAAACGATCAAAATTACATTAGGAAAGCATAAATCATTATGCTTGTTGTATTTAATGCTTAAAATAATTTTATTTCAATTTCTGAGAATCGATTTCTGACATTCATATTAATTACTCGGGTCAATCGAAATTAAAAAAAAATCGTTTGGCATTATCGCTTTCGCACATCATTACGATAAAAAAAAACAACAGTGGTCGGCGATTTTGAACACAAATTAAGTAGTGGTAATGAATAATACGTGTTATTGGACCTGTGTTTCAATATTACGTTAGGATTTGGGCATTTTCGTGTTTTTTATAATATTTGTAATAATATTTTTCACATTTTACATCTTATCTACATGTGTGTGCGTGACTTTTGTGAAAAGTAAAAATGTAAACACGCACGATTGGCGCGAAACTTCGACTTTAGATATCAAAAAACTACATTACCACTACTTATTTAACATGAACAATGGATGAATTCGTCAAATAATTCAATCATGTATTATTCATTGCCCCTGTGGTGGAGTTTGGATTTTCGAAATCCCCAATTTTTATGTTTTTTAGCGTCGACCACCACTGTCATCAAAATGGCGATTATCGCATTTACAGACTTGAATTTAATAAAGGTAAATTAATAAACTTGCGCGCTAAATATGGAAGATTGAATGGCGATAACATATGAGTATTTTATCCAACTCTCTTAATTAACGCACATTCATAAGATTTGATGGGTAGCATAATCAATATTTACATTATCAGTAAGGGTGTCGTATGTCGTCATTTCAAGGTCCAATGGGACCCGTTACTGAGCCAGCGGAGGTTCGTGTGTTCGGGTCCATTCGGGGGCGCTACCGAACTATACGGTTAAACACCAAATTACCTGAATCTTAAAACGCAAGAAAATAAAAGAAATGAAATAATAAGGAGTCCCTACGGACCGCTACCTACTGTTTTAAACTTTTACAGAACGTTAGGCTAATAATTAGAGCGGTCTCCCGACGGGATAACATTTAATCAAAAAATTTCATACGTACTTACGTAGGGACATAATTTCAAGCTTTTTTTTTTCTTTTTACTTATAGGGTTTCACGTTTATACCTTTTTTGTTCTATTTGTGGCCATTTTTTCAATCGTTTTTTTATAGTGTATAAATAGGCCTGCCCCCTATATCATGGGGCTCAAACAACTGGCGAAATGTGGGTGCACTACATAGAAATGTGGGTGCACCACGTAGAAATGTGGGTGCACCACGTTGAAATGTGGGTGCACCACGTAGAAATGTGGGTGCACCACGTTGAAATGTGGGTGCACCACGTAGAAATCACCTCTGCTTAAGCCTTTGGCGAAAACAATCGTGTGTAAACTATCGGACGTTTCAAGTTTGTGTGTTCTAGATATTTAGTTGATTTTACTTTAAAGGCATTTGATACGAGAACGTTGCAACGATTATAAGATACTAATAATTACGAAAACACTTTCCACCTATTCGCAGACTTTAATATTCACTCAATGCATGCGTCAACAGTAAAGTTAAAGACTAGACTTCGCAGCGCATCGGAACTCCGCAGTCGACAAGTAAAGCGCAAACTTAGCCCGCGCCTTTAAACCTGCGCCTGACGTCTCTCAGTGCACACAAACACAATCAAATATCTTCCGAGATCGCTGAGTATCGTGCTGAAAACATTTGGGGCTCGGGCTGCGAAATAACCACTGCAGGAAATTGATCGCGCAGTTGGAGTACTTTCGCTTCTGGCTTTGACGACGCCTGGGTATTGTATCGGTGTCGCGACGGATTGTCGAATCCGCTGTTTTACAAAACAGCTCCGTTATGTAAAACAGCTAAATGACGTTTAGCGATTTTCCATAATAAATGAACTTTTACACGCAGAATTGCGTAAACGTTAAATTCGCTCGCTCGGCTCGCGCGCGGTTGGTCACAGTTCTAACCTAACCTAAACCAGTTGGTCAGGGTGCTGAACTGTTTTGTAAAACGGCTAGTGGTTATGTAAAACAGCGGATTCGACAACCCATCTACGAGATAGGCACCACATAGACGCTGCGCCACCGTCGGTCTGTAGACAAGATTGTATCGAAACTCAAGTCACGTCGCGTTACGCAATATATTCGTTCTTTGAAAGCTTACCAACACCAGGTGAGCAAGCTTTTGCCTGCCAGTTCAAGTTTTCAGGGTAGGGTAGAGATAATAATAAGCAACACACTAGCAAGTTTTTCTAAGCAGATCTTAATTGGGTACATACTGAAAAGAACCTAGGAATTTCTATGGCTTAGGTAACGTAACAATTGTCTGTTTCTATTACCTACGTTCACTCTCCACATTTCCCCACCTATGTTTCCTACAAGGAAATTCTCGGTTGAATGCCGTATATACCTCCTCAATGCGCCTCGCTTTGTGGTTGGAAACGTAAAGACAGATAAGTAAATATACAAACGTTATAATTTGCTCGACTGAGCCTTTGTGGTCTTTATACAAGGTGTCGTTTTGTATCCTCGTCAAATTCAAGGAGGTAACTATGTTACTGATCCTCGACACTATTCAATAATAAAATAAGTAGGTATTTTTTTTTCTAATTTTCGGAAATCGGCATGTGTACGCATTTTAAAACACGGCCTGTGTGAGACCGCACTTTAACTGCCCTTTTACACACACATAAAAACGCGGCCGCTTTTGCTATACCATAAGGCGATTCTGTTTTTTGAAAGTGGTGTATTCTGGAATACTGTCAAATTTAAATAACTAAAAAAACAAGTAGGTAAGTATTCATTATTTCCCAGGGATCGTAATTTTGTTTGATTATCAATGTCTTTCATAACAGCCTCCTGATATGTGACGAGGATGCAAAACAACAGCTTGTATAAGCTTATCTCATTCACAATCTTGTAATTTCCGGTGGCAGACGAAATGGGATTACTTTTCAAGACTTACTCACATAGCTACTTAAGCAAGCAAGCAGTCGACGTCCTTAATGCCTTATCACTTTTATTTATTTATTTATCAATTGCTTGCTGCACTTACAGTACACACCAAAGTGCGCAACAAGCCAACAGCAATTCCCACTAAATTGAAACTTCACTAAGGTTGAAGCTATATGTGGCATAGTCTGAAGAACCTTGTCATTTTATAACGTGCAAGTGACATTTAACCTTAACGCGATAGGTAAAGTAATTACGAGGTCGGCTATACATTTCGGTTCGAAATTTTCGGTAATTGAAATCAGTCGGTTTAGGCACGAAAAGCAGCGCAAGGCGTGAGCGACGTGGGCCCTCGCTAATGGCCTGCAAAGTTTTCCTTTGGAAGCACGAAACCTCTCTTTCTTCAACTCATGAAAAATATTTAGCAAAGAACATTTACAAAAACGCGGGGTAATAGTAATAATAATAATATCCTTGGACATTTCACACAGCGCCATCTAGTCCCAAGCTAGGCAACCTAATGCTTGTGTTATGGTAACAAGATGGCTGATAAACTACTTATATACATTTTTTTTTGTAAATACATACATATTATAGATAGAAAAACACCCAGACTCGGAACAAATACATGTAGGTCATACAAATATTTGTTCCGTGCGGGAATCCGTACGTAATAGTATGTTACACAATTAGGGTGCAGGGTTGGTCACAGGGCGATAATCACAATGCACCGCACTCCGTCGCGTAGCGCGGGACGGCCATAGCACATCATGCCCGTGGATACAAACTGATACAATGTTAACTCTCCCAACCCGCGCTACGCGACGGAGCACGGTGCAGTGCGATAATCGCCGTATCAAAGCAATTGACCCGCGATCACGCGACCTTCGCGTTCATTTTGTTCGACATACCCGAACGCGACGATCCGATCGTACATATCCTTTGACACGGAGTCGATCGGCAGTAGTAAAGTTGAAGCTTCCAAATAGGATTTATTACTTACAGTTTAATTAATAATTCTTTCTCGGAGTCGGGTTTTGCACTCTGTTCGGGTTCTAAACTAGTCAGCCAATTACAAATATCAGCTCAGGTTAAATGCCTACATCTTGATAACGCAATTCCTTCCAGTATCAGAAGGCCAACTCTCGTAATTTAAAACGTTCAAAATTTCCCCACTGGGCACACTGGCCACGTGCCCAGGGCCCCACGATGGATTGGGGCCCCCCTAGTCCCTACTCCATTATCAAACGATAACCGATAGCTACTCTACTCTCGTCTGAAAATCAGGCTTACCGAATGCAGCATGTTTAATAAATTTCAATATTTAAAGTTGTACCTATTTAATATAATTATAACATTCCTTTAAAATTAACTGTTTTAAAAAAATCATCAGTCAATCAACAAAATAGTGCTTTATTATGGTCATAGGGGCCCCATTTTCCCAATGTGCCCAGGGCCTCTATTAGGGGAAAGACGGCCCTGATCTCAGCGACAAACAAATGTCAAAAACTTGTCAATATGTAGGAAAATTAGAGCTATTTTCGACAGATTAAGACTGCGATCAGACTGTGAACGTTCTTAAAATTACGAGAATTGCCCCTCTGTTCTCCGTCGTTCCCCAATCCAATAATCCCGTAGATTTGGGGACTCAATTACTTACTGTCCTAATTCTTTAAGTTAGGTAGGTATCTGTCTGAAAATTCCTGAGATTACGACTAAATTGAGTAATTCAACAGGCTTTGTTCGAATTCCTAATAGACTATCGTGTAATCTAACAGAAGTTCTGACAAAAGTCTTGCAAGTTGCTCCATTTCACTCCACTATCATCAGCAATAATTGTTGAAGAAATGCGCATCTCAAGAACATTGTATCAGCAGTATACAGAGTGACCTGGCAGGGACATCGAAGCGCAAACTGTAACCATGAACATGGTTCTAACCCCTAGCGTATAAATTGTTCGTCGGTAATCAAAAAAAAAAATGTATCGAACAGCTAATTTTTTTTTTTTTTAATAACAGGCGACAAATTTCCTCGCGGGGGTATCATGTACTGAATCCATAGAACAGTCGGCACAGTTAATTAGTTTACATAGCGCATACATCGTAACTGTCATTATTATTGTGTGACATTAAAAAAAAAAAAAAAAAAATAATAAGTTTTATTACCTTCAATTGTACAAAAAAAAAACACTTATCTCAACACATTAAGCTTTACAACTAGGGAAACAGAGTGTCTTCGATGAGCTCTGGCACCCAATGTAAGATTTAACTTGTGTTTAGGGTGCCAACGTCCTCGCCTAAGATTTGAACTTGTAGCCGCAGTTGTAAGACGAGCACAGTACGTCATTAAATTACTAGCTAATGTTGTGTCCTATTTATGTAGCCATGTATATGTGTGTGTATTTTAGTGTGTGAGGGGGGGACATAAATATGGTGAAAACTTGTGGTTTTGTAAGTCTGTTTAAGAGAATAATTATGAATATATTACTGTATTAACTATATTAAGCAAACGATATCTGTAGTAAATCTTCAGTCTTGTTGTAGGTCAATGTCAAGAGCCACTTCGTGACCTTGGTTTTGCATTCATTTAGACACAAGGGAGCAATGGAACAGAGTTTATTTATTTTGTTATATAAATGGTTTGACAGTATACCAAAATGACGTTGAGCAAGGGCCGTTCTACATCCGTGAGTTGAACATAATTCGAAGTATCTACGTTTTTTGGTAGCATTTGGATCGTAAGCCACAGAGGGATGTTTGCGGAGAATAGTAGCAAGGATAAAGAGCTGTCTCACAGTGAGGACCTGACATTCGCTGTAGAGAGCCACAGTGGGGTACCTAAAAGGCTTCGAGGTCATAACCTTGAGAACCGCTCTCTGTGCTCGTTCCAGAGGCAGGAAGATTGTCTTAGGAGTTCCACCCCACACCGTGATGCAGTAGTTTATAATGCTTTGACATAGGGCATAATATACTGTTTTAATCGTAAGGAGGTCCGCGGAGTGCCTTAGTTTTTTAAAAATGAAAATGCACTTGCGGACTCGCGATATGAGATTACTAAGGTGAGGTTTCCAGCTCAAAGAACCATCCACATAGACTCCAAGATACTTGACAGAATCACATCTTTTGAGTTGAGGACAGCCACATTGTGAAGAAGATAGACCGAGTGAGCAAGTATGGGCTCTGAGCAGCATTGAAATCGGAGGAGGGAGGTTGGTGGATACTAAGGAGAAAGGTAAGTATACCGTTTTATTTAAATTTAAGGTTAAGATGTTTTTTGACAGCCATTTCATAACTGAGTTTAGAGCTAGTTCCGCGTACTTTACGGTTTCAGGCCAGTCACTACCATGAATTAATAGGGCTGTATCATCTGCGTAAGTGAAGATTGAACAATTCATTAAAGACATTCCGCATA
The DNA here is from genome assembly GCA_951799955.1 of Apamea anceps. NCBI lineage: Eukaryota > Metazoa > Arthropoda > Insecta > Lepidoptera > Noctuidae > Apamea > Apamea anceps. Next base: position 2,944,661 of record OX637504.1, on the reverse strand, counting down.
AATTGTTAATATATATAAGAAACAGGGTAGGACCCAAGATTGAGCCCTGGGGAACGCCAAAACTCAGAGAAATGGTGTCACTAATAACATCATTTATTTTAACGCATTGAGTTCTATCACACAGGTAATCCTGGAAAACTTTTAAGGAATGTCCGCGAATGCCAGTAGCTTCCAGCTTAGATAAGAGGTGGGGAACGGACACAGTGTCGAAGGCCTTAGAAAGATCCAAGAAGATAGCCAAGCATTTCATTTTGCTATCTAATTTTGATACTACATGGTCTACCAAGGCAGCAACAGCATTTTCAGTTGACCTGCCACGTCTAAAACCATACTGGTTATTACTTAGTAGCTTGTAAGACTCAAGATAGTCTACCAGTCGATTATTGAGGATCTTTTCTAATATTTTAGAGATGGCAGGCAAGACTGAGATTGGTCTATAATTATCTACACTGTGTCTGTCCCCATTTTTGAAGATCGGGTGAACAATAGCCCTTTTGAAAACCCTGGGAAAACAGCCTGTGGAAATAGAGCGATTGCAGATATGAGTAATGGCTGGGACAATCGCGGGGAGACAGGATTTTAACATTCTCGATGAAATGCCATCCCAACCAACCGCAGCATCCGTACGTAACCCAATAATAAGATTTGATACCTCCACTTCATCTGTAGGTAGAAGTACTAGCGAGTTAGAGGGCAGCGCATCGAGGCAATAATCCGAGGTACACGAGGTGGGCAAGAAATTGTCAGCCAGTTTCCTGCCAACATTGGCAAAAAATTCGTTGACTTTATTGACCGAAGACTTTTCATCTGAAGATATTCTTAGTAGCTCGTTGGGGGATTTAGCATTACGACTAGTTCCAGTAACATTTTTAACGACCTTCCAAGTAGCTTTAGGGTTGTTCTTCGCCATATGGAACTCCTTCCTTTCATATGCGTGTTTCAAATTTTTAAGAAGCTTGTTACAGAAATTACGGTATCGCTTGTATGTAATCATGAGAATTAAGTTTTCAGGATCTGCCTTTAGCGTTCGAGCCATGCTATCTCTATTTCGGATACAGCGGAGCAGTCCATTTGTAATCCAAGGTTTCAAGATTCGCCGTTTCGAAGACATGTGTACCGTTTTGGAGTGATAGGCGATGACAGAGCTAAAGATGGAAACCAGAGACTCGGCGGCATTGTTGGGGTCTTGAATAGTCAATATTTCACTGAAGTCCGTTGATAAGATGTCCCTGATTGCGGCTGTATAATCAACAACTATGCGAGTAAGTTTAGAGGCAGGGAGTGACATCAGACGTTGGATGCTAATAATCGTAGGTTTATGATCAGTAATATAAGTGTCGAGTACCAGAGTCGTATTTTTAAGGTCAGATCTTAACATTACGTGATCGATACAAGAGCTAATACGGGTTGGGAATAGATGTGTAGGAAGGAGGCCATGTGAAGCAATAAGGTTAAGGTACTGATTCGCTTGTTGGGAGATAGCATTCGGAGTGATGTCAATGTTTATGTCACCCATAATCACAAAATTTTTATGGACTGACGTCTGGGTAAGAATAGTATCCAAGCTATCGACAAAGTTGTCAAGGTTTCGTGTGGAGGGAGAGCGATATAACGCTAAAAGTAAGATATTGTGAGATGTTACATTGCAGATCAGACAACTAGCACCAGATATAGAAGGTTCGGTGACGATATGAGGTAATTCTGATTTTACATATATTATAACACCATCATTTTTATTAGCAAGTATGCTCGTGTGATAAGAAACATACCCTTCCAGAGGTGGGACTGTTGCCGCCCACAGCCAGCATTCCGATAGTATTAAAACATCACATGAAATTTTTATTCTAGCCAAGAGCACAAGGAAACTATCAAAATTACAGTTTACACTACGTATATTTAGGTGTATTATATTAAGAGACATGTTAGTGTCATTAATGAAACGGCTGCATGACTCAGGTACACAAATATGTGAATCACTCATACCAAAGGAGTCAAAATCATTTAAAGTGTCAGAATCGAGCATTGAAGTTTGATGTTAAGTGCAAAATGATTTCAACCATAAATATGTGTATTTTAGTTTTGTGGATATTTATAAATTCTGTTTTTGACGTTGCAGTTGATTTAAGTAGAAATAATATAGTCAATAAGATGTACATATAAGTAGGTGTGCTATGAGTTGTGTATGTGTAGTAACAAGTTATCAAGTGATTATAATTTTTGAGCGGTCTAAAAAGGTACAATGTATAATACAGAAGCTGATTTATGCAAGATGCATTATATAAGATTAACAATCTAAATGATTTTATTAAAAGGTAAAATAAAAAGATAAAAAAGTATAAAACTGATAGTACTCGATTTTTAAGTAAAGGATAATGTAAGGTTCCAATAAATTCTAAAAGCATGCAATATAAATAAAAATGAGATGCCTTGCGTTTATATTGCAGGGGTAAACAGTTTCTTAAGACAAGATGTTGAATTGATGACAACGGAGTCCATTCCTTCACGTTCACGTAGAAAAATTTTTCCATTCTGTGACCAACAAAATTGATATTTATTCGTTTTAGCAAATGAACGAGCCTCGAAGAAAAGTTGCCGCTGGGTGCGAGGCAGGTGGTCGGCCATATAGACTGGTTTAACTTCACCGGGAACACCAATGTGTCCCGTGTTTAGTTTTTCGGTTGATGGCAGACCCTTATTGAACGCACGGCAGGCATCAAGTACTTGATTCTTCGAGGGGACTGTCAAAAACTCTGCAATTATCGGTCTGTTTGAGCCTTTTTTTCCGGGCAGACGATATACATCACGTAGTTGAGGTGGGTTTTCCGACGGTTTGATTGTCTCGCAGGCTTTTAGAACAATTGAAGTTAAGTCTCTAGTTGTTTCCTTCTCAATTGCAGGGACATTCCTTATCTCAATACAAGATGATCGCGAGCTCAACTGTAGATCTTCTACTTTCTTTTCCAGGTCCAGGATATAATTGCGCTGTTCACAGTTTTCTCTTTCTAATTTCTGCAGTGATTTCTTAATACAGTCGTAATCTTGACTCAGAAATTCTACAGTTTTTAAGGTGTCAACATTCGTTTTTTGAATGTCCGCATTTTGTAATTTAATTGCCGTCAATTCCGATGTTAATTTCCCCAGCAGGGCCTCTTGGTCAGTTTTCCAGGAAGTAAATAGCTTCATAATTTTTTCCTCGAAATTTTTCCATTCACACTCCGGAGAGAAGTTTGGTCGAAGTCGCTTGGACCGTAAGGTAATGCCTGAGGTTTCGGGCTCATTAGGGTTGTTAATAATTTCCGGAGTTGAGAAAATAAGTGGATTATTCGTTTCTCGGGCAGGAGTGGCAGGGGGCGAGCGCGCAGTCCTTGGCATGGTATCTGTACTTGTTTACTAACGGCGATAGGTAGTAACAGCACAAAAAACACAAATTAGCAGTTATTATTATTATTTTTTTTTTTTTTTGGAATCGTCCTCCTTGATGCAATGCAATGAAGGCACAATACGTTGCGCGATCAGTGTCGTTTAGTCTTTGGTGCGGGCCGTCGCATGCGTCACCGCGCGTCGGTACAAGCGGTAATGTGACTACTGCGCGCTATCTAACCGTGAGAATTCTGTGCACTGCGCGTAAAGTGTCTTTTGTCACTTACCCACCAGCTGATCAATTGTCATTTAAAACTTTTAACTGTTTACACTTTTTAAGTTAAGTTTATGCACTTTATTAGATTTATTTCTTTAAGAAATCTACTTCACTGATGTTCTATTATCACTGAGATGTAGTTTATTTTAGATTGTATTCGAATTAGGTAGAATTCACGATATTTGAACTCAGAACAAAAACACACCTATGTTGACCGTACGAGTGACGGGGCAAAGCGGAGAAAGAAAGAAACTACACGGTATAGGTACACACGGCTACGCGTCAAGCTATACAAAACCAGTTTGTCTTGGCCTCACTTTGTATTGACTCACATTGTTCTCACAATGAACGGTCAGCCAATACTCAATTATTATCTTTAACCGCGTGTGTTATAGTAACACACGTGGTTAAAGATAAATTAAACGGGTTCACAATGAAGGAATATGAGCGTATATTTTTTTATATTTTATAAAAAGGTTCGCATAGCTAATTGGTGTAAGCGCCTGCGATAGCTACTGATCTAAACTTAACGACGTGAGTTCGATCCCAACTGAGGAATTTTGTTTTGCTGGTTTTTACTTTTTGTTTTCTACTAAACACAGAGCTCGCTCGTTTTGTTTAGTGTTTGTGTGCATAACCATAACTTCACACATATAAAATGTAAACCAATTAGATTGTTCCACTGTACCAGGTTGCCACCATGTATATTTCAACGTCATTCAGCAGAGGACTGACCACTTTTTATCCCTGTTTAGTGTTTAGGGTAGTTGATAGTCAATGAAACAAATAACTTACGTCCTTATCATTTTATTCTCACAAGAAAAAACGTTAACGGATCTCTTAAAAATTACAATAACGAAAGAATTATCCACAGCTAACAAACGCATAGCTGCATAATACGATATATTTACAATTAAGCTCTTTGGCTTCTAAAAAGAATTTACAAAAAAAAAACTTTAAAAAATCTTAATAATCTTGCGAATCAAGCAACGCAACATAACATAATTTAAAATTATTAATAAAATTTCAACAGAGGACTTAAATAAAATAAGGTTAAAATACACTATACAAAGTGCCCAGAAATTCTAAAGTGATTTTTATACAAATGTGTCGAATACTGCGTCGGTAAACGATTTTAATCACTAAATGTACAAACAGAACTTATTTTTTTTTTACTTTCCGTAAAATTAGAATGAATTAATTTTCTAATATAAGTAACATTTACAAGACATGTAACGCTTTAAGTGAAACGAATAGATAAGTAATATTAAATTTTAGATTTAATTGTACAAAGCCCTCTTAGAGATAGCCAAGAATATTCTCACTGTAACGTTCAAAATGTACAATCCAGTCCGTGGCCTGAGCGGAAGAAATTGGCCTGAACAAAGAAATATTTGAAAATGAATGATTTTGACATCATGACAACCAGCGGCGAGATAGTAGGCTATAGGCGCATTCACAGCCGATTAATATAAATTATAATAATTAGAGAAAAATGGCCATCAGGTCTAAAATCCCTTGAATTCGTTTCGCATACGTCAGGCCAAAAATATCTTCAGGCCGCGGCTGAAACAGGCTGTACCACAATTTGCAAACATAAAATATTTTTTTTAATAAACTCTCCTAAAAACTTGCTGAGGCAGACGGACATTCCGATTACTTGAATACAGCACGCATTGTTCATTTGTGTTTTAAAAACAATCACTTATGGGTCAGAGAGCAACACAAAGGATTTTTAGTTTCCAACACCTGGACTACATTATTCGTATGTATTTTAATAAGAGTACCATATTTATGTGGGTAGTAATATTATAATCATAAACAATAAATTTTGATTTAAAAATTGAGTACAATATGATATTAAAATACGAATCCGTTCAGTCCAAGTATTAGAAAAATCCGAAATACCAGTCCAAACTCAGGCCAAAAAATTATAATCTCCAATTACAACTGTTATCGGAATAAACAGAAAGCACAAACATCTAAAAGATTAATTCTAAAAACGCGATAATATTACAATGAAGTACTTTACAAATTGGAAATTTGGCAATAGTCCAGGAGCTTGTGATGCATGAATTTTTATTAAGTGTACTCTAGCTCCTGGCCTATAGTCGTGAAGCGTACTACCTAAGAGTAGGCACAGAAGGATCAGTACATTTTGGTTTATTAAGGGAGACCTTAAGTATATCACATCGACTATTTAGCCCTTGGGGTGCTGAATAATTTACAAATTGGAATGTTATTGTCCGTGATTCGTTAACTTTGAATTGGGTGTTATTTTAACAATGGCAATAAAATATGTTGAGTTGAAACCAAAATTTTGCTGTCATATAGATTTAGGTACTTGACTAAGCAAATTTCTAGAGTAAAATTACTAAAATATTCAAGAATTTTATTAATTTTACTTTGAAAAATCTTAAATATCAAGAATATTCTTTTTTCTATACTTATAATCATTTTATAGAAAAAATTAAACTTGCTAAAATAGTCAATTGTTTGTAGAAAGTATCTGCACTAAAATTTATATCAAAGATAATTTAAACCCGTATTTAACTCTAACGGATCCGATGATACGCGTTGCCCTCGGGTCTTACGACAATAGACATTGTCTTGTGGTTACTCAAAGATTACCAGTATTAGTTAAAGAACCACGGACGCCACACCCAAAGGCTCTAGGGTAAAGCATTAGAAATTACCACTAAATTATTATCCTATACCCTACAAATAGCATTGAGCTGAGATCTCGCTTCTAAACGATTAGTATAACATCTATGCTAAACTGTGACTTTATGTGGAAACTTGGTTATAAGTACCGGCTTGGTAGATCACTAAGGTAAGGTTGATAAGGGTTTTGTAGGCTGTAAGAGAACTGGCACAATGTTGCCATGTCAGGGAACTGCCACAACAATACCATTTCAAATAAGTGGTTGGCATCAATGTCCGGTTGTCAAGGCCATTGGTTAGGCTGACCAATATAGTATTTTCACCGTGTGAAGTACTACATCATTGAGAGGAATCTTTTTATGTGATCTTCATTTCTTTTGTTTTTATCTGATGTATGTATCTGAGGGGTAATTCTCGTAATTTTAAGACCGTTCACAGTCCGATCTCAGTCTCAATCTGTCAAAAAATACTTCTAATTTTCATACATTTTGACAAGTTTTTGACATTAGTTTGTCGCTGAGATGAGACTGCGACTAGATTTTGAACGTTTTAAATTACGATAATTGACCTTCAGGTGTATTGTGTCTTTTAGTCTGTGGTAAATAAAAATACCTTCCTACAAAATACCTAAAATACCTCTTCTTTCTAGGAATAATACACCAAAAAGTTAGTCACCAAAATCCATTGATTGCTACTCCATTCCCACTGTCTACAATAACCATATCAACTTTTCCCTCAGGTTTCATTCACAGATATTTGCTTGTTAATAATCTTATATTAAAACTTCGACTACCCGAATTTCGCTAACACCCGAAGAACATCAAAATCCCTTTAAAAACGTCTGACCAATACAAGTAAATCAACACTTGTAATATTAAAATCCGTTTTCACAAAATCCGTAGATCCGAATCAGCAAAATCCGTAAAATCTCAGCCTAAATCGGTACTTATTTGGTACTAACTCCGCAACGCCACGTAGACTAGTTGATCTAGATATATTGGCTATTATATTACTTCGGTAGCACACTATAACTGTAACTCTATTGTAACTATAGACATTTACATAGTTCATATTGATAAGAAAATAAAGTGTTGAATATTATATTTTAAAATAGACAGCTTTGCAGTACAGTTGAAATCAATGCTATCTGAAAATTATGGGGAAAATTAAAAATATTTTGCCGTAAGATTCATTGCGTGTAAATATATATATTTTTTTAATTGAAAATGATGTGTTCCTAAAATGCAATTGGTACCTACACTACGCAACTAGAAAAAAATTGTATTAAAAATTTGAACTATTAACACACCGGATATGTAAAACTGTAATACGTAATGAAAGAAATTACAGATTGGCTGAAAACACTTATTAGCAGTTCGATACGATAACCAGAGTCCTCAATTTCGAAGACATCAAAATTTGCCGTATCGTATTTGTATGTGCATAAAGAAATGAGTCTTCAAAGAATATAATAAAGTGCATTTTAGATTGTCGTGCCATCGTTAGTTCCGCTATCCACCGATAGGAACGCTAGTGAGCTGCCATATTTCTTGTACAAGCTAATAAATGTTTTGAGCCAAAAGTATCTCTGCCTAGTGAACTACGCATAAAGACAGTAAAACGTACAGAATTTCAATTACACTAACAATTAACTTTTTAAATTGACAAACATGGAAATTCAACTAATTTCGCGAAGTTTTTTTTTTATTTGTAAGAATCAGAGATTACGTCAAATAATGTACCGTCAGTCGTGTGTAATATGTATACGTTTACATATTAATACACTACATGTATTATACAAAAATGTGTGAAGCGCAGTTTTGTAAGCACTTACATTATAACTTTAAATTTGGTAAACGAACTCTTGCCATGAAGAAGGTATTTAATTTGACGCGACAAACATACCAAATTATATCTTCTTCATGGCAATTAAAATACTGTTATTTTAATAAATAATCTCTCTCATATTAATCAATTTTGCTATAAAAACAAATTTGGAAATAACAAGATAATTAAACGAAGAAACTTGCTTTAGTAAGCGATCTTTAAAATCACTGGGCTGTCACAGAAAATATAAATATACTACCAAATGTATATATAAATATAATACTAAATGTACTGAAACATTTTGTCAATAAATAATCAACAATTTTAAATAACTTACAAAACTGCAGCACACACGCGAATCAAGTATAAATATACCATAACGGTAACAACGTTCAGTCACAATATCAACAATTATTCAAAACCGACAATTAGATGTAGAAAAACCGTTTTACACTACGCTGCCGCACTTTCCATTCGTTAGCGACAGATTTGGGCCTAAAGATGGCCGCCCTAGAGTGTTGTGTGCGAAGCTGGCCACACTGACATTGTGATCATACCCGTTCATGTATTGGTTGTTCTGTAAGCCAATCAGGAGCTCTACGAGGGCTTTGCTCGCGCTTTGAGCGTTTAGCAATTCAAAGATGATGCAATTACATTCTGGTTCTGGGTTCTTGAGTGAGCTTTTAGTGCTGGAATTGGAGCTCGTCGAGTTGGTTGCCGAGCTGGGTGTTGAGCTGTGCGGAGGGTTGGGGTGCAGCGGGCAGGTGAGCTGGAGAGTCTTAGGGTACTGTGTGGGGATGCCGGACAGGTGGTTGGCTGCGGCGCGCGCGTAGAATACGCAGGTATGGCCGTCTGCGTCTGGGTAGTTCGGGTTGCCGTTGTGCTGTGGATAGAAAATTTGATAATTAGTATATTGTGGTCATTATTTTTTTTCGTAAATTAGCTCAAATACTAAGATGAGATCCATATGTTTGTTGAAAATTGGTTTTAGTTACTAATTTGAGATTGTGACACTTCTCAAGTTATATTTTTTTATGGTTAAATTTTTTTGAGTTTGCGTGACGATATTTTTAATAAAAAGTCGTGCTGCTGGACTAGCTCATTCGGCAGCGTGCACGTTTATAATTCGATCTGTCACGTCTAAAGTAGTCATGTCGAAGGAGAAGTCTACGTCCGGAAGCGAACTGTTATTGGGAGAATATTATATAGATACATACCCATATAAGCAGCTGCGCGGCCGCCAGATGGCCGGCCGCCGCCGCCGCCCGCAGCGCCAGCGCGCGGTCGTGCGGCGCGGGCGCGCGCGGGAGAATATTATATAGATACATACCCATATAAGCAGCTGCGCGGCCGCCAGATGGCCGGCCGCCGCCGCCGCCCGCAGCGCCAGCGCGCGGTCGTGCGGCGCGGGCGCGCGCGGGAGAATATTATATAGATACATACCCATATAAGCAGCTGCGCGGCCGCCAGATGGCCGGCCGCCGCCGCCGCCCGCAGCGCCAGCGCGCGGTCGTGCGGCGCGGGCGCGCGCGGGAGAATATTATATAGATACATACCCATATAAGCAGCTGCGCGGCCGCCAGATGGCCGGCCGCCGCCGCCGCCCGCAGCGCCAGCGCGCGGTCGTGCGGCGCGGGCGCGCGCGGGAGAATATTATATAGATACATACCCATATAAGCAGCTGCGCGGCCGCCAGATGGCCGGCCGCCGCCGCCGCCCGCAGCGCCAGCGCGCGGTCGTGCGGCGCGGGCGCGCGCGGGAGAATATTATATAGATACATACCCATATAAGCAGCTGCGCGGCCGCCAGATGGCCGGCCGCCGCCGCCGCCCGCAGCGCCAGCGCGCGGTCGTGCGGCGCGGGCGCGCGCGGGAGAATATTATATAGATACATACCCATATAAGCAGCTGCGCGGCCGCCAGATGGCCGGCCGCCGCCGCCGCCCGCAGCGCCAGCGCGCGGTCGTGCGGCGCGGGCGCGCGCGGGAGAATATTATATAGATACATACCCATATAAGCAGCTGCGCGGCCGCCAGATGGCCGGCCGCCGCCGCCGCCCGCAGCGCCAGCGCGCGGTCGTGCGGCGCGGGCGCGCGCGGGAGAATATTATATAGATACATACCCATATAAGCAGCTGCGCGGCCGCCAGATGGCCGGCCGCCGCCGCCGCCCGCAGCGCCAGCGCGCGGTCGTGCGGCGCGGGCGCGCGCGGGAGAATATTATATAGATACATACCCATATAAGCAGCTGCGCGGCCGCCAGATGGCCGGCCGCCGCCGCCGCCCGCAGCGCCAGCGCGCGGTCGTGCGGCGCGGGCGCGCGCGGGAGAATATTATATAGATACATACCCATATAAGCAGCTGCGCGGCCGCCAGATGGCCGGCCGCCGCCGCCGCCCGCAGCGCCAGCGCGCGGTCGTGCGGCGCGGGCGCGCGCGGGAGAATATTATATAGATACATACCCATATAAGCAGCTGCGCGGCCGCCAGATGGCCGGCCGCCGCCGCCGCCCGCAGCGCCAGCGCGCGGTCGTGCGGCGCGGGCGCGCGCGGGAGAATATTATATAGATACATACCCATATAAGCAGCTGCGCGGCCGCCAGATGGCCGGCCGCCGCCGCCGCCCGCAGCGCCAGCGCGCGGTCGTGCGGCGCGGGCGCGCGCGGGAGAATATTATATAGATACATACCCATATAAGCAGCTGCGCGGCCGCCAGATGGCCGGCCGCCGCCGCCGCCCGCAGCGCCAGCGCGCGGTCGTGCGGCGCGGGCGCGCGCGGGAGAATATTATATAGATACATACCCATATAAGCAGCTGCGCGGCCGCCAGATGGCCGGCCGCCGCCGCCGCCCGCAGCGCCAGCGCGCGGTCGTGCGGCGCGGGCGCGCGCGGGAGAATATTATATAGATACATACCCATATAAGCAGCTGCGCGGCCGCCAGATGGCCGGCCGCCGCCGCCGCCCGCAGCGCCAGCGCGCGGTCGTGCGGCGCGGGCGCGCGCGGGAGAATATTATATAGATACATACCCATATAAGCAGCTGCGCGGCCGCCAGATGGCCGGCCGCCGCCGCCGCCCGCAGCGCCAGCGCGCGGTCGTGCGGCGCGGGCGCGCGCGGGAGAATATTATATAGATACATACCCATATAAGCAGCTGCGCGGCCGCCAGATGGCCGGCCGCCGCCGCCGCCCGCAGCGCCAGCGCGCGGTCGTGCGGCGCGGGCGCGCGCGGGAGAATATTATATAGATACATACCCATATAAGCAGCTGCGCGGCCGCCAGATGGCCGGCCGCCGCCGCCGCCCGCAGCGCCAGCGCGCGGTCGTGCGGCGCGGGCGCGCGCGGGAGAATATTATATAGATACATACCCATATAAGCAGCTGCGCGGCCGCCAGATGGCCGGCCGCCGCCGCCGCCCGCAGCGCCAGCGCGCGGTCGTGCGGCGCGGGCGCGCGCGGGAGAATATTATATAGATACATACCCATATAAGCAGCTGCGCGGCCGCCAGATGGCCGGCCGCCGCCGCCGCCCGCAGCGCCAGCGCGCGGTCGTGCGGCGCGGGCGCGCGCGGGAGAATATTATATAGATACATACCCATATAAGCAGCTGCGCGGCCGCCAGATGGCCGGCCGCCGCCGCCGCCCGCAGCGCCAGCGCGCGGTCGTGCGGCGCGGGCGCGCGCGGGAGAATATTATATAGATACATACCCATATAAGCAGCTGCGCGGCCGCCAGATGGCCGGCCGCCGCCGCCGCCCGCAGCGCCAGCGCGCGGTCGTGCGGCGCGGGCGCGCGCGGGAGAATATTATATAGATACATACCCATATAAGCAGCTGCGCGGCCGCCAGATGGCCGGCCGCCGCCGCCGCCCGCAGCGCCAGCGCGCGGTCGTGCGGCGCGGGCGCGCGCGGGAGAATATTATATAGATACATACCCATATAAGCAGCTGCGCGGCCGCCAGATGGCCGGCCGCCGCCGCCGCCCGCAGCGCCAGCGCGCGGTCGTGCGGCGCGGGCGCGCGCGGGAGAATATTATATAGATACATACCCATATAAGCAGCTGCGCGGCCGCCAGATGGCCGGCCGCCGCCGCCGCCCGCAGCGCCAGCGCGCGGTCGTGCGGCGCGGGCGCGCGCGGGAGAATATTATATAGATACATACCCATATAAGCAGCTGCGCGGCCGCCAGATGGCCGGCCGCCGCCGCCGCCCGCAGCGCCAGCGCGCGGTCGTGCGGCGCGGGCGCGCGCGGGAGAATATTATATAGATACATACCCATATAAGCAGCTGCGCGGCCGCCAGATGGCCGGCCGCCGCCGCCGCCCGCAGCGCCAGCGCGCGGTCGTGCGGCGCGGGCGCGCGCGGGAGAATATTATATAGATACATACCCATATAAGCAGCTGCGCGGCCGCCAGATGGCCGGCCGCCGCCGCCGCCCGCAGCGCCAGCGCGCGGTCGTGCGGCGCGGGCGCGCGCGGGAGAATATTATATAGATACATACCCATATAAGCAGCTGCGCGGCCGCCAGATGGCCGGCCGCCGCCGCCGCCCGCAGCGCCAGCGCGCGGTCGTGCGGCGCGGGCGCGCGCGGGAGAATATTATATAGATACATACCCATATAAGCAGCTGCGCGGCCGCCAGATGGCCGGCCGCCGCCGCCGCCCGCAGCGCCAGCGCGCGGTCGTGCGGCGCGGGCGCGCGCGGGAGAATATTATATAGATACATACCCATATAAGCAGCTGCGCGGCCGCCAGATGGCCGGCCGCCGCCGCCGCCCGCAGCGCCAGCGCGCGGTCGTGCGGCGCGGGCGCGCGCGGGAGAATATTATATAGATACATACCCATATAAGCAGCTGCGCGGCCGCCAGATGGCCGGCCGCCGCCGCCGCCCGCAGCGCCAGCGCGCGGTCGTGCGGCGCGGGCGCGCGCGGGAGAATATTATATAGATACATACCCATATAAGCAGCTGCGCGGCCGCCAGATGGCCGGCCGCCGCCGCCGCCCGCAGCGCCAGCGCGCGGTCGTGCGGCGCGGGCGCGCGCGGGAGAATATTATATAGATACATACCCATATAAGCAGCTGCGCGGCCGCCAGATGGCCGGCCGCCGCCGCCGCCCGCAGCGCCAGCGCGCGGTCGTGCGGCGCGGGCGCGCGCGGGAGAATATTATATAGATACATACCCATATAAGCAGCTGCGCGGCCGCCAGATGGCCGGCCGCCGCCGCCGCCCGCAGCGCCAGCGCGCGGTCGTGCGGCGCGGGCGCGCGCGGGAGAATATTATATAGATACATACCCATATAAGCAGCTGCGCGGCCGCCAGATGGCCGGCCGCCGCCGCCGCCCGCAGCGCCAGCGCGCGGTCGTGCGGCGCGGGCGCGCGCGGGAGAATATTATATAGATACATACCCATATAAGCAGCTGCGCGGCCGCCAGATGGCCGGCCGCCGCCGCCGCCCGCAGCGCCAGCGCGCGGTCGTGCGGCGCGGGCGCGCGCGGGAGAATATTATATAGATACATACCCATATAAGCAGCTGCGCGGCCGCCAGATGGCCGGCCGCCGCCGCCGCCCGCAGCGCCAGCGCGCGGTCGTGCGGCGCGGGCGCGCGCGGGAGAATATTATATAGATACATACCCATATAAGCAGCTGCGCGGCCGCCAGATGGCCGGCCGCCGCCGCCGCCCGCAGCGCCAGCGCGCGGTCGTGCGGCGCGGGCGCGCGCGGGAGAATATTATATAGATACATACCCATATAAGCAGCTGCGCGGCCGCCAGATGGCCGGCCGCCGCCGCCGCCCGCAGCGCCAGCGCGCGGTCGTGCGGCGCGGGCGCGCGCGGGAGAATATTATATAGATACATACCCATATAAGCAGCTGCGCGGCCGCCAGATGGCCGGCCGCCGCCGCCGCCCGCAGCGCCAGCGCGCGGTCGTGCGGCGCGGGCGCGCGCGGGAGAATATTATATAGATACATACCCATATAAGCAGCTGCGCGGCCGCCAGATGGCCGGCCGCCGCCGCCGCCCGCAGCGCCAGCGCGCGGTCGTGCGGCGCGGGCGCGCGCGGGAGAATATTATATAGATACATACCCATATAAGCAGCTGCGCGGCCGCCAGATGGCCGGCCGCCGCCGCCGCCCGCAGCGCCAGCGCGCGGTCGTGCGGCGCGGGCGCGCGCGGGAGAATATTATATAGATACATACCCATATAAGCAGCTGCGCGGCCGCCAGATGGCCGGCCGCCGCCGCCGCCCGCAGCGCCAGCGCGCGGTCGTGCGGCGCGGGCGCGCGCGGGAGAATATTATATAGATACATACCCATATAAGCAGCTGCGCGGCCGCCAGATGGCCGGCCGCCGCCGCCGCCCGCAGCGCCAGCGCGCGGTCGTGCGGCGCGGGCGCGCGCGGGAGAATATTATATAGATACATACCCATATAAGCAGCTGCGCGGCCGCCAGATGGCCGGCCGCCGCCGCCGCCCGCAGCGCCAGCGCGCGGTCGTGCGGCGCGGGCGCGCGCGGGAGAATATTATATAGATACATACCCATATAAGCAGCTGCGCGGCCGCCAGATGGCCGGCCGCCGCCGCCGCCCGCAGCGCCAGCGCGCGGTCGTGCGGCGCGGGCGCGCGCGGGAGAATATTATATAGATACATACCCATATAAGCAGCTGCGCGGCCGCCAGATGGCCGGCCGCCGCCGCCGCCCGCAGCGCCAGCGCGCGGTCGTGCGGCGCGGGCGCGCGCGGGAGAATATTATATAGATACATACCCATATAAGCAGCTGCGCGGCCGCCAGATGGCCGGCCGCCGCCGCCGCCCGCAGCGCCAGCGCGCGGTCGTGCGGCGCGGGCGCGCGCGGGAGAATATTATATAGATACATACCCATATAAGCAGCTGCGCGGCCGCCAGATGGCCGGCCGCCGCCGCCGCCCGCAGCGCCAGCGCGCGGTCGTGCGGCGCGGGCGCGCGCGGGAGAATATTATATAGATACATACCCATATAAGCAGCTGCGCGGCCGCCAGATGGCCGGCCGCCGCCGCCGCCCGCAGCGCCAGCGCGCGGTCGTGCGGCGCGGGCGCGCGCGGGAGAATATTATATAGATACATACCCATATAAGCAGCTGCGCGGCCGCCAGATGGCCGGCCGCCGCCGCCGCCCGCAGCGCCAGCGCGCGGTCGTGCGGCGCGGGCGCGCGCGGGAGAATATTATATAGATACATACCCATATAAGCAGCTGCGCGGCCGCCAGATGGCCGGCCGCCGCCGCCGCCCGCAGCGCCAGCGCGCGGTCGTGCGGCGCGGGCGCGCGCGGGAGAATATTATATAGATACATACCCATATAAGCAGCTGCGCGGCCGCCAGATGGCCGGCCGCCGCCGCCGCCCGCAGCGCCAGCGCGCGGTCGTGCGGCGCGGGCGCGCGCGGGAGAATATTATATAGATACATACCCATATAAGCAGCTGCGCGGCCGCCAGATGGCCGGCCGCCGCCGCCGCCCGCAGCGCCAGCGCGCGGTCGTGCGGCGCGGGCGCGCGCGGGAGAATATTATATAGATACATACCCATATAAGCAGCTGCGCGGCCGCCAGATGGCCGGCCGCCGCCGCCGCCCGCAGCGCCAGCGCGCGGTCGTGCGGCGCGGGCGCGCGCGGGAGAATATTATATAGATACATACCCATATAAGCAGCTGCGCGGCCGCCAGATGGCCGGCCGCCGCCGCCGCCCGCAGCGCCAGCGCGCGGTCGTGCGGCGCGGGCGCGCGCGGGAGAATATTATATAGATACATACCCATATAAGCAGCTGCGCGGCCGCCAGATGGCCGGCCGCCGCCGCCGCCCGCAGCGCCAGCGCGCGGTCGTGCGGCGCGGGCGCGCGCGGGAGAATATTATATAGATACATACCCATATAAGCAGCTGCGCGGCCGCCAGATGGCCGGCCGCCGCCGCCGCCCGCAGCGCCAGCGCGCGGTCGTGCGGCGCGGGCGCGCGCGGGAGAATATTATATAGATACATACCCATATAAGCAGCTGCGCGGCCGCCAGATGGCCGGCCGCCGCCGCCGCCCGCAGCGCCAGCGCGCGGTCGTGCGGCGCGGGCGCGCGCGGGAGAATATTATATAGATACATACCCATATAAGCAGCTGCGCGGCCGCCAGATGGCCGGCCGCCGCCGCCGCCCGCAGCGCCAGCGCGCGGTCGTGCGGCGCGGGCGCGCGCGGGAGAATATTATATAGATACATACCCATATAAGCAGCTGCGCGGCCGCCAGATGGCCGGCCGCCGCCGCCGCCCGCAGCGCCAGCGCGCGGTCGTGCGGCGCGGGCGCGCGCGGGAGAATATTATATAGATACATACCCATATAAGCAGCTGCGCGGCCGCCAGATGGCCGGCCGCCGCCGCCGCCCGCAGCGCCAGCGCGCGGTCGTGCGGCGCGGGCGCGCGCGGGAGAATATTATATAGATACATACCCATATAAGCAGCTGCGCGGCCGCCAGATGGCCGGCCGCCGCCGCCGCCCGCAGCGCCAGCGCGCGGTCGTGCGGCGCGGGCGCGCGCGGGAGAATATTATATAGATACATACCCATATAAGCAGCTGCGCGGCCGCCAGATGGCCGGCCGCCGCCGCCGCCCGCAGCGCCAGCGCGCGGTCGTGCGGCGCGGGCGCGCGCGGGAGAATATTATATAGATACATACCCATATAAGCAGCTGCGCGGCCGCCAGATGGCCGGCCGCCGCCGCCGCCCGCAGCGCCAGCGCGCGGTCGTGCGGCGCGGGCGCGCGCGGGAGAATATTATATAGATACATACCCATATAAGCAGCTGCGCGGCCGCCAGATGGCCGGCCGCCGCCGCCGCCCGCAGCGCCAGCGCGCGGTCGTGCGGCGCGGGCGCGCGCGGCGGGGCGACACTCAGGGCGCGGGCCAGCGCCGCCACAGCGCCGCGCGCGCCTGCAGTGCGGAGGGCCTCGATGCCGGTGGCCACTACCTCGCTGCTTAGGAAGGCGCGACGCTCGTATTTTAGGCGGATCCACCTGTAAGTAACAAAAATATTTATAGAATAAACTTCAAAACGAGCGTGTCGGAGTCATTCGTTTGACTATTCGGAACGTAAGTGCCATCTCGTGGCGCTAGACAAAGTCTAGCCTGAGTTCGTGGTGGGACGAGAGCAACAGCTACAAAAGAGGTGTGAGCAGAGCTCTCGGGAGAATCGAAACATTGGACATCGTACGAACAACATGTGCATAGAAACTGCCGCGCGTTCCGTATCGTTGAGTTGTATAATGTATATAATAGTGTTTGTTATTTCTACTTCAACCAATGAAACAAAGACGTAATTGCGTTTCTCTGTAAAAACGAAAGAAACAACATTTAAAGCCTTTATTTCGGGTCTTGTTATTTCCTTACGAAAAGCTTACATTCCCATCGCCACCATATCAAATTCCGTAGAAGATCAACTGTCAGTGTCATCTCATCTCCTCGTCTGTGGTAGGCGTGGTAGGTAGCCTCTTTTGATAACACGGCCAACCAAACTTAAGAAGAGCGACACAAATATACAAGTGTCGTGATTTTCTTTACATCTCCCCCCTCAGAGAGAAACAATCACTTGTGATTGTTTATTTACTAACACTGGAGATAGTTTTGTAATGTGGTAGAGGTTTGATTCCGTTTTCTTGTGTCCGGTATCAACTTCATAGATTGTATTGGATATTTTTTTCAGGATTCTGTACGGTCCAATTCTCAATTCATCCATTTTCTTCCTATTTAAGCGATTCCCATTTTCCACGTAAACTCGGTCTCCCACTTCCAATTTAAACTCTTCCCTATGCAGGTCGAATATTTTTTTATTATAATTGTGAGATTTTATTGTGTTTTTAAAGGCTAGTTTTCTATCTCTCTTCAGATCTTCTGTTGAACATCTTGATTTCAATTCAAGTGGTAGAATATTCACATTTTCGCCTTCCAGAAGATATTTCGGGGCAAACTTCGTAACTGTGTGTTCAGTTTCATTGTATTTTTCGACACATTTCTGTGCAATAGTTGTCCATGCTGTTTTCTTATCACTTTCATTTATTGTACATCTTATCTTATTTACTATAGTTTGATTTAGCCTTTCGTTAAGACCATTTGAAAATGGTGTATCAACAGCAGTGAAAACTATCCTTATATTTTTCCTCTCTAAGAATTCTTTAAATTCTTTGGAATTTATGCCAGGGTATTGATCCGTTAATAACATATCAATGTTATAGCTTTGTGTCACATTTTTTACTAGTTTAATAAAATCATTGGAACTTTGATTTCTTGACGTGAGTACATAAGCATATCTTGTGAAATGATCAACTAGAAGATGTAGATATTTTTTTGTTGAACGAGATCCGCCAAAGCCTCCAATGGTATCAATTGATACAATTTCAAATGGGTGTGTTGCCGGACCCAAATGTGACATTAAGCCGTATTTTGGCTTCCTTCTTGATTTGTTTTTGATACAAATTTCACATTCATCACAAATTTGTTGAATGTTTGCAATGATATTCTTTGCTGTGTAGAATGGTGTTATTTTATTTGCCATCTGGGTTCTTCCAATGTGGCAGTATGTGTTATGGACATCTTTTATTAGAGTTTGGCTTAGTTCTTCTGAAAGTATAATTTTTTTCTTTGTTTTATTCTTTTTGTAGTAAATTTCATTCTCCAATGTAAGTTTGGTTTTTTCTTTTTGTAAGTCTTGATTAGTGTCTTGGTCTTTTTTGATATCTTCTAGGTTTAATAAATTTACTACTTTTAAAAAGTCATCAGTATTGTCGTGTGGTTCTAGAACTGGGTTTCTGCTTAAGCAGTCTGCTTCTTGATTTAATTTTCCTGGGTTATATCTTATTTTAAAATTATATTGGGATAAATAATATGTCAAATCACCTAGTTCTTCGTCAGTTCTAGCCTTTATATTCATATTTTCTAATGGTTTATGATCTGAGTATACTACAAATTCTTTTCCCATAAGCCAGTGCTGCCAGTATTTCACTGCTTCTTTTATTGCCAGACATTCTAGATAAATTGCTTTTTTTTTCTTTTGAGTTTCTGTTAATTTTTTTGAAAAATAAGCAACTGGCTTAATGTTTCCGTTTTGATCTTCTTGTTTTAACACCGCCCCCACTCCTTTGATACTAGCATCCGTGTAAATGATTATTGGTAGCTTAGGGTCATATATTTTCAGAATTGGTTTTGTACATAACAATGCTTTTATTTTATCAAATGATTCCTGACATTCTGCGGACCAGATGAATTTCACATCTTTCCTTAATAAATTATGTAATGGGTCCATGATAATTGCACTGTGTGGTACAAACTTGTGATGAAAGTTTATTTTTCCTAAGAATTGACGAATATTTTTCTTGGTTTCTGGAACTGGAAAGTTTTTGACAGCAGTTAAATAATCTTTCAGAGGTCTTATTGAATTATTTTCTATTATGTGTCCTAAATATTTTGCATAAGTATTTGCAAAAGTACATTTCGAAAATTTTAGTCTAAAACCTTCTGTTTGTATCGCCTCAAGTAATCTTGATAAATGTTCTAAATATTCTTCAAAAGTTTTCGAAAATATTATGATATCATCTATAAAATTTACTGCAAAACTAGTGAGTTTGTATTTTCTTAGGATGTTGCTCAATATTCTTTGGAAAATTGCTGGAGCGGTCTTTAAACCAAATGGGAGGCAAGTCCATTGAAAATGACCTTCTTGTGTAACGAAGGCAGTTTTGTGCCTATCTTGGATTTTCAAAGGAATTGACCAAAACGCTGAATTTATGTCCAATGTAGAAAAATACTTGCAGTTTACAGTTTTTATCATTAAGTCTTCTATCAATGGAAATGGTTGTGATTGAGGTACAACAATTTTGTTTAATTCTCTGAAATCTATACATAACCTTGTTTTTTTTTCATCTTCTTTTTTATATGCCAGAGTAACTGGAGCAGCAAATGGGCTGTAAGATTCTTCGATCATATTCTTATTTAATAGTTTTGATATTTGTTTTTCTATTTCTGTTCTATCTTCAGCTGTGCATCTATACGGGCGTTTGTAGCAGTATTTATCTACCATCAAATCAATATGAGCTTCATAATCTCGTACAGTGCCTATGTCATATTTGTCTTTAGCAAATACTGGTTGGTTTTTTTCTATCAACTTATCTATTTGTGATTGTTGATTTGAATCAAGATGTCTTACTAATATTTCAAATTCATTTAAATTTATATGTTCATTGAAATTTATTTCACATTTTTTTATGTGTTTACTTTCTTGTTTTGATACCTCCGAGTGCAAAAATCTTGCCTCTTTAACTTTGTCACCTAGTACATCAGGAATTTTGACATTTGTTAAATTTGAAATATCGTTTTTTTTGTAATAATCTTCCTTTGAAGTTGTCTTCTTTTCCCTTGGGATGCTATATTGTAAGATTTTTAATTCTTCATTTTGTATTAGCTTGAACTTTTTGATGCAATCCAGACCAATCAGAAAGTCGTAATTAAAATTTTCATTGTCTACAACAAAAATATCCACAATTTTTTCAATATTGTAGATTTTAATTTTTAGTGTTACCATACCTTTTGTTTTCTTCACACCATTAATAGTCTTTAAATTTACCATTTGCATATCACTTGTATTTTTTTGTTGTATCTTCAACAATTTGACGTTTATTAATGACACATTTGAACCTGAGTCATAAATTCCTGATACATTTAAAGTATCATTTAATAGTAAATTTATTTTTATTAATGGTGGCACATCTAGTTTTTTGGATTCTTCTCATTTAGCTCAATTTCCAATTCCGAGTTATTTACAGTTTTCACAACTGTTTTTTGATTTTTCCCTTTAAACCAGCAGTCTTCCTCAGGATGGTAACGTTTCCCTTTCTTCTCATTAACACAGATTTGGCATGGCATTTTTTCTTCAATTTTTTTGATTTTTGTGTCAGAAGTTTTGTAATTTTTTTTATCATATTTATTCTTCTCAACAAGATATTCCAGTTTTCCTATGTCATTATATAGATCTTCTGTTTCTTGTAAAGTTTCTCTGTCAATTTTATCAGCCACATAGTTAGGTAAGCCCGCTGCTATAAGGTCTATAAGTGTCCCAGTATCTATTGTTTTTCTTACTTCCAGTAATAATTTTTCTTTTTTCAAAGCATACTCCAGCAAGGAACCTACTTGATATTTAAAGGACAGAGCATATCTAATGGGAGACCATCCCTTGTTTGCAAATGTCTCGCAAAAGTTTTTCTCCCATTTGTTCCATTCCGATTCTACTGTAAGTTTCATTAGCATACAGCTGTACCAATTTACACTGGAATGTTCCATAAAGTTTTTTAAAATTTCAATTTTCTTTTTGTCCTTATTAATTTGGAAACGTTCACATTCCTTGTTAAAATCCTTAATCCACTGGAAAGCATTTGAATTTCTTCCAGTGAAGTTCTCAATCATGAAATCCTTTGCGATTTTCCCTAAATTTTGTGTTTCAGATTTTTGGTGTTTTTCTTCAAGTAACTTCTCCAACAGTTTTTCTATTGTTTGATTTGAGCCACTAGGTATAGATTCAGTATTATTAGTTTTTTCCATTATTTCTTCTAGGTAAAAATCATTAAACTGCAAGTTTTTTTCTTCATCCAAATATGTTTTTGATATTTCATCTGTCAAAGTTATCCATATTTTCCTTGTTTGATGTCTCTTATTTAATGTTTTCTTTACTTTGGCATAGTTGGGAGTGTTTATAATTGTTTGATGTAAATTCGCAGGTTGGTATTCAGCTGGTATTCCAAAGATCTGTCCATTTGGTGTTGCTATTGAGGTGATGCACATTATGTTTGATTTTCCATCTGTTGCTGGTTTCACAACAAAATCAAATCTCAACTTTTCCATGTTTCTTGAATTAAATGCAGAAAATGTTGTTTTATAATAGTGTTTGTTATTTCTACTTCAACCAATGAAACAAAGACGTAATTGCGTTTCTCTGTAAAAACGAAAGAAACAACATTTAAAGCCTTTATTTCGGGTCTTGTTATTTCCTTACGAAAAGCTTACATTCCCATCGCCACCATATCAAATTCCGTAGAAGATCAACTGTCAGTGTCATCTCATCTCCTCGTCTGTGGTAGGCGTGGTAGGTAGCCTCTTTTGATAACACGGCCAACCAAACTTAAGAAGAGCGACACAAATATACAAGTGTCGTGATTTTCTTTACATGTATATGTACATACAGTGTGTGATTCTCTAGTGTGACTAACTTGTTCGTAAATTATAATCGGAATTGAAGTGCAAACCGTTTTTCTATTGTGCTATAACCAACACTACCCATAGTACGCCCACAGTAATTAAAAATATGCCTGATTTGTGATGAAAGGAGCAACATCAACGTGACTATCGCAAATAGCATACCAACGAACGACATGGAGCGACTTTAAGAATCTGAGCGAAGCCTTTCGTGTGCTGCAAGTGAGGGAAACCAGGACATATCGCCAAGCCAAGCGGATAGTGGACAACTTGCTGAAAGTCGTGAACGGTAAGTGGACTTCGTACAACTACCCTCAGACACATTGGAAAATAAAGGTGAGCTGCATTGTTTTGTTTACGATTCTGGTGCTGAATGCTCGTTAGTAAAAGCGAGTTGTGCAGCCAAATTAAGTGGCAAACGTTAATAACGTTGTTGCATTGACTGGTATTGGTCAAACATGTGTATTCAGCGCAGAACAAATCATATGTAGTGTTGCGATTAGCGAGCAAAAGCTTGAGATTTTATTACTGATCTACCCGGTATTTACTTGCAAAGTAATATTATGATAGTACGTGAAATATTGAACCTAGGCTTTTCGATTAACATGTCTGCGACAAAGTTTTTGTTGCGTAAAGCTCTTGTAATAAATTCAGTTTTAAACGGTCAACAACAGAAAGCTAGATTTGATAGAACAACAAAGGCAGCTATAACAAAATGTTCGGTTGACGATTTCGTGTTATTAGAAAACGAATCTAACTTAGTCTTATAATCTGACTTCACTCTTGAAGTCAGATAATAAGACTAAGTTAGATCCGAAGTTCAGAGGTCCGTTTACGGTAGCGGAAGTTGGTCAGTGGGTCATCTTGTTTTGGCGGGTAATCGCTATACGTTAAAAGCTTTAAATTCTAACCTTACAAGTATGCTCACGATAGGTAAAGAAAGATGCCAGTAGGTCATGTACCAGTCGAAGTAGACCGTGATCATAGTGGTGATGAGCAAGCCTACATTATGGGAAGCACGCGAGTAGGGGTTCTCTATTGGCTGTAGTAAAGTTGTGTAGTGTCACAGGGTGTGATGCACACGGATCCATGCACTGGATGTGTGAGAGCAATGCGATTACTGGTCGGCTGGAGAGCCGTGGCGTTAGAGTGGTTTACTCGTGTGTGGGTTTCCAGGTGTCTAGGGCTCTTAGTGATAAAAATGATTGATAATGCAGATAACGATGGTACATGGCTCTGGTTGATGATTTACGCTATGATTAGATAATCAAAGTTGGTTTACATTGCCCTGGCTGAATCAATACTCTCAAAGCCTTCAACTCCAGGCGTACATATAAGTACGGTCACAATCGGAAACAAAAGATGCCTCTAAGTAGTGTTCCTAGCGAGTTAAACGTGAGGAGAGTTCATCCACCGAGTAGTAGAGCACATACCATGGCTATTATAATGGTCACTAATCTGTAAACATTATTTGCATAAAGTCTACTTAACTATGTTGGGAGCAGTCGTCAAATAATGTGAAGGTGGTCGAAGGGATAACGTCGTCCGGGCCATGCAGCCAATAGCGGCTGGTCGAGGGGACACATGCATCCGGTCCAACCTTAAGTATTTTCTGGTCGAAGGGACAGTGTCATCCGGGCCATGGGCCCATGGGCCCATGGGCTGGTCGAAAGGAAACACCCGTCCGGTCCAGGTTAATATTGTGTGGAAAGTTGATCGCAACATGACGGTATCGTCCGGGCCAGACCTAAAGGGTTGGTCGATAGGACATGCTGGTCGAGTTTAGAGTGTGTTTAGAGAAAGGTGCCGTCCGGTCCATGAGTGGTCGAAAGGACACACGCTTTCTTTTGTTCTGAGACAGTTACAGTTTGTATGAGAGTAATGTTATGTCTACCAGTAAGTTGATACAGTTCCTGACCAGTTATTACTAAGGCTTAAAGGAACCTTTTGTTATCGATGATAGTTTGGATCAGAGTATTACTAACGAATTTGAGGAAAGTCGAGTAATAGTTTTGTTGATAAAACAGGGTAGAGATTAAGTTGTGTGTTGTGTGGGATTTCGTGAGAAAACCATAAAGTCCAGGAGTGACTTGGCGATTCGATGGGGATGCGCAAATTAATTTGACGAGTTGAGTAACTGGAGGTTACTAGATAGTATGAGACACATGCATCTTAGTTGATTCTAATCTTGAGATTTGGGAATCAAATAGTGGGTAATGCTCTGAACTCTGCTATTGTGTTTTTGCCTGTACCAAATGTGGACAGGAGTGACCGAGCTATGTGAATCTTTTCGGGTATGTTTCTTTACAGATTAGCACACGAGGACGTGTGTATAGCAGGATGGCCGTGTCAGAGTCATTTGTTTGACTATTCGGAATGTTAGCGCCATCTTGTGGCGCTAGACAGAGTTAGATATGAGCGCCGCCGTCGCCGTGAGTTCACGTCGACGCGTCGTCGCCGAGTGGCGCACGCGGCGCGCCGTCGCGCGTCGTCGCGACGAGTCGCAACTAGCTTTCCCGCACGCACGCGCGGCCCGCCCGCATTAGTTCGTCTAGTCGCCTCGCCACGCTCGTCGCTCACTCAGTTGAGTCGAATATTTCACCGAGTGAACGTGTTGTTTAGTTTTAACAATGGCAGCAACTTCGACTACTATTGATGTTTATAAAACGAAAATAACTGCGGTGGAGACGTTCTACAGTACTGCAAAGACAGGAAAACTTCTATGCCTGCACTGTATGCTCTTACATGCCCAATTTTGAATATACCAGCCAACAGCAGCACGCCCCGTGCGAGAGTCTTTTCCACAGCTGAACTCGTGATAACCTCGAAACGTTCACGACTAAATCCTTTGAGGCTAACTAAGATAGTATTTATTTATCCATGACAGCTATGTATTTTGCTTTTTGGTGTAAGTATGTAGGAATAAAGTTCGTCCGTCATATCTTATTATAATTACCTATGTGCTGTTGTTATTGAAATTTTGATATTTTATTTTTTCTATATCAAGAGCCAGCAATACCTACTCACTTAGATGATACTACTTTAATTACTTATATATGATTGTTTTATGTTCTTAGTTTTTTACATTATTATAGAATTTACTTAATTATACATATTTAACAGTTATGTTGATAAATATTTTCTTTTTAGTTTTTATTATATGTATAGATAGATAGTGATGTGATTAAAAATTAAAAACGCTCAGTCTCTTCAACTGAAAATAATGGAATGATTAATTTTCACTAAACGTGATCTCCAATTATTTAGAAGACTGTTAAATTGTATTTAACAAATACGTTCCTTTATCAAAAAAATATAAATCTCTCCCTGGTAAAAAAATATCTAAGGCCCACAGCCGGCCACGCCGCGCCGCCGTGACGCCGCCGCCGCCGTAAAAATTTTCAGGCCACGCGGCCGCCGTGGAATTGGCCATCGGCGCTCATACCTAGACAGAGTATAGCCTGAGTTCGTGGTGGCACGAGAGCAACAGCTACAAAAGCGGTGTGAGCAGAGCTCTCGGGAGAATCGAAACATTGGACATCGCACGAACAACATGTGCATAGAAACTGTCGCGCGTTCCGTATCGTTGAGTTGTATATGCACCTACAGTGTGTGATTCTCTAGTGTGACTAACTTGTTTGTAAATTATAATCAGAATTGAAGTCCAAACCGTTTTCCTATTGTGCTATAACCAACACTACCCATAGTGCGCCCACAGTAATTAAAAATATGCCTGATGTTAACGAGAGACAGACATACCTTCTCCGTCAAGCGTAAAAGTTATACCTACATATTTCAGTTTAAGTAAATAAAAGACATGTCCAAAAATGGTTTTTATTATTCAATAAATCTAACAAGGATAAATTAAATAAAGGACATGTCCAAAAATGGTTTTTTATTATTTAATAATTCTAACAAGGATAAATTAAATATATTTGGATAGACATCCCGAAAACTAATGGTTCTAACTATATCATATATTTTTAAAGGCCCCCAATTTTGAGAAAAATGTATTTTTATTTTAGTGTGAATTTACCCCTAAAACGAACAAACCTTTCTAATTGTCTAGGATAATAAAGTGAACACACCCCAAAAAATAATAATCTTGTCAAAATTGACACATGGTACTGTCATTACTGTCAATCAATGTTTGATTTGCGAGTTTATCAATGTGAACGAAACGAATCTAATCAGATTATTTATTTACCTCTGTAATAATCTATACTAATAATAAAGCTGAAAAGTTTGTTTGTTTGTCAGATTATTTTTTTAGTGTGACGTATCAGATGGATGAGGCCTGCCTGACGGTCAACACTGTCATCTGTCATATTTAGACATTGTCAAAGTGTGTGGGAGGTTTAATTTGGGTTGCCATAACGAATAATTATATGTACTAACATTAAATAGTTTTTAATTTTTCTCTGAAATGGGGGGGTCTAAAAATATAATTTCAGTGGTTCCAAGTTCCATATTTTTGTAGCTTTTATTTGGATGTAGTTTGAATCTTGTTAGATTTTTCTCGGAATAAAAAACCAACGTCCATACAAAAAGCGGACATCTCCTTTGGATAGACATCCCAAAAACTAGTGGTTCTACCTATATCATACATTATGAAAGGCCCTCAATTTTGAGAAAAATATTTTTTTATTTTAGTTAAAACGAACATACCTTTCTAATTGTCTAGGATAATAAAGTGAACACACCCCACAAAATAATAATCTAGTCAATACTGACACATGCTACTGTCATTACTGTCAATTAATGTTTGATTTGCGAGTTTATCAATGTCAACGAAACGAATCTAATCAGATTATTTATTTACCTCTGTAATAATCTATACTAATAATAAAGCTGAAAAGTTTGTTTGTTTGAACGCGCTTATACCTGGAACTACCAGTCGGATTTGAATAATGCTTTTCAGCGTAATTCTTGATGAAGGTAACCGGTATAAAAAAGCAAAGTCGTCAGGATTGAAGGTTCGTAAGCTATCGGTATCCTAATCATGTGCAAAGTAGAAGAGTCCGTTGTGAAAAAGCCAAGTCAGTCAAATCAAAGAAAGCAAAGCACAAATTGAAATACGATAACACAAA
This sequence comes from Apamea anceps, assembly GCA_951799955.1. Lineage (NCBI taxonomy): Eukaryota > Metazoa > Arthropoda > Insecta > Lepidoptera > Noctuidae > Apamea > Apamea anceps. The sequence continues at coordinate 2,917,211 of OX637504.1, read as the reverse complement.
GGCACGAGCGAAAGTATGACGTATCAGACGGATGAGTGAGGCCTGACGACACTGTCATCTGTCATATTTAGACATTGTCAAAGTGTGTGGGAGGTTTAATTTGGTCTGCCATAACGAATAAATTATATGTACTAACATTAAATAGTTTATAATTTTTCTCTGAAATGGGGGGGTCTAAAAATACAATTTCAGTGGTTCCAAGTTCCATATTTTTGTAGCTTTTATTTGGATGTAGTTTGATTCTTGTTAGATTTTTCTCGGAATAAAAAAACAAAGTCCATACAAAAAGCGGACATCTCTTTTATTATTGTTATACAGGATAATTTTTTATTCAGTGCGTAAATTTTCACAGGGTGTTCTACCCATGAATATGAACAACTTTCACTATGGGACCATCTCTGAAATCACAAAAAAAAAATCAGCTGTTTCTTATAAAAGTTCAATACCTACTCGACCAAAATGTATGAATCTGCTGATTTTTTTTTCGTGATTTCAGAGATGGTCCCATAGTGAATGTTGTTCATATTCATGGGTAGAACACCCTGTAAAAATTTACGCACTGAATAAAAAATTATCCTGTATTCACTTCGACTCGAAGCAAAATAAAATTGTCAAAGACGGGTAAATCTCACGCGACCAAATATGAAAGGCAAAATACATTTAAAAAATATATTTATTTATTTTATTTTAGTACATGGAGGACATATGGGGATATATTTTATCAAATACACATGAAAACATACCTCTCTTTCTCCTCTCGACTAGATGTGACCATGGGTTTCACGTGACCTCTAAAGTCAGCCTCCCATATTGAATTCGCGAGATCATTGCCCAGAGACACCATTACACTCACGTGGCTCAACCTGAAATATCAAAATAATCATAAGATTAATTTCCTTGCTAAACTAAATCCCTTGAAAATGTGAAAAACATAGTGAAAGCACAGCCCAACTACCGAAAAGGATGATTGGACAAATAAACGTGTATATTATGTGCTGTGTTTAATTTTTCTTGCAAAGAGCTCGACCATGGACATAACCATCATAAATAAATAATCCAAAAAAAAAAATATAAATAAATAATAATCAGCCTATAATGTTTCCATTATTAGTACACAACCTATATCACACAGGCCCAGTGTGGGCTCGTAGATGTCACGTCTTCGAATTTTTGATTCTAGAACATGCCGGTTCCCTCACAATGTTTTCCTTCACCGTTTTGAGAACAGCGGGGTTGAACTAATTTACACAAAGCAAAGCGCTTGACTGGGTTCGAACCCACGACCGAGACGCGTAACTCGTAAGTCGCGGCGGTTACCACTGGACCACCACTGCGCACACAGAATAGTGAAGAAAGAAAAACGTCGAAAATGAAGAATTAGTAGAGTTCCCCCTACAAATACTGCATTATCTAAGGTGTCAACAACCCACACTTGGCTATGTGGTGGATTACTTACAACCCACTCCCTCTCACAGTGAGGAGACCTGAGTGCTAGCAGTCGGAACATTACAGGCTGATTATGTTTTTAGAAACAGTCCAAGAAGTATAATACTCACGGCCACTCATCGAGATCCAGCGAGCGCACTCGCGATATGTGTGAGCCGAGGTTCCGGTGTATGCCCGAGCACTCGATGCAGATCAACACGCCCAGGTTCAAACTCGCCCAGTCAGGATCTGTAATAGAAATACATGTTACGAGTTAATGATGGGCAACTTTTTGTTATCAAATAAAGCTATTTTATTACAAAATAAAATAGTTTTTGTGTATTCGATTTTATTATCAAATCTTTCAATAATATTGGGAAAGTTTAATAACCTCATTAGCGTAGTGGCTATGCGTCGCGATTTCGACAATTAATTCAAATTTATTTTTCTACAAATATTATTATGTGCATATTATATACTTGGTCCTCGAGTATGTAAAATAGGTGTCAACTTACTCATGCCACTATAAAAAATAATCAAGATAATACAACTAAAGTTCATTTATTAACTTACATCTCTATAGATCCAACCCAGACCGTATCAAAATATCGGAGTAAACTTTTATAAAGCGTTAAGGAAACGGTAAGCATAGTTACACACCTGCAGCACCACAGTCGCAGCACTTGTCATTGCCATTTACTCTACGTATGTAGTAGGTAGCTCGCACGTCGCCCGTCGAGTTAGCACCCGTCGGCATCGGTTGTCGGGACGTCTGGAAATGACATGATTTAGTTATGGAGGATGCTAGATGCAGGACGCTATGGTTAGATCATTATAACCAGCAAAATTCCACAACACAGTTCAAAGTTGTATAAGTTCTTATCATATTGAGAGTTTGAAGGTTACCTTTAAGCAATATGCTGATAATCAAACTGATAAAGTAACCAAAAATGAATGCTAATTTTCAAGTAGAATAATATTTCTTTGTTTACAAATGTTTGGCTATGAATAAAAGTAGTTGATTAAAAGTAACTTGTCACCAGAAACATTACCAATGTAAGCAAAATCAGTAATAGTTTATTTTTTCTCTCATCCAGCTGTTACCACCCACTCTAAAAAAATCGTCCATCTAGCCTGAGGGCGTGTTCGGTGTTTTCACCGAACACCTTAGTTAGCAATATCGGCGCAAAGCGTTGACCTAATTTTATTACTTATTATTTTATATTAGATATTATATTCAGTGCACTTTTGTCTACCGCGTTGGCCGGGTGTATTCAAACATTCCATCAACATTTTATCACTAAGAACAGTTTGTGAGTGAGTCAATAAATAGTGTTCAACATAAACATTAGTTTCTCCTCAAAAACACCTACACCTCGCTACGTACCCCGACAGGGCGTCCTACTCTACATTTACGTTTGCCGATCCGCAGTTTTCACTCAAGAATAGGTCTATCCTACAGGCAACAGGACATTGTTACTGTAGCTAACTGGCTTTTATATGGATATTGATGTGTCTAGATGAAGGATAGTTGTCTCACCCGGCCCTGCAGCGACGCCAGTATCTGCGCCTCGACGGCCGCGACCCAGGCGTCGCGCTCGGCGACGGCGGCTCCCACGGCCGCGCTGCCGCTGCCAGTACCGCACACCTCCCAGCGCCACCGCTTGCCGTCCAGGCTCACTATTGTAAACTCGCATGATGTTGCATATTCGCCTTCTGGAATTGGAGATGGAAAATTAATATAAGATGTGAACTTACACACGATATAACATTATAAGACTAAAGCACGCCTGTATGAAAGGTTTCCCTAAATTAACTATTTTATCAAAAGCGCTCTTAAGTGCTGTGACTGACAGGAATGGCTTTGCGCCACGAAAACTGTATTTTTATGATATGTACAATTGTACATAGACTTATGTTCCAAATATTACAAGCTTTGTCATAATTAGATAAGAAGAGAGAGCAGAGAAGAGATTGTTTTTTTCATACACGGACCCTTAAGAAGATAACTCAGAAACACATACCTTCATCCCCATCCTTCTTAACCCCGCTGCTCTTCATCCGCCGATGCCTCTTCTTGACATGCGGCGTGTCCTTGTCCTGTCCGTTAGTAGAGCCCACCTCCGCCTCAGAGGCGAGAGACTGCCGGCTGGTGGCAGGCTCCTTCATCGTGTCAAACGCTGACATTAGCGCTTTATCTGTCGCTCGGGTGGGTTTGTCTTTGTACCCTGAAAAGAGAGGGTTGAAAATAATGGTTTGTTTTTTAAGGGTTGGTTAGAGTTGTTTATTTGAGTTTTTACAGAAGCTTTATTCTCCTCAACTTAAACATTGGATTATGTAAATTTTGAGTATAAGACCGGCTCAAAGGATATATAAAGGATACTCCATAGACAAATATCACCCATCTCTGAACTAATCCAAGGCTTACTCTAGGATGCATATCCGGTAGGCTCTTAGATTCTACCCTTTCCTACGGGCACGTCTTCCTTACAAAAATCGCGCCCCCCGGTCTACTTCTTGATATGCAATGGTCGCTGTAGCACCATGAACATGAGGCTACAGAAGCTAGTGCGAATCTTGGGGTTTATTCGATTAATCGAGTCTGGTCAAACCACACTGGGATCGGTGCAATTCATTCATTCATTCATAAGACCGACTCAAAGGATCACGTCGAGGAAAAACTACTTGAAAAAAAAAAACATCTCGGAGTCTATCCATAAGCACATATTCGGAGGTCGTAAGATTTTGATTGGCAGCACAGTTGTGGGGTGTGACGTTGATTCCCTCGTTTAAACACCCTGTGCCGATACCACTCACCGCAAACACATTGCTTTAGAAAGATAATTGCTTGTAGCAAGTTTTTATCTACTATCCATCTTCTTCACGAATGAATATTATTGTCACACGACTATAGCATAAATTGCTTATTACTCACCGAGAGACAGTCCTCCAATACTATCATGTATATCCAAACTGCTGTACCCGTTGTACCCCGGCACGGTCGTGATGATGGACTTGGAACCGCGCGGTTTCTGTCCCGGGACTTTGACCGTCACGTACTGAAGAGATATCTCTTTGCCATTCACGTCTTCCATGTAGTCCTGGAAATTGTTAAAAATACTTTTAGAAACCCGAGTCTGGTCTTCTATATTATAATGTTTATGAGTAAGAATAGACTGCATTAGAAGCGAATGAATTTTGATGTAATAATTAAAGAATTTTTCTTAAAAACCAATCTGAATTGATTACTGAATCAGGTTTTTAATAATGCAGATGGACCAGTTTTGTTATAAGTTTCTGTTGTATTTTCCGCTATAAACAACACTTTTTGCCACTATTATTGCAGTGTCTTACGACAAATTAGGCTATGGTATAAAAAATTGTCTTTGTAGAGTGTAAAAGAAAATGACAACTCACATGTAAACTAGGATGGTAAGTCAGCCTCCCATCATCGCATAACGTCACATATTTTTTCTTCCACTCCTTATTCAGGGCTTTACTGCTTTTCTTGTACAAGTACCCCTGCTTCAAAGGAATCGCTCTACCAGACCCTAGCTCGCCATTCTTCAGTCTATCATCCCCCTTTTTGGAAGGGGTGAAGAGATTCGATCTCCTTCGGGACTTTCTCGACGTCGTCGGCGTTGATGACGGCGTTGGCAAGTCCTTAGAATCTTTCGGTGGCTGTAAGTTATCAAGACAATGCGGCGCAGTGAATTTAACGTTGTTATTCTCCGTTGCTATGGAAACGAGGCCTGATGACGAGCCGTGGCTGCCGAGTGAGTTGCCCCATCGCGATGACGTGTCGGAACCATTCGTGCTGTGTATTTCTACAACGTGTGTTGACGAGATTCCGCTGCTGTTTGAGGATGCGTCGAAGGATTGCGCGCCTCTGTGTAAGTGGTGGGATGAGGCTGAGAGTGTGTGGTGACCTCGTGGTAGGGAATCCTGAAACAAATACAAAGATTAGTTGATTAAATTAGCATTTTAAACTTCATGAATGGTGATGCTTAAATGTGCGTCCAGAGGCGACCACTGGGCAGGACCTAAGCCCCGCTACCACTTTGCTGAGCACCTACCAATATGAGCTATTGCCATAATATTATAGCTCGTGCCGATACGAGAGAAGGTAATTAGGCGTAGGTAAGAAACGTGATACCATTCTTCAACGCTTTAACTTAAATAATATATTAGATGTATATGAAGTTACGTTTCGTACGAGTATATCCCAATGCCAAAAGCTGGGTAGGTGGTTGATAGCTCCATTTTCTTATAAGGGCAAAATAATAGCTTCCTACGGTTATCTGTATGGAAATTAGATATTGAGGCAGACATTTCCATATGACAAGGCGGTATAAAACGTCGATATGAACCAATTAAGGTGTTTTACAGTTCGAATGACCTTCACCTATTCAATGCTTTCACCTTTCAAGGATTCTGTTAAACGAGGTAGGTATTTTTATTTTTTTTTAAAACGCTGCCCCACACTTGGAATTACTCCTGTATCGTGGTTGCGTTTAGGCTAGCAGGGACATCGACGCGACTCATATTGATAACCGACGAAAAATTTCTACGCTATAACGGGGTCCAGAATCATGTGCTGAGTTTATGGTTTCAGTTTGCGCGTCGTTGCCCCTGCCACCCTGTATTTCTATGCAGGCAATCTATAGGTAAACTTCTATGCACTATGCATTAACTGTCTAGCCTAGCATACTACCTTTAAGTGCACGAACTATACCTACTCTTAAGTCTATAGCATAGTAAAGTGACCTCATGACCTCATCTATTCAGCCGTTTCGACATTACCTATTGATTAACAATTGCAAAAACAATATTTGAAGTGAAGATGATATGAGATAATTCATATAATTTGTAGGTACCACTTTCCTAATACACATTCAATGATTCACTATGAAACAACATCGCAAAACGGTAGCCATGTTATTTTTAGACGTCACAAGACAATACAAATATAGGACAATAGGTTATTGTTAGCCTATTTTAGGAACCTAACGTCATTGAGATCCTCAAACGAGATATTTATATCAGTTCGATTGTGAATGATTGAATGATAAGTTCATTTTAATGGCTGTCTCCAACTTTGTATGAGTCAGTCGTTTTGTGTGATGCATCGTGAATTGAGATGCAGTTGTGCGGAATTAGTTGTTTATTAAGAGTATGCAACATCGTGAGGAAACCCTGGACTTATATATAGTAAGTCTGAAATCACCAACCCCTCTTGTACAAGCGCGGTGATCAATGCTCGGTACTTCTCTACAAGAGAAGAGGCTTTTGCCCTACAGAGGGACAGTAACAGACTGGTGTTATTTTGAAGAATATGCAAGTTTCGGCTTACTGTGCGCAGAGCTACATCACGTTAATGTTATAACCGTGGCTAAATATGCCTTACGTTAGTATACAATTAAGTCTTAATGTATCAAAACAAAAAGTACCTACCTAGTTTAATGAATTGTTTATAAAAGAACTCTGCTTTGAGCTAATTTAAGGCGTTGTGAGGAACCGCTTTTGTGTTGAAGCCTTTCGTCTCTCAATCAATCTGCATAGCCTTTCTCCACAACCCAGTTACTGGGTAACACGATACCCCTTGGTAAGACTGGTTGTCAGACTTTTGGGAAATATCGACCCTAAAACTTTTATTTAACATAAACACAGAACATCATGCGCAATCCCCAAAGGGTTAAGCAGAGGTGTACCTATAGTACACACGACGATATATCAAGCTATACAATTGAAATTTTAGCTGACCTCGCATTGTACAAACGCCAGCAGATCAAGCTACCCGAAACTGTCAAATTTTCCCAATCAACCTTAAACCTTAATACTTGAGTGATAAAGATGAAACTCTACCTATTAAAGAAATTTGACAGATTGTAGTAGCTTGATGTGCTGGCGTCTGTACAAACGCCAGCAGGTCAAGCTATCCGAAACTGTCAAATTTTCCCAATTAACCTTAATGATTTAGCGATAAAATTGAAAATCTAATAAAGAAATTTGACAAATTGTAGTAGCTTGTTGTGCTGGCGTCTCGTACAATGAGAAGTCAGCTTACACTAAAAATGTATAGCTTGATATACATCGTACACCCACATTTCGATTTTATTTCTGTATTTCTATTTACTACAGAATATTTACACAAAAACTAAGTCAATCACGTTAATAAATAGGAAGGATTCAAAGTAAATAATATAATAAATCAAACAGCCAGTCCATCCAACATGAATCTACATGAGAACGGTAAACATTTCACTCGGCCCATGTTTACGCAATGCGCAGAATTATAAAACTGACCGCTTGTTTGATATCCGATATTTTAATTTTTTTCCGATCAGTGTACAAAGTTATGTAATTGGCGTAACGTAAATGGCCAAAGACCAAAGCGTGATGACCTATGGCACTGAAACGTGGTCGCTCACAATGGGCCTTATTAGAAGGCTTAAAGACACCCAAAGGGCAATGGAGAGGGCTATGATTGGAGTTTCCTTGCGTGATCGAATCAAAACTGAAGAGATCCACGGTAACCGACATAGGCCGAAGAAGTGCCATACTTAAGTGGCAGTGTGCAGGGCATATTGCTTGCAGAACAGATAGATGGCCGATGGGGCTGAAAGGTTCTGGAGTGGCGACCGCGTACCGGGAAACGTAGCGTTGGAAGGCCTCCCACAAGGTGGACCGGCCACCTTGTGAAGGCCGCAAGAACCCGTTGGATGCGAGAAGCAAAGAACCGGTCGAAGTGGAGATGCTTGGGGGAGGCCTGTGTCCAGCAGTGGGCGCCTTTCGGCTGAAATGATGATGACGCAATGACCAAATATCGTAACTGAGCTACAAAAATTGTTGGTACTTTGTCCTTAGGGAAGACTGGCTCCAAGGCGCATTCATGGGCTTACCTTATAAATAGGTACTCAGAACTAGAAAAATATGAACAGAATAGAAAGAATTCTGCTAAGTATTACTTCTAAATTAACATAACATCACGACTGTAAGTATTCCCCGAAGGGTTAAGCAGAGGTGTAATTTCGCCAGACTATTGGCATAAAATATATATAAAAATAAAATAAAATCAGGGGGCCTACTCCAAAGTGCAAAGTGCGAATGTTCGGATCGGACCGACACATGGCCGAACCGAATATTATTGAAAAATGCGAAAAAGGTTCCGATCGGCTCAGTTGGGTCGGGAGTCGGGACCATAGTCAATATTCGAAAGAGTGTAGAGTGTAGGATCGGAACCGACCGAACCAAATAGTAACTTCGTAGCAGGAAACGGTCGAACATTCGGCCGATACTACTTCGGAGTAGACCCCCAGAATCTAATATTCAGAATTATATAATCAAAGCAAGATCGTATTATGATTATCTTTCTACCTACACACTTTTATTTATTAACCTTGAAATGCCTAGGAACTAGTTTGACCAAGTTATGATTTATGTCCACATAAATACCACATATTTATTATAGGCACTCCTTAGATGGCGCTAATTTGTACGAATAAGTGTCAAAAAAGAAGCGTTATAATATAACTGCTCTTTGTGTAAATAATACGTGAAGGCGCAAGAGAATTACGGCCCAGGACCTTAGGCTCAGCGCCTAAGGTCCTGGGCCGTAATTCTCTATGAACGAAACTGAAACCGCGCGAAATCAACGCGAGATTGGCGGGATTAACTAAGGAATTGACGTCGTTTCGACGTGGTTTCGGCGTGAATTAGGGCCCAGGGGCTGCAGTCTCGACATTCATAGCGATCGCTTTACGACAGAAGTTGGTCACAAAGTCCCGGATTGACGGGTGTAATGTATGGAGTGACAGGACTTTGCGACCGAATTCGGTCGTAAAAGTTGGTCACAAAGTCCCGGATTGACGGGTGTAATGTATGGAGTGACAGGACTTTGCGACCGAATTCGGTCGTAAAGCGATCGCTATGAATGTCGAGACCAGGTGCAGGGCAGTGTTATTGGATTTTTCACCCGGAATTACTCAGTAGCAGCCCGAAGCCTGGATTTTTACCCGGTTGCTGGCATGGCAATAGGCTCACCCCCTTTTAACGTGGGACTTAAATATAACTGGCGAAATGTAGGTGTACAGGGTAGTCCATATTTCCATGGGTACACTTCTGCCTAACCCTTCGGGGATTCCAGACGTGATGTTATGTTATGACTGTGACTTATGAATGTACTGTTTGTTGTCCAGATTGGCTTAAAATTTGAACAAACGAGATAAACCAACTTTGAGGGAATAATTATTAATGTAACTTAGACTATGAAGGAGTAATATTTTTTTTGTATTTATCTGCGGAGGCTTGTAATTAGCAATTTAGTTATATATTACTGTTATTATAATGTTATTAGTCTGTAAGCCTTCCGAAAATATAATAAGAAGTTCGGGCAGAGTCGCGAGTTCGTTCCGTGCATTGAAACGATGCCGATGCTATGGAACTATGGGTTACAGATGCTAGCTTTTGAGTCGGGATGTTTACGCATGGAGTATGTATGTGCATATTGGCCTGCAATTAATTAGTAAGAAATAATCACACTAACTATCCTAACAGATCGCAACGAAGGAATGGGTAAGAAAGGGAATTTTGGCAAAAATATTCCTTGTCAGTACTTAGCTTCCTCTCTTTTACTGCCCACTTTGCTGTACCCGGCAGTAACCAACTAAATACACATTGTGGAATACAATAAATCATTGAATTAAGACTCATTCAAGCGGAAATTGCGCGCCAACACACTAGGTAACATTTTTGAACTGAACAGACCAATATTTTATCGCAAATATGATACGAAAACTGAATAGATTATAGATTACGTGAGAGACAAAATTGAAGCTTTCACTCCTACGTCGAAGTAGAACAGTCGCCTACTTTAATATTACGCAATAAGATTATACATTGATATCATATGATTAGATTTATCATTGTGTTTATTAGAACATCGACTCACGTGTGACCGAATCAATACGTCATGCGATTTCTTGTTATGCGGATAGTAATAGAAGGATAAACTGAATATTGTTTGTGAAATTAAATTAAGTAAAACGCAGCCAAGTGCGAGTTGGACAAGCACACGGAGGGTTCCATACTTCCATACCACCGTACAATATTTAACACATTTTTTTTTAAAACATGATTCTTGTTTTTTTATTATTTGTTGTTATATCGCATAGAAGTACTTACACACTGTGAAAATTTCAAGTGTCTACCTATTACGGTTCAAAGATACGACCTTGTGACAGAAGGACGGACGGATAGCGGATCCTTAGTGACAGGGTCCTGTTCGCCCCCTATAGGGACCCTAAAAAAGCGATTTTCTAATCTACAGATCACTATTATTATCTTACTAGTAGATGGCTTAGAATCTATTCCATAGGAAAAACATCATAAAGAGAGTGATTATGGCAATTTCCCCTATGGTCGTTGATTATACCAGTCATTGGGATTTCCATGTCCAGCAGTAAAATTATTATAGAGCCTATGAAGCGTCGACCCCACGATGTTTTATAGTGTAATTTCTACAATTTTCTGTCTGGTAATACAGTATACATGGGACCTGATGATACCCTGGCACATAGGACCAACTTTAAAACAACATAACATCACGGCTTTAATCCCCAAAGGATTAGGCAGAGGTGTACGTAAACCCATAATTCGGAAGTGTAACTTTAAAATATATTTGTCGACTTTTGGCTTTTAAAGGCTTAAAGCAATTGAGCAAAAAATCGAGCATACAAGCATACCTGTCGTAATGGGAGATGGATTATGCTGTTTTCTACGAGTTTCCAATGTCAGGGATCAGAGGGGCAATTGTCGTAATTTAGGAACGTTCATAGTCTAATCTCAGTCTCAATCTGTCAAAAATACCTCTAATTTCCCTACAGGTTGTTAGGGGGGTGTAGGCGCAAGAGCTGTATGCCTGCCTACCCCTTTCATAGATCAATGCCCTACCAACCTCACGTGCGCACCACTCAATGTCCCTAAGTGTTGGATTAAGATAAGATATTACTTACTTTAGTCATACATGAAAGCAAACATTCTCCACCATTATATTTGGTTGTCATACAGATTATTTAGCGATAGTACTGCTGATAAGCAGCGGTATGGTTGCTTTCTTTTTCGGAAAAGGGCATCCCATATCTATATTTTTCTGTTATAATATAATCTGGGGCCTTTCTTCTCCATAGGGGTTCTTGTTTTAATTTATAATGGTTCTATTCTATTGTCGTACAGATATTAACAAAGGTAAGCTCACTAAGCCCAGTTCCATAGTAAACAGGCAATTTCTTATCAAACTCAGAGCATTTATTTCAAATAAACCAATTTGAATTGTCAAGGGCTACCTGTAATCGGTCAGTCAGAAAGATGAAGCTAGTTGCCCATTCCAAAGCGACCTATGGAGAAGAATGGGCAAGAAACTCCACGGACACTCTTTTAAACGGTCACTGTTTTATCTACCTACAAACATTAAATTAGAAAACATTGACCAAACATAAATTATGCATAGGTCTTTAGGAAAACCTGTTACCTAGTCCATGAGGCTAAAATTAAAAACAACATTCAGGTAAGTAAAATACATGAAGTCTAGCTAGCTGGAATACTGCATAATATAATAATAATATTGTTATAAAATAAAAACATTATGAATATATTAAGCCGCTTCTGGTTAGATAACAGACATACTAATATAATATACTATATATAATATAAACAGAATAACTACAAAAAAAAAAGAAAAAGCAAGTAAAATTAGATTTATTTCTTCAGTCGTCACTTAGGTGTTGACTGAAGACAAATCTAATTTTGAAATTCCTAGGTGATTGCTTCACAAAAATCCGGCACTTGAACTGTCAGTGGAGCATATAATTAAACTATCAAGTGGAACTAATGAGGCGCGAACATAAATGTCTAGGTATTAAAATACAATAAATTGTCAGTAGAAGTTTCCTTCAGATAATTCAAGAAGTTTAATTCTAGACAAGTGTCTTTTAGTAGAACCGTGAACTGTTTATTAGATTTGTGAAATGACACTATTGCAGTCCTAGCCTAAACTGACTGGGCAAAACTAATCAGTCATTTTATAAAGACGAAAACAACAACCTGTTTGTGAAAAGACATGAGTTTTTCATATTTTTTGGGGTAAAATTGTAGTCTCAATGATTGCCCAATAAATGCCCAATTATGCATCAATATGTAACACAACAATATACATAAAACGAAGTCACATTTCATGTCTGTCTGTGACCACATTGTTCTTCTTAACTATCCAACAGACTTTGATGAATTTATTTCGGAAGGTTTATGTGCACAATTTATTAATATTAAACTCACATATTATGTAATAATATGTATAATAAAGAAATCTCGATGTTTTGACAAGTCATTAAACCCATGTAAAACAGAGATGGATCGCTGGTACAGACGCCAGCAAGTCAAGCTACCCGAAAATGTCAAATTTTTCCAATCAACTTTGAACCTTAATGCTTTAGCGATAAAGTTGAAAATCTATTAAAGAAATTTGACAGATTGTAGTAACTTGATGTGCTGGCGTCTGTACAATTATAAAGAAGACATCTTAAGTGGAGCCAAAATAACACAGTCATGTCATGGTCCCTATGAATCTAATTATAGTGCCCATGACCAACCAATGATAAAATGACTCGACACTCAATGATGTGATTGATTAATAAAATCATCACTTAAGACATAAAAATCTTGTGCAACAAAGGAAGTAGGTATTGATAAAAAAATGTATTGGTTGCAATTGTTATCAGTTTGTTGCTTTATTTATATTTTTAACAAAGGATGATAACATTTTGAATCATTGAATGAGCCCCGAAGCAGAATTATCAATGTTATTGATTATCAAATCTTTAAAGTATGTATTACATACGTGACCAGTTGCAGATAGATGTAGTCAGAAAATTAAGAAGGATTTAGGTGACATAGACACACCGCAAGGGTTGGATGCAGATTTCTCTGGAAAAGGATGCCTGATTTTTTTTTTTCGTAAATGGTATCTTGCAGGTCAAACTAGGAGGTTGTTGGCTGCCTAACCAGGCTTGGCTGTGGGTGCCTCAATAACGTCAGGGCTTTAAAACTTAAAAACTAAGCAACTATACACTAAAAAGATGCCCGGAAGGATTTGGGGGTGGCCTTTGGTCAGCTGTGAACCGGAGCAGGCTAACTAAAAAAACACAAAGGTGACATAATTCTATGTGAATTCTCCAATTCATCACACTATAGTATAGTCTTGTTACTCCTTCAGCTATACTATACCTCATTTTATTATTTACTAGCTGCACCCCGCAGTTTCATCTGCATAAGTGTTGATCCCGTAGGAATATCGGGATAAAAAGTGTCCTATATGTTAATACATGGTGTCAGCTACGTCCATACCACATTTCATCAAAATTGGTCCAGTTGTTTGAGCGTGAAGAAGTAACAAACATATAAACACACACACATATTCACAAACTTTCGCCTTTATAATATTAGTGTGATTACTCATGAGATTTATAGTTTTATTGTTTAGAAATACAGGAATGTAGGTATGTTAATAATACTGGTTGTTTGCTTAGATTATCATGCCTCATAAGTCTTGTTTTTCCCTGTTTAAAAGTTTAAGCAGAGCTGATGTAAACACCAACTGATAAAGACAATCCGAATGTTTTTTACATTTCAAAAGTACAAAATTATGTGTGGAAAAACACTACCCAATTTTAAACTGTTTCAAGGTGTCACTATTATCAATAATATTTTGTTTTTGAATGCAGCCACTTGTTTTTTGAAGCTTAATGAGTAAAGAATGTGATAATATATTTATTTGCCCTAATCAAAGATTACCAATTGCAAATAAAAAAAAAAACAAAATAAACTGTTGAGTCACTAACTTTACCTGTCTATGTGTGGGTTAGTAATGGCTGGTTCTGTAAATAAATACTGTGAACCATAGCCATGTTTTAAATAGAAAAAAAATGCACACTATTTTTTTTTTATTTGTCATTGAGAATAAGGCATGTGTGAAGTGGCACACATTGTATGGTTCATGACCTCTGTAAGTACTGAAGACTATAATTACTGCCTTTTTGCTCCTTAATTCAATTTAATGATGATCTATGCTTATCTATTCTAGTGGTACAAAAATGATAATAACATCATATTCAATATTACATTACATATTGTGTAATATTCAAGATTGGAAGGAATAAGTGAAGTAACATGTGGTATTCAAGTCAAAACTAAAAATAGTTGGCACATTTCTTTCTGGGAGTTCTTGACTATTTTTGTTTGTAACTTTTATGCAGTGTTTGGATAGTTATTATGATGATAAAACGCTAACTTGTGTACTTTTCTGAGATCGTGAAATTGCTAATGACATCGTGATCAAAACAAAGTTGTTTTACCGACTATAATCGAACGCTAGGAAGTAATAGTACAATAATTACCTTGTAAAGGAATGTTGAATGGTTGTGGCTTGGCGAATTCACTAACGGCTGTGGAGTCACAGGCCTGGAACCTCCAGACAAGCATTGGGACGAAGCCGACAACCTAGTCCCCACAATCTTCTGGCACGCTGTAAAACAAAATAATCACTAAAAATAATCACCACCACACTAAAAACTTTCACAATTTCGATATCCAAAAAGCACGACAACTAGATCCAAACGGTTAATCGAACAATAACATTTTCACGCACATTCAAATTTAGACGATTTCCTACGATCGCGTTCCTCCGCTCTTTGTATGTTGTAGCACGAACTGCGACGCCTCAAACTCGATATGGGCGACATGTTAGACTTAAATATAAGTGTTCTCTCCATCCTTCCATTCAGGATAAGATTGAAAATAATCGTAATATTCACACAAACGACGCTTTAAAAACGTCAAAAAAATGTAAACAATGCGGTGTCGCGGCGACGAACGAACGAGAACGAACTAAACGACCACACGGTTGGGGGCCTGTGTTGCCACTGCGTGCGCTAGAACACCCCGTAAGCGAAACGAGATCCACAGACTAGCTAATAAGTACGCTTGTAGTCTCATCACATCGTAGCATCACGCGAGACGATGTTGATCGTAAAAAAAATCTCTATTATGTAATTTTATAACTCTCTATCGATCTCAATCGGTAAAATAGTCGATACGTCTAATATCATTAGCGGATAGGTATGCTTTGAAATTGACAAAATTCTCATTCCGATATAGCAAATTGATATCTATGTTCATCAGATAAGTAGATTATTCTCAAAATGATAAAATTTTCACGTGTACTAACTCGATCAAGCGTTTTGACATATTTCCGATTGATAAAAACTAAAGAAACTGCAAAATACAAGTGCGGTCCAGTAGACTTCATCCATCGCTTTTCTCCAGGCAAGATCGAGGTCAAGCATTTGGCATAAAAAAAGAAAAGTATTTTGAAAAATTATAATAAATAATAAAACAATTAATTTAGTGTTTCATCTTGCTTTCATAAGCACAATATTGTAATTGAAATTTTAGATCCTTTTAAAAAACAGCAATTTTATTCTTTATGTAGACCTGTCTCCATTTTCGCAAATGCAAATACTATCGAATGTAAATAACAATTCTATTTATTTAAATTAGCAACGGTAGAAACATTCCAAAAACAGTGTTGTAGAAAAAACCGCGTAAGCTGACATCATCCAACATAAATATTCGATGTTCGTTTAAAATCGTTACACTTACCGTCTTGGAAGACTCGTTCCACGTTCAGACCGTACGTAGCGCAGGTCTCATAGTAAGAACATCTTCGCAGCTCATTCGACAGCTTGCGAGCGCGATTGTCGTCTACCACGCGTGGACTACTTTCACTTATGGCATCTGGAAGAGCAACCAATCATTTAATAGGAAATACGTCTATCGGACGCGTGTACGTAATTATGTAAATTGACTGTGTAACTTATTTCTTTGATAGGAAAACTGTTTTGATAATTAGCGATAATGTTTGTATCTAATATATTGCGAAATTTATAATGATATACTGTACTACATAGGTACAGCAACCGTTTTAAAAAAGCTTGACTTAATAACTATTTATTACTAAGTCAAGCTTTTTTTAAAAGCTTTCTGTACCTATATATTACAGTAAGAAACATAGGTTTGTATTAGGTGTAGAAAGTAGGTTGGTAACTACTAGTTCACAATGTTTCGGCAAGGTACACCAGTTTATACCATAATTATTAATACCTAAATGATTTTCAATAGTCGTCTTAAGCCGGATACAAAAACAAAATCTATTGACGTAAAAAACAAGGAAAAATTGATTAAGATCGTAAAGAAGGAAAATGAAATCAATGAAATAATTGATCATTAAAATTATGAGTGCTAAAACCACGGATAAGTTAATAAAAACGTAAGATTAGATAATGGAACAGAGCAATATCGGGAGCAAGGTGAAAACCTCAATAAACCCACCTTGGGTTCCGACCAATATGATCGGAATCTCTGCGGAATTCCTATAATGGGACATTTTATTGAAGTAGTTCGACACCGTATTATAGCTGATCTCGTTGTCCAAGCTGAACACGAAGATTACGGCGTCCACCCAAGCCGTAAACTGTAACAAAAGATAAACGTGTTATAAACATATTACCAACAAATCTGATAAAGTATTCAATTTTAGAATCGATTTCCTCCGACATTTTATCGGATTCAATTTGTTAAGCGGAAACGTATCTTTAATGACGTTCCTCTTTTCCAAGAAATTAATAAAGATTGTTCAAAATATTGGGTGTTTTATAGACTGAGTGACTCGATTATGGATTTATGAATATAAATACTGCCGCCTCGCGTTTCAAACGAGACCTTGGTTTGGTCGGGAAAATCAATAATATTATAATAATTATAAGTCGTATGAGTGAACGGATTTCTTTGTCGTTTGGAAATAAGTTAATTTTGTATAAACATCGTTGTTTTAGGTTACAATCCATCTGGTTTTGCATTTTTTATGTCTCGCCAAAATCGTAGCAGGACGACATACGGTTAACACAACAAACTGCATTAAGGTAATTCAATATTCTTACGTCAAGAAAGACCCCAACATACAGTAACCCCATTGCGAAATATCTTGTAGAGAAAAAACCGAGCCCTACACGGGGACCCATAATAATTACGTGGGGTAATTTCGTGCAGTCGTAGGGGGTTTAAAACGGAAGGGTTATGTGATACTTGCGTTTGCAAGCATAATGAATGTGGTATGGACAAGGTGATTGTATAATGTTACACCTTATATCATTCGTAATGACCAAAAGAGCATAATGAGTGATATAATTAAAAACGTGTGCAGAAAAGGTGTCCTAAATTAGTTGACAGATTTTGTACTTATTTGTATAGTTAGTTCATCGTTTAATTTAGTACCTACTGTAAATAGTTGTGTTAAATATTGTAAAAGTTATGTACCTAAGTAAACCAATAAAAATAGATTTTTGACAGCTTCCAAAGATTTAAATAGTAGTGATTTTTAATAAAATAAACATAGGTGGCTAACAGATGTGTAACATTATAAAGTTGTTTGTTTTTTTTGTGAATTTAGGTAGTTTTAGGATTAAGAATTTTGCAAGATAGTAGGTAGTTAAAAACGTAACATAACAACGCCACTTTCTTTAAACACCATCGCTATGTATGACTTAACTCATTAGTATGTAACTGTGACAATAGTGTTTGTCTAATCTACATAATTTTCGCAAACCGTTGAAACGTAAAAGATGTCTCTATTATCATGTACAGTAGGCAATACAAAATGTATGACTAACTCAGCTTCCACTTGAATGAAGATGCGTGCGTGGGAGGGTGTCACCCCTTTCCTCTGAACAACAATCGACGGCTGAGGAGCGTCATCCGGCGGCAGAGTGCGTGACGATGACATGAGAGGAAAACCTTGGAAAAACTACTCCACCCTCTACAGAGCAAATTCCTTTGTCTTAGCGGAAACCCATTTTGAATAGTTTAAAAATACAGCACTAAGCACTCCATAAGATCCATTGTTATATCAGGACAAGACAAAAATAGCGCTTAATTTCCTCGCCTCAACGCCTAGAAAGGGGAAAAAAATACATCCTCGTTTCATTTAATCGTTGTATTATTCCTAAGGCATTAACCGTGATGCTGTATAAAATATAAATCAATTGCTGAATAATCAAGAAACTAATGGATAATTCAGTACAGCCATCCGCATTTATGAATAAACAAAATAACTTTTATCATTGTGCCGGGCTTATCTTATCAAAATATCAGGAACAGATAGCTGAATCGGAAAAACGAACGCGTACGCTAATCAAGGCTTTATTGAATGAGATATTTATTTATATGAATATCAAACGAATAAAGGATTATGAGTAGATTGCATGTCATAATGAAATCATAGCCGTGAAATTTGGGAGCGAAGGTTGTTGCGCCCGACCCGCAAAATATGTATGCGAAATACTTTAAACGACGCGTGAAATTATATTGCTGACATAAATTGGACACACATAAAATCTAAAATTACAATATTTTGCATGAAAGAACCTTATTCATACGCGTAAAATTATCCTTCTGCTATGCATACGGGTAGAAGATACGTATAACGTTACCATTAAAATAACTACTGGGCAGGAAATTGGTATTTAAGTGCCTAGTAACATGAACTTCCACACAGGTTAGATCCATTTATTTTACACATATTATTCCAATCCATTCAGTCAAAGATTATTAAAAATAAACTTAGTTCTAAAATAAAACTCTTACCTATTCATGAATATGTCTCTGGCTTATTTAAGCGTATCACATGTTATATTTCACTGTTTTAAACTTTATCAGACATTTTAAAACTATAATAGTGCAATGACATTAAAAAAAGTTGATCGGTAAAAGCGTCACGGTGTAACCAGGGCGGCGCGCTAGTGGCGACTGGGCGGGCGGGCGGCTCTTAGCTTGGGCGGCGAAGCCTTCGTTTATTTCCATTTCCCTCCCTCACCCTGTCCGCTCTTTACAAAAAGAGACAGAAACATTGAGTGCAACTTTAATGCAGCCACTGCAAGCCTTTATTCCTGGCGTCCAATGTCAGGATTAGTATTTCTGAGATAATTAAAACAAGAATGTTTAGAAAACATTGAAGTCATCAGACTTCAATGTTTTCTAAACATTCTTGATTCCTTCTTGATTCTTTTTTTTCGATTCCTGTTTTTGTTACCAGGTAGGTATTTACCCGATTGCAGACCATTGCATTGTAAATGAAGTCAGAAGCATTAGCAATAGCATCAATGAATTTGAAACGTCATCGATTATAATTATCAATATTTATGACCCACTATTGCCGAATTAACCACTAGATAGGTACTACTACTATAAATATTAAAAATTGAAATCCATTCATTACACAAGTGACATTATTTAGATATCTAAATAATGACAACCGAAGAGAACAAATATAAAACTTTGTATCAGCTTGTAATAATACCATATATCTACATAAATTCAGAACAAGCAGCCCTGTAAAATGACATAAATAATCAGAAAAGCTACATGATCCAATTATGAATTGCAAAATGAATTACAGAAGACTAATAGGAGATTAATCGCACAATAATGCTCGTCATTGAATAATCCTATACCTATATAATAGAAATTGGCAAAGGACTCTGGGGTTATGGGTGAGTGGAGTGCGAGGGCTAACTTTCTAGACCTTGAGCCTCAGACGGCCTAAGTTCAAGCAGTGTCGGTTGAATACCCCTGTTGCAAGGTCAGCCAGTGACAAAAAAAAAGATTCTAGTAATCATTTGGGAGTAATGTTTGAATAGCGTAATAATAAATAATGGAATTTGATGGTATGCTACGAATTTAGGTACGCTTTTATTTTTATAATACTGGACTACTTTTTTATACGCATAGGAACTACTTTATGTAAGAATTACACTCATTATCTAGAATGCACTTTCATCTTCTATCACCACCGTAGGCACGGGGAAGCGAAACTACGAGGAAGTAATCGAACGCAACTCGATTCGAGTAGAACTTGTGCGTGCAGTGACCGTGCGTCGTCACCCATTGCGCCACAAAATTACCCCGGAATGTGGGTAAAAAATTACCGTCATGTTTTCTGTCAAAAATAATAAGTAGGAAAAGAAAAAAAGCAATGCAGCTACCAATATTAAGCCATGTTTTCTTATTTATGTAATGTCCATTACATGCTTCATCGATTTAATGTAAAATAATGCTTAAAGACATAAACGCGTATAAGTAAACTCCATTAGACACCCAAGTAGTAGGCTAAATGGCACTTTTTATACATAAGAAATTTCAAACAACAAAAACACATTATGGAAGCGACGACAGGAAGTAGCTAGTACTGGGTACGACATTATAGTTATTAGAACATTTTCGCTATGGTTCCGCTCATATCTCGCATTATCTTTTGAGGCCAATGTACCAGAAAAAGCGTTTTGTACGTCCGCAAATAATTATGATAACATATCCGATTAAAAAAAGGATATGCATTGTGAATTTGTGATGCAAATTCTACTTACTAAACCCTACGCAGTATATTTGTTATTAAAATTTATGCTGCATTTTATATCTTTTAAGTATATTTAATATTTATAACTTTAAATAAGTGTGATTGTATAATAGCCAATAGCCATAGCTTTTATTGTTTAGCACTACATTCTAAACCCTCGACAACTCTTGTAGTACAACTACGTAGAATTCGAACCATACCAAGTACCTTTCAAACAGGTTTAGGTGTCCCCTCAAAGCCGGGGTACTGAAGACGAACAATAGGCTCTATCAATGTAGGGCTGGCGAACGTGCTATTTGCCCAAATTCAGTCTCAAAAGGGTGTCCTTACCTATGTAAAGCTATGTGTAGCCTCACTCAATCACTATTTCAGGATAAGAAGTAAGAAGGTAATAACTTACAAAAATGTTTAAACGAGTTTAAAAGCTTTAGATTTACAACGAACACGCAAACTATCAGAATAGTAGTCCCATTACAGTTAAAACATATTTTTTGTTAAAACACGCATTCTCCGTTAAAATCACCGGCTACTTCCGTCAGTCAGCCCTACAAAAACACCGAGTTAGTTACACTTTAGTTTTTTTTTTTTTAAACATGAATAGGAGAGTGAATAGCGCTTGCCAGGTAACCCGATCTAGAGACGTGACCCGCTCTCGCCTACATTGTTCGTGCCATACGATACTTTTGCTGGACCGCGCATAAATCACTAAACTTCGCGTCATGGTTGGTGAAATGTATCGTCGCGTCACATTTTGTAACTGATATAGGATATTTTTATTTCCCCGAGGGGGCCCGCGGCTAGACATGCAGTAGTCTAGCTTATTCGTGATCAAAAGATAATACCTAATATAATAAATTATTAAACCAATGTTAAAGAATAATAATAGCATCGCATTAAACATTTCACTCTGCACATCGAATTTTTATGCCCTAAGGTCCTTTCACCCGCCGTCCCAAGCTTCAAAAGAGTAATTACCTCTGCTAGTACAAAGTTGGATGAACGTTGAACGCCCTTTAAAGAGGTTACCGACAACTAAACTTGAGACACATTCAATAGAATACATTTGTATTACGCACGAGATAAGGGTCAAAACATTGTGAAACCTTTCGTTAAATGCATATTTATCTTCATTTGGTCCAGGGTTGTTGAACTTCAGCTGCATACTATCTTTGGGTCAGATAATAACAAAAACATTACAATCTTTGATACTGCAGACAAATGCGAGCAGATACCGGTTTTCTATGCAGCAATGGCAATGAAAGCAAAAATTACACGCGATGTTTTGGAAGACAAAACTGAAATGGGTTATTGTCACGATTATGGGCAATGGGCCAGATTTAAAAACTTTTGCAATAAACTGGCGTAGCTTCTGGATGTGGTTTTTTAACAGAGCCAATTACCGTGCCAGTATATAATATGTATGTACGTTGACTTTTGTAGTAACGTGCTATCGTTAACAAATACTAGTTCTACTTTAAGCAACGCTTCAGTCATTGTATTTCATTAATTATGTCAAGATCAATGACGCTGACCAACTTTTCTATTCAAATGTCTTGCAGAATGGACGTTACGTCCATTTATTTTTACAACTGTCAACCCTACAAGGATTGTATAGCAACACCGCGACGAATGAGCCAATAATGGCTTTGATCCTATTCAAAGAGCAAAGGAAACGTGACTGAGAGATTTACGTGTAACTTTGTTGCTCATTATTGTAGATATCATGGGAAACAGGAAAAATAAAAGTAGGTAAAGCCAATAAACAACAACAACATAAATATTTCCATTAGATAATCGTATTAAATATACATACATAATTAATTGAATGGGTAATATGCATATAGTGGAACGATATGTAGTCCAATTTAGTTTGCTTATGCAAATATCGTAATTATTTTCATACGCAATCCTAATTGGACGACAAATAGTACCTAAATATTACCGTTTATGATGAACTTTTTCATGCCCTAACAAAATGCTAACATAAAAATAAAAACCCCCGACTACGTGAAACCCTATAAAAAGAAAAAAATAACCTTGAAATTATGACCCTACGTAAGTACGTATGAAATTTTTTGATTAAATATTGTCCTGTCGGGGGACCGCTACTATTTTAAACTTTAAC
This sequence comes from Apamea anceps, assembly GCA_951799955.1. Lineage (NCBI taxonomy): Eukaryota > Metazoa > Arthropoda > Insecta > Lepidoptera > Noctuidae > Apamea > Apamea anceps. The sequence continues at coordinate 2,894,142 of OX637504.1, read as the reverse complement.
ATAACGTTAGGCTCAAGGTTATTTTTTTCTTTTTATAGGGTTTCGCGTAGTCGGGGGTTTTTTAAATTTTAAATTTAATTTTTTATTTCATGCTTTTTGTAGGGACTCCTTATTATTTCTTTTCTTTTATTTTCTTGCGTTTTAAGATTCAGGTAATTTGGTATTTAATCAGGGTTTTGTAATTCGCCATTTTGTGGTGGTGGCCATCTTGGGTTTGAAATTTGTCATAGTGTATAGTATTCTACTAGTCAAGCCCTTTCATTTGATACCCATATTGAGGGAGTTGTGAAAAAAAAAATATTATTTGCCATTTTGTGGTGGCGGCCATCTTGGATTTGAAATTTATCATAGTGTATAGTATTCTACTAGTCGAGCCCTTTCATTTGATACCCATATTAAGGGAGTTGTGAAAAAATATATAATCCGCCATTTTGTAGCGGCGGCCATCTTGGACCGATTTTCATCAAACATAGCTAAGAACACTCCCGACAAATTCACCTTTCAAACAAAAAAAACAAAATTAAAATCGGTTCATCCGTTCGGGAGCTACGATGCCACAGACAGACATACACACACACACACACACACACACACAGACACGTCAAACTTATAACACCCCGTCGTTTTTGCGTCGGGGGTTAAAAATAAAAGGGATCAAGAACAAATTGATGATCTACATTTAAAATTACATTATTCTCCCCTTTTTATCGCATGAGGATCGCTATCAAAACACATGTTGAAACTTAAACTAACTGCTTCAGGGTAATTAATGTAAATAGAGTTTATTTTCTGGTCAAAAACTAACAAACACCACAGGGGTCGCATAGCAAACGAAACAAGAAAATTACTACCTAATTAAAAAACCCCATACTAATTAAATTGTCTACGACGACTTACTGTAATGTTGTCGAAAGCATTTTCGGTCAAGAAACCCGTTTTATGCAATTTCAAACCTTACTTCTATTGCAATAAAACCGCAGGGCGTGTTTGTGATATTATGGGAATGGATTTTACAATTTATCAGACTAGTTTTAAGGCACCACCACAAGCGCCACATCGCGTTAGAAGAATTAGAACTAAGTGATAGAGTGCTGATTCTTAAATTAATTTTGAATGCATACTGTAAGAACTTAAAAACACGATTTAATAAATCCCCCCCGAAATGGGGTAATTTTCAAAACTTGTCAACTTTTTGAATATCCGGGAAAATGAGCGAATGCACGATTTCTCCGTTTATTTTAAGGTAAAGGATCCAGTTTTCAGAACTGAATTTAAATAATAAGTATACAAAAAAAAAAACATTTTTATTTCAAAAAATTATATTGGAGGGTTAAAAACGGGGGGGGGGGGGGGGAATCAAATGAAGCACTGTGTTGCAACCAACACAGTGCTTCATTTTTATTTTAAATGTGCAGCACAAAAAACACAAAATGTGCAGCACCCTTGTTGCATAACATACGATCATTCGGAATCAGAATCATTTTGAAGCAAATTGCTAATCCATTGCTTCATAAGTTCGAAAAATTTGTCTGCTCAACACGTAAATAACGCAATGAATGTTGTTGAACTGTCAAAATAAAACCGATTCCGATTGATCGTGTGTTACGTAATTAGGGTGCAGTTTATCGAGCATTTCAAATAAAGCACCGACAAAAACCATTAAATTCGTTGTCGTTTTTATTCAAAGGCAGCGCATACCTGCCACAATGGTCTAAACGACCTTGATAGTGTCTACGCTTCAACGTTTCCGTGCAAAAATATTCGTTTTAAAACGATAGTGAGATGAGAGCTCGTGTTTCGTTTTATTGGCTTTTAAACAGACTCTTTTGATATGCGAGCGTAACATTTTATGGTCTTCGCTTTACTTTATTTTTAAATAAGGAAATGACATTTTCCCGTCTTCATTTCTTTTATTGAAAGCATATTTTCTTTTAAAATGCATGTTTTATAAATAATATATTTGTTTTCAGGACCATGCTATTTATTCTTGCCTGTGATTCTTTTTTATCAATGAGCGTTTGCTTAAGTAACAGTAGGTAGATGGGTAGAGTACATGGATTATGTATTTAAGTGAAAGTATCTACAATAAAAGGTTCCTTGTGGTTTCCGGCAAGGTTGGTCCACCCTCCGCCTGAGGGTGCCGTAAAAGGCACCTAAGAGTTTAGTCAAGCGAAAGGGCAGGAAGCAGGCATCAGCGTCTTCCTTTCTGCCAATAACAACAAAAGGCGATCACTAATCCCCCTGTCAAGTGTAGATGAAGTGACTTGTACGGTTTGTCTGTTCTAATAAACACAGAAAACGGTTAACGAATCATTGGATTATGACTAGGTTCATTAAAGAAGTAAGTAAATAAATAGTTCCACGGCTATCACATCTATCAACCTACAGAGTATTACAAAGATGTAAGTTCTAGCTCGCTTCTTGGTCCTATTTATGTAAGCATATCGTAACAGCCGGTTGCACGTGACCAATAACACCTCATTCATAAAACATTATGCTTATCTATATTGGGTACTTACTAACACACTATTAAATCTATTTAGTTACCTACTTGGAATACCTTAGCTTCGTTACTCGACTATTTGCATTAGAACAGGTTTAACACAAAGAAATAGGTACAAGTTGAGTTCACGCTTTTAAGCGAATGTTACATTGGATTTTTTTTTTAATTGATAGCTTTTGGTTGATGATTTGCTAGAATTTCCTCTCAGATTCAAAATATAAAATCACTCTCTGGCTGTAGGAACTAACTTATTCAAGAAGCAGAGGATATCAACATCATAAACTTAAAAGGTCCTAGTTTTTTTATACCAAACCAATTTAAAGTCATCTGATAGAAACGCTACATTTGACTTAAAGAAACAACATAGAAAACTTCGTGCACAATATTATTACGACTGCATCAAAGTTTCAGCGAATGGGGGAAGTCTCATCGACTTACCTTCACAGAAGTTTCGTCAGGAAATATATGGGTTGATATCGTGGAGGGTGAAATGAATAAATTAGATAACATTAAATGTATTGCCGCCAATTTCTTATGGAACAATCTCGCTGATCAATTTCGGGAGAAACTTTCGGCTATTAAAAATAGATGTACGGATGGGGAAGCTGGCGTTCAATATAATCTGTGTAAGACATACAACTTCTAGGGTCGTAATTTACTTGGTGGTGAATTAAAGTACGGAACCAATGCCATAAAATAAATTAACTAGTCACCTGTGCCAGTAATTAACACAGCTGCAATCAACAACCTTGCGGAAATGTTTTTACGTGATTTACGTCAGAACGTTAATGCAAGGAAAATATGAAAATACTCTTTACAATGAAAGGTCTTGCTGTTTTCGTATAATATTCATTTTTTCAATGAAAATTGTTTACTTGTGCATTATATAATGTATCCAATTCTAATATAGAACACATTAAAGTCACAAGCTACAAGTCTGCTGCACCTTAAAAATTCAGTTCTTTGAACTTTCTTCATTGAGATTCAGAACATGGTATCAAGCCTCGAAATCTGGTGTAGCTCATCTCCAAATATTTAACCTTCAGTCCTCACAAGTTTGCAAGTTGATCGCTGTGCGTGACCTTAGAGATCAACGCACTTTCAATGTGAAGTAACGGTGTCTCTTGAGTCCGAACTATTATGAAGGCAATTTCAAATCTATTGACTTTTAACAACTCATTGATTTATAGCCCCTTGGCTTTTCTCTCTGTATGAATCAATTTCCTTTACATGGTGCTAGCTTATTACTTGTAATTTGTGGTTGCAGTGATTTTTGTTATAATAAGATTGTTTTAAATTGATTGCTCAGTTAGAAAGTAAAATTTTAGTGATATTTTCTTAACATTTCACGTTAAATCGTGTGGTATTCTACAGCTACTACAGGTACTTAGTAACCGAATATTGATCAGACATGCGGTTACGTGTACCGTGTAAACCACAAGACCTCGGGATAATACTGGTAGATTGAATTATTCACATAAATTAGCATATTCCTAGGTAATCATTTCTAACATCATACCTACTCAAGCACAAGCTCCCAATTCAAGCATAAACTCTCTTTCACCATGAGGTAAACAACTTCACATGAGGAACACACACAATTTTGTAATTTGTACACAGTGTGCCTCTTCCAAGTATTTACATTTTTGCACAGGCGAAGTCCCTGAGGAGTGTATTTGTATGTAAATAATAAATACATAAAACTTATTTACGATTCGCACAGGTGCAGGTAACACGCGCTGCTGAGTCCGAATTTATGAATATATTCCTTCGATAGGGTCTTTCTTCATTATTAAAGAATATTGTAAGCACTGTTTTTACCATATTTTACATTATAGTAAGTCTAGGTGCATATCAAGGTGTGATTAACAAAAATACAATACTTAAATTCATTCCGCCGAACCGGGAAGCCGACCCCAACATAGTTGGGAAAAGGCTAGGCAGATGATGATGATGACAATACTTAATTCATTCAAATAGAAATAAACGTTAATCTGCTTGAAACCGACTTCAGTCGTGCAATGAAGGAATATCAAGTACGGTCTGCAAAACACACTCCATAATAGTAAACTGGCAAACGATGTTTACAAGGAAATTAAAGAGGAAAATAAAAGGAAACATTTTGGAAAAGTTGGGCGCTGCGCGGCGCTGAAGGCAGAAACTTTAATAAAGTTAAGAAGTTTAAAATGCCGGCGGAATAGCGCGTGGTTCTACTTATTTGCACGTTTCAGCTCCAGGCTTCTTTTGGTTTTTACTTATCGTAGTTCTTGTGGTGAAGTTAAGATTCCTAACATAGTGAAAGGTCTCGAAGAACCTACAATTTCATGTTTAAAGGTATGTATATGTTTATATGGTAAATAAGGTATAATATTTAAATTTTGGTTTGTATACTAGCCAAACCTTGTGTGATTAATTTAAAATAACATTTCATTTAGCAAAATAATCTGCCACTATTAATTTGAATGTCCATAATTTATTAAAGGTTGTATTTTAAGCTACAGCCTGAATTAACTAACAAGCTCCGAAAGCCTCGACAAAGGTGTTAAAAGCTTTTATGGAGTGAAAGGGTAAAAGGTACCAGTAGCTATATTTATTTTATGGTCACAAATGGTTGCACTACAGCGAAAATATCATGCCTTCTTCCTACACATAAATCTAGCTTATAATGTATGAATTTAACGCCTACTTTTTACATAATCATGCTGTTTTTAACGTGTTTATTATGTCTGAGCAAATAAAGAACTAGACGACTAATTTATTATTCAAGTTCTTTTTATATTTGTTTTACGAAACAACAGACTAAGTGTTATTTACTTTAACTTTCGCGTAACCATTATGCAGTATAACTACATAATTCTTAGCTATTAACAATGAGCAATTTCTTATAAACGATCACTTTTTAAATAACTTAAATAAGAAGTAACTGTTATACTTTATTTCCTTGTTCACGAACTTACTAATTTGTGCAATTCATATACATATGTATAGATACACCTAATGCTCAAATTCAGTTTCGATATTTTACAGCTAATTTACGCGAGACAAAGTTTCACCTGTTTAATGTATCTAACACAGCCTATCAAACGTAGTGTCCGCATGACGATTGACAGGTTTATAATTAGAGCCACCAAACCCCAATCTACAGCTTTGTATACAAAACTGGCGACGGCATGGCGCCACACGCAATCCCACCCTTCCGACTACAAGTACTTTCACCCTACGTAATTCAACCCTATGGACAAATGTCAGTTGATGACAGATAATATAGGACTCGAATCGTTCGGTCTTTCATTCAGTTCCAATTACAGGTTGTATTCCGTTATTTTATTCAGTCTGGCTCAGCGTGCATTATTTGTGCTGTTCGTATCCTTTACCAACTAGTTCACCGTCTTTTGATGTGGTTTCTGTACATTATACTGCCACCATTTTTAATTTATTAATTCATCTATCAAGTTTTTTTATAGACGCAAGGTACCAGGGACAAAGGAGTTGCTATCTAAATATTGTAGGAGAACTTTGATCAAGGCATTGTGAATAATTTAACACAGTACAAGCGGTTACCTATATACTGGTAGACATACATAGGTGTACCTTCAGCTAAACAACATCATAGCTCACCCCCTCGCCCCCTTGCAAGTGCAGACAAAAAAGTCCTAAAAGAAATTTAGCCCGACAAAACGACCAACACACTGACTGTTTGATTTTGTTTTGCGGCTGTGCCGTATTGTTCCCTCCAACGAGTCTCGTCTAAAAAGGGAACACAATACCCTATTCTTTGTTTGGTCCCCCCTACGTCCCTTTGACCTCATATGCAGAAACTTTCGCTATCTCATTGCATACTTTATCCGCTTCATGTTCATTCAATAAGGTCTGTGGACGTCATTTATCATAGAGGGACACCCGTTTAGGGGAAGTGTTGTCATCAGCAGTATTTTGTGATTCACAATTTTGAATCATTGGACACATATCTAACTAATAGGTACGTGATGCTTTGGTATGTTGTTTACGAATTTACCCCTTTATTTACAAAAACGTTGCTTAAAGTTAAGCAATGATTACCATATATTTTTGACGTTTAAACGCCTCTTAACTTTAAGCACCGTTTATGAATAAACCCCTTGAAGTTTTAAGCCTCACAACCTGCCCATTAAGTATAGAGAAACTTGAAGATAGGTTATTCTTTCCAATTTGCAGGTAAGTCCTGAAAACTTATCTCATCGCGGTAAAAGCGTTAGGTACTCTCGAAGGCAATAGTGCCAAGCTTTATCAAAGCGTGGGAATGAAAATTCATGAGAATCAAGCGAAGAGCTGTTCCGGGAAGCTAATATCGTACAGACTACAAACTATAGGTACCCATAGATACCAAGTTAGTTTTTCATTACCCTCAGCCAAAGAGATTTAAGATAGGTACATAATTTAATGTCTTTGCCCTCAGCACAAATTGGTGTACAAAATGCACAAGTTAAATCAAAGGGTTTGAATTCGATTTCTACTTCGATGCAACATGAATCTGTCAACCCCTAATCGATTATCTTACAAACTCGATATCTCGAAGTTTTTATTAAATGGCAACAATTTGTTGACGGGGCGCCAAACTGTCGCGCGACGCCGAACGGCGGCCATCTTGATCTAATAATATTGTAAAATTTAACCATTAAGGGACCTTTAAAATTATAGCGCTAAGGTCTATTATCGTACGGTGTCATGGGTGTAGTTTATTGACATGGGTTTAGTTTAAAAATGGAGGTGGTATTTTTGCTGCCTATCAAAATAGGATTGAAGGCACATTTGTAACTTTACCCTTATAAGGCTAATGCAGGTTTTAAACAAAGTTAGATACTTATCTTTTATCATTTAAGATAATATCACGTACCTACCTATTGTGCACACGCCAGCACATCAAGCTAACCGAAACTGTCAAATTTTCCCAATCAACTTTGAACCTAATGCTTTGGCGATAAAGTTGAAAATCTAATAAAGAAATTTGACAGATTGTAGTAGCTTGATGTGCTGGCGTCTGTACAACCACAGTTATGGTTAAGTCCCTTGTAATAGGGGCAAGCCAATTGCCATCAACCAGGCACAAATCCAGACTCCAGGCTGCTACTGGGAAAACCCTAACGGAATAACACAATAACCTCTTTCTTTTTTATGTCATTTTATTAGGGTTCCGTACCTCAAAAGGAAAAAACGGAACCCTTATAGGATCACTTTGTTGTCCGTCCGTCCGTCTGTCTGTCTGTCAAGACCCATTTCTCAGGAACGCGTGGAGGTATCAAGCGTGGAGGAATTTATATCAAATACTCAGGTCTACTGACCCTTAGAGCTGTGAAAAAATCAAACTTCTAAGCCAATGCAATCAAAAGATACAGCCGTTTATGCCGCAAATTTCCGCAAATTTTCGACACTCGCAAGTGCATCAAAACCTACAGGATACTTCCCGTGAACTCAGAATCTTGAAATTTGGTACGAAGCAACGTCTTATAGCACAGATAAAGGAAAAATTGCAAAAACCGTAAATTTTTGGCTACATACCTACAAATTTGTACGGAACCCTCGGTGCGCGAGTCCGACTCGCACTTGACCGGTATTTTTATACTAGCATTGCCCCGCGGTTTCACCCGCATAAGTTACGATCCCGTAGGAATATCCTAGTCCTGGTTATAAACTCTCTGTGTGCCAAATTTCATCCGAATCCGTTGATTAGTTTTTGCGTGAACGAGGAACAAACATCCATCCATTCTCACAAATTTTCGCGTTTATAATATTAGTAGTAACTATTCAGTAATCTGTGATATTAGTAGGATTATATGGCCGAATTCAAACTTTGTGGATATTATTAACTGAACCTTTACTTCTTAGCCTTCTTCGGAAAGTTTGTTCGCTACACTCGAATTCACTCGATACAAAATTATAATTCGAACTAGGTACCCAAGAAAACTATCACAAAAATTTTCGTGGGTGTGACGCATGTTTTCCCCCAACTTGTTATTTTTTTTTTTGTGTTTGTGTTGCGTTATGTTTCCCGCAAATAAATGTATTTTCTTTCTTTCCTACAAATGCCGCATCCAGCACTTCCAACCGCCTTTCAATCCACGTTAAAATCCGAAGGGCTAAAGTTTTTCCATCGTACTTTCCGTCAATTAGCGAGGGGAATAATTTGATCGAGAATTTCCTGTCTACTATTTTGTTGTGGAGCGAGCCAGGTAAGTGCTTGTTGTTGACGGTAATAAAATTAAAATTAATGATTTTACGGTGGCTCGTCGTTGAGATTGTTTGTCGTAAAGATTTGGAATATAATAAAATACATCTGACTAGTTTAATTTTTTGGGCACATTTGGGGATAGATGAGATAGAATCAAGTGTCTTTCTTAGTCCTCATCTATGGTCTTCCTTACTTTTGATGAGTTCCGTCTATCTATCGTGTTCGATGTTAATTCCTTGAGGTCATAATATTTGCTTTTTTTACTTACTAGTAGTAGGTACATTTGAAAGTAACTTTGAAATTGAAATGAAATTGTTTATTGAAATAATTGATTTACCTACATAAATATTTACAAAATAGGGCCTTATACTAGGTGTAGGTATAAACGGATTAGGTATAGCCTTATACTAGGTGTAGATATAGGTATGGATTCTACCTGAACTAGGAATAAACCTGTAACAAAAGTAACTTTGTCTGTATGTAACCTTTTCACGCCTATGCCACTTTACGGATTTCGATAAAATTTCGCAAGAAGATAGATGGCATCCTGGAGAAGGACATAGGGTATTTTTTGTTTTTGTCCAGGTAGCACCTTCCCGTGGGGTAATCTCGGACATCCACACGGGCGAAAACTCGTGCAGTAGCTAGTAATTAAAAAAAAAAAGTAAATAAAAATGACGATGATGATGATGATAATGTAATGTAAGTAATGTAGTTATAACTACGGTACTTATTTAGTACCTAATTAATTCATTACAATATAATGTTTACCGAAAACTCTCTGAAATTACTTAGTTTCAGGACTTACCGAGTTTATTCAAGCTTGTAATTACTTTGTTCTTTGAAAACATTCGTTTGAGGTTTTCCCTTGCCTCGGGCGACGAATCCCTCGATCCATGTTAGTCCGAGGTAAATATTACAAAGACATCTGATACCTTCTATGTTTTTCTTTTTAGCGAATAAACATTGTGTGATCCAGATTAGCATGAAAATATATTCAATTTTCTTTTTGTTACTCGTACTGTAATTATATTGACAAGGTTCGAAGGTCGTGTCTTTTTTTGGTTAAATCTTGTTAAAGGTACAATAAGTAAGTCAATGGTTATTAAAAATATCGAATCTGCTTGAATTGGGAATATGTCCTTAGTAACAGATAAGGCTAACGAACTACCCAAATTGGTTATTTTTATGTAATGGACAGATTTCGACGTTCATTTATTTTTTTCTAGTAGATCAGAAGGCCAATTCTTGTACTTAAAAAATGTGAAATCAAGTCGTAATCTCATCTCAGCGACAATCAATGTCAAAAACTTGTCAAAACTTTAGGTAAATTAATTTTATTTTTGACAGATTGAGACTGAGATCAGAGAATGCGAACGTATGCTACATAAGCTCTCTACGGCATATCTTCTTTTTAACTTAAAATCTGCTACTCCTAAACCTCCCAATTCTTAAATCAAGTCAGCCAAACCTCACATGAACAACTCCGTGTCTACTATGGCTAACGCATTGCTAACTTCATTACAAACACACCCAGTAATAATTTATTCATCAAGCCAACTCCGCGAAGTTTTCTAACCTTTATGAATAAATCAATAATAATCTATGTTTCAGTGACTCTGGTTTATAAATAATAGAAAAGGACACAGTAATGAATTGAGATTAGTGTAATGTGCTGAAGAGTGGTCGTTACGTATTCTATTAGGTAAAGGGGCAAGTTGATGATTGATTTATTTTACCCAGCTTTTGCCCGGAGCTTGTAACTTCCTCACGAACCATTCCGTCCATTGGTGAAAATCTATGGTGAAAACCGTATGAAAAGCCGTTCGGTATGGTTTTTGAGTTCTTCGGGTTCATACAGACAGTCAGACTCAGCGGGGAACTTTGTTTTATAATATGTAGTGATAGTTATAAGTAAGTTGGAAGGCATGCCCGAAGTTGAGCCTTTGGGCGCTGAAAATGCAGTTTTCTTTATCCCAAAAAAAGGAGTTCACCCCTTTCTACGCCAATTTAAAAGAAAAATTGGGAGTCGGGGGCACCCTAGGCACTCTCACTCTCACTTCAAATATATGGGCGTCGAGTACACCTGCACTCCTGAGCGATACCAACCTGCTTGCTTGCTAATATTTTTACAAGGGCATGAGCATGCAGGAGCTGAATATTCTTGTACAGTTTTAGCTGACACAATAGAAGAAGCGACAATTCTATTAAAGTATTCCAGGAGACTATCTAAAACACCCCTACTTTCTCTTCGTGTTCTTCGCCAAATTCATTTTGAAATCCTGTAAAAGATGGTCATAGACAAGATGGTTTTGATATCGACAACATCTGAAGGCTAATTCTCGTAATTTCAAACGTTCAAAATCTAGTCGCAGTCTCATCTCAGCGACAAACAAATGTCAATAACTTGTCAACATGTAGGGAAATCAGAAGTATTTTTTGACAGATTGAGACTGAGATCAGACTGTGAACGGTCTTAAAATGACGAGAATTGCTCTGTAGTGCACGAAAATCTTGCCAAACAAACCAACGCATTTATCTACAACATATATAATATGTGAAGAACCCACATAAAAGGTAACCCAGTACACATTTCCCAGTTTTCCTTTTAAAAGCCTGCGATCCAATTTTCTAGGAAGACGGTCCTTTATGCTCAAGCTGATGCAATGAGAGTGCAAATAGGACGAGCAGGCTAGAACTCGCATGACGTGTATTGTGTGATGACGTAAGAGAGGAACTTATGTAAGGACTCCTTACATCGCGCATCAGCCTTACGTGGTGGCACCATAGAGGTGTTATTGTACTAGCACACCTTGGCATAGCAGATGACGTGAGGATAGTTTCGAGAATTAATTTGGATGGCTATAGATTTTAGAACAAAGAAGATATATGGCTATAAGATTAGTGGAAGATCAAAGAAAAGATGGATGGATTATGTGGAAGATGTTATGGCTAAAATGGGTAGATACTGACATTACAGGGCAGCTAAGAGTTGTACGGAAGAGGATTGTTGCGTACGCCGACCCTGTATACAATGAAATGAAGACTCGAGGATTGTTACCAATGTTTAAGTACCTATTCCGCATAAATAAAATACAATTTGAAGACATAACGACGATTTTTCAAACTTTGTATAATACAAGCAGAATAAAAACACAGTTTCTAATAGCAAACTTTTTACTTGGAAAGCAGTATTATGAAAATGACACTGGCTGGTCATATTTCCAAACTTTTAAATGTGTAACAAGGGACTCCACGATTTAAAATTAGAACAACAATGGCTGGAACACGCGTGACCTTTGCCATTTTAGTTCTAAGCGCCAGAGCACTGAAGTGCTACTTAGCTTGAATGTGTTTATATGATGTTACTTAAAGACTTTCCTCCTTTCTATTTTCAGCTGCCATTTTCCGAGCCACACTTTGTATAGGGCAATCTGATGCAACAGCACTCAATGCAACTAGGTCACAGCAATTACTCGAAGGACAATAGCGGGCAGGATACGCTTGACGTCACAATCTGCGTTTCTCAGGATATGTGACGTCATAATACAGTACAGACAAAGGCGTCTGATTTCAAGTGCTTGGGTGGTTTAATCTGTTAGAAGCTGGAGGAGATGTAAAGGATTACCAACTTAACTTGGTAGATCATTGTAGCGCTGCTAGCAAAGGAAAATGCCAAGGATATGTCAAATCTAGTACATTTGAATTTAGTTCTCCATTTTGCCGTCTGCAAAGTTAAACTTGTTACTATAGTTAAAACCCTCAGCTACTGTTGAAGCTTTGTTTAGCCATAAAGTAAATACGAATTTAGTTACTTTGTTAGTTTTGGTTAAGGACTTGTAGGTTTTGGGTTCTGGGGCACTGGGCTTATTGATCTCCTTAAAACGTGAATTATGTACTTAGTTGTGAAATAGCCGCTATCAGCCGTTATCCATATCGATAGCCATGACATTTTTTGAGATAGGAAGTTAAAATACAAGCAACATGCTAATGGTATAAATGGATTATCGATCCGTCGTAGTTTGACCATAAAATCTGGCGAAGGTCGTCACAAATTATCGTTGAAACATTTCTGTTAACTGCTGTTCTATAACATTTCTGTTTACTTATGCCACCAGATATGAAAATATCTGGTGGCATAAGTATTTCTAACATTTAAGTTCAATTTTATGTAAGTTGCAATATTTTACATTATATTCAAGCATTAGACCTGCATCCTAATTGCCTAACACACTATTAATCAGAAATTGGATCATTTTGAAGGATATTGCTAAACCATTGCTTCATATGTTCGAAAATTTTGAATGTGAAAATGAAAACCACGATCCCTTTGTTACCATTTTTTTCTATATTCTGTCTTACTACAGATCAAAAGCATAGAAAAGTTTTATGTAAGTAGCTACAGATAAATAGGTAGCATAGCAGTACATAAAAATTTTCAATGCTATGCTAAGTTTCAACTTAAAGATTCGAACTTAATTCTCTCCCCACGTAAACACACAGATAATACCATCACAAGTAGAGCAATTAAAAACTCTTTGCGGAACTTGCCTGAACGGTTGCTTCCGAGTTCCGAGCTGAAATGGGGCAAGCGCCCAAGCGGGCAAGCAGCAAAATAATGTGAACAATGCGAGGCTTTTCCAATTTCAAACTATTAGAAAGACTCTCGGAATGGGCACGGAATCGGCTCGGCTTAGTATGGAGTGCATTATGGACTGGGCAAGGTATGTTTTTGTAGAATGTACTACGGGAATGTGGACTAGGAATAAGCGAAAATGGATTTGAAAAAGAAATGTCTAGGGCATACATATCGAGAACCCTCCGTGGCTCGGAAAGCACGTGAAGCCATTAATTTCAACTGTCATTCGTAAATCTTTGACAATTGTCAGAACCCAAAAAGTCTGACAGCCAGTCTTACCAAGGGGTATCGTGTTAACCAGTAACTGTGTTCAAAAAGTCAGATAGGCAGACGTTCCATGTAAAGTAAGGATATTCAGCTGCATCCGGTTAGACTGGAAACCGACCCCAACATAGTAGGGAAATGGTTGACTGAAATAACAGCTAGGATAATAATCCTGTTTATGCCTTTATTGAGTAACCTACTAGTTGTTTAAGTTGGCAAGGCCACGTGTATCCTAAAACCCAAATAACTTAACCAAACTGGCTATGTCTTGTTAGCGAGGCCTTGTCTTTACAGTACTTTTTATTGGCCTGAGGGTTACGAGTACTTAAAATAACCTTGAAAGTTGAAACAAAATCAACATGGCCTCAAATTCAGACAGTAAAAACTCTAGATAGAATAAAAACAAAACCTTCAATTTCCACGAGCATGTTTCAGTTTTAGTAAAACCGATCGATAGTTGGATACCGTATACCAGGGACTTTCATCTGAAAGTTTTTATTTTTATTTTGTCCACGTCCATATACTAGACCAATTTGTATCAAATTGCTGTGGCGAGGTGCCGATATATGGCGCGTGCCGGAGTAGGGGGGCCATGTATCATCTCGCTCAGCGTTTATTAAGAATTTCGTTTGTATTTTTAGTGTTTCTTGCCGATGTCCTAAATATTAAGGGGCAACTTACAGGGCTTCCGAAAATGGGGCCAGTCTGTGATTTATTACCATGATTATGTTTTTTTACTACTACTCAAATAGCTAGGTGACAGATAGAAGTTCAGAATGGGTTTCTAAACAAACCATATTTTTTTCGAAGGAAGATTTATCGTGTCCCCAACGAAAGGGGTTACGCGGCTGCCAACTGACTGATATCTTATTTCCTTTTAAGGGCTGATTTTTTTATCGACAGATTTTTTTTATTCGCGAAACAAAATTAAAGCCTAACAGTTTTTGTATGATAGAACTGTCAAAACTTCAAAATTATTCCTCCGAGAAAATTATCTGACGTTGGAAAAATCAGCCCCAACACTGCTTCTTTATTTGTTAAACGTTATACATATTATTAACATTATACATACATATTTTATGATGGATTGAATAACTAGCTCAATCCATCATGAATTTCCCAATCATAGAGGTACGTCTACATCCCAAGACTTTATAAAAATTGGTCACAAGTCACAACACAGGGGACGCATGTGACTATATTTAGACGACTTTATATCGGGACAATCGGGTTGCGGGCTTGCGGGTCAATCTGACCTAATGCGATGACGTCACTGCGACGGCAGCGGAAGGGTTAGATTACGCGTCAGTGCGTGCTCGTAAATCTAAGTGATCGAGGGTTGAGTCTTACGATTTGAAGGTCTTTAGCTGGTTTTGTTTAGGTATATTTTAAGGTTTTGACGAAGGTGTGGTCCGAGGGGGTTGAGTCTAGCGGTTGGAAAGAGGTGCGGTCAATGTGGTAAAAAAAATGTTGTAGCTTTAGAACCTCGGGGATTTGGAGGGTTGGATACTAAGCCAATTAATCGCCCCTAATAGACTGATAGGAAACCGCTTACCCCTTGGACTATAAGTAAATAGGTAAGAACCTAACGAGCAGACGTCTAAAAACTATACTAGCACACTTTATTAAACCTTGAGGTTCGTAAGTCCGTTACGTGCTGTTAGAACGATGAGACAGTTAACAGCAGCAAAAGCGACGGGGCCCCATAGGGCCGAAGCCTGCCAGGGTAGCGGGATCGTCCGAAAGGGTTACCGCTGCCCTGAAACATAAAGGGCTAAGGAAGGAACACGGGTGGGTTTTAGTCAGTAAGAGTCTGACACTCCCTTCTGCTCCACCCAGAGCGGGAGGGGTCATTTGATGATATCCCATCCTCAAAAAAAAAAAAAAAAAAGGGGCCATTCCCGTAATTTTAAGAACGTTCACAGTCTGATCTGTCTCAATCTGTCAAAAATACCCCTAGTTTCCCAACATTTCAGACAAGTTTTTGACATCAATTGTCACTGAGATGAGATTGCGACTAGATTTTGAACGTTTGGAATTGGTCTTTATGATATTGAAACCGCGCATTTGGGGAATTTATAATTTTCGTCTTTCAGTCGTCTGTCCAGGAAGAAAACTATATATTATTGAACTTTACCACTACATAAACTAAACTATCCTACGGAGCAGCCTTCATCAAACAATCACAGTAACAACACAGCGAACTAATCACAATCTACAGCGAATCGAATGAACCGTCGTCGCCACTCGACTCAATTAAAACGATAATCGAACTAGGTGCTCGAATAGATTGCCTTGTTATGATGCAAAGACAAGTTCTTGTTCTGTTATGGTGAGATCTAGATCTAGATTTTGCTATGGCTGAATGTCTAACACACCTACTCGTAAAAGGTAGCCGGTCTATTTTGTTAGAATCTCACCGTGAGAAGTTCGGTGAAGTGAGCTGTCATTCCATCTGCCGATCGATTCTGTAAAAATCTCACCGTGAAAACTTAGGTGAAGGGAGCTTAGAGTGAGCTGTCAATAGTGACAATCCCTAGTATTAGTTGGAATGACAGCTCACTCCACGCTCACTTCATCTAAGTTTTCACGGAAAGATGGTTACAGAATCGCACTGCTGATGCTAGGGAGTGATACTAATGACATCTCACTTTAAGTTCACTTCACCTAAGTTTTCACGATGAGGTTTTCACAGAAAATACCGGCAGGCGGAATGACGGCAAGCTCAAGCTCACTTCACCTAAGCTTTAACGGTGAGATTTTTACGGAATAGATCAACTAGTAATATTGCAGATTTTATAATTTTAGAAGAGAGAACTGGAACTATGTTTGTCATAATTATAAGATCATAAGGCTAGGAATACACTCCTACAATTTTGCAAGAAAATACAATTTAATTAATACATCGAAGATTTAGGCACAGACAACAGAAATCATTAAGTAACTTCAAAATAAAAACCCTGTGGCAATTTCAAAACTTCACAAATAAGTAAATGACATGATACTGAATGACATGAAACTGGCTTCTGTATTCCTAGGATATCATAAAAACCTATATCATTCCCTGATTGGTTTTTAGGACCACTAAATGAAGCACATAGAAAAGAGAAATTAAGCAAAAATAAGTTTATCTATTAACAGTAACTGCAACATCAAACACAGCTTTAAATCTAACTATAAAATATTTCAAACCCACCACGCTCCAGACTCTAGATTTAGTTGCACTTTGCTTGCAGTAGCTAACTAAGTAACCTCGTTAGGTTACCGGCTGAAAATAGGATCCTAGGAGTTTTCTAGTTCTGGCGTAGGTAACCTTTTTACAAGCTTTTATTACGGTAACAGTTGTTTGGATACCTCCGTGTGTGGAGGGTGATAAACAAGAAATCCGAAGCTTTATACATATGTAGATTCCTTACCTAAATAAGAGGTACCTACACTTTTCGAGTTTGAATGACGTTGACAGGAGGGCGCTGTTGGCAAATATGTGTGCAATTGTTTTTGAGAAATGTCACTTGGAATGTATTAAAAAAACAAGATGGCGGGGATAGTTCCGATTTTGGCCACGCGCCAAGTTAACCTCGTGGCGCTATAGGTACCTATGTATAAACTAAACTAAAGGAAGTTTGTGACTAAAGGAAGGACTATGAGTCTATGAGTTTGTTCCTCATTAAACTTTATAGGACATTACTCTCATTTAGAATTTTATAACCATCTCAACTATGGCTACCGAAACCCACATACATATACATATTTACAGTAAAAACATTCTACTAGGAAAAAAACCAGCTACAAACAAGTCGTAGTAAAAACACGATGTTTTCGTAAATATCGTAAACCCGCTAAGCAGCTTGTAAATTCGATACGACAGGCTCGTAAAAGCTCACGATTTTGTTATGTATAGTAAATAGGAATGTACTGTATAGTAAATAAATGTAACGTCTATTAAACAGTACCCTCGTTTTATAGCACAAATCGATAGGAGCATCCTGGAGGCAGGGCGGTGCGGCTACGTTGTTGCGTACGGCACGGGAATGTGGGATGCACTTTGATTTTTAGGCATTCTTTTGTATGTAAATTAAGTATTTTTCAAAAATTAACTTTTTCTGCGAAGGTTCGAGAAAAGGAAGAGTATAACACTGTTTAGATAGTAAGTAAAGTAGACAAAGGAACTGTTTATTTTGGTGGTGTAAAATACCACAACATATGCCCTGTTGAACTTCAGCAGTAAATAGATATGTGCTGAAAAGGGCCGAAATTATTATAATGAGTAATCTGCATATAAAGTGAGCTTCTACGAAAATAATGGTACTACATCTTAGTATTCTAAGTTTCTAACGGCCGTATTATGATGTATTAATAATGCCATTATTATTCCAATGCATTGCATTACTCTCTCTCTCTCTCATATTGGAAAAATGGTGGCATTAATACGTCATAATACGGCCTTGTGTATTTTTTAGGGTGTCCTTTAACCTAGTCCTGCAAACATTTTCCCGGATGCATTTCCCGTACCTTATAAAACAACGGAGCCTCGCCAACAAGAATAGGTCACCGTCTGTTTCGAAACCCATGTTCAAAAGCTTGACTGCCGACTCCTGTACAACATAGATGAGTACCTCGATGCCACATCGTCAATCGTTCCTCACACGCGAGTACACGCGATCATTGTCTTGAATATTTCATTGAAATTCTATTGATTTCTGTCGAAGCTTGTCTGGAGTCGTTGTTTTTCAGTCAAATGAAATGAACGGTACACAAAGTTGTTTACGTGAACGCTTTGTTGGAGACGCAAATATTGAAATTAGATTGTTTTATCAACGAAGGACGATGGGACGTACTTAGCTCTCCATACCCCTTTAACGTAAGGGTCGTAGCATTTATGTTCATTTAGTCAAAAAATCAGAGACTGCAAAATCATGTTTTTTTGAGGGGCCTGTGACTAAATAATAACAACCGCACAGGTCGATCGATCAGGTTAAGCTACGCTTGCCGCGGTTGGTCTGTGACCATCTTTACATACCCGAGACCCCTCCGTGCCTCGTTGGTCCCGGCTGGCATTCGTGGATCTTTGACAGTCGTCACGGGTAGTCAAAAGCCCGAAAGTCTGACAATCAGTCTTACCAAGGGGTATCGTAATACCCAATAACTGGGTTGTGGAAGTCAGATAGGCAGTCGCTCCATGTAAAATACTGGTACTCAGGTGCATCCGGTTAGACTGGAAGCCGACCCCACGATAGTTGGGAAAAGGCTAGGTAGATGACTATTAAATTATGTTTTGTTCTTCTCATGGAAAACCAAACCGAATGATTTTCTAAGTAGGTACCAACTATCTACCTAGCGTATTGATTGGTGTGTAATCAGTAGGTACTTGAGAGGTCAATGCCTGGCATGAATAGGTAGGTACCTCCTATACATTATTGGGTAATTAATTACGGTTCGCTTGTTTAGAGTAATGTTATCAGTACTTATCACCTGTTTTAATTGCTATTGATAAGGTGCCTATTTAGAATTAAATGTAATTCTGTAACTATGTTGATTGGCTCGACCAAAGCTGTAAAATCCAAATAGGTATGTAAGCCTCATCATCCACAGCCCGACTTCACCCACTGCTGGGCATCGGTCTCTCTGTTCTTATGCCAATCATCAAGCTCCTGTGCCAGCCTCATCTAGGATTTGCCCATGATGGCAACAATGTCGTCTGCCCATCTCGCCGCCGGAACCCCTCGTATCATGAATTGTGGGTAAACCTACCTATGTGGATTTTAAGTTTTTGGACGAGTGTTTCGATTTCAACTAGGCATAGTTTGACCGAAACTGCTGTACCGCACTAGGAATGCGCGGCGAGGCGGGAGTTGGGACGCCGTGAGCGATGACGAATGAGCGGCCTGCACTGCCCTCCCATCTCGCCGCGAACATACAGAAGGCGCGGTACAGCGGTTTTGGTCAAACTATAACTCTCATTCGGGTTCCATTGTCGTTTTATAGTTATTGTAGAGCCTCAAGATAATTATTACCTATGTACTCGTAGGTAGTTTTCGTGTAGTATAGGTAAGTATATAGGCACCTACATTACTCATTGATATCCATGCCAACACCTGTAGTAGCTATTGGAACTTCGCAATATCATTGACATCAACAAAAAACCCAAAAATACGAATGTTCATTTCAATGTTGCTTTTTTGTCATCCATAAGCCCAATTTATTTATTGAGTGGTAGGTGCCTACGCACTCGCAGTACAATAAATTACATTAATTTTATCTGCTAGCAATCGGTTTTTCTTTTGTAATCACAATAAATAAATTGACAACATTTTAAGAACATTTTGCTTTGACAAAAATATATGATAAAGTTAAAGAGTATATATATATTGGAACTTTTCAACTGACCTGCATTTCTGGCGAGCCCCCTTCATCTCGTATTAGTAGAAGGTAGCTATGGCCGTCGATTATCACTTCCTTTTTGAAGCGACCACCTGAAATAGAATGAAAAACTTGAAATATCCCTGTAAATCCTTCTATCAATGCCTGCTCTGTGAGGTAGAAATGAAAACTACATGTAAGTATAAATACAGTGATCTTTTAAATAGCTGCTTTCAGCTTTTAGCAGAAGCAATAAAGGTAAACTACAAGCATTCAATTAGAGTAATTTATGAGCATCTGCTAAAATACGGACCCATCCATCAAATGTCAAGCAAATCCCATACAAAATAGTGAAAAGGTTTTCGTCTTTCTAATCTGCGTCCTACGTTTCTAAAAGGACCAATTATTCAATGTCCGTCTCAAAACTAAGAACTAATAAAACAGCAAGTACGAAATAAGATACACAATATCCAGGATTAAGTAAATTTCTACCATTATCGCTGTCTCTGTGATAATGATCGAGTTTCCAGTGTGTGGGTGAAGGTAAATAAATAGCACTTGCAGTCCTACGCTACTAATCAAACCCTCGAGGAGAGTGTAATCCACAGAGCACGTGTAATCAGTGCAATAACGCCCTCGGTAGTTCGTTGAACTTTCTAAATGTTAATGTTCCAACTGGTAGTGCCATCTAGTGGCGTTATAAAGAAATTAAACTGAACACAGGCTGGTGCTGCCATCTAAGTTGCACAGAACGAACTACATTTGTGCTAACTTAAGTGTACGTAGTTCCGCTACTTGACGCTAGATGGTGGTGTTTATGCTCTATTTACAGTTTTTTTTTAGGTTTAGTTATATTAATTTATAAAATAGTATTACGCACCTTCAGGACTTTCTTCTTGCATATACGCCCCAGTTAAGTACCGATGGACTAGAGCAGATTTCCCACTGTCCGGTGAACCCAAAACTCCAACTCGAAGTTCTGTTACACCTCGTGACGACGTCCATTCTTGGCTATTCACGAATGAATCTGCAAATAAAGATAACAAAAGGTTATTATTTTTCAGTTTAAAAACATTTGATTAAAATAAATTAAAATGTCTGGCGTTGCCATCTAGCGGCAGTGATGACAAACACGTTTTCGCAACAAAATAATAGATGGCGCTGACAAGGAACTCGATGTTTTCTAAAACAATTTTCGTTTTATATTATGAAGAAAGAATTTCGTGTTTCAATTTTGAATAATATAAATTATTATGCGAATTAAATTTGCATCAATACTAAACAAAATTGATTATCGCGGAAACATCAAGCAACTTCTCAGAGACATTTTACAAGAAGTTAAATAACTTTAATCAAACAAAATAAATGTATTTAAATTATATTCATGTAGCGAAGCAACTTTCACTAGTATCCCATTACTTCCTGGATACGGTCAGAGTGTTAGATAAACCGAGGAATGGAACCAGTTCTGTCATTGTACCAAATCAACCGTGAACGAACGTAACTTAAGACCGGTTTGTATAACTATTTACACTAATAAATTTTTGTAATTTATGCAACGTTATCTCATATTCGCTAATCCATTAGCTGATTAACCTAAATTAATATGGTAATTTGATTAGTGAAAAATTCAGTAGTTTTAGATTACAGATGTTCCTGCATAGTAGTAGCGACGGTGTCTTGTATATTACCAATGAGATTGGCAATGCTTTACTAATTTACTACGTAAAATTATGGTGGGTATGTCAACTTCGTATGAATCTTGTCTTCAAGAGATATTAGGAGGATGAGTGAAACATCCTCACAAAGCATTTCATGCAAAGAGAACCTCTTTGTCTCTGCCGCTGGTAATCTGAAGGTGAACTGAAGAGGTTGGGCAGAAAACCGCGGAATCTTTGACCTTACAGTGGAACAGATGATTAGGAGTCTCATGTTCAGTAGAGGATCAAAATAAATGTTATTCTAAAGAATTCCTTAATAGAGTTACATCAGCATTACTTCCGGCATAATATCCTCAGTAGTTCAGTAGGTACTACCGTCAAATTGTTTGAATGAAAACGAATGTAGCATTACAACAAGCGCTGGATGTTATGGTTGCAATGTAAAACAATTTCGTACCAGCGTAGTTTTGGCTGTTTTCGCATTCAAGACAACTTGTTAGATTAAGTACGTATAAGATACCAACATTTTTAATTGCGTACAAAGTGATGTCTTGGTATTTTTTGGAATACAATTTCTGACTACTCACCAAAATCAACGCTTGTAATTTGTTTGATTAAGGGCTGACTTCTCCATCGCCAGATAACTTTATTCGAAGAATAATTTTGAATTTTTGACAGTTCTTCTACACAAAATCTGTCAGACGTAAATTTTATTCCACGAATAAAAACGATCTGGTCGATTGAAAAATTAGTACTTACTTAATTTTAATATTTTTGCTTTTTTGTTTTGTTTTATATTATAAGCTCCAAAAGCATAATAATATGATCATTGTGATACTCAAATCGAAACTGTCTCTCCTAAATATAGACTACTCATCTAGCTAGGAGGGCAGCGATTCACCCAACATGTCGTTTTACTTACTTACATCATGTAACTAATAACACATACTTTGTAACTTCGTCATGTACTACAAAAACTTTATGTAGATAGGTACCTAAATAAAATTATCCTATATTTATATTACAACGAAAGAAATATAAATTCACGCCCAAATAAATATCACTCCATCTTCAGATAAACTTAATTTGCTCAAATAACTCGTAAGTGCTAAATTGTGAAAAACGATGATAATAATATTATACCAAGTTGAGCGGAAAGTGTTCAGTTACGTAACTGAGTGATCTATTGAAAGGATAATATTAGCATAAAGATATTTACATATTCATTAATGTCTACGTGTCTGTCTGTTGTTTTCATTTATGTCTTTGTATGTTTAAGGCTAGGCAGATGATGATGATGATGATGATTAATGTCTACTGCTAAAAACGTGAGAAGTGTGGTTATTTTTGCAAACTCCAAAATTACCACGACGCTAACAGCCTCAAAGGAACAGTCAGGAAAATTAATTGTTTCGCAAGTTGACACCCTACGTCGATTTGCCATGTTTTAGACATTTCATACTAAGCACTGTCAAAGAATGACAGTTGTGACTATGCGGACAGTTTGAGTTGACTTTACATAATAGAACCTGTGTCTACTAGACTCTTGAAAGGATCCCCTGACTGGGTATCCAATGCCTTCCTGTGGGAGTCGAAAAGGGCAATTAATATTGTATTCAATTAAATTAAAAGAAGACATGTGAAACAACAAAATCAACTACGTGATCAATGCTGCAGCTGGGACACTGGCCTCCCCTCTGTGAGAGGGAGTAGGCATTAATAATCCACCACACAGGCTCAGTGCTGGCTGATAGACGTCACATGTCTTCGAATTCTTGGTTCTAGGAATGGAATAATTTACACTACACAAAGTGCCTGCATGGGTTCGAACCCATGACCTACAACTCGTTAATCGGAACCGCTATCTCTGGGCCACTACTGCTCTCATGACAATAAATCATAAATTATAATGGCCGCCACACCTTCCAAAGAAAACGGCCATAAAAGATAAAAGGAACAATAAAACTCCAATAAAATGGCATTTTCTATATGTTTCTACTATAAACAGTTTTGCGCGTGCCTCAAGCTCACTGGATGTCCGATAACGTTAGTCACAGTGCGGCCATGAAATTAGAAGGCTCAATACATAAGCGATAGCGAGGCAATCCATCATTAATATAATAATATAATATCCCTGGACATTTCACACAGCGCCATCTAGTCCCAAGCTAAGCAACCTAATGCTTGTGTTATGGTAACTAGATGGCTGATAAACTACTTATATACATTTTTTTTTGTAAATACATACATATTATAGATAGAAAAACACCCAGACTCGGAACAAATACATGTAGGTCATACAAATATTTGTTCCGTGCGGGAATCGAACCCGCGACACGCAGCGCAGCAGTCAATCGCTTAACCACTGCGCCAATCGTGCCGTCAAAATCATTGAGTAAATAGAAATTGTTCGTCTATCCATTGAGTCGGTTTTTGAACATTTAATGTTCTTACATCATCATCTGCCTAGCTTTTCCCGACTTTGTTAGGGTCGGCTTCCAGTCTAACTGGATGCAGCTGAATACCAGTATTTTACATGAAGCGACTGCCTATAATATGATACCCCTTGGTAAGACTGGTTGTCAGACTTTCGGGCTTCTGACGACCCGTAACGACTGTCAAAGATCCACGAATGATAGCCGATACCAACGACTTAACGTGCCTTCCGAGGCACGGACATAACATGACACAATATGTTCTTACATGTGTCTTCAAAAATACATAGTTCAGGCTACGGTTTTGTATAATAAGAGCGGTAGCCGTCTACAAAACGTCTGCAATATACCAGCGAATGACGTCTCTGAAACGATATTTATGAAGTTAAGTTGGTGTGTTTTCCTAGAGAGCCTTTTCCGACACCGTAAAGTCAAACCCCGCTGCCAAAATTTTCATAAAACCGTAGCTTTAGAGATCTATACAGCGCTTCCCCGTTTTTCGGATCATTCGCTTTCTATACCACGAACAATTGGTTCTAAGATCTATACAATGTTTCCAATTGATGTTATTTCAAGTTAAACAAATATCAACTTTATTTAAGACGAAATCAGGTTAATTTCAGAGTGACTAGCGCTATTGAAAAGTTATAAACATTTTTGAAGTTGTAGCGTAAACTGAATTTTATTGTGTAGGAATTAAAGTTATTTTACCAAAAACTCAGATTTGTTTAAATGTTTGGCAAATAAATCGCAAACGCAGTGTTTTGGTAGGTAGTCGCTTTATCTACCATATTGCGACTTCTCCCGCGTCGAATCCACAAAAGGAACTTAATGTGAATATCTTGGACCATAACATTGTAACATTCTTCTACAATCTACAACGTCCACGTTGTTTTGTCATGATGACTTGGCAGTGCCAAGTAAACCGTCAGTTTGAGTCAAGGGCAAGTATTATTAGAAAAATACATAAACAGTAAATATACATAATTTGACTATAACAAGGTGTCATGTTGTGTAAAATAATGAAAACAAAACGAAATCACCGATGTTTTGCCAGTAATAGGTCATCAACTCATCATAATCTGTCTATAATGTTCCCACTACTGGGACACAGACCTCTCTATGAGAGGGAGTGGGCCATAATCTACCACGCGGACCCAGTGTGGGTTGGTAGATGTGACACGTCTTCGAACAGTGTCGTAGAACAGTAGTAGTGATTATTAAAACATCCTCATAAATAGGTATTTAGTATTTTATAATTCGCTGACCAGCGCCCTAATTGCATAGGTAAGACATTATCCATCTCAATCTGAATCATTTTGAAAGATATTGCTAATCCATTGCTTCATATGCTCGACAAATGTGTCTGCTGAACAACGTAAATAACGCAATGAATGTTGTTGAACTGTCAAAATTAAAGCCACTGCTACTGTATTACGCAAATACCCCGCAGCTGTTTATATCATCCTGGTGTATAAGACTGGTGTTTATGTCTTGACATTAACAGGGGCCTTATTCTCTATGACATATTGAATGAAACCGCGCGAAATAAACGCGAAATTAGCGGGATTTGCTAAGGCAGTGACGTGGTATCGAAGTAAGGAATTAGTGAATTAGGGCCCAGCTCCAAACGAAAGAAACACGTAAAACCTTTGATTTACAATCCGCAAAAGAAACAGGGCAGTTAAAAACTAGTTAGTATTCACACAAACCTCACAATACTCTATAAACGAAAATCAAACAAAATAAAAGTCTTTAAAAGGCGTTTTACGACATGTTTACAAGCAAACGAATCGCCATCATTAACGTATGGTTCCGTAGTAAATTACCTTTATTGGTACCAGACGCCTATAAATCAGTTTTGGGTATAGGGTTCTTTAGAGCCACGTATATAGGGTTGAATTAGCATTCATGGGTCGGCTCACGGGGTTTTACGGCGTCGTCAATGTGTGAAATGAGAGCTTAATCGTGTTTTTTGGCACTTGAAATTATGGGGCTCATCTTGTACCTTGTCAAAATTTATGGAGCTTCTTTGAATGGCTTGAAAAAGTGCGACATGACTTTTAGTACGTAGTTTTGAGTTATATAAAAACAGTTTTTGTTCAAATAACAAGATTTGTGCAATTATAATAAACTATGTTTTTAGGATCCATGTGTGTGTGTATGTTGAGAGGGGCCCGTGGCTAAATAATAACAGGTCGATCGGTCAGGTTAAGCTACGCTTGCCGTGGTTGGTCTGTGGATGGGTGACTATTTTTACATACGGAGACCCTCCGAGCCTCGGAAAGCACGTTAAGCCGTTGGTGCCGGCTGTCATTCGTGTATCTCTGACAGTCGTTACGGGTAATCAGAAGCCCGAAATCTTACCAAGGGGTATCGTATTACCCAGTAACACACACACCACGTACATGGAGCGAGCCGATTCTCGCTCCATGTAAAATACTGGTATTCAGCTGCATCCGGTTAGACTGGAAGCCGACCCCAACATAGTTGGGGAAAGGCTAGGCAGATGATGATGTGTGTGTGTATGTTGGTTTTAGACATTTAATTGTCGAACCTCAATACTTTACGGGACTCTTAATATCGTGTCCTGCGAGACAATTGCATAACACACTATCATCAGTAGCTCTGGCTTTCATTTTGACAGTTCTACAACATTCATTGCGTTATTTACGTTGTTGAGCAGACACATTTGTCGAACATATATAGCAATGGACTAGCAATATCCTTTTAAAAATGATTCAGATCGAGTTTGATAGTGTGTTACGCAATTAGGGTGCGGTTGTCTGCAGGTTTAAGGAACTGATGGACGCTACTGAAGGTTCTGAACTTGTATCCATATTCTGGGTCGACTTTATTTAAACACGATAAGAAGAAGAATATTCTTATAATACGAGTCCACAGAGAGATGGGATCCTGAAAATATTTAAACCATTACGAACACAGACAGAGCCACGGGGCTAGTAAACCCGTCAGAAAACTTGTTTAATAGTTTTATTGTTTCCATTTTTATTAATTTTGATGTTAAGCTTTTCTATTTTCACAAAGCCTCGCAACACAAAGGCTTTTTTTGTCTCTAAAGGTTCTTTGAAACAATATTATTTTAATCTCGTTCGTTCAGTATTATCAAAACAGAGTGGCAACGTCTATTTAGCTTGGTCATACTTATAAAAGCAATTTAGGTAAAGAATAAAGATAGAATAGCGGGGTAATTTCGTAACACTTTGATAGTTCAAGAACATTCATTGCGTTATTTTCATTGTTGAGCAGACAAACAGGCCATTCGGGGAAATCAGACGAGATGTTATAGATTAAAATAATACTTATTATTTATATATTGTACTAATGAACATATTTTGTAAAAACAGTCAACAGACAAAATCTTATTTAATCAAATAATAATCTTTAAAAAAATCGTATTAGAATTCAAAAGGCCAATTCTCGTAATTTAAAACGTTCAAAATCTAATCGCAGTGTCATCTCGGCGACAAACAAACGTTAAAAACTTGTCAAAATGTAGGGAAATTTGAGGTATTTTTGACAGATTGAGACTGAGATACGCACCCTAATTACGTAACACACAATCAATCGGAATCGGTTTCATTTTGACAGTTCAACAACATTCATTGCGTTATTTACGTGTTGAGCAGACAAATTTTTCGAACTTATGAAGCAATGGATTAGCAATTTGCTTCAAAATGATTCAGATTCCGATTGATCGTATGTTACGCAATTAGAGTGCAGACTGTGAACGTTCTTAAAATTACGAGAATTACCCCTCAGATACAAAGTCTTGCTGCAGTAATCAAGGATTTCTAGAATTTATTATTGCAAGGCTGACCTCGGAGGGTAAGCTTGGATTAACAAGACTACGACCTAGGTCACCTGTAAAGTTGCAAGGATTTCTTAGAGAATGCAATTTCACCTTCGATATCTACGTACTCTATTACCTTTAATAGATAATCTTTAACTTCAAGGAGATTGTAAAATATTGTTATCGCTTGGTGTGCCTTTGCATTTTTAATTACACAATGATTTTAGTATACAAAAAGAGCTTCATTAGATAGGTTCTAAATGTTTCTAAGAAGGGGTCGTTTGTAAAAGGAGTAGGTACCTACGCACGACTACGTATCAAGCTATACATTTCTAGTATAAGCTGACCTCTCATTGTACGAAAAGCCTACACAATGCGAGGTCAGCTAAAACTGGAAATGTATAGCATGTTATGTCGCCGTGCGTACTAGAGAAATAGTTACTAATATTTTGTAGCAACATTCTTTAAAAGAGTGTCCATGGAGGTTCTTGCCCGTTCTTCTCCATAGGAACCTAACCTATTACGCTTTGGCATGGGCCACTAGCTCCATCTTTCTGAATGTCCAACTCCTTTAAGAATTCAAAAGTCCTTGTAAATGGTGTAATAGAAATAAATTGTTTGAGTTTAAGAGATCTTACTATAGTTACCTTTTCGGTCTTACAATGCTGCTTCAGTCGGTGATCAGTGAACCTACTACCTCAGAGCTGATATAACTGGTAAAGAAAAAAATTCAAAAAAATTCAAAATTTATTTACATATTTGGAACAAGAAACACATATTAGATATAAACAAGTTCAAAACGATGATAACAGCAGTAGTATAAAACTGTGTCGCAGTTATCAAAGCCCCTCTCCAGGTACGGAGGTAGATTGTTCCAGTTACTTAAAACCAAAAAATGCGCATATGAATTATTATGGTTAAATAACAATTTAGAAAAAAAGAAAATTAAGTAGTCTAAAGTAAAGTATAAAAGTATTTGTGTGAGTGGAGGAGTGGATGTATGTATGGTGTGCTAGTGTAATTGTGTTTGTTTTAAGTACCATCCGAGGACGTGCGTATGAATACACAAGGCACGACCGAGGACCTTTTCAAAGCGAGGACCTTTTCGAGGGTCCTCGGTTTGACTTGACCAAAGATTCGTATTCTGCAAGCGATTTTGAGTCTTTCTATATACTTATTACGAAAAAGTTGTCTGAACCTCGGTTTGATCAAAAATATTCATAAGCATACACAAACATTGTGTATCCACCAGATGGTGCCACTCTCGCCTCATACACAGGCTCTTTACACTCATTTCACGTTTGTTGTATTATCCGAGGACCTATGTGTTAACTTTAACACAAAAGACCTCGGTTAGGTAGCTTTTCCAGACAATGTGTATTTAAGACCTCGGTTTGCTAGATTTTCCGAACAGTGTGTATTCTAGTCCTCGTTTCGATAGTTTTCCTCGTGTTTAGAAGACGAGTTATGTGCTATCATTTAAATAAAATTATGAAGGAGAAAAGCGAAGGTAGACTGAATCCTTAAACAAATCGTTAGTAGCTACTAGGTGCACGAGGAATAATCAGGCTTCTTCTGTAGTATGTGCTAAGTACCTAGGCCTGCTTAGATTATACAATATTATGATTTGCACCACAAAATATTATATTGGCAGGAGCTGAATATGTGTGCTCTTCATAAAGAACCTAAAGTAAATGTCTTCCGAGCCGAAATGTCAGCAGCCTGATTTGAAGCAAACAAAAAGTAAAAAGAAATAAAGAATATGAACGTACTAAAGAAAACAACATAAACTTTACCGAAATAGAATCTATTCTATTCATTTTAAAGTTTATTTTAAAATGAATGGAATAGATCTTTATTATCACAGAAAGTAGGTATAAGTTACAGATATTAAGTTTAAAATGATCCTTATACTAACTACCTTAACTAAGGCACGCAAACAGTTTTAGCTAAAAATTATCGGACACATACATTAAATACTTTTCTTTAATAGGGCGGTATCAGAACCACTAAAAATCGGCAAATTTTTATATTGTCTCCTGATTGGGCGGTTTCTATTTGTGGACATTTTATTAAACAAAAACAGCCACCTCAATAGTATAAAGTATTCCCATCACTTTATTAATAATTTTAGGGACTTAAATACGTACGCAGCTATCTGTTACTATTAAATTGCACACATACAGCGTTAGGTTAAAAAGTACATACGCATCTACACTAAGTTTTTTGCATACTTCTGCTTGTGGTTTCTAAGTTAATTGGCTATCTATCATAATGCCAAGGAATTTGGCAACTAGTACTTGGTCAACTTTTTGTCCATTATAGTTTAAATGTAAGACTTCTGGTGGAATCCATTGATAAAAATGCATTACATTAGTCTTTGGTATATTAATCATTAAATTATTTTGGTCAAGCTAGCGTATAATGTTTATTAACGTTTCATTCATGTCATGTTCGTGTGTTTTTTTGTAAATACATTTAATTAAGGCACTACTATCGTCAGCGAATAAGACCATAGGATGTTCACTGTGGCGAGGTAAATCATTAATATATAGCAAAAATAATAAAGGGCTAAGGACACTGCCCTGTGGTGCGCCATACCTAATAATTCTTGCCTTAGATAAATATTTTTCTTCATGCTTACTTTTTAGACATATTCTAGATATTTCTGTGTGCTGCTTACGATTATTAAGGTATGATTTTAAGAGATTAAGTACATTTCCTCTGATGCCTATGATGTCTGGCTTTTTTGTAATAATTTCATGATCAGCACAATCAAATGCCCTCGTCATGACCGTGAAAATTGCGCAAACTGGTACTTTTTTTATCCACATTTTGCAATATGACATTTATTAAATCGTAAACCGCTGTATTTATACCCTTATTTTTTCTGAAACCCTTTTGTTTCGCACTTAAAACATTATATTTGGACAGGAAATTATTAACAGAATTATAAAAAATATTTTTTCTATAACCTTAGAAAAAATGGGTATTAAAGTAATTGGTCTATAATTTACTAGATCTTCTTTAAAAAAAGTCTAAAGTGGCTTCATTATCATCTGCCTAGCCTTTTCCCAACTATGTTGGGGTCGGCTTCCAGTCTAACCGGATGCAGCTGAATACCAGTATGTTACATGGAGCGACTGCCTATCTGACCTCCACAACCCAGTTACTGGGTAATAATATAATAAATAAAGTGGCTTCATTATAATTGTTTTTAAACTATCCGGAAATACTCCAGTACTGGCACAGATACAAGGCGATGTCGCCTGGTACGAATTTTACAGCCTGTTGATATACCATCATATCCAGTGTTACTTTTATTTTTTAATGATTGTACCGCTTTCATAATATCTTGCGGTACTACTGGATGCATTAACATTGAGTTAGGGTTACTTGTCAAATTCGTAGTGTCCGGTGGTTTCGTCATGTTATTTTGTGTCTGGTCAATAAAATAGTTATTAAAAGCGTTTGCAACGTCTGTCGGATTAGTAATGGTACTATTTTGAACTTTATATGAAACAAATTATTTAACAAACTTTTACCAACCTATAGAAATAATCATCAAGTTGCAACAATACCTTTGAGAAGCATGATTACAAAACTTACAAAACAGTTATTAGAAAACGAGTCAAACAAAACGACAGAAACCATAATTATAAGAGATCAACATAATTTGAGCTAAAAACTTAACATAACATTACTTAACACAATGCTTAGTTAGAAAAGAACATAGAAATATTATCAAGTGAGATCAAAATAATTTGGGAAGCATGAAAACTTAATAACTAGCTATAAAATGATTAAAGATAAATCATTCATGTCAACGGCCTGTGAAATTCAATAGTTATTGTTTTTTTCGCTAAATAACACAATGCGGGATCATGGAAACTGATAATAAAAAGGATTCATTGTTGTATCATCAGTTTTGATCAACGTATTTATTAGTTGTAAGTAGCGAAAAACGCAAGAAAAGAAAAAAAGGCAGGTGAGCTGACATGTGACATGTACCTTAAAGAAATAATGATCTTTGGTATAATCAACACTATTAGTTACATCACGTTTAATAAAACAAAATAGCAAACATTCTTTGGAATAATCTATACCAGCATCTTTGAGATCTAGAATTTAAACTTCAGTTGTCTCTTCTTTAACCTGGCTTATCTGAAAGAAACGAAATACCTAATAACTTGATATTGTATTGAATACCTATCATGAAACTGAAGTTTCTGAATTCTGATTTATCTACTCATTTTAAACCTGAATTCTAGTTTTACTTTATTTTCGTAAGCTAAATTTGGAGACGATGCTACCAACTATTAAGGAGTTCCCCAATAAAGAAACGACCCTAGCTGCAGCATCAGCACAAACTGGTAATTATTTTAGTTTTACAACTTAACCTAATGCGTATGCTAAATTTGAAGACGCTGCTATCAACTGTTGAGGAGTTCTCATGAAGAAAAGACCCTGGCTGCAGCATCAGCACAAACTGGTAATTATTTTGGTGTTACTAGATAAACTTGAGGAGTTCCCTTATGAAGAAACAACCTTGGCTGCAGCATCAGCACAAACTGGTAATTATTTTAGTTTTAATACATAAACCTAACGCGTATTCCAGATTCCAGATTTGAATACAATGCTATTAACTGTTAAGGAGTTCCCCCATGAAGAAACGACCCTAGTTGCAGCATCAGCACAAACTGGTAATTATTTTAGTGTTACTAGATAAACCTAATGCGTATGCCAATTTTAAAGACGATGCTATCAAGTGCTGAGGAGTACCGTCATGTAGAGACGACACTGGCTGCAGCATGATACTATAATAATATATTCATTTTGAAGTTGTTTATATAAAATTAATAACTTACCTTTCCTCCACAGTGATTATAATAATAAATAAATAATAATAATCTCTTTAATTCAGAATACAATTCCATAATTACAACATTACAAAGGGTACCAAGATGTTAGTAACATAAAAACTTAAAAACTATGTTAGTAGACATTACCAATCATCATCATTATTATACCCATCTTATTCGCGGTCCGCATCAACGACAAACGTAAAGATATCGACTCGTCCTCGCTTGGTACTTCGTTTTAGAAAAAATTTGTAAAAAATAAATCGGAACATTCTACTAACATTGATATAATTATTATCTTACACGTAAAATGTATTAGGTAGGTAGATTTTCCAGGTCCTCGGTTTGTACAAGTTCTACGCGAAAAACTGTCCTCGGTTTAGTGATATAAAGTCTAACACAACGTCCGCACTTTGTACAAGCTATAAGAAATATTGTGTAAAAATACGTCCTCGGAAGGGCGTCGTAGGGCATACGTCAGAGGTCCTCGGTTGGCTTACACAAAGTCCTCGTATGTGCATCGCTGGTCACATTTAGCAGTGTATTTCAGGTCCTCAGTATGATAGCCGAAATTCATACAGAAAAATGTTGAGATAGCATTATCCCAATAAGCTCATCACTATAGATTTACTCACCTGTCTCTTTCTATCTTACTCCAAAAGGTCAACGAGGTATTTAAACCAGTTTTTTGGAAGGTCCTCGGTTCGTTCTAGTACTAACAAGGTCCTCGTAAGGGTGTCTGTACAAACAGGGGTGTGTATGTTATATGTATGTGTATGTGTGTGAAGGATTGTGTGAGTTATACTGCCACAAGTTTTTCTGTTTCGTCATAATTTAATTGTTTTAGCCAGGTATTTAATTTAGTTTTGAGTTTATTTCTAGTTAAGGAGTAAATATTGATTTTCTTATTTATTTTATTATAATTGTATGACCAATATGACATGTTTTAAAAACCTGGGTTTAGGTTCGTTATCATACTCGTAGTTAGCAATCTTTTATACTTAGTCAGCTTTAATAACAGTATAGGGTTCCTAGTAACAGACATTTTTAAATTAACTAATTGACCTTACCCAAATCTGCTGTTAATTAGAGCGACACACGAAAAGCTTTATGATTAGTGTATGACCTTGACCCCGCCCACCGTGACGTGACGACACGCCTACGTAACGAATTAGCAGCTAGTCAACTACACGAAGGTTTTGATAATGACGCCTAAGTCATTGTCATTATCAAACCTTCTGCTTTAAAATAATGAAGCCAGGCATACAACAAAATATGATTTACTGTGTCGAGAACAGTGGTGGCCCAGTGGTGGTAGCGGCTCCAACTTACGAGTTGTAAGATTCCATCACCACAAAACGGTGAAGGAAAATATCGTGAGGAAACCGGCATGTCCTAGAACCAAAAATTCGAATACATGTGACATCCACCAACCCGCACTCGCCCCGCGTGGTAGATTATGGCCCACTCCCTCTCACAGAGAGGAGGCCTTGTGCCAGGAGTGGGAAGATTATAGACTGAATATGCTTATGCTAAGGCATACAATGTTAGCTCATAAGTATAATAATCAATACAATACTAGACACACCTATTTGATTGCTAAAAGGTAAGGAAATAATTCAAGAGGGTGGACAGATGCACTACTTCAACATGCTCTGATGTCCAATAATTTTCCCAAAAGAGTTAAACTTGGTGATCATGCAACACTCTCTCGAGATATTTTATAGAATAGAAGTGAATATACAAAATGGCCGGGATGTCGATGCGCAAAACTGAAACCATGAATTTAGCACATCATTTTTTTTTTTTTTATAAACTACGAAAAATTTCAACGCCTCTGGGGGTTCAGAATCATGTTGCACGTCGAAGTCCCTGCTATCCTGTATGTGTAATAGTAGAAAGTCGATATTCAGGTGTGCATACGAATACGATACACATTAACTCCAGACTAATTATAAAAACCTAATCAAATCTTTAAACTCTCTCCATCCCCTTAATTCTTCCAACTGATCCACGTCGCTATCGTATCTTATAGGTTCTTCAGTCTATTGGAATACCAGAATACAATTTAGTCAAACATTTTTATCCAGTTTACCCCTTTAGTTAGTTCTCTGTTACTGCTGTGTGTTGGGGGAAGGGGGAACGCGTTGTACCGTGCGATGGGAAGCGTCGGAGCATCCGTGTGGCTTCCTTCCGTCGCCAAATGACTGCCTGTGAGTTGTCACCGGCGGGAATATGGCTTTTAATTTTTACCTTTTTGAATGGGATATTGCAGGTTTTGTTTGTGACGTCACTGGGTGGTTCAAATTGGTTGTATTACTTTTAGGAGTGGCAGATTTATGCGCTGGTCAGTCACAAGCTATTAATTTAATTTTAGGTTTATTCAGTTTGGGGTGATGCCTTAGTGCTCATGCACACGAACAACACGCGTGCGTGCGCTGTAGGGTAGAGGAAAATGGCAAGTATATCTAGGTTATCTCCAAGCCAGAAGTTTTCTCTCTTTCCCACCAACGGAACAGTAATAATTGTTTGAATATAAAGAAGCCTCACCACTTACAGTTTTGCGAATCATGGTTTAATCAACAAAGCCCATACGCACGACAACAATTAAAAGATTTTCAGAGCAGAAAACCTCAAATCTAAGAACCCATACAATACAGATAACCAACAAACACCATCACACACTATGTTAGCAAACACAACCCATAAAATCTCTGATCAAGTAACTATATGCTATACTCCCCAGCCTTCAACACATTCGCACAGTGTTAAGTTTCTGTACACTTTATAGAGCACACAAAATGCTAAGAGCTTTCAGTGGGAGGATTGGATTACTCAACATAGCTTAGATTGGATCTGCACGGTTGCCATGGTAACGGCATGTACGAATTGGATCAGTACGATAGTGTTTGATGGGATCGGAATGGGAAAGGTTTACACATGATCTTGTTGTATGTAAAGGTAGATTTATTTATGTCTAATGTATGGTGACGTCATTAAGTCAACCGCGGCTGCTGCTTAAAACCAGCGCTGGGACTCTCTCGTATAGGGTCTTAGCATTATGCTGAGCGATAGCCGTTTTGCGTGGATGTGACGCGTGTTCTCTTTTATGCGTCACGTTTGCCGCAAATAAATGTATTTTCTTTTTTTTTCTTTCGTTTCTTTCTTTTTTTCACATGATTGTGTGAGAGCCTTAAAAAACGAAATAATATCATCATTATTCATTACTGTGTTTCTTCGTTTCTTCTGTGTTCTTAAAAACTACAATGGATGCTTAGCAGCTGTAACCAATGGACCCAATTTAAAATTATTTCCAGCTTCAAGTGAAAAGAGACGTTCCGCCATGTCAAATATATCAAACCCATTTCCGACGGATTTACATAAAAAATCTGTTAAGATGTCCGAAAACTGTTTCTTGACAAATTTATTGACACCACTCCCGAAAAAAACTCCATCATTCTTAACTTCTCTGCACTAAGGTCTAAAATCGAACAGGCCTAACGGTTCTCAAATGCAAAATGTTATTTGTATAGTCTATTCATGTATTGTGTCCACAGATATAAATCCCCAGTTGCCCTGTATTTACTGGAACAGCGACATGAATGAAGAGGACATCTGCCTATTCAAGTAGAATTTACTACTAATTCCTTGTGTTATTTTTTCTTTGAGTGGACACACGGTGTGCTCATTATTTTGGGCATTCTTTTGAGCACGTTTTGGACCGCCTACGGTATTTAAATGAGGAGTATTAGAAGTAAGTAATGTACACCCATGTTATAAGAGTTCAAGGAAGATTTTATGCATTGGTGGTTTTGTAAATTATGCACTAAGCCATGCTTTCAGCAACCGCTAACCGCTTTTATTATTTATTTTTGCTTGAGTATATTGTGAGAGATTTGTGTATGTTTTTGTTGGTATATTGGCGTATGCTAGGTGACATATACTATGGCAAATTGTTTCGTAATTTTAATTACTTACTATTTTATAGAATCAAGTTCTTCTAACTGAATAGACAGCTGTGCAGTTTATTGCGCTACTTCATCTTACCAGCTAAAGCACGGTGAAGAACGGGCGTTTTGGGACACTGTCTTATAATGTCGTAATTTTGACGTTCAAAAAGTGCCGATTCTCTCAGCCTAATTTAAATAAATGACTTTTGATTTTGATTTAAAATGAATGAATTGAATGCAGGAGTAATTCGTCAGTTGCCCTACAGTAAATACATAGTTCAGTTGGTTCAACTGCGTTTTAGTTTCAGCTAGTCGGCAGTCTGTTTACAAACAATTTCGACCTAAGAGAATAAGATGACACAGAGTGTAATCTACTTTCTATAAATACATATATTTCAAGATATCAGAATTAATCCACTGGGTATTAAATATCTTTATTTTTAATTTGGTAAATATTTTTTATCTAAAATTTATCCAGATTAAAACTATTTGCCAGTCTGGTAGCTCTAGGTAATTAAAATAATTGTTTTACTTCAACATGGCAGACAACTTATCTTCAAAGGGGATTTCCAGACCTCTAAATATGTAATTCTACGCTTAAAGGACAAAGGTTCATGTCCACCCACCTGACAGACCCTGGCCATGAAGCCAAAGGTCGGAACAGAAGTCAAGCGGAAACAATGAACTCAGACACACAAGGTACGACTGTGGCTAGGTAGTAAGTGGTCCATGTAGATTAGTAAATTGAAAGGGTGGATTTTGTACGGTGTATATTAAAAAATCAGGTCTGCTGAAAGAAATTTTTTAAGTAATAAGCAGTAGGTTCCATTGTATTCAAATGTTACAACCTACTTATGTCATATCTCTATTTTACTTTTTTTTATTAGCCGTATAAAAAGTGGCCTTTGCCACTGCTGGGCCTCCCTACTCTGTACTCTATTTACTATCGCTATTTACTCTATTTTACTGTGTGTACGTAAATAATAAAATAAATAAATACAATTTTGAGTTACCCACTTATAACTGAGTTAAAATTAAAACACAAAATATAACGTAATAACTTCATATGATATCAAGTTAAATCAAGGAAACTAGATTCTAGTTACAGAGCATCCCACTTCCTAGTATAGGGTCTAGACACTTGTGTTACGACGTTACCCAGAAGTTGTAATGTAAACCTACATAGTATACATAATTGTAATAAAATAATAGATACTATCTATGCAACTATGTATGAATCACAAGATGTTGATAACAGGCATAATAGAATCATAAAGGCATGTTATCACAACTTATTTTGAAATATGAAGAAATAGAGAATGGAAAGAAGAAGTGCGTTATATGGAGAAGTGAAAGAATTGAAGGGGTACTTTAATACTTAAAGAAGAGAAACGGAAAAGGCTGGAGAAGGAAAGGAAATAGGTAGAATTTAGGAATGTCATCGTCACTACGAGTTACAGTTAATATACATAAAATCACGCCTGTATACCCCGAAGGGTTAGGCAGAGCTATGCCTATTGTATACTCAGATTTCGCCAGTTATGTTCAAGTCCCATGCAAGCCTATTGCCATCAACCGGACACAAATATAGACTCCCGAGCTGCATCTGATAAATTCCAGATGGAAAAACCTAATAAAACTTTGCCCGATCCGGGAATCGAAGCCAGGACCTCATGCTCAGCACTAGCGCTAATGACCAGTAGACCAACGAGGCAACCACAGTATCATCTAACAATATATTTTGCTGTAAATTCTATTAATATGTAAATATTATTAATATTAAATCTATGGCGCTTACGGCTTACCGTACAAAAGGTATCTAAACAGTTTGTACGTAGGAGTTTATAACAAAGATCAAAGAGATCCTTCGCGCAGGAATGTTCAATGATAATATTATTTTATCATTCCAAGTGTTTGTAATTCCTAAAGAGCAGAGATGTGTGTTTTGTGTTCATGACGTTAATTAGCTGTTAAGAACATAGAAAATGCCTGAATGTTTATTTAATATTTCTCATAGTTTTTTGTGCACAGTTAACTATCTTAATACTGGGAGATGATGAAATGCTTGTGTTTTTGCAGAAGAAATCGAAGAAAGAAGATGAAAGGGCTGAAGGTCATGGGGGGAGGCCTTCGCCCAGCAGTGGGCTGATGCAAGCGCACAGTAACCTGAAGAAAACCGAATATTTCAGTTTTAGCTGATGGCGTAACTGACTAAACAGGTAGGTACGATTTTTTTTTTAAATTAATCTTACAGTATTCATCCTGCTTCCTATTATATATAGACTTAAAAAACATAACTGACGAAATGTGGGTGTACAATGGGGTACACTTGTGCCTAACCCTTCGGAGATCAGGCGTCATCATCTGCCTAGCCTTTTCCCAACTAAGTTGGGGTCGGCTTCCATTCTAACCGGATGCAGCTGAATACCAGTATTTTACATGGAGCGACTGCCTATATGACCTCCACAACCCAGTTACTGGGTAATACGATACCACTTGGTGAGACTTTGTCAGACTTTCGGGCTTCAGACTACCCGTAACGAATGTCAAAGATCCACGAATGACAGCCGGGACCAACGGCTTAATGTGCTTTCCGAGGCACGGAGGGGTAAAGATAAAGATGGTCACCCATCCACAGACCAACCGCGGCAAGCGTAGCTTAACCTGACCGATCGACCTGTGCGGCTGTTATTATTTAGCCACGGGCCCCTCAGGCGTGAAGTTATGTTATTCTTCCTATATCTGATTATTGCAACTGAACCTTCGTGCTGGTCTGCGATCACAATCATATTTAATACAAAATGCAACAAAGCGATCCAATCATTGCTTTTCCGGACATTCGACCATTAAAAACTGTCATGGCCGCCACAACCATTGACATTTTCTTCTTGTTTCCCTAACTTAACCTTAATCTCTCAAAGTACTTACAAATGCTTAAAAAATACTATTGTTTTACTAACCTTTACAGTACAATGGTGCGTGACTGTCCCGACCTTGTTTCCACTAGAATATTTATGTTTCAATAACACAGAGTAGATAAATGATGATTATAACGGCACTATGTCATTCGATTGTGTTAAGAATTCAGTTGATTGCGGCTTCATTGGACACTGATTTGGATATAATGTGGTTTGTATGTCAATATTGTGTCGGGTTGTCAATTTATCTTAATTGATAACATAACGGACTGTTTGTCATTATTTGGATCGTTATCTGTTATGGTGAAATCGACGATTGAAAGACAAAATTGACTAAGCCATATAGTAGCCCTATGTCGCTTAGTCAATTTTGCGTTTCAAAAAACATATAATTTTGATTCAGATGATAAAATAACAGTAAGAATTACGCCTGTAGGATGATTACTAGAATTATGTTTTTTGTCTGAAATCTAAACCGTTCTTTTGTAAAGTAAGCCTATGTCGCTTAGCCAATTTTGCCTTTCAAGCATCGAAATGTGCTAACATCACTTTTTTGGCAAATATTTTGAATATGTCCTGGATTGTAGTAACTTTAGTCCTTTGTTTACTCTATTTATCAAATTTAAGAATACTAAATATTTTTAATGGGAGCTTCTTCATCTATACGCCTTGTTTTATTAATCATCATTATCTATCAGTCCGTTAAAGTCAAGATTAATTCATTATCTAACTCAACATCAAAATAAAGCCATTTACATTTTCCCGTCATAATCCGTTCTAGTTCAATTATTTAAAACCAGTACTAACTATCTATTTAATCTTCCTTCTGCAAACATCACTTACGCCTCTACTCATCCGTAATTACAGTGACGTCACACGTCGGGTGCGCAGGCGCCGCGCGGTTGCATCTTAAATTAAGTTGCTATAATAACGTTAGTGTTGACTAACATGTGATATTATGGTTGTCAACAGCAGGTTTTCATATAAAAAAGAAGCTTTACAAATAGAGAAGGGGAAGACCTAGAAGGTCTAAGGTCTAAGAACATAGACTTACTGAAAGTTTTTTTAGACTTCATAAACAAAGCCCATATTACAAGGAAACCCAGTACGTTAATTAGCCGCAGTAAAAAGTTGTAATGTCCGAAGTCTCGAACCCATAATTTACGGTCCGCCATTGAAATACTAATTAATGTTCACAGTTTCCACCACGGATATCGTTTCCACTGTCTGTTATAGTTTTGGTTTAATTCCTAAGTATCATCTCAAAAACTCTGTTATCACTGTAGTCAGATTGCTTAAACATTTTTGAAATGTTCCTTTTCAAAAGCTAAAAACACAGTTTTAGGTTTCCCCTAACATCAAGGACATTCTGGTTAGATATCCATTGTTGATCTGAGTTTGTAGTACGTTACTTTCGAGAAGTGTCATAGACGATGATGGGCAATATACATATAGAGAATACAAGCCCGAGCATGTTTTTCAATCCCGGGGCTTTCCCGGGATTAGACTATGTGGTTTCTAATTGGGCTCAAATGAAAAAAAAAAACGTGAGTAGTTAAAAATAGTAGATTTTACAACAAGTGCACAAAACAAACCATTTTTATCCGAGACTTTTAGCAGCCCGAGCCGAAGGCGAGGGCTGATAGTAATGTCGAGGATAAAAATGGTGATAAAAATAAAACAGTAGTATAACATAACATTTCTTTAATTAAAATTCAAAGTAAAATTAGAACAGTTTTGAATACTGAAGGAAATTGTTTTTAAATCTTACGACATTGATATTAGGCTGCAGACCTATACAGCCTACTATTAAATTAATTTTGTAATAATAATTTTCTTAAATCAACTAACCTACCATACTTGAATTAAAATTTTAATATCTATTATATCTTAAAAAACACATAAGGCAAATAAATTAAAGTAAATATTATATAATAACAAATTCTATCTAGAACTTCTTATTGCATTTGGCTGTATGGCTCATTTTCTTTGCCTTAATATAATACATTTATGAGTAGGTAGAGACGTTAATGCCCTTGTGCACAAAATTCGATTTTGTGCAGCCTATACCCTGCACAAAGAAGCACTTTCAGAGCATGAGAAGTGAAAAAAATGTTTTTAATGCCTGCACAACACAAATCACAATAAAATAAGAAAAGACAAAACAAAAAACTATACTTTTGCAAGTAATCAAAAACACAACACAAAAAGGGTTGTTTTTTTGTATAATCTAGGCAAGGTTATTGTTAAGGCGCAACGTACTACGGAATACAAACTAGACTTGTTTGTGGCAATCCCGAAAATCCCGAGATTAGCCAAGCACAGTCCCGGGATTTTCGGGGCCAGAAAACGGTCGGGATCCCGAGATTGCATTCTCATGCCATATAGTTATATGTTCAAGGCAAGAACGACGGACATGTAATTAAAGATAGGCACTTCTATATTCAAGACCAAGCCTGGCTTAGAAGACCTACACACCTACAAGCTGTTATGACTACATTTTATAGAAATGTTTCAATAGCCATTGTTAGCGAATTTGTTATAGGATAGACTTGGCGGCTGTTGATAGCTCAGAACACGTAGGCGCCTATACAGGGTGGCAGGGAAATCAACGCGCAAACTGTAACCATGGATTCAGCACATGAGTTTAGTCCATAATTTTTCGTCGGTAACCAAAAAAAAATCTTCTGTTTCAGAGAAAACTGCAATATCTACGCGGTCAAAATGTATGGAACAGCAATATTTTTTTTTAATAACCGACGAAAAATTTCGGCGCTATGGGGTCTAAAACTCATGTGCTGAATCCATGGTTACAGTTTGCGCGTCGATGTCCCATCACCTTATACTATAGTAAAGTGTTGCTTTCAACTCTCGCTAATGAATTAGTGATAGAGAAAATGGAAGCTAGTTCGACGCAGTTTTTCGAGAGGCAGGAGATACAGGCGGAAACCAAAAGACATGATTTGTTATCGTAGATAGATAGACAGACATACCCTTTATTATGCACGGCCACCAAAGGTGATAAGTAACTAGGGTCGTCGGAAATAGTTGAAGTTTAGTAAGAAACCGATGGATGGTTTCGAATAAAATTGAATTTAATTAATAGAAAACAAACAGTTCATTTATCAAATTAAATTTCATTCAAATATATCCATCGGTTTCTTATTAAATTTCAACTACAATATCCGACGACGATGGTTGCTATCTCCTTTGGTGACTATACACCACATAAATGACAGATATACAAATTCATCAGAGTTTACATTATAAGCAATATTTACAAAAGCAGCTTTGTCGTAAGTACTTTCCAGTTTTCAGTTTTTACATGCATGAAAATTACATTTATTAGCGACAATGAAGACATAATTATATTTTCTTAAATTCTAGGAAGTTTCTTTTATAAAAAACCTAAATTATATTGCCCACAATCACGCTGGGTTAGAAGCAGTATAATGGTCTAAAATGAATATTATAATTTTCCACAATAACCGTACTTGAAACAATTTTATTAAAAAGCCTTGTTAAAAACGTTCCGAGGTTGTTGCCAGTTATCCTTGACACGGCATGTTCCGTCTCGTTTTCATGCTAATTTCTATTTTCTTGCTTAAAAACAAAAGTAAGCGAGCAGAAAATAATGTGTCGCATTAAATATTACAAGGTTAGAAAACAGTATACGTACCTATCACCTTAAGATTCTACGTTTGGTAGGATATGGCAATACCAGAAATGTTTTTCGTTTAAATAAATCAACTTAGCAACTAAACCGACAACCCTATCTTACAAGACTATAGCAAACTTACAACTACAATCAAATCATGGGAAACAAAACCTTATTTCTTACACGACAAGAAATAGCAAGCAGCATTTGAAAAAGTGATCAAGTTAGTTCTAAAAATAGCGAGTATATCGACTAATGAGCGCAATTTTGCGTTAAATCGCTCTGAGATGTAGCTTTAAAAGGAACTGTCACCGTTAGCGCAATGTTGTACTAAGTTGTATGATTATGAAATACAGTACTTCATATTTGTACGATGAGGTATTAGGTATACCATAGAATGTTATGGGAATTGTGTGTGGTAAGAAAATTGTAGTATATTTTATGTTGTAGGGGTCAAATCAGGAGTTCTACGATTTCGTAGCGACCCGACGTCGTAGCAAGGAGTAGTATGAAATATATTTCGAAGATTTTTGAAGAGTTTCTATTTTTGGTGGTTTTTATGGTCCTATACGCTTTTATGCTGCTCTTTATCAATGACACAAAACGACTTTAATTTGACTAAAACCAAATATTACAGAATGGGCTTATAAAGCTTCCACTGCTAGGACACTGGCGGGCTTCCTCTCTGTGAGATGGAGCCTCAATCC
The DNA here is from genome assembly GCA_951799955.1 of Apamea anceps. NCBI lineage: Eukaryota > Metazoa > Arthropoda > Insecta > Lepidoptera > Noctuidae > Apamea > Apamea anceps. Next base: position 2,850,166 of record OX637504.1, on the reverse strand, counting down.
ACCACGTGGTCCAGTAGGACACGATTTGGGAACAATAGCTCTTTCTGATGCGTGATGTGAAGTAGAATTACTAATGGGAACCAAAAAGTTTATGACTTGCACCGATCGCAACTCCTGAATCATCCAGCGCCACATGTCGCCTGAACGCTGATTAATTGACGCAAGCGCATCCGATAATGTTGCAAGTACAATCGCTTCTCGGGCGTTAAGTCAAATGTCAGGATACAACGTACTGACGATTTTAATGATTATAATTCTGTAAATCCATACTTGTTACGGTCACGAAACATATTTTGTTCAACATACAACCTGCAAATTGCAAGAAAACGTAAGAAAATTTGAATTTCGTGGGTACCCTTTTTTTTTTTTTTTTTTTGAGGATGGGAAATCATCAAATGACTCCTCCCGCTCTGGGTGGAGCAGGAGGGAGTGTCAGACTCTTACTGACTAAAACCCACCCGTGTTCCTTCCTTAGCCCTTTATGTTCCAGGGCAGCGGTAACCCTTTCGGACAATCCCGCTACCCTGGCAGGCTACGGCCCTATGGGGCCCCGTCACTCATGCTGACATCTCTTGAGGCGCGCGTGGAACACAACACGCCGTCCGGCACGGGCCTGGTCCTGATCGGACGGTGAGTTAAAGGTACGTATTTAATATAGTGAGATTCATCCATTATCGACATCCTTGTCATATCGATATATTACTAAGTAAGATCTTAATAAAGTCACCTCTCAAATAATAATAACACTTGAACAGTAAAAGCAAACAACACAATACAAAGTAAAGTTACTTTGAAATAAACATGTTATAATCACGCGAGCAATTATGTATATTGAACGATGACTAACGAGACCGCTCCTGTGGACTAGGCTAGATTTATTGATAGTACTATATTGTATGTAGTCAGGCAATATGGTAAGCCCTGGTTCTATGTTACTGTGTGGGCTTTTCAGGCATTTGTGAAGTAGAAAGGGTCTTTTATGTCGTATTCATGGTAAAACTAACGGTTCTTTGCGCGTTTAGTTTCTACAGTGCATCGGAAACTTCTTCCTGGTGGCATAGGTTTTATGATATTTTGTTGTAGATAGTTAGAAGCCCAAAGGGCTGAGAATTTATTGAAGTAAAACCTTCTTTAGCCGTCTTGAGCGATGTTTTGGTAAGCGAAAATCTTTTAGGTTCGCGTCACCGACATGTTAATCCTAATTCTTACTAATCCTATTAATATTATAAACGCGAAAGTGAGGATGGATGAATGTACGGATGTTTGTTACTCTATCACGCAAAAACTACTGAACGGATTTGGAAGAAATATGGCACACAGAAAGTTTATAACCAGGATTAACACATAGGATACTTTTTATTCCGAAATTCCCATGGGATCAAAACTTATGGGGATGTAACTTATTTTTTAAGGTACTATTGGTTAGCTTGTGTCAGATGAGGGTCCCAGAAAACATCCGGCGACATCGGGGCAGACCCAGGAGAAGATGACGGGACGAGCTTGACGCCTGCAGACAGGATTCGTCCACACTAGCTCAAGACAGAGAAAGGAGAAGTGGAAAGGAGAAAGGGAGGCCTTTTTCCTGCAGCGGGACATCATACCCTAAAAATAATAATAATTGTGTCAGATGACAATATTTCTTTGTTAAACCCTGTTTTTCAATCAAAACGGAATCTCTGGAGATAATCTAACAGAAGTGTTCAATTATTATTTACAACGCAATTTGGTCCACATTCCTCTAATGGACCGCTTCATAACTAGCAATAGGAAACAGCCTCAAACTTTTACTTGAACACTCTAAAACCAGTAACGTGGAAAAACAGTTTTTGTTTAATTTCTTTCCTTTAATAATGTCGTGGTTTATAGTTCCGAATCGTCACAAAAAGCACTTACGGTACATCGGAATGGTACTCGTTTTGAAAAAGATGTATTCAATGATAGAAGAAAGGGGTAAAAAGAGTATTATGTTTTGCGTAATGTTCAGCGAAGTGTGAAATGAACCGATGTCGCGAGAAAGTAGTTGGGTAATAACAATTTGATAGCATTTTTTGTAGGAAACAGATTTCAGCTAGACTTTAACGTATTCGGATGTTGCGGATTTTCATTTATTTTTAGGGTAAACTGTTATTTGCAGAAACCACATAAAAAAAGCCTTGATATTGAATACAAAGGACATCATTAATTCCGTACCCAAATGTTTAAAGTGAAAAAAAAACTGCTGTCTTATGGGAAATGACCTCTTGAGCATATTTTACTATTACAACGAATATCTTCAATTAACCCCACGGCTGCTATTTGAGATTGAAAAGGTCAAAAATCATATTTTAATAACTTGAATAAAGACGTGACGCAGTCAAGAATTTTGTCAAAAATCTTGATTAGATTGTTAGACACGTTCAAAGATCAGAAAGTACGCCACAACTGTGTTTACGCACGAAAATCCATTTACAAGCGATACGTGACTTCTAACTACTAATAAAAAATCGTCACGCTCTCTTTTATCGATACCAAACCACTCTAAAAAGACAAACCCATCCTTACATCATCAACAACATCAAAGACATACTCTAAATTTGCAACAGACGCAACGCAAGTGTGCTCAAAATAATTAAATTAAATGTTCAATGTCGTCCGTTTCTCCGAGCTTTGTTCTTTCAGCATCTGCTCCAGTTTACCTGGAGAACATCTGCCCACAAATAATGTGGCATTGAGCCCTTCGCGAATAGATTAAGGAAGCTTTGTGTGAAGGCAAACCCTAATCTTGAGTAGTGGTGGGACATGTCTGACAATAATATCGATACATAGGTAGTTTTGGCGAAAAAGTTATGACTTGAAAAAATGCGAGGTATGAAATAATTTATATATTGAAACATAATTATGATCACGTTACATGACTCTTGTGTTAATGACTAATATTTTTACAATATTTTTGTGTCGATAAATAATTAATAAAACAACAGACAGCTATTATTAGCTCCTTATCACTAATATACCTACTGTCTACGATAAGGTCGATAAGATAGAGAATTAATTTATGACTCTTTATGACGACATATTCAAAGTCTCTGATGAGTATTGCGGGGTATTGAACTAGAATATATTTTATCGATATATAATATATAAATAAGGAAGTGGAGTAGTGTTACAAGATAGGATGATAAGGTTGAGTACATATTTGTTTTGTGTTCTCATGGGCTACTAACATTTCTAAACAGTGTATTTGATTTTAGGGCCGATAAAATGAGTTTGTTTTTGTTATGTTGGACTTACAAAATAAAATGTACAATGCAGTACCCAAAAGTTCCAATGAGTACTAGGGTTTGTTTGGCATCGAAAGAAACTACCGTAAAATATTCATTTCTATCGATACTTTTACTTGTATTCTTGAGTCGAATCCCGACCCTAAAACCACTTCTCACTCTTCAAAACATTTCAAAGCATAATTACATGTTTCCTGATACGTGAATTTCGCGATCATTATTAAACAATTTACCGGCGGTTACCATGGTAACGCCCACTATTTCAAACAGGCCCCTTTCTGCTTACCCTGTGTTTACTAGTCAAAGATCTGTTTGTGTTTATGATGCAAATAATTCTTTTATGGCGCTAATTGATTTAGAAATATGACAGATGACACGTCGAAGCGAATGCATGGGAAAGAAAGTCGTGAAAGTGAACGGGATAGTATTCTTTCCGCTTTCTGTGAATACTGCGTTTATGTGCATGCAAATTTACTGAAACGAAAACTTTATTTTCTTGAGAACATTTACAATCAATAGATTTATCAATTACCTATACCAGAATGCCAGGAGGCTAGGTTTGATTATTGACTATGTTGGGGTCGGCTTCCAGTCTAACCGGATGTAGCAGACTACCAGTATTTTACATGGAGCGACTGCCTATCTGACCTCCACAACCGAGTTACTGGGTGATACAAAACCTTAGTTACCTATACAAGTGTTGATATTGATTTATAATTACGGTCGTCGTTCTAGTGGTCGCAAGCGCTACTGCTTAGCATGAGGTCCTGGGTTCCATTCCCGGGTCGTGTAAAGTGTTATTGGGTTTTTCCATCTGGAATTTCTCACCCCCTATTACAGGGGTGCTTAAAAATGTGGGTAATAGGCGCACCTCTGCCTAACCCCACGGGGACTACAGAAGTGTGAATGTTGTAGTTAATTCGATTTACCGGCGTATCTTTGAAGTCAAATGCCGATTTCATTAGTTATGCGTACCTATATCCAATTTAACTACCTATTGGATAACTGACACAGGAAACTGTCTTTACTTGCTGTTACAACTTCCACCTGGCCGAGGGAGCGAACGGGCTCACTAATTTGCATATACGAGTACCTACACTGATCTGAAGAGAGATAGCTACAGTCTTAATATTGTTAAGCTATCGAATACAGTATATTATATTTTGCTAACACAGAAACCTTATTAAAAGACTTGCTTCTCCCGGCAACTTCGTTCGCGTGTAAGTCGTAAGACACCACAATTAACTAAAATAACAGCCACATTTTTATATAACTTTCTTGTATAAGGCTACGTTTGTAGTTTTGGTCTCAGCAGCCAAAATATGAAGAGAGTCAGGACTAGTGACGCGGGAGCAAGCGACGTTCAGCTGTCCGTGTGAGAAGCAGCTCGTCATGAGGTCGACACCTGCAGCCTCAGCCTCAGTACCTAGTAATATCCCATTGCTTGCGAAGTTTTTCGTTTCTAGTGAATTAATAAATAACTTTATAATTTTTTTTTTTATGCCCTATGATTTTTTTTTTCACTTGTAAGTACATATATGTATTATTATTTTAGACTTAATTTGATTCTTATGACAATAAAGTTATTTGAAAATTACAGAAATAAATATAGAAATGACTTTAAAAAATATTATAGTACCTACGGCAACAAAAGTACGATGAACCGTTCTATTTAAAGCGCAAAATAATCTGAGGTAGAAAAATGAATAACAAATCGCGAAAATTTTTTGTCACTGAAGCATAATAATTTGGCTGTCGACCCCATAGTTCTAATATTAGTATCATCATCATCTGACTAGCCTTTTCCCAACTATGTTGGGGTCGACTTCCAGTCTAACCGGATGCAGCTGAATACCAGTATTTTACATGGAGCGACTGCCTATCTGACCTCCACAACCCAGTTACTGGGTAATACGATACCCCTTGGTAAGACTGGTGGTCAGACTTTCGGGTTTCTGACTACCCGTAACGACTGTCAAAGATCCACGAATGACAGCCGGGACCAACGGCTTAACGTGCTTTACGAGGCACGGAGGGGTCTCGGTATGTAAAGATGGTCACCCATCCACAGACCAACCGCGGCAAGCGTAGCTTAACCTGACCGATCGACCTGTGCGGCTGTTATTATTTAGCCACGGGCCCCTCACTTCTAATATTAGTATGTTTATACGAAATAATATAGAATATAGTTTGGTCCAGAAATCTTTTAATAAAGTACCTACTGAATTTGCGTCATTGATGATATCAAATCAGGATTTGACGTCATTCATCTATTTAATGATAGATGATACACCCACTTCAAACTAAATAAATTCGCAGAAAATTAAATAAAATCTATGACTACGATTCGGTTTTCCGCAACGTTTTTAAAGGCTTCCAAAGACAAAGCAAAGCGACTCCAGCAGAACAATTTCTATGAGAAATTCATAGAAATTGTTATGTAAAAGAATTTTTATAAAAAATGATAGAAATTGTTCTACCCAAATCGTGTCGCACCGTTTGCGGGAACCTTTAGTTTCTTTATTGGCCATGAATTAACCAGCCAAACCTTGAAAATAAAACGCATGCGGTTTCTAAAGCCCCATGGCAACAAACACCTAAACAAAAAATATTAAGCACGCCACCAAAAAATCAACAGCAAAAATAGGGTTGCGCCACCAAAAATAAAATATCGATAGCGCAATCGAAACGCGATTTACGATTCAGCTCGTGCGGCGCGGCTAAACAATGGCTTCCGTTTCCTGCCCGCCACGTGCGCCCGCGCACCGAAACGACCGAAATTCGTATATGGAATTCACTTTATTGGATGAGATAAATATCGAATTATGGAAATGGTTAAAAATGTGTATGATTAAAAATTGATTTAGGTAAAGGGTAGGTAAGTTACTAAGTATATGGTTTTAAGTTATTTAATGTTTATTAGAAAAATATGAAAAAATGTTTCAAAACGATGTTATGTTTTAAATAGTTTTGTTTGCAAGATACTATCTTTGTTTATTTTCTGTCTGGCAGGAAAGTGTGCAAACCATATAAAATATATTTATCTTCATGGAAAAATATTTAATACACAAGTTGCGTAAAACGAATGCAAATATTATTATTCAGAACTCGTAAATTATCGCAGTAGTTTTATTTTGAGAAGAAAAAATAATATTATCTTGGAGAATATTATGCGTTTTGAATATCGTTTGATTTTTACGACTTGCTGAGAGCTCGTGCCAAATGTGCCAATATTTTTTGTTTATAAATGAAATAAAAATCTGTATCTCTATTTTAGATTTAATGCTACCTGGTACTACATAAACGCTAATATTAGATAATTAAAATACATGCGTCCATAGAAATAGCTTTGTAATACAGTAATTTTATTTTTCTTGTTGGTTTTTAGACAACTCCTAATAATTATATAAACCAACATAACACATGATTGACAAGGGTAAGGCCAACTAAAGCTTCCATATTTTATAGAATTTTAATCAGGTCTTATTTTTCTAAAAATAGAAGCCACAAGTTCTGCTTACCCCATTATGTAAGAGTATGAAACGTAAGTAGTACGCGGATCTAGAGAGCAGTGTCGATTGAATAGATTTCCATTCATCTTTTTCCTTTTCAACAGACAATGTATGAGAATCGAACTGATTTGTATTGTTTTACTGCTTGTTATGCACTCGTTACCTCTGTTATTCGTTTTTTAATCATTCTAAGTAATTGAATAGTTAGTGAGATGTAAGTGCGTTTTAACATTCGATTTTCTGATCTCTTACTGTCAAAAAACCACATTAAGTATTGGCAAAATCATGCGTCAGGGTCCTAAAATAAGTTAGACAAGATTTTCAGGAAAACTCTTAAAAAGGAATACAGTTAAAATACTGATACAGTTAATTAGAAAACTCTCCTATTGTTATAAAGTTTTCCAAAATAAGCATCGATAGTTCTAGTAACATCGACAAATCTATGACAGCAGCATGATACATTTCTACTTCCGTATCAGTGAAATCACACCTGATTTTATTACATACACCAACGTACCTAAAGTACATACATGTATAACTTCATATTCAAAGGGACAGTACATAGGGACTGTAATCTGTATGTACCTATCTATATGTTAATACCGCTCGATATCCCGCTTCATTTGTCGGTTGCATCTGAACTAGGGTTGGCACGCAATCTTTTTATATTAAGAGGCGAAAGCCGGGATTAATAACAGCAGGATGTTAATAAGATTATATTAAAAAACGCGAAGAATATGGGTATGCATTTGTTTTGGGGAGGGGCTGCTGTTTCAGTGAAAGTTATTAAAAATATCGGTTTGTCATGTCACAAGAGTGCTAGGTTCACGACAACCAATACATAGGTAATGTGTAAGCGACATAGATTACGCTTTAGAACTGGCTTAGGCTTTAATTCGCATCTCACTGTTTCCCCCAAAAATTGGTAGCATCCATTTACCATCATCTTTCTGAGTTCTATCACCAATATGGTGAAAATCACCAAAAATATTAAGCGTTCCTTACCTTTCTAAAAGGAGGCCATTGAGATGCTTATAAAAAAATGCAAGCCCTCAAAGAACACGACGAAAGAACGGATTTCTATTTCTCTATTTTCTTTTCCCTGTTATCTAAGGTAGATTGATTGCATCCTGTCACTTACGCCATGTAAGATAATCTAAATGCATTGGCTACTACTTATCACGATCATCTATCTACATATGAGAATATTCTGGAACTTGTCGTAGGTGTCACCCCTGATTTCCTGTACTTTCAGTATCCGCCGTGCGTTCATTTGCTTTCATATCGACGGGACGGCTTGCGTAACGTCAACGCACTAAAATGCGTCAATTTGCAATGCTGTTGCAGTTCTGTTCGTGTAATAATCAGCGGTGATAGGGCACGGTCCAGGTTGTTGGAGATGAAGCCATATGTTGCAAATAACATTGTTGAAAGGTACATTTGAAACACTTTTTTCCTTGAAGTCTGACTATTGATTAAATTCTTCTCTTCCACAAAAAGTATTTTGTGATGGATCGATAGAAACATAGAAAAGCTTAGTGCCATATTTACCAATGATACTAAACGCGATCAGCATATCTAGACCGGTTAGGCGAGATCGGTTAGACGTGCTGATCGTCAAATCCGTCAACGTTTAATGGTATGAATAAAAGAAATAGGAGGATTAACAGTGATATAATAGGATTAAAGCTCACAACGTTTTTACTAAGACAACCATTGAATTGCGAGAGAGAGATGTCATGTTACGTCAAAAGTGATGTCTGTTTCACACATTGGCATATGGCGTTTACAGATCTATTCATCAATCCGCCCCTAAGCTGCACGAGGAACTACTACGCCATTCAGTTCATCTAATTCACATAATTCATCTCCTGGAAGCCGACTCCCCCATATCACTTTAAAGAAACTTCAATTTCCCAACACATAAAACTCTTTAACAGTCCACGAGAGTAAAACTCTCTAAAGACTAAACACGTCTTGAAGACCTCACAGCAGAAAGTTATGACTTACGACCAATTTCCTAGCTTCAGAAACTTAACGAGTTTCTATTGTAGTTATAAAAAGGGACGGTGCAACTGGGTCGCCTGTCATGGCGACGTCGACCTCTGTGCTTCGCAAATGGCTTTTCCGATTGCACTATACGCCGCTAGTGCTGGTAAATGTGTCGAGGATAGCATTCCCGTTACGGTTTTGTATTAAATTCTAATGTTACGGTTTATTGTTATGCTTATTGTTTTGTTGGTTCATGCGTTGTATTTAAGCAGTGATTGTTAATTATTTACGTAAGGATTAAGGTAACAGAAAACTCATTTACTCAAATTGACGTGTTTAAATAGCGATTCATAATGGTTTCCGACGAAGTGATTAGTAGGTTTTTCTTGATGTACTACCAATCACCAGCGGCCAATCAGCACCCTAATTGCGTAATACACTATTAATTACAATATGAATCATTTATCAGCAATGCAATGCTTCATAAATGTTCGAAAAATTTGTCAACTCGGCAACGTAAATAACGCAATAAATGTTATTGAACTGTCAAAATGAAAGCCATGCCTGCTGTTGGTGTATTACGCAATTACCCCGCAGAACGATCAAAAGTTCACGTATAAGCAGAAGAAATTAAAAAATATCTTTTTCTAAATTTAGTATTCGACACATCACTAGTAATCCTAACGTTTAGATGTCGATGTACGTTTCAATCCCGATATTTCCATTATCGTTGTGCAGCACTATTTGCGACCTATTTTCTCTTCTCTTGGTTTTAAAGTTTTCAAAATTGGAACGGCACTATTCCGTTAGGTCGGCTGGATGGATTTCTTCTTTTTTCAAAGTTCACGCTCAGCTAGTTTTTATTTTTAAACGTTTTCATTGATGCACCGTTAACGTTCAATTTTTAAGATGACTGATTCTTGTCAGATGCGAAAATCTGTAACGGTTACTCCAAATGATTATTCCTTCTTTACTTCATTTCGATTTAAATTATGTTTAAATCGATGAAACGCGTGTTAAAAATAAAGGTTATTTTGTAACTAATTGGATAATTTGTGTACTAAAATGTAATTTAAAAGATTTTATAGGTCATTTCGAATTGGAAACGAGTGGAATGACCATTGAAAGTAATTTGATTTAATTTAACAATCGAATGCTTGATTTGTGACAGATAAAAAATTCTAAATAATGTAATGACATCATACTGATTTCCATTTAAATTTTAAACAAGGTGAGTTGGGAATAAAAATACAAAAAATTTGAAAAGTCCAATAGTCATCATCATCAAACTTAGTGTTTTGTAACTCGATGTCCTACGGCGAAGTTATTTTTTTTATGATACTTATACTATTATTACTTATACGGTATTTGAAAGAAAGGGGTTGACTTCCGACATGACGACTAATAGAGAAGTAAGTATGGAAAAAGAATGATGACTGTATTGTATTGTTTACAAACAACACAAAACAGTAAATTACTACGTTTTAATACTTTAGATCATTGATATAGTATATGAATGCTTTAGGTACAATACTAATAAAGGCTCACGTTTCCATCACTGCACCTAGAATGACAATGCAAGCTGAGGTCAAAATCAATGTCGTACATGAGTCACATCACTAGTTTGTACTTCGTACACTCGATATGACGAATGTTGTAGATTTTATCTATTGCATCAGTGCGATTAAGTTGTGTCGACGCCGGATTGTTTATTTACAAGTTTGTTTTTTGTTTTGCGTTGTAGACTGGTGAAGTGGTATTGCAACTTTGTTTGTTTTTATGGTGAAATAACCTGGAGTTTTTATGATTTTATAAATTGAGCAACTAATTGCTATTTTAATTTATCTACTACAGGAAACAATTTAATTACCTCACTATTGGTGATACTTTTTAACTATCTTTTAAGAGTATTTACAGTATGTTATTGCCTTCGGATTGGCTGGAGTATGAATACATTTTATCGATAAACCACCTTCCCCGCTGAATGCAAGCTCGAGGTGCGATGTCATTGAATGAATGAATGAATGAATGAATGATATATTTATTTGCAAGAATATAGGTAGCTAACATAAGTTCTTAAGAACTATATTTCACTATATTCGGCATTTCTGCCGTGCGAATATTTAGATTTTACATCTTGGTTATACTTATCGCATGCGGTACACATTTAGTAATTATCAATAACATAAAAATACTAATAATAATTTCATAATTTAAATTTTGATTACAATGCAATTAATAAAATTAAAATAAATACAATTCTAGTCATTTAAAACAATAATTTATATTAAAAATAGAGATCAATAATAATGATGTCATGTCAAAAAAAAAATGTTTTAATATTATTTAAGTAATATAAATATGTAGATGTCATAATAATTATAATAAATAAGTTTTACATTTTATAGGTACAGTCAACAGCAAAAGTAGATGATCAAAATCA